>JAJTTW010000001.1:3594877-4988466 GCA_036971245.1 Arthrobotrys sphaeroides | reverse complement strand
TTTTTTTTCCTTGACATGGATCTTTTGATAACAATATCGATAACCAGGTGCTAGCCCTCCCCCATACCTATCGCAATGGGGACAAAATGGCTTCCCCACGCTGATGACACACTCGATCATCATCCGGATCCTGGAGCTGGAGGAGCCCACGCGCCAAAAAGTTAAGATGACCTTGCTATCATAATTCCGGCTGGCTTCCCTAGTGCGCGCGTTCCCCAAACTCCATACCATCGAGCAAAAAATGGGCACATCCAATCAGGTTAAAGCTTCCTTAGAGGGACGGGTTTCTATTCTTACCGAGACGCATTCTCTATAGCCGCTCTGCTTGCTGTTTCCCGCAGGGCAGAAAAGAAGACCGACCCTTCTTCTCCTTGGATGAACAGCAATTGGCAGGGAAGCCAGAGGCGGGTAGTACCAGCCCCCCTTCATTCCCGTCTATCGTGACGCAGCTTCACAAGAGAGAGAAAGTGGAGATAAGTTACATCTTGTGCGCGCGCGTCTAACCACTCCGCTGCGGACGTTCCACACAGTCCGACGACGACGGTGCTCTTACAAAAAACAAAATACCAAAACGTGCGTTTTAAACGTCTTTGTGACGGAAAGCCAGCGTGTAAGCAAGTGTTCCTTTACGTTTCGGTTCTGTATCTTATTTTTATTTTTTTAAATTTTTTTTAAACATTCCCCGTGCTTAGCTTGGGCCATGCAATCTGCAGACAAGCAGCGGGTAGGTCCACACTAGGAACGTTCACCCTGCCGGTGCAAAAGGATGGGCGTCGACGGGAGGAATGTCATTGACTCCATTATTAAGACTTTCTCTTAATATGTATGTAAGATGTACCTTTTTTTTCTGCGAGTTATCGTGCATTGTTCGGTAAAAAGACAAGGTCTAAGCTTGTATGCTTCGACTCGACATCCACTTAGCACTCATCAAGGAGGAAGACCCGGGAGACAGGGTTAGCTTGTTTGAGGAAACGAAAAGGCTCTTCGAGCGAGGATATAAGTTTTTTTTTACGAAAAAGCAACTGGGAATGTTTAAGCTGAGAGATCTTGGGCGAATACGACGGCCAGGAAGGGAGGAGCTGCAAGGCAGGGGCGGATAAGGGCGAGGATCAAGAGACCCATCCTGCCAGCGCACTGCTGCAGCTCTGCCCGCCAATGACGAAAGAGATAGCATCCGGATGTCTTGGTCGTTCGGGCAAGGCTATTCTATTTTTTGACTTGGGGTGTGGACGTGGACCTTCAACGTCAAAAATGGGTATCGGTATCAAATCGGTTGGAATTCTTTTGAGTCGTTAGCGGAAGTTAGTTGAGACCGAAGCATGGCAAGCCGAGGTTTTCCATACGATCCAATTCACGATGGGCTTCCAACATCTACAACGGTACATTACATACACATGTACATACACACATACACACACCCGCGGGCAATGCCAGTCCATGGGTTATCCGGGCAAAGGAAACAAAAGCCCGGACCTCGTTTGCTGAAACCAATCGGCGAGCTTTTATCCATCTTTATCCCATAAACTCTGTCTGTCGTACCAGCCCGCCGGTAAGCTCTCAGATAATAAACTGTATATGCGTATATACATCCACTCGAAAATAGAACAATAACGTTCACAATCGTGCACATTTCTGAGAAGGTCGACCTGGTGTGAAAGCTCTGGGGTATGTCCCATGAACTTAGCAAGGAAATTCTTCCATGTTTTGCCGCCTGCCCGAATAGGTGCTATTCTTATCTCTTTCCCCTCACTTCGTCGCTCAAGAGGGTTTAGTCTATTTCCGAGAGCTTCAATCGACATTTTGACCCCCCATGCCCTCTCTTTAGCTCTCCAAACGATCCGATGGGGATTTCGAACAGACAAAAAAAAAAAAAAAAAAAAAAGAGGAAGAAGAAAAAGTTGGTGTGGACGATTCGGCTGCGGCATCCAATAGGCTGCGACCACGTCTATGCACCTCATAGACCCTGCAGGGTTGTTACTTTTTCCTGACCCTGCTTCCCCATCCTCTTTGCATAATTTTCTTCTTTCCTTTAGCCTTGCACGACCGTCGACAGAGAAAGTTCCTATCAGGAAAACGTGAGATATTCCAGAAGGAAGTAGTCACCTGAGTGGAGTTTCCTCGGTGGCACCCTTTTAAGGGGTCGTTATGCGTTTCAGAATCGACCAGCTGGAATCCGCTTGGGAGGAAGAAGGGCTGACGCGATTGCTGACCCATGAAAAGCTGGCCATCCCGGGAGTTCTATGAAGCTTACTGCTACCACCAGTCGAGGAGAGCCCACAGGATCGGAAGAGAAAACGACAAAGGGAAGGAAGAAACCAGCTAAGAGAAAGGCTGGGCAGTGACACAAGCTCTGAGAGCAGCGTGTGATTGAGATTGAGCGATTTCAATCTCCCCTTCTCTGTCAACCCCCATCCATCCATCCATCCATTTGTCATCAGCTTCTCGACACGATCGGCCGATATTGACAAGGCCAGCCAGGCTGTGGACGAGACAGGACGTGCCACAAAGCCAAAAGCTCACCAGCAGCCGGCGTGTGAACTGTTGCATTTTCTTTTATTTTATTTTTTTTTCCATCTACGCAGAAGAGGGTATTTCTTTTGCCCCTCCGTTATACGACATACTCCTCCGTTAGCCTTTGAAGCTTTTTCTTTCTTTTTCCGCACACACGATCGAAAGAAAGTCCCGCTGGCTGGCCCTTTCATGTTTGATCCCGTCGCTTGAGCACACGCACGCTGTGATGTGCGTGGAAGCAAGTAACCTTAATAGCCCATCAGGTGGGAATAAAAAGTTTAAGACCGCCATACCCTAATGAGCTTCAGTCTTAATGCACCTTAAAAAGCCCGTATGTAGGGAGGCGGGTAGTGGGAATCGGGGTACATGTACATGTACATCCGTGTGTAGGTGCAATGTTATGTACAGTGCACATCAGGGAAAGGAAGGAAAAAAAAAAAAAAAGGGTGAAAGGAAGCTTAAGCTCGAGGCATGCACTGGGTAGGGCCATGGCCCAGATGCATACGCGAACAGAGACTTATGCAATAGCGGACCGCTCAGAGACTTGCATCCTGCAAATCAAATGGCGAACGATGCACCGGAAAAGAGATTAAGATACAATCGAGATCGCATGACATGGCAGGATGCTATTAATTCCTAACGTTCCCAAACACAAAGCGTAAAATAAAATTAAAAAAACAGCTTATATGCCTGTCATCCTGTCATCCAAAAGATCCTCTGGCAGCCACTCGTTCTGACGGAGCAGGAATCTCTTGGATCGAGATGTCGAGGTGATTGGTCTGGTGGGTGAGTGTCTCGAACTAGCACAGCTGGTGGTGTCCAGACCAGAAGAAACACGGCTCGGTAATTCGTGGCTAGCTTCATTTAGGCAACCGATGGCGAAGCGTCGCCAATTGGCCCAACAGCTTCGCAAAAGGAAATGCTCCGTCCGAACGAGCATTTCAACATCCGGTTTTTTGCGATGTCCTTCCTTAGGCACGGACAGATCTTGCGGCCTTGGAGTTTCACTCTGACTTCGGGGCTTTGACTTTAATTTTTATTTTATTTGTTTTATTTTTCTTGAAGTCCAATTGTATATTTCTCCTGAGGCTGTTCAGGAAAGCGGAGTGGCAATCGTCCGTTCCGCGGGGAGCCTTTTCGACGTCAGTTGATGCGTCCACGTAAATATCAAATGCACGCTAACGGCAAAGACGAAAAACTCACAACGTCGGATTCCCGTTAGCCATTCGAGCCAATGTCAGCCCGACCGGTGGCCCGGACGCTCCACAATCAACAATCAATCAACTGCAATCGCAGCGTTGGAAGTCGCGGCCAATGCGCAATGTCTCAGCGCTTCAGTCGGTCCCATGCTTCCCAGGTTAATTAATCGAGAGGCGGGTTGGGTTGTGTTGGGGTCGACCTTTCTCTCGCCTTTTTTTTCTGTTCCTGCCTTTCGCTGCTGCTGTTAAGCCGCCTGCGCGCTGCACAACGATTAAATTGGCTATGATACAATCCCGCATTCCCGCCCTTGCATAAGCTGGGTCCAGATGGTCACCAGATAGTGGCACCCTTGCCATGGACTAATTTCTAACCGCAGCACCAAGGAGGCCAAGTGTGGATGATGGGATGGCTGGCACGGCGTCCATTTTGGCTGTGCTGCTGCGAGGAAAACAGAAAACCGCTGCTAACAAGGGGGGGTTGAAAGCCTCACATGGATTCAGGAACAGCCTTTTTGCCCTTCTCGAAATTGCAGCTGGAAGGAGAAACTTCGCCTGAGATAGGCGGTGGAGCCCCCATAACCATGCTCTGTGACCTTTTGGTTCCTGGCTATTCCTTTTCCTTTTTTTCCCGCCTCCTGCTCCACATTTCGTTGCAAAAATGTCGTCAGTCGAATGTTTCTTTTGCAGCGGCTCAATTAAATTAAGTTGAGAGATTAAAAGACCCTCCTGGACAGCTGGCCTTGACGCAGGTACCGGAAAAGTTTTCACACTCACAACAGGATGGGATGGATGATGGATGGGATCCAGGGGACGGCCCAATCGCCAGCCGAATCAGCATGCAATTTGGTAATAACCGAACTTTGTGATTGATATCAAACAAATCTCAAGGGAGAAAAAAAGGGACCGTCGCCGCCTGGGCCCACTGTCGACCCGAGAAGCAAACACGATATCTGCAAGGGTTTGGCGCTTGGATGATGATTCTCGAAAACGAAAAAAGTTTCTTCCGGTTGGAATGTTCTCCTCGGTGCACAAATTCAGCAGAAACCCGATGACCACGTGCCTCCGGAGTTCAGAAATGCGAAGAAGAGGGGAAGGACGTCCGAAACTCGGCCCCAGGGGACAGGAATTGGCAGCGGTGCGGTGCAGACAATATGCCGTTTCGTACCCCGCCACCCATTATTGTCACAAGACGATTCTCCGTACATACTTTGTATCTGTCAAAATCCTGTCACAGAAAATCTCCCAGAAACAAAAACAATCCTGATACTCCCCAAGAAGTGCCGCAGAACAGCATTGGAAATAGACCGCATACGTTTCATGAACAATGATGCACGTAAGCCGCATCCGAAGCGACGTTTACTGATCGGCTGCGCGTAAGCATCCTGTTGCGATTGAAAAGTATAGGCGAGGCGCGGAAGCACCTGCACCCATCTCTCATGCAATGCAATGCCGAAACATGCGATTTCCCAGACGGACATGTAAAGAAAGTAAAAAACAGGTAACCATAGCCTACTATAGATGCATTATCGATATCGGTACCAGATTTAAGCTTTTTCTTTTCACACACCCAAAAAACATTGCTGACGTTTCGTCGCCGTATGCAACATGCACAGCTGCACGGTTGGGAGAAGAAAAAAAAAAAAAAAAAAAACCTATGATGCCGCACTATTAATACATCCTGTCGGGGAGGGGAACCGATGTTTCATGGTTGACATTCTCGGTGACACAAGGACGTATATAAAACCACGAGATGTTATATTCGGATCTCGCAATTCCATCGCCGCTGCAACTTCGCAAATTTTAATATTCCAGTTAGGAAATGTATATATATCGCACATACAATAAGACTGCGTATTAAGGGGCAAGCTAAAAATGTAGAATGTGTCGACGAGCAAGGATGTTGGGGGAATCTTACATAAGATGTCAGATCCCCGATACTTGCGTCTACACCGACGCCTCGTAGCCAGAAACGTCCCCCCCACGTAATTACAGACGTAGATTAGATAACGGCCGACGCAATCTGATAACACCAGAAACATCAGACCGTATCATTAGTCCCCCTTCCCAGACATCGAGAGATATCCTGATATGATTTTCAATGCCAACAGGCCGAAACGGCAACACAAACAGGCCAAGGCGATGTGTTGTAAGTGACGTTGGCGAAGGCAAGTTGCATAAAACCTGCAGGCCCATTGCACAATTTGCAGGCCCCGGCCAGGTTGGAATGTCAAATCGAGAAGGGGACGGGATCAGATCTAAACTAAGGCCGGTCGCAGCTGACAGATGTCGCCCAGGTATCCCATACGCCGGCGCAATCGAACCAGAAAAGTACCAAGGTATGGCAAATATGGGCACAAATCCCAGGGTCCTAGTTCAAAGCCGGCCTGCAACTTCCATTGGACAAAATCGCTCAGAACCCAGCCTCGTTTCTATTCATGGGAAACTTTTTTTCTCTTTCGCAATTAATTCCAACAGTTACGTACTTTTGTGTGGGGAAAAAAAGCCATGGCCACTTTGGGGAAAAAAGCTTAAAGCAGGCTTTCCAACTTATCAAGAGACATGCAGAATGCGAGATTCATGCATCATCCCAACCTGAACTCGCTCGATTCTCCCCTTTGGCCCTGCTGCTTCAGAACGAAACAAAAAAAGAGCGTGCAGGATGCATATTACAGATATATTGTCACCGACTGGGTCACGGCCTGCTCCATCCAACTGATATCCACAAATATGTACGCCCAGATACATTTCTGCTGCAGGTACAGAAAACCTCCCATGCTTCGATATTAATCCCCATTCAGACATGGATAGATTAGATTAGCTACTTCGCACTGCGGGGGGAATTTGTGGTAAACAAATAAACTGCCATTTGCTTTGAACTACCAATTCCGGCGTGACATCTTGCGCAACCAAAACTGCAGCGGGCGTGTAAATTGACGACACCCAAATTAACTTCCGCCAGTCGAGGAAAAAACGTAAACTATGCAGAGCATATGCAAGTAATTCTGACGCGTTCGAACGCTCGTTTGTGAGTCCAAGCACTCGGCGATAGTTTGTTCACCTTCGACCTCGGCGACGACGCCGACTCATTCGACGTCTGTGAATCCAACTGCCGTGCACAGTCTTCACATAGCATTTTTTCCTTTACGGCCAATATTACCACTATTTTCATTCCGAATATCTTATTACTTAATTTCCATCTTATATACCTGAAAGGCAAAAACCAAGTCCAAGCGTCTCCAGAAGCGTCTACACGACGGCACGTGCCCTCGCGATGCCTCCGCTTCCAACCTCCCTCAAGGGCGCCGAACTCAAAAGAAAGATCGTAGAACTAGCCTCGGCCTCTCGTCCAGACAAACCTCTCGACATATACGTAACCTCATCGACAGGCCACCAGATCCGCGAGGACGGTGGGAGCGGTGTCACCGGCTGGCGAGACGGCAGGAACCAAAAGCTCAAATCACAGTTCTCCAAAGTAGGCGCGGTGGTTGGGACGAAACGAAAGGCTGGCGAAGGCAGTTCAGGAACCAGCTACAATAGTAGTAACAGTCTGAAACCCGCCAGCAATGTAACTGAGGAATCGAAGGGTGAGTCTCATTCACTGATTCATTCCATGCATTTGATCGAATCTACTGCACAGCAAGCACAAAGCTAACCGCTTCCAAAAACCTCCCACAGCAACAACGCAACCCCCTTCAGCCTCCATTGCAGCCGAGCCCCCAAATTTAAAACCCAAGCAAATCTTCAAAAACTGCACCGTCTACATCAACGGGAACACTTCCCTCTCCGGCGTCTCAGATGTAGAACTAAAGCGTCTCCTCACCTCTCACGGTGCAGTGGTCTCCTACCACCTCGCCAGACGTCAAGTCACACATATAATTCTCACAAACCCGTCCGCTGGGACGCAGACGTCAGCATCCACTCAATCTACCGATATGACGACTCAATTGTCAAAAACTACAGAAACATCCAGCTCAGCGATCCTAGCTAGCAGAAAGATCGAGCTGGAAATGAAGGGTAGGGTGAAGTCCAAAATCCACTACGTGAGCGTGGAATGGGCTCTAGCATCGATGAAACAAGGGAAACGTCTCGCGGAAACAAAGTTCCCCGTCGTTCCTCTGAGAGAGGCTAGACAGGGGACGCTGATGGATTGCAAGAAGGTCAAGTCGAGTCAGAGATCCTTGATGGACATGATGAAGAAGAAGTGACGCTTTCCTGTTTCCGATACTTTGCATAAGATTATAAACACGTTCAAGGCGTTAAGGGCGATACAAACGGGTTACGATTTTCATGACGGATTAACGCTTTCGGATCGAGCGGGATAGATCCGTAACGAAATGCTCTTTGTTTCCTAGCCTCAGCTCGTATTCATAAAAGAAAAAACGATAATTCCATAGCTTTTTATCCTCTTCGTCCGTTTTCAGAAACCTCACCAATAGGAAAAGAAAAGAAATCTAAAATGATACCCCATGATGCATGAAGCGGTAACAAAGAATGCAACAAACTAAGGGGAAAAGAACATACAAGAAGTAAAAAGGCTCTGAGCTGAAAAAGGGCAGAGGGAAACATCCCCTCACCGCCCGGAGCCTTATCTTGTAACATCCGTAAAGAATCTGATAGGCGAACTCGGGCGGTTAGGTGGGGTTCTCGCCCGCCCTCTAGTCAGCACTAACCCACCCTTCAAAGTCGGCTTTTCCAACGCTCATAATCTCCTTATAATCATCCTCCTCATCGCTATTTAACCCCAGCGAACTGCCACCTGCTTCATTCCTTTCTCGTTCCGCGGCAGCCAGTTTCGACGCCACCCTCTTATACCAGTCTTGCGTCAAACGTTTCTGGGGTCCTTCGACAGTGGAAATGTATTTCTGAAAGTCAAGGGGTGGTTTCGTGTCAGCATTCTTCAGCCTTCCGACAAAATCCGACGAACGTATATATAAGGGTCTCATGGGAACTAAGCACCAACCTCGAAAATTGCGTCTCCTTCATCGACCGTTCTAAATATCGCCAGGAAGGCCTGCTCTGCGCTCAACTTGACCGGAATGACGGGGTCTCGAACATTGCCGAACACGACCGGCGCCAATAGTGCAAGATGAGGCTTCACAGTCTCATAATGGAGTCGACTGACGGTCCTCAAAACGATGAGCGAGAGACGTTTTGTGTCAGTCGAAGTACTGACGGGGGCCTTGATTGCTTCGGCTAGCGTTTCGAATATGGTCTTGGAAGTCTCGAAAGATTTGTGGATGTTTTCCGACAGAAGAAGTTTGCCAGCTGCGACGGCACTGTTATCTGAGGTGGCAGGCTATCGGAAGGGGTTAGCAGTATACTCAGCAGGTCGGAAGTGGGGAAGGAAGTCTCATACATCACGATCCGACAGTCCCCGACATATAACCTTTGCTACATCGTCGACCAACCCGCCTTCTTCGATAGTGTTCCCAGCATCCAACAACACCGAGTTCAAAGCGAGCACCGAGTACTTGGTGAAATGTGTCGTTAGGGCCTGAGACTTAATGATCTTACCCATGTGATCGAGTGAGATAACCATGGACATAGCACCCAATAGTCGGGCTTTGGCTGTCAGGAGTGCGTCGTCGTTCTCATCAGCCTCTTCTTCTATCAGGGCGATCAAGGAGGCACGGGACTGCTCTCCCATATTGGTGCCTGCTTTGCTGACAACCTCGTACAGGGCTTTCAACATAGCTACACGGACGCCGATATCCGATGTTTTAGATCCACTGACAAGTTCTAGAAGGCGCGCTCTGTTAGATCTTATCGGTCTAATTCGATCCATATTAACATACCTGCAATCAGGGGATCTATCCTTGGAGTCAAAGTGATCAAAGTCCCCAAAGCCTTCGCCGCTCTAGATCTCAACACCTCACTCGAAGTATCTGCAAGGGCTTTCGCAAAAGTGCGCTGCAACTGCGGCAGGAATGGCTTGAGGAATGTGGGGATCTTCTCCAACAAGGAATTGAGCGTCAACAAGATCGCAGCTAGATTTAATCGTTAGCATTATCCCACGCAAGGCACCAGTCGGCACCGGAAACGAAAAGGCCTACCCTTAACATCCACGGATTTCTCGGATACCACACGAATGAGCGGTCCAGTAATTTGTGTAACAAACGGTCGTAGCGAGTCTCCATTCGTACGGTCGATAATATCTGCGATAGCAAGTGCAGATTGCGTTCGCTGTTCCGGGGTACCATACATAAGACCCTGCAAGAAGATCGGAAGAATGGCGTTGATACCCTTCGGAATAGTAAATCCAGGAAGGTCATTGCCTGGGCTTCCGACCTGAAGGAGAACTTGTCGGGTGGATGTAACCAGGCTTTCCATTTCTTCCTTGCGCATACTCTTCACAAGAGCGTTAAGTGCTTCCCAGGCGGCCTTAACAACTGTGATCTCTCTATCATCAAAGAGTTGGAGCAGGACGCGGATACAGTCTGGCGTATATCGAGAATAATCGATCTCGCTCTTCTCGAAGAACGTGGCCAAATGAACAGCCATTGTAGCCCTCTTTTTCTCGTCGTCGTGTTTCAACAATCCTAAGATGACATTCATGCTCGTATTGAGACCGTCGAACTCATCAACGGCCAACAAGACTTGGTCGAAGGACTCCCCAAGCTCTTCTCTAAGTTCTTCGTCGTCGGTTTCAACAATATTGTCCATGAAAGTATTGATAATATTTGGCAGCTTTCTGTTGACAGCACTAGAAGCAACCTCCGCAAGGTTTGCCAGAGCAGAAGCGTTAAACGCCGACATGGGCGAGGTGAGCAGGGTTGGGATGAGAATAGGCAATATCTGGTTAGCTCTCCCATGGTCACGGAGAAGTGTAAGTAGACCGGCAAGAGCGCTGGAAGCTGCATCCTCGACACGTAGTTGATTAAGCAGGTGTGGGAGCACTTGGTCGACAGCTGTCCGACCGAAAACTCGTTGGATACTATCGAAGGCATCCGCTGCTGTATCTCTGACATCGGAATCGCTATCCGTTAATCCTATTCTGAGGACGGAGATCAATGTCTTCTTGTGGTCTTCCAAAGCTTCCTCAGGAGTGGACGAGATCAACTCCTTGAGTGCAATGCAAATACCCTGCTTGGCGTCTGCGTCCGTTGTGGTCGACAGGCTCTCTTCCATAGTCGGCAATAGCGAAGTCAGAACACCTTCACCAGCTTTCCTGACAAGCTCACTAAGTGCTTGACCAGCGATTTCCTTTTGTTCAGGGTTCGGATTCGCAAGCCGACGGATGATAAATCCTGTCAAAGTTGGGATCATCTCCTTCAATATACGAGGCGATGGAACAAGTGCCTTCCAAACATTGATTGCAGCATTGCGAACCATGCCGGAAGTATCGCTTCGACAAATATAGATAGCAGAGAGCACCCTGTCTCTTTTCTCAGCACCGAGAGCGTCAAGCAAGGCGGCGCTGACTTCGTTGTTAGCTTCAGCATGAACCTCGTCGATAGTTCCCGTTATGCCTGTCAGGTTGAAGAGAAGGTCACCAACGAGCTCGACGGAGCTGAGACGGATTCTGTAGGCATCATCCGCAAGACCTCTTTCGAGCTCTGGGAGTAGAAGGTCCACAGCCCTTGCAGCAAAGTTCTTGACGAGTAGTCGACCAGCGCGGAGAGCCGTTTCTCTGATGGAGTCGACATCGTCCGCGAGACCGGCAAGAATTGGCGGGATGATTTTCGTAAGGTAGTTGCTGAAGGCATTGCCGAAGCACGCAGGCAGGAAAATGAACATGGACATGAACCCTTCTCTGACATGCTGCTTGCTACTTCCGGCGTTCGAGAGAATCGTTGGTAACACTTCCTCGAGACGTTCAGTACCAAGACCAGCGAGAACCTCGGATAAAGCCTGAGCAGACCCGAGTCGGTCCCCGGCGCCAGTTTCCGACTTGAGAGTGTACATGAGGCCGGGGATAAGCTCTGGCATGGCATCTTCTCCGAGTTTCTCGACAAGGATACCGAGGGCTTTTGAGGCGGTGGAACGTGTCTGTGGGACCGGGTCTACAACCGCGATTTTGAGCCCGCTGATGAGAATCGACAGATGTACCATAAGGTCCTTCCTCTCTGTGAGATGGGCCAAGCTGCCGATGATTTGGGAAGCCTTCTTTTTAGTCAAAGATCGATCGCCCAAACCACGTTCGAGAATTCTCACGACCAAGGCAAGCGAAGGTGCGTCGAGGTAATGCACGAATGAAACCTTCAACAATGCATCTAGCGCATCGTTTGTATACTTCGTTGGATCGCTCAGTGCCTTCAAGAGTACGCCAATCAACTCCTTAATTTCAGGGTTGGAAATAACATCTCCAAACTTGAGCAGGCTTCTATTTGCGGCGGCCCTAACTTCCTTGTGTGTATCAGTCAATACATTAGTCAACGGCGGAATGATAGTCGGCAAATTGACTGCGAGTTGACTGGGTGCAAGGTATGCCATGTTACCCAGCATCTCACAGGCACCTTTCTTCGACCTCCAAGCCGACTCGTCGAGGCCATCGAGTAGCGTGGGTAGGATAACAGTAACACCGTACGACGACAGACTTGTGAAACAAGTCCTTGTTGCGTCCGCACAGGCTTCACGAACGTCACCCGCTGCATCGCCAAAGGATGTAAGTAGAGCCGGGAGGATTTGGATGAAGTACGGCTCGAACACAGGGCCAAGGAATAGTGATAGGAGTTCGTATGCAAAGAGAGCACCCTGTCTAGCGTTCTGGTCTTTTTTGCTTTCACTAGCCGTCCTGAGCGTCGCTAGGATACCAAAATCTTTCAAAGCGGAGATACCATAGCCCCTCACGATTCCGGCCAAACCATATGCCGCTCCCCGGCGAACTGGATATTTCGTAGATTTGAAGAGAAGATCCGTCATCCTTTCAACATATTCTTCAGTTTTATCTCGAGAGGCGCGGACGAGAGGTGGGAGACATTCTGCAACAGCGTATTGTACACTCTCGGATGGTGTTGACAATGTGGTAAAGAGACGTTGTACGATCGATGGGATCTTTTTGTTTCCGGGTTCCAAATGGTTTGCGAGAGCACCGTAAAGGATGATTATAGCCTCATTGCGCTCGTCTTGTTCCTGACTCTTACGATCAGGTTCTTCAAGAGTGCTCTCAAATAGGGCCATCAAATCCTCAACATGTGGTTTGCCGTGCAGACTTATAACGATCGAAGCAGCGTCGATCATCTCTCTCCTGACTCCGGAGCCCCGATCAGAGAGACAACCGTCTTTGATAATGGCTTCGATAAAAGGCTTGAATTGGTCCTTGGTGAAATAAGGTGCGAGTTCCTTGTACGCAAGAGCGATTCCGCTCCGTGCCTCCCAAGGGTCAGCCTGCTGCAAAGCCTTTTTCATAATACCGAACTCATCGTAAACAGGCCCAACGGGTTTAGATTTCACAACATAGTTTTCTTTGAGTATGGTCAAAATATGTGCGAAAGCCCCCGGGTGAATCTTTACCGCTTCTCCGAGTGCACGCGCGGTAGCTCCCCGAAGTTGACGATCTTGGCTGTCGAGGTATGGAAGAAGGTCCTTGACCCTATCTTCCGCCACAGTCATCTCATGAACTTCCCAAGTGGTACGGGCAAGTTCCGCATTTTCTTCGACTTCATCGTGAGAAGCTATCCATATTAAATCTAGACTTCCCAGATCTGACAGATCAATTTCAGCCTCAATTGCTTGCAAGACCGCCGTTCTTAGATTTGCCTCTGGTTGGATGGTAGCCGCAACCAAAACATTGATTTCCTCGGGCGTGATGTTGTCCGAAATACACCGGCATAAGTCCATGAGGCAATCTTTAATGACCTTATAGTGCTGTGCGTATTTTCGAATACAGAATATAAGAGTCTCAAAGATCTTCTTTCGTGCGATGTTGGTATCGACGCCTGAGGTCACTCATGTTAGGCTAAACTTTCACACTCAAACCGTAGAGTATTGAACTTACATGTTCCGGTATGGAAACTGAGGATCTCCAACGCTAGAATAAGTTGTTCCTCCGTGATTTCAGGTGTCTTAGCGTCAATACCACCATCCTCCAAAACCTTGAGCACCAGGGGAAGGATGTAGTTAAGGGATATCGAGTCAAGAGGCCGCTGCTCTCCCAGAAACCTTATACGATAAAGAACTCGAGTACAAAGCGTCCCCAATTCCTCACTCATGACCTCGCCAGCGAGACCCACCGCCCCGTAAGCTCGGAGGGTTGTAATTCCCGTGAAGAACCTGAAGGCGGCGAGTCGCGAAGATATCAGGTTGGCATTATATAGGTACGCTTCGCTCGCCTCCACCCCAACGATCACAGCAGCACTGGAGCTGAAAACCTCCAACAAGGCTTGTGTCGCAGGTGCCATCCATTCCTCACTGCCGTTGTTCACACCATGAGAAAGGCTTGAGATAATTGATATTCCACGGAGGAGTTTCTTTTTTGAATCATTGACATTGGATCGGATCTGTGCTTCTTTTGCAAGCTGGGCATTGACTTTCGCTTGCTCGTCAGCTGTAAGCTTCTTCTGGACTGGGCCCCTCTTTTTTTCGATGTCTTTCCGGACTTCCGCCTCCCACTTCGCGATGTCGCTGTTTTTGTTACGAGCGACAGGGGCAGCGGATTTGCTTGCAAGTACGTCGACAAATGGTACATCCGGTGGAGCTGCCCAGATAGATAGGCTGAGGTCGGTAATCCCGGCCACGGTTTCGTGCGAAAGATCTGATGTAAAGAGTGATATTAGGCGAGGGGTGAATAAATCAGGTGCGATAAAAGCGAGCTTTGCTGCGGCTTCCGCTGCAGCTGTGTGAAGAGTCTTGAGGGGGTATTCGAAAGCTCCCTTGATTTCATCAAGTAGCTGATCGGCATATTTTTCGACTAGGGTATGGGGATCTATAGAAAGCTGTTGGCAGACATAAATCCAGTCTATGTTTCGGCATAGCAGCCCATGATGAGATAAAACTAGGGATTTGATCAGTTGGCGTTCTCGAACTTCTGTGGGGGTATCCACTGAATCGACGGCAGCTATAAGAGTAGCTTTGAGTGTTCTAGCAACGTCGTTAATACTGGCTTTGGTCCCAATGCTCAGAGAGTCTTTCTCCGGTTCTTCCAGTGACCTAATCCAGTCACAGATACCAACTGATATCGCCGAACCCACCTCCTCCGGGTATTTGGCGAACACTCTAGAGAGTTCTGATGCGGCATTTCGTCGGAATCCAGGAGACTGCGATCCGCCGCAGATGAAGTAGATAAATGTCTGCGCCCATGCTTCTCCTGTAGGTGTCTCCTTGAAGAGGTGAGAGGTGAGACCCACAAGGGATCTCAGCGCCCACTGGAAGTCACCTTCGGAGGCTAGTTTAGTATACACCCGAGGAGTGAGGAATAGTGACAACTTCGGTGGGACAGCAAGGGCCTGCTTCACAATTTCGGATACGCTCACTTTCTTCCCAGGTATAATGCCATCAAATACCAATCCAGGATAAACATACGCCCCTCCTAGAAGGCCGCTTTGAGCCGCTGGCAACGGGTTTGTGGAGACCTCATTATAGATGTCCGCCAGTTGAGGCTCGATTGAGGCTCCAAACTTGGCAAGTTCATCGTTCGTTTCGCCCTGCTTTGGCCGAAGGAGAATGTCTCCGAGTTTGAAAGCTGTGCTCTTCTTGATACCGGGCCTCTTGTCAGATAAGCCGTCTTGTATCTTCTTAACCACCGTATTGTCGGCGCTAATATGGCCGTTGAGGAGTCCGTCGAGATAATGCTCGAGCATAACTTCGTAAAAGGCCTCGATTGCTTGGTCGCTTTTCTCCTTCGAAATCACTTGCGCCATATCCTTCGGCACCTTTATGGCAAGTGCTTTGATATTGGGGAGTGCGGCCAGCATCTTAGCGTGGGAGACCTTGTGATCGACAGAATTTACCTTTCCAGCTACCAGGGGAGTCAGGATTTCCTCGGCGATAGACGCTAGTGAAGGTTCGTCACGGCATCGTCTTGCGATAACCTGAAACCCAGAAAGAGCACCTGCCCGTATAGCCGCATTTGTGGATTTGGCGGAATCCAACAGTCTTTTCAGAAGCTTCTCCTTGACGAGGTTGGCGAGATCAATACTCTTATTTAGAGATTCGATAAGAGGATCGAAGACGCCGGTGAGGACCACCTCGGGGGAGCGAAGCAGGGCTTTGTCAACGGCTGGGATTATCTGACTCTCTAGGTCTTCGAGGGTGCAGAACTCTTTGAAGAAGCTGGCAAGCGAACTTGCCTGGTACTGGGGTACTGGGGTCCGAGAATTGATAAACTCTCTGATATAGAAGCTATATACATCTGATTTCAGCTCCTCCTCTACCACTTTTCTAAGAGAAAGTGATCTTGAAAGAACGTCGAGCAGGATGCCCAGGAAGGTAGCGTTCTGTCGATTGGAAGTTGGCGCCTTTCCGGTTAACGACTTGATGATAAGGTGAACGTAGTTTGGTTTGTTCTCTGCTGGAACTTCGGGCGACGATATCAGATTCTGAAATCCTATCCGCACTAGGCTTTTGGCGCTGTTTCTTAAACCAGGACGCACTTCGGGCTGTGTTAATTCATCAACCAGAGCTGAAGCCGCAGGTAACAGAGCATCCGAACAGCTAGCGAACTGGTCCTTGTCGAGAGCGACCTGTCGTAGTAGCTGTATATTCCATTCGAGCATGACATAACGGCTAGACGCTGCAACTACCCGCTTCGAACTCTCTTCCGTGATGACCGTTTTAATGAGGTCTTGTGACGATTTTGAAAGGTCGGCATTTTGGTAGAGGGATAAAAGGCAGCCTCTGACAGCATCACGAGATGCCCTGTCCGCGTAGTAGCTATGTGTTTTGACAAGGAGGCTGACAATTGCGGGGACGTCCTTTGTGGATATTCCTGGATATATGAACCGTGTTAGATCGCGAAGCAAGGCCCTCTAAGGCCGGCAGAGACCATACCCTTGTCATCAATCTTCGTCTTAAGCTCGCGCAGAGCAGCCGTCCGTAGCTTGACAGAGCTACTTGCCAAAGTAGTTTTGATAGACAATGTATCTGACATCTCGAACTTTGGTGTTCAATCCAGGCGGTGTATCGATAGTATTGACGGTGGGAAGGCAGTCGAAGGATGACTGTGACGGAGATGGTGGAGACAAGTAGACCGAGGAAGCTAGACTGAAAAAACCAGAGCAGAGGAAGAAGAAGAAGAAGAAGAGTCACAGAATCAGCCCCTCCAACCGACGTCCCCCGCGCTCCACTTATAACGGTTTCCTGCAATTGCGACCTTCGTGGTTGGAGCAGCCAGCAGTTTCGGGTCGACCAGAGACAAAATTTGGCGGGGAGCATCATATTTAATCATTCTTCAGGCTGAGAACGGCAATAGTTTGTTCGGGCCTGGCTGCCGCATGTTGCATTTTGATAGCAACGCAGGAATCATTCATATAAACTACTCTTTCTGTGAGGAGAAATCGCAACGAGGGGGAGCAAACGAGGGACTGGATTATTAATGCTAGGTACTTAGGTAACTAAAAACAAAAATTGGGGGTTCGAATAGGAAGAGCTGAAAGGATGTGAGCAACAGTAATAGAAGGAACACTTTTGGCCGATCGATAAACAGAAGAACATGTTGGGTATCTCAACAGAACTCTAGAACAGTCAAGCTCAAGAAATGCATACATCTAACAGAGCAACCAATCCACCAACAGATATATCGAGCTAGGGAATGAAAACCAATAGGGAACATAACTGGAGCTGAGTATAAGGAGTGGAAGTAGTCCGCGGAAGAAGAATCAAACAAAAAAAAAAAAAAAGGACGGAATGGCAATGAACGCGTGTCGGAGCTGCGAAAGAGACGAGGATGGAGTGCGCTGGAGGCAGATAGGAGGTGATTGAGGACGATGAGAATCGCAAAGCGGTCGGGTCGAATTATTTGGTACTGGCCATGCATGGGGCTGCGGTATTGTATGATGATGCTGAATCAGAACATACAGGTCGTGACCTGCAGTCTATAGTTTTTGATCCCGCAAGACGTTGCATCGGTGCACAGTTTGATCGATAATAGATTAGTCTCGCTCCCCTGGCGCTGTGGGTACCCAGCGTACTCGCGATACTAGGCGAATTTAAGCAGGATACACATGCCCGCACCTCGAGCACGCTCCTGTGATGCTGTTAATAGCCCCACCGCAAACAGCCCCCGGGCTTCCATTCTGCGCTGGCTGAATGCAATGGGTTGGAGGGCCGGACCCAAGCCCGCGGCCGCGGTTCACGGGCTCTTGAGAAGAGCATGCCCTAGTGAGTTTTGTACCGGAGACGGCCTTGCCGATATGAACGGAATTAGTATCAATTGATCAAACGAGCCAGCTAAAACGCCATCAGGCTGGTATGCGCAGTATTCTGTCTGCGGTCCGCGGGGTAACTTACGGGTTGGGAAACTGCTCCTTGGGGTGTCATGATTAATGGTAGTAGGAGGGGTGAGTGTGGTAGGTATGTAGGCCTTTGTGATGTTTTTTTCGAGACTGATCGATTGAAGGAGGTATAAAGCAAGCTTTTTATATATGCTGCGAGCGATGGTGTGATATTTGAGGAGAGCACGGAGGTCAAGCCTTCTTTTATAACTTTCTGTCGCATTCACTAGAGCCGTACCATATGGCCATGGTACCAATTCTAGATACAGATGACTGTTCTAGCGGGGAAACAGTTGAATGGCCATAGGCGTGTATACAGAATGAATCTCAGAGGAGGTGTGGAATCCTTCATCCATAGACAGTGCTCTGACTGGTTAGTCGTGGGAAATTACCTTGAGGATCGATCGTGATAGCGGATAGTCCCTTCAAGACAGCCATTAACGTAGTTTCGCCGATGATCATCGGCCTCGCATAGCCACGGTTCTAGCGATTGATGTCCACTATCAAGATAACCTTCACAATCAGCAGGTATCGTTTCGTCTCTTTCGGGAGCTTCGAAGGCAAGTGTCGCCCCAAACATCCGTATCAGCCAACCGCCATCTCTATATCTCGTCTAATCCTTTTGTTTTACTGGGTGGATCCGCTCCCGTCCTCGCAAAAGTGATATCTTGATACCGGCGACTATGAGGGGGTGTTTAAGAAACATGTTGAGCTCATGTGCCATTTCCATTCGTTTTAGTGTAATTTCATATACATCTTCTTTTTATATTATCTCACCAGAGGTATTTCTATGCGACGTAAAATATACGCTAATCTCCCAACCATCAATGGTGTTATCGAGTGGATATCCTCTAGGCCCGCCAGGCCGAATCGGGGAGCGAATAACGGGTGCCGTCTCGCCAATTCTGTGAACCTCAAGATGAATGGTGGAGGAGTTTCAAAAGTTGCCTCAGGCCTCAAATAAAACTTGCCAACAGCGGCGGGGCCTTTCCTACAATTATATTAGATGTTTCTCATAGCGACCTTACAGGGCTGCAGTGGCCTGAGGGGGGGGATTTGCCTCAAACCTACCGTTGGGAAGGCCTCGAGGCTCAACGACTGGGCCATGGACTTGCATGAGCCCTGTGGATCCTCTCACGCTGCATTGCACACTATATCGGATATCCGTTGATTCGCTAGCTAGCTGATAGGATCTATCCGTCAACGGATATCGATAAGAACGCCGCTAGCTCATCCGGGCTTAGAATAGTCATATGCTTTGAATGCGGGCCAGAGATGTATGTTTTCGAGGGTATACCAGGGCGCCTAGCTAGAAGGCGCATCAGATGAGAGACTGAGTGCAGCCTTGTCCGTGTTGATCTATAGATCTATTGTGGATTATGATTTCTCTTGATTAAAGTTTCATAGGGCTAAATTCATTTTGATTTGTTCGCAGTGACTATCATGGGCGTTTTCCATTCCACTGTGTGATCCTCTGTGGGATGTGGGGGCTTGCATATCCTGATATTGTATCTGGCCAATCCATAAGAGCTTTTGTTGGAAAACCTTGCGCACTGGCCGTATTTCGAGGGCGCCTTAGGTATAATGCGGCAGATCAAAGGAGCTCAGGGCAGAAAGTTTTGCTTCAATCATGCTATCTAGATCAATTCATCTTCTCTGGGGCATTTCTCGACGTCGTATGACAACTCCGTGTGATATAACTCGCAGCACAACCTGAGAAGCTAGGCTAACTTCGGGATACAGCCCAATTTGAATCGGATCCTTAATCACGATTATCCTCAAATCGCGATAGCCCAGCCGCACCGATCTCTGATACAGTTGCAAGGAGAAATTTGGAAATCTCGTAAATTCGGGGTTCAATGTCCGGCATTGCATGCTGCAGGAACAGTTCAATGTGTCTCGGGACAATGGACCAAAACGGACAGGCTTGTGCTGTGTGGTTGTGTTGTTCTGTTGTTGGCCCAGCCACGTGGCGCGGGCCCCATTGGACGAGAGAGCGAGTTGTGGCTGAGCAATGCGCTTTTGGGAGCTACCGACAGTTACATGAGCTCGCGTCCACTTAGCTCCCCGCCCTCCCACCTTCACAGTCATAACCAGGTATCTATCACCAGCATCACCAACTTCACTCGCGTCACGACCTTCAAGCATCAACGGTCCTGTTCCAGATACCCGGGGCTTCCACTCAAAGCTTCTGCCGCTCTCGCGACTTTCTGAAACCGTACGTCAAAAGCTTCCTGTCTGGCTGAGTAGCTTATCTTGCAGGATACGTTTCACAAGGATACTGACTTCGCGGATTTGTAGTTCCCACAGAACATCCCGTACTCCGGAAAGCATCCAAACCACCGAAGTTCCGCGTCACGCTCTTTTCCTTATTGCTTGCCTTGGAGGTACTATCAGTAGAAGGCTTGCAAGATGGATCGGTTTATCGGACATGTCCTGGCCTTCCCGGCCTCGCCTGATCTGACTGCTGCAGAGTACAACAAGGATCTGAAGACTTTGGTTGATTTTCTCTCGAAATTGCCTGCCCAGGTGCTTTCTGGAACCCGAGATAACGACCCTTTGGAGTTACTTGATAACAGGGCCAACAGTTTGGGCGTTCTATACACACTGTGAGGGACCGTATCTATATCTAGGTCCTGGGACTGGCTAACAGTTAGTATGCCAGCTTCGCACGTCTGTCCGTTGACAAGAACGAAATCCATACCATCTGGCCCAAATTGATCGATTTCTTCTCGGAATTCGATGGTAGACAGACAAAATTCTCGAAGGACCAACTGTTGGCCGTCCTAAAAGTTTTGCTTCAATTCTGTGATGCTTGCAACAAGGTACTCGATGCTCAGGTAAACGTCTTTAGTGGTTGAATACTTATGTACTATTCTGGTATAGCCGAACCTTGCCATCAGGCCCCTGGAACATACCATCAAACAGCTTAACCACCCTTCTGGTGCAAAGGCGTTCTCGTCTCTACATACTAAGTTTGTTAAGAAATGTCTCGATGGACGATCTTTTCGTGCTGCCTTAGCAATTCTGGACATCGATATTGAAGAATTCCCAGCAAAGGGTAGCGACAAGGACGTTACCTATAGAGAAGTTCTTCAGTATTTCCTCTACGGAGCGATGGTTTATATGGCCATGAAGAAGTGGAGGAGGGCAAGCGACTTCCTTCAGTTCGTTCTATCATATCCTGGAGCTGGATCTACTGTCAGCCAAATTCAGGTCGAAGCATTCAAGAAGTTCGTTTTGGTCACCTTGATGCTCGAGGGAAGGGTACGGTATCCCATTAACGATATGATTCTCGAACTGCCGCTGACTTCCCCTAGAATTTCCAACTACCCAAGACGATACCCGGGGCTACGGCAAAGGCCTGCCGCATCTTAGGTAGACCGTACGAGGCGTTTGCAACAGCTTATTCCACTGGTAATCCCGACCTTCTTCGACGGGAGGCAGCTTTGGTTAAAGAAATCTTCCAGGCGGATGGAAACTGGGGAATTGCAGAACAGTGTCTGGAGAACTTCCGTAGGCTCGGGATTAAGGCTCTCACCAGTACATATTCTACTCTTAGTATCGAAGCGATCGCTAGCCGCGATCTTGATGTCCTTGGCTCTCGAGCAGGGACCACGTCCCCAGAAGAGCTTGAGCGATACATCCTTGATATGGTCAGCTTGCCCATCCTATCTCCTTTCTTTTATTCCAACGTACTAACTATACATTTGTTATCCAGATTGACCGCAAAGAAATAAAGGCTTCTCTCTCACACTCAACTACGAACCAGAACTCCACCTCTTGCATGGTCTCTTTCCACGACCTCCCTTCGTCCGAAACCGACATCCTCAAAGATCTGGAGGCTCAAATCGCTCGAACGGTCCAAATCACAAACCAAGCTCGACAGCTTGACAAGAAACTCGGTTTAAGTAAGGAATGGATCAGCTTTACCAGCAAGAAGCGCGGTGGTCCTGGAGCTGCTGCAGACCACGTCGACCAGGGCTATGAAGAGATGGATGACTATCCTATGCAAGGCCGTGGTGGCATAATGGATATGGTCGCCGCCGCTGCGGAGGCACAAGTGTTCAGTGAATACATGGGATATGACCCTGCGGATGATGATATGCGACCTGATTATGATGACTAGTGGCTTTCGGCGACACAAAAGCGGGTCGACAATGAATCTGCATACTTGTTTTTAGTTGAACACGAAATGGCGGCTTGATTGTATCCTCTTTTACATTTTAAGACTTGTTCATGGCGGTGTTCTGGGTGTTTCGTTTTATATTCGGGACTGTTGCCTACTTTAGTAGTTTTAGCAGTATAGTGCAAGCATGGACGTCGGGGAGAAACAATTGAGTAGCATTTGCATAAATCCCGGAGCAGAGGCATCTATTCTATCAATGTGCCACGTTTCGAGCCGTGGTTGTAGATGTTCATAGCCCCTTCAGGCCTTCCATACATCTCGGGCTGTGCATACAACGCCTAGCTAAGCATCCGCAGTTCAACGTCCAAGTTGGTGTTGCTGTGGCCAAACGTCCCTCACCGAACCACCACCACCACCAACGTCACCAATCGACCAACCATCACAACCACCACCAGGGCATCCAGCGGCCCACTCGCCGAGCCATGGGTAATGAACAATCGCAGGTCTCCGGCGCCCAAAACCGGTTCGGATTCCGGGTAAGCATGCTGCCATAAGCGGTTCTTCTGTCCTAGCCCTAGATAATCCATAGCTCATCCCAATGTCACCCAGGCCATCTAATCCTTTCTGGCTTTTATCTTCTTTCTCAATCCATTTAGGTTCTCAGAAGCATCAAGCCGGAAATACCATTGGAACCATGGTTCGACTTTATCTGCGGCATTAACGGGCGTGAAATTGTACGTCCCCCACACCCTCCCACATACGCCCGTACGACGGTTTTCTCGACTGCGAATTAGATAAAATTGTGTTCTAAGTATCATGGGCCACGTTAGGATGACGCCGATCCCCGTTTATTCCAGGAAGAAGTTCGCAATTGTGGTGGAAACGCCGTGACGCTAGGTGTATGGAGTGCAAAGGGCCAAATACTTCGAAATATCACGATACCATTACCTCCAGTTACGGAGGAGAACCCGTCGCCGTTGGGCGTTTCGTTAAAATGGATGAGCTTGGGTGTCGCCGAGGATGTATGGCATGTGCTGGATATATCCCCCGGAAGCCCGGCTGAAGTTGGAGGGCTGCTGCCGTATAGCGACTACATTATTGGGACGCCGCGTGGGGTCGTCAGAGGGGAGAGTGGGTTGGGAGAGTTGGTTGAGGATGTGAGTTCGATATTGGGGATAGGTTCTCGATATTTTATTTTTCCGTGTTTACTGATAGATATACTGTGAAAGCACATCGACCGTCCTCTTCAACTTTACGTCTATAACCATGAGTTCAACTTGGTCCGCGAGGTGACTATCCTCCCTCGAAGGCACTGGGGTGGCGATGGCGCACTCGGTTGCGTCCTTGGTTATGGCGCTCTTCACCGACTTCCGCCTCCACTTGAGGAACCGTTAAGCCAGCCCGGTGAAGCTATCTTTGAGTACCCGGCTGCCGATGCAGCTATACTCGGCGAACCAGGCCCAGAAGTATCCAGGGCAGAAGACGGGGCCGCCTTTATCACTCCAGCATTCGCACTGCAAGGTCAAGCAACTTCTCCTCCCCCGGCACCCCAAATGTTCACACCCACAGGTGACACATTCGCCGCAACAAGAAGTCCGCCTCCTCCTGCATCTACCCCTCCAGTTATGATGGACCCAGCCGCCATAGCCGCTCTACAAAGTGGCCGACAAACACCCTCCGCCCCGCCCCAAGCGCCACCGATGAGTTCCCCTTATTCACATGAACAAAGCGGTGTTCCGGGGCACCCTGGAGGTGGTCCTCCACCCGCAAGGACAGGAAGAGGAAAAAAGGCTGTGAGGAGTAACCGGACCAATCTAATGGATGCGTATATGATGGAAGAGGAGAACAAAAGCAAACAGGATGACTACGTAGTTGATTCTGCGGGGACAACGAAGAGCCCACCTCCTCCTCCAGGTGGAGGGGGAAGGCCACCACCGAGGAAGGCAGCTTAGAATCATCATTAGCATGTCATTTTACGTACCAGAATTTCGCTTTTACTACGGACAGTAGCATATTGGGCATTGATCGGTCAGTTTGGTGATTGTATGTAAATCGGAGAGCCAACGGGTGGAAGATATTCATTCATCAACTGCTGTCATGACATTGTACTCGCTGAATTGCTCCAAAAGAATGTAAACCGCCTCCGAGATTCTTATACCAGATAAACAGAACGCCTCCCAGAGATTTCCGATAAATGAAAGGAGATAAGGGAAAGCCTCGAAGGGTATAACTAGGAAAAATAGGAAAAGCTTTAAAGAAAAAAAAAAGAAAAAAAAAAAAGAATATTGCAATGTTGAACAAGCAGCGTTTTTGTCCTTTGCAGAACAGGTCTAAACTAAAACGGTTTACTGGTACTTAAATATCCTCCAACGTTAACATCTAGAAAGCAAAGATTGCACTCTGTTTTTTGCCTTTGCCCAATGGGTACACTACATCGCGAGTCGTTAGTTTGAATCCCGAAAAAAAAAAAAAAAACTGCTTAAATGGATGGTGAGGACATACCTATAACGCTGCTCAAAAACAGCCCAAAACTGATGGCTACGCTGATAGCCACTAATCCCAAAGCCAGCTGCCCCGCTCCACCGTCGACCACGAAGCCGGACTGTGAGTTCTCCCCAGCTGCAATGTTAACCGAACCAGTTCCGTTCGGGAGCATAGCATTCCGTCCCTCCACAATCGTCATAGCCACCGTCAACCCGCTCATCAAAGACCCAGAACTGGCAATACCGCTCTGAACTTGTAACAATATCGCGGGAACCATAGCCGTGAACGCCGCTTGGTGGACTACTCTGCTATACAGATTCCCCAGCACACCGACAGTCAACGCGGCTAAGCCATTCGCAACCTGGGGTGTGTGCGGAAACCGTCCTTGGGAAAAGTAGTTCACGGTATAACCCACTAGACTGATAATCAACATTGCAGGTGCCTGCTTCCATCTCGCCTGGTTCGCGAGTAGGACGAAGAAGGTAAATAACGGCACATAGAAGAACCTGAACTCCTGTAGATTCTGGTCGTCGCATACCGTCGACGTTGTCGCGGACGGGTCGACAAAGCCGTACAATGCCGTTCCGATGGAGATACCGAACCACAATAACACCGAGTATATAATCGCGTAGAACATTCGAACTGCTCCGGCGATTAATTTTTTACTCTGCAGCTCCAGTGCTCCGAGAAGGATTGCATATCCCGGAAGAAGTAGCGGGGCTATCGCGCCTTGTGTTATACCCGAGAAACAGAATAACTCGGTACCGTTCATCCTTATGCTTCCGAACGCGCGGGCGAAGAAAGAGACGATAATGGTACCCATGATCTCAAAGACGTTCGCGAACGCCTCGGATTTGGGATTTATAACCAGCCCCATGAGCGCAACGACCATACCGAGTAAAAATGAGAACGGTAAGTCCTTAACCCGGGCATTGAACAACGGGGCGATAGCAGCTGATGCACCGCCGTATAGAAGTACTTTGAACCATACATTCCGTAGTGGAGGTTTCCTAATGAGCTTCTCTAGCTTTTCTGTGCCCATTTCAACTGAGATCACATCGTGGAGTACCTCTTTGTAGATTATGTGAACGTATTGGAGTTTTCCGAGGTCTAAGGCGGTGCCGCTTTTGACGACTTGGACGTCCGATGTGTGAGTTTGAGGGTCTTGAAAGGAGATAATGACAGTACCGGGGAGGTACACGAAGGAGGCGTTAACGGCGAGAACAGCAGAGGTAATTTGGAGAAAGTCTGGTGTCGTTAGTTTATGTAGATACGATATAGGAGACGGGTGAGTACGTATAGACTCTTACCTTCGATACGATGCGACGGGGCGCCAAAGAGCATCAATGCGCGGCAAAGCTTTAGAATATACCTCTGCCGCTGTAATGTCTCCGCAATATGCACCGTGATCGTGAGTTCTTCATTTCCCCTCCTTCCCTTGAATCTCCTCGCGAAAGCCTTCAGTCTCTCTCTTTTCCCGGGTTTCGCAGGTTTCTCCCCCATCGATAGAACGGAAGCCACATCCCCCACAACTTCCATTTGCATCGTCGGCGTCGCACTTCTTGACTCAGGTACCAGTGAAAACCTCGACATGGAAGAGTGCTGATACCATCTCGGCCTCGCTGAGAAACTCTTCCAATCGTCGTCGCTATCGCTGTCCGCTCCCGCTTCCTTCGCCATCATTGCCATCTGCATCTTCTCCTTCTCGGCCGCAGACTCTGGTTCCGCGGACTCCCTTCTCTCTCCAGCAGCGGCCGGGTCAGGCTTTACGCTTTTACTCCTCGATCGAGGTGATCGAGGTACGGACCGCGATCTGTACGGTTCAGTTCCACCACCCGGTCCATAAAGCTGTAATAGGCTCGATAACACGCCATTCGCCGGCTCCCGCCGTTTGAAATACATCGCCAAGTCCTCATCTTCATCGGATGATATGTCGGAATCACTATCGCTATCATCTCTCGTTGGCTTTTTCTGACCTGGGGGTCTTAAAAACGGTATCTGTGGCTGGGCACCCGGCTGTGGTGCTTGGACTGGGAAACTGTTTGCATGCCTGCGAACTAAATTTTCTGCCTCCGGGCCTGCAGAGTATCTTGAGAACAAAGGAGGCGGTGAGATATCATCGATTTCATCGTCGGCTGTCGGGCCCCGCGCGATGGGAGGTTGTGGGGAGACCGGGTAAGGGAGGGGTTCAGTGTTGCGTCTTTCATGGCGCTGGCCGGATTGTGCCGCTGCTTTTTTGAATGGGATTGTTAGTTGGATCTTTTATTCATCTTGGATAGCATGCGTATATATAATATATCGTGGAAGGGAAAATGCGAACCTGGTGGATCAGCGAATGGGTTATTCGAGGCTAAGGGTTGAGGGTTGGTGTTTGCACCTGGAGTGCCAGCGGCGCCTGGGTTCGAGGCCATATTGGCCTAGATCTTATATCTTGTCGTCTCTTGGTAATCTCAAACGTCACGGCATCTTAAAACCAGAACCGAAAAAAGGTACACGTCGAGTAGTGTCGAACGATTGTCGTATGATACTACCCTTATGTAAAACCAAGAAATAGCTTGTTCAAGGTAAGCAAAGGGGAGTGTGAGAGAAGTGGGTGCGCGTGGGATGGGTTTTATTCAAATTTCAGCTGCGAATAAAAAGGTACTGTGTGTACCCCGATATAAACGACCCGAGCCATGGCCCTACGGCTGTGCTATTTTCCCTTTTCCGTTGCCCTGCCGGGTTCTTCGATTGGATCGGTCCCTGTAGACATAGGGTGTATGTAGTACTATAGTTTGCTTTTCCTTTGCTGTCCTCAGGTATCGAAAAGTGCCACAGCAAAGGAAAGAATTTGTACTTCATGCCGGGTACATGTTACGAGGGGGTGTAAGCTTGCGATACCTCGTTTGAGGTACACGAGTCGAGGGGCCCCGGTGAGTCCATTTTGATGCCGAGCATAAGCACCACAACGGTGAAAATCTTCAAAGGATTGCTTGTCCTCTTACAGGTAGGTCAAGAAGAACAGCCGCGGTGGACCTCGAATAGAGCTATGAGGATTTGTGGGTTTTTTTTTGGTGGAAGCGGGGGCACAGGACAGGGGATAGCTGGGCGTTTTTCGAGTGCGGCTGAGCTGAGATTTGTAGCCGTAAGGATCATGAAATAGAATCCCTGCCACCAAATAAGCATGCTTGGTGACTATTTTGGGTATCAAGCTACTTAGCTTCCGGGCTGGGCAGAGCCTGCATGGGATGGCATCACGATCGTTGGATCACAGGGCGCCAGCATATAGATTCGACCTCGAGTCTTCGGGGTCACGAAAGGAGGAATATCGGTACGTATACGGGGATCATCCGTGTAGGACTTAACCCGTAGTGGAGGTCGTGTATTGCAGGAGTAGCCGAATTGATGAGTCGGAACCGAATCATCTCACGGATCGCTATCAGATATCACATCCTCGTAAAGCATAGTGCATATCTGATGTTGAAACCAAGACTTGCCAAATACCGAATGTCAGATATATTATGGTTGAAACTTGGCGAAGAAACGGCACATAGGACAACAGGCGTCAATCGAGATCTGACATTCCTATCGCATCCAAGCAGGAAGGACGAAAGGCAAGGCATCGTCAGAGGCCAAAATTAACAGCGTTCGCGTAGCATTAAATGGAAAGGCACCGATTCGATCGAATGGCTTTGCTCGGAAAGTTTGCATTGACAGACGTTACACAAGCTGCTCCAACGCAAATTCTGGTTCCGACAAAGTGGGCATTTCAAATCTCGAGGCCGAGCGGGCCAGGTAGCGGGATAAGATGTGATATGGCGAGCAGAGAGCGGATTGTAATCATGACAAGAACACAAGAAGGAATGAGTATGAGAATCAAAGCAGAGTATAAAAATGAAATGTCCAACGCCAGTGCCTGCTTTTTCTCGGAAACGCCAAAAATACGTTGTGCGAACATGCCAATTACGATTTCACCTGGCCTTTCCAAATCCACTGACCGACTGTTCCTTTAAGTCTATGGATGCCTGCCCGCGATGGCCTTCAGGTCCGAGACACCCTGGTTAAGCTTTTCGGACTCTATTTCTTGCCCCTGCCCCTGGTTTTCTTGGCCTGCAGTGCCTCTTCCTCAATCTGATCGGACTTCAATGCGGCCTCGTCCCAATCAATCTCATCCTCTCCATATTCGTTCTCAACCGGTTCTACTTCCTTGGCTTTCCCTTTACCCTTGGCTTTGGGAGCCTCCTTCGCAGCCGGTTGCTCGGCTGCCTCGGCTTCTCTTAATGCTTCCTCGTCATCATCAAGAGTAGGAGCTTCTTCCTCATTGTCAACCTTATTCTTGAACTTGTTGACGACCTTGTCTGGCAGATCCTCTACTGGGGTCGCTGGCTTAGTAGAGGTGGAAGCCTGGGTCTTGGACTTGAATAGAGGAGTATTTTTGGGATTAACAGAATTCCAGTCAATGGGGCCGCTGTCACCGTATTTCTTTTCCAGCCATTTGTTGGCCTGTGCGAAGTGATTGACATCTTTCTATATTCCGTCGTCAGGACTGTTAGATGAGTCTCAAAACACGGTACCAAAGGATCGATAGGGTTCTTACAAATTTAACTGCAGCGCTTGGTTGTGCCAACGGGCTCGGATGGCAAGATTGAAGGATCAAGTGTAGGCTGCCCTGTAGCTCCGCCGTCCCAAGTTAGTACATTTCCATATATACCCATGACTGAGTATGATTGATTATACGCACGTTGACCTTCGAGACCCTTCCCTGGGCCGGTTTCCCCCAAGCCATGAACACAACCCCTCTGGTCCTCTTCTGAGCCACGAGCTCAATGACCTTCTGCGTGAATTGCTCCCAACCCTTACTCGCGTGACTGTTTGGCTTACCAGGCTGCACCGTCAGGCAAGTATTGAGCATCAACACTCCACGTTCCGCCCAAGGGGTTAAGAGCCCAAGCTTGTTCTCAGGCGGGCGGAAAGACGGGAAGTCATTTCCCACGCAGCCAAAGATGTTCCTGAGCGATGGCGGTGCGACAGTGGGCGGCTTGACGGAGAATGAGAGGCCGTGGGCTTGCTTTGGGCCGTGGTAGGGGTCTTGACCGAGAATTACGACCTTGACTTGGTCGAAGGGGGTGTGACGGGACCTGGAGTTACGGAATGGTGTTAATATATTTCATCTTATAACCTACAAGTTATCGAAGTAGTTCAAGAGCATACCAAGAGTAAACGTCTTCAGCAGGCGGGTACGCTCTGTTCGCCTTAAATTCATCCCTCAAGAAGGTCTTTAGCTTCAAGAAAGACGGCTCTAAGAGAGCATCCTTGAGAACAGCCAGCCAACTAGCGTCCAAGGTATCAATTTCAAGCTTTAGAAGCTCACGTTGTTGGGCAGTGAGTTTGGAAGCCCATGCTTCCTTATCGAACGGTGCCTTGGACGAGGAAGCAGCAGTGGAGAAGAAGCCAGTGATGGTTGCAGCCTTTGGTTTCTTCTCAGTGGCGGATGCAGCGGCATCGGTGGCTTTTCGTTTGGCCGACATGACGCGGATTTGGTAGCGAGACGGACACGATAAGAAGGACGATACGGCGGATGCAGGTACAGCAGGATAGAGATGCTCCAAAGGGTGAAGTAATCTCAATGCAACTTTTCTAGGAGGGAAAAGAGAAAGGAAAGGACAGAGGAAGATGCTCAGGAGATGCCCTCCTCGTTCGCCCCCCAGGCCTCTCCCAACTGCCGTCTCCATTTGGCCATGCTGAAATTTTGGGGAACCGGGAAGACGCGTTTCGGGTCAACAAGGTCCCACGCTATTAGAGACGAGCCCGCCAAAATAGCATTTTCGCTCGCAGTCACATTCTTCACGCATTGGGACTCACACGGCCTTTCGATCCGATTCACGATCGCGGCTGAATAAAAAGTATCTAGGAGAGTTTGGTTGCGTACGTCTCTAAAGCGTTCATTGGAAATCATAACTAATGCATAATATACATGAAAAGGTTGGCGTCGATAAAAGACATTCTTTTGTTAACCCCGATAGAGTACGTAGAAAAAATACGAAGGCAGAAGGAAAAAAGGAGACAAGCGACAAAGACCAGGACTTATTACCCAACGTGACAAAGGAAAAAGATCGATGAATGATGATGATACGGATGGGATATCGTGAGAGGGAGAGGGGAGATGCAAAGGTATAATTCTATTATTCCAGTGCTATTCCGGTAATGGCTTCTGTTCAAATTACTTTTATGTGTTTACAATTCGTCGTGCTTGGACTCAGCAGCAGTCTCAGAAGATGCGGCAGCCTCTGTCGATGTGGAAGCTGGGCCAGCCTCGTCGGAATCAGAGTCGGAGGCAGCTGGGGCAGCCTTGCCGACGTCCTCAGCAGACTTGGCGGCCTCCTCCTGGGCAGCGAGGGCAGCGCTGGCATCGACCTGGTGGGTTCCGCTTTCCTTGATGAACTTGACGAAGTCCTCAACGGTTCGGCCACCCTGGTAGTCAATTGGAGCGTCCTTCTTGCCAGCGGCGAACAGCTTGATTGTGGGGAAGCCCTGGATCTCATCAGGGACATCGTTGAGGGTGGCATCGACCTTGGCGATGACGACCTTCTTGGCGAATTCTGGGTTGTCGAAGTAGAGCTTGCCGAGTTCCTCGTACTTGGGGGCGAGGGCCTTGCAGTGACCGCACCAGTGAGCGTAGAACTCGACCAAGACGTCCTTGGTGTCGTCCAGGACAATGTCCTTGTAGTTGTGGGCAACAACGACGTGGACTGGGCCTTCCTGCTTCTCTGGGAGTGGCTCGGACTTGATGGATGGCTCGACCTTGCCAGCGATGAAATCCTCAACGAAAGCTTCGATGGCCTCGACAGTGAGGTCCTTGGTCTGATCGAATGGGTACTTGGAGTTCTTGGTGGTCTCCTGGATGGCGAAAGCGGGCCACTTCTGCTCAAGGTTAAGGTTCTGAGCATGAGCGCCGAAGGCAGTGGCGTCGATGGTGGCGACGTTGAGCTTGCCCTTGTACTTCTGAGCAATGGTCTTCAATCCCTCGACGAAGGACTTCTTCTGGTCAGCCTTATCGGCCTCAACGAAGACGTAGGCAAGTGGGATACCAGCAGCCATGTATCCGGCATAGGTATCTGGTCCGACTTCACCGATGAGTGGGATGGAGGCGGTCTTAACGAAGTTGGTGATGGCTTCAACTTCGAAAGCACCGTCGTAGACGGTTACGGGCTCGTCGAATGTCCTGTAGACAACGACACCTGGGGCAGTGACCTTAGCGGCCTCGATGAGAGCTGCATCCGAGACGGAACCGAAGAGGAAATCGTCACGGTGAGCCTCAGCGATCTTGGCGAAGGTCTCGCTCGACTTGGTGTCATCGGCACCGAAGTAGGCGACAACCACAACCTTGTCAGAGGTCTTGAAGTCCTCGAGTGTATCTTTGGTGAGGACGGAGACGGCTGGAAGCGACTGCTTGATCATGTGGGAGATGATGGCATCGGACTTCCTTGCTCCGCCGTATGGGGAGGGGTTGTCCAACGAGCCGCGGAAGATCTTGAGGGTGGGGTATCCCTCGACACCCTGCTTCTGGCAAAGGTCGGCTTCCTCACTATAGCACGGTTCGTTAGTTTCTGGGTCGGTAGGTGTGGTATCGGTGGCTCAATGGGCTACGTACGTGCAGTCGACCTTGACGACACTGATGCCCTTCTTCTTGAGCTCGGTAGCAGCGGTCTCGTATTCTGGGGCAAGAGCCTTGCAGTGCCCACACCATGGAGCGTAGCTAGAGAGCACACCATGTTAGCAATCTTCTTCTGGAATATGTATATCGATGGTAGAGTGATACGAGACGCGACGGCGAACCAAGATCACGGTCCCGACAAGGCCATCGCATCGGTGAAGGACAGAGGAACGAGCACGACTTACAATTCGGCAAGGGTCAGGCTGTTGGAGGTGATGAACTCATCGAAGTCACCAGTCTTGAGCTGAACAACGTCGGAGGCGGAGGCCAGACCGGCAGCGGCCATCAACGACAGAACAACCTGTTTCGAGTGCATCTTGATGGATGTGTGTGGTTGTGGGGTATGAAGCAACGGTACAGAACAGAAGAAGCTTAAGAGGCTCTCAACAATCAATGTGAAGATGCAATTGCCTGGTGAGGTAGAGATGGGAGAAGAAGATGGAAGCTGGAAGAGGGAGATGGAGCTGGAGGGGCGGGGAGCTAGAATATTTAACTGGATGGTGTAGAGTTCCAGCGGGAGAAGATGTTTATGTGTTCACTTCTGCTCGCGAAGACCATCCATCCATGCTCGACCTCACATCAACCACCTCTTTCAATCGCCCAAGAACAAGTACCACGCCGCATCCGCACAGCCTGATGCTACCTGCAGCCGGTGTCTCGGTGGGACAGGGATTTCTCATCTAGCCCTCCGTTTTACGCCTGGTCGTGATCATACGGCTTCGAGGCCCCGGTTATACTTCGGTGCCCGCTGTTGGGTGACCAGATACGTGCGAATGCGGACACGCTCGAGGCCCCCATTGCCCGTGCCCATTCAATGGCCTTCCAGATTTTAGACCAGATCTCACGAAGCTTCGACCTAAAACCAACTAGTTGATGGCAAAACCCCCAATTGCCCGTTGTGCGGGTATAAGTGGGTGTCAAACATGATTCGGATCAGAGCCCTTCTTCATCCGACTACGATATGCCAGATCCAGTCCCCGATGCTATTTTCAACCGCAACATGTTGGAAATCTGGATCTGACGTCTGAAACCAGGCACGGCGCTATCTGATATCTCAATTCAGAGGGAATGGTTTGCGACGGCAAAGCCGCGGGGCAAACATGCCACAGTTGCATCTTAGAAATCCGTCCTTCGGGCCTCCAGCCCCCCAGCGACCCAATGTTATAGTCGCTCGCGAATGTCAGACCCCGACCTAAGCTTGTGAGATCGAGCAGCAAGTGATAGTAATCTTCGAGGACCCTGCGGCCGATGCATCGGTGCCGTTGTGGAAGCCCCATCCTGCGGAAAGTCGTAACGTGTCATGATAGGCTCGCTACCGCTTAACCTCAAGCACACCTGGCTATCGATATTGCGATATGATATTGCAATGCAAAGGCAATTGAAGGCTGTCGCAAGACCAACCTACCTGTTCGAAAGAATTAGGGTCCGGTCTAGGTCATTTACGATGCGCTTGGATATACCGCAGCATTCAGCCAAATACTAAAACTCCCTTAATGTATAGTCCCACCCGTCTATAGACCCGACGACACGCCAAAAAAAACGCCAGATAGTCACAAATACCCCTTGCTTAACTAGCACTTCTCGGCTGTTGGCCTCCCGGAACAACGGGAATTCAATGCAAGGGTTTTCCTACCTCGCACGTATCACTAAACTCATCTCCCACACCAGCTCGAAGACATGCAAAGGCGAAGATGAAGGATGAGCTGCAACCTGGCCACAAAGCTGGCTCTCACGCCAATTCTCTTGCAGCGGGATCAGCACGAAGCTAGACCTTCTAGAACAAAGACGCAGCCCGACAATGTCAAGTTGTCTGTGTTTGATCACTCGCATTTTATATATCCGGAGCAAGGATCTCAAAACTCGCCTCCTGTCGCTGCAACTTACTGAACTGTACGAGGGTCCGTTGGGTTGGTGGTGGAGATGGGATGAAATGAAGTGGACCTAGTCCTCATGTTGGATTATGTTCCCTGACCGACTCCATGCTGGCTTCTTTGTGGCCACCTTGCACCGCGAATTCGAGATCCAGTCGAGAGCTAGAGGCTCGCAATTAGGTTGGTTGTGACGACCCTTTCAAATCATTGGAATTAAGGGTTATATGTTACTGTGTCGACAATATAATTCCCGGGACTGGGCCCCTTTGCATTGTTGCACCGTTGAGTAGGATACTGCGTCAGGCCATTTCGCCTGTGACATATTCGAGCCCATCCCGATAAGTTCACTTGTTAGGAGCGCCGAATAACAGGAAGGTTACGTTTGATCGGAAATATTTGACACCAGATCATCAGTTTGGAAGTGTAGCTGTATACGTACATACTTGTGTAGCCCTTGCTCGTGTGGATATATTTTCCGTTCGCACCTTGCAGAACAGGAAGTACCCAAGCACGAGGAATGTGAATTTTATACTCTGAGCCAGCATTTCTCGCAGATAAACGAGATTTTCAGCAGGGTACACTCTGGCAAAGGGACAGGTCGCTATATGCCATAGACCCTCATCGTTTGTCTCCGCAGAGTGCCCTTTCGGATTTGTAATAGGCATGACGCTAAAGCGGCATGGTGTCAAAATCTCAAACACAGAATGCGCAAGCCCTGGACTTCCATGAAGCCGATTGGCGGGGTCTTCCTGAATCCGAGCCTTCTTATCGATAAAACCTCCTTCCCACACATACTTTTCGCGCCGTTCAGATGGCAGGCGGGATGGATTCCACGAAAGAAAAGAGAAAGAGAAGAAGAGTCCCAAGCCCGCTGGCCTGAGCTTGACCTGAGATATCCTCTCGCTTGGATTCGGCATTGCGAATTTGCATCGGTAGACCTGGTCAACCAGGCAGTCGGCGTCGTCCTGGCCATCTCCATCCGCCCCGCCTATATAATAGTGCGTGGGGACGACCAATATCAAACCGTACAGGTGTAACAGCCAATCCGAGAAGTCATTGGCGGGCGGCAGCGGTCGCAGAGCCCCGAACCGAACGACGCCAGCCAGAATGCCCCGCTCTCGAATTCTTATCAATCAACCTCGCACGGTTTGGCAGCTGGAGTTCGTAATTGCTGTCGTTTTCATGAAGATGCATCCGAGAGGCGACTCCAGCCCGGTAGCCTGGATGTTGCGCGACTTTCCGCACCACTCACCGACCTAACGGACCATTGAAACAGCGGGATTCCAAATGGCGGGGACCCACGCTACCGTCTGCTAAGCTCCAGCAAGCTGCAGCTCGCGACGAGGTAGTGTGACTTCCAGCCGCAGGCCAAATTGGTCCAGCTGCAGCGTTTCACAGGCGGTTAGCCAGATGGCTATCGATTATGGGGTACATGTACATTATCGTCCTGTACGCTGACCACTGTGCATAAACCATGAGACCGTGCTAGACTCGGCCTCGGAACATCATCCAAGTGCTCTCGATAGTCGACGACCCAATAGCGTCACTGTCGCACCGAGTAGCGTATCGGGATGGGTCCAACTGTCCACCAGTGTCGGGTTCCGGCTGCTTCTTAAACCCTTTGATCGAAGAACTCCTCCCTTTCGTCGCTCCTCCTTAACCTTTCCCCCCAGCGGCGTCTTCCTCCCAGCCGTGTTCGATTCTGCTGCCCGTTAATGGCCATTGACTCGCTATCGGCTCGCACACCAACCCATGGCATTGCATTGTTCGCCGCCTTCCCTCATGCTCAGATCCCTCCAGCGAGAGGAGGCTTCGCTGTTGACTTGCTGGCGGGCCCTGCTCTGTCCGGCCCTGGCCAGTCTGAATGCAGCAGCAGTCATGGGGATTTCCCTTGAGCCATTGCCTTTCGATTTGGATGAAGATTTGGAGCATCCCAATAAATCTTCCGGCGGGCATGCGACCACTCTAGGTGCTCCTCATCGACGTGTACTCTCCACCTTCGTAAACCTGGTCGACCCGGTCGACCTCTTACAGCTGCATCTTCGATCTCCGCTATGCTTCTTTCTGCATAATAACTGATTGCATTATTATCCCAGTTCTTGCTTTTCCATAACCGCCCTTTCCAGTCAATTGTTTTGTTAGCTCGTTCACTGCCCCGCCTCGGCGTATATGGGGAAGTACGTACCTACGGACTTTGTGAAAGCTTCGACCACGGCCGACAAGGCTAAGTAAGCTAGGTAGCTAGCTCGTTCGACGCCTATATATACACGGGCAACTTGCATCCGTCCCTGCCTAGCTTGACTTGTCGGTTCGCTAGCTAGAGCATACGAGCAGCCTTCCTCACGTGCGGGACAATTGGAAGGATATAAACATCCCGACTCCTTCCTCTTCCCCTTCGGCCGCGGGAAGCCTTCTCTCTGCTTTGCGTCTGCGGTGGTCGCTGTACATTCAACTGCGATACCAGTTAGCCGGATCTCGGACGATAATTTGCTCGCCGGTGCCCGCCCTCTCCTTGACGTAATCCGGATAGACGGTCTCATCCGGCTTCGCCTCCTCCGCATGTCCCCAGACGGTATATAAAAACTATCAAGAGCCGGATCTCGAAGGACAAGATACTTACCAAGTAACAAGTACGACCGTTTAATATAATCGCTGCAAGGTAAATTGCAACCCCCAACACATTTCCCCGACGCCCCGGCCTGCACCCCACTTCCAGGCCAAGCTCGTTGCCCAATCGATCCCGAGACTGCACTGCACCTGCCTTGCACCTACAGCTTGCTTGCATATATCTCTCAGACATCCAGCGTCCACAGGATGCCCGTTGATACCATGCTAACCTGTTTTCTCCGTGCTCCAACTCTGCCCCAGGTCCTCTCGCTGTCGTTCCTACGTTCTGGTCTTCTGATATTGACCGTCTGCCGTCTGCTACGGTTCAAAACCTTACTCTGACGCCCCCTGCAAGCTTCGGGAAGCAATCAAACGTTAGGAAATAAACCTTTACCAACCAAGTCTTCAAAAGTCTGCTCGGGCTTCCCTCACCATTTCGAATGGCCAAAGGCATAAGAATCGCTATTGACGTATGATATCACCCTGCATAACCCGTTTCCCTTACATAATCACGAACATTGCTCAATGGCTGCATGATCTGGGAATGAATATCTGATGGCTGTTTCGCACCGATCCATAGCGTGGCGGTACCTTCACGGACTGCGTCGGGAACCCGGGCACGGGTAAACTATCCGACGACGTCGTCATCAAGCTTCTATCCGTTGACCCCGGCAACTACGACGATGCTCCGCTAGAGGGCATCAGGCGGCTTCTTGAGAAATTTACGGGCAAGGAGATACCCCGGGGTGAACCCTTGGATACATCATGTATCGAGAGTATCCGTATGGGGACGACGGTGGCTACGAATGCCCTGTTGGAACGGAAGGGAGAGAAGTGTGCGATTTTTGTGACGAAGGGACACGGGGATTGTTTAGTAATCGGTTGGTAGACGATATTCCCATGCACGGCTATTCCCTACACTCTTTACTCGTGAATTCTGATTTGCCAAACTAACGGGTATCGGTAATTGAACTGCAGGAAACCAATCCAGACCTCGCATCTTCGATCTCGCGATACACAAACCCGAAGTCCTGTACCAAAAAGTCATTGAAGTCGACGAACGAGTAACACTGGAAGATTACGCTGAAGATCCGGAGCAAACCGTCACCCACCTCTCCCAAGACGATGAAAACCAGAACCCAGACCTCGTCAAAGGGATGACCGGCGAGGCCGTTCGAATCCTCCAAAGACTCGACCAAGATGCTGTAAAAAGCGATCTACAGGCTGTATACGATGAAGGTTTTAGGAGTATAGCGGTCTGCCTGATGCACTCATATACCTTCCCGGAACATGAGAAGATCATTGGTAAACTCGCCGAGGAAGTTGGCTTTACGCATATCTCGTTATCTGCGGAGTTGATGCCGATGATTAAGTATGTGCCTCGGGCCACGTCCGCCACAGCGGATGCTTACCTAACGCCGGAGATCAAAAAGTACATCAGTGGGTTTGAGAAAGGGTTTGAAGGCGGTCTAGGCTCGGAAAGTGCCATGAGAGGAGAAAAAGGGGCAAGGTGTGAGTTCATGCAAAGTGACGGTGGATTGGTTGATGTAAAGGGATTCTCGGGCTTGAGAGCTATACTATCAGGCCCCGCTGGTGGCGTGGTTGGCTACGCACTGACAAGCTACGACAGTGAAGTTGGGATTCCAGTGATTGGTTTTGACATGGTGGGTTTGTACTTGCATTCGGAAATCAGTCTACCAAATCGAACTGACCATGGTGCAGGGTGGTACAAGTACGGATGTCTCCCGCTACGGGTCCGGAAGATACGAACATGTCTTCGAAACAACCACAGCCGGAGTAACAATCCAGTCTCCCCAATTAGATATCAATACGGTAGCAGCAGGTGGTGGTTCTCGGCTCTTCTTCAAAAACGGATTATTCGTCGTTGGGCCCGAATCCGCAGGAGCTCATCCCGGCCCCGCTTGTTACCGTAAAGGCGGTCCTCTCACTGTCACAGACGCCAATCTATATCTAGGAAGACTCCTCCCGGACTTCTTTCCAAGGATCTTCGGCCCCAATGAAAACGAACCGCTCGATGCAGAGGTATCCGCAAAGTTATTCGAGGAGCTTAAGGACAGTATAAACAACGAATTGGGTCAAAGCATGACGACTGACGAAGTCGCATACGGCTTCCTCAAAATCGCCAATGAGACCATGACTCGCCCAATCCGCTCCTTGACAGAGGCCAAGGGCCACGATTCGTCGCACCACAGACTTGCAACCTTTGGTGGAGCCGGGGGACAGCATGCTGTCGCTATTGCGCAGAACTTGGGTATCAAAATGATCTTAATACACCGCTACAGCAGTGTCCTCAGCGCCTATGGTATGGCTCTCGCCGATGTCGTCCAAGAAGCGCAAGAACCGACGTCGGCGAAATGGGGCGATGAAGAAGTATCGAAAGAAATGGAAGATCGACTTGAAAAGCTTCGAAACCGCGCCGCCGAAGGGCTTGGGTCCCAGGGTTTTCATAACGATGGCAAGGAAATTGTATTCGAGGAATATCTCAACATGCGGTATAGAGGTACCGAGTCAGCGTTGATGGTCATCAAACCGGACGACAACGACTTCGGAACTGCTTTCGTCAAGCAACATGAACAGGAGTTCGGGTTTACTCTGCCCGACCGAGATATCTTTGTTGACGACGTCAGAGTTCGAGGAATCGGCAAGTCCTTCCAGGGTATGGAAAAAACGGTAGACCAGCAGCTGAAGGAGTGGCCACCGGAAAAGCATAGATCTATAGACCAGTCTACTGCCCACGATGTAACGAAAGTCTATTTCGAAGAAGGAAGACTGGATACCCCAATCTACCGAATTGACAAACTCGAAGTCGGCTGCAAGATCCCGGGGCCTGCGATTTTGGCAGATGATACACAGACGATCATCGTGCCTCCTAGCAGCTGGGCATTGATTCTCGATACTCATGTTGTTATTAACGTCGGAGTTGAGGAGTCGGAGAGCCATCTCGAGGAGGCCAAGAATCGAGAAGTCGACCCGATCTTGCTCAGCATCTTCTCCCACCGATTCATGGCAATTGCAGAGCAAATGGGGCGGGCACTACAAAAAACCAGCGTCTCTACAAACGTCAAGGAGCGACTCGATTACTCCTGCGCATTATTCGACGCAGGTGGTGGACTCGTCGCAAATGCGCCTCATCTACCGGTACACCTGGGAAGTATGAGTACTTGTGTGAAAACGCAGTCCAAAATGTGGGAAGGAAAATTAAAGAAAGGCGATGTCATCGTCTCTAACCATCCCGAAGCTGGTGGTACCCACTTGCCAGACATCACCGTCATAACACCAGCTTTCAATGGAGACGAGATCATCTTCTATGTCGCATCAAGAGCTCACCACGCTGATATCGGTGGTATCCTGCCAGGCTCGATGCCTCCGCAATCCCGTGAGTTATACGAAGAAGGCGCAGCTATCATGTCCGAAAAGCTAGTATCGGAAGGAAGGTTCAATGAAGAACGAATTACCCAGCTCCTTCTCGATGAACCGGCGCAATACCCAGGCTGCAGTGGAACCCGCTGCCTGGCCGATAATATCAACGATTTGAAAGCCCAAGTCGCTGCTAACAATAAGGGGATAACGCTGATACGTGCTCTGATTGAAGACTACACTCAGGAAGTCGTGCAATTTTATATGACGGCGATACAAAATAATGCGGAACTAAGTGTCAGGAACCTGTTAAAGGAGGTTGCAGGAAGGTTCGGTGGGAAAGATCTGATAGCTGAGGATTTTATGGACGATGGAAGCCCCATCCGGCTCAAGATTGAGATCGATGCGGAGAAAGGAGAGGCAGTCTTTGATTTTAATGGAACGGGGCCGGAGATGTATGGTGAGTTTGTCATTCGATATACAATTACTATTATCGAGGATATGGAAACCGAGATTCACTAATCATTTATAAATGGATAGGAAACATGAATGCTCCGGAGGCCGTCACCTTCTCGGCGATAATATACTGCCTTCGCTGTCTGATATCGGACGACATCCCGCTAAACCAGGGTTGTCTTAAACCAATCCATGTCAAGATTCCCAGGGACTCGTTCCTTAGTCCATCAGAGAATGCGGCCGTTGTAGGAGGGAACGTCTTAACCGTAAGCTCCCAATTTTTAGCTATTAATCAAATAAGCGGAACCGCTTCCTAATGGTCATAATACAACAGAGTCAACGAGTCACAGATGTCATCTTCAAAGCCTTCGAAGCCTGCGCCGCCTCTCAGGGAGATTGTAACAACCTAACATTTGGGTATGGCGGGAACACGGGGGAAGACGGAGAGTACGTTAAGGGATTTGGGTACTACGAAACTATAGCTGGTGGTAGCGGTGCCGTATGTTCCCTCTCGCTCTACGTATATACATATCCCTGACCAACATTCCACCTTCTACACAGGGCCCAGACTGGGATGGCACCTCCGGTGTCCACACGCACATGACCAACACCCGCATAACTGACGCCGAAGTCTTCGAGCGCCGGTACCCCGTCATCCTCCGGGAATTCAGCATCCGCAAGAACTCCCACGGAAGAGGTGAACACGCTGGCGGCGACGGCGTGATCCGAGACATCGAATTCCGCATTCCCGTTCAAGTTTCCATCCTCTCCGAAAGAAGAGTATTCAAACCCTATGGCATGGCTGGCGGAGAGCCTGCTAGCAGAGGAGTAAACTATTGGATGAGGAAGATCGAGGGGACGACGGCTGGGGACGACAAGGAGAAGGCGAAGGAAGGGGAGAGGAAGTATAAGAAGATTAACATGGGAGGGAAGAATACGGCTAGTATGAAACCTGGGGATAGGATTATCATTTGTACGCCCGGTGGGGGCGGGTACGGTGAAAAGGGCAGCGGGGCGTGCACGCCTAGGGATCCTAATAAGAAACCGAGGAAGATTGATCCGACGTTGATGTGGAGGGGTCGCGGAACTTTGGCGAATAGGATGGCAACTGAAGAGTCAAGTTACTGACGATATATCTTTCCTTCTTTCAAGCCTCTATCCCTCTATCCCTCTTTCCTCCCTTCTCTCCCTCGTGTGACTTCACGCGGACACAGCATACGCATGAACAAGCACAAAGAAAGAAAATACAAAGAAAACCCACCCAAAAAAAACACACTTATACACACAGTTTCCTTGATAATGATAATGTGATATTCTTTCCAATGGTTCGGAATCATTTCCTTGCTACCCTAACGAATTCCCTTACATTTCCCTCCAATCTACTGAAGTACTCACGAGATTCCCCCCACCTCCCTTTTTGTTGGAGTTTTCGCGTTCGTTGCACTATTGCAGAAACATTTCAAAGATACTCTAGATATCTACGAGCCTTAGATATCATATCAATATATCCCTCAAGACTCTGCACCATTCTTCCCTTTCCTCCGCTCTAGTACATCGCTACAAGTTATCTGTTCACATCGATACTTGACGATTGGCCTTTTGTATATACCTTCTATTGCAATACTTGCTTTTTAACTACCCAAGCACTTATCCACAAAATGTACATCTCACGATCTCGATCTCGATATCTTGTAGCGGCAGTATTAATTATGATCATTAGCTACAGCAGTTACTACTCGTTAGCACTGAGTCTACAACCAAGTGACCGTGCACGGAATCATAATTAATAATTAATTAAAAGTCATCCCATTCCTCTCGCGTTCTAGAAAAGGACTTTTGTAAAAGTACAATCATGGGGGTATCTCCTGCAATGCTAAAAGTGCATAAAAGTAATCATAAAGAGAGGGCACCGCAGGAAAAAGAAACACCCATTCATCATCATTAAAAAAGAAACAACAGAGTAATAATGCACACCGTCTCGTGAAAATCCCATGCGTATGAAAAAAAGTCGAAACGCCGTGCAAATGCATAATTTTGTTCCTCCACTGTTGAACATCACTCCACATTCCACCCATCCATCTCTTCAGTAATGGGCATCGTATTCAAGGCACCTTGGGCTTCTTCGAAGGACCGGGTTTGCTATCGGCATCATCAGCAGCTCTGCCACGCTTCGCAGGCCTAGCAGTATTCTGGGTTTGTCCGGAGGGACCGCTATTTCCCTGTGTATTCTCCGATTTCGACTTTTTAGGCGGAGGTGGGTCACCAGCATCGGAGGGCAACCTGCTTCGCTTTAGAGATTCCGTAGCAAGGGGTTTGCTGCTTTCGCCTTGCTCCACTGACAATTTGGGCTTTTTCGATGGTGCTGGATCGTCATTGTCATCAGGCAGTCTGCCTCGCTTCGAAGATACCTTAGGCTCAGTGGCCTTTCTAACAGCTTTCTGCTTCTCTTGACTTTCTGCATCAACGGCCTTTCCCTTGCCTTTGGCAGCTGGGCCAGCCGTCCTTTTCTTTCCCTTGGTGGTCTCGACCGTACCAACGACTGTCTGGTCCTGACCCGGCGCAGTATCTGTGATATCGGCTGTTTGCTTCCCCTTGGTAGCTTTGGCTTTACTGGCAGGCTTTTTCTTTCCCTTCGCAGCCGACTCGTCCGCACCAACGACTGTCTGGTCCTGATTCGGCGCAGCATCCGTACTGGTGGCTGCTTGCTTCCCTTTAGTAGCTCTGGCTGTACTGGCAGGCTTTTTCTTCCCTTTGGCTGTATTGCCCGTACCGGTAACGTCCTCGTTCCCCTTCGTAGCTTCGTCAGGGTCAACAGCCTTTCCCTTGCCCTTTCCTTTAGGATCTGGATTGACAGCCTTTTTCTCGCCCTTCGTAGTACCGTCAGGGTCAGCAGCCTTCTCCTTGCCTTTCCCTTTAGTAGCTTTGGCGGTGGTGGCAGTCTTTGGCTTTCCCTTAGCCTTATTGTCCGTCCCAGCGGCTGCCCGATTCCCATCCGGTACCGTGCTAGTGGCCCTTCGCGCCCTGCTTGAAATATTGTCCGTACCGGCGGCTGTCTGGTTGCTTTCTGGGACCTTACTGGCAGCCCTTCGCGGTTTCTTCGTAACATTGCCGGTAGCTGCGGTTGGCTGGTTGTCCGGTACCGTACTGGCAGCCCTTCGCGTTCCCTTCGCGATGCTATTTGTATCAACGACCGTCTGATCTTCATTCGGTGCTGTACCGGGAGCACTTTGCTTCCCTTTAGCAGTGGTGGCAGCTTTCTTCTTCCCCTTCGCAGCACCCTCTCCGCCGGCAGCCCTTTTCTTCCCTTTCGCAGCAACTTCAACCTCAACACCGACCCCCGTTCCCTGTACCTCCGCCGGAACATCTGTGCTAGTGGCATTCGCCTTTCCCTTCGGCGCAACGGCATCCTTCGTAGGCTTATTCGTCTTCTTCGGAGGGACGGCCCTTCCGGCAGCTTTCTTCTTCCATGGCGCCGGCGTGTCTTCCCAGTCAGCCCTTTGCTTGCCCTTTGCCGTACGCGGCTCTTCATCACCCTGTGGGCGAACTGCGTATCCATCAACCAGATTATACGGATCATAACAAAGATCCGCTTCACCATCCTCACCCCTCCTATACACCCAGTTTTCAACGGGGCCGGCCTCCGGAGCAGTCTCGGAAGTACCGCTAGGCCCGGCCAAATTGGATCCGCGTACCAGGTCTCTACAGAACGCTGGAAGATAATTCTCAGCCCCGGGAGGCAAAGGATCATCAGAGCTACACCCCGGAGGGAAAGGATTATAAAGCTCAAGGTTATTATCACCACCATAACCGCTCCTCTCCTGCTCATACCTCATCCTTAATGCTAACGCCAGATCCGGATGAACCCCAAACCCACCACCAAACCCATCGCTAAAACTCCCAGTCACAGGTCCCTCCGCGTCGTTCTAAAACGCAGATGGAGCCGGTGTCCCCGGAGCGGTCCCAGAAGTTCCGCTTGGCCCGGGTGTTCCACTTCCGCCTTCAGCGGCCTTGGGTCCCAAAGTACCGTTCAACATCGGACAGAGCTTCTTATTCGTCTTGATATGCCCCACTTGTCCGCAATTCGCACACTTCCTGGTCGTGCCTCCCTTCGGGGCCCCATCGTCCTCGATGCCCAACTGTTTTCGCTTCTTCTCATTCTGACGTTCACGTGCCTGCCTACGCTCTTTATTTCTTAGTAGGCGTTGTAGCTCCGTGTTCAAACTGTAAGTCCGAAAGTATAATTATTAGCCAGTCTCCAAAAACTCGAATAAAATGGGGGAACACATACACCTTCATACGATTTTCGTCAGCGACCGCGTCTCCAGTGGGCTTGAGGTTCCCGATATCCCTCATCAACTTGTCCGTCTCGATCTCCTGTCGCCGGGCAACGTACATGGCGATGACCTTCGGGTCCGTGACCATCTCCGTCCTTGTCTCGAAAGACCCACCGGGGAGCTTGTGCTTTCTGGTGATTCTCATCACCTTGTTCTTCGTGTTTCGTGCAGAAAACCTCGAGAACTGGCTCGCAGCCTCATCGTCGATGGCGCTGTTCGCCACCGCCGGCGTCATCCCTTCGGAGTATGGCGTTCGCCCGTCGTCAAGCCCGTAGGCTCCTTCCTGTGTTGCGTCCTGAAGTTCATCAGGTTCCAACTCAGGTGGCTCCTCGGCCTTCAAACTGGCCTCCTGGGCCCGCCAGATCTTCTCGATCGTCTCCTCGTAGGCTTTCTGCTGCCTAGCGACGTTGTATGAGTGGCCCCCCAACAACTTGAGGGTGGCGGCGTCGAGCTTTTCGTCGACGCTCTCGCCGATTGCCTTGAAGCCTCCCTTCATACTCGTCTTGATGAAGCTGAAAGCCTCACCTCTCCCGGTCGGGTCCCCCTCCCCGTGCAACTGCAACATTGCCTTCCCCTGTGTTGCGTTGATGAAGTTCTTCGTGGCGATCCATGGGGCGAGCTTCTCCTCCGTGCTCATCCCCTCCTTCTCGTCTTCATCTCCGGCGTCGGCCGCCTTCCCGTACCCGGCGTCTTCGAGGTACCTACCCCCGACCTGCATTGCGTCCAGCAGGCAGACGCTTTCCGGTGTGACCATTGCCCTGATGCTCGCCTCATCGGGGATGGGTTCGGTATTTTTTAAATACCAATACCCTCCTTTCTCGCTTTCCTTCTCGTTCTGGTGCGACATAAACTCCTTCATCTTCTGTCGCGTCTGTATTTCCGTGTTCTCAGGGAAATGTGGTGAAATGTCTTTCACGGCAATCTTGTTGCCCTTACGCTGGATGACACGATACGTAATCATCTTCATCCGGTTCTTCGACGCTGTCGTTACTTTCCGAGAGTGCGGACCCGGCACATCTGTCACCGGGAACGTCTGTCCCACGGTGAAGAGGTACGGGATCGTTCTGAGGTAGTAGGACTCGCCTGCGCTGTCGGTGTTCCTGACTACGACGAAGTCTGTTGGGGCCGGGGTGTGACGGAAAATTGGAGCTCTAATCATCCTATTATAGAGAGCCGGGACTATCTCCCCTGGCTCGATACTGCCAAAATTCCAGAATGGCGACTTGTCCTGACTCATCAATACTTGCAGCTCTCCGAGCTCGCATTTGGGCCGAGTCTCGTCGGTATCCTCCTTTCGACGGTAGTAGTTAATGATTCGGCTTCCCATACCAAAGTTCGACAGAACATATGGGTGCTCCTCTGAGTACTCAAGCAAGATAAAGCTAGTATTGTCGGAGAGCGACAAACTTCGAGTATCGTGAAAGACATCCTTGATGGATTTGCCCTTGAAGTGCTTGCGCTTCAGCGTTTTGCCTTTGGAAAAACGTATCTCTACGTCGATGGGGAAATTAATCCGTGGTCGATGGAAGGAACGCATTTCTGGCTTGCCGAGCTGCGTCTTGTAATAGGGGGTTTGGAGGCGAACGGCGGGCATCGTATGTTCAATCTCCAAATTGCCGATCGTAGAACGAACTTTGGACTGGTGATTTTCCTTTAGAAGATCGTACGCTTCATCATTCGATATGTTGTATCGTTGAGTCAGATCCTTCTTAATTTTCTGACGGATGAATTCGCCACCGATCTTTCTCGCCTTACGAGTGTCATCGGATTTTCTAACGTCCAAAAGCAGGTAAGGGTCGTCCAGATCCAGCTCAGCCTTGACGTTCTTATGCGGATCCCATTCCAGAACTTCGAATACAAACGGATCTGGGGCTTCAACGCGCCGGAAGAGTTCTTGGAGTCTCGCCTTCTGTAAAGATCCAAAACCGAAGGGAGAAAAGAGAAGCAAAAGTTAGCCTTCGTTCACTGCCTCTTTCTTTTATTTTTTGTGGGTTTTTTGGTTCCGTCGTCCTTCTGAAGTCGTCGGCGTTTACGAACCTTGGCTCCCTCCTCTGTATCATCTTCAAACGGCGCCTTCGGCCGGACACGTCGTGGTGGACGGTCTTCACCAGCCCTTCTGAGGTCTTCTTCAAAGATTGCAATATCGACCTGTCGTCGGATGTAGGCTTCCTTCCGAAGTTGTTCTTCTCTTTCTTCTTGCGCGGCTGGGATATCTTCTACATCCTCGGCTTCGTTCTCAATGTAGATTAACCCTGGCTTTCGGGTTGGCTTGTAGTTATCAGAGCGCCAATTGGATTCTGTGCTTGGCGCAATTTCCAGGTTGAGCTTGGTAGGAAACAGCGCTTTGGGTTGCTTATCAGGCCGCATCGGGTAATAAGCGGGTTTCGGGGGGAACATCGATAAAAATGGGAGGATAGCGTGTTCCTGGAATAACGGGAAGTAATCGAAGACGGTCTGTTCGGGTTCCCGGCCTTCGTCTTCATCGTCCGGTGGTTCGAGGGTTTCAATTGGCTCGAAGTTACCTGTCTGGAAGCCGGCAGTTTGAAAATCGACGTCCCTAAACATCGAGTGAACTGCATCGGAGAGTAGTTTGTCCTCGACGGGCGGGAGGGGGTGAAGCTCGTCGGGTTTGTTGTTGCCGAAAAGGTCATCGAATGCTCCATCGCCGAATAGGTCTTCGTCAGCATCTACCATTCTCTGGTCGGAGCCGAGGAGAGGTGAGGAGGCAACGTGGCCCTCGGCGGCGAGATCCATGAGGTCATCATCGCTGTCAGCTGTGTCTGCCCGTTGCTCTCGGGATGGAAGTTCTTCGTCGGGTAGGTCGTCATCGTCGTCACTGATGTCACCAAAATCAATGGCATCTGCAGCTTTTTCCTGTGCCTCACCGCCACCTTCGGCGAGGAAATCATCGAGTGCATTAGGATTCTCGAGAAATCTGGCAATTGCCGCCTCTTCGGTCATAGGCTCTTCCTGAGGAGGGTGTTTGGGAGGCATGACGAGGAGGTGAGATTGTATCAAAAGTAGTTACCAAGGGGATAGAAGAAGGTATGGAAGGTGGATGTAGAAGGTAGAGAGGGGTGGAGGAGAAGAGGTGGAGGGGTTGGTGTTGACGCGTAAAACGATGGAGGGGTGGGTTGCTGGCGAGCAACGGGTTTTTATAGTTCTGAAGGACGAGCTAGAGAGAACCGCGTCAGGACTCTCCGGCTTTCGACAGACCAGGGGAAAAGAGGTGTCGCATGTATGAGAGAGAGCTTGAAGAGCACTTCTCAATGGTCGCTTTGATGATGTGAGCTTGTGGTCGTGAGATAGAGGAGGTTAGATAGCTTTTTCGGTCGAGATGAGGTTGATGAAGAAGGGTGAAGGAAGAAGGAAGAGGGAAGGTTGATGTGAGTTGAGCGAGCTAATTGAATGAAGTCGAGATTGTTGTTGTTCTGTGTTGCAGCTGGGATGATCCGAGACTTGGCAACGCAGAGCCGCACCGTGTTTGACGCACAAGACACAACACAACCAGCACCTGGACAAACGGACAAACACCCGAACAACACAAATAACAAACATCCATGCAACGCAAAAGACAAACACCCGTGCAACGCAAAAGACAAACAACCAACACTCACATATCATAGACAACTTCCAACACCGAAAGTCGCGATGGTCATCTTCAACCATGAGAACCGCGTTCCGCGACCCTCATCCCCCGCACTCAATTCCTCATCAAATCGCCTAATTCCGGTACCAATCATCCGAACATCATTCCAAGAAAATACCAATCACGTTTTAAAGATCGATCTATTAATGCTCCCAAAAAAGGCACATGATCACAGTACGCAAAGAGTGAATCGCAGCGTCGAAAGACGCACCATAAGAAACTATAAATTCCCGCCATCTATCACAACCAGAGTCCGCCCCTACAAACAGCCTTTATTCTACAAGTAAGGTATGCTCGATATACACAAGTATACGTATCTACATTGATAGCTGTCTGCGCACATATGCATATACTATAACAGGAGTTATGTAAAGGGGGGTCCGCAAAAGGCGCACTGGCACTATATTATTCCATTCCATTCGCTCGAGATGTCCGGGAGGGTATTCGAATTATAACACCCCTCGTACCGTAACCGAGGTTTTTTTGTTGGGTTTTAAACATTATCCAAGGAAACGGAACACGACAACTGAATAGAATAATGTCGAAGAAAAAAAAACCCGTGCACACCAGCGATAAGAATGAAAAGAGCGGTAGAAAAGACTCGGGTGTATAAATAATAGAGGAGGGGCGACGGTATTCAGGGCTCTTTACGGAGGGGCTGGAACATGCTGAATAACAGAAAGCCAAGAAATAGTGGTTTATAAAACGGAAGAGAGGAAAAATAGTAAGAGGGAGAAAGCATCACTAGAAAAAGACATGTAAACTCCGTATATCCCTGACGCACGGCTTTTAAAAACAGCGGAAGTATAACCGAAAATAAAAAGCGTTAAAAGAAAACAACGTATCGAGAGGCCGGCTGTGGGAACCGAGACATTGTGAGAATAATCCACTCGAGGTAATGAAAGGCATGAACGGACAAACGAGGGAGCCGAATGGCATGTTATCCTGATCGGTGAGCAAACAGGCTCGCTCATTTCCAACCTGGTCTCAGATCAACCGATCCCGGCTTTTTGCTGATCGGTGGCATCGAGAACCGCTTCGATGCGGCAGCCCTGGCGGACACCGGCGGTTCTGGTGTCCCGCTCCTCACTGCAATAGCAGCGGCAGTAGCGGACGACCCTCCCGCACTCGGTGTCGGAATCTTACTAGGGCTATTCTTTCCCAAGGCACTCGATGGTCGTCCGTACCCGCTGCTCTTGACATGAGCGTAGGCTTTCCCGAAGCCCGATCCGTTCTCGTTCCTGCTGACACGGCCGCTCCCGACGCTTGTGATAGAATCGTGGGAGGGTTTAGACTTCATAGAAGTGGGAGGATACTTTCTATTCGACGATGGAGCAGGCCGAGCTAGCGGTGAGTCGGTTGGGCGTGGAAGATGCTTGGCGCCAGCGACGGACGGAGATGGTATGCCGCTAGCGGAGTCCCTTCGGAATGGGCTTGGATTGCTGACGCAGAGGGGCTTGAAGTTATGACCGAACCCGTTGCCCGCGGTGTTCGTGGAACCGTTCCAGCGCGGTTTTCCGTCGTTGGAGCCTGAATTGGAAGGCTTACGGGAGAGAGTGGGACGGGCAGGTGGGGTCTGATAAGAGAGACGTCGTGACGTAAGGGAGGGAGAGCTTCCTCTGGAAGTTGTGGGTGAGAGCATGGAGGGGTTCTGCGGCTTGGGCGTATTCAGGACGGGCAGCACGGATAACCGCCTAGAAGCCGGATTCGGGGAGACCGAAGTGGGGGAGATGGGTGAGGTGGGGGCGGGGATGTGAGTTTTTAAAGAGGAGGAGCCCGAGATGGAACGCAGGCGGGGTAGTCGAGAGTTCGCAGGCGGCGTGGATACGGCTATCGAGTGACGGTTCATCTTGTGTCCAGCAGCCCTGCCGGTGCTGCCTGCCGACCCGGTCGACGACAGGTCATCAGCGAAATGAGAGGCGGAAGCCGAAACAGGCGTGGGGAGGGTTTCCTGAGGCGGCGTGAGGTCAATGGACGCCAGGCGAGTGTCCAGCTCCTGCATATCCTGCTCGATGTTCTTCCAGTGGGTTTGGAGGTCGGTGTGAAGACGGATGATCTCTCCGTTGACGGTCAGCCTATCCTGCATTCCCTTGTTGACGATTCCGAGCACTCGCTCAATGGCGGAGCCTAGGTATTCTTAATTAGCTACGGTGACCTTTCCATTGGGTGATAATATCGTATATGCCACCGGATTGGTAAGAGATAAGAGTTACTAACCATAATGCGTTCGTTTTGTCTCGTAGTTTTCGACAAGTTTGAGGAGGGCACTGTCCGGGATGATGTTGGAAGCGTCCTGTGTGCGAGCCTTGACCTTAGATATGCTACGCTCGACGCTCTCCATCATACTGCTGGCTTGCTTCCCGGCGTTTCTGAAGATGGCGACCCACTTGTCCTCACCGAGTTCCTTCTTTAGGACGTCGGCGTCCTTCTCGAGGTTCTTCCACTTCTTCTCGAGCTGCTCCCTCCTCATCTCCAAATCCTCGCAAGCAGTCGGGAAGACCTCTTCGGCGCGGTACTGAAACTGCTGTATGCGCATTGGGAGGAAATCGAGACTGGCTCGCAAGGGCTGCATCCTAGCGAAGAGGCCGAGAAGAGCGGTGGACATGTCCTCTCTCTCCGGGGAAACTTTGGCACCGCTAGCTCTCTCGCCCTCGACAATGGATGCGAGCTTGTCGATATCCATGTTCTCCTGGGTGTGGACCCTATTCCGTTTCTCCTCGCACTCGAAGACGCAATTTATGCAGGCATCGAGTTCGGCCTGGATGTCGTTCATGATGGAGCTCCAGAGCTCGGTCCACTCCATGGCGGTTTCGACCTGAGCCTTGACGCCGTGCAGGAGGTCCTGGACGTCCGTCCACTGCTTGACAGTGAGGTCCATCTGCTCGATGACGGATTCGAGGGAGGTTGGTTCGACGGTGTTTATGTCGGAACGGTCTTGGATCGACTCGATGCTATCGACGTAGACCTTGACCAGACCTTCGAAGCGTCTCATGGCGGATTCGACGTCACCGAGGGACTTCTTACCCTCAGCAGCCCACTCGACGTCGTCGGAGGCGTCCATGCCCTGCAGGACGGTCTTGGCGGTCTGCATCCAGCGCTGCATCTGAGTGAAGGCGCTGTCGAGCTTGTCGATGCCTGCTTTGGCTGAGGGAAGGGAGGCGATTTCGGATTTGAGGTCGGTCCCGAGGGGCATGGAGAGGGATGTGAGCCTGGACAATTGGGCAGCGAAGGAGGTACGTGAGAGGGAGTATATTGAAGCGGCGCGGTGCAGGGAATGACCGTTCTGGCCGGTGGCACCCGTCGCCTCATCCTCCTCGGAAGGGGGTTTGTATTCGTCCTCCTGGTCGCGATAGGACTGTGCAAGATAGCGTTGGAAGTCATCGCCGTCGTCCTCTTCGTAGTTGGAAACCCGTAAGCTAGGAGAGTCGAAGGCGGAGGAGGGAGGTGTCAGAGGAGCGACGCCATCCTTGGGAGGAGGAGGGGGAGGCGTGGTGTCCCCGGAGCGATCGAGAGGGTGGTCATAGCCACGATGGTGGTGAACAGGGTGACTGTGATGGCGATGATGGTTGTAGAAAGACGAAGTAGAGTCCGACCAGGCGGAACGGGTGTCAGGGGCGTGAGCGTGAACGGACATCTTCTAGAATCCTGGTGTGAGGAGGAGGATGAGAAGGAGAAGAAGGAGAGGGTTCGTCGGCCCGCGATCGATGAAGTCGAAGGAGGAGTTTTCTCCCTGGACGTCTACGCAGCACCACCACGGCCACGGCCAGCTGCAAACAGTCGCACGGGTCCTACTTAGCAGGTACTTCGCACCTAGGCAAGTAAGCACGACCCAGCAGGCGGTCAGGTAGAGGGAACGGACAGGGGAGAGAGAACAGAGAACTAAACAGGCATGACGCCGGATATGACGATGCCAGAGTCAGAAGTAAATGAGGGAAGGCAAAGCAGAGTTAGAAGAAGTGAAGGAAACAGGTGGAGCAGAAGGAATGCGAATGGAAGACAGGCTGGGAATTCCCGGAGAGAACAGAACGATCAGGACGGAGAACAGGGGCTGTCTGTTTACGGCCCCTGTCGCTGTCATTCTCAGAGCAACCGAAGTACTTCACAGGCCGGGCGCGGTGACCGGTACTTTGAGGTTGAAGATAAGAAGGAGACGAAAGGAGACGAAACTCTCAGAGCCGTTTCGGGCAAGTCCTGATTCGGCTGCCGCGTTTCACGTCCGACCACTCGCAGATACGTGCTGCGCGTGCTATTCTACATGCTCTATCTTATGTACAGCTCTAAAAACATATCTGTCGGCGATGCTTCATGATGCTGATATCTGATAACGTCGATGCCATCGGGCGGGGTCGAGATGGGACGGATGCCATGGATGCCCGCTGCATGGCTGCACCGCATGGCAGGGGATTCCGTGACAGGCCACGCTGCCCGCCACGCCATGCGCTGGCCGTGCATACCTCCGCTCCACAGACATGTATACAGGTATACACACACACACGTCTGGTGTGTCTACGGCGTGTAGACGCTGTTTGTTTGTTTATTCCTCCATCTCAGATCTGAGGTCGTCGTCCCCCGAGTCGAAGTCCCCGTACGACAGCAGCCTGTATTCCTCCTCCCCGGCCGGCCACCCCCGGTAAACCTTCTTCCCCCTCTTCTTCCCCCATCCCTCAAGGTTCCTTCCGTCGAGCTTTTCGAATTCGTACCTCAGCTTCAGGTCCTCCCACCTTTCCTCGTACGGGAGACGGTCGGCATCGACGTGGTCCCGGCGTTCGACCCTGTAGAACCTGCTCCCCATGAAAGTGACCCCTTCCAGGTGCCCCAGCCCCTCCTTCTTCAACCTCAACAATTCAAACCCGAGGTCGCGCCACGGCATGACCCCGTCGTGGTCGGTCGGCCACGGCAGCTCAGCGTCTCTCAGCTCGCTCAGCTGTCTGATCCCGTCGAAGGGGTGTTCGGGAATGGCTGAAGACTCTCTCTTGCAGGCGTCTATTGCCCCGAACCTCAGATACCTCAGGTTCGGGAACATCCTGACCAGCGCCTCGATCTCCACGTCCCTGTGCTCGAAAGGTTGTATTATGCGTAAATCTGTGATGTGTGAAAACTTCTCGAGAACCTCGGGACCGAATTGCGCACCTGGTAGTCCGATCCGGACCACACGGGTATGCATGGTGGTCCCGATGTGCAGCGTTCTCAGCTGCGGTGTGCGCGTCTTCGTGATGGGGACGTAATAGAACATTGACTGCTCCGATGTCGGGCTTGAGATGTCGTACAGGGGAGTCGCGATGGACGGGTGAAGCATCTTGAAGGTCTTCAGCCGCTGCAGGTCCATCGCTAACACCCTCTCCGTCACCAGCTCCTCCATGTCCTCGGCTCCTACCTCACGCTCCCCTAGCATATCCCGCACCCGTTTAGATAGTGTCTTGTAGACCTTGTCGTAAGACGCATAACCCAGCTGCGTGTCATTGATCTGGAATTCTAGACATTCCAGCCGGTAGCCCTGGCGTGCAATCGCGTCGAGTACGGCGAGGTGGACGTTCCAGCTGGTAGCATTGGGGACCGAGTAGGACACGGACAGTTCCCTGATATTCGGGAAGAGAGACAGGGCCGCTAGAGAAACACAGACCCGCTCCAGGTCACCGGCAGGCTCGACGAACTTCCTGAACGGGTGGACTCTCAGATTAGCCCGGTTCCACTTCCAGGGCGATGCGAACCGGGCGGCGCTGTAGACGTAGACACGCGACGTCGATACCAGTCAGTACTTCTCGTATATCATATCATATTGTGATATTATAACAGTGTACAGATGAACGGACGTACCGAATGCGATCGCGGCTCTCCGCGCACAGGCCGCCGTCCTCGAAGACCCGCACAGCAGCGGCATTCAGAACGACGGCTTTGATCCTCAGAGGGAGAGAAAGGTTGTAGCAGAGCCTCGAGCAGCGAGAGAAGCTGAGCAGTGAGCCGTCGGGGAGGTAGCGGACGACCTCTAACTGGAGTTCGACAGGAAGGTCCGAGAACATCTCTTCTTTTATAATCTACCTCTCTGTTTTTCTTCTCTTTACAAACCCTATTCTCAGATCAAATCAGTCGTTGTATCTTTGCATACCTCTGGGAACGAGACTACATACCGAGTAATGTGAGAATGGCTGTTAATTCTGAATGGAGTTGAAGTTATCATTAGCCTTTGTCCTCATGCATTGCATCCTCGCCATGGCGCCATCATCTTCAACTCTATTGCAATACTTCCATCGACAACCTCTCCATGCCAAACTTACCGAAGTACTTCAGTAGTATCTACTATGTTTGGGGTTTTTCCTGGAGTACCGGCTTTGTTGGTTTTGATAGTTTATCCTGACGTTCTTTCTGTTCAGTCCGCTGGCTTGGTCTGGTTACGAGACTGCGTTTTGGCTGTGGTTTGGTGAGAGTGTCAGATTAAAATGCAACCGTCCAGCCAACACTCATAACACAACAGAACACAACGCCAGAACAGCTCGTTCAGCACCCGGCCCATGTGCACCAGCCCTTGATCCGTTCCCGTAAAAGTCCCATCACCACTCGAGTACTTTGCTAGGAAAGGGTCGTTTATTGACACGGCATCAATGCGATCTTAGGCCGTAATACGGTATTATAACGGTATTAGGTGCGAAAATTGCCATACAATTTGGATTAGAACGGTAGTCAAAAACACCTCTCTTCCAGCACAGTAATTATTCTGATCGAACAGGGCAGATCGACTTGCTACTAATGATGCCTATGAAGTTTTGTATGATCCGTGCGCGCGTGGCCCAGCTATAGAAATCACCCCCCTTTAGGCATGCTGGGCGCAGTGGTGCCAGGCTACGGCTAACGTTGGTAGGCCGGAAAAGAGTGAACCCGCGGAGTGGAAACTGCGTATCTTTAGGATCAGTACAAACCATAAGTAGATTACTTCGTGACGAGTATTGTTGTCATCGTACGAGCTCTGTATGCTCTTACCCGCCCGACATACATCGCAGGTTTTATTCAACCTGATAGGAAGCCTTTCACATCTATCGTCCGAGATACCAGCCGTTCTACAAAGGAGAATCGTGCATCACCGTGCGGCAGGGTAATGCAGCAATCAACCATTCAGAAAGAGCCCCAGGAAAGGACTTCCGAATTGATAACAGATATTTGAGAGCCTCAGCCCGGCCAGAGGTCAGCAGCCTGCTTAGGAGACAAACTTGGCTCCAAAGCGAACGGGCAAGATTATGATCAGGACAGTGAGAGCTCGCGGATTGCTTGCGGTCACAAGGGGTTGACACGCTGGCGGCGCAGCTACTCCCAAACACAGTGCTGGAGGTTATTATGGATTCATGGAGCAGAAGGTCTCATTTACGGAAGCATCTCGCTTCACCTTATGTCCCCTGAATCTCCAACTGGAACGGTTTTCCTCATTTGAAAGCTCACAATAGGGTTAAATATCTAAACGGTATCGAAGTATCGATGGTTATAGTGGAGTCGAAACGAGAGTATTCCAAATTGTGGTCTCTGGAGAACTTTTATCACATTTGCTATAGATCACGCTGCCTCAATTTCTCCTCACGACCTAATTTGAGTGCTCCGCAGGCCGGTCGGCCCATGGCCATGGGTTATATCGGCGGCTATATCTTACCACAGTATATTATACAGCTTAATTCTTGGCTTCTGCGAGAGAGTTTAAGATGGGGAGGGAATATCTGTGTGCCCTAAAGGGTCCAAGCCTAAAGCTGCGCATGCAAGGCAGAATATCGAGCCCGACCCATAACCCATTGTTGACATTCATATGATCATGTCACGGATCTAACTTTGCAATTGCTGGTCTTGTATGAATTAATTATAAAAATCAAAATTTAAGGCATATATCGTGAACAACTTGAAGTCGAACCGGTTCGGCTTACATGAGCAAAAATCTATAATAGATATCGAGAGCAGACTTTCAGGTCATGACTCGCAGGCCGGTGGGCTACGCTAGCTAGATCTCCAGCCGTTGCTTACCGCCCTTAGCTATATATTCTTTCAAGTAATTATATGTTATACGTAATCAGCCTTGAAGGATTTTGATCCATTGCCACGATAGCCACGACAGGGTTCCTGAAGAGCCAAACCACGTCTAGACGTCTTGGTATGTACGCATGATGATTAACGGGGGCTCCGTGAGCTTCACTTGCGGGATGGAAAATAGAGCCATCCAATCAGGTTCCTTTCGCAATTCTCCAGCCCTGCCGGGCTGGTGAGCGAGGATAAGTCAGAAAGAGCCGCCAAGCCGGGAGGACGTCCCAGTCTGGATGCCAAGACTCGCCAGCTTATCTGTTTGAGCCGTACCGGCCTGACAAATTACGACACACACAACGCGCTGGAGTTCAGCCCGGTGTCGAGACCGGGCTGGTGAAGGCTAGTGTGATACCTGAGCGTCCAATATCCAACTCTTCAAGCATCAACCCTCTGAGAGGCACATCGAGATGCATGAGTTGTGCCCTTTATGTGAACATATCATTCCTATGGCATCAGGACCGTGTGCGATCGTGTATAAATATCCCCCCGATGGCGTGCTTTCATCCATTCCACTTGCTCACCATCCGCCTTCCATCTTCTCATCGATCCTTCCGTTTACAAGTTTCGGTTTCTTCGCGAATTCGCTTCTTTCTATAAAATCTTTGATACCTTTAATTGTCCCTGACAAGTCTAAACTGCCTCGTTCTCAAGCTTGAAACTTTTACGGTCAAAATGAAGTTTTCCATCCTCTCCGTCGCAACCTTCTTCCTCGCCGCTGCCACCAGCGTTGCCTCCGCTCCACTCGAAGAGGTGGTGAAAATGAATCAACTCGATGCTAGGCAGATGTCTTTGAATGTCTCGGTCTACAGCAATAGCGGTTTTGGAGGATTCATGACCGTCGTCCCAGTCGTCATCAGCAAGTGCCGTAAGTAACCAATTCGCAAATATATATATATAAAGGATGATGGGTTATCGAAGTTAGTTCTGACAAAATATATAACCATCTTCAGGTTCTTTGCCAAGAGGAGTCAAAGATAACGTCAAATCCGCCAGTTGGCCGGCGGGCTATCGATGCACATTCTTCCGGTAAGTGCCCCCAAATCCATAATATCAAATCTTGGTTTCAAAAAAAAAAAAAGAGAAAAGAAATATCTAACACTTTGTTGGGACTGTGACAGCCAATCTGATTGCCAGGGGTCTAACGATTCCAATGATGTTGATGTTCAAGCCACCTCTGACGGCGGCCGTATCGAGGTTCTCCGGTTCCATATCAAGCAGCTCAGGATTTTGCTCCGCAACCACGTCCGCAGCGTTCGATGCCACCCAATCCCAGCTTCTTGAGGCACCACACATGAGTTCACCGGAGGGCCGACGATGGGGGGAGTAATACTTGCCAATACAGTTGATATTTGAACGGGGCTTTGTCATTGAATTCCAACTTTAGTCATTCCTTTCTTTCGTTTCACTAGTTAGATACATGTATCTCTGTCAATTCCGACTGAGATAGTACTCTCGTTATAATAATATAATTCTATTCCAAGGGCGGCAACCACCTCTTCCCATGTAGTAAGAGCGTTTGTAGGTTAGGTGGAATCGAAATAGGTGTAGCAATTAATCCAAGTACGAGATAACTTCTATGAGGTTCACCATCCTTCTATAGAGTATAGTAGCAGCCACACGCGTTGACTGCTCAGCCACAGTCCTAACAAGCAGTCAGCCACAGTTTACATCAAGCCACAGCAATTCAGTCCCATCGCGAAACACCACCACCACCTTTCCATCCTCCGTCCTTCCCAGCAAAGCTCCGCACATACACGACCTCACGCGCCTCCTCCCGAGCTCCTTCTGAAATCCTCCGCATCGCCCGTCAGCCCGAAGACACAGCTAGTGCCAGATCGCTTGCCCAGTCTCGCCCGTCCAATCACTCCCCCCGTCTACCGATCCTCCAAGGTCTGACAAGATCCACCATCGGGCCTGGGATACCCTTCCACCGCGCAGGATTAGCCTTTTCCACTCTAGCATCCCTCTCTTCTGACCGGTTTCCCGCCTTTCTTCTTCCATCTCTCGACCTTTTGACTTTTACTTTTTTCCGCCTAGTGTCCTTCGGGAAAAAAAAACCAGGAATCCAAAATGATGCCCCAGGGCGTTCCGTACTACAACTCTCCCCATCCAGTCCCTCCTCAGTACATCCAGCATCATCCTCCTCACCCTCAAATGATGCAGACTCCCACCCGTCCTCCCCCTCCTCCCCAGCGTGGCCAGCCCACTCCCGGGGGCCCCCACTACGCAATGCCCCCTCAGATGATGCCTCAGACCCCCGCCGGTCCTTCCACCGTTAAGCGCCAGAGAACCTCTCAGTCAATGGGTGCCGCTTCCGCCCCTCAGAACCCCATGATGGCTGCCGCCGCCATGGACTCCGTTGAGGATGAGGAGGACACTTCCCGTGGCGATGTTCTCGACCACATCCCTCCCAGGGAGCTGGCCACCCAGCGCTACAAGCAGCACCACGAGTGGCTCGAGCAGGTCATCTCCAGCACCCACAACATCTCCAACATCGAACCGGGTTCCATAGGTATTGAGCTTCTCGGCAGCTGGCTGAAACCCCTCGTCGACGGCCTCTTCGAGAAGGACGGGAAGCCCACCGATGGCCGGACCCTCAAGGGTGCCGTCGAATTGATGACCGAACGCTTCAATAAGAACCAGGCCGACCTCGGAGCAGAGATGGAAGCCATGGAGCGTCAGCACCAATTGGAGCTCCAGGCATTCGCCAAGATGAAGCGCCTGGGACACCTCATCAACGAGGTCCGATCCATCCCTCCCACCGTGGATGAGGTCAGGTACGACCTGGTACCCGCGGCACCCCTCGACCCTACCCACCACGTCCCCAACGCTCGTCACCTCGACGAGATCGTCAAAGAATTCGAGACAATGTACGATTGCAAGATCGTGGACCGCGAGATCGTTCACGTGATAAACCCGCAGCCGGAGCTCGCCGACTATGAGGAGCAGCAGAAGGCTCAAGCCGCCGCCCTAGCCTACGCCCAAGCCCAACAAGCCGAACAAATAAAAGCCGCCCAGGCTCTTCAGGCTGCCCAAGCTGCCGCCGCCCAAGCTTCCTCCGCATCATCCTCCGCGAACAATGCCATCGATGGTCAGACGGACCAAAATGCGGATAAAATGACGGGCGTCGCCCCAGCTGAAAGTACCTCCTCCCCCGATACCGCTAGGTACCTTGTCCCCGTGGTAATTCAAAAAACCAACCTAGGATCCTCTTCTCCTCCTCATGAAGGCGCCCAACCTAACGCTATCCCTCCCGTCGCTCCCACTACCGCCGCTACTGCCGAGGATATACCGATGACCGATGCCGAACCGATGCCTACAACGACCATGACCTCTCACCCTCTCGGTATGGTGCAAGCCCCCGGCAGCATCATCAGCACACCGGGTCTATCACCGTTCGCGATCCCATCACCATCTCCGGCACCCTTCCCAACCGGTCCCAGCTCTCGAAACCCGACGCCAGGCCTCCCGACGCCTCTACCTCCAACCGCGGAGCCGGGCAAATCGGTCACGCCGAATCCCCTGCAGCAGGTCTCCACGCCCGCGAAACTGGAGGAGCCTCCCACCGTTCCGGGTGAAGATAATCTGCTGGAAGGTATGACAGGCGGTGACGACGATGACTTTGACTTCAGCGGTGGTGGCGCGGCAGCTGAGGTCATGGATCTGCTTGGTGCCGGAGAGTCCTTTACAGATCAGTTTATGTAGGAGCCCGCCTCTCTCAGTTACCTCAGGGGAGTTTCGGATATCTACAAAATTATCTAGGTCCTGGCAGGAATGTTGGATGTTTTTTTTACCTCCTCGAGTACTTACGCTCGATGTGTGGCCTGGGCATGAGCGGACGATTATTTAACGCCTACGTTCTTATGTGTATTAATACATACCGGTTCTTCTTTTCTTCTGATGCGGCGTGCGGAGTTATCAGTTTTTTGATTCATCCCCTTTCCTTTTCATGGAGGATGTCACCCTGTACGTTGTCTGCGCGTGAGGTGGTAAAATAGAATGATAGAAGACATTTATAATCAAGATCTTGAATGATAATTCTCCTACCCCTATCAGGATCAATGGGTGCTAATTATAAGTCTTCACGAAGGCCTAGGGCTGCGCAGCACTATTTACGAATTTAGGGATTATTTTCATCTACAGCACAGCATAGAGTCTACGACGAAAGAACAAATCATTTGGAAGAGAAGAATAGAAGCTAGTTAAAGAAAATAAAAACCCACAGCGGATCAAGCCGCGGTTCACGCCGCTTCCTCTCCCAAAGAAAGAAGGGAGAAAAGAAAACAAAGGCGATATTCAGGTAAGCTAAGTAAGTAACAATCAAGTGGCCTTTCAAAGGAGCCCAATTCAACTGCAGCAAGTATTTTTGGTAGAAAACGGTAAGGAGGTCGTGAGAGCTTGAAAACGCCAGGTCCGTGAACAACGATAAAGCAGAGTCCTCCTGATAATGGTACGAACGAGTAAAACAGTATTCAAAGAGTTAGTGAGGTTCCGTCTAGGCGACAACCTCCTGTTTAGGCTCCGGAGCCTCCCCGTTGCCCTGGAGTGTAACCTGCTCTGCACCGCCACTGCCATTAGCACCGTTGACCGGAGAAACGACGCTGGTGCTGGCGATGCTCGGCATGGCACCGGCGTCCAGATGAGCGTTGGTGGGGACCTCTTCTAGCTCCAGAGTCCAATTTCTCAGGTCCTCTTCGGCATCGGACAGAATCTGCCTGGCGTCCCTCTCGAGATCGTAGGCTGGTCTGGTATCCCCTGGTACAACGGGAGTGTCATCTAGAAGGGCCAAAAGACGTCTAGAATGCTTCGCCAAGATCTCCTGCTTCTGAGAACGCTCGACGACAGCGGCGAAGTGGGCGGCATAAGCTTCCTTGAGTTTCTGACGAGTAACATTGGAGAGCTGAGCTTCAGCGACCAAATTCTCAGCCTCAGCTCTAACTAGCTCCTGCTCGAGCTGGACGAGTTTGGGAGATTGCGGTTCTTTGTATTTGAGACGTTGGATTTCGTCAGTAATCTTTGTGCGCTTATCGCGGCTGGGTTGGACGGATGCTTCGACATTGCGGACCGATTTGAGGACCGAACGGAAGTCCTCGAGGTTCTGCGCGTAGGTGATCTCGAGCTCGCCGAGTTCGGATAGCATGACACCGATTTTGTCTGAGATGTCGGAGATGGCGTCGTCGTTGGTGCTCAGGCCCCAGTCGGAGAGTTGGGCGGCGATGGAGATCTGCTCACGGCCGGCGGAGGTGTGGGCGCTTATTACGTGGTTTTCGGATTTGATTCTGGTGCTACATTAGCCCTTACCCGCATACATGCATACATATATGGTAAATAGAGAACCTACAGACGGTAGAGCTTCTTGGAGAGTTCAGGCTGAGTGCTCGCTCTCATAGAGGCGAACCCGAACCGACGGGCTCCACCGCCGGAGTCATTGCCCTGATGGGTGCCTTTCTTGGAACGGAGGGAGAGAGAGCGGTTCCTTTTCGGTTTGTTAGCATTAGAGGCGTATTTGGAGGCGAATAAACCGCCTGGGGTGTATCCCGGTGGGTAGGCTGGAGGTTCAGGGTTCGAGACGGTCCGTCTGGAAGGGAAGAGGAAGGAGTACGGGGGAGGACGCGATGAGGTCATTATAGTATATTATATTGTACGGGAGTATGGGATAGATTATGGTATATATGGCTGGTACGATAGCGTGTGCATGGGACAGAGGAGAGAGGAGGAGAGGGAGAGCGAAGAGAGGCACTTACATGGTTGGCTAGTGCTTATAAAGAAGCAGAAGCAGCAGAGGAATTAGTCAGAGAGATGCCTGATTGACTGGTTGAAACGATGCTGTGACAGGCGCAGAGGGACGTGGATGTTAGCGACTGGACGTTTAGGCTGCGATGATTTGATGGTTTGAGCGCGAGAGAGAGAGAATGCTGAGGTTGGAGGGCTGCGTTGTGTGTGGTGGGAATTCCCGCGCGAGATGAAACGGCGGGCGGCGGGTTGCAGGGATTGATTCGACGGGAGGGATTTCAGGCGCAGGGCGGAGAATATAAATAAACATCAACGGCGGACGTACCTTTCTTATTCTTTCAGCGGGGTTAAATATGGAAGCCGGGGGAGACGAAGAAGATGAGGATAGAAGGGGATAGGATGGGAAGCGGAGGAAGGATCGGGATGAGGGGAAGGGAAGAGGGTCAGTTAAAAGTCCCCGGGTTCCGTCGCAGTGCACAAAATGCACTTGTACCTTGACGCCCATATACACGTAGATAGGTACAATGGACTAGCACGGGCATCTGAGGCCAGCGATGATATAATCGAATGCCGGGAATCAAGATATCTCGATCGAAGGGGTTATGACGAGGCTCAGAATCGGATCGAGAGAGCCAGCGCAATGACGTCAGCGGACGTCGACAATTCCCCGAAACGGAGCGTTGCCTCTTTCGGCCTCTGCAACAGCGACAACGCAACAACAACCCCGTCTGCCCTCCCACCCGGTATCCATCACTCACCGTCGACCTCCGTTACCATCAACACTTTTGCCGTCGCCATAACAGACTCTTTTTCAGCGCCGAGACCGCCTCCTCTTCCCTCTTACCTTTCTTCCTTCCTTCCAACGTCATCATCAAACCAGGTCCACAGCCACCCCCACCATCCTTCTCTACCTCCCCTTCCTATCAGCTACACCGCTGAATACCCACTCACAACCTTCTCCTTCATCACAAATTGAAACTCAGGCGTCTCCTCGGCCTGTGAGACAACCTCGCGGCTAATTGGCACCTCAATCGCTCCCTGAAAGCTGGAGCTAACCGTTCTGCTCATCATTACTACCGCCGAGTCGAGTCCTCATCTGGTTTGTCCTCTTATCCATGCCACTGCCGAGACTTCACTCTTCCTTTGATTCTTCTTCTTCTCCTTCTTCTCCTTCCCTTCCAGCCACAAGTTGTCCCATCCCTCTCATCTAGCCTAGTCGGACCTATTGTCCATTGGCCATCTTCTTCGTAGAGGAAGGTCTTTTTTTTTTAAGAAGGCCCTCTCAACCACCATCTTGTCTTCTTTCGCCCTCTCTCATCATGGCTCAGGAAGCAAGGCCCGAAAGACGCGCCCCTGGCGATGAGTGGGAGGTCCTGGTCATCCAGCTCGGCACTCATACCGAGGCCCAGGCCATCGGCTACCATCACGGCGAGTTCCTCAAGAGGATCAGAGACCGCCTCGGCCTGGCAATCGCCACCACCCCTGACGAGGCCATCCGCCTCATCAACACTAACCACCCCCCTTTCATCCTCGTGGTTGACCCCGAGTTTGCCAACCCCGCCCACCGCCGTCTTCATAACGAGGTGGCCTTCATCGTTGAGCACGGAGCTGCTCTCATCATGTGCGGTGAGTTCGCCAAATATGTCGGCGTCGATGATTTCAGGCATATGGCAATGAACGCCCTCAACCTCTCTTGGGAGCCTGGTCCGATCCACAAAGGAAAGTTCAGTCTTCACAAGCCCTGCGATGCTTTAGACGGCATCCATCGCACCCCAGGCGTTCGCCTCGAGCTCGAGATGGCGGCCGCTCTAATCTACAATGTGGATGACAAGTGGCGTCTCTACATCTGCCGAGACCTCGACAACGCTACGAGCGCAGATAGACACAGAAATTACACCGCTGTTGCCTTTGAGAAGCGCGGCGAGGGATACTACGCCTGGGTTGGGGACATTAACGCACTCACTGAGATTCACAACGTCTTGCTCAAGTTCATTGACGGTACGTATCGAAGAACTCTCAATTAATTATCTCTCTCATTCTTCCCACCCTCATTCTCACGTTCTGCACGATCAACAGCATTCGCTAACCCATTGATCCTATCGCAGGCGCCGGTCCTAAGTTCAGAGCCGGGCGCATCCTACGCCTTCGACAGAACAGGAACAAACCCAAGGTGGAAGGTAATCGGCCAGGGCACTACTCGAGAAGAAACAAGGAGCTTCGGGCCATCAGGGCCTCCATGCACCAGCGGGGTCCATGCGACAACTGTGGTAAGGACCAAACGACCCAGATTTGCTTCGAATGTCGAGCCGTCTTCTACTGTAGCATGAGCTGCAAGAATGCATCCTTTCGCAAGCACAAGGAAGTTTGTGCTGCTCACAGGGCTACCCTCGGCGAAGCCATCGAGCTGGCCGCCAACGGGAGCCCGATGCCTTTGGTCAGGGAAATGATAATCGTCCCAAGGGATCGTCAAGAGGTAAAGTGCAAGCCGTATACCTTCATCTCTTCCGTCTCCATATATGCGTATCTATCGCCGTGCTAACGTTGGAACAAAAGGTTTTGGAGCGTCTCATAGACTGCTTTCGTTTTCGAGTCGAAGACTTGCACAAAGTCTCAGGTATCAAGACTGGATGCTACAAGAACCCCGGTTCCAACAAACTGCAAATGGAGGAATTTGTGGACTTCCTAAGGCAGCTGCAGCGCGCTGACCAACCCGTACGCCCGCCATGGTGGGAGTTAGCCTCCCAGCTCCAATGTGATGAGATGGCCCGCAATCCGATCATGCGATACTACATTGGCAACCCAATAGATGAGAAAGAGGTCATCGCTTACTACGGTGAGATCTTGATGCCTGCCGCTCTCCGTGCCCTCGGTGATACCCTCTACGGGGGTTCGGTCCCGCAGCCCGCGGAACAACCCGAGCCCTCGGAGAACGGAGATATCGACGACGCCGAAGACGAATGGGAAGATGCTTCCAGCATCGACGACGAGTGGGATAAGGCCGCTGAATTTAGCTTTTCCGACGATGAAATCGACCGCGAGCTGGCAGGGCTCAGGCTAGAGGAGCCCGTTGTTGCCCGTGGCAGCACTACTGATGGGTCCCGTCCCCGCCGCCGCCACCTACGGTAGCCCCGCCAGTTCAAACCCCAGCTTTCCGGGCCCCAGTTGCCCGGGTCCCAATCACTCCGGCTGCCTTGAAAAAACCCAAAAAGGAGCCGATAGTTCACCGCTGGGAGGATTAACACACAATACTTCGCTCGAACAGCTCTACGATCTAGTCTCCGGTTGAGCTCCGGGCGCCGCCCGAGGGCTTTTCTGTCGTCTTTTCGCTGTTTTCGTCTTCTTCATCTTTTTTTTTTTTTTTTTTTTTTAATTCCCTTTTCTTCCTTTTCTTGTTGTTTTCATATGAAAATATTCATGGTTAGCATGCATCGACACGGTTCCGACATATTTTCGAGAATCGAAGAGATGCAGCACTCTGACGAGAATGAACATGTTTTAACTATCTGATTGAACCCTCCTCTCTCTCTCTCTTCGAGTAAAAGATCGTGGTCGCATGCACATGTAATTGGCTGTCATCAACGGCCAGCGTATCGTAGGAGCTGTAGCTTATCGTAGGAGTTCAGGAGTTCTTCGTCTCGAAGGCTCTGCAAGACGTCTGTCATGTTTGCAGGCTGCAGCAGCGCTTCCTCTGTGCATGCGAAGAACCAAACCAACCCTGTCCCGATCCACTAATCCCTCTTTCTTTCTTCGTCTTCTCCACAAAATTCTTTCGATGGATGATTTCGCAATGATGAAGACAGGCATCCTGTTGGCATCTGTACATACACCTTTGTATCTTTCTGTTTCATCTGATGATTTTTTATTATTTTCTATCCAAGTACCGAGTGCTTCTTCTTTCTCACTCTTTATTTTTAAGCTTATATGGCTTGCTGTTATGCATGGCCTTGAATCCTGGATCCCGACATCACGCACAGGAATACCCATCTCTAACCATCTCCGGCAGGTCCAGAGTGCCGTCATATTTTATTTTCTTCTCGTGATCAGAGTATTCAGTCTCCACTTTGTTCGATATCCTTTTTGTTTTTTTTTTTTTCGCCCACAAAAACCCAAACTTGGCGATTAGAAAAGATATTGAACCGAGTAATGTTTAAGTGAACGTCAGCCAGCTGTCAATTCGTCTTTCTTCATGGATGAACCCTTCTGCCACGCCTCCCCGGGATGTCTTTTAATCAATCTTCTCCACTTTTCTTCGTGAGGCGTAAACACGTGCACCCCGGTACTGTAGACCCGCCGATACCCTGTACATATTTAGCACCGGAGGCTCTTTTAACCCCGGAGCACTAGGCAAAGTTTAAGTTAGAGTCGACGACGGTGACCAAAAGCGGTCTATCACACTGCATTACATGTGCGGACGGGCCCCATTTTCTTTGCAAGAAAACGATCAGCTTTCGTTGATTCGATCTGGGGATTCTACGATATAGCGGTCTACGGCACCAGCGCATCAACAGCAGAACAATATAAGCATACAAGGTTTTTTTACTAAATTATTACTACATATATCCCGCTTCCGCTGCGAGATCCTAGGGTTCTTTTGTCCCGGTTCTAACCTTATAGTATTTGGACAAGGAACATCGTGATGTGGCAGTCGTTCGCTGGGTTGATAGGTACCCTTACATCCTTCATGGCGTCGATAACGTATGTAGGACGAAAACGATATCAGAGCGGAAAGGGAAGCTCGGGCGATTAGATTACTATCTAGGGCTTGTCGGCCAGCGAAGAGGTATCCGGGGTTCATGCTTTAGTTAGGTCTTACGTTCAATCGCTGTGTATACTAGCTGGATAGGTTGGAAATCACAAGGGAAGCAGGCCTCGCTTAACCATTTCGATCCGAAGTGCTGACTGGCCAGGGTTCTGCTCACGAAGAAATCCAACGGGTGCAACAAATCACGGCGGTAGACGGTTTAAACGTAGATTTCCGGGTATGGAATATAATCCCTGGCAAAATATACGATAAGAAGGTTGTGAGAAAAAAGAATACTCCGATATGATATAGTTTTGCTTGTAGGGGTATACGTGTAAGCCGGCTCCATCCTAGGCTGACGATTCTGGTTCCCTTGCAAAATGGCCTTGGGAAGGCGAAGACACGCAGAAGTTAATATTCCGAGGGCGCCGTCTACTCCCCCTTCAACGTTATAGTAGGAAATCCACGGACCCTCTTCACGCATGCTTCAGCCGGAAGAGAGGGGAAAGAAAGAAGTGGATCTCAATTCGCCGACAGAAATACACCGATCGAGATATATTGATTGATGTGGGTGGGATTCCAGTTCGGTTCAAACTACCTCCGTGCACGAAAGGCCGACCTTCTGTGCCGTGCCGTGCCCTCTTTTTCACCTCATTGCTTCAGCTAAGGCAGGAATACAGGCTGATCATTGAACCAAAAAAAAAAAGAGAATGAGATTTTTTCCCTCGTTAGGAAAAATAGGTTCAAGAAAAAGGCGAGCTTCAATCGGTGCTAGTACCAAGTGGCCGTTTTTGCTGGACTCGGTAGGTCAAAGCTTTAGAAAAAAGAGGGGCGGTGTACTTCTTTTTCGAAGGAACTAATGTATGTATGTACTCCGCATGTATGGTTAGGCTTATAGGTACCGTAGCAGCGTAAGTGGAGCTAACTAGACTGTTGTTAGCAAACCCGTCTGACCTTTGAGTTATAACGTGTGTTAATGAACGTGGAGTTTTAACTCCATGTGGTTGTGGTGCCTTATATAGTTCCGCCGTAAAAAGCGGAGTTTCCATTGCGTCTTTTTTTCAATGCATGCATGGTTGATGTTGAAGTATATGGCGATGAGTTTCTGGAAGATTATAAGAAAAACTTCAGAAGAATGCTTAAGTAATATATAACGGAAAAATCAAAAACTCAATGGAAGGTGGGGAGGAGGGGGTGACCCAATTGTCGGTATCATGATATCAGAAAAAAGATATCACCGGACCTTTTCCCGCCCACACCTATATCATCCTGCAGACAATAGCCTAACCTTCGAAAAAAGAGGAACGAGAAAGATGCTAAAGAAAGCTCCCAAAAGAAGGCCTCACAAAGCGGATATCCACACTTCCGCCATACATGAAAAAAAGGTGAGCCAGAACTAAGGCACCACTGCCCACCGCACCGTAACCTGCACGCGGGAAAACCAGCCCAAAAACCCAAAAGTACGGCAAGCAGGTTTTAGTCTCTTTGCCCTTTAACCCATTTCTATAAAATACCTCGGGCTGGAATATACCAATTCCAGCTTACTCTTCCGCGGAAGGAGGTTAGCGGTGTACTCAAGCAGAAAGGTTTATATAGCGTATTTCACCCACTCCGAAAGAGAGGTAACCCGCATATCCGGAATGCGTGTGCGTGACCCAATGGATTAGCTTCGATTGCGGCCGTGCCTGAGGGCGCAGAGGGGAAGGGGGGGTCTGCAGCTGGGTCTGGACAACTTTTTCTCATTTCTTCTTCTTCCTTTGTTCGACTTCCTCTTTACTGCAGTGGACTGCCGTAGGTACGTATCCACCGCACATGTTCCTCCCCCACCGTCGGATCTCCCGTGAAACTTGGGTCAGTAATCATCTTTTCCCTTTCATGAGTTCAAATCCCTCTATATCACTCTCTTCTCCGCCTATGTTTCCTCTGATTCAGTGTTCGTACGCAATCATATGCGTCAATGGTCTGATGTTCTACCCAAACTATGTCTTGCTATAGCGTTCTTGGTAGTTAAGCCGAATATAATATAATATGAATACCGTCAATCAAAGCAAAAGAGAAACAAAGACATCAATCTCGGATCGGAGCATTTCAATTAGGATGGCGAATCATACCTCACTGGAAAAGACATAGATCTATGGGCTGAACACACCCACCCACAAACACACCCAAGTTCTCGTCAACGTCCCTCCGATTGTGACTACACGTGCATGCATTTCTACGAGATCTATGTGAAGTTGCTTTTGGAAAGAAGTAAAAAATGTAGAAGGACCTGAAAAGCAGACCGTTCTAGTATATTTTTTTTGTTTGAATTCAAAAAAAAAAAAAAAAAAACGAATAATACCGAAGCGAAGCTAGTATAAAGCGTATACTGTGTATCAACGAGGTAAATGGGAAAAAGAAAAGGAAGTTCAGCAGTTTTTGTAGCATACGAAGCTATAGTATAAATGTATAAAAAAAAAGGATCACAAGGCCAGTCTCGTTATAACAAGCGCATAAACAACCCTCCAAACCAACGAAAACCTTTAAAAAAAAGAACCCCTTCCTCGCCATAAGCAATCAAAAAAGAAGTTCAGACGCCGTTTTTTTTGAGATGTGTCAACGAATGAAGATATTTATAAAAAAAAAGGAAAGTCTGTAAAATAAACGAAGAGTTATAAACATGAGACTGTAGAGACTTGAGACCTTTGGGGTATATTCGGAAAAGAAACCGCTGAAAAGAAAAAAGAAGAAGAAAAAGAGGAGCAGAGGCCGTAAAAGGGAAAGAAGAAAGAAGTAGTACACTCGAGGAAAGTGTAAGAGGATTATTAGGTATTACAACGGTTATTGAAGGAGTGATAGTAGTTAGGAAAGATCGGGGAAACGGGACACGTAAAAACTCCGGTTGAAGACGAAATAGAAATGCTGAAAGCAGGAAAGACGCAGCCGTGAGAACCGATGCAAATGCGGACGTAAAGAGCTTGAAAAAGAAGAAGAAAAGAAAGAAAGGAAGTAAAAGCCAATCAAAAGTCCGTAATCCATGAATAGAAAGAGTCGAAAATGCTAAGAAGAAGAGAGGAGTCCTGTGAGGATTTCTGGAAGGAGAAGGTCTTCAACCTTCCTTATTTCCCTCGTGGGTCCCAATTTCACCGTAGTGAATAGGGCAGACGGCTGCTACTATGAGAAGTTGCGTGGAGAACCACCTGGAGACCCGTATCGTCGGCTTCGTCGCTTCTCCTTCCTCTCTACGACCGGCATCTGGAGAAGTGCCTGGTCGTCCTTCCACTCGGAGACGACCTCGGCCAGGACCTTCTCACACCACTTGAAGACGGCCTGCTCGAAGCTACGCATGCCTTCCTCGGTGCCATTGACGGCTCCCATGACATCCATGTTGATCTTAACCTCCCATCGGAGATCAGCGGCCTTGAGCCAGTATCGCAGGTTCTCTGCAAGACGGTATGGCTTGTTGAAGTCAGTGTGGAAGTGAGGAATCTGACCAAAGGGGGTGCGAGAGCGGCGGACGATCGCGTTGTGGATATTAATGAGACGGTCGCCAGTGCGAAGGATCTTGAGGAGAGGTGATTCGGCGGCTGGCCCCTTAGTGTCGTGCTCGGGAAGAGGTTCAGAAGAGTTCCCTTCGTAGGCATCGAAATAGCTGAGGAACAGCTGATATCGCTCTGTAAAAATAGACTTATTAGCATTCTGTTGAAAAACCTCCTTGTTGGGAATTCTTGCGTGGCATACCCCATTCCTTGCCCTTCCAGCTTCCTTCGGCCCAGACCTGGCCCTTTCGTCGTCCCTCGTCCTCCATTCGGAGTTCCTTATCGAGGAGGCCTTCGACGCTATCGATCCAAGAAATCACTACAGCCTTCTCTTCGGCAAGAACGGATCCCTGTCTTGTGCTGACTCTCTTCAAAAGATCCAACACAGTCATGAAGTCCTCGCGTATTTGTTTTTCCGATGTGATTTTTTGAAGCCTCGACATATCGGCGGCATAGTAGTATTCCTTTGCGGCTCTGATGGCGAGCGTTGTGCTTCGGAGAATGGAGTGCAGGAGAATGTCCTTGAGACCAGGGATCGGGCCCTCATCCTTGTCACGGCCAATACCTTCATCCTCGTCGGCCTGGGATTTAATTCCAAGTCCCGAGCCCTCCTTTTCGAAACCGAGATTAGCGGCATCGACCCACACACGTCTGCAGTCATCGAGAGCCTCCTTCAAGTCTTCCTTAAGGGATTCCCTGTCTGGTGGTGGAGGTACGACATGAACATTCTTTGGCTTGTACGTGGAGTATGTCGGGGGCAATATTGCAGTTGGGTCCTCATCAACATCGTCGTTGATACCGATGGGAGACTTGGAATAGTGCTCCGCAGAGAGGACGAGGTCAGGAGATGATCGTAGCGAAGAGTAAGTGCTATCGATCAGTTGGTTGTCCATGACCAACTCATCACTGGTATTGAAATCTTCGGCCTTCTTCTTCTTGTAGTTACTGTAAAACGAGAACGATTAGCATGGTCACTTCAATAATATCGGAAGCAGAAGGATACACACCCTCCCTTTCCGTCTAATAGACCGGTCTTTGCAAAGAAGTATTGCACATGTGCAATACTTCCGAGTGCCATAACACTCTCCCTCGATCTCGCAGACTTGGAAAACTCGGTTCCCTGAGGCCGTACGAAACCCCTCTTTCTCGCTTGAGGTGAAGTAAACGTCAAGCTGGGGGTTCTCTTTCCAGCCGTCGAAGAACGAGATAGAGTCTTTGGTGAAGTTTGTGGTGATTCGTTTGGTGAACCTTCATTCTCACCGGGAAGAGGAGAGTGCGGGGGCGAGATGAAGGGCTTAGTGATGGTTGCCCGCCTTCCAGACGCAGTTGCTGATTGTTGCTGTGACATTGTTGAATTCTGTGCCAGTTGTATGTCGGCAAAGCTATGACTAGTGTCGATGATGAGAGATGGAGTGTTCATTTTCTTTAGCTTCGTGGGCCCTTCCCGCCTTTATAACTTGAGCTAAGGATTCCGGTTAGAGAGGATAGCGGTAGTGGTTGATTTTGTTTGGAATTGAAGGTTGCGAGAGACTGCGGAATCAATTGGAGATCCTCGCCTTTTCTTTTTCCTCGTTCTCTTATTCTTTTTTCCTCGTTTCAGGTTCCAGTATTTTTTCTCTTTACTATTTTCAGAAGCCTTCGGTTTTTTTCGTATATGAGGCTAGGACCGAAACCGACTAGTGTGTGGACCTGGGAGTCAGGTCTCTTTAGCAAGAGAATTAATGCAGCTGGCTGGGTGGCAGATGGCTATTCGACGAAGGCGTTTGGCTAGTTCTATTTCCTTTCCCAGGACCCCGGTGCGAGCTTCGTGCATGCAGCGAAAGGGCCTGTTGCTGAAGCAGGAATCGATAACAGGATAGAGCTTGGGTAGCCGGTGTATGCTTGAACCCAGGAGATGCTGTTCGGAGTATTTTTGTCAATCTTTTTTCTGAGGGTTCGTTTCCTCTTGTCTGTCTCGTCTATCTATATCGAGGAGGGTTCAAGGGCCTAATGGAAGCGAACCGTTATATTGAATTGAGTCGGGTTTCCCACTATCGGCTCGCAGGGCCTCGTCTGGGACAAAGGTTCAAGGAACCGGTTTTTCCTTTCACAGTTGACGAAAGAGTCCTAAGGTTCTGGGGATCTCGATCTCTGCCAGACACAGACGGGACCTTTGTCTTGGGGCGTGGACCGGACTGAGCGAGGATATGGAGTATAGTTTGGTTATAGGCCGGTGTGAATCCTGACAGCGGTTCAGATTGGTTACCAGACTTTGTGTCTCGCACGGCCTGGCTGCTGCACGCTGGATAATGGGCCAAAAGAAGGGGTGAACAAGAGTAGCGAGGTGTAAAAAGTAGAGAGAGACACGGGATATGGGTGATGGTCACGCCAGGATCGATTGGGACAGCGCAGGCGAGTGTGAAGAGAGGTTGCAGCACAGATGTGAATGGGACCGAGTCCGCCTCTGTATCGGAGACCTGTATGCTTAAGGCTGTGCTACCAGGGTATCGCAGTGACGCAGTTATGCAGCGTGGTGCAAAGACTCCGCTGAGGCGCGGAACGGTGGGACTATCTGGTGATGCAGACCGGATGGAGTCCTGTCTGGCTTGGTGAGTCGATGGGAGGCAGAAGGGGGATAGGATGGGTGGTTCCCGGGGAGGTCGCTATGTCGCGGGGAACGGACCGACGAGGAAGACGAGTATACAGGGGGATATATACGGGAGTCTAGTCGGAGTATTGAAGGTATCGAGAGGATGGACGGCCGGGGAGAGGAGAGCAAAGAGGAGAAGCAGAGGAAGGAGAGAGGACGAGTTGAGGTTGAAGTCGGAGTCGAAGATGGAGATATCTGTAACAGGCGTAATATAAGAATTTAATATATTCAACGGCCACAGTAGTCTCTGTCATCAATCAATCAATCAACCATCCTTTCTTTCCACAGCTTCCACATTCCCACACCTTCCATCAGGCAGTCGGCCTCCGAGCTGGTCGTCCGCCCTTAGTCAGTTCGAGGCTGCCAGAGAAAAAAAAGAGGCCAGGGCCCCGGTCCATCAAAACAATCTTCCTGAACCTGCAAGTCAGTCCACGCGATGCCCCTTTCAGCCGGCGGCATATGCACCGCTCTCAAGAAGGGCAAGTCTCCCTCGGTCTTGCCTCCATTCACGTTCACGTCTGATATGCTACACCATGGGACTGGATATCTTCAGATTCACACATATATTCACACGTCTGCCCGTTATGATCGAGGCGAAAGGCCTCACCGTCGCTGGGAAAGAACCCGAACTTTCCACAGCCAGGGCAAATCATATCCGTCCGAGGAAAACCGTTGGGGGAAACCATCTTAAGATTGCAGGAACCAGGGGAAATTAAGTGCGCACTTGCTTTCCAGTCAAATACAAACATGGCCCCTCTCACGTCTCAAACAAATCAGGAGAGGAAGGAAAAGAAGAAAAGACGGAGGGCGAGGAACCAGACTGCCGGTCTGCACCAGCTGGAAAGCAAAAAAGTCGCCAGCGGTTGAGGATCGCAGGTCCGAATGCCAAATACCTCATTCTGCAAAGTGGACGTCGTCATTGCCGTCGAATCCATACCCTTGCGTCGCCGCGCCTTCCGTCTGGTTGGGACCGTCGTACCTGACGGGCTGATTATTGTTCCACAGAAGCCCATGTGCGCAGTTATGTTTCTAAACATACCGCGACATCGAATGAATACTCATCCTTCTGGAAAGCGAGAGAACAATTAGTACACACATCCACACATGAGAACAGAGTGTCCTCTTTCGCGGTTGGATCGGAGGGTCATAACGAAGTTATTTGTCAAGGGTATCGTGAATCGCCCAAAGGCGCACCAGAGTATCAAAATAGACATCGTCATCCAGCCCAATGCAACCAACCATCCGGCCTCAGGGACCCAGCGCCAAGGGACTGCTCCATCGTGAGTTGTCGCAGTCTCCACTCAAGCTATAACGAAGCAAACCGCTATTACGGGGCCCTGCGCGGATCCATTGATTTTTGTGCGGACGAAAAATAAAAAAAAGTGGTGTCGTCCTGTCCGTTGTTTGGTATGATACTCATGCAATACCTCAAGCATTTATCGCACACGTCGGTCGAACACGAAGATGCAGGGCGTGAAAATTTCTAGAATCGGTTTCGAAAAGCAGGGCCCGTCGGTGTCTCGCAAAGTTTTGGCCACCGAACCGGTCCCCGAAGGCCCTGAGTATAGGGAAGGCCAAACGGGCCCGGGAATCCCGAGAAAAGGGGAACCCTGACCGCAAACAATTCCAATAACACGAATATCTAACCCCGTGATTTCGATCTTTGATTTCGAGGTCCACAAAAGTCGCAATCTCCATTCCTCGCGCGTATCAAAACAGAGAGCCAAGCCCGAGGCTTTTCGCGATGTCTCCGTGATTGCAAGCAAGTAAGCACTGGCACTGAGCTTCGATCTTCAGTTTCCGGAATGGCGGGCTGAAGCTCGCCTGATTTTGGGGGGCACATAGCAACCCCGGATCTCCAAAGTCCAGAACAGCAGCCTAATAAAGCCTCAGCTTCTCCACATTCCAACCTGATATCGACTCAGGACAGTGGGCCATATCTACCCTTACGGAGACCTGAAGGATCCTCTTCCAAGGCGCCTACGGGCATCTGTAAGGTCCATAACCGCCATTCTTGTCACCTGCAGCAAAACCCGCCTCCGGGCGGGACAACCCTCCCTTGCAATTCCTCGCGAACCCGGACATTCGAGACGCGAGCTTCATTCGACCAACAGCTTCAGCTTTATAAGCTCTTTCGCCTTCCTGCGTCGGGGCGAAATGCAACTAAACTAGACCCGCGGGATTTAAAAAAGGAGAATGGCTGGCGCCCGTTAGTTCGTAATGGGAGAGACATCGAATCGGATCGCGTATCCGCGTGGCAGCTTAAAGGCTAGCTCTGGGCCGATCTTAAAAAGCCAAAATGTTGAACCGCATCGATGCTTTCCACCCTTTCGCATCCGTCGAGTAAATTGAGAAACAGTTACCATCGATCGAGCAATCTTAGCCGCATGGAAGCCATTACTCCGAGAAACCCATTTCCACCCCCAAATTACCCCCCAAGTTGCATACCCCTTCCCGATTGAACCTGCATATAAGGACGTCCTGAACCTAGAACCAACCCCCAGCTTGAATCGAAACAATTCGGCGTCGACGCAGAAAGCTATACTTAGCTATGAAGCACTTACACCATCGCATAATAAACCCTACGGAATCCATGGGTCCAATGTCGGGATCTCCAATCTCGCATGCATAGTAAATTGGCCAATATTTTGGTCAGTATAAGATCATGGACAGGCTTCTGTGTCGAAATGTGTTCGCCGCTTAGCGGAGGATGTTTCCATCAAATTCAATGCAACGGTGAGGCTTAACCACTAACTACTTCTAAACACAATGCTGGAGGCTGTTCCGGAGCAGAACACATCGGTGCTGAAATTGTTTCTCTCGAGACATCGTCGACCAGCCGTACCGTTATAGGATTCCGACTGCCCGCGAAGCCCATAGTATCTGGCGATCACGTGACTCTTGTTCAGCCATGAGGTGGGTTATAATTAGATGACTCCCATTTTCAGTGACACTTATACCTGATCTTAATCGCCAAACACTTTAACACGCTCTACGCGACAGTCAACAGGCTGCACTGTGTCCATTGTGCCTTCGTTCGTGATAATATTCACCGTTCATTTCCATACTGTACTGTTGAGTGTCACAAACGTTCTGCAACATAACCAACGCATAACGACTAGACGGAGGGAACATATGGCCTGGTTTCCCGGCGACGGTATCCGGTTTAGGTGCAGGTAACCCCGATACCGAATATCATATGACCAAGCATCGCCTCCCTGGGGATGGCAATACTTATATTTCACCAATTATACCGGGGCTCTTCTTTCCGAACGACCTACCGCCAAAACACCGGTTATGCCCCTCCCCGATCTCCCGAATTGATCTTGGATTCTCATCTATTAGATACTTATATCTACATCTGGGGCTTCGGTTACTTGGTTTCCGAAATGCGGGGAGAAATTGCTGTGGGTGATGCCGCTGGTACCCGATAGCGGTGTCGACGAACACAGCGACAGGTACACAGACGCACGATAGTTTAGGGCCATTACCGGAAGGGATACATACCAAATGGCCTCGATAGGAAAGTATTCCCGACCTGGCTCGGGGGAGCATTATAACTCAACTATAATAGGTCACGAAGGTATGCCACACCTTGGCCCTATATGGAGGCGATGATTCGCGAAGGTGTATCTAAGGGTAATGGGCTTAGCGGATATGAGGTCTTTAGCCTTGGAGATTTTTGAAGAAATAGGTACTGAGATGAGGACGCAGTGGCATGAATAACCCTACGTATACAACCTACCATACTTCGAGCCTCGAGTGTTACCTAACAATCGAACAGGGCGCCTTCTAACGTGTTCTCGAAGGATTTCAACAACGGTTGAAAGAGACACCAAGAGAGGGAAAGGGAACCAGACCGCCATAAATAGCCCACGAGAATCAAAGATCACTGAAACGGTAAGTCAAGGACGTCGGGAATGATTCCCCGTGTATAGCGCCAATTGTACTTTTTTTCATCTAAATCTATGGTCATAATACTATACACTATTCCTACAACCAACCATTCGATGCGTCTGGAGCCGACTGGCCTGGATATAAAAAAAAGTAAAATATCTCAGACATGACGCAAAACCTCGCCTTCATGCAAAATCCTAAAAGAGAAAAATACGTTATATGTAAGGATCCAGACTAGGGTGACACGTCGTACTTCATCTGGATCCCCATAGCCAGAAGCTCGACATCCAGATACCTAAGCCCCAAGTTAGCACAATTCTCGAACAATACGGATACATCCGTGTAGGAGACTAGAAATACTTACTTCAAAACATAAGGAATAACAACCACCGTCGTATCTTCGCCGCCAATAAACCTATTCCCCAGGCCATCTTCCCAGTACCCTTTCTTCCCAATATCGAATTCCGTGGCTCTGCTAGCACACCTCCTACACCTAACCTCCGCTCTCCTCTCCCCAGCCACCGTCGGTGTCGTGCTCAAAAAGCTACCACACCCCCTACAAACCCAGGTCTGGTGATAATCACTACAATTCAGCAGCCTATCCTGGACCAAAAACGCCGTTCCATGAGCGAGTAACGAATCCCTCTCCATCTCTCCGATTCTCAAACCACCCATTCTCTTCCTACCCTTCACCGGTTGCCTCGTCCTCGAATCTACGGGTCCAGTACTTCTCACTTGGTACTTATCGTTAACCATGTGCCTCAATCTCTGGTAGTACACCACCCCCAGATAAATATCCGCATGAAACTCTTGCCCCGTAATCCCACTGTACATCGGCTCGTTTCCGTAGTAGTTGTACCCGGCCGATTTCAGTTGCTCGCCGAAATAATCCACCGCGGTGTGCTGTTCTCCAAATTTGAACGGTGTGGAGTCCTGTGCGAATCCATGTAATGCACCGGCTTTACCCGCCATACTCTCGACGAACATACCGATTGTCATACGAGACGGGAAAGCGTGGGGGTTGATGATAACATCCGGTTGAATGCCGGACTCCGAGAATGGCATATCCACCGCAGGCCATTTCTGCGAACAGACACCTTTCTGTCCGTGACGAGACGAAAACTTGTCACCGATGACTGGCGATCTGGTGATTCGGAACTTGACGCTGATAGCTTGGCAGATGCTATCACCAACGTCGTTACCGAGTAGCCTGACCTCCTCGATATAGGCATCTTCAGATCCCTTGTACTTGAAGAAAAATGTTTCGCCTGTACCCATGTTGTGGTACACGGCTACCGGTTGACCTTCCACAATCTTTTGTCCCACCATAGGCAGGCCATCCATATCGTCCAGTGTCTCGCTGTACTTGTCTTTCATGGCCTTGTACTTCGCTAGGGCGACCGCATCGGCACCGATAGCCGCCCAACCCCATCCGAACGCCAGAACCGGGCTCTTCGACTTCGACTTCTCCGCCAAGTCATACTTCTCCGTTTTGTAGACAGTTCCGTAGCCGAACCCTCGCTCGTGCGCAGACTTGTTGATAATCATAGCGTCGTCCATGTCGTAGCCGGTGTAGGCAATAACCGCCACAACAGCGTTCATGCCGTTGGGGAAATTGTCGAGACCGTAGGTGTTGTATAACGGAGCGCGGACAACGGGAGACTGACCGGTCTGGAGCCTGTACATCTTGTTGTCCGTTCTATGTCGTATTGCTGTTCCGGGTGTACCCATCGTTTGTTTACCCATCTGACACTGGTACATGTTTCTGGGACTCTGGTTGAAGTCTGAGAAGGGCGTCATGTTCGCTACAATTGACAGTATGTTTGTGGGATCAAACTCGACATGGGAGTCGCCAGACTTGATTTCTGGATCTGTGACCGCAATATTGAGGAACGGTTGTTCGAAGGGGCCAACGAAGTCTTCCTTATCCAGAGGGAGGTACTTGACCGGACGCATCATGCGAGCTTCTTGGGAAAAGAGATAGATGCCGGGGTATTGACCACCATTAGAGGTGGGAACGTATCCGATTTCGAGGTCGAGAGGAACGTTGTGGGTGCCGGAAACTTTGTAGAACCGAAGAGACTCAGCGACTCGGCGGGCATCTCGAGGTGAACACCATCCAAGAATCCTGCCGTCGAGCTGAACAGAGAGTGTGGCATCCGTGGGAACGGGTAGGACCTTCGCAGAATGAACACCCAGAGTTAGGACTAAGGGTCCAACATGAGAGGTATCAGAGGTCGTTGTGGCGATTTGACATTTGTGAGCCAGATGGTTTAACAGACCACATGGAGAACCATCGGGTGTGTGAACGGGACAGAGGAAGCCTATTCTTCAGTTAGTTGACAACCCCGTAAAGAATCTATTCAGATGATGAATAAACCTACCCCAACTCTCCGGCAATAGCTTTCTAACCGTCGTCGTCTTTAACTGAGCAAAGAAGCTACCTCTGTGAACCATCCTGAAGTGACTGATATATCGATAGAAGTTCAACTTTTCAGCCACTACCGTGAAACCCGTCGTCTGTTGTAGATCCAAGCCACTGGGACTGGAGAGATTCCCCGTACTAAGGAAATAATGCAGTGACTCTCCTATCCTCTCGTTGACCTTTCCTAACATCTTGCGCATATATTGTGGCGAACTGAACTCGACTTTGGCCCCCGACATTAAGTCCGATCGCACCTGCGACCTAATGTTTAACAAGTACTCCTCAAACTTCTCCTTCAAGATCTGTCCGTAGAGAAACCCTCCCAGTAGAACTTCATGGTGCTGAGCTGCGTCCACGTTATCGGGCGCGCATGTTCCCGCGACCAAAGAGTACAGCTTCTTGATCATGAACAACAGCTGCCTCTGCTTGTCGCCATCGTCATTCAGGTATACCAGCACAATCCTTCTCAAAAATAGCTTTCCAACCTCCACATCCGATACGTCTGGGCTGACTTGCATCACTATCCGGAACTTGTCGCCCAAATATGCCAGTGTCTCATGTCGCGAGTATAGGTTGTAAGCTTTGTATGTCCTGAGCAGCAATTCGACTCGATCTGTAAGGAAGGTGTCCTCCCGCTGATCCAGTCCGACAATACCCTCGAATATTTCCCTATCGCTCGTATCGACCAGCGCCTTGAGTATCATCATAACGGGAACGAGATACTCCCTCTTCCGCCACGAAAACCTAAATGTGATATTTCCGTCGTTCAGATAGTGGATAACGTTTGTCATGCAGCTCTGATCGGGCCGCACACATCTGATCTGCACACCCATATTGGAATACGACGGTCCTCGCTTCGCATACGAAGATCGGACGACGGCCATGGCGTAGTTCCTCCGATTGACGATCAGCATGCGGACGAGCTTCTCGTTTCCGCTGACGATAAAATAGCCGCCGAGTTCTTCGGATTCCTCTTTATGATCGACCAGGGACCTGGGTGACATGGCCTCAAGGTGGCAGCGGTTGCCCATGACCATGAGAGGGAGAAGGCCACAGTCTCGGTACTCCTTCTGCCAGTCGCCGTTGTTGACTTTGTATTGTAGTTCGAGCTGTAGTTGGCCGCGGTAGGAGGAATGGCGTTCTCTACACTGTATCGGCATCGGTGTCAGCGCCTCAATGAATCGTCCCAGTTAAGATCTCGGAGCTAGGTACCTCGGCAGGGTATATCTCTCGCTTCATCGCTGTCTTGTCCCTCGAGCTCAACATAGACTTTCCCAGGTAATAATTTGCAATTCGTACTATAGCACTGTCAGCCATGGCCCCTTGATAACCGATGGCACTCCACCGGTTTGACCTACCTGTCAACTTGTTTCCGTAGCCAGTCTCCGCATTGCCGTCCAATCGGTCGAAGACTGTCCTCTCGCCGATATCCGCAATCGCCTGGTGCAGGCAACCTCCCTCCCGAAACACAGCATTCCACGAATCTACATGTGGCCGTATAGCTTCCTTCAGCGCCGGAAAGTCCGATTTATCAGCTGGTGGGTTGCGAAATCTTTTTTCGCGGGCGATGGTATCGAAGACGGCTTTCCCAGCCGACGAGCGAGCGGCGACTGATTTTTTCGTAGACGGCATTGTGATTTATATTTTATTGTGAATGAACGGTAAGATACGAGCGATGCGACCGTAAGTTCTCACGGACCCACACGCATCGATGCCTGTTTGCTGTGGTGAAAAGTCGTCAACGGGGAGTTGGAAAGCAAAGGATGAAGTTTTGAAGGTTCCAAAATTTTTTGCCGGGGGCAGCTGGAAAGGCCATCGAAGCGCGGCCGCCAAGACTTTTTTCCGTTCCAACGTGCTTTTGCTTGTGAGCGATAATTCCGAACGACGAATTCTCGAATTCAACCTTGAACTTGCACCTGCTCACGACTCCATCCGTCACAACCACACCATGGCTGCGAGGCTGCCGCTGAATCCCAGGGCGATGGTACGCATTCCGAGCTTCGCTTGGGTCATGAGATTGCACTGGATTGGTCTGGTTTGCTAACGAATTGGCCACAGGCCCTGTTGACTGGCTTGGGTGCCACCACGCTCGCCGGCTACACCACTACCTCGACGGTCTATGCCGAAGAACCCGTATGCCCTCCTATCGTCCATACACGGCCCATTGGTGCCTATCTCTAACATCCGCTGCTAGACTCAGTCCCTTCCCACAAAGAAATCCATATACGATGACCTCCCACAGCCTCCTCCTACCACTTCAGCCCCCTCCTTCTCCCTCCCCTCACTCACGGGCCCCTCGGAAACCTCAGATAAGGAAGAACGTCCCACCCCGACGGTCCGACTAGCCTCAGAAATCGGCACCGCCCGTCTCTACCTCCACTCCCAATTCACTAAGGCCCAACAGTTCCTCGACACCTACTTCGATAAATACCTACACATCGAACACAACGTCACCACCACAGTCGCCTCCCTCGCCCCGTCTCACCGTTCAAATGAGACGATCCTCCCCGGTGCGATCTTTATCGCCATATCAACCATGGCCGGCAGCGTGCTCGCCAGACGGAGGATGTTCCCGATCAGATTCCTGACACCGGCGATAACTGGAACGGCTGCGGCATGGTATTTCCTACCAGAAACGACAAGGAACGTGGCGGACCTGGCATGGAAATGGGAACAGAAGGTGCCACAGGTGGCAGAGACACACTTGAAGGTTAGGGATGGCGTGGAAGATGGGTGGAAGACCGTCAAGGGAGGCTACGATCAGGCTATCGGGACCGTGGAGGATACGACTAGCAGGGCGAGGAGAACGATTGAAGGATGGGTCAGGAGTAGCAAATAGATTATACTGTGCGTATATTCGAGCCAGGGACTCCGATTGGGGAAAAGAAGTTTTCTAAGAGCGGTTTGAAGGTGTACATATTTCTTGGGAACCATTGGTATCGAAATACAACTCCCATACCCCCCTCCCTTCATTCATTTATATGCATCGTTTATTTACCTGGCATCCAAAACAGCTTAAAATTTTTAGCGTTTAGTGTATATAAGGAAATCTTCTTTCTTCAAACAGGATCCTTCGCAATGGTATATAAGCATACGAAAGAGCTATCACCATGAAACTTAACTATAACAAGCCAAAGCACAGCACGCTATAACACCAAAAACTCCACTTCCCAAAGCAAAATCATAGACCATCGTACAGCCTCGATCAATCGTGTATAAGCCGAGGCCGCTAGCGGCAAAGGAAAAGAACGACCAATGTATTACCCAATCAATGACGTCATATCATCCAGCAGTCCACACCCCCCTCAAACCCCGCCGGGTTAACGGTACGTCCTCTCGACGATGACGGGGACGCTTCCTCGTCTGTTGCTCACGTACGACCCCCTCGGTGTGGTGTATACGATGCTAGCCTTGGAACCTCGTCGAGAATGGCTGTGGCTAGTACGGTGAGTTTGATAGCTTGAACGAGGACGTTCAACGATGACGGTTTCTTGTCTGGCGGTTGGGATGTATGAAACTCGGCGGGCGACGGGGTATTCGACGACCCGGCGGCGTTCGGTTGTGCCGCTGTTGTGATTTTAGAATTGTCAGTCTGGTTATGTGTATTGAAGGGGGGTTGGGACATAGGATGTAGGATTCGTGGATTGGCCGGATAACAGGCTACAATGTATGGCTTTACTCACATTAAACACATGTTTTGGGATAATCGATCGAGAAGGATTTGAACAGTGGATTTAGATCCGATGTTTTGAAATTTTCTTATCGCAGAATATATTAGGTCTGAGGATGAGATAGTTGACTGATACCCGTGATGGCGAGATGTATTGTGATCAAAGAGATTAGAGATTACGAGTTTAGAAGAAACTTTTTCGAACACCATTCGGAGTCATCCCCAAGGACGAGTTTTCTCCTATTTATACTCCACGGTCCTATGCCTACGAAAGCTAAGCATTGTTTCGGCATACGTGTATGCAGAGCCCGGAGCGTTCGACGGTGCAATGACCCGGATCCTCCGCCATCGCATTTGTCACATCGACTGCTTAGCTCGGCCGACCTCATCGCTCGGGTTAGTTAGACCCCGGGATACCCATTAGCTGCTCAAGTTGTCTAAGGACCCTCTTTACCCTGCAGAAGCCTCAACAGAAGTTGCCAGCACATCTGCCCGCCCTATATTCCGCAAGCTGGAGCTATACTTCCTCCGGCGATGGTGCCCGCGACAAGGTCTACGTACGTAGGTATATACCGGTGCCGAAGTAGGCACGCCTTATAACCGTTAGTGACCCCCTAAGAACAGTACCGCTATTGATCATGATAGTTACTATTTCTAACGTTCCAAACCCTCAAGCTGCGCCGCGGGGCAAATACTGCCTATGAATCATCGTTCATATGACTTTAAAGTAGGACATACAATCACCAGTCCACAGACGCAATAGCAGAGCCTCGTTGAATCCTTCTCGTAGGCCCTACCAAAGATTTCGAATATTTCTACGGAGAAAAAAAAAAGAGGTATAGGAATATCATCATGTAGGTACCGTGCGACGTAGGAAACCGATTGGATTCCAAGTACCGGGATGATGCTCCGTTCTACAGGGTGCGCCTGATGATGCGAGTCGATGTCATTAGCACCGAGTTCCGATATAATAACTTGCAGAACCAGTTTGTGGTCCTGTGACAGCAGTGCATTGGATTTCTAATTGCATCCGAACACGCGAAACCCAATCCTATCGATAAAGCCAAGCGCCTGAAAAGAGGGACCGATTATTCTCCAGAATCCAGACAATCGAAACCTGTTTTTTCTCAAAGTCAATTTACATTCGGGTGATAAGAATCCGTAGGTGATTGTAATACCAAGAACCCGATGCACCGATGATGCAAGGCTGCATAAGGGTGAAAACTAACCGACGTATCCCTGCATCAGCCAATGCCGCGAAGCACAATTCGGAAGCCCCTTGAAAAGTTCCATGACAGGTACACTCCGTCGATTCTCGCGACAAGTCATACACACAGTCCGACACTGACAGCTCGGTTCAGTACGAGTTCCGCCTGCACTGCTGAATCACGGACCGGTTGTGCAGGTGTCAAGTATCAGATATTATACACCTCTCTTGATCCCGCACCAACATCCTTTTATGCATAACGCAGCGTATATCCCAAGGTTCTCGATACCGGTATGGAACGGTGTTTGTCTGGTCGACATATCAAAATGGAGCCTCTCTTAACAATATCGAAAGTCAATCTTAACGTTATAACACCCATCTCAAACGAAATTTCAAGTTTCAAGCATCCCGAAAGGGCCAATTCAGCACAAAGCTCCAAAAGCCACCAAAGACCCTTTCCTTCCTTCGAGAATCTTGGCTCCAATTTAAAGCACGTGGGGAAGGTACGTAAACCCCGCCACCATCTTGCAATAACAAGCCCGGAAATGTAATAAAATCACTCTCTTCGTCCCCCCTCTCTCTTTCCTCGGCTGGGTGCGCGGTAGAATTCAATCAACGAACATTCGAAATTAGCCAAAGACTCTTGATTTAGAAGCGGCACGACACAGCCAGACAGAACGCCCTGTGCGTGATCGCTCGGGGTTATGGTTATTAATATATTTGTTGGACCACCACAACGTGCAGTTAATGCACGGGCGATTACCAAACTTGTATACGGGGAACGATAAACGACGTTACGTCCGGTCGAAAAATAGAAATCCGATCGATTGCAAGATGTGGTATCCGTTTCTGCGTTTAGTTTAGGGCAGGAATCATCTGCAGCCAAGTAGACGCCTGTGGACAAACAACAAGCACACTTAAGCTCGCTATCGTGATAGTATGCACATATCTTCACACAGACGGACAAACATTGGATTTTCTGCGAAACTGTTCCCGTCAGAAAGCTTCTGATTATAACCCGTCAACAGTAATAGATGGGCACGCTACACTGTATCGGTAACCAGCGGGTCCGCAGCACAGGATTTCGGATTTCTGCCCAATAGGATGCGTGATCCCCCTTTCGCGCAGCGAACTGACCGGCATGTCTGCCTGACGGCGTCCGTTTCATGTCGATGCTCTCGTTCTTTTGCTTTTAGCATGTCTGTACTTCGTACATTTTTCTTTCTTATTCGGATAAGTAGATAAGCAAGAGAGATCCCGTGGTATGCCGATTTAAATGTTTTCCCACAGGCAATCTATCGAATCGAAAGAATTCCACCAACCGACCGGCCGACTCTTCGAAAGGGAGGGGGGTCCCTGGCAGTTCTCTTCGTTCAATATCAGTGAGACAGCCGTGATTGGCGTCGAAGGTAATATAATATATCTGAGCATCACCCCCATATGCCCGCACCTTCTCTTACACGAAGAACCCGTAGAATCCTCTTTTGCAAAAGGGAACCAAAGAAGGAAAGAAAAAGAGACATATGCCATCATCGATCTTCGGCGGACGGACACTTCTCAAAGGGAAAACCATCCTATCTTTTTTAGTTAGCTACCAACCGCAGCAGTGACAGCCGCGGGGCAACTGCGCTGTAACTTGCCACGGAACCTTGGATTGGGTGTATTCTGGTTCCTGCATTTTGACTCGGGCTTAGTTTCAAACGGGCCCAGCCAGCCCCTTTAAACACCAGAGACACTCTCCTATTCCTTCCTTCTTTTTTCTCCTCTCATCTTTCTCATTTATTAAACCCAACCACTTTCCTTTCTTTGCCGTCTGCTAACTTCTCAAAGGTTTGACTCTCGTTCAATAAAGGTCTTTCTAGACGTATACATTCTTTTCCTTTTTTTTATTTCTCAGAAATCACACTCGTTTGGAATAAATACCATTTGATATCCAGTATAGCTTTGCAGGGTGGGAAATTCCGAAGACTCCGATTCGCGACGGCTTTTTGAAAAAGGGAAAGCTGGACTTTTTAAACCACAGGCGCAGAATACAACAGTAACAACGCATATTTCGATATCCACTCGACAAAGGGAGATTATTGGGAAGTCAGGATATCAGAATCTTCGATATTTCATATCATTTCGAACGGGGACCGACGAAGAAACATCACAACAAATGGCACCGAGCGATTCACTGGCAATGAGCCAGGTAATCAAGAGAGGTGTTCAAGAGGATCTGGCCTCGTTTCCGGAGACAATAACCAACTGGGACAAGTACGGCAGTACACCCATTCACTGTTTGGAATAGAACAAAGCGACTAACACGTATATTTTAAACAGATGCATGGAAAAGTCATGGTGCAAGTACCCACTAATCGCAGGCTGCGTCGTCGGCGCACTGGTCATGATCTCCATAATATGGTGCTGCTACCGCTGTTGCTGCCGCAGGCGGCGGAAGAAGGCCGACCGGTCGAAATCCACATTCTTCAACGACCCGGTCCCATCGTACATGTCGAACCCGCCGTCGGCGCCGTCGGGCGGGTCCGGATACAGCAGCAGTAACATCATAGGAGCTAAACAGACCCCGGCCGCGCAGTACGCCTACTTTGAATCCGGAACCACAGGTCCAAAGGATAACGACGCTCTCCCCGTCATGCCCTCGTGGAACGGCTCCAAGAACGAGAAGGTAGAGGATACGTCTGTCAAAGTCGAGGCCATCGAACTGGGAGAGGTAGCCTCATCGTCCACGCCACCGTCGTCCAACAACCGCCTTCACAACCCCGAACCCTTAAATAACTACCACTCCAACCGGCCCAACTTCCAACCGCAACAACCTCAGAACCTCAACCCCTTCGGACCCCAGCGCCTAAACAACCCCTTCGGCCCCGTATCCACCGGCGGCGCGCCACCCTTCCACCCACCAAACCGCACCCAATCACCGTACCCAGAATCCCACACCATGCCAACCGCCACCATCCCCCCACCGACCACCGGCCTCGACGACTTCGACTTCAACCCCCACATCAACGCCCAAAACCAAGGTCCCTACGCCAACGCCGAAATCTACCCCCCAGAACCCTCCTATCAACACCAACAAACCGGCATCACCCAACCAATACACCAGCAAGCACCCCAGTTCACAGGCACAACCTCCCCTCCACCTCCATTCCAACACCAAACCTTCACGGGGGCAACCATCACCGGCGAAACCCACCCATACAGTCCAACCCCTCCACCGCAGGCCCTGCTAACCACCCAGCAACAACCACCACTCTTAAATACCCTCCCATCCCATCCAACATCTCACACCCCACCCCCACCGAGTTTCAACACCTCGGGCACAACGGCGAACGGGTTTAACCCAGCTAACAATCCACCTCCACCACCGATCTCGCTGCCGCAGAATAACAGCGGCGGGTTCGTGGCGCAGATGGACGACGACTTTGGACATTCGCCGGTACATCTGACGAACCCCCATCTAAACAACAATAACGCGGCAGCGGGAGGATTCAATCACAATGATTTCGATCACGGTGGATACAGCGCCTACAGACCGCAGCAGCAGCAGCAACATGGACAACAGCAGGGATGGGGTGGTTTTTAAACCAAAACCAAACCCTACGTCCTAGTTAAATTGGTTTTCTTGCAACCTTTCACTTCTTCTGTAATATATTATACCGCCACTGATATTCTTGGAGTCGGAGCTCATTTTTTAACCATATTACCTACCGTTATACGTCCGTCCTTTTCTTCTTTTGTAATATCTTCATCGTTTCTAGTCCGCCCTCTATTCTCTTTCCTTCCAATCCATCCCATTTATTTCTCACGAACCGTCACGATACAGTCAGTTATCCACCGACATTTTCCTTTTCTCTCTTCTTCCTTTTTTTTTTTTACCTCGGATCCTTGGAAATCGCACTTTCAACATCGTCACAGCGTAGATGGTTGTTCCCTTTTGTTTGTCGTCATCACACCATAGCTAGCTCCGGTTTTCGTTTTATCGCAAATGCAAAACGCATGTATAGTAGTAGTTAGCATATCATCTACAGCGAGAGAAGGGGGGGGGGTAGTAGAAACATCGAATTGAATCAAAGAAATCAAAGTTAAACAATTAATACTAGTAACAAGTTCTTAATTTAACCCCACAAACAAATCCTATGCATCAGAAGAAACCAATTTTAATCGTCTTGATGGCGTAATACCCATCTTTATGCGCAATCATTAAGAGTAACTAGGTCCAGGATTCGGTTTATAAAAGAACATCCGGATATCCAATTAATTTAAAAAAAAAAAAAAGTATGTATACGGAAAGAGCTCATACGATATCCCCGCGTATTACTCTTCCCCTCCTCGCATCCGTGAGAAACGGTAATATCGGTTTTTAAACGTTACTTTTGAGTTATATATTTCTTTTATCGAAAAGTGTCAAATCTCCCCATGCATGCATGCTATTTAACCACCTGCCTAAACGGCAAACCGAGGCTCTTCTCTTCGTACCCCTCCCATCGTTCGGCAATACCTTTCCGAGCACCTTTTGCCCCAAGACGTGTAGTAGTTATAGGTAGCGTGACTCTTCCGAGTTCAGAAGTTGATGTCATTTGTCGTCCCAGATATCATGGGGGTAAACTTGGGAAGGAAACAAGAGAGCGATAATAAGAACCGCATGTAGTAATAAAAGAGAAGAACGCCATGAACACCGTATGAAGAGAAACCATATTCGTCAGTGCCAAAAGAAACGAATAGAAAAAATAGAAACGAGTAATAACAAAAGCGAACACAGCAAACCATATTTTTGAAAAGTAACATTAACCACCCACTAAACCAAAACCTAACGAAGGGAAAAAAACGAAGAAACAATATATCAAAAACCCACACCTCCCTCATAAACCCCTCTCCTTCCCTTCCACATTATCTAAACTAGCGTTTATGCGCCTCCTCCGGTCTCGGTGGCACATAAGGCGCAGAACTACCTCCAAAGTTATTCATCTCGTAGTTCGGTCCACCGGTATACGTAGTCCCAGATTGCTGTCCCGGCTGGCCATAATATCCCGCATTACTAGGCGGTGAATAAACCGGTGGACTCGCCTGTTGATTTGACGCATAAGTGTACCCGCCGTACTGCGGACCGTTGTTCTGGTTATTCTGTGGGATGCTGTGGACGTCGTAGGCGGGTGGAGCGGCCCATGCGGTGCCGTAGAAGGGTGATAGACCACGGGAACGGCGACGACGGGCGGAGAGGCAGGCACAGAGGAGGAGAACGATGGCGGAGAAGGCTGAGGTGCTTGATGTTAGTACTTTGGATAGATACATGTTAGAGGTTTGAATTGGAGGAGTGGGTACCTAGAAGGGCACCGAGGACGGCCCATCGCTGCCAGTGGTACCAGGGTGAATAGTAGCAACCTCTGGCGTCGCACCAGCTGTGTAACGGTTAGCATCAGGGTGGATAATGTTGTGGAGAAAGGGTGGTACATACGTGTAATCCCTGGCGAGTAGCATATTTACTCGATCTCTGGGTAGAACAACCATAGCTGCTTGGTGGTTGTTGTATTTGGTGTGTTTATGAAGAGTCTATTCCTCAATACTGGACAGTGATCTTCTGGTCGTGGTTATTCGATGGTATGTCCCTTCTTGTAACCACCTTCTCTGAATATTCTAGAAAACGGAAGAGCGAGAGTATAAAGGTAAGCCTCAAATCGGAAGAATAAAGTAAAAAAAAAAAAAAAAAATATTAAAAGTATGAGAAAGTTATTTTTATGCTTCAAGAAAGAAAAAAAAAGCCGTACAAAAACGTGGAGAGCCAGAGGGGAACAAATAGAGTTATAAAGCATTCCAAAGTCGGGCGTATTTGAGTTTTTTGGTTGAGGCAAGCCAAAATGCATGATGGTTGTGGAATGGGCCATTCGGTATGGCATTGCAGCACTGCCCGCCCAACCGACCACCTACAACCGCTCGTGATTCGGAATTGGAGTTTGAATGAACCAGGGGGCGTGTGAAATACTGCGGATGGTATGCTATGTCGAAGCGATGAATCCGATGGAAAGCCGGTCTGCAAGCGGTGTTGGTTGTTGTTGGATGATGCCAAGCGAAGGGTGATGTCAAATAGCAGGCTTGTAACGTCGAATGGAACAGTTCGAGGTCGAAGTGATGTCTAATCCGACGATGCGATGAGATAAAATATATAGTCTCGGTGAACGACGGAAGAGAAAAAGGAAGGGAGAGAAAGCGGAAAGAAGAAACGACAGGACTTTAAAAAGCCAAAGTCAGGGTAACTAAGGGGTCTTGGATCCGGTGTGGCACCACAGTAACGTTGACCAGCTAAGCCATCTTCCTCGTGCAAGGGAATTCAAGCAGGACAGACGGTCAGTCCAGGCAGCCGGACGGAGAGGACTGGCTTTATTCTCCGGCGGCCTTCCAGTCGGTTCGAAGACTGTCTGGATGCTAATGCTAGGCTGATGACGACGACAGGCCACCGACCAGGCCTTGGCTACTTGGCTCCGTGTCGACGGTGTTTTCTGCGAGGCGGTGCTGAAACATTCGCAGAGGGAAACATGCTCGGAGGTTGGGGATGGTTGAACTTCGGCCCGAACGTGAGATGTATCAGCGATACCTCTATGGGTATCTACAAGGCGTATGAAGGCTCTTATTCGCGCTGTGCGGTGGTGGATATCAGCTTAGCTTCAACTTCCTGTCAATCGAATGATTTTTACTTCGCGCGGTATATTTATAAATCTAAATACCTCCCATCTGACAGGTGCCAGACGAACTCCAGCCGGAACTTAGAATTGACTCCAGAATCAACAGGAACATACTACTCAACCATACCAGCTGCCGAAGAGAACCGAAAAAGTCATTCATTCATCAAAGAAACAAGCCCCAATTGCCCGTTTAAGCCCAACCCGTGCTTGCCGAAAAAGAAACATCCCTCGGCCGGGGTTAAACTGGGTTAAACTGACAAAGTTCCTCCGATCGAAGCTAAGCAATTGAAAAGCACCTGATAGAAAACCACTAACGGAAGCCTGCATTCGGCCATCGGCACCGACATCTTTCAATGGAAACTGGGCCGAAGCTTGCACCCGTCGACCGTCGTCTCGACTGTATGGGATCAGGTAAAACCCAACCTTTAGCTCCCGTTAGCTTGAGATCTCCCATCGATGGCTAGCTTTATCGCGATAGCTGGTTCTGTAGATATATAAGCACTCGGATATACTATGGTGGCGCAATGCATAGCACCCTTGAACAGGGAGTACTCGAGTGCGGTGTCTACTATTATATATGCTGACGGGGTCCAAGAGACCCGTACTGTACACTTCCTCAATGATATAGTACACAACGTATGAGCTGTATACCCCATACTACAAAACCCGTCCAGGGGTATATCACTCTGAAAGAAACCGATAACATCGTTTTCAATCAATAGCTGGCCACCGAAGGACGTGGGGCTCCCACGTGTACGTGGAGCAGTCAAGTAACCCCATACACACGTGGAAGCTCTCCATCCAATCCATCTACAAGCCTTATATCTCAAACGCCCTCCCCAAACCTACGTCTTTGGACACCACACACCCACTCAGTATACCAGCATCAACGTGTACTATCATTTTCTCCACCGAAAAAAGTAATAAAATTCGTATCGGTCTGCCGTAAGAATAATGCTGGAGAAGAAGATGAGGAGGAGTAATAATAGGAATAAGAATAAAGAGTAAGAATAAGAAAAAGAATAAAAGCTACTACTACTCAAACAGTATCTCGAAATAAGAAGAATAATCGATCACGCTATGACTAAATAAAGTAATAAAAAGGCGGCCGTTAAGTTAGTTAAGAAGGGGAAGAGGATGATGAAGAAGAGGTAAGAAGGAGAGAAACAGATAGTAGAAAGACAAGTAATCCGCCCGCTCGAAAAAGCACTAAGAGTTAAAAATCCACCCCCAAACCTTCGTCCCTTGAGAACCCGTAGCGACTACAAGTATAAGTAATACTAAAAAGTGTTAACAGAAACTTTCCCCACAGCGTATAATTAAAAATGAAAGAAAAAGAAAAGTAGAAACCCGCATTGCTCTCGCCGCTCACTGATGAAAGAATACCGTCTAATAAACCAAAACAAAGCAAAATCAACATCGATTGCCACAAAAAAAAAAAGGGGGGGGTTCAAGGGAACGCACTCGCAAATGGCAGAAGGACGACAAATCAACGGATCAAAAAAAACCTATCACAAACCAATGGGTGTGATGCGTCCCATATCGAATCTAGACTAAATTTCGCTGCTTCTTTTTTTTTTTTGTAAATTTTGTCTCTCTTCCATTCTTTTCTCAATCGTCAGAAAGAAGTTGAAACCGCAATAGTATAGCAGGAGTAACAAGAAAAGGCTGAACGTCAAATGAGGTTCGGGATATATAAAATGATGACACGATAAAAACGATGGTGCACGCTCGGGTATTAGAAACTAGAAATTAGCAAGCTGAGCAGTAGAAAGGGAAAGAAAGCCAACGGAATGTATAAGGAAGAAAAAAAAAGAGCTTCGTTAAATCTCGGGACACATCAAGTCATCAATTGGTTGTTTGAGGAAGGGCATGAGCGAGGAAAATCCGGCCGTGAATCGAAGTAGAATCCGCGAGGAGAGTAGGAGAATCGAACGGGAAGATTCTTCAACGAGAGGTAAGAAGGAAAAGTGAATAAGAAAGGAAATAATTATTTTTATTTTTTCCCTTTTTAAGAAAACTTGGGCGAGTGGCTATCACTTCTTCGCCTTGTTGATAAGCCATTGTAGCACCGCATCAAGATTTGTCTCCTCTTTCGCGCTGATGCTGTAGCAGGATACCTCGCGGTGTTTGATTTCCCGCAGCTCTAGTTCGTCTATGAGGTCGTCAACGCCCAGCTTATCGGGGAGATCCGACTTGTTGCCGAGAACCAGAAGCGGGATGCCTTCCAGAATCGGCTTTAAGAGGAGTGTGTGAAGTTCTTCTCGGGCAATTGGAAGGGCGGCAATGTCTGCGGAATCGACAATGAAGCTGCGGTAGATGGTTTAGCACAAGCGAGCCTTTGAAACTCGATACGGAAGTGGACTTACACAATTGCATTCGCGCCTCTGCAATATCGCTCCCACATGGCCCTAAACCTAGGCTGTCCACCCAAATCCCAGCTGTATATGTGATATTAGTGACCGGCCCTGTATACCGCATTGGACGGACCAACTCACCATTTGAGTGTAACGTGGCCTTTCTGTACTCTCTTCATATTAAAGCCGACAGTTGGGATAGAACTACGCCATCGAATTAGTCAATTATCGACCAAGGAAACCTTGTAAGACTGCCGTACTCAGTAGTAAACTCGCCCCCCTAAACCACCAATTCCACGTTAGCATCCCTTCCCCCCCGTGTATCAACTCCAATGGGCGAGCTTACCGAAAGAACCCTCAACAAAGATGTCTTGCCTGCATTCTGAAGACCAATCATTGTAATATCCATCTCAGTGGCCCTAGACACTGCATGTCAGCAACAGCATTGTCTCAATTCGCTTATACCCTTTCCCTTCTGTCGCAAGGGGGGAGGGCGGGAGCAATCGTACCAAAACAGGCTAAGCAGCCAATCGTATATCCGTCTGAAGAATCCAGCCATGGTTACTGATGATGTGTCGTCAAACCGGGTAGGAGAAGGGGGACGGAAGAGATATCAAGAGCGGAACCGGAGAGGGAGCGCCGCAACCACAGACGTAGGGTCTCCTCGGCCAGCGGGATGATGTGTTCCTTTTCCCGAGATTTGTGCCAATTATGATGTTTCTGAGTAAAGTTTCCGGGATGATGCCAGATAGGCGATGTTTGATGAGTAGGAAGTATGTTGCCGAAACGGCGAAGCTGTAGCAAACGGTCTGGTAGCTGCAATATAGTTCCAGGAAGTATTGTTTCAACCAAAGATAATAACGGAAAGCCTTCCAGGTTTCGTCGCCGTGGATTTGTTATAGGTAAAAAAAAAAAAAAGGATCTTTATAGGTAATAAAAAAGCCCCCAGGTGATCTGTGTCCGGTAGCAACCTCGTGCGATTACGGTCCTGGTATCCTTCAAGCTCTACGAACTGCGGAAGCGAGTAGAAAGAGAATCGAATCTCGTGAACCTGCAACCGTCGGGTGGTACAAAAGGCAATCGACGGCCCTGCTCCTAGAGTCCCTATTGGTGATCCAAAGAGGCAATACGTTCCAGACGAGAGGCAAAAGAAAAAGAGCAATCCGGGTTACCGTCTAAACAAGGTGCAGATTTTCCAGGATATATATATTTTTTGTTCCGTTTTTTTTTTTTTTTCGTGTGTTTTTGATGCTGAGGCTAAAGCTGTCGGACGTCTAGGGCGGTTGTTTTTCTCTGACAGGTCTTGGTTCCTCTAAACGCTGTGTCCGGGAAAAGCGGGTAGCCGGGCTGTGTATCTAGGATTTGTGCAGATTATATGCGCGTGAAGGGGGGGGGACGGATCCAGGGTTTTAAGTAACTTGGTGATTTTTCGGAGGATTGTTTGTGGAGCACAGGCAGAGGGAGAAAAACAGAGCAGTAGGTAAAATATCCAAAGATGTGTCCCGGAGGAAGGCTTCTCTAAAATGCGGTTCCCAGTGGTAGCTCCTGCGGCAGTTCAAAAGAGGTGTTCCAGGCGAGACGTGGAATGGGAGCTTGGGGATGGGTCAGCGGTTTGGATTGGAAATTCGAGGGATGTGTCGAATGCGACCTTTGCAGGTTTAAACTTGGGGTACAGTTAGGCAGGCCGTGGAATGTAGATCGAAGAGAGTTTAGCGGTCACCGGAGGATATAACGTCCCGCGAATGCACCTAGGTAAAGAAAGGTGTCCCTGGCAGCTGGGGGGGTCCGGAAACTTGGAAAGCTAGGAGCGAGGTATGAGGTCACGGAGAAGACAGGCGCGCCAGAGGAGTCCGGGTCAGAAAAGCCAGTGATATAACGGTGATATCGACGGGAGAAAGCGTGGTTCCTTCGGACGTGTTGGATGAGCTCGCAGCAGGGTAAGCAGAGGCTCAGGATCGTGTGTAGGTAAAAAAATAAAAAAGAGGGAAAAAATGGAGGTCCAACAGGCGAGCTTTTGTGGAGTAATAGATGCGGTGATGGTGGTTATCGAAAAAAGGCCTGGGGAAGTTAACGGGCGTATATGCTTCCGTCGCTATATGTTGCACGACATGAGGGAGAGGAAGAGAGAGAAAAAGTTCTAGCTTGATGATAAAGAGGCCGGGATATCAATGCAGCGGATTCTATTCGACGGCGATGCGACTATACGGGAGCGAAAATTGTGAGCAGAGGAAGTCTGAAGAGGCAGCGGACCCAATAGCAATGCGGCAGACAAAGTGTGGAGGGAATAAGAGGAAGCTTCTGGCGAATGAAGGAAGAGCAAGGGGGGGAGAAGAACGAGGTGACGGTCACAAAGAAGTTTGCATGAATGAATGAATGGATGAAAGAAAGCACGGGAAGAGAAAGAAGAGCGGGAGCAGAGAAAGGGAAGAATTGGAAGCCCTGATATTGTCAGGAAAGCCGTTGGGGAAGTCGAAGGGTTCTGGGCAGGCCAGATGTGGAGGAGAGAGAAAGCAGGTACGAGAGACAGACCCCCCCCGGGAAAAGCAGAGTCGCGAGAGTCGCAGGTTAACGACGGACGCAGGCGGGCCATCCAGGCCAGCTAGCCTGAGAGGGGGGTCCGGGGGGTCTGGAGGGGAGAGTACCTCCGAGGACGCGCAGGAGTCCGGCGTCGACTTACGTAGGTATGTGCGGAAGCATGTATGCGGATGTCATGTAATGTAATGTCAGGGAAGGATGGATGTCTGTGATGGGAGAGCGATTCGAAAGGCGGCGGCTGCGAGCTCTTGAACGGGCTACCGCGGGTATTCCTCTCGACGGGACTGTGATCTATACTGCTAGCACTCCAACAGGTTTAGAAGAGATCGATACGGATTGGGATATTTCTTTTTCGCCAGCTCGCATTTTTTAATGCTTCCTCGTTCGGCGCTTTGACGTCGGCCTTTGCATTTGCATTCGATTCGCGAGAGAAATCCTCAGAACTGGCCGGGGCGTGCGCTTACACTCACAGCTGCGGTTCCATATAAAGGCATGCATCCAGCTCGCATGTACAGGTACATATACGACTGTCTACCGGTATCAACTATCTTGGTCAGCGAACGGTGTCTGTGAGTACTTAAGTAAGTAAGTATGTCCGGACTCACTCGTGATAGTGGCCTCGCTGGGAAGGCACCAGTCTGTACCGGCTTTATCCCTCGAACCTCAACAATAATCTGTAGGTAAAAGCCCGACCACTAACGGGGGGTGTGGTGAGAGTGAGAGAGCGGTTTCGTATTCCAGGACACTGTGGAGTCTGCTATTCTCTCTCTTCCTTTTTTTTTTTTTTTTCTTCTCTCGAATTTAAAAAAGATGGTGGTGTCGAATCGGATGGGACGCCTCTGTTTCGGGGAACGGGCAGCCTGCTAACAGCTCTCGATCGAACTGCTCCTCGCGCGCCGAACTAGCCCAGATGGCACATCCCGAGCGGTGCGCTCGACCTTGTCGTCGTCATGATGTAGCTGTGCAGGTGCAGATGGAGTTCTTCGGTGCTATCAGATCAGATGCTCAGGCCGTAGTCTGAAGTGCGTGCGGTATGCAAATATAAAATCCCAAGGCCTTCCCTCCGAACTTAACCTCCAAATCATATATTCCCAACTTCCCTCTGGCTGTAATATAAAATACACATACACACCCACATGCAATATATCCAGAGGTCATCCATCCTCCGCGCCCGATGACCGCGCAAGGGGTGTACCTTACTCACAAGAAAAAAGGCGCATCGCTCTTGCCTTTTTCTCGCACAACCTTAACTATAACCCTTTCACACACCACTTACCAAGCTCGCAAAAAAAGCGTACAGACATGCCCCAAGCAGAATATTTCCCGCTGCTACTTCCGCTTCTCTCATGATTCCTGTATTACCCTGTCGATACACACACACACCCCTCCCCCGGTCGATTATCACATTATACATACATGTTGGTTCTACACGGACCGGACGGACCCCAGTCGGACAGGATTGAACCGGATGAGTGTGAATGTCTTGCAGTAGTGTCGATGTAATGTACCGTACCTTACCTTTCCCTACGTCCTTCTGTGCATGGCGCATGTGTAGATGCAGACGGGGTCCATGGGGTAATAAAGGCGAGCAGGGCCACGGTCCACAGTAGTTGTATTAAAATACGGATACACATGCACACGCACATATACTTACACACCCCTCTCCATTTTCTCCCTCCTGCTCCGAATGTTCTTTTCGAAAGTAAAGTGCACGATGGTCATGCCGTGCGCCGTATCACAGAAGTACGAAAACGGGGTTTGACGACTAAAAAAAATGTTGGGCCATCCATGCGGGGGGGGCAGAATAGAAAAGAACCGGTCGAGTAATTTCTATCACAAATCCCCAACTCTCACATCTCAGCGTGGGGTTACAAATCCATCCTCAGGAAAACCCTCACTGGAAACTAAGTACTTCTTAGATATCTCTCAAGGGCCGCCTATTCCATCCCTCGTCGCAGAGTCGGTGATATTCGACTCGAATCACCCCAACATAGAGCTCCGGCTGTCTAGCTCCAAAGCTGACCCACCCATGTCCCATCAAGCATCTGATCAAGTGACATCCCAAGCCATTACCAGGGTCGAGGTCATAGTTCAAGCAAACTGAGAGCTTGCCCCTCCACCGCCTTCAAAAAAAAAAAAAAAAAAAAAAAAAAAGGACATGCAGCTTAAGCGGGCCAAAGCTTTTTTCGTCCTCCACATCTTTGCCCGTTCGAGTATCAAGCGTGCGTGGTACAGTTCTCCATCATGCATTAGCGAGGAGGCGCTAAAGCACCATCCTTCAAGGAGGTAAGAAAATAATAAAAGTACCGCTTGCATAAGAGCAAGCACCCCGTAGACGTTATCGAAAGTTGTTTGCGCGTTTCGAACTGCAGTACTGAGCGCTTCAAAATTCAATCTCGTTCGAATCCTTAAGCTTATACAAACATCTACCGAACCTACTACAATACAATGTAATAAGCATCGGTGCTATTCTTAAACCCGCAATATCTGTTACTCAATGCAAGCTACCCGGCACTGCGGGTACCCGAACATCTTCACACTCGCACACTCACAATCCTTGCCACGCGAAAAATCCAATACCAGCTTCTCACATATAACATCAGGTAATATTCTCGAATCCTGCCCCCTAAGGCACAGCACAGGCACTCACCGAAATAGCTCCAAAACCCACGGTTACGTACTAGCTAGCATATCCCCAGCTTATCCATCTAATCCCAGACCATCATAGAAAAAAAAAGGAGTTAACTCGGCATCTGTCCTTCAAAACCCAACCAGCTTCAATCCATCCTCCCACCATATCCCTGATTCTGAAACGAAACTTCTGCACTAAAAGCAATCACACACACGTTTTCTTTCCTTTTCTCTTCCTCCGATCTTACCAGTTACCATCGTACGCACTCCCCGGGGTATTTCCGGTCGACATGGATCTCTTTTCTTTTTCACCTGAACGCTCCCCTTAACGAAATGCACAGAACAGCCTAGGTAATTCGCCGAATCACTTCCAGAAAACTTCTTGCTGTTTTTAACTGCGCCATGCATATTATTATATTTGTATTGCTCGTCCATAAGCCTATAAAAGTGGGGGGAGAAACCGTACGACCAAGCTTTTGCGAGTAAAAAAAAAAAAAAAAAAAAGGAACATGGCATCCAATACCATAACGAGGACGTCCTCCCGGCACTGGAAAGAATTGAAAGAATGATATGTATAAACGTTTTGCAGAATAAGATTCCGCTTGCCTCCATATTGTCATATCCCGGAACGCCTTGCTGTCCGTGTCGCTACAAGATCATAGTAATATAATGCGAAGAAAAGAAGAAAAGAAAGGAAAGGAAAAGAAACATGACCGCGGAAAAAAGAGCGTAGGCCCCGACATTTTTAATCAATAATGATAAATCTTCCTTTCGCCCCTGAACATGTGGAAGTCGGATAATCCACGGAAAAATGAAGTGAGAGTTAAAGTGGAAAAAAAAAGCACAAGCTATCATCACCCATCAATTGCTGCTGCTTCGCTCCCTTCCGGTGGATCGGGCGACATGATAGTGGAATGTATTTTCCATAGAATCTTCCCAACCGCATCCTTGTTCGCCACGAGCCCGTTTTTCAGCCCTTCGAAATTCGCTCCCGATTGCATCCAAATATGTCTCAACCGCTGTACCGCGTCATGGTGGTTCGTCTCCTGAAGTTGGCTCCTAAGCATCGGGTCATGGATGAACCACCAAACCGAATCACGGCGAGTCCGTAATTTGATATCTATCACGAAGTTCTTTTTCAGGTACTCGATGCGATACCATTCCGAGGATCGGGCCAGGACGAATACTTCATCCTCAGGGGAATTGTCTTCAATCATGTCGAGAGCCGCTAGTAGAGGGAGAGTGAGACAGAGCGTTCCGACGACCGCGGTTAGGCCTCGTTGGTTTAATAGCGAACGCAAGAAACTGCTAATCCGACGATGAGGATTCGCGGTGGGCGTGTCGAAAACGAGCTCCATCTCGTGCTCTCCATCGAAGGTAACCTCCGCAGAAAGCTCTGGTTTCCGATTGTAGATAAACCCAATCTTGCCAAGGGTTACCGTCTTCGCCGCCAACTTGTACTTTTGTACCGTGGTGATGAATCCGATGAGCCTTTCGATCCGATGGAGGCGCTCGGTAATGGCGTCTGTAACGATAGACCCAACGGAAACTACAAATTTCATAATGAATGTTCCAGAACGAGGGTGGAATGCAACATCGGACTTGGCGGCCGACAGGTCTGCGGAATGTAGGCGAGTCATAGGTGTCTTCATTCTTCCTTCCACCAAAACCGTTATATTCCCCTTTCGGTCAAGGTCATGCAGACTCATGCGGAGGTTGTTGGCCCCCCAGTCCGACTTCGTAAGAGCCTTGAAGTTGATGTTTAGCGTGGGTATCATGATCGCCGCCCCGGTGTTATTGGTCGGTATGAGACGGTAATCGATATTGTCGGCGCTCAGCTTGCGAGTGTTGGTGTACAGTGTGATGAACGATGCCACCATCCTTTCAAGGTTCTCGAGAAATTGATATGTCACCTGCTGGTTTCCGGAAATCGGTAACCGTTGTGCATCGTTTATTGTCCAACCCCCTCGTAAAGCTTCGTTTCTAAGGATTCCACGTTAGAGCCAGCATAACCCCGGCAAGGTTTGTGAAACTTACATCTCGACAATCCACCAGAAATCACCAGTCACACCCAAGGAGACCGCCAGAATCCAGTTATCCGACCAGGACTTCTTCCGCAGATACATTATATACATCGTAGCCGACCCGAAGAACTTCTTGAGGTCAGTAATCTTCGGGTTCAACATTTTCAGGATCTCCCATCCCATGCTCTTTGCCCTCAACTCTATTTCTTCTTGCATGGTGACGAATCTAATCTTGCTGATAGTTTCGTGCGCTTTGTTCGCCGCGTCCGGAAGTTGGTTCATGCCGGTCTCTCCCCTTATAATCATATGGGATGGGCGCTGTAGGGCAAACCGTCCGGTGATCGGTTCAATGATAACAGTGAGATCTTGAGAAGGTGTAAGCTTGACAGTTAATTTCGATAAACTCGAAGTATCCGATGTCAATTGCAGATCAAGGTGATCCGAACTGAAAATTGGGAGACGGTTGAGATGTCTGTAAATGGTTTTCAGAACATGTGCGGTGTGTTTAGCAATGACCGATTTTAGAAGCGACTCTGCCGACAAGTTCTCGACGTCCTAGCGCCAGATATGTTAATCGCGTAGGTAGAGACAAAAACCCACCAGCTAGAAGACTTACAAATGCAATATCTGTGATGGGCGCTTCCTCGGCGCCCCTCATCCATCGAAATGACAGTGAGCTTGCTATACCTCGCTCAGGGTTCCCTTTCCGAATACCGACTTCGATCCAGTTTTTTGCTCCCGATTTCCCCAACCAGTACTGCACTACGAGCGTCCGCTTGATCATGTTGATGTAAAGGGTATCCGACCATTTCCCTTGCGCCATCTCAATGAACTGCCTTCGGAGAATCGCTATCTTGTGGGTCATAACAAAATCATGTAGAAAGTCGTAGATCCCAACCAGCCCTTTATGTTTCAGGATCTCATTACCCCGGCCTTCGAGTTCCCCTCGTAGTCTGTCCATGGGCAAGGCTTTGAGCGCCGGTTTGAATATCAGACGAAGATCAATAAAATAGAGCTGCGAATTGTGATCCTCATCTGCTATCGACATATCTAGCTCGAATTCGTGGGGTGATGTAAACGTAACCCGACCCGAGTGAATCTCGTACTGGTTGAAATAGACAGGTGGGATATCGTGGAGATTAAATCGGATGTGGAGGAGAGTGTTGATGTTATTGAATGTCTTAAGGATCTCTTTTGACGTCAACGGATCAGGCGGGACATAGTAGGCGCGGGCAGCCGTAGGAGGCGGATCGCCAGTCGAGAGCGTCCTCACGGCGGTCGCCAAATCCGGGTTGGGAACCTTTGCGTTCGCCATGCCCCTCTGAACCTCCATGACCTCCCAAACCACTCTATCATAGTTCATTCGCTGTTGGTCCATCCACACCTTCAGATCTATGACCTTGCTCACGTCTGCATTCTTCCCCGCCCATTGCGCCAGCACCAGTACTTTTATGAACTGCTGCCGCGTGTCGGAGACGTACTTAAGCAGCCTCTTCCGTCGAGCAAGATCACCACCTTCCTGCAGACCATCTATGAGTTCCAAGAGCTTGCCATAAGAGGTTTGTACCGATCGGTCTATTATTGTCCTAAGCGGTTGAAACCCATGCGTGATATGGGGTAGCGGTGGCGCCTCGTCGAGGGAGAGGTTCACGAGCGCGGAACTTGGATCCTCGTCGGTCATCGGCGACCCATCCTTCCTCTGTGGGGTACCCATTGCCGAAAGATTCTCGCGTCCCTTCCCGGTCCCGTTAACGATCCCCGTATTCGAAGCGTTGCCGTCATGACTTCCGTGGCCGTTGATTTCGATTGCAGCTGGCATAGTTGCCGCGCTGCTACCCGTCGTGGGCTTTCAAACGAAGACTCCCTGCCGACCGTTTCGGTCGCGCTCACGCGGCGATGAAATCGTGTAGTAAGCGTTCTAGTGAGGATGCCAGCGTCGCCAGAGGCGGTATCGGAAGCCCGAGGGTTTGCAGGGGCTGCTGCTTCGACGGGTGTATAGTCTCAGAAGATTCCTGTCAAATGACCCTAGACTAATGCGAGTCGGCAGCGTTATCGATGCGGTTCGATGGTTTCGATGGTTGGTGGTTGGTGGTTGGATGATGGTATAAAGTTGTTTGGTAAAGGGAGGACTCGAATCCGCGGCAAGCGAATCTTCAATGTTGCGTTTGGCCCCGCAACACAAAACACCACTGTGGCACCACAACACGCTTCTTCGCCAAGACTCCAAATACGGCACTGTCGACGGCATATATGAGAGCCATACCGGATATAGGCAGTGGCCTCAGTCCGGCTATTCTGGCTTAGATGACAAATTTCTGACTACCGGTACTTCGTGGTTTGTGAATAAAGTTCGGCAACGGTAAACATGCCTGCATTCTAGGTTCGGAGGTCGTGTCTCATATATATCATATCCTGTATCCGACTTTAAAACCTTCGTCTGCTATATAGATCGTAGTATACAGTACGGCCAGTACTAACGTTCTTTAATCGTGCGATAGCCGGACCCTAGTACTCAGACCTGATACCATAATATACCATTACCGTGTGTACCCGCGAATCCCGCTCCGAAATCTAGATTGTTGGTGTTTCTGCGTTGACCCGAGGCTATGGAATAACAGGGTGAATTTCACCCGCTTGAGATATTTTCATGTTAGCTCGGGAGCGGAAAGGCCATTAAATTCTAAGCCATGTAGCCTATGCGTGTGTCGCGAAGGTCGACAATGAAATATACTACCTAGATAAGTTTCGATAGACTTTATCATGAAATCGAGCATACAACTTATTAAACAATTATGACGAGACTCAATCCCAATACTTATCAATATTGAACCCCTCCCTCGTAGATGTATAGCGGAACGTTTTATTATAATATACCTAGGTTCAATAATATAATAGAACAGACGTCTATACCATACCTACCCGACGTTGTAATTATTAAAATTACAAGTTAACCCTGAATCCCGATCTATAAGTAGACCCTTCCGCCTGCTAACAGTATCGTGATACGTATCAGTACTTCTTCTATTGTATGGTTTGATGTTTGCTATGTCAGTAAAGCAAATAAGGGAAACCCCGTCGATTTTTTTACTGAAATAGAGACGACTCCGACGGAATCCATGCTGGAAAATGAGTTGATAATCAATGCCCGTAAGCCCGACACATATCGTCTCGTGGCCACCAAAGAGTTCCATTGATATATACAATAGACCAAGTCCCGCGCCAAGTTGCCATACACCGCCTCAAGTCCGTAGGCACCTAGTTTAGAACCAGCCGACAGCACATTGAGCTAACAAGGGAAAAGACATAAAAATTTGAAAGTGTACCGGTGGTTGGCTGGTTTACGAGGCGGTACCGGTGGATTTTAATAATAAATAGCAATAGCCATATGAAAGTTATCCAGAGTAGTATTCAGGTATTCCCTACCTGTCTAATATATCTCAAACGCTTGTAGGATCGCCGGAATACATCCCACCCCAGTGTAGCTCCTATACGAGGAGCTCTACATAGGCGGGGAGAGTATGTCAGGGTAGGAGCCGATGACGGACATATAGTTTTATATTTAAAATGTAAAATAGAAGAGACAGGGAAACATTTGGGTGATCGGGAACATGGCCCTGGCGCTGGCTAGTAATGACAAGAGCCCAAGGAGTCAGATAAATACCTCTCAAGTATGATATGCAGATATGATGCAGCAATGACGAGGACCAGACATGCACAAATAAGCTCACCTCCGGGTGTTTCGATTCAGAGAGTATGCTGAAATGCGAAGAGAGAACAGCGTGCACAATCCTTGGTTCTTATACCTACCTCAACGTATCCAATAATTGGCTTGTTTGCGCAAACGCTATTGAGCCAGACCGAAAGAAGGGTAATGCTAACTGGTGGAGTTCGAGGAATAGCGCTTTGGCTACATCTAAATACGAGGTTAACCCTTGCCGGATCTTCGATAGACACAGGGGAACTTGGCGATATCAAGCCTGGATCTTGGGATCTCGGCATGCGCCGGAAATATATTAAATAATCCGAAAGACTGGGGCCACTCTTGAGCCCATCTCATGTAGCCTACGTACGAAATAACCATCAGCTGCCCTTTCGTTGGGGCTGAGCTTTGGAAGTTCAAAGAGTTCTCCGAGACTGACAACTCGGACAAGGCTAACTATCTGGAAGTGTCACTTGAGCAGTCTCAGAACTCTGGACCTGGAAGTAAGTGTCTACACGGCAACTTCCCTTATCTTCTTGCCTATTATGTAGATGACGACGTATTACAATGCAGGAAGCCACCTGATACATCTGATAGAAGAGGCGTATACTCCATTTTTTCCAGATGCAGGTGCTCGCCAGGATTTAATCGATTTGGTCGGCTCTCCCACGACGCCGACACAATTTACACAAAACAGAACCTAGTATCAACCAAGGGTCCTATTTATTTATCCAGCCTAGTCATACCCCCATTCCCTTGGATGCTTGGGCTCTTGGCCGTGGAACTGGTAATCTGATTTTTCATTACCAGGAATACCTGCCCAATTACCCAACGCAGAACCACGGTAACACAGGGGGAAAATGCAACAAATAGCCACAAATCTCCTTAGAGAAAACCGCCCACCTTCGAGTTTCCCCTTTGAAAGTTTTTGACTACCATGCATTCTCTTTTGACTTCGCGGCACAGTAAGACGACCTGTTTCGCCCAAGGCGGGACAAGATGTTAGCAATTGACAAAGTGCTTGAGGTTTCTTGATACACCCAAAATTAGCGGGTGGCCATAGCTCCACCAAAGAAATTCGGAAACCGGCCCGTTGGGAGGACTAACCGACAGCCTGATGCACGATTGTGGGGCCAAGGCTGTTTGGCTTGGCCCATGATCGCGCGGTACTCTACTACTCTGCGACAGGCTTCAAGGATATTATTCAACCTTCCAACACCTTCCATTGCGAACGGCTCCAATGCCTGTTACAAAAACATCACGAGGCTCAGGATTTAGCTAGGGGGTACAGCCGGCAGGAGTAAGACCGCTGCTGGTTTCTGGGTAGTCGATCTCCACGTTTTCTAAATGAAGTGTTATAATGTTATAGCAGCAACCATATGATTTGTAGCGGGCATGATTTCATGGGTTAAACGTTAAACCAGGCACTGCGAAACCTAGCCCGGCCGAGTGGCTTGCGTATAGATTGCTAGTAAGTCTGACTCTGGAAATTATATGGAGTTAAAGCTGATACGCTGGAAAAGGAAATCCAGCGGATGGATGGAATGGATCTCGCGGCATCTCAAACAACCAAGAATGCGAAATCCAGGTAGGATGCCGGCTACCTCGATCCCGATGGAGTGTTACAATATTTCAGCGCCTATAGCTATACCCACAATGCCGGACGATGTCAATCCGAGAAAGAGTTTCCAAATACTACGTGATCATATTTTGGAGGGTTGTGAGGCCAGAACACATATATAACAGCCACTTCCCTCCCCATCACAGCTTTTTCTCTCAACCAGCTCGTGTCTTCCTGGGAAAGCCATACTATAGTTTTCTGTAAATAACACCTCTATAACACGCAGTGCGTCGTTAATTCTTATTCATCTTCTTTACAAAATGGTTGCATTCAGCAAAGTCGCAGCAGCTGTTGCTCTCGCAGGCAGTGCCTCTGCTCACACCATCTTCCAGCAACTCTGGGTTAACGGCGTCGCCGTCGGTCAGGATAAGGGTATCCGTGTCCCAACGTAAGTTGATTCCGGATATCTACGTATCCTCGGGCGTCATTTCCTATACTAACAATCGAATGCAGATACAACGGCCCAATCACTGATGTCCTCTCCAACGGCATCATCTGCAATGGCGACCCAAATCCCATGAAGTCCCCACCACCAGCTGATATCATCAACGTTCCATCCGGTGCTACTTTGACTATGGAATGGCATCACGGCGGAAACGGACCAGACCCGAACGATTTGTCGGATCCCGTTGACCCTTCCCACAAGGGACCCATCATGGTCTACCTCGCCAAGGTCGACAATGCCTTGACTCAAACCGTCACCGGTCTGAAGTGGTTTAAGATCTACGAGGACGGTCTCAATGTCGCCACCAATACCTGGGCCGTCGACAAGTTCTACGCCGCCAAGGGTTTTGTTGACTTCAAGATCCCAACCTGTATCCCACCAGGAAACTATCTCCTTCGTGGTGAACTCCTTGCCCTGCACGGTGCTGGTACCTACCCAGGTGCCCAATTCTACGTAAGCAAACGCCTCTATCAGAGCCCCAAAATATGAATCATGGTTAACAAATGAGTAGATGAGCTGCGCTCAAATCAACATCGTCGGTGGAGGTAGTGCCAGCCCACCAACCGTCAACTTCCCAGGTGCCTACTCTGGAAGCGACCCCGGCATCTCGGTCAACATGTAAGCACATTCCTATAACCTTTCTTCAGAGAAGCGGAAGACTAATAAACTTTGAACAGCTACTACCCACCACTCAGCACATATATCATCCCTGGCCCCCGCCCATTCACTTGCGGCGGCACCCAGCCCACCACTACCCCTGGTACCACTATCCGAACTACCACACCGGCTACCACACCAGCTACCACCAGAACCACCACACCAGCTACCACCAGGACCACCACACCAGCTACCACCAGGACCACCACACCCGCCACCACTGGCGGCAGTGGTTCCGGGGCTCCTCTCTACGGACAATGCGGTGGTCTTGGATGGACTGGTCCTACTACCTGCGCATCGGGAACCTGCAAGGTTTCTAACGCATACTACTCCCAGTGCTTGCCGTAAATGGCGAACATATCTTGAAGATGTCCTACCATTGTATATAGCCATATTTCGATTAACTGTGAATAATAAGATAATATTTATTACAAGCACACATTTTATGCTTTCGTGCTAGTCTCGTTCCCGATTCGTGCGTAAGAAACCGGTATCAAGAATCATCCGGGTTTTGAAAAACTAAAACTACAAGATTTCCCTGCTTTAAGCTGCTAATGCTCACACCTAGTCCCACAGGTCAGTAGAGCTTGGGAGAGAAAAGTCTTGCAACATGAAAACTTACAAGCTGTAGGGCCTCCCTCGTACAGTGGAACTGGCGACATTGTAAATCCCACGCTCGGACATAAGTGATTCTCTGTATGTCTTAGCTTCAGCTAAACTCACGGGTGGAGGCAAACTCTGCATTATCATCGAAAACACTTCCTCAGGAAGGTCTCCAAGCTGCCCACCTCGAAGCATGTTTTCGAATTCTTTCCTGTGTACCGGTTGCTGGGGTGCTACTATTCTAGTACTCGGGACCTGGTATTCTCACTGGTGTTAGATAGGTTCAGCGCCACGACCCGCTGCCTATACTGGGACCAGTATCTGGGCCAAGAACTTCAGGGAGTGGAAATGTCTCCATACCTCATTATCAGGCGCTTCAGGATCGCAGAGGAAAAAGACCAAAATCTTACGGTACCCAGGTTTCGTCGGATCCACCAGACGAAAGGGCTGAACTCGATGTTGGAAAATATTCGGGAAAGCGATAGCCCGATTCGCCTATTAGATAATGATATCGAAGTCAACATATTTTGTGGGTAAAGACCAATGAACAAATTCCGTTACCTTAGTCTTAACGCTCCCTAAAGCCTGGATCGCGTAGTCGTCACTGCCGCCCATATTGTGGAGAATGTGCCAATTCGTATGGGAATAATCGTCCGTAGCAGTCGAGGGAACGAAAACTGTACGGCGGAAATCCAGTTCCGATACCTCAACGTTTTCTTGGTCGTAATAGTAAATGCCTGTAGAAACAATGCGCTCGTTCTGCATCACGGGGACAAAATGTCAACCTTGACCTTTGAAGTCCTATATTTGTAATTCCACGGAGAAAAGCCTTACCATCATAGCTTCAACGTGCCACCTCCCCCCGTGATATATCGGTTTCTCCGGCGTGAGATGAATATTAGCCATCTTGACGATTACTTTAACCGTCTTCCCCTCCAGTCTTGTGCTTTGGGTAATAGAAGGCGGAGACCATTCCGAATTTTCAATGATAGACCCAGGATCCCACATATAATAGCAGTTGAGTTCGCCATCCTCATAAATATCTTCTTCATAGATATCGGTCTGATTTCGCCCGTCTGTTGTTCCGAAGATATTCGAGATCTCCCGACCACTCCTAAAATCGTCGAGCATACCCCGCCACAATTCTTGATGCTTCTCGTTTGAAAGCAACTTAGAATTTAGACCTGACTCATACTCGCCCAATATTTCCGGCTTGCCAACCCTTTGGTGATGTTGTTTCCTCCCCTTCAGGTCCGCAAGCACGAGATTGAACAACGGGACAAACCGTGAAAAGATTTTTTCGAGAATGGGGTAAAACCGCTGCTTCTGCTCCGGCAACGATAGGTTGTTAATGTATGATTTTATTTTCGTTCCCCCATTCGGTGAGATTTCGAACTCGGAAGGCAGCCAGCAGAATGCATCCGAGTACGCTGCCTGGGGTCTATATATGCGTTCTTCACTACCTGTCGAGGCAGAACTTTCTGTAGGTCCGTTTAGCAAGCTACTAATCGACATTGCCGGTTTTGGTTTTTGTTTAACCACGGGCTCGTAGTCGTGGGGGCCGTAGCCCAAAATCGGTTTCCCAGTGTCAATATGCGCAGACTTTCCGTATAGGAGCGGCCAGAGTGAGGGGTGAACGAGATCAAGGACCTGTTCGTTCGACCCAGGGTGCCAGTCTTTTTGGTCCTCCGGAACATTTTCAAGAGTTGCAATAGCTGTGTTATCGATATAATTAGCTGAAGAAAAGAAGCTGATGCAAAATGTATAGTCTACCCTCAAGGAGTTCATTCCGAAGCTCGTCGTCCACCAGGCTATCCGTTCTCCATACGCCGTCTATATCTGGCTCTATGTCACTTCCTTCCGCTCTCATCTTCTCTACATAAGGTTTATACGCCCCCACCAACTCTCCGTATACCCATTGGATATCCGCCGCGTCCCATACCGTTAACTTTGTTTCCCGTATTTCGCGGTCCTGTGGTTCCGCCTCATCGATCCACTTTGCAAAGAGGTCTTTATCAAGAATCTTGGTAGTCCAGTCTTTCTTGTCGCGGACGGCGGCAGAGAACCGTCGGAGTACTTGCTCATGAGCTGTGAGCAGGGGCCCGGTTCGGCCGTCGAGGGGATGAGGGTACATGTTTGTGACAAAAATCGACTCGGTAACAAGTACCGGTTCTTTACTCAAGTTTCGAAATTCGAAAAGTACCGGAATTGAAATTCGCGAATCAAAACGGGACGCCGCCACCTTTTAGTTGTTTTATAGTCCCGTCATACCTCGACCGTCGCCGGCAGTGAGCCCCGACGACCAACGGAGGGGCCTCGCGTTGGGCGTTTTATTCGCCTGGCCCGAAGTACGTTAAGACACACGCAAAGAAGAAGTCGCCGCTGGTTCCTTCGAACTCTTATTAGGATGCTGCAGACGCCATAAAACCCAATGTGCTATTCGTAAGTACTTATATCATAACCGGTGCGTATAAGTATATACCTCCCGGATATATGGCGAATGGAGATAAAAATGGATATGAGAGATAGATATATCGATACCGATACCGATCGAAAAGTACAGCAGCCTTGTCTACCAAATTTGTAAATCAAACAACCCTGAGTCTGCGTTGGATGCAAAATGCGACAGCCGGCAGTGTCGAAGCGTGAACAGTCCAATGCATAAGCCACATCCCTGTTTCCAGTTCTGCAGGTTCCTGGCCGCAGAACATCCGTTCGAGCCTGAGTGAGGCAGGAATAAAAGGTGGCCGATGAGATGCTGCCGCCTGCGGTCTTGACCTTTTAACTAATATAGTTTTCCGACCTCTTGTTCCTCCGACGGTTTCCACGCGCGTGACCTGTTCTTTTTGGTCATCCGTGCGACCCGCTTCCACTCCGAGACGACATTCAGGGGTCGTGAAGAGCCTCCCCGACGAACGAGCGGTTTGATATCGCTCACGCGGAAGACAATACAGATAGCCTAGCATAGGGGATACCTGGAGCCTACGGGTCACGCTTCCCCCTTCGACCATCTTGGCTGGAAGGTCACATCCCGAGGAACCCACGCGCTGCCTTTCAGGCCCGTTTTGCCCGGAGTCACACCAATCGGGTGTCTTCCTGTAGCCACCTGTTCCAAGACAGCCGCGTACTACGACCGCGCCTGAGCTGCAAAAACGCAAGCCCCCGTCAAATACTGTTGTTTGCCCTGGCCTTGGATGACGGAGGCTTCCTTTCCGCTATCGAGGATGAGCAACTCCGCCGGTGTCCAAGGGACATCGCATTCTCGAAATCCCAGCGGCGGAAACGGAAACGGTGCGGCTCTGCTTGACAACAGTATGGACGGCGGCGACGATATACCGGTGTTTTCGAGCGATGGTGCTCAAAATCGCGACTGGGATTACGAGGAGGAAGGGAACATACGACCGACCCCGGCGTATCCGGATGAGGATATACGGCCGACCTCCCAAAAGGAAATATACGGCTGGTACAGCTATGCTTGGGCGTCCGAGGTGTTTGCGATATGCGCGATGGGGAGTTTCATACCTGTGCTACTCGAGCAGCTAGCGCGTGAGAAGGGACATATCCTGGGAAGCACGTCGCGGTGTAAAAGCTCGGAGAACATGGGACCTGGCGGTGCTAGCGGTGGAAGTGCTGGCGGGAAGGCCCCCGTATGTGTGGTGGATATTCTTGGGTTTGAGATTAATACTGCGAGTTTCGTAATGTATACGTTCTCGTTAAGTGTTATGTTTCAAGGTTGGAAAACACTAGATCGATTCTATGAAGGCTGTTACTGAAACTTTGTGGTTAGCCTTCGTCATTATCTCGATGTCCGGTGCGGCGGATCATGGTTAGTGCACGGCGGTCTTGGATACGCTATTCGAGGTCGGCTAACGTTGATTCCTTTACAGGACGATATCGGAAACAGTTGCTCCTAATATTTGCCTACATTGGCGCAATAGCCTGTGTTCTCATGCTATTCGTGAATGCTCAATGGGTGGGAACCGCATCTCTTCTCGCACAGATCGGAAACGTAGGTCGTCCCCCGAACTTCAAGGTGACGTTTAACCCTAACAAAGAGTTTAGGTGACATTCGGCGCCTCATACGTCCTCATGAACTCGTTTCTGCCACTCATAGTTCGAAACCATTCTTCCTTAAAGTCTGTCGAACCGCGAACCCACCAGCCAAACACCAGCCAGGTATCCCTCGAAGACGAAGATATCCGCGAAGAAGATGCCACGCTTCTCGGTGGGAGAACGGTGCCCGCGAAGTCCGAAAACAACGGCAAGATGACGCCCGCGATGCGCCTTTCTACTAGAATATCTTCCAACGGCATCGCAATCGGTTATTGCGGAGGTGTTATACTTCAAATAATCTGCATTATGATCGTAGTCTCGAGCGGATCCACCACGAACTCGCTCCAAGTCTCAATCTTTTGCGTGGGTCTCTGGTGGTTCTTCTTCACCATCCCCTCAGCGATGACGTTGAGGCCCCGCCCTGGTCCACCGCTACCTCTTCACGAAGGAGAGAAATTTAACTGGATAAAATACATCACCTTTTCCTGGAAGGGCCTCTTCCAAACAATCCGTCAAGCTAGCAAACTCCGCGACGTATCATTGTTTCTTGTCGCTTGGTTCATGGTTTCCGATGGCGTGGCAACTATCGCTTCTTCAGCCATTGTATTCGCGAAAACGAACCTGGGGATGTCACCACCGCAGCTTGCAGCCATTGGAGTTATTATGCCAATTAGCGGTGTTATCGGGGCCTTTAGTTGGCCTAAGATCAGTCATTGGGCCGGGTGGAGCGTGGGACAAACGATTGCAATCTGCATTTCGATGTTCGCGTTGATTCCGTTATACGGGCTGACGGGACTACTAAAATTTGTGCAAGATGCTGGGTTTGGATTGACGAGGTGGGTTATATCCTAACGGTTTGAATCCAGATAACCGTACTGATGTAGAATGATATTTTAGACCCGGGGAAATGTACGCACTCGCTATATGGTTCGGATTCGTCCTAGGTGGTCAAGGAGGCTACTGCAGGAGTTTATTCTCAGAGCTTTTACCCCGTGGTTCAGAAGCTGCGTTCTTCGCGTTATATGCAATTACAGACAAGGTAACTCCAAAACAAATTCAGCAGAGCCTCTATCGAGAGAAATATTCTAACAAAACATCCGGAACACAGGGAAGCAGTGTGTTTGGTCCCACCATTGTTGGATTGATTACCGACAGATGGGGTGACATCCGACTCGCATTCTGGTTTATATTGGGTCTACTTCTTATCCCACTCCCGTTCCTCTACTTTGTCGACGTTCACAGGGGTAAACAAGCCGCCGAAGATTTCGTCAGGGCTAGGGAAGCGAGAGAAGTTGAAACGAGGAGTGATGATTTCTAATAACTGCCCCATTGTATCCCACAAGGATCTCATGAGGTCCTCGTCGCAAGGCTTGCTTCGATACCCTTCCTATTTGCATTTCATATTGATTTAGCGGCGAGTTTCTTTACGATTGATGTATTATTATGATAGGAAAGTTTCGGTGTTATTTATTACTTTTAGTTGCATCTTTAGAGCTAGAGCAACGTGCACCTTAAAGCCCTCCAAAATGCCGGGGGGTCTCGAACCTCCTCCAACTCGGGTTCCACGATCGACCTTACCATGCCATACTATGTAAAGTATTAGTTTTGAAAGAATGTTTTGATAACATGGTAGCATGGCGGCGTCAAAACATGCGCACTTCCCGCCAATTAGGCAGCTAGCTGCTGGATTGTTCTTGAGGCTATTACTCTCAATATCGCACAGCTCCTTCCAGAGTTCCAGTTTCGTTTGGACGAAGTCGATGGGCCCAATCCCTCTTCATCATCAAACTCGGGTTCTTTAGTACTATAGTATTCGCCATAAACTCTGCAGATCTGTAAACGCCTGCAGGCAAGCGGCATCTTAAGATCTTGCGTCAGATGAAGTAGCATGTTGTCGCCGTTGTCGCGATCATTAATGGTACCGTCATCTTCATCATCAGGGAGATAAATCATCACTGTCTTCAGTTTCCCCGTTATCAATATATTCATTAGTAATATCATCACTCGAGTCGCCGTCGATACAAATATATTCGTCGATGGCGGCGCTCTCAGCAAAGTGGTCATCTTCTCAACCTCCATATATTGTCGTATACGTACTGTCGCGCGTCTACACCTTTAATAATATGCTCTTAGCCGGTCTTTGTACAAATTTGTAATTATAAATCGCCGCTCGGTGTCAATGTTAACGATAAAAATTGGATGGATCTTTATGGAATTTTTCAGTATTTTTATGGACTTTTTGGATTTAATTGTTTCAACTCTCAGTTCCGTATTCGCTTATATATGGTCTGTTTTTCCTTTAATATTATAAACAAAAGAGTTCACATCTCTTAGTTTTGATTTAGCAAACCGGCCTCCTCCAGCCGTTTTCGAAGCCCTGCAGCTCTTGCTCTAATCGCTCCCCTTGTTTTCAAGTATGTTTCCTTTCTGGTATACCTCTTTCTTATCCAATCTTTCATCCATATGACGGGAAATTTTTCTGCGAGAATGATGTATTTCACTATGAAACAATCTTCCCTCAACGTGTACCCTGCCCGGTGGCGGCCCACCCTTCAATATCTCCTGGCGTCAATCAGCCAACTGCTTGCGAAGGCCCCGGGAGGGGGGTCTGCTTACGATGACTTTGGCGTCTAAACCATAGGCGGCAACTTCTGCTTCCGTCGTTGGATCAGCACCAGGGACATTCTAGCCATTCAAGCAATTACACAAGTTAACACATATATCCTATTTGAAACCGTGAACGACAGAGCCTACCTTCCCTCAGCTCCCCAGTTCGCGAGTGTAGCAGATGTGGCGGGTTCGCCCCGCGGTAGCAATGGGGAGCTGCTCCGTTCGCTCGAGGAAGACCCCGAGCCTAGCCGTTCTGTTGCACCAGTAAATTGGAACATTGTCTAGTCGCATCTTCAAAAAAGAATTCAAATGCCTTGGTGGTGAATAACGTCAGCGAAGGAAGAAAGAAGGTGAGAGGTGAGAGGTGGAATAAGTAGGTGCTCAGAACTCAAGCGGATAGGTCAGCAGGTAGATCAAGTAGGCACTTACTAGGTTTGGAATTCTTTTCCAGCATTTATATACCCACACAGTACATGAAGCCTTGTACCTGTGCGTATGTGTGTGAACTACCGCAGAGTCCTTCCTCCATATAATTCCGAGCACATCTTTGAAATGTTGCAAAAGCTGTCGCCCAGGTGGGAAATTGTAAACACCTACTTAGGTAGATATGCAGCCTGGCAGGTAGGAGGTAGGTAGGAGGTAGGTAGGAGGTAGGTAGGAGGTAGATAGGAGGTAGCTATAGGTAGGTTTAGAAGAGATTATTATCTGAGGCCGAGGAGCTAGGTAGTCTTCTTTATATACGCCGTGTTTAGAAAAATAACACATTTAACGGTTTGATAGGTGTGCGTGCGTGCCCGATTTACAGTCCAGCATAAAATACGCTAGATTTATCAATTATATAAGTTACCTAGGTAAATAGGTCTGGGTACGAGAAATAAGATAAATTCAAGTCTAATGATCGAACAGTATTCAATGCTGATGGATTGTGCTGGAATATATATCTCGACGTCTGGCTAGTTCTTTCTAGAAAGAATAATGAGGCACCTATTGTTCTCGGGGCCCCGCAGTTTGTATGTATCGTTATCAGAGGCCTGCCAGTCGTATCCTCGCCAGAATCCCAGTAATAATGACTTATAAGCCCTATGCTCCAATCTATATTCCCTAATTCAGTGATAAATCATATGTGCACGTAAAGGGGTTCCCATACCTTGCATGCACCGATCCGAGGCTATATACAATCATGCCTTTGTAGTGATCCCTATGGATTTGTAGCCGATGAATCAATTATCCGTCGCTGTGCTAGTTTATTGCATTTCGACACTCTCAATATCGAATCCCAAATGCAGTCCCCAGACGGTACCAACACATTTATACCACAAAATGCAACACTGGGATGGTCTTTAGTATCGGTAACGGAACGAGACTGGATGGTCTTATAGGATTGAGGGAAGCCTTTATTGGCGTTCGTAGTCTAACGGTGGATAAGGGGAAAATCGGGCCGAAGAACGTGCAGTGAGGAAATATAAAGGGAGGAACGGGAGAAGAAGGAGAATTTTTAGTCATTTTATCGTAAATATGAATAACATGAACGGGGCTTAACCACGAGCCTTTCTTTGCACAGTCTAGCTAGTTGGTAGAGGGGCGGACAGCGTTGGCCACGGAACACCGATGACTTGCCGTACATATTTATATCTCCAACAATGATTGTCTTCAATTTGGCGCGGGAAGTTGCCACATTTAAGCGTCCGATTCCACTGAGAAACCCGATGTTTCCTAGATCGTTTGCTCTGACGAGATCCACAATGACGATATCAAACTCAAACCCTTGGACAGAGTCCGTAGTTCCAATATGGATATCCGAAAACCGGGTGAGATGAGTTGACGCTATCTCTGTGAGGTATTCGGCTTGGGCCGCGTACATAGCTGTAACTGCGATCTTGCTGCTGTCCATTTCCGGACATCCAGTTTCAGCAGCCTTTAACATGTTCACTATTTCCAGAGCAGAAGTTTCGTTGAGCATGGACCTGGTACCAAGCTTTGGTTTCTCCGTGTCCGAGTTTATGTCAACCCATAGGATTCCCGGAGCAGTAGCGCCTGAGTAGTTTGGCGACACATATCGTGTGAACCAGTCCATCGTTGGCGAGTTGGGAATTGTATGTCTATGAGAGCATTAGAAATATGATCCTTAGAAAAGGGCATCAGGTGCGTTTAACTCAAGATAAAAGGGGAACTTACTCTACCAGGCCGCTATAAAACGTATCGCTAGTGTATTGCACGATATCTTTGACCGAACGATAGTTACGTTTCAACATGCACCACTTCAATGCGAAGTCGCTGGGATCTTGGTATTGGACTTCTTCCTCTTCTCCATGCTCATTATCAAACCGATCCGCGTCTGGAATTTCATCGTCTCTGTCACAGTCATCCGTATCCACGAATACTGGACGGCCGTATTTGTCCTTGTCGTTAGGAGGTGTGCGGTCTTGATATTCGTAGTCATCGGACCAGTCTGCAGGGACCTCAAACCGGCCCCTGAAGTCACGCTGAGGCACATCTGGAAAGGTTGTGCGCTTTCCCCCATCCTTGATTTGAATAATCTTGGACAAGAGACTTTCCTGTAGGCGAGGTATCTCGTGTTCGTTGATTGGTCCAAGCTGCTGGGGATCGCCAACCAGAATAACCTGCTTTAATGTTTGGAACGATAATGCTAAGAGAATTTCCGACTCCGGAATCTGGCTAGCTTCGTCCACTATAACGATATCTGGTCTGAAATGATCGTGTATACCCTGGGACACTGCCGTGCAAGTCGAGAAGACGACGTTCGCACGGATCAATATGTCCTTGTCAATTTCATTCTTGACATTCCGATAAGACGAACCATCGCCCCCCAAACCCATCGCCTTCTGAATATAGAGACGCTCGAATACCGGCCAAATTGCATGTTGCGATCGCTGGACCATTATATCCAATGATTCTGGGATATCGCCCTTGATATTTGAGAAGCCGATCAATAGGTCTTTGCGTGTGGAATTTGGATTTGTAAAGACGGATAATCTGGGAGGCTCTCCGCTGGAAGGCTGGATACTCGTTCCTCTATATTACCCTCGCCGTCGCGCTTGGGGTAATAATAGGTGTCGGATATTACTCGAACGCCCCATAGCCCTTTGAAAATATTCTCTCCAGCGTCCTCCAAAAAACGTTTCCACTTCCGCGAGCAGTTACTCAACGGTTGGTTCGCTGATGTACATATCAGGACCTTGGGCAGCCTCTTCCCCAAGATTTTACGGCCCGCAAATAAAGCCCCCAACATCTTGGCGATTGTCGATGTCTTTCTAGTCCCCGGAGGTCCTTGTATAACACTTGCGTTATGGGTCAGAGCAGTTAGAGCCGCCTCTATCTGCGAAACATCCATGGTGTATGATTCTAAAAGCACACGGTATATTTCGGTGGCAGACTCATGCATCCGGAGAGGGAGGGATCGATGTCCGAAGAAGAATGGCCCAATAGCACGACGGGCAAGGCAAGCCTGAGGGAGGGGCAACATCTTTGCGAAAGCCCTTTTCGACTTTACAAAAGTCGATTTTTCCAAAACCCTTGTTAATGAGAAAACCGCCGTAGGGTCTTTAGGAACCCAGCTTCGCTCCAAGATACCCGTCATGGAACAAACGATGCCCGGGGAGTGCTGAATAATGTACGCATCCTGGTCGCAAATAGTCGCAAGGGCCCTACCACCGCCCCCCTCCCATTCGAGCGACACTTCGACCCCCGTCGTCATCTCGAACTCGAAACCCGAAACAAACGCTTTCTTTGGATGAACGAAGCCAGGCCCTGGGCTTACCGTGACGCGGTAAATCGCCCTTGCATCCTTATGCCCCTCGCCTTTTGTCGTCGGCCAGTCGGCAAGCTCTTGAAACCTAGCAATCAGGTTTTTGAATGAAAACTCGTCACACTTCGCTTTCTCTTCGTTGTATTCCTTGGTCACGACTTCTCGGAGAACCCGTCGCTGGCAGGCGGCATTCCTCCACCAGACAGGCCAAGTTGGCTGTGTGGCAGCGATGCAACCATAAAACGGCCAATTGTCAAAGAATACCAGGGCCGCCTTTTGGTAGCGGATCCTGAGGTGGATGATCGTAGAGTCCCGGGTCTGCGGCCACCTATTAGAACGATCGAGGATGCGGTGAAAAGTTTCGTTATCAGGAGTGTGGCTAAGCAGCTCACCTGAATCTGGTGTATATGCGGCTACAGTTTTGAAGCTAACACTGAGGTCAATATGCGTCGGCTTGGCTTTATGAACCACAGTCGACACTGGGGCTGGCACTACTCCGTCGATGGCAGTGCCAGCGGGGACTGAATCCGACCCGGGAATCCCTCCTGCAGTATCGGTTTCGTATTCAACCCGGTATTATATACACGCCCTATCTGGTCCTCTGTGAGGAAAGCCGATGTAGGGGAGTTGGTTGCCCCTTTGGGGTGCCGTGGATAGGATCAACCTGAGAGATCGCGTTCCGTCATAACTGGTATGACAGAAAAATCTGATCTTGGTGCCCTCGGGATCTACCAGGAGTTGGGTTTTTCCACCGGACTCCGGATACTCGATCTCAAGGCTTTCTAATCTCCATCGATACTTATTACTTTGCTTCTCAGTCGGATGAGGCTTGCGACTGAACTTCGAGATACCGCTGGCTTTGGCATCCTTATCTATTTTAGTCGGGAACAGGGACGGGCGAATTGGTTGAGAGTCGTCGACGTCGGGGACGGGAGACTTCTCAGTCTCGGGAATGGTTGAAAGTGGGGGGACTGATCGAGACAATGAAGGGACTGATCGTAACGGTGAAGAGATCGGAGAGAGCGGTCCGGACCATAAATAGTCTGGTTCGGATACTGGAGAGACCGGCCGAGACATTTTAGTGTCGATGCGAAGAAGGATCAAAGAAAGAAGGCAGTAAAAACTTCGGAACGCGAAAGGAACTTTCAGCTAGGAAGGAAGAATGGATGTAAGAGAAGAGTGTTGAACCTTGAGCTAGATTGACTGTAGTGGGCGAATAAATAGAAGTGTGGAAGAAGCGGGAATTGAGGCCAGGTTTGGTTCACGAAGACCTGGTGACGAGACTGCACGAACGAAGACGTGCAGTCTTGTAACCCCTCGAAGTATGTGTTGTTTTGTGGTATTTTACAGGTATCATGTATGTCAAGGTCGCGGCGGCCCTGTCCTGTAACCTGAGGTCGGCCATTTACACTATGGTACCATTGCATACAATCGTCTACACTACGGTGGTTAGTTTCCATTCAAATTGTGCCAGATGTAAGTTGGATATCGACGATATACCCAGTATAACTGTTTAGAGACCGATTGTTCCGCGCTGTCGGTGTGAATGGTCCTAGAATTGACCCAGGTTTGATATCCAGAATCCCCCAGCCAGGCCTAAACGTAGTCTCGACTATACAGTGCTGGAAAGCTTTAAATTATGACTAGTATCAACCGTACCTTGACCACGGATGGGATTAAAGTTGCACGGCAAGAGCCTAGTATAAGCCGATGCTAGAATTAAGATACGAGTATAACAAAGAGCCTTCCTTGCACTTTGGTCAATTGATCGATAATCTACTATACAAAGAACATATTTCATGTTAGCAACCGCTTAAGCTACCTATGTGTCAAGGGGAGATCCAGTTATAACGTCACCGGCTTGGTCATAATATACGGAGTCAGGGAATCGTGTTATACACATGAGAGCTGGTCTCGACTAACCTTACGGTGTAAGATCATTCATGATCAATTCCGCCCATGGTCTAAAAGTAGCGAAAAAGTCCGTAGGTCGGGTAAGCTAGCACCTTGGGGTGACACAAATGATACCTTATCAAATTACTTCTACAAGGGCCCGAGTATCGAGCCTGTGGGTACGGATGCCGTACCCACATACGCTTCCCCATAATCGTGCCCTGATGGATTGCGATCCGTTTAATTATAAAGAGCGAGAAGTTTAGATTCCAATCAGATTAATCAATATTATATGATTTATTTTTTAATGTTATCTGCCCACATACCGACATACCTTGCCCACCTGTTCACCCGCCTGGGGACCGCCTACTACCCGTCTACCTGAATATTAGTATTCTAATAAATTGAAATTTTGCTATCTGATATTTACTTAAATAGACGGGTAGGCGGTCCCCAGGCGGGTGAACAGGTGGGCAAGGTATGTCGGTATGTGGGCAGATAACATTAAAAAATAAATCATATAATATTGATTAATCTGATTGGAATCTAAACTTCTCGCTCTTTATAATTAAACGGATCGCAATCCATCAGGGCACGATTATAGCTACTGAAGCGTTCCGCATGAGTGGACCCGGAATTCAACAACTTATAGATACCACACACATATGAGCAGCCATCATTCTATTGTAATATTATATAACACGACACCGGGCATGGAGCCAAGCTGGGATAATATAGAGTTTTAAAATCTCATGAGAATTCCAGTGTCAATTTTTGGCGAATAAGTAGCTTGGTACACAACGACGTATAAAGCCTCATATGAAGGAGATTAAACTCGAATTCCATGTTCGCATAGAGATGACGACAACATTAAGCTTTGAATTAGACGAATCTCGGAGCCAAATGCGCCCCAGTTTTGTCTCGTGATGGCCTCGATTCTAATTCTAGGCGCTGTCGAAGCTTCTAGAGTTTGGACATACGGTTACGGAGGTCTGGTGTTGAAACGGAGGCAGCAAGGCGTAGGTGAGGGAGGCAGGTTATAGCGGACGACAAAAGGAGGGTTGGTGTAAAGGAACCTGCATGATCTTGCGAAAAACTCACCAACTTCGGCTGGCCTTGTACAACATACTTGTACCAACTAGTTGCGTTTGATGTTGGCTTACGAACTCACATCATGAACATCAATCATCGTGTTAGTGAAACTAACATGCTCATGTACGCTGACACCGCCCATACCAGATCAAACGAGCCTACTCTGACGAATGCTATTTATTACACCCCACGATTCTATTTTATTACCGCACATCCTCTGAGATGGATTCAGTAAGATAATGAGTAAATCGAGAAATAAATCGATGCGGCAAGTCGACGAAGAATCCGGACAATCCCCTTGCATAAAAACGGAAATTAAAACGGCACACACGATGATTGGCGGAGGAGCCGGTACACTCCTCGCAGCTCACATTTTGTTGTCGACAGCCACGTATGCAGGGCCGTCAGCTAAGCTAAAGCACAGCAAAACTGCGGTTTCACGCCCGAAACCGGGAGAAAATCATGTATCAAAAGTGACATTGTTGTTCCCTTGCAGAGCTGAGCTCATGCAATGTGAAAATATTATACAACGAAGGAGTTCCTTCGCGAAATTGAGCCCCCCGAGGGTGCACAAAATTACACCTGGTCCGCGGCATGGCAGTCGTAGGAAAACGCCGTTGACGAAAAACTGTGACAGAGGCTTCTTTGTCCGAGACAGCAATCTCCCAGCTGCGACAAAGGAAATTAAAGGCGCAGATCACCCACCCAATCCTGACAGCCGATCTGCAACACTAAATAATTCAACATTTTCAACGCACAAGTTACTTGGAAAAAAGTGTTGTTTAAACGTTCGTAGATAAATTTTGGTTATCGACAAGATTGACATTTTAACAATTACATGTACATTAGAGGCATCGTACAAGCTTGTTCAGAAATTGACAGTAGACCACATTATATTGAAAACCCATTAATATAGAAAATGAAGACGCTTGGGAACCGATTATTAAAACCATCTATTAAATTCTACTCCTTCGACTTCTCCAACTACACTAAGGCTGTTTACAAGAGCATGGCAGCCGCACCGAAGACAGCAACCAAAGCACCGGAGGCCATCTTCATGGAAGAGGCGGCACCAGTGGCAACTGGTGGTGGTGGGACAGTGGTGTTGTAGGATGGTGGTGGTGGGGCGTAGGTTGGAGTTGGCTCTGGTGGAGGAGCATAGGTGGTTGGTGGAGTATAGACTGGGGTCGAGGTTGGTGGGCTATAAAAAGGTTGTTAGAGAATACTTTCCAATGTAGCGTTTCAAATAAACTTACCAGGAAGTAGAAGTGGTGGTGGAGCAGGTCAAGGTCCTTGTGCATGGGCAGTCGGTAACAGTGATGGTGGTGGCCTCAGAGACGGTGTATGTCTTGGTACCCTCAGTGAACTATATTATCAATTAGTATACGATTCATTGGTTTGAACAGATTAGGAAATGATCGACGAACGGTAGTTGGATAAGGACAATAAGTCACATAGGAGGAGACAACGGTGGTGGTGGTGGAGACTTCATAGTCGGTACCGTTGCTTGGTGGCTGGTAGTAGTAATCCTGGGCCAAGACAACGGCGGCGGAGAAGGTAGCGAGGACAGCAGAGAACTTCATTTTGTCGGTTTAAGGTGTTGTTATTAAAAATAACGAATTAAGTCTTGTAATTAAGGGTTTTGTAGGATTAGACAGTTAAGTCGCGATTTGCAAGTTGGTTAACGAGTGAATGCGCTGAAGAGCGAGCGTGGTACTTTGTAAAAAGCGAATGAGTGTGGTGGTGGAAGGAAAGGAAGAAGAGAAGACCAAAGTAAGGGAGGGTAACAGTTCTTATACCTGGAAGGCCGGGCGGTTAGGTTCAAATTCGGTCGTACGATCACAATTACCCATAATGCTTTCTTTCTCATCGTTTTGCAAGGGGAAGGAAATTTTGAGTGCCGTCAAAACGAGTAGGTCCCCTTTCCGCCCGAACGCTTTGTTAGGAAACTTTTCTTTTTCGCGTGTTTATTTGGGACGTAAGGCGAGGATTTGGGTGGTTTTGACTGGCCGGAGACCCTGGTTTGGCCGGACAAGGGTACAAGGTACGTGTCAGTCGCAGAGATTTCGCGGGCAGCGGAAAGAACCAGGCACAAAACAGACTAAGCAAGCAATAGTACACCTGCATAAAAGGGGTTGAGCGGCAGGCCCAGCACAAAACTCCCGCCAACCTTTGCTTTTGGCAGTTCCTATCGCAACATGTTTAATTTTAAAATTCGTTTTTCTGAGGCCTATCGAATGGATGGACGGATAACCCTATCGGTGAGGGCTTTTAACCAATACGAGAGAGGTGGTGATTATAGTATAATCGTGATATCATGGTCGTGTGCACTAGGCCTGGCAGGCGCCTGCCTTCCCGAAGTCAATTCTGCCGACATTCGGTTTTGTCGCCTGCTCGATTCGTCCGGTGAACTGATTCCAGAAGCCCGCTGTCGAAGCATCGATCAAAACTCGCATACGATGTCCAAAGTAAGGACGACTTGAATTCAATGAGCATTTCGTGACGAGGACCAAAGAAAGGGGCGTCAGAAACACTCTCGGTTCCACTTCAACCAACTCTTAGCTTCGTGTCATAATATCGAAGGGACACAAACTTTCTCCAACAGGCTTGCTCATGGTTCCCACGGCCAAAAAACATGCTAAACCTGAACTCAAATTTGCCCGAATGGAAAGCATTCTGTTTTGTAGAACTCCCTATAAGCGAAATGAACAAATTTCCAACTGGCTACCTCGCCGTGTGTGCCGGTTTCCAATCAAACGGAAGCCTCGCCGCACTACCTTTGCGGGTCTGGATCTCAGACGTCGCAATTCGTCGCTCGATTTCACACCGAACGATTTCATGCATTTTTGGACCGCAAGACGAAGGGCCAATATCGGGATCAAATCATGGAACCGACTACGATCTCTGGGAATGCAAGACAGGAAACGTTCGTTAGCAAGATCCAATATGCCCGAGCACCCTTCGGTCGTTTCGAGAACAGGCCTTTTCGTGTGATTCCCGTACGGCTGATGAAACGGGCTGAGCAGAACAAGCTTTTCTTCTCCACGGCATGCATGGCCGAAACCACCCTACATTCCAACCCGTCAATGCGCGTAGACGTTCAAAACAAAATGTCTACGCACAGCTCCAACATGTTTGCGTGATCCGGAACGTTTGATTCTATGAATATATCGGATGACATCAGAATCATGAATCCGCGGGAAACCCCAAGCTTTGAGGCTTAACAGATTGCAAATTTTACGGCTGCTGGTGCCAAAGCAGGCAAAGTCCAGGAACAAAACGTCCGTGAACAATTCCGGCGCGTGAAAATCATACGGCAAAGGAACCTTCAACGGACGGAAGGGTAGGGCAGGCCAAGGGTAAGGCAGGCCTTGGGATCCCCCCATACCGCCTCCAAAATTACATCCCACGCGATTGAACATTCCAGATAAAAAACAAACTCTTCGAATTGATCCAATTGGTCCGAACAGGAGGGAAAAGGGGAATTCTAACGAAGCAAGTGGTTCGATCAAGCATGTGGACCAAATTTTACCAGGAATTTTGCGATACTGGTGGATTCAACTTTTGTGGGTATATTTCGCGACGATGTGATGCTGCTTTGCAGGCGAATTTTTGCCTATGTAACTTCATAATTTCATGCACGGGATCTGAAGGCTCGTCGGCATGTCTCGCTCCAGCCAACTGGTCGCCACTGATTGGAATAAACGCTGGCTTACTGATCCATTTTTCATTCCCCTTACTTTTTTTGGTGGAGCCGAGTCGGCCTTCTCCCCGAAGTTACTCAGGAGCCAGAATCTCAGGCAGCTGGAAGATTAGGATGGAACATCCACATCGGGGAACCGTGTCTCTGAACTCAATTACGAGATACCGAATAGCTATGTTACATTTTTCTGCTAGTCTCCGAGATTTCAATGCGTCCATGGCACTGGAAATTCTCTCACCCAGCTCCTGACATCCTCTCTCAGCCTGACCAAGCTCTCAAACTTGGCGCCGTCCGCAAGCTCCTCTGTGAACTCCCTGGGTATCGTCTTTCCGGTGGAAGTCTCGACTTCCTTCGCAATCTTCACGGCCGAGTCGACGACCTCTGCCACTCTCTCGAAGTCGCTCTCGTCGAAGCCTCTGGTCGTCATGGCCGGTGACCCGAGTCGCAAACCGCCCGGTTTCATCTAAAGGACGGCACAATGTTAACCAACAGAACTCATGAATAAAAACTTAACTAGATTAATTGACCCACCGCCGACTTGTCGCCCGGCACAGTATTCTTGTTAGCAGCGACATTGCACAGCTCCAACACCCTCTCCACCTTCGCACCGTCAATACCATTAGGCTTCAAATCGATGAGCACAAGATGGTTCTCGATCTCGCCGCCCACGATCTTGTAGCCCATATCGCGCAACTTTCCGCCGAGCGCCTTTGCATTCTTCAGCACCTGTTCTTGGTATTCCTTGAACTCCGGCGACTGCGCTTGCTTGAGCGCCACGGCGAGCGCGGTGATGGTGTGGTTATGCGGTCCTCCCTGGTGACCTGGGAAAACGGAGGCATTGATCGGGTTTTCGAGGTCGTACTCGATCTTCTCTCCTTTCTTGGTCACCGATCGCACGCCCTTGCGGAAGAAGATCATCGCACCGCGGGGTCCTCTCTATTTCACCACTCTATCAGTCGGAATTCCAAGCGAGGGGGGGAAGCAGATAGAGAGTGAGAGGCATACCAGACTCTTATGCGTGGTAGTGGTAACGATATCGCTCGTATGGAACGGACTCTCGACCACACCCGCTGCCACGAGACCGCTGATATGCGCCATGTCACTTAGCAAATAGGCACCGCATTTGGTCGCGATCTTCCGCATGCGGTTGTAGTCGATTGTTCGGCTGTACGCCGACGTTCCAGCGATGATAACCTTCGGCCTGAACACCATAGCCGTCTTCTCGAGTCCGTCGTAGTCAATGATCCCGGTCTCCGGGTTGAGGTGGTACGGCATGGTCGTGAAGTACTTCGAAATGAAGGAAATGTGCTTCGAGGGGATCTGGTAACCGTGGGACAGATGGCCCCCGTGCGGGAGGTCGAGGCCCATAAGGCGGTCATGAGTCTGCATGACGGCACTGTAAGCGTAGAGGTTGGCCGGAGAGCCGGAGAGCGCTGTCGTAAACCCATTAGATCATTACAAAACCGTATATATCCTACAATGGCACCCTACGCTGAACATTGACACCCCACTCCTCCGGGTTGAGTCTGAAGGTCTCGAGAGCCCGCTGCTGGCAGAGACGCTCGGCCTGATCGATGAATTCGTTACCGCCGTAGTACCGCGCACCCGGATACCCCTCCGAGTACTTGTCTACACCCGTTAGCCCCCCACCTTCAGCATGATCGTTACCGTACCGTGACATACTTTGCATCGGCGACCCAAGAGTGTCCAGCACCGCCTGCGACGTAAAGTTCTCGGACGGGATGAGGTTGATGAACTCCCGCTGCCGCTGCTTCTCCTTCTTCACGATTTCGGCCACCGTAGGGTCGGCATCTGAGAGGGCGGATGTGAGAAGCTATCGAAACGTTAGAATCGGCTGACCGAGGGCGACGATATCTCCAGACCTTATCATGGCTCGCGGGTAACGAATCGGACGCATAGGACCTCGCAACGGCCCATTGCCTCACGGCCAACGGTCGCACCGCCGGCCTGACGGGCAGGCTCCTGGAGAGCGTCAACAACCTGTTGGAGATCTGTCGCTGCATTGTCCGTGAAGATGGCTCGTTCGCGCTTGCTTCGCAGTCCTAGTAATACAGATATCGATACAAATCTACAGAATTATCAGCGTAACTCTTGCACGGATATAAAATCAATGGATATTATAAACTTACCTTTCTCAATAAAAACCCAACCAACGTTCCGAAAGAGTCACAGTCCTATTTATCCAAAGCCCAGCGTGGTGTCTTCGGGCTATCGACGGTTTTCTTCCGACGTCGGTTACTGCGCTAGCTTTTTGCGGGGAGTTTAAACTCGCAGGACGGAAAAGCAAGAGCAGGGGTCAGGTTACGTCCACACAAAAACTTTTTTTTCTTCGCTTCTCTTCCTCTTCTTCTTCTTCTCTCTTCATACAACTAATTCAACGAAATGATGACAGGCACCATCCAAACGGAATCCGCTCCAGCTCCCGCCCTACGTTCTTTCATCGAAAGATGACTCGAGCGTCTGTGTGCGGGCGCTGTGGAAACTCCCACTGCCGCATCTCACCACCTTGGGATGGGAGATATCAGAACCACTGATCGTTCACCCCTCAGCACCCCCCGATGGACGCACGAACACCCTCAGCGATGAACCGGAGACGTCTATCGAGGTGGGCTGGGACGGGAATAGTTGTTGTATACGCGTCACGGCCTCGATTCGGACCTTTTCATTCATTCACTATGCCATCGTGTATATATCATGGCACTACCTAATATACATACTGCATACATGCAAGAAAATTCATCACAGCTCATGCAAACAAACAACATCGTGCCGCCGTAGTCAAGCAGGAATGGCAAGGAATACTTAATCATTAGAAATGCTATAACTCAGGAAAGAATAATGCGGAAGAAACGAACACTGTACAGGTGGGTATCGATGCCTTTTTGTGGGGAAAACGCACGATGGTACGGGAACAATAAGAGAAAAGGAAGGAACGCTTGCTGTAATCGACTTTTAACGAATGGGCTGTCAGGTTCATGCCTGCTTCTCCCCCTTCTCATCCTGCAGCTGCTGCGGTAGACTCTGCGTGCTGTTTCGAGCCGACCCGACGGGTCTCCTAGCAATCTGCGGTTGCGGTTGCGGCGGCGGTGGAGGCGTGGGGGCTTCACCTGCGATCCGTTTCTTCTCATCGTAATACATGGAACCCGAATCGGAGGCTCCGTCCTCGTAAGCGCTCGGCGCATCGCCGGTCACCAAGCCGAGCCGTTCTTCCTCAGTTTGGACTCGGGTCAGCGAACTCGGTTTTGACGACTCTCTAGACGGCTTGGGTCGCTGTGGTGTCCCCGCTCCTCCGCTGGAACTGTGGCCTGGCGACTCGGTCGACTCTTCATCCACCCCGTCGTCCTGCTGTACGGGTTGGTGATGGTGCTCGCGCCCGAGTCTGCTGAATATGCCCTGAAACGAGAATTGACGCCTAGATTTCTGAGTCTGGGATGTATCCGGGCGCAACGTGCCGTCATCAACAACCGGTTTCTCATCGTCTAGAGTAAGTGCCGGAGGGTCAGCCGCAGAGTTGCCCCGAGACCTACCGCCGAAGAACCAAGGGCGGTGCTCGGGACTCGAGGGAACTATAGTGATTGTCTTTTTCGGTGTCATCTCCGGACTCATCTCGTTATGTTTGGATTTCCTTTGAGTGACAGAGTCCGGAAGCGCCAATTGATCCCGCGTCACAGGTTCCGTCGTTTGCCTCAAGTCGCCTTGCGATCTGCTCTGGTGGGTTGCAATCCTCATCATATCCGTGGACGCCCGACCCTCCTCCATCTCCTCGAGCCTCGACAAGGTCGGTTCCATGGTCCGCGGGTGCTGGCTAGCACTCGTGTGTCGTCTCGGTCTGCCTCCGGCTTGCTTTTCACTCGTAAATGAAACCCTTCTTCTCAATCCGTCCCACTCAACGATAACTTCCGGACTAAGGTGATCTTTATCTCTGATATCCCGCAACTGGTCTTCGTGAATCTGCTGCATCTCCCTGGTTTCGGCTTGTTTTCGGACCGTGCTCATCCTTCTGATAATCGCTGCCGCACCACGGATCGCGTCGGCCTTTGGCTCGGATTCCGGTTCTTCTTGTTCGGCCACGATCTTGACTTGGTCGAGGTCTCCACGGAAGACAGCAGTATCTGGAACTTCCTTTGCGGATTTGGAAAGCTGTAGAAGCACCACACCGGCGCAAATTTCGAGGAAACCCATGACCACCGTCGCAATCGAGTAACCGGTACCTTTGAAACCTTGGAAGAGTACAGCGGATGTGACAATTGTGGCGGAGGTAAAGATGACGTAGTATGTTGGTGTGACAAGGGCGGCATTGAAGATGTTCAATGCTTTCTATAAGGCTGTTAGTAGTATCCAAGGAATCATGGCATCCAAACGTACATTGAGATAGTATATTTCGGTCAGCAAGGTGGCTATGACAAAGATGAGTAAGACGTAAAGAAACCATTGATTGAACTGCGGCTTTCCGCCGGCCTGGGCGACAACCGCGGCTCCCAAACCCTGAGTAGCGACGACACTGTCTCAAGTTAGCTTCAGCCCCCAGTCTTCTCCAACTGCGAATATAACTCACCTCAGACCACCGATTAAGCTGCACACGCTCAAATAAACCAGCATACTCTTTTCTCCGTACCTCGGCCCAACCCAAAAGATCACAAAGAGGCATCCAACTATGATGACTCCTGCGTATGACAAAAACCCGGGTGCTAGGATATACCTCTTCATATCCTGAATATCGCTTACGGCACTCTGCTCCGGCGCGTTGATAGCGATGACAATACTCCCGATCACACACACAAAACATCCAGCTTTCCCCACAAAGGACAGTCTTTCCTTGAGGAATATCGAAGATAGGATGGCGGTAATGACGACCGAGAGCGCACCGAGGGGAGTGACAAGGATAGCATCGACGAAGGCGTATGCGGTGAAATTACAGATTTCGCCGATGATCATCAGGATCATACCCGTCCACCACCAGGCGTTTTTAAGGTACCCGACACCTTCTCCGGGTTTTGCATTGTCTTTGAGGTTGGCCTGAAGGAGACCCTTCTTTTTGAGGACGTAAGAAACACCGATGAATACGCCCGAGGCGATGGCGAGAGCGATACCGACGGCTTTGTAGCTATTTCGAAACTTAGTATCATAATCGATCACAGAACAACTGAATCTACATACGCTGGAGGCCGCGAACTACCTCCACCGTGGAATCCGCCAGCCGCACTGGTCGTCGCCGCCGCCACAGATGAAGTCGCAGAAGCGAGCGCACTGGTCGTGCTCGCTATTGATGATGACATTTCCGCCTGCTATTTTGGGTTATCCGCCTGAGACCTGGCGGAACGTGCCGTCGTTTCTGCGTAATAGTAAGCGTATCCGACGCCACGGAAGGTCGGCCAATTGGATTGACAGGGAGGTTGGCGTGCTATGTCGACGCTAAATATCTGGCCGTCGGTTGAAAATGAGCGGAAAGGAGACAGGAAAATGTCGGATGGGAGATTGGAAAGGATGAATTGATTCAGGGAAAGACTAAAATCTCATGGCGGGAGAAGGATAGAAGAGGATTAGAGCAGTCCCCTGAGGGCTCTGGGACGGTAAGTCGAGATAGAGCCGTGCGAGCTCTCTCAATGTTTTCGTTATGCCTGCAAGCGGGACCGGACTAAGGGATTGTCAGTATATCATGAATATCACATGGGCATCGACACCGAAAGCCATGAGAAGGGCTTGTTCGAAAAGGGCAAAGCAAGCAGCTACTCACCGACCAACTAAACAGCCCAGCTGAAGCAGCGGGGCAAGTTCAGGAACACTGCTGTCTTTCTCCTGAGGTTAAAATCCGACCCTCGTCGTCGGTTGCTGCCTTCTGGTGGCGGTTGCTAAGCCACCAAAACAAGCTCAAGGAAAACAGAACCACTCCTTTGACCTAATTAGCGGCCGTTGAAGGCAATAACAGAAAGAAACGATACAGGAAAAAAAAAAGACAGGAGCGAAAAGGAAAAACGTTACGCTGGAATAGCTTAATACTCGTAAACGTAATTCCTTCTAGAAAAATTAAGATAACGGTCTTCTCCTCTCAAGGGGAAGGAAGGTAATAGGGAGAGTGGAATTGGATCGCTCGTTTCGTTGAAAGCATTCAACCTGGTTAAAATGGATGGGCTGACTTGGCTATTAGGCGCAAAAAGGGAACCTGGCTCTAAGGCGCTTCCTAATACCACCACTGTATCCGAGAGTTTCGACGGGTCTATCGAACAGCGGGTGGTAGTGAATACGGGAGAGATCCAAAAAAAGGCTTTCGGGGCCTGGGTGTTTTGCGCAACTGCAGATACGGGATCGAAGTTGCAGGTGGAACAGGGGTATAGTTCTTTTTTCGTCGAAGCGGTGGAGAATTTTCGGAGTTACCGTCAAGGAATTCCGTCAAGGTTATCGATAGAGATCGAAGAGATCCAGAACGAAGTTCGAAACGTAATATATAGTGTTTTGATGGGGAGACCGCAAAATACGGAGGCGCTGAAAAAAATGCGAGGTTCTTATGCGTCCGTTAGGCAAAGTAAACTTCCAGTCCGCAGGGTGAGATCCAAACAAGAATATGTGATCTGTCAGCGGAAGAAGGTGCGACGGGCTAGAGCAAGATGAGATGCTGGTCCTGAGGATCGATTACTCCATGTAGCCACTAGGCAATGCTTTCGATTTCAGTCCGTTTCGTCGCTTCGTAAGTCGTCAGGGTAGATCATGCACATGGGCATCCGCTGAATGGATGTTATGGGGAATTCGTAATTCAGAAATGCGCAGGCCGATGATGAAATCGGTTGCATGGAGGGGAAATGTCGTCTTTTTGCCTCCTCAACGACCGCTACGTATAAGGGGGGTACCGCAGGCAATGCAGCTGAAGGTAAAGAGAGATGGAGTATCAAGAAAGCGGGAATGCCCAGTGACATAATTCACATGTATCCCACAATCCGATGCACACCCTCCTTTAACTCTCCAGTCAGGAAGTCTGTTTGTCCCACCTGCGGCCTCCGATGCCCCATACGGTTACCCCCCAACCAGATCGTGAAGCAAGCTCATAGCCAAGGGAGCTTGCTGCTTGGTTCCATGGCCCGAGAATTCAGGTTTTCGGTGGAAAGTTAAAAGCTGTGGCCAAGAAGCCGTCTTGGCCTGTGCTTCGGTTCACCACAGCAACATGCGACGAAACGGGAAAGCTCTGACAGCGAACAGCCGTTCATTGGATCAGATGCGGCGAGGGGATCGAGGTGTCCCTTTTGGCCGCAGGAGGGTCCGCGCCGGATATGGCGGGCGGTTGGTTTGGGATACCCGTCGATGCGTGCGTATGCGTCTCATGTTCGTTGACGGTCGCGCGAGGAGCCTGGTCGATTCGATGGCTTTGAATAGCAGCGCTGTATGCGTGCATAGATGCATACCTACTAGGTACGGATGCGAAGTTTGGTTGAAGGAGAAAACGTCCCCTCGATAGGAATGGAAGAAAATATCATGCTTTAAGTATCTTCGAGGTTATTGAGCGTGCGTAAGTCGTTTCGCGCTTCGGGCCCGCGGGCGGACTGGCTACGTATACATACCGTTCTAAGGTGCCGCAACGGGTCCGGGAAGCATGGCAGCCGTTAAGGAACATAAGACAATCGAATAAAACAGCCCAGTTAGGCAGTGGTAACAGATTAAAATGCCGAGAGCCGTGGACACTGTACAATGGATGATGTTGGCGGACAACCGTCACCGCGAATTGCGATGGCCATCGACGGTCCCAAATCACCATTTAACGAACCTCACCTCCTGAAGCCAATATTCATCCAAACGTCTTGATTCCAACGGCAATCGAAAAATCAGACGATTTTAAGCATATTTCCTATCCGTCGGAAAAATCGTCCAAATTCTGAGCTCAAAAAGAGTCATGTGATCAGACTACTCGGACGTAGACGTCGACATCTTCTCCACCGACGGGGCCTGTGTTGTTTACACCTGAGATGGGCGAAACCACGTGACTATTTTGACCACCAGAATTCGGACCCGGCTCAAGACCTGGTCACTAAAGTTAGATCTTGATCTCTCCGTGAGAATGATCCAAAAATCGTGTCTTTTGGGTGAAAATTGGGCTCGCAATCACGATGGAAAGTTCGACCTCATTTTTGCGATGGCCGGCTTGTTGACGTTTCGTTCATGTTTCCAGTCTCGGCTCATGTTTCCAGTCTCGGCACTAGTCATGTTTCGTTGAATGTGTTGCTCCTCGAGATGCAACCTCCTCAACACAAGACAAATACACAATTGGTCCTACAGGCTGGGCGACTGGCCTTGTAGAGTTCTACCGAGTTGACGTCGGTACGTTGGGTACTGCAATCTTCAGTCATATGCGTATTGTCAGTTTGGCTGCCCAGGTTCTTTTCCTAAGTCATACTATTCCATAGCTCTAGACGTCTACAGGATCTCCTAGTCGTATGATTCTGGAATGGTTGTTACAGTGCATGCTGCAGTGTTCCACGAGCTCGCACATGGGAGATATCTGCAATGTCAGGCAGCCTCATGCCTGTCTAGGATACAGAATCGACAAACTTAGGGCTGATGTAACTACTCGAAGTACCATCTACCCATGATGGACCGGTGGCTCCGGGCTTGGTGGGCTTTAGATTCGAAGGAGCTCTTAATATGACTTCTCGAGTCCGGTATCGTGGCCCAATGATGACGTGCGAGACGATCAGGTTATTAAATATCTAAATACTCCCGAGTGCTCAATCAGGGCTCAGTAGAAGTATGCAAGAGAGTGCTACCACCATTGCTTATAGGCAAAACAATTCAAGAATACGGAGAGGTTGGAGATAAATTAACAATAACAGAATTCATTTGTATTGTAACTTTTCCTTCCTAGTATTCCCATCCATTAACTCAAGGAAATCTGTAGCTAGAGTACATACGTGCAGCTCTGTATGTTAAAAGTACACAAGCAAAAGAAAGAAGAAAAAAGAAAGGAAATAGATGTAAAAAAAGGAAGGGCTGTCTGATCTGATCGTAAGGAAAAAGGTATCCACCTGACATGAAAATTGTATGAGATAAATATTATACCACGAGAATGAAAATGGTCAGCAAAAAAACTTTGAACTCCCGCACACCGTGCAAGTCCTTTTTGTGCAACAAGAAGCCCAAAACAAAGAGAAGTGAAATGATCGGATATATCCCAGGTCTTTTTTTTGTACATCCAAACGAGAACGAGTAATATAATATAATAAACGCCATGACAAGAGGTATATCTGCGTGAAGCCCGATAACATACTCATAAAAGAAGGGGGTTTCTTAAAAAAAGTCAACAAGGTTCCATGATAAACAATTATATTCTTTCAAGATGGTGCAAAAAGGGGTTTACTAAAACCCAGCAAATAGGTCTCTTCTCTGATGATATGACCCCTCGTCATCCTCACTGTACCGTCCCCGGCTGATGCTATACGGATCATCGGAGAGCCCGTATGAGTCCATGAATCCGTTTCTGGCCGCAGCGAAAACTCTACTGTTTCGATTACTCGATCGGCCGTTGTGGAATGCCCTCGAAAGGTCCGGGAAAAAGTCGTCGTCCTCGTATCCCCCGATTTTGGGAGTGGCACTGATGAATGCCTCCATTCTCATCGTGCCGTTATTGGGAATGGCGTCGAAGAAGTTCCCGGCGGCGCTTCCGGCGCCTTCTCTGATGCTTTGTTGGTAAGAAATCATACTATTTCGATCATTCCCGTGATACATGGGGATATTGCAGTTGAAGTCGGAGTTGATGGAGTCAGAAGGCCTGTGGTTGCCGGAGAAGCCACTGAAGGTTGGGGATGTGAAGTTTCTTGGAGGTGGCATCCGTGGATATGCGGTATTAGATCGTTTCCGTGCGTGCCTGCGAACCGTCGGATAGTCTGCCGCGCTGTCGTCTGATACGATGCTGCCGTACCGGCTGGTTCTGCGGTTTGGAACAAAAGCATCCTCAGCGGTACCATTGGAGTTTGAATAGGTGTTAGAATAAGCGTTAGAATATGCGTTAGAGTGTGCGTAACTGTGGTTTGTGGTGAAGCTGCCGCGTGCGGAGAAGGGGTTTTGGAAAGTGGGTCTGGCGTCGTAGTATTCGCTTTCATTGCCGGACATGAAGGATGGGGCGGTAGCCTTTTCTTTGCCTTTGCTCTCAGATTCGGACCGATTCGCAAGCTGTTCGTATTCGAAGGGGAGAGCGGGGGGGAGGGTAAGACCATTCGCAGGAGATTGGGAAGAATGTGCGAGGAAGGAAAGAGCCATCAGCCAAATGTAATGCCTCTCTTGGGTTCCGGCTGTGAACTTGAGAGCGCGTGCAGGCGTTAGGATCAGAATTGAGCGGTTGAAAAGTGTTACACCCTTTGGTGGAAGGGCGTCGTCTTTAACATCGAGCACGGATTGAATGAGCACTATGTGCAACTAGTTAGCAGTGAACTCCGATATTTTGGATTTCTGGTGACTTACGTTTCCTTCCAGATTTGCCCATCAAGGCCGACCCGCTCGTAGGCTGGCGGGTAGACCACATGACGGCACGCTCATAAGGAGCCACCCAAACCCACCGCTTATGCCTCGCCCCGGAGCCCCCATCATCCTTCTCACCGTTTTCCTGCTGTCCAAACCTCTTCCTAACATACTTATACAAGAACTCACCAACCATCGTCTGAGCAATTGCATCCACAACGCTGGTCTGTTGCTGCGAGCTATCAATCGACGCTGTTCCGGTGACACTCGAATCTTGGTACCTATGTCCGTAGTTTGGCCTATTCATCGAATTCATCGAATTGGGCAAGATAGTATCCCGTGGCAATGGTGGAATATCCACCGGGCTTTCCGGAGTAATCGATGAGAAAGAAGACATCGGGGGCGGTGATCTGGTTCGAACAGAGCCGTTTGGCTGCTGTGAAAGTCCCAACGCTGACCTTGACTTTCGAACGGAGTTTCGTGTACGTCTGATGCCACCGGGCATTGGTGATGGACTACTCGCACGCGAGCTCGTGATCGATGGCGGTAACTTTCTAGAGCTATGACGCAGCGGCACGGGGTAAGGCGGACCGACTGGGATACCGCTGATGCGGCGAGGCCCTCCCGGAACACCATGTCCCCATGCGCGGGCTGGCAAGATAGGTTTGCCGGTTGCCATGTTGCGCTTGATACTCGGGTGTCGCTTTGGCAGCATCATACTATCACGATTTGAAGCAATTGAAGCGATCGTGGACTCGCTGGGCCGTGGGCGTGGTGGCCTTGGCGCCGAAAGAGCTGTTCCGAACATATCTTCCTGTTCTTCGAGATCCATTTCGTCATCGTCCTCATCGGATGGTATATCACTGAACTTCCAGAGTGAGGTCGTTCTTGGGGGTCTGTAGACCCCATTCGGTGATACCATTGGAAGACGTGGGATTGCTGCCTCCGACATGGATCTCTGAGGTGGTGAGGATTGAGGTGGGCTTTCCATGATCTCCCTGGTGGTGGTCATGACTGGACCTGGTGCTGTGTTTAGTCTCGCCAGGGGTACCCTGACAGCCCGCCTAGTGCTCTTTGCAGGGGGTACAGGTGGCGAACTTATGGTTGTCGTGGGGCTAAGCATTGGTGGTGAAACTATTGGAGGTGAGGTCATTGGCGGCGGGCTAACAGGGACTGTAGGTTGAGTACGGATAGGTGCAGGAACAGGGGAGCGTGGACCGGCCGCAGTCGGTGGCCTGGGGGAAACTGCAGTAGTAGGCCTGGGAGCAACCGCGGTAGTGGGTCTGGGAGCAACCGCAGTTGGTGGCCGAGCCACTGGAGCCGCTACCGCCGGAGCTGGGGCTGGAACTGGAACAGGGGGCCTTGGAGCTTCTCTTTGAGGAGGTGATCCGAAGTTCTTATTAATGATCCGGGTATCTACCTTGATAGCTTCAGTTTGCATCGAAGTAGATTTCGCCTTGGGCGGTTGAGTCGTCTGGCAAGCCATACTCCTTGTCGGCTTTGGCTCATAGCTGATGATTGCGGGGCCAGGCGGGTGTATTGTGATCGAGGGGATAATGAATGTGGGGGATTGTGGGGGACTCGGTGGCTTGTCAGTTTGGCATCCTACATCTACGCCTGGTTTCGCTATCACAATGGGCGTGGTCTGGCATTCCATATCGACGCCAGGCTCCGCAAATACAACAGGGGAGGTCTGGCAATCCGAAGAAACGTATATAACTGCAGACGACCTGCGGGTGATAGTTGACGGCGGACTGAGGGGCGGGGAAACTGGCCCTATTAGTGATATCCTCTTCCGACTTTGATTCGCGGATATCTCTCGCGGGGACTGCGGGACACAGTCGTCTTGAAGAACGATGCTGTTCCTTGGCGTTTCGAACGGCTTCATAAGCTCGACAACGGGCTCATCCATTTCCTCAATGGGTGTGAGGGCCTCTATGAAAACGCATTCGTCCAGTATTTCCTCGAGAACACTCTCTACCAGCGGGTGGTCGTCTTCGTAAAGTTCCGCCTCCCTCGCCCGCCTCCTCGCGTCCTCCATTGATCGTTTAAGTTCCGCTCTTTCAGAAGCTAGAAGCTCCAGTTGATGCTGTGTGTCCGCAGCTATCGACTCGAGGAGCTCCAGCTGGTCCTGATGCTCACGTTGAAGAACCAGCCGTTCTTGCTGGCCTTCGTATTCTCGGGCTTCGTAAACCTGCGTTTGCTGTTCGTATTTAACTTTCCAATCCGCAATTTCCTCTGTCATGGAAGCCTTGAAGTTTTCCCGTTCCTGTTTCTCAAGTTTGATGCATTCCTCCAACTGCTCGACCATTTCCATCATGCGCTTGTTTTCTCGTCGTAAATCTTGGAGTTCGATGTCGTCGTCGGCTGCCCCCAGAACTGTGCATTCAGTCATTTCCGATTTATCGTCCGCAATAATGGAAGGAGACAAGGCACCGGAGGATCTTCGCGAGGGGATCAATTGTTCGTTGGTTGCCTCGAACTCATATTCCTCCTCAGGCGCAATGATGGAGTTGTGGGCCATTTCTCCAACAGACTCCGGATAGACAGAGCCTTCGGTCTCAGCTTCGGAAGCCTCGCTGGTTTCATGAATAAAATCAAGCTCATCAGCGAGTCTCAATGCAGATTGTGAAGCCTCGGAATTGATCATTGAGAATCGAATTCCAAGCTTTTCTGCATCCGTGCCTTCAGAGTCCGAGGAAGAAATGGATCGCATGCTATTCCTACTCACAGGACGGGCAATGCTTTCCGGCCGCATGAGATGATTGTCATCCACCTCATCATCATTTGTTTCATGCGCCTGTTGGTTTGCTTCGTTTGCTGAAGCGATTTCCTGTAGGAGTGTTTTCAGCCTTCCCTCCGCTACATGAACTCGATGTTCCAGTGATCTTTTGCTTAGGTCCCATTCAGACCGCTCTCTATCAAATATTCGTCGATCGCGTTCGATGTCGTCTTCGGCTTTCCGTCGAGATTTAGTCAGTCTTTCAACCTGGCGTTTGAGCTCCGCAACAGTTTCCAAGGCCTGGTCCCTCTCATAGGAGAGAGACTCGAGAGCCTCGTCATTTTCTTTCAGCTTGAGTTGTTCTCTGACATCCCTTGCTTCCCGCCGGGCTGAGGCAGCGGTTGTTGCAGTGTTCTCGGTCTCAGCCCTAGCTATCGACAAATCCGTCTCCAACGACTCAATCAGTCCGGATTTGGCCTCGAGGTCCCGGCGCAGACTAAGGATTTCGGCTACCAAGCTCGCGTGCAATGTTGGTGTGAACCGACGAGGGTCGAGTATCGAGATCGGTTCATCAGCAGGGATATCCTTTGAGTGTCGGTTTTTCATTGGTGACGTTCGACCGTTCGTGAGAGGTGGTGTGTATCTACCCATTTTCTGGGGCGAGGTGGAACCATTTCTGCTTCGTGATCTCGACTTGTGGCGTTTGAAGTTTCTGGATCCCATACGTTGTATTGGCATAAAGTTGCCGGAGACCGCGCCATCCTCGCTCTCCGAATGCGGTCTCATGTAGTGTTCGTCCATTTGTGTCGTCGTGGGTGGCACCAAGCTCGGGCCTGGTGTCTACGGATGGTATCTACCGCTTTGTAACGCTAAAAACAGACTATAGAGAAGTTCTGCAAACGAGTGTCATCATAAGACCGTAAACTGGAAAACGTATAATGCAAAGGCCTCCGAGCTACACCATATATCGACCGATGCACTGTCTCAATTGACGTATACGCAGCGCGCAAGAGACGAGAAGAAAAGGTTGTTCGGGCGTAGATTTTTCCTGATAAGGATAAACCCCGGGTTTTGTTCTGGGTTAAAGGATAGGGAATGTAGAGATGCGCAGTCAAGGCATATCTTTTGAGGCGGGTCGTCCGAAACTTCGATAGACCGCCACTGGCCCTGGGAACGCAGCTGCGCGATGAGGTAGGGATAACTAAATTCGATAATGTGAAGGATGGCCGACCCCGTCTACCTAAAGAATGGAATGGAATGTCGAAACATGAAGAGATAGGGAGTTACTGGAGAAAGGCGAACGACTATTGGCGTACCAAGGGACCTATTCCGAGGGAAGGGGAGGAGCACAAGAAAGGAAGGTCTGGAAAAAAGGTCCTTGGGATCTCGCCTCCTCTGGGTTTCCAAAATATGATTTCTTCTTGTGAATATTTCCTTCCTCTGATTTTTTTGACAAGATCTGCTCAACCTCCACGAATGCTTGGAGGCCCTGCATCCCTAATGGTTCGTCCCTTTCAAGACTCTCGCCGATAGGTTGCATGAACGCTTGATTAAAAGGCTATCCGAACATGGGTCAGGGGTATTGGATCACATCCGTTCATCCCTGCCTGACCAGCATAAGCCAATTATTGACAAGCTGAGCAGTTTCAGTCCCTTAGCTTGGGCCAAGAGGGAGTGTTCCGGCTCAGTGGTGCGCCCGAGTCCATGCATCAGATTGAACCAGAGATAAAAACCTCAGGACCACCAACATTTAAACTCTGCCGTCAGGAGCCCGTCGGCGGTCGAAGGTTAAGCTGCAAGCCGTTCGCTAGGCGGCTCGAGGTGAGACTCCGGACCAGGCAGTCACCAATTGCTGGATAGCATGAGGAATGTTGAAACACGCCCTCCCACCTTATGTTGGTTGGCCGTGGCTCGCTTCGGTTCTGCAGGTCCCTTTTTTTCATTCTTGCTTTCGCATCTGGAGAGAGCCGTGGTCGTGCTTGATAATCTAATGGAGAAATTTGAACGGGGGGCGACCACTCAGCGAGGGATGCATGGTGGGGACCAGAAGGCTTGATCAGCGAATCGTAAACAACGGGGCAGCCAAATCGGCCAGCCGAGATAAAGGGATTCTGGAGGAGCCGGCAGAATGGGGCAACCACACTGTTGATCGAGATTGTGGGCTGACCTGTCCGAGTATAAAACCGTTGTGATAAAGGGACTGGTTCTTAAGAACGTGATACTATTGAGAGGGCTTCATTTCTATCCTGTCGTGGGATGAAGCGTTGGTCCAGGCCAGGCACCCAAGTCGGGTCCGTCCCACAGATTTCGACAATACGAGGCCGTGGGTGAGCAATAAGATGTCATGCCTCGTGTTTGGGACGGTTTTCTGCCACAGGTTCTTGACATTTGGGGGTAAAGATCGATGGCCGCTGGCCAGGCTCTCACGATACCCGGCTCGTCACCGGCAGGCAGTTGTGATCACAGCGAACGTGGGTGGGGTTCGACGACCCAGAGAGCCGGGAGAGCGCCAGATCAGGTTAACCCCGAACGGATAGCCTCATCCCATCGACGAATGGGATGCCGTGGGGAAGCAAATTTTTGCACAGAGGCGGCCTCCTTATTCGGGTTGGATAGGGCTTCTTCACAGATTGAGTGCGGCCAACAGTTGCAGTGCAATCGAATCGGGAAGACAGAGTGGTGGATTGTGAAGTGGACCGAGCTCGTCACCCCGAAATTCGGAAAGAGGTTTTCTATGCACGATCTCGATGAACCCGCATCGATGATTCCTTCGCCTCAACGTGAAACGGGATGCTCATGCGAGGGCATCGTCGACTGGACCTCAGGGTTCGCTTGTTTGGCCGTTGAAATTAACTGCTCAATCGGCATCCCACCAGTGGCCGAAGGCTATATTTTGTGCCACTATAAGGCCCATACTACGGACACGATCACAAGCGGACGGCTGGGGCCAGTTTCCCTTCCATTATAAGACCCAGAAACTAAATTTCCGTCGAGGGTGAGGCGGCACGGCTTGTTTCAACAGTCGACGCCCGGGGTCCGTCGATATTCGAAGCTTCCACGCAATGCTTTTCTCGAGAGATACCGTCGACGCACATGCCTCCGGCTCGGAAAGAATGCACGCGCATGGGCTGCAATGGAAAATCCAAGTTTCTCCGTTGGCCCCGACGTTCATGAAGACCTTGTCCCTTTCCTCTCTTTCTTTCTTCTTTCCGGTTACCAAGACCGGCCATATCAAAACGGCGTGGGGTACCGGTGCGCCTCGCAAACATTTGGTAATATAATTGCCAGCCGGCGCAAATTGCAACGTCGACGACGAATAACGCACCGTAGATTGTTCCATAGCCACGCGACGATACCGACGTTATCTGGAGATTGTGGAACTAGCCTGAGCTACTAGTACTCCGCAGTGGCTGATTTTAGCTCAAAAGGAAATTCGAAACTCTTCTCCAGACTCCGGTCGACGTCGGAGTAGATGCGTGACATCATCCGTTTGATTACCTGCAACGGGATATTTATATAAATTTATATTGCGGGACAATCGTACAGGCTTGCAATGTCGCTGATAAGGGCCCGCCGTTCCGACGGTGGAATAGCATTCTTCATTCCGGTTTCAAATTATAAAAGTATCAATCTGCTGCAAGTAAGTTCCAGCCATCGAGCTGCAACTTTCGATTATATTCCAAGCCACACTCTATAAAGCTTGCCGCCCAGAACCCTTATCCGTCGAATGCTCCTCTTAACTCAGTATATATATAGAACCTGCCCCGTCCCGTAAACCATGCAGGTCTGCAGACTAAGTACTCAAGTCAACATCTCTTTCAGCACACACTGCAACTAGTGGATCTCCAGCGTCGCTTTACGATGGGAAGACTTGCTTCTTCGTGCAGCTCCGGTCGTAACAATATCATATACCAGCGGAGACACAATACGAAACGCATTAATGCGTATGCAAGCCTTCCTTCCACCGGAGAATTTCTTTTCAACCCATTAATACCTGCGCTTCCTTCGCCTCGTATGTTCCATATACGCCCACGTACCGTCTATAGACGCATCTTGGATCGAAGGTCGATATAGGCTAGCGGGCCGCAGGGGTATACCGGTAATTTGTGGCCTTGAGGGTCACTTCGAGGTGCATGCACCCGCATAGGCGCCGGTGTAGACCCAAACAGCCTTTAATACCGTCCACCGTTCCGAAAGTATGGTTAACCGGTTTCGATCAATGTGGTCAGGTATTCAGACATTGGTGATACTTATTCTTAGACAGATATACTTAAGCAGCTCCACGGATCTACCGGCATTTCGTATGTCTCCACCCGCGGATCGAAGACAGGCCGAAGACACTAAGTTACAATGTACCTGCTTTTCAATTAACGGTGTATAGGGTGACCATAGTTGCACCACCCTACTTAGGCATGCGGCGATATCTGGTTAGGTCACTCAGGCGGCACCGTTGATTCCCCCGGACCGGCCTAGTAGTTATTTCATGACGATGTCCGAATGTTCATCCTGGTACAGTCGATACGATACTGACCCATTAAAATTTGATGATACCGCGGTATTTCATCGTCAATTTCTATATCTATGATATCACCAGCTGTTCAATGAAGCTAGCTAGTCTCAAGATCTCGTGTTTATACCTAGGTATATTATTCAGCTTGCTGTGAATCAAATGTCCAAGCGGCCGTGACATCGACGTCCACGGAGAAGTTTTCCGTTCCGTCGGTCCTACGCATCTGCTTCGAATTCATGTACTGGATTTCCTGTACAGGAAGAATCGGGCTATATTGACAGAGCGCACGGTCAAGCTTAAGATAAATGTCCAACGTCGATTGGTCTATAGATCGATAACTGGAAGGCCGAGTTTCACGCCGATAGAGTATATAATTAAGACACCAGATCTGCACTAGAACAGAGTAACATAATCGGCCGTTGCTAAGCATTTTTGCAATGTGTCATTCTGTATCGGTTCGTCAACTTGGCTGCTGTCGGTCACAATATTCGGCAGCTTAATATATTATAATATTGCGATAAATTTATTCGAATTTGCATTAAAGGCACATGTACAGTCTGGGAATCGAACGGTTCTGTTGCGGAATATTATTTATCAGTTTTATGCTACTAGCCTGTGGGTACCTGTTAGTCGTCGACCGTGGCTAGCGCTGGTCGCAATGTTAAGACTCTGATCGATCATCAAACCGGAAGGTTACTCCTGCCCACAGCACGGTACACACGCCCAAGCTCCGAGATGTGGAGTTGAGGACTCCACGAAATAGTCTTCTTAGATGCTGAGGTATTAATTGGACTGCGGGGTTTTGGATCAAAGAGCCGACCAAGGACCGGCGACTTGAGGATTGAAATCCAAATGCAGAGATAAATCGAGACACTTTGGGCTGATTCTGACACAGATTCCATTCTTTGATACTGGTATGTCCGGCCCAACGAAAGACCTCACGCCAGATTGTTTAACAACCAACTTTGGCAGGTCCGTCCTAATAGCTATTAGTCGGCGCTGGGAACATCCCGAGAGACCTATCTTGAGATGTAATTTTTTTTTTACTTTTTCCTTCAAACATAACCCAAGTCCTCAAGGATATCTCGCCATCGGAATCGTCAAGACCCATCCGCTGTCTACGTCAAGACGCTGAATCGATAGTTACGTAAGCCACGGGCTGTCTCTTATAGGACAGGAAGCGGTGCCACCTGTTTTGTGCGCGAGCCTTCGCCTGCCTTCCCGCCCTTTCCTTCGAGCCCCACCCACTAATACCAAGAATGAGGAGTGGGTTTCGCTCCAAGCCGAATCCTGACTAGCTGTCATGCGGTTGTGGTCCACAATCAACCCACAGTTCAGGGAACATCTTGTTCCAATTGTGCCGACTGTGTGGTTCCAATGGTGGAATTCCAAGTACCAGAGTGAGGATACCTATAGTATGCCTCGTGGATGTGATATATTATGTATCCTGTGGGAAGCATACCGGATTTTGCAACCTTGCGACAACAAGCGTCAAGCAAGCATATTGCAAGCAACAGGCAGCATCAGCTCTGCACACACACCATCCAGTAGCTGCGTGCGCTATGCATGTAACTTATCGGTAGAGATGCAGCTTGTCTCGCCTATGTGCTTGGTAGGGGGAGCTACGTAGCTTCGGGCTTGAAACGTGTAGCCAAAAATAATTATATGTGTCGGTGTACATATAAAATTTTTTCACGGGAGGAAGAGTCCCCTATTTGTCGCCGGCTGATTCGAGCTCTCGAAGTTGACTCGGGATGAGTGGTGTTCTGGGTCCCGTTTTCATGGGTCTGTCGCTGTCGCCGACAGCATCTGCGCCTACCTGACCCAGCTTAGATGCTTCCGTAGTAGGAAGTTGGTTTGACAGGCTGGAAAAGAGCAGATGTCGGTACTTTGCAGTTGCGAGATTTCTCGCGGTCACTTTGACCTCTCTCGAACGAGATCCACCTCCTTTCTTGCACTTTGTCACCGCCAGGCAGCATAGCAGGCGTCTCCTCTTTCGAGCTGCTCCCGTTAATTCGTTAATCCGGCCTGTGTGCTTTTACACGCTGTGGTTTCTCCCGCTTGGGTTCAACCGTCTCTATTTTTCCAAGGTCTCAACCGCAGCCCCCCCGTCCGGGCTACTGAGAAACTAGACCCCCTTCGATCCCTTTCTGACAAGAGGCCGTCGCTTTGTTCCCTTCTCACATTTATACGTCCATACGGAAAGATCCTGGGCGGGATTGTACTCACTTAGCCAGTAACTTTCGTTCGTAAACTCAAATACCATAGCGGTAGACAGCAAAAAAAGGCGGCCGGACTGCACAGTCAGAGGTCGAATCGGTAAGGCTGTTTTCCCTCTCTTCCTCCTCATATCCATCCCTCTCGCGTGCTTGAAATCAAATCCTGTCTCTCTCCGTCCGCTTCGCTGGTCCAATATCAGAACGAGAGAAGAGGACTGCTCCCCTGAAGGAATAACAGTAACCCACTCACCGACACCGCACTCTCGCCTGCTCCGAAACCTCTTTGTCTTTGCCTGGAGCTTCGTGGAGACGGCGTCTGCTGGGAGAGACAAGGTATACTGTATACTCCGGTCCAGCATCGTCGAATCCCATTCCCTCCTTTTGGGACCCTCCCGCAGCGGCAGCAAGCTCAGCCTCCTGCCAAAACGCAGCCCGGGGAACGGCGGAGCGACAGAACGTAGCGACAAGAGCAGACAAGACAGCCAGACGAGAGAGAGAGAGAGAGGCAGTAGTACAAAGATAGATCAGGATCTAACAAGAACCGACGAAGCGCAGAAGATAAAAACCCTGGTCCGGGATTCGAAAAGAGGAGTCGAGTCTATCCGAAGCAAAAGCAAAAGCAATTTATACAGCGTGGAGGCGGTCCAAACTGGGGTCGCTGAGAACTGAATCGACTGAATTGTGACCGGGACAGAAACGACTGGACGGAGCGGAACAGAACAGACAGGACAGGACAGGACAGGACAGTGCACAGTCCCGCCTGCAGGAAGAGACTGGCTGGCTGTTAATATTCTCCCTTCGCAAATTCCCGCCACCACCGCCATCCCATCCATTCATCCATCCATCGATGAGCCCGAATTAACCTCGCTCGACCTTCGATTCCATCCGGCTCTTCATTGCAAAGGGGGGTGTTGTTGAACGAATGCACGCCTGCCTCCGAACATAACGACCACCCGGCCCTCGTTCCTCGAAGGACATTCTCTCGAACGTGGCATTCTTCTGTATACCCAATAAATAGTTATACCCGTCTGATTCTTATTCTCACCTGCCCTTGAAGCCGCTTCTCTCTTTTATTCCCTCCCTTCGCTTTTTTTTCCTTGCAGTTTGGGCTCGTATTTTCCGACTATTCTTCCAACCACCGCCCACCGCTGCTTCTGTGACCCTCACCGACTTCTCTCAGGCTTTTTCTCGAAGACTTCGACCTGCAGCGGACACCCCTGAGCCGGCACTCGACACGCGAAAAAGCCACTTCATCCTTATCCGGCCGACGAGCGTATCGAGTCCGTTTCGACTTGATCCCGTAGACGGTCTCGTCTCCTACGCAGTAAGCGTCCGAACGGGGGATTCGCACCAGCGTTTCTCCGCTTCGGCCTGTTTTACCCCGTATTTCGCTCACACCGCCACAACGGGGAGACGAAATCCACATCGAGAAAAAATGGCAGGGAAAGGGGGCATGACGATGTACAAGCTGGTGGTGCTTGGAGATGGTGGTGTCGGCAAAACTGCATTGACGATACAGGTAAGTTGACAGATTCCTCCATCGACCCACGGAACCCGTGACATCATAAGCTAAACATTCCTTTTTTCCCTTTCGCCTTCAGCTGTGCCTGAACCACTTCGTCGAAACATACGATCCGACCATCGAGGACTCTTACCGGAAGCAGGTCGTCATCGACCAGCAGTCATGTATGCTCGAGGTTCTGGACACTGCCGGTCAGGAAGAATACACCGCTCTGCGGGATCAATGGATACGCGACGGTGAAGGCTTCCTCCTGGTCTACAGCATCTCATCGCGATCTTCTTTCACCAGAATAAAGAAGTTTCACCAGCAGATCCAGCGGGTTAAGGATTCGATCCCGAACGCCTACGGTGGAGGCTCCCCGCTCAGCTCGCCGGTTCTCTCTGGAAGCCATACCACGACACCGATACCCATCATGCTCGTCGGAAACAAGAGCGACAGGGTTACCGAGCGGGAAGTATCGCACCAGGAGGGGATGGAGCTGGCCCGGGAGCTGGAGTGCCAGTTCGTGGAGGCATCCGCGAAGAACTGTGTCAATGTTGAGAAGGCCTTCTACGACGTCGTCAGGCTATTAAGGAAACAGAGGCAGAGCAGCTCTCGAAAACCATATGCCCGTCGAGACGATGCCCCTCCTCGGGATAGAAACGCCGAAAAGGATCGATATCCCAAAAAGAGGTCGTGCTGCATCCTGTGAGCAGCCCTATGAATACAAAAAGGGTGCTCGGACACGGATGAACAGGCGGGCATGGGGGCCGGAGTGGTTCCGGCCCACGTGGATACGGGAAAATCCTCAAGACCTATCTTCGGACTTCCCCTTCCCAAAAGACTTTATGTTATATTTTGATAAGAGTCCGGTATTAAGTTACGTACTAGACTTTGATATTTAGGCTAACCTACACCTACGAAGCTCTACAAATCTGTCACGCGGCGCACCTTTGTTATCTCGCGGTTTTGGTCTTTCCACTGATAAATGTCTCCTTTGTTTCGATCCCTTCTGCCTTTTTAGCTAAATATATTCATTACTCTTTGAATTCAAGCTCCTGCCCCCACTCTTCTTCATACGCCCACTTTCTATTTGTTGTTCACTTTTTTTCCCCTTTCTCTGTCACTTTTATCACCTACCCCTTTTATAACGTTCCCCTCCCCTTCTTTCCCGCAGCCATAACCCTTTGCACTTTCGAAGGACGCTGATGCGGGAACCTCCCCAGTCCCCCACTGGTTTAGTTTATTTGTTATAATTGAGCCATTATTTCTATTCTCAGGCTAGGTCTTTGTTCTTTCGACCTATTTCTCAAATTGTAGCTCTGTTATAAAGACAGCGTTCTCTAAACTTGTGACAGTCTCTTCTCATTCCCTTTCGATTTTCCCCTCTTCCTTTTTTTCCTTTTTCGTTTTCTTGATTCTTTGGAGTTTAAGTTTTATTGTTTTTGAGATTTCTCTCCTACATACCCCGCTATTCTTCTCTGTTTCCCCCGTTATTTTCTTTGATTCTTTCGAGGCTTCTCTCGATGGCATATCAGTATCGGATTATCAATTTGATATTGATATATCATCCCACCCCCCCTTTGGCTGTTAGTTGGACCCTTGAACAAATTGTGAGATTATGAGTACCACCCCGCTTTGCTCCCTTGAGCTTCTTTTTTTCGGCCAGTTTTTTCTCTATCTATTGATATCAAGATATTTACTTATTTTTTTTCCGCCGGCGTCGCCCATGTTATATCCAACTGAGTCGTAGATATCTTAGATCCTGTTCGTAGCGTTTCAGAGGTTGTTAGCGCAGCACAGGTAGATTAGGTTTAAACAACAGGTCCTTTAACTTGGGAATGACATTTACCATGCCCGCTTGAGGGATGGAATGTCTTGATCGATCGATCGAACGAATACGATCAATGATACTACATACACTAGCGGTTAAAGGATTCCAAGTTGATCGAAAGTGAAAAAAGAAAGAAAGAAATCCTTTGATTGATTCTTGATATGTTGTGACCGCTTCCCTTTTTCTTTCTCTCTTTCCCCAGCTAGTACTAAGTAACGTTAACTACGCGTATACGGGATCAATCCCCGTTTCATCCTCGAGTGTCTACATCACAGACCCTCCCAACAAGAAGTTTTATATTCCAAGTGGCAAAGAACCGTGCGGCTCCTAAAACCCAACCGGGGGACCGGGGCACGGAAAATGCAAAAGGTTGGATCAAATTGGAGCGAGATGCAGATGAGGGAAGACGCACGGCACTGCACTAAATCAATACTTTTTTTTTTCTTTCGGCGGCGCTAAGGCAGCTGCCCGCTGCGTGCCTCTAGTTCCAGTCCATCGACCCCGCTGTCGCTTCGGACGGTACATACAGACATTTACATGGTCGCTGCCTGCATGTCTAACGAAGGTGCGTCCTGTGGCCACGTCGAGGGTACAGTACGGTACCTTGTCAGTAGGTAAACCCCGTGGTTACTTTTGGGTAACCTTGATGGAATAATTGACCATGGAATCCTGGATTTGTTTCGACAAACATTAACGTTAACGGCTAACGTTTCGAGAGATTAATATGAATGAATGAATGAATGAATCCGGTGATTGAGGCGAGTCTTTGACTGTCGTACGTACTGCCGGCTGAGCCTCTGCGCTTTATGAGACTTCGAAGCTCGCACACGCATTACGTATGCACTCGTCGGTGTCAAACTTGGTCTGGCTAGCGGTGGAGCTGCTGGAGATCGATCCCCAGAGACAAGCTTTTGGGTTCAGGGAAGGATATCGGATGATTGGTCGTAGGATGTGATTTTCCTAGAGACACCTGTCGCTGTTTTGAGGGGCTATTCGTATATATACCTCCGTACCAAGCCCGTATAATTGCATCGAGCAGTTCGGTGTGAAGTTGTCGACTGTGAATAGGCAGGGCGATACACGTACGCAAGCACTCTCAAGCTTGCCAGGCAAACCGGTTGTCCACGTTGCCCCCGCTGCCTACCAAATATAGCCTACCGAGCTTGGAATAACAGTATATAGACCCTCCGCGACCTCAGCAATGCAGAATCAACTTCAAAACATATTTTCTGGCGATAGTAGAAGTGGCCGAAGACCCAAGGCATCCTGCAACTGCCGTGACATCACCCTGCGGTTCCGAACGCTTTTGTGGCTGAGCTGACAGCAATTGCTCGCAACACCCAAAAAAGCCCCGCGATTTCCAACCAAACGTTATTAACCTCAACTCCACCCCACTCCGATATCCTTTTCCCCCTTCCAACGTCTACAACCATCTATCCTTTCATATAGACATTTACCCGTACCACGGATACGCTTTTCGTTCGAGAGGTAAAACATTCGCCATGAACGCCATCAGGCTCGCCAGGAAGTACCCGCAGCTGGGCCAGGGCGGCATCATGGAGCTGCAGAACCAGTTCCACCAGCTTGATGCTGATGACAAGGGGTACTTGGATGAGGCGACAGCGATTAAAGCCGTGCAGAACATGGAGAGGAAGCAGTACGATGTCGTCCGACAGGCTCTTAAGGAAGTAGAGCTGGACAGCTCGCGAAGAGTCGAGTTTGATGATTTCGTCGATGTGAGTTTATTATATACACCTTACCTAGCTTTCGTGGAGCCTCAGACGAGGCTATTTCGATGGTAGGCATGGAGCTGACAATCACGGTGACAGCTTATTTCCAAGCTCAGAGTCTCAGATGGCCCATCAGCGGCTCTACCTTCAGGTATCGCATCCGGTGTCGTCAGGAGTCGTGCCAGCTCTGCCGCTGGTGGTCCTCTGCCACCTTCGCCGGGTAAGAAACCACCAGCCGGACAGATCCGGATGGGAGGTTCGACGTCGACGTCGCAGCATACCATCAACGAGGATGAACGGACTGAATTTACCCGCCATATCAACGCTGCCCTTGCCGGCGATGCGGATATCGGCGACAGATTACCATTCCCAACGGATACTTTTGAGATGTTCGACCAGTGCAAAGGTACGATTCGTTGTTTGTGTGCTTTAGTAAGGGGGTAGTTCGTAGGTATGCTAATCAATACGGATTGTAGACGGCTTCGTACTCGCCAAACTCATCAACGACAGCGTTCCCGACACCATCGACGAACGTGTGCTTAATCGTCCCAAGAACAAGAAGGCGCTTAACGCCTTCCATATGACCGAGAACAACAACATCGTTATCAACTCCGCGAAAGCCATCGGCTGCTCCGTCGTCAACATTGGCGCCGGCGACATCATTGAAGTCCGCGAGCATCTCATCCTCGGGTTAATATGGCAGATCATCCGACGCGGTCTCTTGTCCAAGATTGATATTAGACTCCATCCGGAACTGTACAGATTACTAGAGGACGGCGAGACGCTCGAGCAGTTCTTGAGGCTCCCCCCAGAGCAGATCTTGTTGAGGTGGTTCAACTACCATCTTAAGGCTGCCAACTGGCCCAGAAGAGTGTCGAACTTTTCGAACGATGTTAAGGATGCGGAGAATTATACCGTTTTGCTGAGCCAGCTTGCGCCGGATCTGTGCTCTCGGGCTCCATTGCAGACGCACGATCTGCTCCAGCGAGCCGAGCAGGTTCTCCAGAACGCCGACAAGCTCGATTGCAGGAAGTTCTTGACTCCCAAGTCGTTGGTTGCCGGTAACTCGAAGCTTAACTTGGCTTTCGTCGCCCACTTGTTCAATACCCACCCATGCCTCGAGCCCCTCACCGAGGATGAGAAGGTTGACATCGAAGACTTTGATGCCGAAGGCGAGCGTGAGGCTCGTGTGTTCACGCTCTGGCTCAACTCACTCGATGTCAACCCATCTGTCAACTCGCTCTTCGATGATCTCGCAGACGGCACGATTATCCACCAGGCGTACGACAAAGTCATCCCCGGCTCCGTCAGCTGGCGGCATGTCAATAAGCGTCCACAGGGTGGAGAAATGCACCGCTTGAAGGCCGTCGAGAATACAAACTATGCCGTCCAGCTTGGCCAGCAAAACGGGTTCTCGCTTGTCGGTATCCAAGGTGCGGATATTACGGATGGGCAGAAGAAGTTGACGTTGGCGCTTGTTTGGCAGTTGATGAGGAGGGATATCGTGAACACGCTGGGTGGGCTGGCACAGAGGGCTGGTAAGAGGGAATTGTCCGACAAGGACATGATCGATTGGGCGAATGCGAAGGCCAGGTTGGGACAGAAGCAGACACAAGTTCGGGGTCTCAAGGATGCGAATTTGGCGTCGGGCATTTTCTTGCTGGATGTGCTTAGCGGGATGAGGAGTGAGTCGATTACCTAACCGGATTGCGTGTGCGGATTGTGGGGGTTTTGCTAACTCCGGTGTGTAGGCAGCTATGTGGACTACGATCTTGTAACACCGGGACGGACTGAGGAGGACGCTTATTTGAACGCGAAACTCAGCATTTCGATTGCGAGAAAGATGGGGGCTACCATTTGGTCAGTAATTTCCTTACGAGGGATTAATTTTGAGGTTTGGTCGCGGGCTAACGTTTGGGTGATAGGTTACTGCCTGAGGATATTGTCGGGCTGCGAACCCGTCTTATTACGACCTTCATTGGTAGCTTGATGGCTGTTCCGACGCAACCGGCTTGAGGTAGCTAGGATTCTGATTTTTATGAGAAGCCTTTTGTTTTACTTGCTTGAATTCAAGTTTCTGCGATCGATAGGGGATGTTTACGATGCGACCAGGCTGAGGTTGATAGTGTTCCGCCTGGAGTGTGCTTAATATTTGATGACCAGGCTTTTCTCGTATTTGATAAAAAATGAAAAAGCGAAGAAAAAGAGGAAGAAAAAGGAGACAGCTATTTGTCTATGCCGTTTTTCGATAGCTATAAGACCGACCGAACCTGGAAAAGCAGATAGATGCAATTCGAACCATTCCAAGAAAGAAAAAAAAAAACTGTGATTCTGCCCTGCCAGCTTGCTCGATCGTAGAACCCAATTCACTCCGCAAATGCCAGCCGGATGAAAGATATGTACACCGAAACGAATGCTCATTACCATTATATGTAGATGCTCCAGCTCAAAGAGCGTTCTCCCCTACCCCTAGTCTCGTGAAACCAGCCGATGTTGGCGGGATCAATCGTGTAGGAATTCCTGGATGTCTTTGTCCTCCTCATCCTCCTCAGCCTTTATCCTGTCCTCGATCTCCTTCTTCTTCCTGGCCTTCTCCTTCCTCTGCTGCAGTCTCTTCTTCCTGCCCCAGCCTTCCTCGTCGCTGCTCTCGTCCTCGTCGTCCAGATCGTGACCTTCACCGGCGATGACCCTGGTCTTCTGGCCCGTGGCGGCCATGGAGTCTTGTTCGTTTTCCATGTCGATGGCGCGGGCGTGGTCCCGTTCCTGATACTTGGCACCGAGCTTCTGTAGGTAGGGACGGAGGAGGAGGTAGCCGCCGACTATGGCGATGATGCGGATGTAGTCTGTGCCGGAGAGGTTGCCGAAGGTGCCGGAGAGGTTGTGGGAGATGCGGGATTGGAGACGGCGGAACATGAGGGAGGGGGAGAGGGGTTCTTCTTCGTCGGACATCTTTATTTTATTGTATTTTATATTTTATCTCCTGTTCGTTTATTGATTGTATCGAATTGGTCTTGTAATTGGTCTGTCTGCTGAGAACGGTATCCGGCGATGGATGATGGGTGGATGAGTGGACGAGGGTGCATGGAGATAGCAGGATTCGAATTTATGGCAGTCGCGATTGGACGTCGCCCGCGACCGGACAGGCAGCTCAAAGCGGCGTGAAACAGCAGGCAAGTGAAACTTCGAGGCTGGCGAGGGACAGGCTCCACGTAGGCTCCGGGCGTGCCATTCGAGGGTTGAGCAGAGCCATGCAGCAGCCATGCACGCGGCCTCGATGTGGTCACTGGATGGACCGTCGAGGACCTGCTTTGGGCAGACGGCCATTGAAACCGTCCAACCTTCTCTTTCCTTCTCATTTCTTCCCCGTCGACTCTTTCCAGTCGAGTCTTCCCTTCTACATAAACCGACGTCCATCGGGCTAAACCTCTTTGCACCCGTCAACCTTCCTTCCTTCATCAGTCCTCGTCCTCCTAGTTTTTTCACCGTCCACTCACAGCCGGTCCTGGCAGACATTGCGTGACCACATACATCTCGGTCTGAGTCTCGGTCTCGGTCTCGCCTGTTTTTCCTGTCCTGCTTGCTATATCTGGCCAGCCCGACCGACCAAGCTATCCCGGCAGCACTGAGAGTCGTTATAGCACACCAAGCTCTCCTCTCCTTCCACAACCAACCAACAAAAACAAAACACTAGAACAGCAGAACAGCCTCAGGCAAGATATACCACCGGGTATCCTTCAGCTGGGATCATGGATCCGAGGTCCTTCAAGACGCAGCAGCGGAGCCATGGACGCATAGGCTACATGCGATACAATCCCTCTCCACCGATACCAGCTTCTCCAAAACCGACCGAGAAGTCTGATCCCGTCAGCTCCGATCTTGAGAAGGAATTGACATGTTCCGTAAGTAGCAATCTTTGACAGCGGCAGCTATCCTCCTCTCCCGTCCCCCAATAATGACGGGTGCCAAAAAATAAATTAAAAAAATGAAATAAAAAAATAAAAAATAAAAAAAATTTGGAGTTGAGCTCATCTGACGTGACGTACGGGACTTTTGCCAAAAATAGATATGCACTTCTATATTCCACCACCCCGTCACTCTGCTCGACTGTCTGCACTCATACTGCGGCTCTTGTGCCAAAGAATGGTTCACATCCGCTCCCTCGAACCCGCAGAGCGGTTCCTACCCGATTTCGAAGGGATGTCCGACCTGTCGACAGTCCGTTCGGGCTATCAAGCCTTCGCCTCACTTGGCTTCAATAACCGAAATGTTTCTCAAGCATAATCCTCAACATGCCAGGGATGCGGAGGAAGCTGCAAGGCTGGACAAGATATACACTCCTGGTGATAGGATTGTCACGGACCGATCACCCGGCGACAGCAGGAACCGTAGCCTGTCAAGTCTTTCGAACCGCAGGGCCGGGGAGGGATGGTGGGATGCGTGGGTCGAGGACAACGAAGAGAGCGAGGATCAGTTTTACGCCGCAATCAGTGCCAGTTTGAGGGATCTGATCCCGCGGGCGACAACTGGGCTTCCCTCACCCACTTCTTCGATCCATGGTCATGCCGGAAGCTCCTCTGGGAGTGGTAGTAACGGTACTTCGACTATTCGACGCCCGAACGCCTTTACCACTGCTCTACCACCGGCTCACTCTCTCATCATTCCGGCTCCCCAGGTCAATTGTGACCGTTGCGAGGCGGATCACATTGAATTGAATGTCCATTACCACTGCAACGTGTGCCGGGGTGATGACTTCGATATCTGTCAACGGTGCTTCCTAGGTGGGAAGCGATGTCCGGGACAGCACGAATTGATTTCGAGGAAGTGGAACAGCCACACCGGGGTTATGGAGAAGGGAATATTCTGTGATACGGCGACGTGTAGGAAGGTCTGCAATGATATATTCTGGTCTTGTTCGGTATGTATTCACTCAAACCGTATCCTGGCTACATTCGGGATAATTAACGTGATATTGTAGGTTTGCACGGCTACCACAGGCACATATAAATACTGCCCAGAATGCGTCAACAGCGCTGTGTCCTGCAATCACGATCTTGTGGCATTCAGCGCCAGCACGAACACCTTGAGCCGATTCGGTCTCGGGACCCTCCCCTACCCCCGGGTGCCAGCACAAGAGCTGGTTCAGCCGGCGCCGGTGTCGGTGACTACCCGTTGCGACCTTTGTTCTGAGCCGATTGCTCCATCGACGACATACTTCCACTGTCGATCGTGCCACAACGCGGATTGGGACTGTCATACCGCTTGTCTGGCGCATTATCTACCCCGTAACCCGGACGGGATTGCAAAGTGTCTGGCGCATCATCCGTTGCAGGCTCTGATTCAGGTGCAGATGCCTGATGCGAGGAGCCCGACTCATTTTGTCCGGCGAGTTTTGCCTACTAATACAGCTTTTAATGGTTCTATTTGATTCTCCTTTGCATAATGGGAGGCATACATATCTTTGGGTTCACGTTGATCGTGCCAGTACTTAAGCACGAGGAGGACCCTTCTTACGAATTCTCTTACTTTTGTGATTAGGGTGGTTACGGATTTTGTTTCGATTACTTCATGGTCTCTTGGTTTTCCTGACTTTTCCTTTTCACTCTGGGATCTTTTACGACAAAATACGAATGTGTATCAAGTGGGTCTACATCGAGGTTCGGTTTTCATGTTACCCTCTGGAAAAACTATCATCTTTGGATACCCGAAACATTAGCGACTATCTGAGCGACTGGCTTTTCACCTCTCTGGTTTTTTGATTGGATTGTGTCCTTGATTTTTTATGCAGTTATTACCTAGCGCACGCATAGCGAGTTTAGCACACCGAGCGAGTTTTTGTGATTTTGATTTTTGACTGACAGACTCAATTTGTTTACTGGCACACACACACACAAAAAAATGGAACGAATTTCTTTGAATTATTGGGATTAGGATTTGGGGATGGGGATGAAAAAATGGGTGGTCTATTCTTATGAAGTGCATATGGGATTTGGGGCATGGGAGGGATGTTGTCTATTCGCATGAGTTTGGTTTTGTGTGTACTTTTACAATGGAATTGACGTGAAAGTAGTTTGGTGATAAGGCTGATTAATATGAAGACTATAGTGTAATGAGCTTCCAATGGGGGTTTATAGAAACCCTTTGGCAAGGAACTAGAACTGATGAGGGTGCAATCCCGTAGGGAAGGATAGGCGGTTGACTCTCTGAGCCAGTGTTGTTACTGTTGATTATTGTTGCTGTTTGCCAGCTGACAACGCGCAGTGTTGAGAATCCCGTTTGATGGGTTCGTATTGCCCGTTGCGTGCAGCCTTGGCATGCCCTAAAAGACAGTCCCATCGACCAAACCTCCCACCCAAATCAAGGAATATCAATGTCAAGCAATCTAAAACGCTGAATCCCGGTGTGTCGAAACGACCAATGATTGGATAGTCTGCGTGTTAACTCTAATTTAGCCTGGTTATTCGAGGTTATTGAGCGTTGATATCTGCTGTTAGTTGGTGTTTAGTATGATTCATTATTACTCGTTCAGTGCTTAGAGACTTTTGTGTGGTGGTTTGCCCTTTCCTCACATTTTCCCACCCCGATTTTGTGTTTTCCGCTCCCCTTCTCAGCAAGCATCGACCACCGACGACATCAATCTCCCTCCTCCTCCCTCCTCCCTCCGACTCTTCCTTGACGGAATCACGACTTTTACTAACGACATATAGACACAATGTAAGCTACTATATCTCTTTTGAATTCCTGCTCGTCGACGCTGGGTGATCTGGACACTTCGGGACGCTTTGGTGGATTGTGGGAGGGGTTTTCAGTGGTGAAGATGAAAGGGAGGAGAAATACACTTCCGAAGGACGATATTACGACTTTACGGCGGTATTTGCGTTTACGACTATCGAATGCGTCTTTAATTATCGATTGTTCGGTATCGGATTTCCTCGGATCTCGAAAGGCAGCTTGGAAGAGGAGGAATAGATTTCAATGTTACAGCGACCTCTTTCCTGAACGACCAGATCACGCAGCGAGCGGTGGAAGGGCGATGAAGCATTATATGATGTTTCATTTTTTTTGAACGAAAGATTCGAGAGCAAATGTCTAACGTGGGACCTCTTTCTTCGACTATAGGGTTGATTTGAAGACTCAGAAGCGTCTCGCCGCGTCCGTTATGGGCTGCGGTAAGCGCAAGATCTGGCTTGATCCCAATGAAATGAGCGAAATCAGCAATGCCAACTCCCGTACGTCTCATCTCGCATACCTCAATGACCTCCAATATATAATATACATCGATGCTAACGATTACATCCTTTTGGTACAGGCCAAACCATCCGCAAGCTCGTCGCCGACGGCCTCATCATCAAGAAGCCAGTGACCATGCACTCCCGCAGCCGAACCCGCGCTTTGGCCGACGCTCGCCGCAAGGGTCGACACATGGGTTTCGGTAAGAGGAAGGGTACCGCGGACGCCAGAATGCCTAGCCAGGTTCTGTGGATGCGTCGTCTCCGAGTCCTCCGTCGCTTGCTCGTCAAGTACCGTGCCTCCGGCAAGATCGATAAGCACCTTTACCACGAGCTCTACCATTTGAGCAAGGGTAACACCTTCAAGCACAAGCGTGCTCTCGTTGAGCATGTACGTTTGATTCTCTCCCTTTCGATACTGATATCTTAACGAGGTATATATGCTAATATACTTGGGAAAAACAACAGATCCACAAGGCTAAGGCAGAGAAGGCTCGTGAACGCCAGATCAAGGAGGAGATGGATGCCAAGCGTGCGAAGACCAAGGCTGCCAGGGAAAGGAGACAGGCCCGTGTACAGGAGAAGAGAAACGCCCTTGTCGCGGATACTCCAGCCGAGTAGATGTGATAAAGAAGCAATTGATTGTTTACCCGCAAAACCCTTTTTTTCCGACCTTTTGCAATCCTCGTTTCTCATCAGGCTTCATCCGGGTTATTCGACTGGATTTGAGGCTTTTACTCCTCATATTATTACTCAATTCGATTTCTTTGTATATCCTGTTGAGCTGTACACTTTTTTGACACGCGCACGCTATTGCTGTTTACCGTGGCAGTGGTGGCAGTGTTACGCCCTCCTCATACCTCCCTCACACCCCAACCTTTCCTCACTCTCTGTCATGCCTTCGGCGTTCGGGTTATTTCTTCCTATTATTAATTACGTCGCTTTACACACACACATTATTCTATACAGCTTTCCACGGTTGTTGGAGGGTTATATTCAGATAAGAAATAACGGGCTTCAGAGCAGTTGTCTTTCCTCTTATAAGGGGTTTATTAGTTTTGTAGACTGCTGGGTAGATGGGGGTTTAAGAGCTATTGGTGTGATACAGTGGGATGAGGAATGGGAACGAGAGATTTTATATGAGAACTTGGCTGCTCTAGATTGGCGTATAAGTGAATGAATGCTGTGATGTATCTGGAGTGGCAGTAGACGGCACTGCGAAGTTTGTCGTGGCTATAACTGGGGAACTCGTTTAACGTTGCAAAGCCTGTAGTGAATACAGTTGATATTTCAGACCATGGTTAATAATGTGGTGAAGATGATAGATCTAGAGTTAAAGGTTGTCATTGAAGAGGGCCGTGGGGCCTAGGTGGCTTCATACATGTATGGAGCGCGCCATACGCATGGGGATTGGAGGCACATGGGGTTTACGGGGCTGCGGTATATAAGTACTGTGCCAGAAAAAGGGTGCTTATTGATACGGTATCAATACGGTATATTATTAGGCCGGAATACAGTATTACAACTGTATTAGGCGATTAATCCGGTATTTTAACACCTAGTACGCATTTAAGTGGTATTCAGGACGATAACTTTCTAGTAATCGGTATTGGATCGGTATTCAAAATACACCCCTAGCTTGCTGGCACAGTATCTACCCTGCGTTGCGGGTGGTCCAGATAATGCCCGGGTTTCCTGGTCTCGCAAGAGGTTTCCTATTTGTCCTGGCCTAGATAATATTCGAGGCTGGTTCGCTTTCTAAGTCGCGAAAAACAGTATGTCGGACATGATCGTGTTGCTTCAACTAACCACCAACCTCAGGATTACCAGATCGCTGTTACAAAACCTGTCTGTTCCTTCCCACAGCCCCGGATCTGAAGCGATCATTTAAACCAGAGTTGGGGTTCGATTCGGGTAAAGTTACTAGACCCAAAATCCGGGCAGAAGAAGCGTATGCGCTCGCGCCTAGCTAGTTTTGATGGTATATTCCATCCCTATAATCTGAGATTTACCTGGGCACCCGAACGTGACATCACGGTTCCGTTTAGATATCGCGGATGGCTTCGCTAGTAACTCTGAGTTCGATTCCAGAGCTCCTCTATGAGGTACTCCAGTATCTAAATCCGGGGGATATCGCCTCCTTAATATGCACGAATAAAGCGTTTTACCCTGCATGCTACCAGGATCTCTGGACGAACTTGCGTCTCTATCGGGACGATTCTTTTGACGCTTATATGACGAATTTTATATTCTACAGAAAGTTTGCAAATGCCATTGATACCGGATCCGAAGGCGCCAACGGTGGCGCCTGGGAGCATACGCGGAGTCTACGACTCCACGGAAGCGCTCTCAGTACCTCGTCAGACTTGTTTAGGTACGGGTTGGACTCCGTCCTTTGTAAGTTGATTTCTGAGGGGGTATTGCGTCTCGATTGTATTGAGTTGGGATACACCCCTGGTGGGAGGGTTCGGCCGACCGCAGAGTGCCAATCGTTACTGGACATAGTCGGAGATTATGCCTTTGACAGGCTGTCGAAGGGGTTCAAATTCATTGCCACGTTAACTGCTGGTCCGTGGGCCGTGGATTGTGTTCGACTGGAGGCTATCACGGACCTGCGCTTGGAGATGGTGTGGGGATTTAGTGGTCCACCCGATTTTAGTGACATCTTGGACCCGGAGCACGATGGCGATGGTGACACGGATTATGACGATTCCAACGATTTGAGTGAGTCGGTGGATGGTTTTGAAGCTGTCTTGGACAACAGTCAGCGGGATGAAACCGTAGCTACGATGCTTGCGGGTATATTTACCGATGCCGTTAACCTCAGACATCTCTCCCTCATGACAGGCGAGGAAAGACGTTGGGGTTGGTATATGGTCTACGTATACGCGGACTTGAAACCCTTCAAACACCTTGCAGAACTGAAATATGCGATCAGAAACAACCTCCCAAAGCTTCAGACCCTCGAAATAATCGGGAAATTCTTCCACCCGTCGTTTTTCGTCAACCCCCTCCAAGCGTGAAGAAGGTCGTCTACGAGGGTTCTCTGTCCAATAAGTGGTTTCGGAAGTTCTCAAGGTACCCATTTACGAACATTGAATCTCTGCGGATTAAAAATACAGTTCTTCCAGGGAGAGCGCAGAGGTGGAAGAATGATTTTTCGCCGCACCCGCAGGTCATCAAGGATGTGAAGGTTTGTGGCCTTCAGAGGTGCGAGATAAGTGGGTTGGAGAACATTGTTTTCGGCCTGGAGAATGCGATTCTCAGGCGAAATAAAGGATTGGACGAGCGTTCGAAGAGACAGCTCTGACGCCGTATCGGTGTAGATTTACAGTGCGCCACTCGAGAGATATTAATGTGTGCATCCAGGGATTTCCTAGATTTGGCCCGAAAGAAGTATATGATAGAGATGGGCAACGACGGGGCCGATAGCGAGAGGGCACAGGAACAACAAGATGTACCAATCAACGAGATTGCACAGAGCTGTCTGCGATCCATGCCGGAGAATATAGGCACGCCGGAGACTAGGGATTCTGCGAAAGCCCGTGCTGAGAAAAATATACAACGTTTGATCAACGATTTTGAAGCTCGGTTCCTATCGGAGCACGATCAAGGACTCTTCGGCGGGCCTATCGACTCGACCTATTGCACTCTCGATATCGTGGACTCAATGAACTACCTACAGTGTGTTGTGGAAGCTGCTGGGGGAGGCGAGGAATGGATTGCGCGTCAGGGAGAGAAAGATACGATTCTTAAACGGTTTAACGAAAAGGTCATAAAAGAGGTTGATGCTTGTATGGAGAGTTTGGATGAAAGGGGCGTTGTTGAACTCGTGTGCCGGACAGAGTCCGATGACGAATTGAGGGAGGTTTTTCTGCTGCAGTCTGCCCAGGAACTTAGCTTGAGGAAGCTTAGCTTTGAGGGAGGTCAGGTGTGCCTGAATAGGGATTCTATGGCTTGATGGGTGGGTTTCTTCGATCAAAGTCGCCGCGAGGAAATTCAAACTGTCTCCATTAATTTTAGCTCGCAGGTTTTTCTCTGATTGAAGCGGTGTACTTCTAGGGCATATTCTCTAAAGCTTCAGGTGCGCCAATATCTGTATGTTACACAGGCAGTCCGTATAATTTATTCGTGCGTTGTGTCGTGTGGTATTTTGAACGGTCGAATTCAACCTCATTCGTCGGCCGACTGCCGTCTCGATCGATCTGGCTAGGATGTCGTGAGCTAATGGTCGGTTGGAATGACGTCGGGGTATAGCCTGGCATCACTCTGACTACCTCGGTTACCTGCACGGCGGTGCCCTTATATGGCATATTATACCCCGCGCAAGGTTGGTATCGAAGTTCTGTAGCCGAAGATCTAAAGTATCAATTGCAGACCTTCAAAGAACCGAAATCCGGACTCATCCTATATTATTATCAACTTTGATATTGGAATCTCTACAGCGTAGGCATTCAACTGATTAATTACAAATCAATAATGCCTCCCAAAACCCTCACCACTCTCCCCACAGCCTTCGCATTCGACGTCTTTGGCACCGTCTACGACTGGCGCACGACGGTATCAACCCATATCTCTGACCTACTTTCTCAAAAACTCGCCTCCTTGGATGCAATAGGTGCACACCCTTCATCTGCACCTGATTCGGCAAGTAACGCAGTGAAAAAGTTCGCCAGATCATTCGCTCAGGAATGGAGGAATAGTTATAAAGATTTCGTCGTCACCCATGGGGGGACCCAGTCCCCACTTAGGTCACCCAAGATCAACGGGGAAGGTGATAATGATAAAGCAGAATTGACCAACATCACACCTTCTATCCCTCGAGCCACTGATCCTGGTGAAGAACCTTACACGACGGTGGACACCCATCATTTACGATCCCTCCGCAGGCTTCTTAAAAAGTATTCTCTATCCCATCTCTTCACTCCCGCTGAGATCCATTCGATATCAAAGATATGGCACGTCTTAAAACCCTGGGATGATTCAAAACCCGGTATTGAGGAATTACGAAAGTTGGGGATCGTATCTACCCTGTCGAATGGGAATATGAGACTTCTCGTGGATTTGCGGAAGAATAGCGGGGTGCCATTTGATGTACTGTTGAGCTCGCAGCTTTGGAGGGCCTATAAACCCGAAGCGAAGGTTTATGTTGGAGCTTGTGAAGTGCTTGGGGTTGGAGGGAAAGAGGAATGGGAGCAGTATATTGAGGAGAATGGGAGTGATGTTAATGAAACAGAGGAGGAGTGGATGTTTAAGGAAAGAAGTAAAGTTGCGATGGTTGCGTAAGTTAACTTTTGATTAATTCTCCACCGCGGATAGGGAAATGAATAAACTCAGTGTGCGTCGTCGGCTGACATTAAATATATATCGCAGAGCCCATATTGGAGACCTAAAGGCTGCAAAGGCTTGTGGACTTACGACGATTTATATTGAGAGGCCAAAAGAGGATGATGATGAAGATGCGGGGGAGAAGTACCTAAAGGATGGGGAGGATTGGATTGATATGTGGGTTAGGCATGATGAAGGAGGGATATTGGAGGCTGCGAGAAGGTTGCGAGAATTAAAGTAGTTGTAGCTGCATGCTATTGATATCCCGCGATCAATGTATCCAGGTACGGATACTTGGCGGAACGCTCGACGCCATCGGCGCATGCAGCCACTATGCAAAGTTGCGTGTTCAGATACTAGATGATTGGTCACTTTTATCTCACAATGAAATGAGGAGTAAAAGTATTATTATGGATAGGAATATTTAAAGCTACTTGATATCGCAATCTTGCTCCAGGATAAAGGTTAGCTTCGATGTATGTCCCTAAACTTCGCCTTTCATCTTTATAAATTTTAACAACCTGGGGGAGGAATGGCGTCCTCGGCGTTCTTGGTCGCCGAAAACGCAACCTTTACAAATAACGGCAATATATTCGTGGGAAACCAGACATTTGAGGGACAAGAAATCAACGTTGGATCCTCAAATCACGTCGATAGTGGTAGGTACTGATAGTAGCTACACTTACGCCTTATAGGAGATTCGACAGCTAATATTATACTACTCACTCCTGTGACCGTATACGGACCCTTCAACAGATGGATACCAATGTGTTCGGGATCTCTATTCTGTTGACCGCGATGCCTCTATCATAAAAGAGAAGAGAAGAGATGAACTGGCCGAAGAGTCTTTTGCTTGGATTTTTAGGAACGAGCACTTCGAGAGATGGCTGCGAGGCGCGGAAGAGCGAAGAATGAACCTGGTGGGACACGGGAGTGCCCAAGAAACACCACCACCAAATATAGGAGACCAGATTCTTCGCATTACGGCGGGTCCGGGGATGGGGAAGACAATGACAATGATCGGGATCATAAACGAACTCTCCAGAACCAAAGCCTCGACTATGTCGTATTTTCTCTGCCAGGGTGCGGACGACCGACTGAATAACCCGGCCGTAGTAGCGATTGTTGCATCAGATACTTGACAAATCCAACAACGAAACCCTTAGGAGGTACCTCCAGGAATCTTCTGGCAAGGGCAGCGGAAAAACATTGGAGGGCAGCTCGGAAAACGTCTTCATGGTCTTACAAAACATTCTCTTGAAAATTATCGCGGATGATCGTCTGCCTGAGATTTATTTTCTCGTCGATGCTTTGGACGAATGCAATGAGCTCGGGAATTTGCTCCGATTCATTAAGAAATCAGTGTCGATATCCCGAAAAGTCAACTGGCTCGTATCTTACCGCAATAATCTTCAGACCGACGCTTTCTTTGAGGATTTGGAGGGAGATCGAGATGGAGGGACGCTTATTATCCGATTTGAGGCCTTTATATCAGAGATAAACAGAGGAATAGGAACATACGTATCACGGAAAATGGAGTCTCTAAACGCATCCAGGTTTGACGTTGAGCAAAAGAAACGTATTTCCAAAATTCTACTCGACAAAGCGCAAGGGACGTATTTGTGGATAGCCATAGCATACGAGGCCCTCAAAGAGGGCTCGATCACTGGAGTTGATCAACTGGAGATGGTGCCGCCAATGCTGACCGCTCTCTACGACAGAGCTTTCCAAGGCCTCTTCGACAACAAGCATACTCGACGAAGTCTTGTATCTCCAATTCTCGGAACTGTGGTGACGGCTTTACGACCGTTGCGGCTAGAGGAACTAGCGAGCCTAATTCAATATGATTGTAGCAACGGCGAATCTATCACCGAGGCCACAAAGCGAACACTAACTACGGACCTCGTAAGAAAGCATATAGAGTGCAATCCTTTCCTTATGATACAGGAAGACAGGATCTGCTTTATCCATCATTCTGCTAAGGAGTTCTTGGAACAAAAATGCACAATGTCCGGTGAGAAAACCCCACTGGCAGATGAGTCAAAACACCAGATCTGGTTTCACCATCGGGAGATCTATCTCAATACTTGTCGCCATTTAATGGAAGAGTCAGGTATCATCGAGCGACCGAAAGCCATGGGAGGCCGGGGAACCCAGGTCGATGAACTACCTCTTCGACAGCTGGATTATGCATGTTGCCATTGGACAACCCATTTTGAGCAGTACATGTTACAAGCCCAGAATACGAAACTGACGTCGTCGATTGTCAATTTAACATTTCAAGAAGAGTTAATGCTGTTCTTTCAGCGGTGTTTCTTAAACTGGGTAATAGTTCTTAGCCTCCTGTGGAAACTGGGAGAGGGCATCGAGCAATTAGAGCATCTCAAGGCCAGTACGGAGGTGAATATGTCCCCCAACATGACCTTTCTGTTATTCTGATGCTTAACGCGACTCTTAACGCATATGAGTTTAGTGCGCGCTGGGGCAGCATTGTAATGGTATTTGGCAAAATACTTCCGATTTGATATTGGATGCTCAGCTCTTCGTATCTCATAACCGAGAACTTCTCGAACAATCGAAATATGGGACTGCGAATGGGATATATTCAGCTATTTTGTTCAGCCCAGAACGCAGTCCAATCCGGCAGTGCTATTCGTCCACTATTTCGCGGTGGATCCAAAAGGGACCTCTGGAGGATCAAGACTGGGATCATTGCGCTCACTCCTTGATAGAAAACTTCTATGGGCCGATACAAGCGATAGCACTTTCTTCTGGTACTGGACGTGTCGCATTCGGATCTTCTGGGGGATATATTGAGATAAGAGATATAAAGTCCAAGGGGAGGGTGTTCGGGGGCTGTCCCATGAATTTACCTTGGGAGCAATCGAAGGGAGTAGTCTCCAAAAGCATTAGATTTTCCGAGGATAACGCCAAAGTCATGGTTACTCTTCAGGGATTTCTCGAAGGGGACTCGAGACCTTTGCAAGGTGGCGCTTTCTGTGTACTTGACATACTCGCTGGAGCCTGGGAGGGCGCACCGCGGATCATTCATTGGGAAAACGAACCCGACTCACAGAACGCTCTCCTTCTGACTCCCAATGGCCGGTACTGTATAGGGTATTGTGATACGAAAATCATACACTTCAAAACCAACAATGAACATACCACTTTCGACGCCGGAAAATTATCGATATCCAGTGGCCACACAGGATCTATTCAGTCCATATTTTTTTCGCCGGATAGCGAGAAATTTGCAACTATATCGTCTAGGGAAGTTAGAGTATGGAAGACGCAATCGGCTACCAGGCTCCATACCGTCGATCTATTATACCCGCGATATATGTATCGCTCTCCGTCCAACCTCGGGTCTCTTGAGTTTGAGGAGGGGCTTGTTTGTTTTTCGCACGACTGGCAGGTCCTTGCAATTGCCGATAGCAGCCATCAGGAGCTCAAGGTTTTGAAACCGCCCACCGGAGAATCTACCAGTGTCGTGAGGCTGCCTGGGACTCCTATTAGACTCGCCCTCTCCAAAGATGGTACTGTCATCGCATGCTTCTTGCAGCGCCGTCCGGATCCGACCACTAAAAATTCAAATTTTATGGAAAAGGACCCGAGCATATCTGTGTACTATCTTGATCAGAAGCACTTTCGGCTCCGTTGGTGTCAGGATATCGCAGGTGTTGGACTTTTGACGACTTTCCATGGTGGCTGGGCTCTCGGAAGTCCATGGAATCCAGATGGAACTTATTCAAGCCATGACTGGTTTCTATGGAATCTGGGAACCAACAGTGTCATACCACTGCAATTACCTCTCTACAGGCTACCTCCCTACAGGCTACCTCTCTACAAGCCAGATCAATGCTCCCACGCGATGATGTCCGAGGACGGGTCTTTACTTGCCACAGTACCTCTGAAACCTGGAAAGGGCTTCCTCACAATTTCGGATCTCAGGTCCTACCCGAAGGTCACATCATCACTATCGCCCCTCGCAAAGGCCCGCTCTTCCCCGTTCTTTTCCTTGTATCCGTTGCCTACGCGCCAAAGGAAGACCACTACTGCCATTGGGCCTGCAGTTGATAAAATCCGTGCACTAACGATTTTGGAAGCGGAGAAGGGCCGAACATTTGAAGGAGTACCGGCTGGAGAGGTGGTTGAAGCTTTAACCATCTCAGCTGATGGGAGGAAGGCGGCGATATCGGGGAAGAAGATCTATGTATGGGGAGTTGACGATCGGATTCTGCAGCATATCATCCCTCTCGATGCGGGCCACTCGCTTAAGCTTGGATCGTTGAAGTTCGCCCCCAATGGCGAAAAACTGGCTTTCATCACTTTCGGCGAGTCTGTCAGTCGCCAGTATCTCAATATCTATGATATTTCCCATTCTCGGCTACTGAAATTGAAAGCGTGCACGCGCGATTTGACGTCATACCTGCACGGTGATTCGCCGGCGCTTGGAATATGGGCCCCGGCTTTCTCGCCTGATGGGTCGACTGTAGCGTATTCGTACGGCAAGAACATCGGTCATACCAAGATAACAACGAATATGGGCAGTCTTAGGCTTGGAGCCGCCGTGACAGGACGTTTTCCTTCTAATGATTCCTGTGGACTTAGGGATCCACCGTTGGTAGCAGTATTTTCCGGAAACGGTCGCTTTGTAGCGTTTGCTTCTGGCCAGCATGTGAGCTTGTATGACACGGATACGACAACGGTCGTCAGCACGTATATCGGTTACGTGGATGCCGCTCCAGATTATTTATTGTCATTCTGCCACAGTGGAGGCTGTTTGAGGTACGGGTACGATCATCAACTACTAGTTGAACAAACAGATCTAGATGGGGGCTTTCGGTTGCGAAGGCCAGAATCCTGTGGCCTGGGAACAACAAACCTTAGAGTTCCATGCCTAAAAGTCGAATCAGATACTTGGGATCGGGATTTCGTTGTTTCCTTCGCTGGGTCGCCTATCATTATGATGCCTCCACCGTATCGTCCGCGTTGGCATCGATGCAGCGGGGACGGGACGGTTGTGGCTATTCTTCCAGGTGGGAGGATTTACACGTTCAAATTGGATGTGAAAACACTGGCCGAGGACTTGGAGATCGAGTGGTCATGGCCGTGGGGGCTACATGGAGGTGAATGCCGATTTTGTCAGACTTGAGATCCGGAATCTGTAAGTGCTAGGACTTAACCTAGCTTTGGGGTACTTCCTAACATACCTGATGTCGTTACTATAGATTGAAGGCTAAGGCGACATGTACCCGCGGATGACAATTGATTATATCGGCTAGATCTTTGAGGGAACAGTACCTGTACACGCCGGCACCCATGGATTCAAGGGCAACAATGCAAAGCTAGAGTTGTAAAATCTAGCGTCCACATATTTCCACAGCTAGCGCAGTGGAAAGGGACAATCTGATTACTCAAGCAAGAAGTATCAGTCTCAAAGCGGTCGCCAAATCGTTCGTCCTCATTATCATATCATGTAGTTCGAACTCACGGACCCACACCTGATAGCTAATCCCTGCACGCGGGACCGCTTTAACGGCAGCCGCGAACGGGGTTAGCTCCAGCCAGCATTAAAACCAGGTCCCTGCTCCACCCTCTTTCTACCTTGCTTCAGTTGCTTACTCCTCTTTGCTCGAGCACCGCACCCCCAAATCAATTACATACCCCTTCACATCTTTTTGAGTTTAAAAACAAAAAAAACAAGAAGTTGTAAATGTGACCGCGGATAATCAATTGATCACATTTGAAACTTCCCCCTTTTCTCCTTATCCCCTTTCTCACACGAGCAGGATACCTTTAAGTCTTACCATTTCCTTTCGAGAGGTACCTGTCTCCCCGGGAGCTACTCCTCACAGGAAAGCAAGCACACGCACGTCGCGAAAAAATACAACGTTCGCAACGCAGTTTTACCTTGTGTCGTTGACCTCCACATGGCTGGCTCCTCGATACCCCGTCCTGCGTCGTAAATTCTCCACTTTTTGATAACTGAAAAAACAAAACCAAAAAAAAGGGATTTCCATCAAAAGAAACCTCAAGATTCCGTCAAGATGTTTGCAAACTGGAATCTCCTGATCCCTGCCGATAAGGACAAATCCGCCCCAAAAAACCCCGCCATCAAAAAGGCCAGGCTAACCTCCATAACCTACCCCCGCTGCCTCTCTCTCTGCGCCACCCCTCCCGCGGATGCATCTTCCACCGTCCCGTCGCTAGACGCGATCATGCAAGTTTTCTCAACCATCCGAAAACCCTCCGACGTTGAACCGTCACATTTACAACTCCTCAACGTCAACTACTCATACGATCTCCCCTTATCCTCACTGATCCCCGTCAAGTACCACCCGGACGAAAACGACGATGACGAGAACAGCCAATTCAATCAACGGAGGAAAGAACTTGCCGTGGAGAACCAGGATGCGTACGATTTTATCGCTAGGAGGAGGAGGGATATCAAGATTGGGAATTTCTACAAATTCTTCCAGGCGATGGAGATGGTTGAGTTGATTTTGTCGTCCGAGACTCCTGGGGATCAAAATAAGGACGGGAAGGATCCGAAGATGGATGGAATCCCCGTGGATGGCGGTGCCGCTGGTGCTGCAGCTAGAAGTGCTGCGAAGTATCGAGAGGAGCTGTTGAGGAATTTCGTGGACCCTGTGGCTTGGGGGTTCGATATGCGGGTATAGTGTGTAACATTGTCCCTTCTCCCAATTTAAACTTTCCGATCGTTACACAAGACATACTGACCCGACGCGAAACGACACAAACAAAGCCCTCCACGTTACCCACCAAAGCTCCTCTCCCGCCGCTCTCTCTTCTCCGTCAAAGCGGATCTGTATCTCCACCTCCAACCGCCCACCATACAAGAACGCAAGGAAGGAGTAGTCGTCGGCCCTGCGGTGGTACTGCAAACCCGTAACGAAGAGAGGTTTACCGAAACGGATGACGTGGCTGATGCCGTACACGAACTATCGGCGCTTTTGACGCTGAGCCAGGAACGCTGTAGGACGGGGATGCATAAGAAGGTTAGGTTCCAGGCTGTTGGAAAGGATAGGGCACTTGGCGGTGACGATGTGAGGATCCAAATCTCTTCATGCTTTCTTCCACCCCACCGGGTAAATCGCTTCATACTAACATGCATCAAACAGCTCTTCTTGATTTCATCCGTGAACCACCATCTCGCGATCTCGCACGTGTTCTTGACAGACGCCTACATCAGATTCATCAGGACCGGTAAATTGCCAACCGAGGAGTACAGGGAGAGAAATCCCCAATGGCGCTCCTGCAGGATCGGACGGACTAAATGGTACAGCTTGATCGAGATGGATGGAAGAATCGATGCTCTCAAAGCGGTCATGGCGGTGATGAATTGGCTGAAGAGGACCGATTAGGGGAAATTGAGATCGCAGATCGTTTTTTTGGTAGGGTTCGCGACTGACTGTCTTTTTAACCTCCAGCGGGGAGCGATTTCATAGCGAAAAAACAGTCTAGGACAGGAATTGAATTTGGTGAATTAAGTTGACTCGCGGGAAACGAAGTGGACTGCAAAAAAGTTTTAATCTTGTTTGCGAGACTTCGACATTCAAATGGTGGATATTAATTTCTGGGAGGAAACCTCTCAGATGATCATAAGGATAGTACAATCTGGCTACGGGCTCACGCGAGCCATGTGTCTAAAGCTAGCTAGCCACAAAGTCAAGGGAAATTCTACTGTTACTAGATCTATAGAAGGAAATGATATCACAAATTTCTTAGAATGAAACCAACCCAATTCTTTCTCATATGTTTCCTCGTCCTATATCGTATAGCGTCAAAGCTGTCAAAAACACATTCTTTTTAATGCATACAAGAAACAAAGGTAAAGGCTCCCAAGAACTCCAACTTTTCCCCTTGCCAGAACCTGGCAGGAGTCACTACTGAGTATGTACACACATCATTAAACCACCATGCGTCTTCTAACTACTCGAGACACTGGGCGCAGAAGTCTATCTTCAATTAGCCCACCATGAAAGTGGCAAAAAAAAAAAAAGAACGCCATCGCTCAAAAGCTGATCAATGCATAGTATATGCGCAGAGGAAAAAGGACCAATGTCGCAAATCTTTCCCTCACAAATATTTACACCCTTCCTCAACCCCGATAATTTATTGACAAACAAATTTCATAGTCCCGCACAGGATTGCTGTCCATAGACCCCTCGCAATATCTCGCTCTTGCAAGGCGTCGAAAAGCTGGTACATCGCTTCTTTAGTCTGGTTCACCCCCAATAGTGCCGTAAGTCCCTGTGGTAAGCTTTCCGATAGCAAAACTCTCGCTTTGCGTTTCAGTTCCTCCTTCTCCTCATCAGTTCGCGGTTTCTTCGTCTTCTCCCACTCCTTCGCTTCCGCTGGTGTTGGTAGCGCGTTTTTACGAACTTGGCGGATATAGTCCGCAATCACCTCTGGCTTGGTGTTAGCTTCCAAAACGTCAGATTGGATCATGTTGCGCATGCTGGCAAGTTGCGAGTTTCCTGGTCGTAGTATGACGGATTTCGCAATATTAAGGAAAGAGCGACGGATCATCCAGGCCGTCGATAACCCATAAAGTTCGTTGATAATAGAAAACATAATTTCCAAGACGTATTGTGTTTCTGTTTCTGTGATGCCCTCAAAAAGGGCCGCCGGTGGTATGTGTGGCATATATCCTGTAGTTGGTCACTAGAGTTAGCAACTACTTCCTTAAACATGCGAAGCCGGAAAGCTGATTAACAGGACTTACCAAAATCGCCGTGCTCGGATGATGCTAGGTCGAAATTGTCAATTTCACTCGGCGGTGGGGGGAGGGAAATACCGTCCAGCTCCGACGGCAGAGACTCTTCAAAAGTCATTGTGATATTTTCAGACTCCACAGTCAAATCTCTATCGAGAAGGGATGGAGTAGATTGTGCTAGTGTATCCTCATCATCGCTTGAATTGACGGTCGATAAATTGGAAGTCCTTGCTGGCGTTACACTCGCAGATCTTCGCGGAGGGAGGGGTGGATTTGTCGCTCGACGAGTCAATTGAATACTGAATCTTCCACGGTTTTCTGGTGGAGGCTCGGCAGACGAATCATCCTGTGCTGATACGGGCGTTTCTAAGCCTTCGTCATTCATACGTGCTCGAGAGGCAGCCCTGGAGGCGTTATTCGAAATGAATCCAAAGGGGGGACGGTTGTTATCGGTTCGCTCAGATGGCGATTGAGCTTGCGACTGCGACGTCAGCGCCTTTTTGATACCTCCAAAGAAAGCTTTGCCGCCTTCGCTAGCGGATTGTGGAGCTTTCGTGATAGTACCGAGAATATTCTTTCCCACGTTCTCGAGGGAGGTCGTACTACGCCATGGAGTGCTTGGGGTGTCTGGTTTCGACTGCTTCTCGCGCTCGCGTTTATCTTCGTCTTTCTCGAAGAACTTGTATAGGGCCTCCGTTTTCACGAGAGGCTCCTCGCTCAGTGCCATCCGCAGATAGAACTCCAACATAGCGACCACCTCATCGATAGATCGGTTTCTCCATGTCGGTAAACCTTCTTCCGAAAATGCCATCATGTATTTTTCACATCCTGAGATCCTCGCGACGCTGAAGATAGTAGCGTGCAAAGCCTCAAAGTCCTGATAAGTCCTCATCACAATCCGTCCAGCCGAAGCCAAAGGTTCAAGCTGGATCATGAACAGGTTCTTCGGCTTCGATCTCAGGGTTCTGGACGGGTCTGGAGTTGGACCGGTATCTATTACTGTGACTCTTGCATTCAGAAGTCCGGCACCAGGCGAAGGCTTTGTCTGTTCAACGGCTTGAGACGGGCAGGTTCCGCTGCGGCTGGATTCAGAGCTTGTTTTATGGGGTGTCACGGAAAGTTCCGATACACTAGCATGAGAACTGGCGCTCGAGGATGCTCTCTTCAAGGTTGTTTCAATTGGTGAGCGCGGTGGACTATCAACCGGGCTTTGATTTTGACTCCTCGGGCGCATCTCTAGGCTCTTTCTTTCGACAAAACTGTCCTGGTTGGCGTTCGAGCCGAACCCGTTTCGAATATTCTCAAATGGTTGCGTTCTAGCGGGTCTCTCTGCCGACGGACTATTAGTAGGGTGCGTGCCGTTCGTGCCGTTCATACCGTTCATGCCATTGGTATGCTTGATCCCGTTTGCACCGTTCGTTTGCGTTGGGGTCGGCCTATAATTTTCTTTCCTGGCTATCGGAGATTGAGTTGTAGACTTTGGTTCTGGCGGGATAGAAGTTGATACCCTGGGTAGGCCCCCCTGTGCTGCTCCTGCGACGCTTCTATCGAAAGCCTGGAGTACTGCACCAACGCCTTCAGTGGTAGGACCGGTGCTTTCCTTCTGTTCAAGAAAATGAATGATCCACTCATTAATGAACTCCGGGTCGCTGAATTTTTCCACCATATTCCAAAGTATGACGCTTCGCACGATGTTCTGCAAGAACAGCGAGACTGGTTCACTATGCTTTAGATCACGTGGGGCAAACTGTTGAATGATATCGACTGATAGCTCTCGGAGTTTCTTATCCTGAGCACCCCGGTGGACTAGGTCTGCCAGATCCGATTTTGGATTCCCCGAGATATAGGCCTGGACACCCGTCCTAAGTTCCCTATTTACGCTAAGAGCTCGAGAGAGATCTTGCATGAACGTTGTCATGGTGCCTGAGATGTTTATGACGGACCAAAAGAAGACATCGGCGGGGCGTTTATTGTTCATATGTTTTGAGAACCGAAGGAAGGTTTGGGTGAGATAATGATGACAAGTCGCGGGAAAAGACGAATCATCAGGAATGAGTGTTAGGTACCAGGAACTACAGCAGTTAGCACTAGTCGCAAAAGAGAACACTGCCAGTACCTACTTGATACAGTCTTTGACGACGGCATTGCAAAGCTCGTCCAAAGCACTTCCAACCTTCGGGTTCAGCGAGGAAAAGTCGGCAACAGGTTCTTCCTGCGTTTTCTATGATTCGAGTTAGTCATCTCCATCTGCAGCATTTACAATCCGGCGGAGTGCTACAGACCTTCTCTTTAACATCTTCGGACCCTTCTGTTGAAACGGAGTCTTTAGGTCTGGCTAGTGACCTAACAGCATCTGATAGACCGGTCTGATTCTGGAGAGCAGCATGGAGCATGGCTCCCAGGAATGTGCCGACCAGCAGCAGTCCGACCCTCCCGAATACCGTGCTCATGATCAGAGCTACAACCGATAAACTAACTATTAAAGACGTTTCGGATGCACTGCTGACGGCTGACAGTATTCTGTCCAGTAACGGTGGCAATTGCTCCTCAGGTTGATGCTTTGATGGTGTGTTCGGGGTTGTGATACCATTACCGCTGGATTCTGGGGATACTGTTGTATCAGTGTTGTTGGCAGTGGGACCTGGGAGCAATGAGGACAGCTCAGTGTCTGCCCTCGGTGTGGAATCCGTTTCTTCATCTTGAACCACAATGGAGTCTTCAGAAGCTGTCGGGGGTATAGGTAGCACCGGTGTCGAACCAGATGCTTCGGAAGTGGCTATTGGGATTGGCATATTGGGCCAAATGTAGGGGTAGAGACGTCGCCTGCGGCGGAAGGATAGGTGGATATCGGAGTTCTACTGTCGATGTCTGGCCCCTTCCCCACTTCGCAGCATCTCCCCTACGATGCTTTAGCAAAGATCGATGGACAGTAGTATTGTACGGCGACAGCCAGTGTGTTTTCGGTTTCGGGATACGATGAATTCGAATTTGGCGACAGACGGAACCAGGTAAGGTTTCTGAGTTGTATTTAAGGTTGCTTCGCTGCCGTGGTAAGTTTAATTGGCGAGCTGTCGCCTTTACGTCGCAGAATTAACAAAGACAGGCAGGCCGGCTGAGCGTGCAAACGGGCCGGGTGACGTACGCCAGAACTAACAGCTGTTAAACAACGGGCGGGGATGTCGCACAGCTGTCGTGAAACGGTCGGACTCGAACTATCAAAAGCCGGCTTTGATACGTGTCGAGAGGGATTTCGGAAGAATGTGGATAATTTGGCAGTGTACGGGCAACCTAGCTAAGTGCTTAGGATTGAATATAATACGCGATCCTAAAGCTAAAGGGATCCCGGGGCAAAGTTTGGTCCGAGACTATATATATGTTAAAGGAGAGTGGAGCTTCGGACCACTGCACAGTCAGTCGATGTATCCGTCCAGGGCCGGCGAGGGCGATGGCTAAGGCGTTTTGATGGGTGGGAGCTTGAATAGCTGGCTCGACTGTCTCGCTGGGAGCTAGCACTGGCCACCTAACGATGTTCGAGAATATAATTTTGGAATCGAACGGAAAACTGTTGGGAAAACGTCGACGGACGGGAGGCTCTAAGAACTATCGTAGATAAGGGATGAAGCAATAAAAACGAAATAATCTCAAAGACGAGGACTTTAAAATACCCAAAATAACCAGCTCTCCTTGAAATCGTCAATCGGAGCGATCTGGGGATCCTCTCTGGACAGCCGGCGGACGGCTTGGCACTTCCGACACACTCAAAACAGCCAATCCAATTTCCAAAACGAAGGGGTTCGACCTTGCCACTTATCCGGTGGCAGTACCCCGGACGAACCTATCGACGACTGCGAACGAACTGGTAGAATATCAGTCTTGCCCGGAGATCCAAATTTCGCCAGAAAAAATCTTCAAAAGATAGCGTTTTTGTTCAGTCATGCAAGGCTGTGTATGCAGGGTCGTTTCATGGACTAACACGCCAACATTCGATATTCATAGGAATGCGAAGACTTGGATACAACCAACTAGATCGATTAAGGTTATTGATATCCCCAAAGAGTTTGACCAGCTTCGAAGGTCATTGCATCGCACCCCTCACCATACGATTGCATTCCACGCAGATTCCCCAGATCCCCCGCGAATCCGGCTATTCCAGTTTCCGATATATTAATACGAACCGCCCGTATATCTGAATGTGGCTATTTAAGTCATCGTGTGCAATTCGCCATTGTCGTACTGTACTAACCACTTAAGCATCGGATTTCTGTCTTCATCATTGACGGGACCCACAGTTCCCTGCATGTGAGTCGCTGAGACAAGGTAGGCCATGCGTGGGTCGCCGAAAAGCTTAAATGTATCCTTCGATATAAAGTAGCTTGGAAATACCTCCAGATCCTCAGGTCTAGAAGTCGCTCTATTGAAGTAGTTATAAAACAGAACTAAACATACACGCAATCCGTTTGCGAATTTTCAATGCCCCATCTTGAACCAACTAGCTAAAATCTCAACACAATCCCAGTGCAGAATCCAACAGTTCCACAAAACGACCAGCATTTCGCAACGACCCGTACAACATGTGTCTCGTTATATGCACGACGCGACGCCTAACTCACAAATATCCATCTTCTATATAATTATATGCACCTGTTCGTCGTAACTTCAGGTATCCCAAGAGAAGACCTTGCCCGTATGCAGTCCTCTACGGATAAAGACGAAAATCGATTGGGTAACCGCGACGAGTCTTCGTCGGAATTGGAGGATCGCTGCAGTCCCACTCTTGGCAAGTGTAGGTACGAGACTATATTTTAACGGGCGTTAGAATCAATTTGACTGTGAATTCTGCGTACTTTCGACAGATTGTTTCAGACGAAGAATTAGGGATGCCTTCAACTAACCTTAGCCAGTTTGACCCCTTTAATATCTGTCAGCGGGAAAGGCCAATCTTTGTCTTCCTTGTTCCAATCCCTCCAGTCACTGACTTCACAACCATGTGGGTTTGTAGGGTCTTCCGTAATCGTGAATGGCGCCGTCCCTTCCCGTCTATCAAAAGTAATCGCCTTGCTACGAAGACCGCCAGGGAACGATACCCAAACCCTATCTCCGGGGATGGTAAGCTGGCTGCCGAACTGACACGTATTATCCGGCGTGTCTGGACTGAGTTTGCACTCCTGGAACTCGCTCCCGAGTGGCTGAGTAACCATGGTCTGTACTTCACCCCCAAGTTTATAAGAGATCTCGATCGACCCCATATAGCCGACGAGGTTTTCCAGACCGGAATCCGAGAAACTGGATGAGCGATCATCGTATTCGTAGTATAGACGTTCAAAGACCAATTTGCAGGTGTGATGAGCTGGAAGCTCTGGCACTGGTAGTGGCTCTGGAACGGCCACTGACCTGATGTGAGGGGTTGGTTGCGGACCCATGGATCCAAAAAGATTCAGCCAGCCGATGGACTTGACGAAATTTTCCCATAAACCTAATGGGCCGCTCATCTTGAATGATTTTAGTTGATCGATATAATGAAAAGAATGCTCTATGAAATTGAAAGGGTGCTATGGTGTGTACTTCTGAAGCTGGATATCTTGAGGGCAATGATCACAGCACTTGAGAGGGACGGACTACGACATCTTTATACTCTATCGGGATACGTAGCTTGCTTCTCAGCTTTTAATCTCTAAGTGTTCGTTGATTCTAAGAGTAACGACGTAGATAGCTCGGGGCGGATATCCGGACCATGTTGGATATCAGCAGCTAGCTTTCGTGAGACCGAAACAACATATTCAATCGATCGAGTTGCGAGTGTCGAAATGGATTGCGTTCCAGAAAATGACATTCTCAAGGCCACGTGCGAAATTGTAAACTCGGACTGGCTAAAGACCCTAGTATACAAGTAATATCGAACTGGTCTAAAAAGACAATAGTGTTGTATATGTCAAAAAAATCTTTATAAACCACCGTGAAGTTCAGTATCGATTTTGAACAAGCGCGAACCCGATCCCTGATACAATTCCTGTTTTGCTCAGGGATTCTGCGCTCTTGTATTGCAGGCAGCAACTTGGCCCAAAAGTTGACACATTTTAAACGAACGCTAAACTCTCCGAATCTAGCAAATAGTCGTTTCAGCAATGACTTCGGGCTTATAAATTTGATTTATTCATGAATTCATAGATATCGATAATTGGGGTGCCGGCACATAAATCTGATGTCGAGGATGACTGGGACTTGCGTCCCATGCATGGTGTATTTTTGAGTCACTGCAGTGATGTGATGGCGCTAGTCCACCCGTGCAGTGTTGTGGACCTCCAGGACCGGTTCGCCTTATCGCCCAAAGTTGTCCCCCACCGCTTGCTTATAAACTCACACTCGCCCTTCTAAGCTATGATCCCAATCAACAGATCTTAGATTGAAGTCGATATTTCGTCAGCGGCAAATACGAATACAACATCTGCATTGGATTCCAATAATTGCGCACGGGATCCTCCGCGCTTCTTTGAATAGGCCGAAGAATACAACTCCACCATTTCAACGACAATCCCATTCCAACCTCTCCTTGCAATTGTTCTGTACCTTGCAGTTCCGTACGGAAATCACGCAACCTTAAGCCCCCAAAAAATCCCTGGTCGTATTCCAACAGAAACAACGCAAAAAGGATGTCCGAGAAACCAACAGACCCCAAACCCTTGTCGGGAGGGCTTGCAGACGAGCTCGAGTCCTTTAGGCGCCAATGGGAAGAAGACCTTCAATCCCAAAGGCAGTCGTCTACTACTGCATCCCAAGCTAATCCAGACGCTCCTACTACATCATCAAACCCGATCGACCATAGTACACATAAGACACCGCATAGGCGGCGGCCCTCCCAGCACGCCCGTGATATCATTCCGGAAAATCTATTGGCCCAAAGGCAGCATGATTTCGATGGGTTTAGAAGCTTGGACCTGGAAGCGAAACTTACGCCTAGTCTCGGGCATGGCGAAAGAACCCTGGATAGTGCGCCGTTGACGACGGGGTTGGAGCATTATGAGGCAGCTGTCGAAAAGGAAAAGGATGGGAGGATTAACGAGAGTGTGCGGTTGTACAGGAAAGCCTTTAAGGTATGTATGCATAATTCGGTTTATATCGTCCTATAGATTGGGACACGTGGGATATATAATAAAGCATTATGGATGATGAACTAACATACCTCTAGCTCGACCCCTCTGTTCATGAGAAATACAAGGAAAAATACCATCCTAAGCAAACCGGTCAAGCAAAAGCGAAGAACACAGAGTCAGCAGAGTATGTCGATAACAATTTCCTCGGGTAACCAAGATTTTGTAACTAACAACGGTCTTAGGGATCCGGAAGAAAAGGTTCTCCTCACGGAGGATCTAGTCAAGACTTTTACCGGCCTTCCCATAATCTCAGGAGAAAAGATCGATCTTGCCTCGCTCAAAGGCAAGGCTTCCTACAAGAAGGCGCCTACGTGTCCGATCTCGACTATCCCAAGAGAGATTCTCATCCAAATATTTTCTACACTTGCAGCGACAGACATCTCCTCGTTCGTCCGGTCCGTAACAGTGTGCAAATCAATATGCTATCTGATTTACACTGAACGGCAGTTCTGGAAAGAACTTTGCAAAGATGCTTATGAGAACATGATATGGGGGCCTTCCTGGGCTTGTGACATCAGAGGCGACCCGCTACTTGAACATGATCTAGATAACGTCGAGACTGGCCTAGCTCGTCTCGGCATCGTTGAAGAAGAAGAAGAAGTCGAGGGGTCTGACGAAGAAGAGACGTTCAAGTTGGATATGCTTCCAACCCGCCCACTCGATGAGATAGAGGTCATCAAGTATAATTCGTCATACAGGTTGATGTTTATCGAGCGGCCGAGGATTAGATATAACGGAATTTATATCTCAACTTGCACTTATCTTCGTCATGGACATCAGTCGGCAAGCAGTTTTGCATTGTCGGCTGTACCGATGCATATGGTCACGTATTACCGATACCGTATGTTTTTTCATCCGTATCCTTCCCCCAAGGACGCAACTAATCCCTCCTCCAAAAACAGTCCGATTCTTCCCATCCGGTTTCGCCATCCACCTTCTTACACCAGCCGAACCCTCAGAAGTCGTCCACTCCATCACCATGGAGAATTACAACTATCTCAAGGCCACGAAATCAACAACATCGTCAAACCTCCCATCCCATCTCAATAACGTAAAACACATACTCCCCGCTCGCTGGCGTGTGCATTTCGACCCGGAAACCTACCCGTCGCCCAACTCAACAGAGGAACCAGGGCATCGGATCCAGATCGAAAGCAAAGGTTCCGATACTGCTGGTCGATATATCAACACCCTTGACCTGACTCTTAAGATGAGGCCGAAAGGAATTGGCGGGCGAAGAGGATACGGGGATAGGCTTTCGTGGAATAGTTACACTAGTTTCAACGTTTTGACTGAGGATAAAGCGTCATATTCGTTGAAAAACGATAAACCGTTTTATTTTAGCAGAGTGAAAAGCTTTGAGCGGGAGGCAAGGGGGGAGGTTGAAGGGTGACTTGGAAAGTCTTGTTTTTCGCAAACTGTGGATATAAATCGGCTATGTGACTAGGTGTAAACTTGTTCGGAACATTATCCTCGAACCCAAACCTATAAAATCAGCCTCAGTCAAAGTTTTCGTGCAGCCGCGGAGGGGTTGTTCAAACAGCGGTTCGGGACCTTGAGAAATTTAGAACTCTTGCCCCACAGACTGGTGGCAAATGGATCATTTATTGGTCCCAACTGCTTGATATATACAAGGTTGCATCGCAATACCATTTAGAGTTTGTTTTATCCTAGCATCTGGGCCTGGCCGTTATTTAAGGCCCTTGCCAGTTCACCGCAGAACCTCGGCACCGCACTGTGGGCACCATGGCCACTTGCCCACCAAGACACAGGATGTAGTACGAAGGGGATTTACAATATTTACAGACATATATTAGAGTAATACTTCGCTTGTGCAGTAGACGCATGTTCATTATACATATAAGTTTGTGTATAGAGGCATAAATGTTATGGCCAGGGCATATCAAAATTTCTTCAATACTGCATTGTTGATTGGACTTCGGCAGGTCAGTTTTCCGAAATCCACCGCTCGCATGTAGGGCGAAGCATTTTGCGGGCAGCCTGCCAAGACGTCACTCATTTCCCAACGCTCGCGCACGAACGCCACCAAAGTTTTAGCTCGTAAACCCGTCTAGTGATTGATCAATTGATCAGCTGCATGAAACCCCTTTACATACGTATATTTCGGTCAGATAAGAGTGCGCGCGACGTGGAAATAGGAATCATGTTTGGTATAAAGGGACAGCAGGTTCCACGAGGTTTCTTGTCATGACTCTAAAGTCGACCTTTCCTGGGACTTAGATTTCTCGCGAGTACCCGGTGCCGTACTTGACTTGAGATTTCTTTTTTTTTTTTGTATAGCGTATTCGAGATATATCGATAGGCACCGTCAACATGGTTCTAAGATCATTGGTCCTTGCACTTGCACTAAGCGGTGCAGTGTCCGCAACCTGCTCGGGGTAATGCCATGCGGATAATTGCTTGAGAGGTAAGATGCCTATGAATGGCTGCGAACGAAATTTATATCGTGGCTCTTCGACGGTATAAATCTGAACATACATACTTACGAAAACCTGTCTTAGCACTGAGGGCTTCCCAAATTGCTACACGCCTACCTGCTGCATCCGCAGACTGTGCGCGCATCCTCGATGTCACATACACCCCTCCTACAATGTGAGTAGAATGCACGTTGTACCATTATATTGCATCTTTGGTTCCGGTCTATGGGGTCTGATTCAAAACCCCCACCCAAATATATAGCACCATAACGGCCTATTCCACTATTTCACAAACGGATACTGTCACAGTACCCACCACGCTCGTTCAATCATTTTTCGACACCCAAACCGACGTAATTGAGGCAACGGCAACGACGGATGTACTGGTTACCGTTACACACCAGATAGCCAAGAGGGCTGCTACTTCCATCAGTTTCCCAGTTTATGCGACACCTTGCTCTGGGCTCCCCCGTTTCTCCAGTGCTTGCTCCTGCATCGGTGTCAACCCCAGAACTATCACCGTCCCGGCACCATCGACTACTATTACACTACCAGTCACCGAAACCAGCCTTACGAGCATTACGGTCGTTGAGACTACTTCTGTTACAATCACGGATGCAACTGTAAGCGTTACGAACACTGTAACCACAGTGACAAACACCATCGAGACGACCGTCACGCAGGAACCCCCCAGGCCTACCGGACCTGGTATCTATGTCAATGGCTTGCATCAAAACATCTGGTTGGGAGGACAAATATCTTCCGTCCTTACATACGCCATTGAGATTACAGATAGTAGCGGAGAAATCTTCCCTACGATTGACGGAAACGGTAACCTGTGGCTCGGCGGAAGAATCGCCAAGGGAGATTCTCTGAGCCATTCCTCGGGGTTAGATTTATTCTGGGTCGAACCGAATGCCCCGACGAACAACCGCGATCCATATGTCTGTCACAAGGATGCGAATTCTTTCTTGAAATGTTGGGCTGGAGACCCTAATATACCCAAGGTGTTCATACGGGGAACGGGAGGGAAAATCAAGGTCGTGCCAGAAAGTAATTCCAGCGAACAAACAATCCTCGAGATCAAGATCTAATAGTCGCGGCTTGTAAATCGATCTTGAGATCCGTCTTGCAATGGTTTGTATGGCATGCATATATTCTAATCCTGCCAATTATTGTCTATCTAAAAGCGAGTAATAGTAATAGATTTAGAGGCGGATGTTTACAATTGGTTTGCGCTACCGCTTTAAAGTTCTGCAAATGTCTATAGAGAGAGTGGGAGTTCATGCTTCGTTTTGACGGCTGTTGGTCTATAAATAAAAGTTCCACAGAATATTTATCGTGTAAACCGGATATTTCCTTCTGTTTAATGATTTGAATTGCAGAAGCTTGCCCCGAGCCCGAGATACTCTATGAGACTGTTGCGATATAGATGTGGGTCAGGGAATAGATCTCCACCCAACGTCCTTTAACATAGAGCCAGGTGAGTTTGAGGTTGAATCCAAGTTTCATCATGTGAATCATGCATCACAGTTTTACAATGTCGTAGCTAATACGACGTGCTGGTGATCACTGGTCTCTTTATAGCGGATACCAGCACCTCTCGAAACATAAGTAGTAGTGCGTTGCGAACTGTTGGATTCCTTATCATTGTCTCGGACAGTACTAGTATAGCTCGAGCCCAACATCTAGCTATCCGACATAACTGACCATCTGTTACAATCCTGGTGTGCATGTGGATATATTGGTCGAAAGAGAGGCTGGGATAAGGTTATACAGTCTAAAGTTACGCAGATTAATCAACAATCGCCCGGAAAACTCAACATAGAAATCGATATCCGACAAGGGCCTAGGTTACAACCGGGACGACGTGCACACGAGCGGAGCGGCTCAACCCGTAGACTTTCTCCAATATGGCGATATTCCAGGTTTCCGCGAAACTCGATAGCTCTGTACTGCTCGGAGACGCAAAAAAGGACCCCTTGTTGGCCGTTGCAGTGTCAGTCGTTATCTATGGTTCTATCCTCGCCTTCTATCGATTGTTCCTTTCACCATTATCAACCATCCCAGGCCCTAAGCTTGCCGCTATTACCAGGCTATGGATTTTGTACCACGACTACAAAGACCAAAGGACTGATATAATAGTAGATCTACATCGAAAGTATGGACCTGTTGTCCGACTTAGTCCGAACGAGGTCTCATTTACCTCCACATCTGCTATTAAAGATATATACACAGGAGCCAGCCGCGAAAGCGGGTTCCCGAAAGGTTAGTGGATTGAACACAGATTTAAATCCGCGTATAAAGATAATTGAGTTTCTGCAATCAGCGGAATACCTAACATCGACGCTCCTCGTTCTCCAAACTAGGTTTCATGTACGCCATGTTCACTCATTACGGGAGGTTTAATATGTTCTCCTCCCTGACGTCTGAGGAACATTCGTGGAGACGTCGAATGATTGCAAGTTCTTACTCCTTAACGAACGTCTTGAATCGAGAGGCAAAGAATGGCGATATTTGGCGAACAGTAGGAGAATACGTGAAACATGCGCGGAGGGAGGGTACCGATTCTAAGAGCGGGCCGGGGCGTTCAATCGATATCTACACAGCGAACATTTACTTTGCATGTGACAACGTCAGTGCACATGTCTTCGGGGAGGAGTTAGGGACGAAGGCGTTAGGGTCCGTGTTGGATAATGCGGAGATAAAACTCCAACGGGACTCTATCGACGATTGGTATATTCCAACGAGGAGGGAGAAGGTACGTGCACCTAAGCCCAAGAATTTTAGCAGCCTCGGGCCTCGTGACTGTATTATATTCTTTCGTAATGGAAATAGAATCATATAATTGACAATATATAACCGACTAGATTTATCTTTGGACCGATTTCAACTTCGCCCTGAAGTGTTTTGAGACATTCGAGAAAACGACCAAGAAAGTGATCCGTGTCATTCAACGCAGGGTAGATCTAGATACGAAGTATATCGGTGGTACTTTTCTTCATAACTATGCATACAAGAATATGCGCGATCTTAAGAATCAAACACCGCTCGAACTTACGGTGGCAAAAAATCTTCTCACCGGTAAAATCTCAGGGAAAGTGGCAGAGAGCTTCGACGAGTTCGGTGCCGCAAGTGAGTCGATGGTACGTGTTCTCTCCTTAGCCCCACAGGGCACGGACATGGCTGATGTTATGTCGTCTACGGGTCTAGGACCATATGCTCGCAGGTAAGATACGTAATAGCCGTTGTACAATTGTGAGAATAGGTCCAAGCTCGGGCTATTGTTAACTATGTGCAGGGATGGATACCACGAGCGACACCCTTTCTTTCCTTTTGGCCATGCTTTCCCTTCCTGAGCATCATGAATATCAGGAAATGGTTAGACTTAGTCTTCCCGATTTGCCTCCATTCGGCCAGCCCATGAGTATGATAGATATTAACCACATCCTGAACAACCCATACCTGAACAGTATAATCAAGGAAACACTCTTGATATTTCCCGCAATTCCTGTCACACTCCCTCGAGTTGTGCCCTCTGGCGGCCGGGTGGTTGACGGACTCTGGCTTCCGGCCGGGACTTTAGCCTCTTCTTCGGTTCGAGCAGTCAACCTAAATCTTCTTCCAGAATTCGAGAAGGGTGCAAACAATGTTCAATGGAAACCTAGTCGGTGGCTCGTGGAGTCCGAAGCAGACAAAGACAGGGTGCAGGAGCTTGAAAGGAGGCTGTGGAGCTTTGGTTCCGGTGGTAGAGGTAGGCTTGTTCTTGTGGCTTCCCATGGAACGTTCTTTCAACTAACCACCGCTTTAAGGCTGTATCGGAAAACAGTACGGTTCACAATGCACGAAATTAATATAGGATACGAGGTATACTGACTAACGAATGTACGACTAATATAGCCTGGCATTGACAGAGATGTCGCTCCTTCTCGCCGGTATTCTGGCGAACTTCAAGCTTAGACGGGATGAAGATTGCACACTTCATGCTCCTCACAGGTAAGTTCCACTCGGTGAATGGAATTTACTTCTAAATAACGAAACAAAGCTTGAATAGCCGGCACTGATAAATTACTGCTGCGGTATTTAGTCACTGGACATGTAGAAGAAGTTTCCGAGATATTGCATATCTTAAAGATTTTCACGGCTTCATTCGATTCGAGCCACTCTAGTCTTGTAGCTTGCAGGAGTAAAACTAGATGCCGACGTCGCGACGAAAGTGGGGTTTTCCGAAGTTACCCCACTTGGACATATTAATAATCCCTTCTGTGCATAACTATTGAAAACCGGGCAAAATTCTGTTTTTCGATCCTAATGTCGTCCAAAATGTTCTCTGCTAGCCTCGGAGTTGCCCACCAAGTGCCTGGGTAGTCAACCACCAAGGACAACACGGCGCTTCCACTCAAATGTTGTATTTCGTAAAATCATATTTCACACTTTGCAGGTGACAGATCGCTTCCAAAAAGCTGTATAATGCAGTATAAATTTAAAAATCATAGGATGATAGCCATATGGAATGCTTGCTTCGACAACGATAACTAAAACGTGGGCTTGAGTTTCGTTGATGTTCCTGATCAAGTCGTCAGACTCAACGAGGTAGGCGTCTACCCAATAGGCTGCGTGAATATCACATCATGAATGAAGTGAAACGGGAAGTTCGGACCGTTAGGCCCTGCTTGTGCAGTCTTCAGACAGTGATCATGAATCGTAAACTTCCACTGGGATTCAATCATGCAGTCTTCAGAAGGAACCATGGACTTGTCCAGGCTAAGCCGCCTCCCGTTTACCGACTGCCAATGTTAGAACCTGATGTCATGTCAACTGATAAACCCGAAATCACAAGACGATGCCTAGATAACTTGTGGCGAGGTTAAGGGACTGCATTATTTTTAGGTGCATCCTCGCTAACTCTATCATTTGGTGACTAGTCGTTAAACTTTGCAGCATCACGACCCTTTCTTTGTAAATGGAGGCCCTGGTTATGGTCAAAACACCGTGCGACCTCGCTACCGGAAGCAAAATTCTCGATACGGGCCAACGTTTCCAACCTCGCGAACTCCTTGATGCGAAGCTCTGCGGGGTTGAACACGCTCCTTCTTGAACCGAAGAATTCCCTTGTCGACTTACCCATTGTACTAAATTGCGAGCAGCAAAATCGATATTTACCCGGACTCGGGTAAATACTTTTTTCAGGTCCAAGAAATCACTCCACCACCCGTCTCCGCCAAATCACCCCGCACTCAAACCCCGTCGTAGTTGATTACAGACCTATCCCTACCAAAAAGGAGGCCGGGTTCTTGGCACATATTGTTCGTATGCACCTATTGTAGGAGCGAAACATGTGGCGCGTCGATCTTTTGACGTGCACCAAGGACATGTACATTTTGGCTTGCAGATTCGCATGTACAGCGGTTGGCTTGGTGGTGCGCTATATCACGATTTTCTGACGAAACGTGATTCGCTCGGCTTATTCAGATGAATGAAATGAACAAAACGTTTACGGTGCGGTATTAACGCAACCGGGAAGGGCAAATATATCCTGGATATAAGAAAGCGGCTGCCTGGGGTGAATTCGAAGGCTCGATATGACCTCGAAAGTATATTATAGTATGCGGCTGTATAGTGTATCTATAGGCATGGGCGCCAGGAGAGATTAAAAGTTGAAAGTTTCTTTCTGTCACACGCCAGTATCTTCCCTGCAGCCGTTGTATGTGCACATAGCGGTGATCTCAAGAAGCATCTTACGTGTCATATACAAATACAGGGAATGCTACCAGTGATCGAATATTACTCTAGTGTCGTATGATATATCCGCACATATCACAATTCGCGGGATGAAGCCATTCTTGTTGAATGGCTATAATCGAAAATTAAAATTGTCAAGCAACTTAGCCGTCCTGAAGCCTCGAACCGAGCCCGTCGCTGGAGCGTCCTAGCCCTATATTATAATACGTTCTCGCCAAAATCCGGGGTTGGCTACGAGCAATATGGGCGTACTCTGCCTTGAAATGCATACCGGTAGCCGAGGCGTGCCGGCATCGAATTTGAGTTGTGTGAGCTTCGACTGGGTCAAGGTAGCACAGGACTTCCTGCAACACGACTTCGTCCGATCTAACCTCGAAATTAATCTAACGTTAACGTCGCAACGTTGCTTGACGAATTCGCATCACCTGTCTGCGTGCACTGACTGTTACATGCGATGTGACTATCTCTATATAAAGAAGGTGTTATCGTAAGTATAAATCCCAGAATAATGGGCCTGGGTATCGATCTATATCCCGCTCGGACCTGAGAGATCCCGCGTCAGTGCTGCAGCCGGGCCCGGCAGTAAGCTATGTGTCCTTACAATCCGATCCACGATTGTATACGTGTGAGCCCGAACGCAGGTTTGCATTTGGTGAAATCCTCTTGGTTTGTACTTTTGCTGACATTCATTCATAGCATTTTTGTGATATCTGTTGGGTCGTATTCATACATCAAATTTGCAAAGCCACGCCCGTGCGCCGGGGTAGCTCCATCGTGAAGCCTCGGAAATCAAAGCTTGTCCGTTCGTCGTTGTGGGTCTTTATGCTTCCGGTTAAAACGCTGGGACAGCACCAAGGTTTCAGAACATGGTGAAATCACGTCCCCAGCAAGCAGCAGTGGGTTTGAGAAGAGGGCACGAGACTTGTCCATCGGAGTTGGAAGAATAATTCCCCACACCCGTCTGGGATATATTGTACGAGATGCCGGGTTGGCTAGGGACAGTTCCATGCTCTGGAAGGCGTCCAGGCAAGCTTGACACTGATCGCCTATGGAAACCCTTGTCGTCGAATTGGCACACACTTGAATAACGCATTCGAAGTGTAAAATATCGCTTCTAGAAGGAAAATAGCCTGCCGATGGGCTCTCTACTCCCGCCCATTGGCCGACCACCACCTCAACATCGCAAACACACAATGCAAGGGTAATATCCCCACGGATAGAAGCAAGTGGTCCTTTCGCTGTCTGCCACGGAGATTTGACATGGGGCTGGTTTGACGACGCACGGAAGCTCTTGGCACATCTAGAACAACCAGCCTTTGTCGACGACGTGGAGCCCGCTCAAAAATTTGACATTGATTAAGGTTGTTCCTTTTCACACTATAACTGGGAATGCACGATGCCCCAGTGGTTGCCGCATGACCCACTTTGTCGCTCCGAGGTTGCCCACGATATATAACGGCTATTTATCGCTAGAATTTGCGGTGGTGGTTATGTTACGCCCTGACAAACAGCCTGCTACGTCTTACTTATCCGGAATTCGAACTCGAGCACCAGGCTCCTTTGTCCAGTCGATGTATGTACATATATAATAATATCCGTTCTTTTATTGATCACAGAATGCAACATAGACCCATGCCCTAGAGACTCAGATTCATCTCATCTTCTTCGTCGGCTGGGTGCCTTGGATTGTTTGAACTGGGTTGCAATATCAATCTGGCGCAACCTCGCGTTCGCGAGGCAGTAGACGAGACCGGCTGCACAATATCCTATCCACTGCGGATGAATCGAAGCTTCTTGTCATCCACACCGGGTTTTTTTTGAGTGCCCCTCCCCTTCCCCATCCCCCGCAATCACGAGCTGTTCTACATATAATCGCTCGTCCCTTGTAATTGGAGTTCCTCTCCCTTTAACCCCGCAAGTCCTGCCGGATCCTTGTCCCTCGCATCGCCAATATCGCAGTCCCAGAGTCAAAAGTGCTATTTCTTTTGCGAGACATCTCACCTGACGGGAAGCAATTCCCAACCCTCGAGAACCCCTTGTTCTTTACTCTCCTCCTTGAGAGAAGACAGAAGAAGTCGAAACTTTTACCCGACCTTGCCAAAGTTGCCCGTTACTTGTGTACGATCTACCATACGCCATCGTTATTCAATTTTTCTAGTAACTGTTTTCCCCAAACATCCCGAAGACTGTTTGAAGCTAACTTCAATAGGCATTCAGTAGACGGCACTGTTTTCAAAGTTTAGATGGCAACGACCCTTGGATTCGTCCTGTCTTTCCGAAAATAAATAACAATCATATATCAATTTTTAATATTCGTTGAGATGTACCCGATGACCCTTGCGGAAAGATGGGCTGGACGTAGCTAGACAGAGCTGCATTGATGGGAAGACATTATTGGTTTCTAGAAGACCACTCCTCGTCCTCCCGCTCGTCCCAGGGCTCTATCAGATCTCAAATAACTCGCCACCGCCCTTCTCCGGATAGCCCTGCTCAATCTATATTTCTTCGCTTGCTTGTCGCCATATTAACTTACCAAACCGAATTTTGGGCTACATTATCCCTCTACTATCATATGCATTACGATTCATCGACTCCTCTTTTCAGACTGCACCTATAATACCTTCTATCAATTTCGTATTCGGCATACCGGTATCTACGCAGATAGAATCTTGATCTTGCCCAGAAAATCATCACGATTAATCGACGGCCTGGCTTTACCCTGACCCTGAGGCTCCTCTCAGTTATCACATATTATCCAGTTCATCTAACAACCTTGGATGCTCTACTGAACCCGACATTACCATCACCTCAATCCTTCAACTTCTAGATCCACCACAGTCTCCCTAGAATCACCCCACCAGTCGCAACTCTGGAGCCCCTAGTAGTTAACCGAGGACCGTTTAAGTTGGGAGCCAGTCTCCAGAATAAACGGCGTGGTTTTCGATCCAGATTGTTTGGAATTCGGAAACCGACATCTGCATCACACAATAACGCAAATACATTAGTACGGCTTAGCCGTATACAGACAACCATGACGTCCTCACCGGACGCATCACCGTCTTCTGCAATGTCAGGGACGGGTGTACCACAACTATCAATAAACACATCGGATGCCGTGACCGGCGGGAATAATCTATCCAATGGGGGTGCTGCCAGGCGAACTTCTCAGGCTACGAGCGTTGAACCAACTAGTGCTCGGCCTGATATCGAACGAGCGGACTCCCAAGGGCCTGGTGAAGCGGCCCCGATGAGTGCTGTGTCACAAACAGGGAATGGAAGAAAGCGGTCGAATACAGATGGGGTTGAATATCCTCGAAGAAGAGCTACCATAGCCGTGAGTTACGCTTTCTCTAACAGTGCATTTCAAAGCCGCGAGTATCCTTTTCGGTAGAAGCTAACATGTTATGTCGATTAGTGCGAAGTTTGTCGATCTAGGAAATCACGGTGTGACGGGTCTCGACCAAAATGCCGCCTTTGTATCGAATTGAACGCGGAGTGCATCTACCGCGAACCTGGCATAAAACTTGATGCCGGAGACAAGCTGATCTTGGAACATCTAAATCGGATCGAGAGTTTACTGCAAAACGCCTTGCCCTCTACACCACCTGGTAGTGGAATGGCGATGTCAGCATCCCCTGCTATAAGTCATTCGACAAACCTAAGCGGAGATGGGAGAATGGCACAATTGAATCTCGGTATGAGTAACAATCTCACTGGGGGAATGGGCGCTTGGTCGAATATCAACAACATCTCGAGTATGCCCAAGAATCATTCAACTCCGGCATTGAATTTGCTGCAATGGCCGAAGATCAATCACTTGGTCTCGCTGCCGTATTCACCCGAAACGCTCCTTCAAGTTGAACTAGAACGACCGCCACTTCAGTTTAATACTAGCATGAATCTCGATCTGTCCAACACGAATGCCTACGTCCAAGCTTACTTCGAACGAGTAAACGTATGGTATGCTGTCGTCAATCCTTACAACTGGACGAGCTTGTACAAAACCGCACTGTCACAGGGATTCAGAACGGGTCCGGAAAGCTGCGTAGTACTACTAGTTTTGGCGTTAGGGCAAGCAAGTACCAGAGGCTCGATTTCAAGAGTACCGATCCACGAAGACCCACCCGGGATGTCATATTTCTCTGCTGCGTGGGCGCTCCTTCCTTCGCTCATGACTAGGACGACGATGTTATCCGCGCAATGCATGATTTTAACTTCCGCCTATTTATTCTACCTGGTACGGCCGTTGGAAGCATGGACATTGTTAAGCAGTATCAGCATGAAGCTGCAGCTTCTGCTAACGACCAATCCGCCTGCTCTCCTACCAACCTCGAGCAGAGAACTTAGCGAGCGGGTGTTCTGGAACGCCTTGCTATTTGAGAGGTAGACCACCAATTCCAATTCTTCTGGACCTTTTAATACTCATCTAGCTGATACTAGTGTATTTAAATCCAGCGACCTGCTTGCCGAGCTGGATCTACCGCATTCCGGGATTGTAACATTCGAAGAGTCAATAGGCCTTCCCTGCGGGTTCGAAATCGAAGACGAAGACTCGCCCGCTGGCGTTCGTGACGACCTGTGGTACTTTCTCGCCGAGATCGCCCTGAGGCGTCTCCTCAACCGCGTCAGCCATTTGATCTACTCCGAGGCGAACAGAGAACGGACGATTGCTTCGCTAGGACCCATCGTGGGCGAGCTTGACTATCAATTGACCCAGTGGTATGAAAGTTTACCACTGGCGTTACAATTCCCGCACAGCCGGGTCCAGTTGAGCAACCCTATCCAAACGGTCTTAAGGCTCCGGTATTTCGCCTGCCGAACCATCATATTCCGACCATATATCCATGCAGTCTTGAAAGACGAAAAGCTTGGAATGGATACGGTGGTTCGGGAGAATTGCCGAAAGTGCTTGGAGGCATGCCTGAGACAACTGGAGAATATAACTGAACAGTATGTAGCATCTGAGAATATATTGTTGTCTAAGTTTGGCGGCAAATTAACCATTGGTACAAACTTATAGCCATGCGGGACACATGCCGTACCTGTGGCAAGGCGCTCTGTCGTAAGTTTTCCAGCCCAAGGCTTCTTCGAATGGCAACTAAAATCCGAGTAGTATGGTTTCCCAGAGCCTTCTCGTTATGGGAGCAACGATGTCACCTTCTCTGGCTGCTGTTTTGCCACCTGCTGGTGAGTCTAGATCCATGACTTTTTCTTGTAACCATATAGCTAAATATATACCCAGACAACGTCGACAAAATGTTGAAGGACGTGATCACAGAACTCCAACATTACGCCCATCTTGCACCGAGCTTGAAGTTGGCGTTAGAACTCGTCCAAGAAGCTGAGGAGCGCCGGCGTTATTTCTTGCGAGAATCAGGAATGCGAATCTAGTTTTCATGCCAGAGTAGTTAAAAACGCAACCGACACCGCCTGGGTTACGACATCATTATATGCGGCAAAGCATACAGCCAACCGATCTGATGCGGTTTTGTCGCGTTCACAGCCACCTACCGCCATATACTGCAATACAACGTTGTCGAATCACAAACACCAAGTCACTCTATAGCCTCGAATCCCAGGTCACAAGTCACAAGTCACAACTTCCAACTTCCAACGATGTTTTACTACTATTTTAAAAAATTTAAAACCCCCACGAAGTTATCTATCCCGGAACTACTAACGGCCAGCCGGTATTCTCATCCAGACCCAGTATCCTCTAGCATACACGAAATTCACCTCAGCCTCATCTGTTGTGGCTTAGTTATGTTACAAAGCTCTCATTGCATTTCTCTTTATGGTTTGCATAACTTTTTTGTTCTTCTCTATTTCTACGTATATTGTTGGAAATTGGCATCCATTTTCATGCATGTTTATATCATTATTAGCTGTTAATAATCAGGATCTGGGATCATTTACATGAACTATCCATGAGTATATACTTTTCATTTCTTACGTATCCGTGACCGCAAAGCCTTCGGACAACTGACCAAAAGGCTGAGCTCACGATATTAGGTCTGCTTTAAGCTGGCTTCTCGGTTAGAACAAGATTAGTTAGTCGAGTGTCCACTAATTTACACTTATGTTAACCAAATCTAGCCCTTTGCAGCCGGCCGCGGATATGCATGAACCTTCGCCGTTCCAACTTGGGTTGGGACGAATGCATCGATGTGTTGGTATCAGCCTCTCGGTTTCAATCTTTGTCAAAAACTGAACGTTCAAACCCAAGTTTCAACCTGCTTCTTGCAGAGCTCCGAGGTATACGGACCGCCAAAAATGGCTTCAAGTTCCAAACCCAAGAATTGGCCGCAGGACATCGTCTATCTCACCAAACCAACATTGTCGAAGAAGCTGGATCAGACAGTTCTCGGCCCGTTAGGGTTCCAGCCAAAGGGCGGGCCCCGATTCGCTGCAACCCCCTCTGAGAATGTTGCTATAAAAAAAATTTCGGACTCGTCACACCCGGCCGTAGGTGAATACGGACTGTTTGGTATGCACATCTGCAAATGCCGGTGCAGCCTAAAGGCCCACAGTTTGGGGGGCACGAGGGAACTCAAAGTTTCGGGCTAAAGTTGCTAACGTTATTTATTTTTTTCTCAATTCCGTTTAAAATTTGAAATAATATAGCGACGAAGAACTTATCCCCAGGAACCCATATCCTGGATTACTTGGGCCACTATCACGAAACAATCCCGGAAGACACCGATGAAGCCTCAAACTATGATTTGGTGCTCACGCGAGACGTTGGGGGTACCAACCGAGGCGTAGCAATCGACGCACGTTTCGCGGGCAACGAAGCTCGTATGATCAATGATTATCGCGGCGTGGCCGTGAAGCCTAATGCTGAGTTCAAAGAGCGAGAGGCCGGGATCATGGGGGTATTTGTCGTTGTGAATAACGGAGTCAAGGGCTTCAAGGGGATCAAAAAGGGTGAGGAGGTTCTCGTGAGTTACGGACGGTCGTTCTGGAGCGAGAGAAGACACGAATGATGCGGGTTATTCTCAGGTCACGCAGCCTTATCAGCCTGGCGATTGGTTAGTTGAGATTCTTGAAAAATGTTGAAAATAGTTCCGTTCCGGTGCAGTTGTAGCTGAACCGCATTTTTTCCGCCAGAGGGAAACAGTTTCTCATTGTGTCCAGGAATTCGGTTGTTTCATACTCAAGGCTCTGACAGTATTCGTAATGATAATAAGCGGTGATATAGTAGATGTTGAGAGCCGATATTCGGCTCTTGCATTAGCCCTGCATGCTTCGCAAAGGATTACCCTGCCTTGCACTTGTGGAGAAGCCATTCTCGAAAGGAGTGATTAGATCCCTTGAAGTGCGATCCGTTCGGTCTGCTGTTTGAGATCCATTGAAAGGTTCATTTTGCTGACCGCGGTTGCGCCCGAGCTTCGTCAATGTGAGCATTTCGAATTTAAATTTCGGAGATGGCTTATCATGGCAGTGAAGACCCGTTTTAGGGGCTTTTTCGGCTGATAGAGCTTCCAATTTTGTCCCGCCAATATCGCGAGAAACCTTTCCAATCAAAGTCCGGCATGAACCTGGACAGGCGAAGCGGATGTCAGAATACCCCAAATCCTTCATAGCGGAATAATCAACTGCCATCTAAAATACAGTGGCTTTGTGGGACCCGCCTGGCTTAGCTAGCTTCGAACATCACAATACAGCAGCATTCTCCACTTCTGCGATTCCAAGTGCGACCGGACGACGCAAGCTTTGACAAATTCTCATCTCGGTTCTGTACACCTTCCAAGATGCCCTTGATTGTGAAAAGTGGGCCAGGCCAGTTCGGTGAAACTAAACATCTGTGAAACAGGAGAACAACCGCACAGGCCCGCCGTCTGCCATCTGGACAAACAAACATGAGGTACAGGCAAAACCAGAGGCGGACATTGACAGGAGGGGCGATTCCGCACCTTGTCGATCCCATTTTATCTCCCGTCTAGGGTTTAACGCGCGATTAACTCGAAACGAAGTTCGGTTTAGGACTATATTTCATTTTTTGATATTGATATTGACGGTAGAGACGGGTCTTTTTTGATATTCGACTGCTGCTATTGTCCCCCTTTCCGATAAAGCCTTTTAGGGTATCCAAAAAAAGAATGCGTAAAACAAAACCACCCAAAAGATTTTTTTGTGACAAGAAATGACGGTAGTGGATGATTAGGAGATGCCGATGGCTTTAACCTATATTGACAAATTGAGGATGGCTACAGTGCCACCCACAACGAAAGAGTAGTCCTTATTCCGACTCGGGATAGAGGTTGGTACAGAAGAGAAAAAACCCAAAGAATGCTGTGGCCATTGAAGCCAGTGAAAACCTGACCACTGGTGTAAATGCAAGATGATAAAACAAATGATCGCTAAATTGACAGAGCAAGAAAACAAAAGAACAAAAAAAAGTAATACTGTACTCAAAAAAACAGGGCAATTAACTATTAGAGCGAAGGCTATATCGCTTCAACTTGCATGAGGTTGGCACTGCTGTATTCCAATTCCTGCATGATGTCATTGCTGTCGGATCCTCCTAATGTCCATACCCATTCCCTCTTGGATCTCTTCCATTTCCCACTGCGGGACAAAGCAGATGCGAATCGGTCAACGGATCGACCTCTGGTGTCTTCATCGTCGACTGGGGTCTTGGGTTCCGAATCCGATTCAGATTCATCGGAATCGGAAGATGATGTTGTAGATGGCGGCGACATGCTTTCGATGTCTTCAAGTTCGTGTCTGCGAGGAACGAACTCGTAGTCTTCCTCCTCGTCTTCGGATGGGGAGGGAATGACAGTGTGCTCCGATTCAAAGGTTACACTGCGGGTCATTGTTTCACAGGCCGGGGAGTTTGATGGGGAATGCGAAGGTGAACCCTTCAAGATCGATCGCTTCCCGCAGACAGCTGTGTAAGAGTATGTTCGGGTCCATCGGTAAGAACCATATGGGTTATATGACCCGGCCCCGATGTGTGTATTGACGGCTGTATTCCTCGATGTGATATCTTCTTGCGAGGCAGTGCTGCTCTCGTCTTCACTCGAAGGGCTACAGCTCAACTTCAAGGATGATTTTCTTGTGTCGTTTGCAAAGCTTAACGACAACTTTGGCTTCTTGCCAACAACAGGTGTGCCAAAGGTCCTACACGAGGGCGAAGGGGCGTTCAGGGTATTTGAATCAACGGATGAAGGAATAAAGAGGGAAAGCTTGGTTGGTTGAGGTCGGGTTTGCGAATTGCAAAGGGTTGGAGGGAGCGACAGCGCTGGTCGGAGTGGTCGTACGGCGAAGGCAGTCATCCTGGACTACAGAAATATTATGGACGGTGGTATGTATAAATTAGGGTATCGAAATCGGATTTGAAGGAATGGCGGCGCCGGTGACTATAGATATATATAGGCGGCTATATGCTGTACAACTCAAATGATGGAAAGTCTGTTGATGTCGCAGATCCAACAGCCCAGGTCGAATGGAAGATGGTTTGAAGGTTGTAAATACTTTTGGGTGGTCGTTAAGATCGTATATACTTGATCATTAGGGATGATTAAGCAATAGAGTATTGAAGTAGTTGAGGGTCAGAATATAAGTGTGTAATGGGCGGTTAGGGGAGTATATATATCGATTGCTGATAGAGGAAGCAGGAACTAGAGGGAAGAGGGGTGGGCACCATATGCCTTTTGTTTTCCCAGTGCCCGAACCAAGTGTGAGGGCATGCGCAGTCTGCACCATCAACAGGATGGGGGCGGCAAAAGGGAAGGGCACCGGTGTGGGTGAGGGGTGGTACTCCCAGGTCGGTACCTTGAATTGGGCAAAGTCTATAGATAGAAAAAGGAATGTCAAGGTCGCATGGCAATCAGAGCGAGGAGACCCGCCACGGTCATGTTGAGAACGAGGAGGCCGAAGGTACCAGCTACATTGTCGACTGCCATCTTTGCAGAGATTTTTGCCTGCCACCCAGCTTGCGACTGCTTGGAATGCGCAGGCACAAAGGGTACCCTCAGAGTACCAGAAACAAGCGGGCTCTGTCTTGGGGAAGGCTTCGATCGTTCGTGAAGGGCGCAAAGTCTCTGTTCCTGTATGTTTCTAAGTTTAACCCCAGACTAATTTGCGCTTCCTTGCACAGGAAATGACAAAAGAAAAAGCAACGGGCCCGTGATTGCTTTTTCCCTTTCTCATCGCAGAGGAGGTGTGGGGCCTCTGCCCAGAAGGAACCAGGGCTGCTATTTGCGGATGATGGTGTTAGAGTGGACGTAACTCGCTCGGGGAATCACCCTGCACGAAAAACAGCGACAGACGGGACGAGGCCCTTGACCTGCTGTCGATTGGATGGCAAGAGAGCATCGACTGGCGATATTCTGAAAATTCAGGTTTGACGGTACGACCGCTTAAGTACACAGCGACTATGTAGACATCGCCTGCTGGGGCAAGATCTCACGATTCAACTTTCCTGGGAGGAATTCGGTCGACGTGACTGCAACTGGAACCGAGGGCCCATCCACATCTGGCTCGATCCAATGACAGCCCTGCATTTAACGCCTATCGGATCACGAAGAGAGGTTCCTTTGCGTTATCTCCATCTGCAATACCACCCAAGTGTATACATTCGGTAGACCTTTTTCGCTGAGGCCTCCAGGCGGTGTCTCGGCACCGTTCTCGCTCGTTCTGTTGGGTACGGACGAAGCAGAAGGTACACGGCCAAAGTACCTTTCGACACGAGGCACCAGAATCGAATCGAGAATCGGTTCTGCAATGTCTTCAGACTATCTCCAGAGTCTTGCAGACGTGCATACATGTACACACCGTTTGCGCATCCCGGTGGTCTCCGAAACGACGGGCGGCGTAGATCCCCACGAGCTTGGTTTGCACCTGTCACTTTGCACGATGCAGCTTCCACTGGCTCACCAGGAACCGGTTTCTCGTGAAAACCCAGCTGCCCGAGTATAAAGCTATGATATCAACGTGTCTATTCCTGGAGCTGAAGTCAAAATCCTAATCTTGAATCCAGCTTTTCCTTGGATCAAGCAATCATCAGCTTTGCAAATTTGAATCAAAGACGTAAGACCATTCATGCTTTCGAACTCACGCTCCTCACGGCCTCGCCCGCAAGGAAATAGGACATAACAGGACCACTCGAGGAGGCAAAGCGAGCGGGGTAGAACGAATGCGGTAAATTTTTTCCTTCGCTATCTGGTCGATATCTCTTGGCCCGTCAGTCGGTTGGCTGGAATTCCAGCGGATGTCTTGCTGCCTTCGCTCGAGAGCTGCCGTTCTCTGCCATCCACGGAGCGGAGTTATCAACACCAAGAGCGGGCATGTGTCTACACAAGCCACACACCCGCCGCAGCCACAGTCTATGACGTTCTGGAGCATGCGCACGTAACCCTTCACCGAGGTTGTCCCGAGGTCTAGTTCTCTGGATTCCGACAGGCCACAGCCTTCGACGGCTGTCATCCCTGTTTAGGCTGCCTGCGTCGGTGCACGCTTTGACGGTCGAGATCTCAAAAGGGAATTTTTATATTTTCTTCCAATTTCACCGATTCAAAGCCATTTTGACAGAAGCCAAATGCGATTTTTCCGGTGCGCACTTAATCTCGGGACTTGATCGAAATAGCAACCGCACACGAAACGGCAATTTTCTAGAATGTCTGAGCGAAGGATTTCAGAATCAGATCCGATAGTGAGAAACCCACTGAGGGAAGTTTGTGACGTTCCCAAATTGCGACCTCCTTCCCGGAGCACATAGACGGCAAAGCCAGCTGTTTGGTAGCGAACTGGCCATCGAACATGTGCTCCCGAGATCGAGACATCGTGTTTTGCGGTAACGCTGTTAGCATACGACTCAAGACCTAGACATTACCAGCTGACGTACCTATTCTTCCGAAGCAATTGCCATCTATCGTGATTGATTTGAGACAAATCCTACCTTTATGGAACGTGGAGACCTGTGACCAGACCTATATTGGGGATTCTGGAATTCTGTAACCTTGGAACCTGCCTAACAGTTTCGAATCGAATCCCACAGGCACAACGCATTATCACCAACCCCTGACCATACCAAACCCGGCCCGACGTTCTAGAAGGACGTCAACTCTGGAGTCTTTCAGCCTTAAAGGTTTAAGATCTCTGTTTCTTCGTTTCGAGTCAAATCGGTTCTAGGAGGAATTACATTGTCTTGTAATTGGGCTTGCTTCTAGAATCGTCCTGGAAGAAAAGGGAGGTGGGAGGCCCGTGGACGGCTGTCATTGTGATATCAGCGCCGCCTCGGACTTGGGAACTGCCCTCTCCGGAACGATCAAGCGCCAGATAGGGAATTGAATCGAAAATGCACTATGAGAAACTACCAAATAAGCTATAGCAATTCAAATCATTTCGTGAAGAAGCCCGTGGTACCGAGCCCTTCCCGGGCCCGGTGTCGGAAACCTGGGGATTGTGGCAATGTAGTCAGCCGCCTCACCGGGGGAGGCATTGCTCGACACAAAACAGACCGCAAGCATCACTACACGTAAGCCATGTCAATGTATCATCGAAGATCAAACAAAGTGATCAAGTCATGGGAATGCGGATGAAACCTGAGCTCCAGCTGGAGGAACAGCCTCATTACGTGGGTTCGAAGGCAGTGTCACGGCTGTCCTCTCGGCTTCTTTCCACTTATATATATCGAAACTTCATCGTATATATTTATATAAATATTTATCGCGTTCTGGTAGCATCCGAACCTCTGGCGAGCTCACCGGACCCATGGACCTAGTATCCAGAGCCTTTGCTTAATTTCTAACAATGACGAGTTCCGACGGCAAACTTCGAGTGTCGAGGGTCAGAAACCTAAGCCAGGCTCGTCTGAAGCCCTACGGACCTTATTGGTAGATATGTGGATTGATAGTGGGTATAAACATCACTAATATCTACCGTAAGCGGGTATCTCAGAGACCCGACCGGCACTGCAGTCTAAAAATATAGTGTTCACATTGTCGCATATTGTCACTTTAGTATACAGGGCATTCATTGGCGATGCTCGAGCTCGTTGTCTTCAGGGGGACCTACTATGCGAATAAGGCCGAGGTACTCCCTTGAGCGGTAGCATTTACATCTGATGGCTCCCCGCACTGCTTATGAAGCCGATATTGTAGCACACAATAGAGAGGGGGGATTGACTGATAACCGCGACGCGCAAGCAAGTAACAGGGAGGTCCGCCACTGTGGAGACTACGCGTAACTTCAAAGTATGACCTTCCCTCTGTAGAGCGGGGTTCTCATCTATCTTGGTGGTGACCGTGCACGTGAGGTACGCTCGCTATATATAGCCTCGCTTTGTTTCGCCCCTAAAGGTGGTCTAGGCTCCCTTGTTAAGCTGACCGAAATATCACTATGAGGAATTGACCAAAAATATATTATTGAACAGACCGTCGCATTTGTCTTGTAGCGTGGATACCGTCCATACGGCGCATGTCGCACTTGATGGATTTATAATTTAGCGAGCTCCTCTTCAGGTTCATCTACCGACCGCACGTATATCATTTCCATGATTGTTCTGAAGAGGGAAGCTAGCCCTGGACTTACGAAGAGCTTAAGAGAAGCACTGCCATGAAATCTTCATGTACGGGTCTGTCCAACAGTGGCATTTGTGGCGGTATGGGATTAGGTTCGACGGCACCATTAACCTGCTTATATATATGATTGGTTACAGTTTTGTCACAGGCGCTTTGTAACGAGCTCATCCCCTCGGCCGCTTTATTGAGGGCCGATGGAGTTGCTACGGTAGGTGTGAACCTTAGGATATATATACTTCGCCGTGCATGCATGTATACTATCAACGTAGCTATGTAGATGTAGCGGCGTGATAATAGTATACTAGGATAGTGTGTCAGAGATTTAGTAAATTCGGGTGGCCCTATAGCCTAGCGACGCATGAGATGCTGGGTATAGTGAGGTTTATCAATCTTTATCAATTTTAGGAATTCAGTGACTGGTATCAGGCCAATGTGCAATACAGTCTTTCGCGCAGATGGTGGCGACTTTGGAATTGGGCATTTCCTGAACTCGATGCTCACCACACCCAAACATTGAGCCGCTAATGGACAGGATCGATTGGGTGAGTTCTATTGATTCGGGCCGTGCCGCTCCTCCTTTACAGTCAAAGCTCTATAGATTGAATCGCCACACCAACACAGCCCTGATTATAATAGATAGCCACATTGTTAAAGTTTGGAGACTCCGGGCCCATTACTGAAAAGTTACACATTATGGTGGAGAAATATGCCTATCTATGCCCGACAGGGATTGATATGTATTCACCTATGAGCCTGTAACTACAGATCCTGACTAGCCGACGGCATTGCGTTGGGATATCGTTGGACGGCGTTGTTTTTGTGGTATTTTGTTCCGAATCCGAACTAAGATGGACGGTGTCGGATTACGTATTCAAGATCTAATATTGCAAATCAGATTGGATCAGAAAGGATTCCGGTGGGTGAATTAATAGAATCAAAGTCATCCCGTGCCTCCACTCTGCATGTTGAATCCGAGTCCAACGGTGGAGATATTGGCAGTTTGTTCCGAACAAGTCGGCGAACCCGTACGAGGCCGGCCAAGGCCGCTAGCCGGAATATCTTTAAATGGGCCGGTAGCATCGGATATGCGCTCAAATATGCATGCACACGAATCGTCAGTGGAAGTTCAAAGGGACCGTACGTACGGGATTGAGCAGAACTCAAAGTCCGAACGAGACCCTCATTTAGACACAAGGGCGGCCGCGGACCAGGGCTTTCGGTAGTCGGCAACCTGTCCCCTTCGAATTCAACGGACGAAGCAGGCCTCACGGGGCTGGCGGATGAAAATTAAAATAGTAAGAGCTGAGTAACTCGGCCCAGCTATTTCTGTCATTGTCCTGCACAGAACACAACGGTGCGCATGGAATTAGTGTGTCAGCATTAGCAGATGACGCAGAGCTGCTCGAAGGCACCAAACTTTCAGTCTTCGATTTAAGCTTGACATCTTTCTTTGAATCCTCTCACCAGTTCATTCCCAGCTTCAATCGTTTAGAAATCTTCCGTCGTGAGAAAACCCAGGAAATACACCCGGAAACCGTCAAAATCTGCCGAGTGATCGATACCTGTTATACCAAGGCCCCGCCAACTGCCCCTCCTATCAGCGCTTGCTCTTCCTTGGCTTGAACCACGGATACCCCAGACACAGACGCAACCTAAAAACCAACCATCGAGGCCTGAAATTCTCGACAGAGCTGCTACACAAACATAGACCTTGACTTTCGATATCCGAGGGATCCTTCGAATTAAAGCTATCATTTCCCTGCACAGAGACTCTAATCTTCACATACATACATGTCGTACGGCTACCAACCGAATGGTCCTAGCGATTCCTATGCCACATCGTATGTCATCGATCATCTCCACACACAACCGAAAAGTTGAGCCTTTCGAACCACTATGCTAACAGTGAGGTAGACAATTCTATAATGGCGGGCAACCTCCCCCGGTCCCACCAAGGCCGAATTCTGGTTACATGAGCCCACAGGTACGGATTTTTTTAGGCTCACAGCCTTTCTGTTCTGCTATTTGGACTAAGCGACTCTGGCGGTAGAAGACGCATACTGACTCGAAATTGAACCCTGACAGCCTCCATACCCCAACCAAGGTGGATCGCAGTATCCTCAATATCAACAACCACAAAACTATGGACCGCCTGGAGGGTACCCGAGTCCGCAACCACCGTTCGGTGGGATGCAGCACCAAGGTTCATTCTATGGAAATCCTCAACCGTACCCTAGCCCACAACCGCCGACCGGATATGGAATGCCTTCTCCTCAACCACCATACCCCTCAGGTCAATATGGGTCAGCGCCGGCGCCAGTCCATTCGAATATGCCTCCTCAGTATCAATCCGGGCCTGGCTCGCTGCAGTACCCGCAACCTGGGCAGCTTCCAACCTTTAGCACCAACCAGTGGACAAGAAACCAGCAAGGACCTCGCCCTCCGCCCACCACGATGCAAACGTATAATCACGGAGGGGTTGCGGGAGGATTGAGATATCAGCACAGTACCTGCCAGGGAAAGAGGAAGGCTCTGCGTATGTCCCCGTAAAATTTGTATCATTTGTTAGAGTTAAGGATTTTGCTAACATGACGCTATAGTTATTGGTATTGTAAGTTAAGACGAAATCTGGTATAAACAAAAACCTCGCTAACCTTAGTAGAACTATTTCAATACTAAGCGACAGTTAAAGTAAGTCTAATGTGTAGAAAGAAGAACGTTTGGATCACTCTTACTAATCATCTTGTATAGCGGATGTATCAACGACGTAATGAATGTCCGAAACTTCTTGATCCAGTCCTACAAATACAAACCCGAAGATATGGTCATCTTGACCGACGACCAATCGAATCCCCTCTCAGTCCCCAAGCGCGACAACATTCTTCGAGCGATGAGATGGCTAGTAGCGGACGCCCAACCGAACGACTCTCTCTTCTTCCACTTCTCCGGCCACGGTGGTCAAGTTAAAGACCTGGATGGAGATGAGGCTGACGGATACGACGAGACCATCTACCCGGTCGACTATGCCACGAAGGGCCATATCGTGGATGACCTTATGCATGATATCATGGTCAAGCCGCTTAAACCTGGTGTTCGTCTCACCGCTATCTTTGACAGCTGTCACTCCGGTACCGCTCTGGATCTGCCATTTATCTACTCAACGGCTGGTACTCTGAAGGAGCAGAATCTGTTCAAAGAAGCCGGGATGGGTCTTCTGGGGGCGGTTGTGCAACCGCAGAACCTGACGTTGGGCGGCGTCATGCAAGGAACCTTCGAGTTTTTGAACAAGGCCACATCTGGCAGGGGAGCCGAAGAACGGGCGAAGAAAACAAAGTTCAGCCCTGCAGACGTCATCCAGTGGAGCGGTAGTAAAGACTCGCAGACTTCGTAAGTTCACGCGTAAACCAAGCCCAAATATACAAATTCCAGGCCAGTGTGCTAACTTAATATCAGGGCGGATGACAAGGGCGGTGGTGTTATGTCACGGTTAGTTCTAGCTGACTCAAAACCCCTATAGAAGAAGCTGCTAACTCTTTAAAATAGCGCTTTCATCAAATGCTTGTCGCAGAACCCGAACCAGAGCTACAAGCAAATGCTCAATAGTTTGCGGGACGAACTCGGCGGCAAATACTCTCAGAAGCCACAGCTCAGCTGTAGCCATCCTTTAGATACGGACTTGCTTTGTAAGTCAACCCAAGCATCAATATTCTATCGACAGTAATCACTAATTACATACATAGTCATTATGTAACCGAGAGTTTTTGTATGATTGTAAAAGGAGTGGGAAACGGTTTATGGTGTCATGACTTTCGTTTTTCTTTACCCTGCGAGCGCACTTGAAAAGTGCATTTTTTTTGATATCTTCTCCGCACGAGACCATTAAACTTTGTACCTAACGATTGTCTTCTACCTGCGGATTGTGCAGTGGATCTTTCTCCCATTTAGCCATTTGCAATATTGTTACAAGATCTAGGATCCCGTCGAGGATCCAAACCAACATTCGCTTGAAGCCTTTTTCGTCTGATATCTTCGTGTCCTCTTCTGCAATATCGACGACTTATGACTGTTCCCAACCATCCTAACGTTATCTTGACTTATTTTGTTTGTCATATTTTTGCTGTGCCTACAGATGTACAGATTATAAGGGTTTAAACGTTTGCTTTGCTACTACTGCTGCATGCACGGAATTCGTGGCTAGTTTAGCTCTCCGCTTTGGCAAGTGCAGTCGTTGTACGACCACACCATTGTTGCGATTGAATGCGTCTGGATAAACTCGCATTGAACATGACATAAACTTGTTTTTTATTCGAACTCGAGCCCGAACATTAACCGGTACCGGTACCTTTGTTACTAGCGGGGTAAGGAGACCAACCCATGGGTCCGTAAAGCTAGTATTTAAGTGAAGGATCGATCCCGTTATCGTTGTGGATATGAAATCCCGGTGTTGCAATTGGGCAACTTGATCTCTCGTCGATGCAATTGGAGCAATTCGAAGCAATACATAGGTATACTGAATCAAATAAAATAAAGATTTCGAGGATTGGATTGGGAGATTTAAATACCCACAGCTCTCGATAAGAAATGAAGATAAAACAGGTATCCTACACCCTTTTTTCCGGCTTAAAAATCCGAATATCTGTTAGAAAACTCACCGCACGCTAGCTCTACGTCTACCCCGTCAAATCCCTCCGTGGCTGCGTAGTCCCAACTACAACACTCACCGCATACGGCCTCAAATATGATCGAAAATACATGGTCGTACGGATAAAGCATGCGGAAGACGGCACAGTTACCTACGAAAGCCAATACGTTGGAAACGTAGACGCATTATGCCTTTTCAGCACCGATTTTCTACCGAATTATCACAACGCGGAAACCTTGCGGGTGACATACAATACGCCGGTATCCTCGACGGAAAACGAGAATGCTGGGGAGGATGGTACGGTTGAAAATCCGTATATAGAGTTCCCCGTTATCGCGGATTATACGAAGCTGGAGAAGGTGGAGTTGAATATTCATCGGTCTAGTTGTGTGGGATATGATATGGGGAGGGAATATGAGGAGTTCTTTACTCGGTATCTGGGGTATCCTGCTAAGTTGGTGTATGTGGGGGATGGCACGAGGGAGGTGAAGGGGAACCTGGCGCCGAATCAGACGCATCTGACGAAGGAGAATGATTTCGATAAGGGTGGGACGGGGAATATCAATACGGGCTGGTTCATACTTGGGTTTATCACCTGGGTTCTGGGGTTCCTGCTCGGCTGGAGTACGGGAGATTCGAAGTATAGGATACAATTCGCGGATGCAGCGCCAGTTCTTGTGGTGTCCGAAGTGAGTTTAAAAGAACTAAACAGTGGGAGGAAAGATGATGAAAAGGAACTACCGTTAGACATTACCAAGATGCGGCCGAATATTGTGCTCGAACCCTCAGATTCCGAAGAACTGGCCCCTTTCGAGGAAGATTACTGGGCAGAGCTAGAGGTTTCCGGGAAGGATGGTGATAACCCCAGAAGGATTTTACTCACGGCGAACTGCGGAAGGTGCAAGAGTTTGAATGTGGATTATAAGACCGGGAATCAGATGCCAGTTCAGGCGCAGATGCTGCGAAGGTTGTCGGATATGAAGAGGAGAGTGGATACTGGACACGGATACTCGCCGATTTTTGGGAGATACGGGTTTATTGATAAGAATAGTTTGGAGAAGGAACTTAGAGTTGGGGAAACGGTTGTAGTTTCGAAGAAGAATGAGGAGAGGACAGTATTTTGTAGGTGTTCCGGTGATATCACCTTATCTGCCAAGCTAGTTCTTATACTAACGCACATGAATATCCAGACTGGCCAGGCCTGTCCGCCGGAACAAAACCTAAAACGACATAATCGGGATTAAACCATATATACTTTGCACTAGAAATGCTATTATGGTTATAAAATCGACTAGATATAGTGACGGTTGAATAAAATCTTCATGTTGGACCTGTTGTGGCGAACTATTACTGAGCGGACATGATAAGGCCGTATAAACAAGCTAATATAACGAGTTTGTGTTCAAGACCGCGAAGGCCAATTGTACACTTTGTGCATCGAGAAAGGCATAAATTATGATTAGTCCAACCGCTCCCTCACAATGACCTTATTCACCGGCAATTTGAATTATTTACATGTACATGATAAACCCGGTTTACAATACAAATGACATACATGCAAGATCCACAACTACGGCGTAACTCTCCGAACCGCAATGGCTCCAATAATCCTCCTGACGGTCTCTTTACTCCTCTCAAGCCAGCCGTCCGCCATATTACTTGGTACGTGAATAAACACCGCCCTCGAACTTATCGGCGTCTCCGCATTTGGGTCTGTTATAGGTCTTGATTCCGGATACTCTGGCTCGTACCTCGCCTCTTCGTCATAAAGCGACTCAGCCAGTGAATTGTAATAGATAAATTCGCAAAGAAATAACCCCGCGTCAGTAGACGGTTTTGGAACCCCAAAGTCGTCCTAAAATAAACAGAAGCATACCCGTTAGAAAAGCAACTTCAGAGAAACATACGGGGAAAAGGATAAAGTATTACCGTGCTGCCTTCCTTCACCTTCTCCAAATCTTTACATACCGCCTCAACTTCCAACCCCGACAAAATCTCCCTCACCTCCTTCGGCACCTTCCCCCCAGCCGCCTTATTAGCCTCATGGTCTTCCGGCCAATTCCCATCCACATCCTTCCTCCTGTTTGAATCACTATCCGGCACCCCATAAAACCCCCTCCTCGCCCTCTCCTCAATTCTATATTCCTCGGGTTTCATAACACCGATATGAACAAATAAATCGATATGATGACCACGAAGGTCTCGATATAACGTCGGAATCAGGTCGGTGACTTTGTTATATGAAACCGGGACGGCCTCTGGGTGAGAGAGGATTGACACCTGGAGGTGTTGGGATTTGACGGAGTCCGGGGCATGGTTGGTGTACTTTTCTGGGAGGACGGCGGGTAATGTTGAAGCGACGAGGTAGGATGCGTTTATTGTGACGTTTTCGAAGGTCTGTGAGGGTGAATATGGAGTTAAGTATATAATCGATATAAATGCCAAATGCTGTACTATTAGATCCGCCTGCACTGTGGAGGACATTCAACACAATGCACGGAGATTCAAATATTCAAAGATGGATGTGTAAAGGCTATATATACCCCAAACCCAGTAACATAAACCCTAAAATTTCTACGCGGTTGATTGTCATCCTGTAAACTCGTCGATGGATCTTGAGTTACAGAGCCCTCGTTCGCCCGTTCGGCGTCAGCGAAATCGTTCGGCATATTTCTTGGTGTGAGGTCCCCACAGGGTCGGCCGTAGACAATGGTGGGGAAGAGCAGACCAAGTGAGCAAAGCGAGCTGCAAACCGTGGGGATAAACATGTGAAATCTCTCGCTTTTTTAGCTTCGCATGCATAGCCTAAATCCCCGTCTCGAGATTTTTGCCAGGATATAACGCATCCGAGGGAACCCGAGCTGAATTCCTGATATCGTAGGTGACTCCGCTTCCTGGTATAGAAGGTGGTACGGGGTCAAGTTTTCGTTTCTTTTCCCTGGTTAAAGGGAAATAAAATCTACATGACTAAAACTTTACCCGTAAAATATTTTATTGTTAAAGCCCATTACATTGATCGACGCGAATCATATATTGAATCTAAAAGTAGGAAATCCATCTGTCGCGAGATCCTCACGAGCGAAGATGCCATTTCGAGAGTGACAATCCAGTGTTGTTGTGTTGATGACCCAAAAATGCAACGTCTACAACCCAAATCGAGTGCCAAGACCGACACAGATCTGCGACTTCGAAGATCCGATTCTAATATATTTGTATACATCTGATCTTTATACACGAGTGAAAGTTACCAACCTATTTACACCGATCTCTCACCTCAATACAAAGTGCTACTGTCTTTCCGTTGGTTGCCCCAAGCTAGATATCTGATCAAGGTATGATGGTGAAAAGCAAAAGATCGCAGATGCCAGGTGAATGGAAGGATGTCGAAGTACGAGGTTATAACTTTGTTTAGTGAAATCTTCGAGCTAAAGAATCATGGAGCTGCCTAAACACCGAGCCCATGGGTATACATGCTGTGTGAGGGAAGGTTAAGGAAAAGCGCTGTTTGTGGATGAGCATGCGATAAACTGGGTTCGGCACATAGCCATTACAGAAAGAGTGATAGGAAAGATTTAGAAACACCATTCAGACCTGAACGCCGGAGCACCTTGGATATCCCTGAAAACGAAAACAAACTTGATGGTTCGTAAGAGCAATTTAAAAAGAGCCAGAAAAAAACAAATTGGGCTCGTTAATTGGGTCGTAACGCTGAGGATCTACCTGGTGAGGATACCAAGCATATCGGCAAATAGCAATGTCATCATCGCGTGTGGAGCGATTCTGACAAAGTATGTCCCGAATCCACGATAGAACCTCAAAACACCCTCCTCACGGACGACCTTGAGCGCACAGTCAAGCATGTTCTTGTACGGGAGACGTCCGTTGACATCGCGAGTCTGGCGCTGCAATCTGGTCTTGATGAAATCGAACGGAAGACTGAACGCCGAGGCGGCGAAGCCAGCGACGCAGGATGAAACAAAGAATTGAACTGGGGCTGCGAGGTTGGTCTTTTGTTGGAGTTGGGCCTTTGTTTCGGAATAGAAGGCGAGCTGCCCAAAGTTGAGGGCCATAGCTCGGATGACGGTTGGGGTAGCGCCGCCCCAGAGTGCAAGAACACCTTCATTTCGGGAGATACGCTTGAGGGCGTCGAAAACGGATCGATAGTTTTCGCGCTTCTCGATGGGACGAAGGCCGTCGCTCTGCATTCGGATCAAGCTGAGATCGGCCGGGTTGCTGTGGGATATCAACTTGTTAGCTGTCTGGTGTAGCTGAAGCGCCCGTTGACTATATCGTACCCAAGCAATGCACCAAGGCCTCCGGCTGCGAGGGATGCACCAGCACGTTCACCAAATGTGACTTTTCGGTTTTGTTCCTTAGCCTTAGCTTGGAAGCTTTCCATGAAGGTGCCGAAGAATCCCATTCGGGCAGTGGTGTACCTATAATTTGTTAGCGACTGCTTACTGAGCTACTATGTAGTACGGTAGTAGAATATCAAAACGTACACGACCTGTCGCAAAACAGCCGCCGAGAGTCCTGAGTAGAGGTCGAGAACTTTGCCCTTCGAGACGATGTCCCGAGCGACGGAAATCGGAGTGACCTTTGCGCCTCCAGCGAGGGATTTTGTGCCTTCACCGGCCAATTGAATTCTAACCTTGATCATATCTATTGGATAGCAGCATTAGCATGCTGTACGACCGGCATGCATATAGCTTTCGCTGGTCATGTTTGGTATAAAGTAGGGATATCATGCATACCAACTGGTTGGATAACGCAGGAAGCCATGACCCCAGCAAGCCCTCCATTGACGAAAGGAAGCACTTTACGGACCGCCGGCCTATGCAGAAAGTCCGGCTGAGGGGAGATAAGATGGTCGGAACCTGATCCTGCGTGTACCCGCGCCATTGTAATCGATTCTAGAGGTAGTGTACGGATGCTATGTAATGGTAACGGCCTGGAGTTCGAGGTTGATCAATGGCGATGGTGATGATTATGTTGGTCCGATGGATGGTTTTGGATTTGAGAATAAAGAGGTTTACGGTAAAAGATGATAAAATAATTATGAACGGAATCTTATGAGCGTCTACAACAGTCTAAGTTCTATGTCAGTATATCTGCAGCGGCAACAGAGTGCGGATACGAAGGGAAGAGCGGTCAACACAACATTGAACACAAGCTTCCTGTCGAACTCTTTTGTAGCTCTGTCGACGGCCAATGCTTTTATAAGGGAGTAATCGAGCTGAAAAAGCGGAGTAGCTGCTCAGATCCCGAGGTATAGCCTGAATTCAATCCAGCAGGAGGGAGGAAAAGGAGGGTGTGGGAGCTGCTGTTGGTGCAGAATTTAAGGTATTCGCTGCTGCACGAAAACAGACGGCCGGGGAAGCTGCATGCTGCGCAACTGCGTTTGTAATGGGAGGGGGGGCCTCAGGTAAGGCGGGTGAAAAGACAGGACGGGAAGACAGATAGATCACAAGCTTACCGGACAACTGGTAATCGAAAAAGGCAGAAAGGAAGCTAAACAAGCTACTTTTACTCTAGAAAGCTGGATATCTTAGGAAATGCACCGAAAGAACGCTGAACAGAGGGCATCGACTCTGTTAAGTATCTCTCTTACCTGCGAGGCGGGAACAACGCAAGTGATATATAAGCTTCGTCGCTTTCGGATACTGGAAACGCAGGTGGGTCTTGCAGGTGAGAAGGATTCCTTATCCTGCGAGAAAGATTTCGGATTTTGCCTGGCAATTTTTCGAAATTGGGGAATCAGCGTGCCGGGAAATCGCGCAGGCCTCAGCCGTTTCGGAAGAGACTCGAAATATGATGTTTAGGTTGGAGGCCGAAAGGGCTGCAGCTTTGTGTATGGCTGGGATGATAAGCCTAACCAACGGGCGTAATACGATATCGAGTATACGGATCTCTAAGAAACGCAGTAGTCTGGGGGTCAGAAACGCAGATAAGGCAAGAGAATACGCTCTATCAAATATTAATACTCGGGGAATTGGCCTCGGTGCCAGACTGCAATGACTCGAAACGGCTCCCATATGCCCATATAACCGAGGGAAGCTGAAGAGGACGCTCCCTCTCGAATCCCCCCTCTTTCCGTTGGGCTATTACGGCTTTTGGCAACCAAGTATCAATACATCCTCATTCCTTCTTGTGCCATTCTGCACCGCAGTTGCAAATGTGCCGGTGACAGCCTACAACAGTTACGTTATCACTTGCAGATCGAATGGGTGTGGTACCCAGACCTCGCGGCGTCGCTGCTACTCATTGATACCGCGACCCGTGTTTGGCACAAGTACCTCTGGTTCTTATGCTTTCATGCACTAACACATCCCAGTTAGAACCGATAGGGAGTTACAAACTAGGCAGGGAGAGCCTGGACAAAAGATGGCTTGCTCATGTCGAAACGTATCGAGCGAGTTATAACCCTGGCAGCATATCGCCTTTTACCCCGCTATTCACTAAACCTCTTCCGTCACAGATAGCCAAGAGTCGCATGTCATGTTACCTCATTGCCCATTCTTCGATTCGCTGTTTGTAATCCGCCTGTGCAGCTGTGTCTTTGGTAGCAGCAGAAGCAGGTTTTGTTCGCCTGCACAGAGGACATTTCGTAATACGTCTCAGACGAAAGAGGCTGGTTGGTACCACAGCTATCAAAGTTCTGGGTCCGAGGCCTGTCTGTCGGTCGATATCGGCCGTTGACCGATTACCACCAACGCCCTGATAAACTGCCCTGTAAGCTTTCACCAATCAAACCCTCCTGGAAAACGATGGTGGCTCCGCGTGGCTGTCGTTTCCGACCACATCTTTAATTTTCCGAGTCCATGGGTCCCGGATGCTGCACCGATCCCTTATCCTGCACCGAAACGGCGCACGGAACAATTTGTTGGCGGTCTCGGAAAAGCGAAAGGCGTGGGCCTTGCACACCAATCAAACTGACACCTGACAAAGGCGTGCCGAAAAACACGGCTCTCGGCATCCCGAGCGATTTTTGGGGGCCTTCGGGTATCCGCAAGTAATTTCGGTCTACGAACTGTGAATCCTACCGGTAATCTATGGACGTACGGACCCTTCCTGAGGTGGAAGCAAAGTCCGCCCTTGACTTGCTCAGCGGAGATACAATATTCCGATACGTATTATGCATTATACAGGTTTCTGCCAGCAGGATGTTGCTACATGTTGAATCAAAACAATTTCGAGGATGCCATTCGTCCTCAGACCTCGGGCAGCGTCTCAAGTGTAAATACTCTCGGTGATCTGTCTCATCCGTTAGCCCTGTGTCACGGTAGGGGACAAGGGAATCAAATCTTACCTCGTTGAAATCCAAACCCCTCTCTGCCATTTCTTCATCTATCAAAAACTCCATAGGGAACTTCACAAGATGCCCCTTAACCCCATTCAACTTTTGTTTGACTTCTTCAAGCGGCATCTCTGGATTAAATAGATGACCGGCTTTGATCTCTTTCTTAGGGAGGAACTTATCGTAGTCCGCGAACGTTTTGACGGCGTCATCCGGAATGCAGTGGAATAATTCCCTGAATATTTCCGTGTTATCGTGAGCCTGGCGCTTCCAAAGATCCCAGACTTCATCACTTAGGGGGTCTTCGACAATCTTTGAGTTTTCATCCTCCTGGAAATCGTCTTCTCCTTCACCAGGTAGTTGTACGTTGGGGTCATCCTCGCCGTCAAGCTCTTGGGGAGGGAGCAGGCCGAGATGTTCCCGCCAGAGTTGACGCCGTAGATGTGCCGCAAAGTATGAGGCTTGGTAATCTTCGCCATCCATTTTAGCATCAGCAGTATTCTGGTCCTCAATAACGATGCTTAATTCGCTATCGTGGTATCCGAGTTGTGACTAAGGAAGGGAAAAGAGTTAGTATGTATTTCCCGGATCTTCCAGGTATCTTCTCTTACGCGGTCATTCAGATTAGAACTGCCAACAATGGCGACTTTGTCGTCTGCGATCAGAACCTGCAACTAAGTTAATTTCACTTCAAATCTCGCAAGAGAGTACAGCAAACCTTCGCATGGATATAGCACTGCTCCGTAACGATGTTCTCCTTCTCAAGTTCTTCGTCTCCCTGGAAGCCTTCTTGAGAAGGCTTCTTCCCAGATTCCAACGCATCCTGCGCTATCGAATCCTTCGTTCCTTTGTCATGCGGCTTGTCTCCCTGCATCTCTTCCTCGAAAGTTTCCCGGTCTTCCTTCATATGATCCTGTACATGCTCATCCTTCTTATACCCTTTGCCTCCAGTAACGCCCTCTTCGCTCATCTAGGATTAACTTCGTCAGTAGGAATTCCATACATAACCCGAAAAGAACACCACTCATACCACTTCATGCGCCTGCGCATGCTGAACATCCTCGTACTTAACACCCGTCCTCTCCTCTTTCTCCGTAATTCTTTCCGTCCGATTCAATCGATCATACGATCTCAGACTCCAGAACGATATGTACTGTGAAGGGTCGATACCCTTCGACTCAAGTATACCGCAGATGGAATGTTCGCCTCTGAACATCGATTTGTACTGATAATCCATTATCGCTCTGGTGCCGTTAGCACCTTTGTCTCGTAGGTCGCCGGCGAAGCCGGGTACGAGAGGGATTAGAACTATGACACGGAATTTACGGTTCTCGGAATGAGCCGTGGTGATTGCATCGACTATGGCGGCACCGATTGTATTGACAATTGGCTTTTGTTGCTCGCCTGTTGCAGTGACTGTTGGAAAATTAGAGAACTGTTCACGTTTCTATGACGATTCTGGACGTACTGAAGAATCTGTAGAAAGTCAGTATCATACGCAATGTTGAGCTCGGTATAATCTTGTGGAGTGTAACATACTGATTCTCAATATAAACGTAATGCTTAGCGTTTTGAATAACTTCTCGATATGCATTTTGAATACTATGCTCGGTCAAGATACCGTGGCTCCAGTCGGCGGAGCTTCTGACAAGTTGAGTCGTCACTTTTCCATGTTTCTTCATCCTTTCTCTGTCGAGTGGGTGGAGAGGGTGCTTAATGTAGTCCCCGACTGGAAACCGTGGATGCTGGACTCCCAAAATATCGTCGTCAACCCATTCGAGCTGGAGCCAGTCGTATCTGCCGTCACGTTTGTACTTGTCTATGAGGCCAAATATTAATACGTTTTTAAGTAAAACCGTGAGGCGAGAAGCCCGTTGTCTTTCTTACCTCGCTTTGCATGATTCCAGGTCTAGGAAAGACGATTAGCCTTACGAAATCGCAATATATTGTGGGTGTTGTTAAGTCTATGAACTTACCTCGACGAAGTGCTGTGCGATATCCAATACAGATTCACCTCTGAATGCTAGCGCGACATCATGCCAGGGCATGCGGCCGAACTCTGTTTTGGCAAGTTGATTTTGCTTCCAGTCTTCGACGTTTTGGAAGTCCATACTAAAGAAAAAGTGTTAGAAAAGATCATGTACTAGGTTGAAGGCATCACACGAACATTCGACTCTACGATAGACGTCCATGTTAGCAGAGGTTTTATAATTTATCTTTGCAGATGGAGAATAGTCCCTACATTATTGTAATCCTGACCTGGCCATATCTCATTTCTTACGGTCTCAGGATGCACGTCCGCCAACGGATGCTGCTTCAAATCCCACCTTCCGAAGCATAAATCCAACCCGCCGATAAAAGCGAGTTCATGGTCAATCACACAGTATTTCTCGTGATGAGCCCAGTAGAACGTCATATCCCCGCCTCTATCAAAGACATTATGGTCAGGGTGACGCATCACTCTGATATTGCCGTGTCCGGGTGAACCCTTGGGACACAGCGCGTGTAGAGCCTGCTTCGTGTGCTGGCTGTTGCATGTCAGAGCAGCCTCGACCTCTTTATAGACTATGATGTAGATCTTGACGCCGGCTTCAGCACGGCGTTTTAGAATTGTATCTAGCCGGTCCCCGTCGCTGTATGCTGGCGGGCGGCGGAGGAACTTTCAAATGAAAGTTAATATTTGAAATTGTTGACTCAGATATCAAGTTTTCGATCTAGGGAACTTACAAGTTCTGGCGAAATCCACCAATCTGCTATATAGATGACCTCCTTTGCATTTTCAAGCGCTGTGGCTAGTGCCTATGAGCATCGTATGTCAGCCTTCGTACCCAATAACGGTACAAGTAAGTTTAAAATTTAAAACTTGAACTTATAGCATAGGTAAAGTTTACCCAGAAATAATCTCTCCCATCAATATAAAACCTCGCGATATGTCCTTCTCTTATTGGAGCAAAGCTTTTGAACCGATGAGACTCTGCGATCTCTGTCCTCTTGCGGTCGACTTCTTGCTCATGCTCTTCATCGTGGCGGTGATTTGTATTCACAATGTTCCCAAGCTTGCCAATAGAGTGCTTGAGGTGGATGATTTCGACTTTGGCATGGTGAAGCTTTTGGTGGACCTTTTCCAGATGAGGGTGGTCCCCGGTAAACCCGGTCGGGTGTGAAGAGCGTCGTTCGGCCTGGACCTGTTCTGTCATGATGGATAGTATGATCTTGGGGCTGATGGGACTGGATAAATGTAGAGGTAGGAATTAGAATGAAATTGGAAATTGTCACAGTGGTCCTAAAAAGCGGAATGATATCATAATATATCAAAAAGCGCTTGAAGTTAGAATGTTAAAGGATGCGGTGCAATGCTGGTGTTGTTGGCTCTTCTCTTCCTCAGATCATGAATATCGATGACTAGTCGCGCGTGGTCAGGTAAGTAACTAGGACTGGAAGTATCTACAGATCATCCCCTAAGGGTCCCGACCGTTGATTAAATAGTTCTCCCGGAGTCTAACGTCGACAGAGGACTAGGAACGATTCTTGGAACGGCCATTCAAGCATTCTCCCCGCTAACTAACCCTCAACGGTCTCGCCAACTCGAAGACATGCGATATTGGGATCTTGCATCAAATGATTCCCCCAAATGGCATTCGGCAAGATATCCGGTCGAATTGCCCAGCGATTGGCAGGCGATCGAGCCAATGACATATTTCCAAGCAGTTACTCCATACAGAATAAGTTGGTCTTTGCATCATGACAATGCTGAAGCCGGATGGTTTGCGTGGTTGGTGTGGTTGACTTTCGCTTGAGGTTGGACGGAATGATGTCATAGCCGTGGCTCCCAATCGCAGCTGGGAAGCTATCGAACCTTCAAGCGGATAAGTCCTTGGTTCTATTTCCGTCGTCGTCAATTGGAGAGCAGGGCAAAGGACATATTCGACAGTTCCAGTGCTTTCCTAATGGAATGGTCCGATGACCTCTTCAGCTCTCCCTCCGACTCTCCGACTCTCCGACCGTCCGGCATCCGTCCTAATTTCGTATTTTGGACGGGTCGACCCGCGGATGGATATCATGCGTCCAGCTGGAACAAAGAATACGAGCATCCGGGCGCCTCGAAGCTCTGTGCCTCTCGAATGAATGAAAAATATATTTCGATACTATACCACGCCGCTCGAGGTGTGCCACAGGATGGATCATATGGCATGGACGCCGGTTTCATTGCCTCTGTCCCGGCCAGTCGTCGTCGCACGCGCAGTGGTTCCGGTTTTCATGATCAGTATTCGCGCAGCCAATGAGCATGACTGGCCAGGCCAGCGCGACAAGCATCGATAAGGCCCGTATTCGTTGTTAAGTCAGCACGCCGACAAGTTCTTCAGCTCACTTACGGAAGAATTTGCGAAATATATACCTGGTATATATATCGTAAGCCTACCTAAGTATTTGTCTCATTCGCGACGTTGAGATATGTAGTCGCTGAACGATCCGGCATCTTCCACAGCAGGAGCTCTCAGCCAGTCAGAGGGCTGCCAATTGAAAGACAATAATAATATAGCCTGTGATATCAGAGCCCTTGGAATTCTGACACTCCACCCGCAGAGCCGGAAGTAGAGCCGGGCGCCCACAGGAGATTTCCAAAACCCTGACCCGCATAGTCACACCCGCCCCGGTGCAGCAGGAATTGCGAATCTCCAGGTGATACCACCCATACGCAATTGTGATAGCCTGATGTCCCCCAGATACGGCTGGAATCTCACCAAGACAGCCTGCACATCCCGCATCAGCAATTAACACTCCCGCCAGTCTCTGTGCCCTTTTTTTGTCGAAGCTGCTAGCGCTGACCGATCATGATGGCTTGCCTTGGCGGGGTTGCGTTTTTCTGCGTAACCCCACCTTCCAGCACTAACCGAAAGGAACCTCAGCGGTCTGGAAGCTATAGCTGCAGCTCTGCTGAATGAGCTTCCCTATATGCAAGCCCTTGGATGCCGACTTATCAGTGCGGCCACATGAGACGCGCCATTGTTCGTCGACGAATCAGAGGCCTTGTAATAGCGAACGGGAGTCCCGAAAGACATGACCTCAATGTGGGCCGATCCTACCAGGAGTAGATTATACAGCACTCTTTTGCGAATTTGGGCCAAATGTAGGGCTGAGTTCTGGCAAGGGAGCTGCAGCTGCTAATAATTGCAGCTTCAGCAGTGGGCCCAGTCTATATAAACTGATGGGTTTCCTTCTAAACCTGAGGGATCAATCTATTCTGCTACTTCATATTCTGATCGAACAGTTTCCTCTAATATCCTGCGTATATATACTCAGTCGTATTCATATTTACCTAAAGGTGGATACGGAGGCTACATTGCCAGCCAAAGCTTACCATGTCTGGAAAACTTACTCAGCAGAGGGAGCAGTTGAATCTCAACCAAGCTCTCTCAAAATGGACTGAGTTTCTCACATTCCCTCCAACCCCTCCTCGCCAGGAGGCGCCAGTCGTTAACACCCTGAGTGTCTTTACTCAGGCCATTGAACGGCTATCGCGGCCGACTACCCCAACGCAGGAGCCGATTCCTACCGGTCTGCTCCAGGACTTACAGAAGATCGGATTGACGGGCGCTTTCCGAGATATGCGTACTCTCGTTGATGTTCTGAAGTCTAAAGTGGTCGACGGCGGTATTGTGGATGATAAGACCTACTTGGTATGTCTTGATAATAATATATCAACTTATATGATTTGGCACCCACTTACGTTAGACTGTTATGATCTATTCGATATTCGAATACACGTAGATGGAAAGGATAATCCAAGTTGCGAGCGGATTGCCACCTACTTCAAAAAACGAGAAGGCCTTGACGGGTGCATTGCTCGATAAACTCTGGAACCAGCTTCAGCATCCACCATTGTCGTATCTTGGTCTGAAGTATGTTCAGGTCCCTGTGAGATTATATCCTTGAGAATATCGGCTTATATATACTTGTATCGTGACACAGACAACAGTACCGCTCAGCCGATGGGTCCTACAACGTAAGTATTAAGAAGTAGCTGATGCCGTTCAAGGTATTAGGGATCTTACTTGACGATGTGATATCTAGAACATCCTATATCCGCACCTGGGGAAGGCCGGAACTCCATATGCTCGGAGTGTTCGCCCGATGACCAAGATGCCCGGTGCCCGCCCAGATCCGGGCTTACTCTTCGATGGTAAGAGATCCATGAGCATGAGATTGCCTATACAATCAGATAGATCACTAAATTTATAAAATTTAGTCCTCTTGGCTCGCTCAAGTTCTAAGCCCCATGCAAACAAGATCTCGAGTATGCTGTTCTACATGGCCACGATCATTATTCATGGTAAGGAACGATCTACACCATTTATAGGCTATATATGCTCACAATTATATTATAGATCTGTTCAGGACCAACCGTAGAGACTACTCTATCTCGGATACATCTTCTTACCTTGACTTGTCTCCTCTCTACGGCAGTAACGAGGAAGAGCAAAAGGCAATGAGGACATTTGAGGACGGCAAGATTAAGCCGGACGCATTCTCCGAGAAGAGACTTCTTGGCTTCCCGCCGGGTGTTTGTGGTAAGTTCATACATGCCAATTTATCTAACGCGTTTTGCATTTGTAGCGTCCATGAACGAGACTCTATATACGTATGAGTATCTAAAATGGTGCTTCGTTTATATTAGTTCTTCTTCTGTCCTTTGGGAGATTCCACAACTTCGTTGTGGACAACCTCTTAAAGATCAACCAAGACGAACGATTCACAAGACTCAGATCAGCGGCGGATAGGGATGAGAAGCTCTTCCAGACTGGTAGACTGTAAGTGACTGAATCAATGTTTGTGATGATTGTTGAATTAAGGTGAGTGTTGACCGTGATAATAGGATCACATGCGGCCTCTATATCAACATAATCTTGATTGATTATATCCGCGTCATTTTGAACTTGACTCGAACGGAGTCTACCTGGTGCTTGGATCCCCGAGCTGAAATTCAAAAAGTCTTCAGCTCAACGGGTACACCACAAGGCATTGGTAACCAGGTCTCAGGTAACTAGAACTTCTCAGGTCAATATTAAGCTAGTGATCGTGCCTCTAATATGATGATATTCCTACCACAGCTGAGTTTAATCTCGTTTACCGCTGGCACTCTGTTATTAGCGAGAGGGATGAGCTTTGGACGAAGGGTTTGTATAAAAAGATCTTTGGTAGCGACTCCGGAGATATGCCTATGCCAGAGTTCATCGCTGGCCTTATCAAGTGGGAGAAAACGATCCCAGATGACCCTGGCAAGCGTACTTTTGAGGATTTGGTGAGAGATCCAGAGACTGGGAAGTTTAAAGATGAGGACCTCGTCGGAATTTTGGCGGACAGTATTGAGGATTGCGCAAGTATGCGGACATGGTACTCCTATTTAAACTAAAGGACTGAAGCTGATTCGTGAATTACATAGATTCTTACGGCGCTAATGCTGTCCCGACAATAATGCGTGCGGTTGAAATCTTAGGTATCGAACAAACCAGAGCCTGGGAGCTGGCATCTCTCAATGAATTCCGTGCCTTCTTCGGCCTCAAGGAGCATGCCACATTCGAAGATATCAACTCCGACCCAAAGGTCGCCGAGGCTCTCCGTCAACTCTACGGCCACCCTGACTATGTGGAAATCTACCCAGGTATCGTCGTTGAAGAACCTAAAGTTCCAATGTCGCCTGGTGCTGGTCTTCTTCCGGGTTATACCATCAGTACTGCTATTCTCAGCGACGCTGTTGCCCTCGTTCGTGGTGACAGATTCTATACCGTCGATTATACAACCGGTAACCTCACAAACTGGGGTTACAACGAAGTCGGATCCGATCCTGAAATTGCATATGGTGGCGTTGTATACAAGCTGTTCCACCGTGCCTTCCCTGGATGGTTCCAACCAAACTCTGCGTATGCAATGTTCCCATTCACGGTCCCTGAAGAGAATCAACAAATATATAAGGGCTTCGGAAAGGACTATAAATATAGCTTCGATCGCCCGACCAATCCGTTCGAGCATACGTTGGAAACTCGAACTGTGGACCTTCTGCAGTCGGAGCCCAAGTACAAGGACTCCAGCGTCATCTTCAAGTTGATCACGGACTGCCCCGACTTCCGGGAAATAATTCAACGGTCTGTCGTTTCGATTACTAAGGAAGTTCTCGCCGCTAAATCTAGCACGCTCAATGTTGGCGTCTGGGTCGACGCCATCCGTGACGTTAGCAATCTTGTTGCGGTCCGAGCGACTGCCGAGCTATTCTCTTTGCCGTTGACTGGTGTCCCCGGTACTCCGGATGCGTACACCGATTATGAGCTCCATGGAACTCTGTGCACAATCGCTAACTACGTCTACCACGTTGTTCCTGTTCCGGATGCAAAGAGCTTTGAATTGTCCGAGGCTGCACGCAATCTCTGGGATGCCCTCATCGGTGTTACATTTGCCAATTCGAATGGCACATACAGTTTTAAGAAGGGGAATGGATCTTCATCTGGAAAGACGGATCTAAGCCATCTTGCTATTGATATCCGAGGCTTCATTGCTAGTGACCCAAGAGAAGGAATACTGGCCGCTTCGAAGCTCTGCTTGGATATCTCTATTGGAGTATGATTTCTCTACTACGCGGGGAGTTGATGCATATACTAACATTATATCTTAGTTCGCGGAAATCCTTGGGTACTACCTTAAACCCGAGAACGCAGAGACTCTGAAGAAACTCCAAGGTGCCGGCGATGGCAACTCGCATGACGTCCTTGAGGCCGCACTCCTTGCACTCCAGAACTCACCAATTGCGAAGAGAACCGTAAGTCATTCATTCGTATCGAAGTTGCTATATCTACCGGATGTAAATCTAACTTTTCTCACTTCCAAGACCGCGACCCACGAAGTCCCTTTGAAAGCCCTTGCCGCGATTCTCCAGGTAGTAGGATCTCTTCCAAACCTTCGTGCTGCGCCGGGCCCACAGGGTCAGATTCACACTGTACCAATCGAGCGTATCACAAGACATGGAGAGGTGGATTCCGGATACGCTTATATCTCCGAGGATTGGGGTCAACTTGGGTCTTATCCTTATGGTGAGTTCGAATGCCTGCTCATTCTCTTGTTTAGATTTTGGTAAGATTGTGCTAATATTTTCATCTTAAATGCAGCTTTGAAGGTATTATACGACGCTGCGTAGAAGGTCGGGCGGGACTGAGTAGTTGTTGACTGTGTTATTATGTGAGACCTTCGAGCACTTGTTTCCAGACGCCTGGGGTGCTAGTCTTCAGTAGCCCGAGTTCAGGTTCTGTCCAGAGTAGCTAAATAAATTCATTCGTTCCTCGTTTACCAATCCTCTATCCCTCGTAAACTGTGACCCGTCGACTGGATTTAAGTAGCATCCAATGTAATCTCATAGTTAATTGCTTTCCATTCCACAACTATGCTTGACATGTGTATATGACCACTTCAAAGGGTTTTTCGGTATAATGATCAATATTTTATACACGCTCGCTCCCACGAACCCGGACTGCTTGTCCAAACTTCTGGAGCTTCGTCAAAAGCTGATCTCCGTGCTTGATAACCTCCTGGTACTGCTTATTCTTTGTATCAGGTCTGTTGGTCTCAATAGACCCGTTCACACGATCAATGGTGCAGTTGAGGCCCTGAGAGGGGATAAAAGATGACATATCCCTAAAGCATCACCATGTTAGCCTATTTCGGAGATTTCTTTGTTGAACCGAGGGTTAACATACCGATCCACAAAGTCCATGCTGACTCCAAAATGGTTCGCCACGGTCTGCAACTCGATAGTCCTATAACTCTCCAGTAACTGCGCGTACCCCCTTCTCCTCATCTCCCTCACATACCACCGCCTATGCGGCGCCAATATCCGATCCTTTCTCAAAAACTGTTCTTCGACGTCTGCAAGGTTGACAAAGTAGTCGGAATACTTTGCTTCATAGAAGTTATTCACCAGCCCTTCGAGCGGGCTGAAACTGCCCAGATCGAGATTGAGCGCTTGCTGACCCATTTCGGTCATAACCCCCGTGGGTGCATCTGACATGTTGGAGTCCTTGCGGCTACCGAAGACAGCGAGAACTTCGGCGCCATCGATGACGCGGGCTTTGAGGTCTCGACGGGAGAGGGAGATGACGCCTGCTAGGACGGCATACATCACTAGGGTTTCGTAGGTACAGATCTCTGTCGATGTGAAGGTAGAAAGGGAGTCGAGGAGCAGTGGGGCGGCGGAGTTGTAGGCACGGAGGGTGAGGTCATTGATCGCGCGGTATGTTTTTAGACGATTTCGGCGGTCCCAGTCGCCGCCAGATTCAACGAGCCTATGGTTATGGGGTTAGCATTGTCGTAGCTTTGAATATGGTATAGTGGGGTTGGGTTCGTACTGCGTAGCCTTTTCGATGTTCTTTTGAACAAGCGGCTTATCGTCAAAGAACATTCCAACGCGTATCGTGGCAAGGACGATATCGATCTTCGCACCAAGAGACGCTGTTTTCTCGAATACGTCGTTATAGGCAGCCACTGCTTTCTCCTGTGCACCAGATCCAACCTTTTAGCAGCGATTCTAACCCATCAACCGAGGGGTCCAAGTATACCTTATCACCTATCCGTGTCCAGAATTCCGCTTTCCCACCCATAGCTTCAACAACCTCCGTCTCTCCCGCCTTCTCCTCGGCATCTTTCAGCTTCTCCTCCCATTCCTGTAGTTCCTTTTCGTTCTTTCCCTGCAGCTCATTATACAGCTTCTCATCCCACTTTAGAGGCGAACCCTTAGCTAGTACGCCATCGGGACCAACAAGGTATTTGAATAAAGGTGCTGCGGATGTCGATTTAATGGATTCGAGGAGGGTGGAGGCGGATTTGTCGTGGTGGGCTGATAGGGATGGGGTAGAGATCTGGTAGATGTGCTGGGCGAGGGAGAGGTCGGGATATTTGTTATACTGTGGGTCGGATCCCATCTTGACGGCGGTAGAATGGGATGTTTAGATGGAGGACGGTGGGTAATGGACCAGATCTGGGCTGTACCGTGACGCAGCTGGGGTGTCTGAGGGAAGTTAAGGCTGTGGGACAGCTTGCTGTTAGCTTGGGTTATGCTTGACGCGTCTCAGGTGGGATCGTATCGATGTTCGTATATACAGAAGACTAGGAAGCTAAACCTGTGGAGGTACGTACCGTGTGATGACGAGGGTGGGATGATGGGGATTAGAGCTGGGGAGGAAGTTGTAGTTGAGGTTGAGGTTGGATTACGCGAACACTGTCCGCTGAAGCTTAGCTTGCGACTCTGCGGCAACGCATTTGCACCACCAAAGTCGCACGTCCTTAAGACTAGGTATCTACGGGCTCAAGACTATCTACGGCAGTTATTTGGGACGGAAGTTGCTGTGAAAGGGTCCAAACTATTCAAGTGCGATGCCGCTACGGGTGCTGAAGATGCAATGCTATGTACAAGTATAGAGTATCCGTGTTCAACTTAGATCTTCCTAAAGCAGAAGCCCATGTAGATGCTGCAGGCTTCCCATTCTTCCCCCTTGACCAGCATCTCCCCACTGCCGTCCCTCTTTTTGACCCCCATCCTTTCACTGAGAGGCCCCAATATCCTATGATCCTTCTCATCTGCCCAGATATCTTCGAAGAGTCGCTTATATTCTAGTTTGAGATTGTACTCAAATGCCAATGCTCGGAAGGCTTCCCAGGGCACGACGTACTCCGGTACGTCTTCCACGCTCTCCTCGAGGAAAAAGGAGTACTTCCAGCCCCAGGCTGGACGCCAAGTACCATCCTCTGGTAGCTTTCTAGCCGTTTCGATCTTGGGGAACGAGACCTTGTACAGGCTGTTTCCGAACTCATGTCCATTCTTCTGGACTCCTTCAAAGATTTTGTCCGATGATGGAATCGTCCCGATGAATCGGCCGCCCCTCCGAAGAGCCCCTGAGACGTTCCTAAGCATCCCGCGAATCTTGTCTTCGGATTCGAACGCATAGTGCATGCAGAACATGAGAGAAACAACGTCAAATCTAAATTCTTAGCATTAGCATCGTTGCGCAATAGGAATTTCAGGCTTTGGGTGAACTTACCCCCCGCCGCCCCACCGGTTATTCGTGTCCAAGTCAAACCCAACATCCCGAATGATCGGGATTGAATTCGCCGGTTCGCCCCAGGCATCCAATACGAAAAATTCGGCATGGAACCGGTCGTTTGAGGGTCGGCCTCTGTTCCTTCTTCGGTCCTCGTCCTTCATCTTTGTGAATCTTTCCTTTGCTTGGCTTATACTAACGTCGGCACTATCAGCCCCAACATAAAGCTCCACTGGCTGTGGAGCACTCTTCCATTTCAATAAATCGCCACCTTTTCCACAACCGATATCCAGGACCTTAAGGGCATCGCCTCGGCTTCCCGGCTGGTAGTCTTCGTTCGCAGCGAACTTCTGGATGAGAGTGGATTTCACCCAGTTATTGAACGAACGTAGCCCACGAATCTTTGAATCCGTCTTTCTCCATTCTTTCCCTCGTTCTGGCACAGCGTTGTAATGTGACCTGACAACGTCATCGACACCCCTCGAAGCAGCCAGGCTAACGGCCTCGCGCTCCCTATCGGCTTCCAATTGCTGTTGCTTCTTTTGCAATGCTTCTCGCTCAGCTGCGTTATAGCGAGCACCTGGTCTTTTGAATTTCCTTTGAGGCTCCTTTGATTCGTCTTGTGGCCTTTCAGGTTCTGGGTCTTTGAACTTCGGTTCAACGGCGAGGTGCGGCGGAGGCGGAGCGTCATGGTAACGGAAATGGGGTGAGGTCCTTCTATTGGACCCGTGGTGGGAGCCCCTCCGTTCCTGCCGGTTCTGTTGGTGGTGCTGATTATCATATCTCGTTCCTCCATCGCGACGAGGATGTCCGCTGGTATGAGCCTCTCTCCTTTGGTTTTGTAATTTCCTTATCCGATCCTTCTCGCCCTCAAAACGCCGCTGTCGTTTACTCTCGTGATCATCGAACTGCGAATCGGGCCTGTACCTGTCGTCCCGATAAAACCGATCATCTCGGAAATTCTCACGTGGCTCTCGTTTGAAATCGGGGGTGTGAGTTCGCGGTCGCTCGTCATCGGGAGAACGATCACGCTTCCTCTTTCTTTCCGGGCTTTGGCTCTCCGATTCGATGTTCCTCTCGCGTCCGTAGTTTGATGGTTCGTCTTCGTGGGGTGGGTTAACGGATGCGTCTGAGGGCCGCTTCGATCGGTCATCGTCATAATCATCGTCATGTGGCTTCGACGGAGAGGATGGGGGTTTGTCATCGCTGGCGACAGCGGTAAAGAAGCCACGGACTGGATCGTACATGATGGGGGAGTTATAATCGCGTCGTGATGTTAGTGGAATTCGCCGACAGGTGGCCCTTATGCATCGAAGGGTTGTTATATATGGTAGGAAAGATATGAGCGGAGGGCTGACTGCTACGCTTGACTAAACAACAAGAAAGAGAACGAGGAGGCTGATGGCAGATTGGGATGATGATGATGAAACTTGACAGAGTTGAATGTTTGGCTGTTGCGATGAGGCTGCCCAAATGAGAATGCCGAACCCTGTTAATCCCAAATTGCCTATTCCGGTAATCTAGCGATTTAAATCTGTTAGCGCGGATAAGTTGCCAGATCCGGTAATTGTCGCGCTTTGGCCATCCAAAAAAATTTCGAGATGTCGGCTTCGTCGTTTTCAATTCAACGTTACCCTCTCGGCTCTCGCAGACCAGCATCTCAGGTTCAGCCCCGAATAGTATCGGAACGGATCGCATAGTCCTCCGTGACTTGTCTTTTACTCTGTCCAGCGGCTACCTTCTATACCACTATGATAAGCACCTCTTAGACCGACGCAATTCCCATCCACAGAAATCCAGGACATCGGAGCCTGCAGCCTGGGAATAACCTCGATACAAACTACCCCATCCATTCAACAGATAATTCACGATGAAGCTCACACAAACAAACGATGTCAAAGTATACACCGTCTCCGGGTCGGATACCGGCCGCTCGCTGCCAGATTGGCTTGCAAGGAAGCGGAAACGGTCTCTCAAGAATGACTTAGGTTCGACAGGGCGCGCAGCTACACTAATCTGATCTTGTTCACTAACGTTATTCAAAAATCCAGCTTATCAATCTCGTATCGAACTTATACAAGATTTCGGCTTCCCGGAAGCCTCGAATAGGGTCCGGGTTACTGAGGATGGCCAGTGGTGTATGGCTACCGGCACCTACAAGCCGCAGATGCGGCTCTACGACTTCAATTCCCTCTCAATGTCCTTTGATCGCCACACAAATATCGAAAATCTTACGTTCATTCTTCTCGAAGACTCCTGGCGGAAATCCGTACACCTTCAGATTGATCGATACCTCGAATTCCACACACCCATGGGCCTTCACCACAGTTTAAGAATACCACATTACGGACGAGATCTTGTATATTGTCGGTGGGCAGCTGAAGTGTTGGTTCCGGCGGAAGGGAGGGAAATATATAGAGTGAATCTTGAAAGAGGTGGTTTTATGAAGCCGTTCGAGGCGAACGAAGATGTGAAGGAGGTACTGACCGGTGTGCAAAGCGATGTGCACGGTCTTCTCGCTTTTGGAACAGATCTGGGAACAACGGAACTCTGGGATCCAAGGGTCGGCTCTAGAGTCGCGACGGTGGAACGGGCATCGACAGACTCAATAACTGCACTCGCTTTCGACCCTGCCGGCTTGCAACTAGCGACGGGTAATGAGGAGGGCATAGTTCGACTGTACGATCTACGGTCTCCTATGCCACTTCTCACAAAAGACCAGGGCTACTCATATCCGATCAAAAATTTAATATACCTACCACCGATACACTCCGAATCCGAAACCAAGCTACTTTCTGCCGACAAGAGGATTATCAAAATTTGGAGCCCTTCGGATGGTTCGCCATGGACAAGCATAGAACCTTCGGTAGATATCAACGATGTGGCACACGTCAAAGGGTCGGGAATGCTGTTCACGGCGAACGAAGGACCCGATATGCACACTTTCTTCATTCCAGAACTAGGCCCCGCGCCGAAATGGTGTTCATTCTTGGATAACGTTACGGAAGAAATGGAAGAATCAGTGGTCAGTGGTGTCAATGGAGAGATCACAGCGACGACATACGATAACTACAAGTTCTTGACGAAACCACAGCTCGAACAACTTTCGTTATCGCATTTGGTGGGAAGCAGTGTGTTGAGGCCGTATATGCATGGTTACTTCGTGAAGCAGGAGCTATATGAACAAGCAAGGCTGATTGCGAACCCCTGGGGCTGGGAGGAACAGAGGAAGAGGATGGTCCAGGAGCGTATTGAGAAGGAGAGAGAGGGCAGAATCAGAAGTTCGGGTAAGAAGGTTACGTCGAAGGTTAAGGTCAACCAGAAACTCGCCGAGAGGTTGGCCAAATTGGAAGAGAAGCTTGATCGTCGGGCGGCAAGGAAGGCAGAGAAGGAGAAGGAGAAAGCCACCGCGGAGGGTGACGAAGATATGGAAGATGAAGAACAGGTCGAAGATGGGATGCCTGAAGAACAGGTTAAGGTTATGGAGGACCCGCGTTTCAAAGACCTTTGGACGAATCCAGACTTCGAAGTGGACGAGACATCGTATCAGTACATGCTCCACAACCCTTCATCTCGGCCCGCCGCGGATGGCGCAAATGGCGACTCACGGAAACGGCTTACGGCTGTGGAAGAAGAGGATGCGGAATCTTCAGCTGCATCATCAGACGAAGAGTCCTCGTCCTCCGAATCTGAACCGGAGCAGAAACCTAAGGCGCAAGTTAAGGAGAAGAAAGCACCGATCATGCGTATCTCGACAGCATCCTACCGAACCCAGGGCCACAGTAGCAAGGAAACCGGGCCGAGCAAGAAGGAGCAGTCGTTCGGAACACGGATGGCAGCCGGGGAGCATAACCGGAAACGAGAGAGGACCTTTAAGGGACAGGTCTATGGTGATACGGAGTTCACATACAAAATCGAGAAGAAGCAACCCTCGAGCAAGGCAGATGCACAGAGATCCATCCCAAGAGGCGGTAACGCCGATAGGAAAAAGGATAGGAGAAGTGCTTCTGGAAATGCGTTTAGAAGAATGGGTGTATAGTGTGGGCGGTGTATGTATGTATGATTATGTAGAGACTGCGGTCAGATATCTATCACGGCATGGGGTATCATGGATTTGGCGTTCAGTTTCGCATCTGGAAAAGTTTCTTGTCGATTGTAGATAGCAGCGCTTAACTTGCATGGTGCAAAACCGAAAACGTCGCCGCGATTCAGGGTCGAGGGCACAGCCCGAGAAGAATATCACTTCCAGAGTAATTGTATATGCAGCGAGTCACGGGTTCCTCTGCAGAGCGTTTAAGTGCTGCACTGTGAAAAGCCCATTTAAAAGACTCGTAATCGTAATATCAGAGCTCCAGGCATCCCAGGATCTCGGCCTGTTCCCCCAAACATTGTCATGAAGAGGAAAACCTCTGCTCATATATCCTGAACAGAGGGGGCACGGCCAACCGCCATCTTTAAAAGCAACCTGTCCCTCATTTCGAAATTTCATGCATTGTGGCCCCACCAAAAGCTGCCCTAGCTCCGGATTCCGTCGAATAACGCACTTCCCGTGTGCCTACATGACCTCCCGTTGTGGGCCTCAGCTGCACTGCGCTCCGGTTTTTATTGTTCCCAAGAAATTCGCGAAATTCGCTGAGGCCGAATCACGACGTCCAATTAAGCGCCGCCAGTTATTGCAAGCCACTGGGGAGCGTTCGACACAACGCCTCCTTGAACCAGTTATTCCAACAACCGCAACCATAAACCATGACCTGATTCCTGATGAGTCCAGAGTCACGATGGGAGAGGAACAAACAGACAATCAGTCGGGTCCAATGAAAGCGCCGAGATGTGCAATTGGGCGTGGGAAACGGCACACTAGCGTGGAGAACAGTAGTAGCGTTGTAGTCGATGTCTCTGAGACCTTTCTCGCCAGACCAAGCATTTACTGAGGCCAAGCTTGTTACCCGCTGAGGATTTTCCCTTATACATGCGGGCTGATATCACTGGGACCTGGGAAGAATGGAATAGATTAAAGAGTTTTCCTTCATGGGCTGGGGTTTAGCGAGGGCGGTTGAGTATCGATCGAGGGGATGATCTAGGTATTTAGTATAAGGAGAATAGAAAATCCTGGTCTCTCTTCATTCAGAGTCTTTTGTATGGTATCTTGTTTTACTTTCGAAGTCGAAGTTGAGGTTGAAGATATCAAGAATCCTCCTCGACAACACCCAAAATCCCATACAAAAATACCACATTCTCAACGCATGCTAGAGAAACCGAAGCGATACTCCCACGAACTAGAGACCCGAAGAGCTGCTCATTAAATCCTGGATCGAAAGTCTTCCCTCGCCTCTAGATACCAGGTGTTTTCAAAAATGCCTTCACCAACTTTCCTTCTCTTCTCCCTCCTCCAAATCACACTTTCCTACTCCCTCGCTCTACCTCAAAGCGCTCCCTCCACGACATCCCCTCCTTCAACAACGACATCCGCCTTCGTTGATCCCACAGGCACTTCAAACTCCTCTGTCGGCGACTTCTCAGTAACAATCGGTATAATTTGCGGTGTTGTCGCGATATCTTTAATCGCCATTGGCGCCCTATTCTATGGCTACCGTAAATATCGCCAGCGCCTGACCCGCCGACGAACACGGATCAAGATGGACCAGATGTCCGCAAACCTAAACGCTCGGGTACAGAATGCGAGGAAGAGTGGGATGCTAGATGGGAGTGTGCTGAAGGTCTACGAGGGGAAGGGTAGTGGCGATGATAGGCAGGTCACAGAGGTGGCTGAGATTACGGTTGGGAGTCCAGTAGATCAAGCTTTGAGTGCGCTAGAGGGTGGGCATCCGTTCAAGGGGCCGGCAAAGAGTAACAGCGCACCGAAGATGGGTATTTGGCCTGGCGGAAAATGAATGGACTAGCGTTGTAACGGTGGCTTGTTATTTGTCTACTCGGCTGGCATATAATTTCTTCTTGGAGTTTACATTATCTTTTTGTTCTAAGGTTTCATACCTTTCATAAGTTCTTTTCAGGCGCAAGATGTACATTTCTGAGTTTAAGTGTCTGTATGTAGGATCAACGGTTTAATGACGAGAGAGAACTGGACTTCTTCTCTTACATGTATTTAATACCCTTGCTTTCACGAATTAATTAGAGAAACACCCCCGTGGTCTCGGTCATAAAACATCATTCCATTGATTTTCTTCAAACGCCTCCTGTACCCACCAAACCTGATAGAATATCGGACGGATCTTTATCAAAACGTCTATCCGCCATGTTACTGGGGTGTAGAAAACAAATATTTACAAATGTGAAAGAAACACCCCAGCCCGCGTGAACATTCCCAAGAACGAAGTCCTCCTCTAACCGTCTTTTATGCCAATGTACGAGACCATGTACCAGCTAACGTCTAGTTCCTGTATGTATCCAAGAACTTCTTGTGGAATTCAACAATCCGGCCGACCCAGTCGGTCCCGGGGGCGAGGAATGTAGTTCTGAAATGCCAGGTTCCATCGACCTGACCAAATCCACTCCCTGGGACGACGCAGACACCGGTAGCCTTGAGAAGTTCCATGCAGTAGAACTCATCGGGTTTCTTTCCTAGCTTTTCAGCGGCAGCGACGACACCCTGTGGGAACTTGATGGTGGGGAACATGTACATAGCGCCCTGTGGGTCCTGGCTCTCAACGCCTTCCATTTCACCAAAGGCCTTATGGAGGGCGTAAGCACGTGTCTTCAAGCCGTTGTAAATGTCATCATATTCTTTCTTGTAGCTATTATGCCGAGGTTTCAGATTAGTAAAGGATTTACGTTCCACTCCCCAGGAGCCCAGAAGTGGTGCGTGTTAGACTTACAGGTCGTAGCTGGGTTCGCCTTCCTTTGGAGGATTGACCATCAACTCCACCAAGCACTGACCACCAACTGGTGGGCACAGTGAGATACTGACGAACTTATAGATTTCCTGAACGACCTTTGGATCGAAACCGACAAGCTCAAAGTAACCTCCACGTTGGCCGCATTCTCCGACCATACCCTTGCTGGTCGAGTGGAAGCTGACAAGCTCGACATTGTCATATTTGCCAGGCTCCTTCTTCTGGAGGTCACGGAGGACCTTCTTGAAGCTGACGAATTCGCCAATGAAGACGTTGGTTTGGTAGACTTCGTCGGCCATGATGACCAACTTCTTCTCAGCGGCAAACTTGATGATATCCTCGATCGAGTTGTACGGCAGGGAGGCACCAGTTGGGTTTCCAGGGTTGATGACACAGATGCAGCGGACATCAGTACCTTCGGATCTGGCCTTCTCGACGACGGTGTAGAGGTCGTCACATTTGGTGCTCCACTGGGAATGCTCCTCAAGGAAGTATTCAACCGGTTTGGCATTCAAGAGAGCGAGAGTAGCGGTGTACAGAGGGTACTGTGGAATCGGAATCATAACACCGGTGTTTGGACCGGCAGCAATGACATGCAAGAGGGTGTTAACTCCGGACGATGCTCCAGTGGTGAGGTAGATGGAATCAGGGTCAGATGGATGGCCGTCTCGATCTGTTTACCGTCACCAGCTACCGTCAGCAACCAATTACCGTTATCAAGGAAGGGTGGCCATACTCACGTTCGATATACTTTGCAACACTATCACGCAGGGGAGGAGCACCCTGGCTGTGTGAGTATGCACCGACAGACTTGACGGATTTGAGCAACCATTTGGCACGTTCCAAAGCATCTTCCGGGTACAATTGCTTGACAACTTCCGCATTCGACTCCTGGAGGAGATCTGGGTGCTGGATAAGAGACAGAACTTGACGGAAGAAGGTAATTGGCTTTTGGTCGAGCTGCTGAGGGTTACCAATGTTGGCGAAGATTACATGATCGAATGGGTGGGAGTCCGAGTCCAGCTCGAGCTCCCGACGGATCGCCTCAGCCTTGACAGCAAGCTCACCACGGACGGCGTACTTGGCTGCTTTGACGTGAGGATTGATGTTGTCGTAGTTGAGAGACCGAAGCTGGGTAGTCGACGACATTGTTCGGGCAGGGTACGATACTGATGCCGACGATGACAAGTCAAAGTGTTAGATGATCGATGAACTGGAAACCACAAGTCGATACGAAACAATCAATATCGATAGCTGGATGAAGGGGAAGGGGAAGGAGAAATGAATCGGTTGGACCCAGGCACCGGTGTTTATATATCATCGACAGAGCTCGTCGATGGTGAGAAAGGAATAGGTGCGTCAAATACAGGGCAAGCTTCAGGACATCCCAATATGCGGAGAGGGGAACAGCTTTAGAGTTAAGTTTTTTCCCCGGACAAAAGAAACACCAGGGACGGCGACCAGCTGACACGATAGAGAGCAGCGACCATTCCCGATATCAGAAATATCTCATGTAATGCAAAGGCGACCGGGCGTGGGATGGCAGCGGGCCAGTCCTCGAAACCGATGCCTGCCGTGCTGGTGGAGCGTCCGAACTCCACAATAGGCCGAACTCCGCATTTACGAAAAAGCCTTTCGTGAAACCATTACAAAACGATGCGACCCCGAGGATGTTTAGGACTCATACGGGAAGTTTCTCGCGGGCATCGTCGCCCGCCTGCCGTGGAGAACTCCGCCCAAGACGAGGTCCAGGTCGGCCCGAGTGCAGGTTTTGGAGGGGTAGTTATCTCGATGCCGCGAAGTCGGGCCAAACTCGGTTATGCGCGACCTGACAAACTGCATCGAGAACCACGCCGATTTGGCGTGACTTTTTTTTTGTTTCCAGCGCCCAGAACGCAATATCGGGTTCCTTCGAGTGCAGGAAAATTCTTGCGCGGCGACCATATAAAAGCTTATAAGGATGGCCGGAAGCAAAGAAGCAATTTGAATGCGGGAAATCCTGGCAGTTACTTACTTCGTGCAGGCAGCGATCGTCTCAGTGCAGTCGGTGCGAAATGCAGACGCGGGAGGTACTGGATGGCCCTGGATCGCATTCTTTTTTCAGAGCTTGAAAAGGTTGGTTGAAGAACTTGGGATGAAAAATTGGCGACGCTTGTCGACGGTATCGTGTGCCTTGAAGTTTAAAAACTTCCTTCTAACTTCACGATGGTCGCAAGGCGTACCTATTGTGGACTTGAGGTTGGCCTCTTTTTTTTTTTTACCTCACACAATATTGTTATCAAAACTAACCCCGATCGTTCCTGCAGATTTCCTTCCCATGTCACATTTATCTGGCTGAATCGAACACAAGGCCACCGTTACCGGCGCCGGTAATTGGATCGCAAAGCTTGAACTAGTCCCAAAGGTTCCAGGGTACTGCTGTCCCTTCTCGCGAGAAACACACTCAGTAGTCTGAGGACCCCGCCATCACACACATCGCGCTCGGCACGCGGATATACATATCGAGTTTACGCATGGTAGCTACGCCGCCTGGGTCGCCGGCATTACAGCTCCGTATCCATAGGCACAAGTGGCCCCAAAGCCAATTACGTTCGTTTCTTCGAGCCTGTCATCACCCGGAAAGTGGAATAAATGCAATGCACAGTTTGAGCGCAGAACGCAATCGATGACAGCGCCATCTTAAAATGCAACAGCCTCGTCTCCCCAGGCCAATTATGAAAAATGTCAACCGCATTGGCGATGCAAGTACTAGTTGGCCCACAGAGCTGAGCGGGGCTATGGCTGTGCATATAGGAGGGCATACACCATGGCCATGGATCCTGCATGCAGAATTCTGAGGTCCCGCAGCATTACTCTCTCAATGCAATCCCCAGCCATCAAGTTGTCAACCTTTCTTTCCATTGTCACTTAAGAAAACCCATTCCTATTAGCTCCCTAATGTCATGGAGACTATATCGTTGATTATCACCAGCAAATTACCATATTTCAAACCCCCAGATTCAGTCACTTAAATGACAACAAATATCAGCAAGATACAAGCCGCCCTCGCGGCTGTCACCCAAGAGACCACGCTTGCTCTATTCAATCTCAATCTCGATTGCTCCCTCATCAAGGTGGACGCGCCGGCGGAATATCTTCCTTTTGGAAATGCCTTAACAAAGAAACGAAGAACCCAAGCCGAAGCCGGGTCTGCCCATCGAATCGCTAGGAAACTCGGTATGCTTTTCGAGGGCCTTGTGCCCCACACTCCAGAACTTATAAAAGCGTACGGTACTCGGGCAACCGAGATCATAGATTTCCACGAGAAACAGCTATCTTCGAAGTCGAGCGGCAGATCTGACTACGGTCCTTTTACGGATTATGTTGGTGTGGACGGGACATCCATCTGGGCGGCAGCTACGTCTAGTGGGGCCGCTATTGCCATGCACCTTCTAGCTTGTCTCCTAGCAACGGCGTTCACGGCAGAGGAAGCAGTTGCGACCTGGGAGCAGATCGTCGAAGCTCGGAGAGAAGAAATTTTGAAGATCGAGAGTGGTGAAATATACGGTCTCAGAACCTTGGCGGCTTCCACCTGGGATATCCCTCGACAAGATTTAACCAACTGGGACGCTAGCGCTCGTGCTTGGTTGCGATCTGCAAACTTTGCCAAAGCGCTACAATGCAATCAGCTGCGGCTCATCCTTGATAACATAGACCTCCCAGTCCATACCTCGGCAGACCCTTACAAGAGTGTCACTGAGACCTGGCAAAGTTGTTTGAAGATGATGAATGCATTAATTCAAGGAAATAGGCAAGATACCCAGAATAGCGGGCTTCTCGTTGCCTTTCGCGCATGGCATATATTTCCGGACATGATTCTTCTCAAAGATCACAAACACGTCAAGCAAAAGGATACGCTTGTTAAAAAGGGCGGAATCGTAACAATTGGGCTCGAGCGCGCGGATAGCCAAAACCCAAACGGGGTAAACTGGTCGCTGTCGCTGTCACACCTGCAATTCTATGGGGAGGCTGAACGGCGCGAAGGCTACTTAAGTAGCACTAAAGAACGAGTATCGATCCCTGATGTGTGGGCCTTCCTGCTAGGATTCTGCTTTGCGTTTACAGGCACAAACATGGCTCAGGTCGAACGAAAGCTTGAACTCACCCAGAGTGTGGCCGACTTAATACTTAGCCACCTCCGAGAAACCCGTTCTGGGGATGATGGCCTGTTGAAAACACCAGCTCTCGAAGCCAGCTGGCCAAGCAGGCTCAAGCAGTCGTGTAAACGGTATTTTCGGTGCACTGATGAAGAACAGAAACATTTCAGACAGTTGATGGCCCTCGGCCATAAGTCCTTCAACAAAGCCTTTCCATATCCTACCCAGCGTCTTACACTCGGTATGGGGGACGTGGCGATGATCGTCGGTAAAGATAACGGTACAAGGTCTAGATTTCTGCAGTGGCTCATGCGTAATACCAAGACCCCTACAATAATAAGTCTAACGTACATCATTCGATGGAATGGTCTTGGCTGGGCTTTATCTTCTGTCAATATTGGGAACGAAGTAGATGTTAGCATACTTAGTATGTCTCAGCTGTCCCGAATCATTCGCAAGAATGCAATGGCTCCTACCACTACTAGTCAGACAAATCAAAAGCTGATTGAATTGGGACGCGTTTTCTATAGAGAAATCTTGGATGGACTCTCATTTTACATCGAAAAACTCCCTTATTGTCGCTTACGATACGATAAGATTACCAGTATCTATTAAAGCTTTACGGAACCCTACTTCAATACAGCGACAAATCTTAAGGAGCATCCTCGGCCCGTTCGAATTCCGCGTAGCAGGCTCTACCGATAGCATGTTCAACCAGGAATCCACCGGCCGGGTCTCGTATATCATGTTAGTTGACAAAGCTTTCGAATCCGCATCCACGACAGATTGGATGAGGAGCCTTCAGATTGAAAGTCCTTTGAGCGTTGCAGATGTGGAGGTCCTGCTTCGCAAACCAGTGATCAGTGGCGAAATTATCGTGCGAGGATTGCTTGGATTAGACGACAGGGTTGCTGAATATCTCTTGGAATTGAGTAGAGTTTCTGTTCTCTATGAAAAGTTTGATAACCCCCTTATAGATCTATCTCACCTTGCTACTTGCTTCATCGACCGGCCACGGACGAAAGCCCCTCCGGGCAGTCGAACAAGAAGTCAAGACGTCGAGCCTTCTTCGTGGAGGCGTATTATTCCTAAGAAACTGACGCAGTCTGAAGCTTTTCACTGGATACACTATTTGGAATCCAAGGGAACGACACTTGGAGGCAGCCTCCCCGGTTCCATTATGGCTATATCATCGGAAGATTCTATCTTTGTGGCCTCCCAGCTGCTACAGGATCCTTCGATCTCTATCACAAAACCACCATCTGTTATCAGGATCCCAGGGAATATTGGAAGAGCCGGAGTCGTGCTGTTTGTCCCACCTCCCAACTCACGCTGCTCGAAAATCGATGACACACTCCTTGAAGATGCTCCTTTTGATGGTCAATCGATTGATTGCTTCGGAAATACAACCCTTCATCTGACACTCACTGGCTATGAGCTACCTCTGAAAGAAGAAAAAATCGGTGGACGCCACCACAGCACGTGGATATTCGAAGCCGCAACATCGGTCCACGAATCTGGTAAGTGGATTGGCGATATAGACCCCCTATCCAACCCGTATTTCCATCGTGGAGATGCGGACGTTTGGCTAGATGACCTAGGAGACGTCAATGGAGACCCCACTAGCCAGCAAGATTCCATCTCCGCCTTTGCCGCTCAGGGCCAAAACCTCGAAAACTCTTCGGGGTTAAAATGTTCCATCTGCCAGGCGACTATGGGGCCTGTTCATAGCCTGAATAGTGTCCTATCAAAAGAACTCCGCGACAATTTCACGTCTATTGATTGCTGGGGAGAGTATTTTAATCGCCCTTTCAATCCCACATTTTTTCGCGCCAAAGGAAACTGGGCTGCCCGACTTGCAGCTTTATGTTTCTCTCAGACTATCGCAGCACCGGTTATTTCTATTCACCCTCGAGCTTGCATTTGCAAGATCAGAAAAATGCTTAACCATGCTGCCATGCCCGGATCCAAGTATGGTCCCAACGCCAGGTGGTTTCGCTCGGCCGAAGAGGTGATCGGTGTGAAAGAAGGAATGTTTCCAGAAGCCGCTCGACCACAAACTCATTCAGATCCCACGGCGCCAGAATCTCGAGAGTCTAGAGGGCGGGGCCCAGTGCCACAATTCCCCGTTGATTCGGGGAATGGATATCACCCAATTTACCTCCTGTAGTTCAGCGTATTGTAACCGCTTCATGTTACTCTTAATGGACATTGAGAAGGAATGATTGTTAGTCCGAAATCTTAATATACAAGGTAGACACTCAAGTACTCAAGTAGGTATGTGGGCACTGAGAAACTGCACAGAAAATTAAAAGCATAACAAACAGCGAGATACCATCTAGCTTTGAACGCCTGCGAATTGAAACAACCAAACTTGTAAATCAAATACAGGAAAGAGAATACAACAAACCGGCCGTGTTAACTTATGTACTACCCGCTAGCCTAGTCCAAAGCTGGCTAACTAGCCAACGGTTTTTGGATTAATCCAAACGGCAACCTCGTGCAAACCCCTTCCAATCGACTTGAACAGCTCCAAGAAAAGCTCAAATATTTTCTGCGGCACGTAAACAACTAGAAGGATTATACCAATGCCAATGTAGTAAAACACTTCTCCCACAAACCCGAACAAGGTTTTCAGCACTTTCTTGATAAACTTCCCAGTATGTTTGACCCCGTCAAAAATCATGACGGGTATCGCAACGAAGACATATTTTAAGACGTCGAGGAAGCCATTAAGGACGTCCTTCCAGGTAATACCGGAGACCCAATTAACTAGCTTTGTGACGAGAGTATGGATGGCGGAAGCGAGGCGGACGAAAAAAATGGCAATACCATTGCCGACATATTTGATGGCACCCCATATCCATTTGAAAGTAAGGCGGATGAGTTTCGGAATCGATACTGTAATAATCCTCCATAATTGCTTTGCGAGCCAGACGGTAAATTTCTTGAGGGCTTTGGCAGTGTCGACAACTGCGTCTTTGATCCATATCGCTGCTTCTTTGATGAATTTGAGCGTCGCCTTGATAAATTTCACAAACAATCTCGGGAAATCGACTGTCAGGAATTTCCATGTTGCTTTGGAACCTGTGACGATTCCCCTGCCGGTTGCCTTCGCCGCGCGAACTGCCGCTCCTGGCATTGCCTTGATGCCGTTTACTGTTCCAATTGCCGCCTTTTTTGAGTATTTTGCAACGCCCTTGCCCGTGGCGACGATGCCATCCCTAATACCTTTCGCGATATCCTTCTTGTGCCTCCATAGATAAACGGCACTCCGCTTGAGTGGAAGAACAACGACGTGTTTCGGGATCGACCAAACGAAAAATCTAGGGACGTCGTAGAATATGGCCCTGAAAAATCGATAGATATCGAGGAGGAGGATCCTTGCTCTCCTTGCCGACCTCCTATTCTTGTATTGCCATCTTTGAAGGCCACCGCTTCTACGGGATGGGAGATAGTCGACAACTTCACGGTGGCCATTCATAGCTGCGAGGCGGAGGGCAATCATTCCATCTGGTGGGACGATGTCGTCCTTCGCGTGGAAAACTTCTACGAAGAGTTTCACCAAAGGAAGGTGGCCTTTTTCTGCTGCCGCCATGAGTGGCGTTCGTCTTAGGTACTCGTAGGGATTTGGGATTCTAAATCCATGTCTATATTCCTGGTAATAGGGTGTAGTTGGATCTTTCTATAAAATCCGGTCGTTAGATATCGCATTTTGGTAAGTAAGTTTTCTTGTACGGTGTTTCACATACCTCCAGAGTCATTTCGTCAACATCGGCGCCGTAATCTACCAGCTGTTGGACAACTCGAACGTGATTCGCCCTCACGGCTGCCACTAATGGAGTAACTCCATTATTGTTCCTTGTGTTTACCTTGACGAAACCACCGTCAATGAAAGCGGATATTAATTCGCTGTTTTCATTCTCGATAGCGTCAAAGTAGGTCTGAACAATATTTGGCATTGGGCCAGGCCCACTCGCCCCTGTAGGGCTTTGTGCCTCTGCCACTTCTGCATCTTCTCGAAGTAGGCGCCTGATGAGTTCGTCAGTGTCAGGGTCGCCACTGTTGACTTCCGGTTCATTAACTCTGTTAGCGTTCAGAACAGCTGCAGCCGTTATTATAGCGTCTTGTGTTGTTGCTGTTGTAATATTTGATACTGCGGCTATCCGGCGCAAGTCGTCCTCCAGCGAACCGTCTTCGGTATATTCGGGAACGGGGTCTTCATGAACCATGTCGCCAGAAATTATGGAAAGTACGAAGAAGGTATAATAGATTATCTAAAGGTGATGATGGTGCTAAAGCTTATGAATGTCTAATCTAGGATATCCGATCTCCAAAAACGGGAGCGACCAGGACAAGTCTATATAAGCTTCCGGTTGTCGCAAACCGACTGGAGATTTAAATTACGAAGGTGGCACACGATACCGTCAGGCGAATTGCGCGTCTCACTCGAAGGATTGGGGAAAATGAGTCTAAGTTCGGAGCCGTGCGTCTCGGGTCCCGAGTTTTTGGGACCTTTGAGAGTGTCTATTTCGAGATACCGAGGTCGCGACATTCGCGACATCTTGTGATGTTGGAAATTACCTTGAAAAGGAACAGTTTCCAGGTATTTTTCCTCTTTGTTCGCCTTCGTCTGTTGAGACTTGGACACTCGGGATGTAAGGCTGTGTCCACAGCGCCTTGACGTTGGGGCTGACTAACCTTCTTGGATGTGGTGTCTTGGTGGTGGCTGTGGTTCTGCAGCCAATCGCAGGTGCCATTTTGGCGGGATCTCTTGACGGGCCCTCCTGCGAAATGACGCGGTCTGCGTTTTGTCGCAACAAAGTTTGGAAAAGGAGACAGTTTTTAGGCTGTAGACGATAGCAGAGGCTTCGCATTGCCAGTCCTAAGCGACATCAATCGCTTTGGTCTTGCAAAAGCGCACATGGAGAACTCCGCGGGATTCGTTTAGTTGTAACTCTTCGAGTGCCCCAGTACGAGCCGCGATTGTAAAAAGAGCTAACCTCGGTGCGGCGTAGTCAGTACTTCAAGCCCTAACGAAACCCTTTCATGAGCTTCCAAGTTCAGATATCAGGACACAACTTTTTAGTTCTAACATCTACGACCATAGAACGAAGTCACATAGGGTATCCCGTCCGCTCTGCCTTACTCAAGCTTCGTATCGATGGGCTAGTAGTCTTGTGGGTGACCAAAGGCGAATCCCCGTTGTTGTAGATAGTTATCTTTTTTATCTTTTTTTATCCTTTATTGGTACTTTGGCACAGTGGTTGGTGATGAATGGCCTGAAGCTTTGCGTCGGCGACGAGCCTTAACTACAGATGTTCTGATAAAACGTCATCCTTCAGAAACTCCGTTCTCTCTCTCTCTCTCTCTGTCTCTCTCTCTCTCTCTCTGTCTCTCTCTCTCTCTCTGTCTCTCTCTCTCTCTCTTTTTTTTTTTTTTTTTACAAAGAGAAGATTGAGCAATTCATGAATGGGGGAAGAAGGCCTGGATCGAGTTTGTGGACTTCTGGCAAGCAAAATCGGTTCAAACGACGAAGTTGAGATTTAAGACACTTCCGCTAAGAGTTATCGGCAGTATGACCACAAGAACAAGCAATGCCTTCAGCTTTTATGCGACCTTAGGGACTGGGCAAATGACCCACTATGTGCCTATGTCGTCAAGCTTGCCGGTGGTAGAATCAATTTAGCCAGACGAACCGGTTTGCCTGAAGCCTCCCGTCGGCCATAACCGGTTCGAATCCACAACAGATATTCGAACATCGCATTGCCATGGACGGACTCTTTCAGTCCGTTTCAATATGACCGGAGGTAGCAATCCGGGATCATATCGTCAACTGCCTTCCAGCCAGATATGGAGAATTTTAATTATACGCCTCTTGGGAGGGTGATACTCCCTAATCATATTTTTCCCGCCTATATGTCCCTTTAGAAGCATTTAGAGCAGGTGGAAATCTAGAAAAGAACGGCGTCTGAATATAAGGACGCGAGTGATATTTGGATATTGATATGTATCGATACTCCGAATGAACCTACGGTTTTAAATTTTGAGACCCAGCTACTTACGGATGTATGTTAACATTCGGACGTTATCGATGTTTCCCTACCATATACGTCTGTTTGAACCAAGAACTCCAAGAATCCCGCAAGAGATTTAGGATATACCGGCATGCTCGCGCTCGGTATATATTTATACCTTCCATCTTGTTAAATCCCGAAGGTAGGGTGAGGATTGAAGCAACGATAGATCGCTTCCCCTGCCTAAGACAACGTTCACGGAAGCTTAGAGTCCGACCGAAAAAAAGGCTAATAGTGCTACCAGGAAAGCTTGGGGAGAAGTCATTACTGCAGGCACCAGTTTCCAGCTAGTTCCATTGTTCGCTTTCGCCAGTATCCGAAAATATGGCGCATTAGCCCAAGGTACCGCATAATCCGTACCAGGGAACCAAATTAACGTCCCACCTCTAGTCTCCGATATAGCGAACTGCAGCTGCCATATCCCGTTATAGTTACACTTCTTCCCTACCTGCTTCTCCGCATTTAACCCCCTTCTACCTAGATATTAACATTTGAAATTAGCCGGAGGTCCTGATCCTCGAGGTTCTATAGCTGGAAGATGAACGATCATGCACTACGACGGAGAAACTATGGTCTATTATGAATGCATTCCTGCAGAATAATCCTGGAGCTGCATCATATTGATCCGATCCCTACCTTCTTTGCAGATCACAGAGCATGGCGGGGGGACGTAATCACAGCATGTTAGAAAACTTATAGATATATATTAATATGGAGGATATATAAAGAGCACGCTTTCCCGTTCGAATAGATGGTGCCTTCGATTTTCCGACTAGGGAAGTGGTACCACAAGCTCAATCCTGGGAAAGTAAGTAGCTATTGTAAGGATGGTTTCGTTCAGCAAGATTGCGCTATTCGCTGCGGTAGCGCAAGCTGCTGTCATACCACAGGAGTCTCCAGCTGGTCTCAAGGTTAGACAGTCAGGTGATCAAAGCATTGTAAGTAGAATATTCTCGATATCAACCCTAAACAGCTCTAATAGGTTGATTCTTTTCGGAGCAGGTTACGTGGGATAAATACTCTTTCTTCGTCAATGGCGAGCGTGTTATGATCTATAGCGGTGAAGTTCATCCGTTCCGTAACCCCGTTCAGGATCTTCATCTCGACGTTCTTCAAAAGATCAAGGCGCTGGGCTTCAACGCGGTATCGATATACGTCCACTGGGGTATCGTGGAATATGAGCGAGAAAATTTCAATTGGGACGGTGTCTTTGACTTGCAGCCTTTCTTTGATGCCGCCAAAGCTGCTGGTTTGTGGGTTATTGCCCGGCCTGGACCTTACGTACGTAGCAATAATTTTCACAACGTCACTGAACTGTTTTAAATCGCTGGCTCTGGTTGCTAATCGTTGTTGCTAGATCAATGCCGAATCTGCTGGGTATGCAATTGATTCTACAAATATTAATTAAATAGATCGAGATGTTTTGAATTTTACTAATGAAGCTCTGTATACATGTAGTGGTGGTCTTCCCGGATGGGGAGCGAGAGTTGAGGGCCAATGGAGAAACTCGAATGCGAACTACACGGCCGCCTGGCAGCCTTACATAAACTCCGTTGGCAAGATAATTGCGAAGAACCAGATTACCAATGGTGGACCAATTATCATCGCTCAGGTATTAGTGGTTCTTGGAGTGAGTGTATAATTGTGTGATATGGCACTAAAAATTTCTCGCAGCCCGAAAACGAGTACTCCGGCTTCATGAATCCTGATGGAACACTTAATCCCCAGGAGGATCTTGAGTACGAACGGCTCTTGCTCGAAGCTTTTGACGAGGCGGGAATCGTCGTTCCGACTGTCTCTAATGATGCATGGATTGGTACGCTATTCGCACCCTGACTACAAAAATCCCACGTAACTATATAACCAACGGCACCCCCCGAATGTCTAGGTGGCCATTTCACATCAGTGGACGTTTACGGTTACGATAACTACCCCGCTGGTAACTTGAACTCTCCTCTGAGTTGGAAGACTCAGGTTCTTAACTTGATCGGAGCAATGACGGAAGTCCTAACGAGTGAATATCCTAGGTTTCAACTGTGCGGACCCGATCTCGAGCTGGCCGGACCCGCCAGACTACTTCTATGCAGCGCATAGAGGTGTTGCCCCAAATACCCCAAACTCGATTCTAGAGTACCAAGGTGGTGCCTTTGATCCGTGGGGAGGAGCTGGGTTTGAGCAATGTTACAAGTTGATTGGGCCAGAGATGGTTCGAGGTAACGACTATTTCACGCACTGTATAATTGTGTGCGGGAGATTGATATAACTCTCTGTTTGGTATAGTTTACTACAAAAACGCATACGCCTCTGCCGTACATCTTTTGAACATCTACATGATCTTCGGAGGAACGAATTGGGGCCACTTAACCAACCCGGGTGGTTACTCTTCGTAAGTATAGACCTTCCCCTCGTGCCAGAATATTGAGTCCTCGGGGTCGAGTTGTCGATATGCTAATTCCTGAGATAAATTTAAAGGTACGACTACGCTGCTGCTATCGCTGAAGACCGGACACTCCGCGAGAAGTACTACGATATTAAACTCCAAGCCAACTTCTTGATGGTCAGCCCAGCATACCTGACCTCCGTTCCCGTTGATGTCCAAAAATTCCCTACCAGTGGTTCCAATATCACTATCACAGAGCTCTGGGATGAAGTTGGCGAGAAACAACGGTTTTATATCATCCGCCAGAGCAAACCATCCGAGAACAAAAACTCCGCCTTCAAGGTTAATATTGAAACAAGTGCTGGACAGATCTCCGTTCCCCAGCTTGGGACCGCAGCGTTCACTCTTCCAGCCCACGATTCCAAGATCCTTGTAACGGACTATCCTGCCGGTCCTGTTGACATTCTTTATTCCACTTTGGAAATCTTCACATGGAAGGTCATTGATGGCAAGACTGTCATTTTGCTCTATGCAAATACCGGAGAGTCTGGCGAGATCTCAATTCTCACGACGACTGCTCGAAAAGTTGATGTCCGAAGAGGAAAATCCAACACGGTGACATTTAAGCAGACCAGCAGCGCATTGACATTGCAATTCGTCGTTGGACACGAGACTGTTGTCGCTCTTGGTGACGATATCCTCCTTTACGTTGTTGGTATGTCATCCAGTCTCCTGCGCTGGGTCACTATATATTGGCCAAAGGAATAATGCATAACTAACCTGGCCGCAATAGACAGAGTCAATGCCTACAACTTTTGGGTCCCTGATGTCAACCTCAAAGACGATCTTCCAGTTATTATTAAAGGCAGTTACTTGCTCCGAACCGCGAAGTTTTCCGGAAACACCCTAGCTTTGACCGGTGACACAAACGGAACAACCGTCTTTGAAGTAATTGCGCCGAAAAAAGCTCAAGCTTACACTTGGAACGGCAAACGCATCGACACCGATCTTACTAGGCACGGAACTCAGGAAGGACGGTATAGACCAACAACTCCTCGGGTTGACGTTCCAGACCTTGCCCGCTTGAAATGGGTAAGCCGTTTTTGCTCTTCAAGATGAATTAGTAGTGTGGCATCTCTAACCTATATTTTATGCTAGACATATATCAATACACTGCCAGAAGTTTCCGGTAGCTACGACGATTCGAAATGGGTTACAGCAGACCACACATACACGCCAAACAAAATCAAGCCACTGACACCGGTTATCTTGTACGCGAGCGACTACGGTTTCCATTCCGGAAATATCTTGTGGAGAGGCCACTTCACTGCCACAGGAGGTGAAAATGAGTTTAGTCTAACAATCCAAGGGTATGTCGGCGAAATTATTTAAGTTTACATGAGCTGAGAGCTAAGAGATTGACTTTGCGTGTCTTCTAGTGGAAATGCATTCGCCTACAGCGTATGGGATAACGAAAAGTATCTCGGTTCCTTCACCGGTGCCCCAGCTCCGAGTGCTCACAACGGTAGCTACGCCCTTGCCTCCTGGGCTGAAGGCAGCAACCACGTCATCACCATCCTTCAAGATCACATGGGTCTCGAGCAGAACTGGTTCGGTGGCGAAGAAAACTTCAAATCCTTCCGCGGTTTGAGCGACTACTCCTTCGGGGGTGCAACCCCAACCCTCAAGCACTGGAAGCTAACCGGAAATCTCGGCGGCGAGAAATTTGTCGATTGGGCTCGTGGTGGGTTTAACGAGGGTGGGCTGTTTGCGGTCAGGAAGGGGTATCATTTACCCGGATTCGATGATTCCCAGTGGGCTACCAAGTCGCCATTGAAGGGGCTCACTGGTCCTGGCGTCGAATTTTACAGAACGAAATTTAATTTGAATATTCCGGACGGAGTTGATTACCCAATGGCCATTGATTTTGGTAGTTCGGTTAAGGCATCTTACAGGGTTGAAATTTACGTTAACGTAAGTCTATCTCAAACTTTGGTATATATACCATTCTGCTGACAGGTACTGATATACGATAGGGATGGCAATTCGGTAAATTTATTGATGATATCGGTCCTCAGACTTCGTTCCCAATTCGTAAGTTAAGCCTTCGCTTAATCCCAGGCCAAACTATCGTCTCTAACCTTCACCTTCGTACTTTAGCCCAAGGTATCTTGAACTATAAGGGAGAAAACACTCTTGCTCTATCATTGTGGTCCCTTGAAGCTGGTGGAGGCGCACTCGAATCAATCGATTTAGTTATTAGGAATAAAGTCGAGGGAGGCGTTGGCGTAGTGAAGAACAGTCCCGCTCCGAACTACAGCGTGAGAACTGGTTCTTACTAGTCTCGATACCCCTTGTTGCATTCTCGCTTTTAAGGATGGCTCTGAGGTATCGGCATATTAATGCAAAATTAGGCCTAATGTAGCTTAGGACACCCTCTGGCGTTCATTTATATCTGTATTATATATGCCAAAAAGATTTAACAGCTGTATCATACGTATACGTATATATACCTTTTCGATATAAACCTTTTAGATTGTATCACCGTTACTGACCACGCTCCGAGCTAGAACTCTACACTGTTCTAAATACACTTAGCGCTCTACACGATACACCTAGCCTGCTTAATGATGATTGTGATTAAATGCTTGTTTCTCAATTGCATATGCATACTCCGCGAGATGCTTCGAAAATAAACATAGTGCCAGTGGCGGCTGCCGTGGTACAAGACCTGCAAAAAATCCAACAATTCGTGGATTCAGATCTCCGGAAAAAGTGTTGTTATGTTCGACCGGATCTTTAAATATGTGTGATCCGTCAAGACACTACTAAACTCCAGTCGATTCCATCAGTCCTCAGTTGCGGCTATCTCAGAAATATCCCGTGTGGATACATCAGGGGAGAGCCAAATTGCTGCGCTATTGGGAGAGGGGAGAAGTCGGTTGATATTGATATGGTATTACAACGGTATCTGGGGTGAAAATCCCTGTATAATTATTGGGTTTGGATTGGAATGGTATCCGAAAACACCTCTCTTCTAGCACTTTAATAGGTAGCCCTTGGTGGGAGTTACCTGCTTCGGATGATAGCCCTCGACGAAAAGCAGGCTCGAAAGGTGGTCGTAGTCAAACCGGAGAATATCCTAGTATCCAAGTCAAGGTTAATTATTTTATCCGTGTTAGGGTTATAGAAGAGCGTCAGAAAGTATGGTAAGGAGTCCTCACATCGATCCTAACTTTCATTCTTATGGGTCTTTTGATATAGGCAGATTCAGGTACCGTGGGCTCTGGGCCGTGAACCTTGCCCCATGATACGATTTGCCCAAGGTTCGTGTGAATTCGAAGTCCGCGAATTAATAGAAACCATCCCGAGCTCGATTGACGGGCTTCTACATATTTATCGATAGCGACGATTGTCTCGCCTTCATCAGGGTTTAACTCTAATCTACCTGCGCGAAAACAGCTCACTGCGCGGTGACTAGAAACCCGTCCGAGTAGTATCGAGGATGGCGTTGGCCGTGAGCTGCCACCAGCACCGTAATCTACTAATAGTCCTGTTATATCACAATGCTGTGGGTCCTTTGAGCTTCCTGGTAGCTGGAGGGGGGTGATCCGCCGAATTTGAGCTACTGGAGCTCTTGTAGCGTAGTGGCCCGATCCTCCCAGGGCGCGGAGGGAAAAGGTGGGTGATAATATCAATGGGATTTCTGCAAATTTGCTAGGAGATGCGACCGAAGGCTCAGTAACATCCACTGCAGTGCAAACCTGGCCGTATTCAAATTCCGTGGTATGATCTGCGGGGGTGGTGGGGCCCCTCGGCTGGGTCAAAACACCGAGGAAGGGGAGGTTCGTAAGGTGACCCGGCTGTAATCGTAGTTAGAGCCCGTGTTAGCACTTATGGTTGGTTCCTAAGCTTACTTTGATCGCGTACAGACCAACAATCTCGTGAAACGGGGGTATCTCCAATGGCTGGGAAATAATTGAATCAGTCGCATCATTGGTGTCACCGGTGAATATCCCTACCCTACCCCAGTTCGTGCGTAGCTGGGTACTATTGTGTGAGCCGGACATCTATCAAATACTTTTGGGTCAGGAACACCAGCTTGGCTCCTCAAACTTACCTTGATACCCGCAAATATCTTTCTTTGGGCCCAGACATATACATCCATGCCGATGAGATACTCGCCAGAGGATCCATCAACGATAAAGTCGATGGGGACCCCGTCAACGTCTCCTAAGCAGGGGTTGGGACCATGTTCTCTGACTCGGAATGTGATTCCCGTCAGAGACCGAGGCTGTTTGAACGCCCAACCAGTAACTCTGCACAATAAGGACCCCTCAAAAGTGGTTTGGTATACAGGGGGTAGGGCTTCGGACGTCCAGTAACTCGAGCCTGGGAAATTTACTTGGCGGAGGTGAAGGGAATCTGCGGGGAAGTTGTACGCCCACGAAAATTTAAGGGCGGATTCCTCCACCTGCAGTTCATCCTGAGGGATGAATGCCGAGCTCTTGAGTGTTAATGACACTATCTTTGCAGCCTGCCTCCCAAATTAGTAACTGTGGGCGAGGTAAGGAAACCACCAATATATACTCATATCTTCTAACTTACGTCAAGTTTCGCTGATAACTTCAACGTCATGCGTTTTAACCTTGATTGTCGAAGCAATATCCGTGAGAAGACAACGCCATCGTGTGATTCACCCGGAGCATCTCGCCCAGTTCGCCAATTCTCTGGTGCAGCTCGTGAAGCTATCGAAATGTCGAGGAGTCCAGACCGAGACATCGCAACCGTGATAAAATCTTTCCCTTCAAGCTCAATGATTCTGTAATGAGCCGTAATATAACCAATGGAATCACCGGTGGGCAAAAGCCGGATACCGCAGACGTATCTCATATAGGCGCCGGACCCTGAATAGTACAAAACAATGCGCTCCACCAATGAATCCGGTGTCTCGGCTTTATATTGCGCCCAAACACCGGAATACTTCTCACGGTCATCACCATCACACCATGTTTCGAGGCTCAAAGATTGCGCGCAAAGCTCGGCTTGCTGTTCTACGTCTTCGTCAACAGTTGACGGAAGCCCATCCTCGTGGGGGGAAGAAGAAGAGGAGGGAAGAATAGGGCCTAGAAATATTTCCTCGCTATCGGCGATGTCCCGGACCTGATCCACCAGCCCCTTGGAGATCTTACAGATTCTGTGACGATTATCCATTACGCACCACCTCGATGATCCATCTCTGGCCCAGTATACGTACCATTTCCCAAGTGTAAAAATCTCATACCAGGAAAACGGGAGCTGATCTACGATCCAAAACTCTCGTTTGTCGTCGGGAATTTCTGTCTCCGGATCTTGGGGCCTTTCATGAGGGATACGTACGCGGCGCCGGGTACTGTGGTTATTCGTTTCTCTGCAAGAGTCGAGGCACAAATATCCAAAATATTCGCTGGTGTTTAAAAAGCCCTTCCAAAGTATATCCGGGATCTCTAACCTTCGTTTGGTTTCGACACGCGCAAGGCTCCTGAGGCCGGACGGGCGCACGAAACTTAGAAGATAGGTAGTGAGCTCTGGCGGAAGAGGTAGGAAGTCTGGGATAGAAGTATGGTCATACTCCTGCGGCTCGGGTTGGGTAGAAGGACACTGATGGTCCTCGGGGGGCTCCTGGTGACCTTGGACAAAACATTCGCATATAGGTAGATCGTCGGGATCATGATCACTTATGTACCGGGCCATTGGTTTCCGCAAGCAGCAAAGCCCGTCACTTAACGGGTCTGAATCCAGTACTTCGTATGTACAAGGCTTCCGTCGCCTGAGTTTTCCTGGGCTCGAGTTGTCCAGGCTAAGGGCCCCTTTGAGAAAACCATGATGCCACTGGACCCCTAACATATCGAAGGGCGAGCTATCCAGGATCTTGTAAAGCGTGAGGAGGTATCTTTTTACACGGTTGGGATCCAAGCGGCCTTGTTTCCAGAGTTCGAACAACAAGCTCTCGAGGATTATCCAGCAAGACTTGTGTGCTAGAAAGCCAAATATCATGGACTCTTCGAGAGCTCTGTCATGGTTGTTGCGTAAACTGCCCGGGAAACATTTGAGCTGGTGACCGAAGCCGCCCGTCACGTTATCCCGAACCGCCACGAAAATCGGGCTGTCCAGATCGTTTTCATCAGGATCATTACCTGGGTAGAAAATCCTGACCTCGTTCACGGTCACGTTGGAGTCGTTTCCGCCTTGGACTAGTGAATCAAACGAGAGCCGGTCAGCCAGCTCTCTAAGTCGGCGAGCACGAGAAGGGGCGATATATCCGTACCGATAATACAATCGGCCCGCCAGCTCTGCCTCTCGACCCCGAAGTACCTGGCAGTTATCCCACAGATGAAGCAGGTTACTGCTGCGTCTCCCCTTTCTCTGGGTACGGCAGACATTTGAGCATTTAACAGGCCGCTTCCCTTTGCAAAAAAATAATTTATTGATACCTGGCGTGCACAGGTTAATCAACCGTCTTCATGAGCATTGCATTACTGTGTACTGACTGCAGTCAACTTTGGATCCTTGCAATATACCGAATCGAATCCTGGTCTCCAAGTGTATCGTGCTATTGGCTCGACGGGCACTACTTTTAGCTCGTCCCCGCCCCGGTCCCAAGCCGGGTATCGTCCTGTGGTAGCTGCTTAGGTAAGAAACTAAAGACTTAGCTTCGACGGACCGGTGTAATATGCTCGGTCCAAAATCCGGGGTTGTGGTGGGACTTTGTGCCTCGGCTGACTTGTGATCAATTGCGGTGGGCCGGACCTGCTGCTTTGGCGATTTCGCAAAACGCCGTGCGACTCCGGCCATTTCTTCACGTTCATTTGCACTCTCCTCCTATCCTCATTTTACTCTCTCTCGGACCCAGGCGATAAATCCATCATACCCACAGAGCAATCTCCCAGTATTCGGTCACCATAGCCATCGGTCACGCTCATTGCGAATACATCATCCATAGTGCCCATCGAGCGGTGTTCGCATTCTCCTGTCCCCGGATTTTCCCCAGCACGTCCCCCGCGTCCCTCCAACATCATCACAACACTGAAAAAGCCCCCCGTCACAATGGTTGCCGACGCCCTCACATACCATCCCACTATTTCCCATCTTCTCAAATTCCTGTCTACGACCGGTAAGAAACCTCCGTGCCGATTGCACTGGCTGTGCTGGGAACATTGCTAATGTCTGCTGTCTTTAAACAGTCGGCCGTGACAAGGTCCTCCGATTAATCCAGTACATCTCCCGTTTCCTTTCCTTCTACCTCTACAGGAAAGGCTACAGCGCTGCTGTAATTGCTCCGTTCGATGCCATCAAGAAGCAATTCGGCATGACCCGGAAGCTCATGCGTGTGGGCAAGAATGTCGAGAGCTTCAAATCCGCCAGCCTTGCCTACGACGAGAAGGCCGTTGATCCAGTCCTCAAATACGCCGCCGTCGGACGACATTTGGGATACGCCGGATACCTTACTTTGGATAGCATTCACTACGTACGTTGTTTTCCCACCCCTGGTTGGATTATACGATCCCTCCCGGCCGAACGGGTCGCTAACTAAGTGGTACCACAATATGCAGCTCGATTCCTCGGGTATTATGAAATTCAACAATTCTAAGCGACTCGCCGATACCGCGAACAGGTTCTGGTTCGGTGGGCTCATTTTCTCTATCGCGTCTTCCGTATACACCCTCAGAAGGATTGCCGAGCGACATGCATCCCTTAACAAGCAGGAGGCCGAGCATTCGCTTGAGGAGAAGAAGCTTGTGAAGGACCGGAAGGCTGTCAGGAAGCAGCTGCTCAGTGATATTTGCGACATCAGCATCCCCGGTTATGCCTTGAGCACCTACGGGTTTAACAGCTTGGATGATGGCTTTGTCGGATTGGCTGGTACAGTTAGCAGTGTTCTCGGATGCATGGCGGCATGGGATAAGACCGCTTGAATCGTGACATTCAAATCGTCCTGAGAAATCATGGCGATTTGGATGTATATAGTGACGATTCGAATAAAGTAGGATCGGTTCAATTAGAACCAGGGCGAGGTAGTTCAAAAACTACCGGACCACGAAGGACAGCGCGGTCCTTTGGAGCGTGATGATGTAGCCTTTTCAACTTGTTTCCTTCTGCGGCTCTTATGCACACTGTTTGTTGACCTGGGCGAACTATCTTGGATTTTGGGATTATCGATTACCAGGCCGGAACCAACGGCCCTTTCTTTTTTGTGAACATACTTAATATGAGCCCTTCAGCAGTTTCCACTCTCCGTCTCCCTATTTATCTACATAAGCACTCGTGTGATCTAAAAAAAGCCACTCGCAAAGACGGGAATGTTCTTTACCTACAGTTAAGTGCTGCCAAAAGTTAGTCGCTTTGTGTGTTGCCGGTCACGCTGTGCCGCATCTAACAAAGCAGAGCATCCCATTCCAGTCGCGCCCACCGAAGCTCCACACTCCACCACCCATCCCCCAAACTAAGCATCCACCATCGCCGTCACGCATCTATGCAATTGACCAGGTCTACGGCGAGCTATATCTAGTCACACCATCAAATCGACCTTCAAAAACGTACTCATCGCTACCAATCACTCACCGTTCCCGCTTCACCACAATCAGCCTCAAAATGCCCCCTCGCCGTCCAGCAGCAGCCCCACGTCGCGTCAAACGTGCCGAGCTACCAGAACACGAACCTTGCGTCCTTCCGATCCATGAAAACTTCACCGGCGACCTCCGTACTCTACATACCAAATACCCTCCTCACAACCTCCACCGATGGATCAAAGATGCTACTGAGCTATTGCGTGACTCGTCCGGCAGATTGGCTGAGAATCGCCGTGAAATACTCTTTGATCCGAAGAAAGAGCGGGAGCGGGATCCGGAAACTGAACAGTCAGTTGCTGAGCTCGGCGTACGGGTTGAGAGGAATATCAGGGGCCTGGTTGATATGGACGAGCAGTTGAAGATCATAAAATCCGTCCTGCAGGATATTGGCGACGCTGAGAGGAACAGAGGCAATTCCGATGGCGTTCAGCCTGTTGGGGAGTTTACAAAGTTGATGAAAAGGAAGGATAGAGCGTATCGAAGGAGAGATCTGAAAGATAGGTAATCATTATAAGCTATATCCTGGAAATTCCGGCTCTCGAATGCTAATTTTCAACGCAGATACGGAAATTCCGCGGAATATATCGAATTACGAGCTATGGTCCATGGCCTCGCCAAACCCACCGCTCCCCAGCCACAAAAGAAGGATTGGTTCAGAACACCGATGTTTATGTGTGATGGCGAAGCCCAAATCTCAGACGAGGAACCGGTATCAGAATCAGAGGGCGAGGACGGGCCATCAGGGAACCAAGACCCAGATATTGAAATGGTTGACAGGGACGACGAATCCGATGACGGAGTCCAGGCGGTGTCCGTCACCAGAAACCTCAAATGCCCTCTCACCATGAGACTATTCCAAGACCCCGTGAAAGCGGCATGTGGGCATGTTTTCGAGAAGGAAGCTCTGCTGGGTTTGTTGAAAACCTACAGGCAGCAGAAGAAAGAATCCGTTTGCCCAACTGCAGGATGTGGGAAGTTGATCCAGGTTAAAGACCTGAAACATGACCCATTAACGAAACGTTTGGCGGAAGCAAAGAGCAAGGAATCAGAGTTAGCAAAACAACGTGCCTTCGTAGAAGGGGCTGGAGAGGACGGGTCTGAAGACGAGGAAGTCGCGGCATCCCAGTCAAAGAGGCGGAGATTGTCGTCAAAACCAGTAGCGGTCAAAGAAGAGGAAATTCCGTACGGTAGCGACGAAAATGAGGAAGATGAGAGGGTTGCAGATTCGCACGATGAGGGTGAAGGTAAGAGAGAGGAGGAGGATGATATGGAAGAAGAGGAGGATGCAAAACAGGAGGACGGGGAAGAGGATGAGGGAGAGGAAGGGGAGGAGGAGGAGGATATGGAAGAGGAGGAATAGATGCAAACCCGCGAGATCTTTGAATACTGTTTCTGTCGCATACATGCATGCCCGGCGCACTAAAGGGTTTATTTCACCGGCTTCGGGGCGTTATTGTCACAGAATTGATATTTAATCTGCTTAACAACTACTAGTTTTAAGAGAGCCTCATGGTTCCCATATTCGAGGCCCACCGACAATTGGACTATCGGCACCTCGGAACGTTTGTGCAACTGATCATCGATCTGTTCCCATATTTGTGGCGGAGGCTGCCACTATCGTCCTGGACACAAAAACAACACAACTTTGGAGTTCGTTTTGGCCTTGTCACCGAAGCAAGGTTGGCATGATCGCGCACATACAAGCTAGGTGCTAAGGTTTTTTTTGCAATCCAATCACTTGAATTCCATTCTTTTTTGATCTTTAAGTACATAGAAAAAAATCACCAATCCTAATCCACCAATCCACCAAACTGTCCCCTGGAAGAAATGAAATGCAGGTCTGCAGAGCCCATGATTCTCGTTTTTCTCGTGATTCATCTAGCGTAAAATGTCGTAAATCGTGAGTATATCGTTGGGGTTGTCGCTACAATCGATGACTGTTCAAAGGTTAGTATCTCCTGAATGTTTATGTTTTGAGAGAGATCTCGCTACTTACTTTACTCCTCATCGGCAGCTGGGGCGTCATCAGTGGCAGCTTCCTCAGCTGGCTTTTCCTCAGCGGCTGGGGCATCATCAGTAGCAGCCTCCTCAGCTGGCTTCTCCTCGGCCTCGGCTGGCTTCTCCTCAGCTGGCTTCTCCTCAGCTGGCTTCTCAGCTGGTGGAGCTGGCTTCTTTCCCTTCTCTCCACCACGGCCACGTCCCTCGCCACGGCCGCGTCCCTTGCCATCCTTGTGTGCATGTGGTGGGCGGACCCCAGTTGGGCATGGGCCCTTGCTCCAGGTGCGGGCACCAGTTGGGCGTGCCTTGCCCTTCCAGTCACCCTTCTTCCAGTCACCTTTACCCTTCCAGACGCCAGTTGGGCGTGGGCCGCGACTGCGGGCTGGGGTGGCAGCAGCCGCATCCTCGGGGTAAGGAAGGGCGACAACCGACAAAGCGGCGGTGAGGACGATGAGAAGGCTGGAGAGTTGCATTTTGACTTTGGTTTCTTCGGGAGAGGCTTTGGAAAGAGTGGCTAGTTAAGCTTATTTGCTTTGAAGAGAACGTAGTTGGTAAAAAGAGTGTAAAAAAGCACGAAGATGTTCGTTTTTTTAGAGAGTGACTGAAAGATCTAGAAAGAGAGACAAGAGAAGCTTGGATTGCTTGCTTGATGATGGTAGGAAAGTAGACATCTTGTGGCGGAATCGTCGCATATTTATAGACCAGTTCACGATCGATGGCATCAGGATGAGTTATTCGATCGTGATCCCCAAAATGAACTGACTCGAGTAAGATAGAGGAGGTTGATACGCCCCCGCCTGCAATTGTCAGAAGGAATGCCCCCCTTCGAGCTATTTCCCATGGATTTTGGCGAGAGGTCAAAGCTCATTCGTCGAAACGGCCGGATCAGATAAAGATACGAGAGCTTCGATGTGTATGTCGATGCGATATGCGTCCTGGTAATGAACCAGCGGGACGGTTGCGTTAGGAAACTCGAACTCTGGGAAGTAAGTATCTATTTTACGCCGCACGTAGGAGAGTACCCCGTGTGAATTCAAACTGCGCGCCCGTGCCCATTTTAATCGATAAAATCACGTCGCAAGAGGAAAGAGGAAAGGCGATCCTCGGTAATGTCAATACGACATAAGAGTCCACTTGGTGTACGTAACCCGTCGCTAGTCCCGAGAAATCGAACTCGATGATTGGACCTAAAATTAAAAGATCATGACAGCTTGCTGCTAAATTGTATCTTACTCGACGATGATGGCGAGATATTTCGGTATTATCATAGCAGGCCAGAATGTCTTGGCAGTATCCTCACGATGGAGGAGAGTTCTTGAAAGTGCTAAGGGACACCGAGCAAGTCCTTGGCTATAGCTTCCCGTTCGACAATAGACAGCGGTGTAGTTGGTCCGTTTGAAGTTAAGCGGTGGAGCGCGTTACGCAAGCTCGAGAATGCCAAGGTCGGAATTCGGCACTAGGTACGAATGAGAGTGAAAATTTATGGATATGTCGGCGCCATGCTGGTATAAATGTCTACATATCCACTCCTCAAAGAGATCAATTCGATGCGACGGCCCCGCTGACATTTTGTCCATGGATAATTCAACGCGCCGAAAGAAATCAGGAATTTGGTTTTTCATCTTGCAAACAGTTCGGTCCAACGAACCGATCTATTGAGGCGGAGCACTGCAACATCGCTAATATAATGCCCTACGGTGAAGCTTGTCAACATTAAGGTAGCTTGGCTATATAGCAGTACCAGGTAATTTTATTTCCTCAAAAAAACCAAAATACTTTGTCTCGCGCCCGGACCAACTGTCGGTGAAGCTCGAGGGAAATCCGCGAAGAAGTGCTTGAAAAATTACGCCGAGGCGCTGGCCGAGACGTACTCTATCTTTGGTCTATTATAGTACCTCAAAAGTTAGGCAATGTAAGAGTGGTCTGAACCTAAGACCGAGTTCGCGAAGAGACCAAGACTTCCTCGCAAATACCCCACAGATATCGGATAACGGAGAGAGACGCAGAGCCGTAACTGTTAACCGCATGAAGCATACGCTTGCATGAAGCTTGGGAGGAAACTTGCAGGAAGTCTAGCCTTGAAGGGTGATGCCCTAATGAGATTTTACAACGTAACAACACAAGCAAAAATCCACTTGTTCATGCAGGACTCCGCAAAATATATAGCGTTTCGCGATCGGGATAGCCGGACGCGTAATCAATACCCTCAGAGGTTTTTTTACCCTTGTGGCCTTTGCCTTTTTTCGATTTGTATTATAATGAAAATACTTTATGGAAGACTTTTACAAAAAATTGCATTGGATACAAAATTTAAAAGTGCTCAGATCCCCTCCAAGAGGAGGGATCGATATCCCCAAAATACTTACTTAAGGAAGTATATACCCAGATTCTCAAAGTAGTAGGTATGAATACATATTTACAAACTTATTGACCCGTGCTCTAAGTCGCAATCCTAGTGGAGTTGACTTCAGCCCATGGCATTTCGCGACTTCCATCAACCTTGACTGGGTAATAAACCTCGTCAACGGACTTAATACCGCCGGGGTAACCCTGGGTAACGTTGGTGTGGTAGTATGGCTCCGAGGAGTAGTATGGGAGGGTGTCCTCCTTGCCGCTATAATAGACGTCGCGGGAGTAGACCGCATACCTCGCGGTGTAAAGATCTTGGAAGTAGCATGGCTTTCCGTTCTGTTTCGGAGAGAGAAAAATATGGTTAGTAAGACTTCATTTTGATATTAATATTTGGATAGAATATTGTAACTTACGGCAATGATGGTATAAGTAAGATCCCTTCTGATGTACTCGGTGATCTTGTATGGGTCTGCCTGAGCGTATCCATAGTCCTTGAGGTAAGAGTTAAGCGGAACATCAACGAATCGAACACGAGACTGCTTGTATTGGTCGACGGAACCCATGCTCATGGAGCTCAAGCTGCCAATGTAACCCTTGCCGTAAGGATCGGCGTACGGGTCCTGTGGACGGGTACCACCGTAAACATATATATCATAACCGCCTGGAATTTCCGCTTGGTCGATGAGAAGACGGACGTTCCATTCGCGAGAAGTTCCAGGCATGACACTTCCACGACCGTAGAGGGTGTTAACTTGGTTTGTGGTGAAGGTGTCGAGTTCCGCTGGCGTGCGACCTTGGTAGCTGCATGGAACTTCAGGGTAACCGTATCTCATCCCCCAGATGGTGCTGACGGGGTTGAGATGGACTGACTTATACCAAGAACCGTCAGCGCGACGGAATGGGAAGAGGTCAGTGTTAGCGTCGTCGATAGCACCCGGCACATACGGACGGGCGAAGGTTCCAACAGCAGAAGCTGGGGTAACGAAGAGTCCTGGCTGAGTAGCCTGGAACATAGCCATCAAACGATCCACATTGCAGTGATGGAGCCAGAAGATTGGGTCAAATGCGGAGTATGCGACATAACCCATTTGACCACCGCCCCCAACAGCTCCGTGAATGGCATCGTGGACACCCTCGACACGGTTAGAGAAGACGTTGTAGGTTGAGCTCAGGAAAGCATTGAATGTGCCCGTAACACGACCCGCGAAGCCAGATTGCATGGCATTAGAAGCCAAATTTGACCTATCATTCCAAGCGCCATCTGGATACCTACGGGTGCTCATACGTAGAGGGTTATTGAATGGAGAGCCGAAAACCGAAATGGAAGAGCTCGAGAGGAAGTTGTAGGCAAAAAGTGGGTTGCTGATGCTCGCGCTGACTGGGTTACCCGAGCCGTCTGGTCTTACAACTGTAACAGTCGACTGCATGGTGATAGGTGGGAGGTAACTCTGAGTTACGGGATCCGACCAATCCCAATATGGGAGTCGGACACGTCCTGCGGCAGCCAAGTACTGAGTACGGGTAGCAGCTGGAACGAACTGGTTGGCGATGGCCATGGCGGCGTGGAACAAAGCTTGCTCCAAGGCCAGGAGGTATGGTCTGTGCCAAGTCGTGAATAGCGCGCTACCGTGGGTACAGTAGCCTCGCGAGTAGTCATACGAGCCGGGGCCCATCTGCCATGGGATATATCTATAAGGCACGTAGAAACGTAAGAATTCTGAATTTATCTTCGAGTTTTCATAGAGATAAACTTACGGTGCACCGTGGATACCGGACAGCTGATAATGGCTGAAGGGGTCAGCATCAGGGATGGTTTGAATCCTCTGCCAGGCCAACACTAGCATGTTGAATTGGTCAGGGTCTGTTCTCTGGAGAACATCAATCTTCAAACGGTTATAGCAGGTAGTGTTTGCACCAGTAATTGGTGTATATGTTGGGGTGGCCGAAGTTCTGGTTGAGCTAGTTGATGAACTACTTGTGCGGCTCGAGCTCGTAGTAGTCGTCCCCGGTGGAGTGTATCCATACCCTGGGGTTGTTGGGGGTGTATACGCCGGAGTGGTTGGGGGTGTATACACTGGGGTGGTTGGAGGTGTATACACTGGAAGAGTCGAGCTAGTGGTCGACCTGGTAGCGATCGTAAATAGTCCCGTGTTAAGTGTGGGTATTATTCTAGTCAATGATCCAACGGTTCCAAGGGTCAAGAGGGTATTTGTGGCGAGAGTTGGCACTCGAGTTTCCGGTCCAAAGGTACCAATGGTGTTTAGTGTAAGCCATGTTATAGGTACACGGGTGGCAGGTCCTCTATCCGTGTTAATGGTTTGCAAAATCTGTCTTTTCTCTCGGATTTGGTCTATGAGGGTTGAAGAATAGTGTTAGATATTATCAGAAATCCAGGAGGATGAAAGTGTTATTTAGGGTGACGGGCTAGTATAGATTTGATATCTATCAAGAAAGCGATCGATGTTGTAGATTTATTGATATCTTACCTGGATCGGGCTTATATTTTTGCGGCGCGGCGTGTACTCCCGCAGAGGAGACAGTAAGCAAGGCAGCAAGGGCAGCAGCTGCCCAGTTGCAGGAAACCATCTTGTAAAGAGCTCAACCTCGCTGCGAGTCTAGTCGCAGACAGTATACGAGATCTCGAATGGAGGGATACTTTGCGTTGTCCTGACGTTGGAACAGCTCAAATCAGGGTGGATCGACGTGCGGATCGTGCCCTTTTATCTTGGGCCATCCTAGGTGAGAGGATGGAAGGCCATGGACAGCAACTGGAGCTTGTCCGTAAATGTCAAGATAGCACGCGACAAGCACGGACAGGTCTGGCCGGCCATGTTTGAACCTTGAACGACAAGCCGGTGTGACGGGATGGGTTCTCTTAGGTGCATTTCTTGGATGATGGAGGGATGGTTCTTTCGAAAACAAATTGCAAGGCTCCTCAGCTGAACCTCTACGGCTGTTGTTCGTGATACCTGAGAGGTGAGATTGTACAATTGCGCATTGGCAAAACGATCGCAGTCATGACGGCATATCATCGGCGACTGATAGCATCGAGAACGCACCAATCACAAATCCGAGACTGTTGGGATGGTCTGCATAAGGACTACGATAGGGGCCTCATGAAGCGGCATTTAGGGAGATTCAACCGTCCGTGATCCTGTAGATGTGAGGATTAGTTGGAGCTTCAACGGTCGACTCGCTTAACCTGGTCTATCACTTCGACCTTGGCGAGAACTGTGCTACGGAGTTCATCTCGGGTATAGAAGAAGCACACTCAGCCAGCCTGATCACAAGCGAATGATAAGGCTCATTCGAAGGAAAGATTTTGAACGAAACAAGGATCGTTGCGGGGTAAAACACAACTCTTTGCATACGGAAAGCCGTGGCCCCAGAGTATTGAATTATGCATGGCAGTATTGAGGGATCGGGCAGATAGGGAAACAAATCGGATGGAAGGGACCGCGCTATTGGTTGAAACATATTTTGCGATATGTTTCAAGCCACTTCTCTCATTTTATGTCCGTACTATAGGGGAGTTCTAGCATGGTATTAAGAGCTACCCATGCATTAGCGATCAGATACCAATGCCGCCGGCTATAGCTATATATGTCCAGCGAAGTCGAGGGGGTGTTAGTGGGTTGAATTATGCGTTGTTGAGTGATATTTATACCACAATCCTTGTGCAACATGGGAGCTGACACTTTTGCCATTGCATTGTCCCGTTCTGGTAGCGCTTCATGCACAGCGCAGGGTGCTCTTCCTCGAGTCGCCGTTGGGAGAGCCCCCGGGAAAATAGCCTGGTCGGATCTTCGGGATCTATTTCTGCGTTCTAGAGTTTCAGTTCGCAGGGATAGCATCCGTTCTCTGTGATGTTCCGCAGATTCGAAGCTTGCGCGAAGTTTCGACGCATGTACATGTGCGTACATGCAGACTTACATACTAGTGCAGACATGAAGAAGTTGTATTGGCTTCAAATTGTGCGACTGGGTATATATTTTCAAGCCCCAACATTCCGAATCGCTTCGCGACTTCGTCGAAGAGAGGCTCGGGTATTTTCAGCTGCAGGGCCGGGAGCGGAATATAGCAAGCAAGACCTACACGTGCGGCTAATCTTTGATCTTAGCCGGCATGGAATCTCCTGAATCTACCATCTTGGGAACTCCAAATTCCGTTAAATTAGGCGAAGAAGTAGAAGAAATCGATTAATCGATTTTTTATTTTAAACTGTTTCTTGTTGCGCTATGCTGAGATACGCTATGTGCGGGCACGGTTCTTGTTTAATCCCTCAGTTTTGAATCTTAGCTGGAGCTTACCTACATATTGTGCTACAAGCACAGCAGGCGCACGGCCAGCCGGTTACTATCAAAGCGAACGTGGTAAAGAAATAAAATTCTTATTTTCCACTTTGCCTGCTTCAGGAGCCGAGATTCTCTGCAAATTGAAGAGATCTTCAGGGCTCTCAACAAATCGAGCCCAAGGCGGTCTTCTGAATTACCCAGGTAAATTTTGTTGCTTGTGAAGTTTTAATTGCCTTGATCACAAGGTTAACAATTCACTTTCTTTCATCACCAGGTGTGCTCGGTCCCCCCAGTTGATGCGGGCTTTAGTCACTCTCATTCTTCAGCATATAGCTGAGCCCATCAAAATTGACCGTATCACAGAGGAGAATTAGTGCACTGTAAGAGAACTGAGAGTGAAAGCGAGGACTTTGGAGCTGCCAGTAACCCCTTCTCAAATCCGGGTTTACTCCTCCTTTTCCCCTCCGGTTCATGAGCTCACACTCTCAAGCTTCCTATTAACCAACCGTAGTTGAACCTCTTGTCCGGAATCATCGAATTCTAGATATTTATATGTAGGGAAATTAGGGGAAGGCTTTGCTTTAGGATCAGTCCTAGGGAGCAGCTGGCTACGTGCGACATCGATGCTAGTAATTCGTCATGCGTCTGCTTGGAGAAGACGATAAATTATCATTAATGTGTTTCCACGAAGTCGAATAGCTGGCCTAAGTCCCTACGAAGCCTCCCAAACTGTGGATTTGAGAAAGCTGGAGCAAATAGTTGAATAGCTAAGCTCAACAAGCTAGACCGATACGACTATGACAGCTTTGGCCTTTGATAGCTCGTCTGTATTGTTGATTCACCAGTTAGAATTCTAGAATCGATTATGGATATGGATAATGGCAAATGAAGATTGAGGATATTCCCATCGTTTTGTGAGATCTGGGGCACAAGGTCAGCTACTATACGTAGCCATACCGTGTCTCTAATGGCCAGGAGAGCGATGTTTTTGGATACAATTTAGATCTAAACATTACGGTATTCCATTTGTCAATACCGCCCTGATATCCATCGTGGCCATACTACTGTACATTCCTGGCACGGTGTATATTTTCGTGTATCGGGGTAGATGGACCGGAATACAGTCACCCTCCTCGGAGTCGGGAGCAACAACTCGGTCTGACATTCTGAATGCCTCGTCGGATAGGCGTCTCGGTTGCCAAATATATCCCGGCCTGCATGGGGAAGAATGCGCCTCGGTGCGTGGCTGTGACACGTGGCGCATGATTGAGTGATGATATGATAACGTGGGGGCTTCCACGTAACCCATAACTATTGGTCGGGTGGTCAGCTCCACGAATCATGCATGGCCAGGTTTGTGCAGCCTCCGAGCGTGTTTAGTCGAGGGGAACCCCGAAGAGCTCCTCGTTAACATAATTGACTAATTCAATGTTTCTTTGGAGTCTGGGTCAAAGCATTCAAGGCAGGAGAGAGTTCAGCAAGCATCCGGTTTGCATGGACCGTAGATACAAACTCGAGTCCGCCCGATGTGCAAGTTTGATGTCTATATATACTTCTTATGAGATTGTTACCCTCTGTCTACTATAGTTGCAGGGTGTATACTAGTTAGGCTCCAAAGATTTAAAACAGGAGAGCATTTCTACACACCAGGATTTAGAAAGACATACCCACCGATACGATAGCGTTATAACGCCGTGTCAATAGTATATGTTATGGCCAGCGTGTATCTATTCGCAAGATAGAATATCCAGTCCAGTCAATCCTGAGAAATATGGAACCACGGCTATCGCTTTATATTTAAATGTGTATATTAATATATTAATATACTGACCTCCAACTGTAATCAAAGAATACCACTAAGAGCCATTCCAATCCGCTCCAAGTCGACCAGTATAACATACATACTTGAGTATCTAGCAACCATCGTGCGTCTACCACGGATAACCCCGGAATACACCGAATACAGCACGCCCGAAAAGTGCGTTGTCGGTGTGGTGTTTCCGCCTCAGCCTCCTCGACTCGATTCGATATTTATAATCTCCAGCGCTAAGCTCTTCAGGATATCGGCGCTCCTCACGGTGAGAAGCCTAGGCGCCTTCCCGCATGCTCATCATGCCATGCATGCCCCGGTCTTCATCATAATCATGCACTAGCTGGCCTCACTAACGGGCTCCCGAGTACCTGTCGCCTAGGCTCGATCAATCCTATCCGCCGAACTTTGCATGCAATCGCTGATTGAGGGGACGCAATATCTGATATCTCATCAGCCAGCCGGCCATCTCCAGCACCGATATCCTCCGCCACCCGCCGGAGACGTCGTGCCTTGAAGTCTCCCAGTGCCTGGATATCCCCGACTTTCCAATCTCACTTGGATTTGACAGGCTCTCTCGGCTACCTTCCAAGGGTGTGGACGGTAATATAATCAACCAGCGCCAGCCTGCTTGCCGAAAACTTACCTGTTCGCTCACACCAACGACACCAACCCTCGCGTTAGTCGAATATCCCCCGCGACTGTCTGAAACTCGACTTCACCTTACAGTACATCCGCATACGACCCCCTGTATTATTATCTGGCGTTGCATTTTTCGAGCTCGGAGCCTTTTGCCGTTTTTCGTCGCCCATCGTCTCTGGATTGACCGGTCGCATACTTCCGCCTAGCTGTTGTCCTTCCATCCGTTGTTTTCTCGTGACTTCTCTCGCCCAACGTTTCCATATCGCCATCTTCGTCCGTGCGTACCCCGGCTTCAGCGCTTCGGAGACGTAGCGGCTCAGTTTCATCCTTTGCCGTTGAGCCATACGTATGTTCGAAGGATCCCGAACCGATGCAATCTGTACGGAGTCCCTATCGTCACTCGATTAGTCATTATCCTGCATTGGCCCGGAAAAACTCCAGCATTCACCCGTAGACGACTGCATTCCCGAGGTCTCGGACGGCTGCGCGGTGGCCCTGAACATCTTCCTCGACGCGCCTCTGGACCCTTCGCATTTCCGCTTAGGTGCATGTCTCAAGCATGGAACTACCGGAAACCTGCCTTACAAATGTTTTCAAGATAGTGAGTTTTCGTCGCTCGGGAACTTTTGCCCGTACCACGTAGCCCTAACCCTGAATCCCAAAATCAGGACAACTTATCCGAAATCCCATACTCCGTATACCGTATATCGTCAACCTTTGGCTCGTCTCCGGCATGGAGAGTGCTGTCCAAGGCGGAGGCGAATCTACGCCGCCGAGGGAAATGTGTTACGACCTGCTCTGAGTCGGCGGAGTTATGGCTATTCCAGATAGACAACCACGATTCCGATATCACGTTCACATCAGATTCTGGCTACAATAGTTACGATGGATCCGGGACAAGTGAGAAGGGTTGGGAACCGATGGTCTGGGGACTCGAGGGTACGCGCCGAATACAGACCTTTTACGGTGCACTACCTTAGTATGCTGATATATTACGTCCACAGAGAAAACGAAGGAGGTTTTGAATCTCCACGAACTATTCGATGTCATTAGGCCACCCTCGCCGGAAAAACCTGACGATTCGTTTCCACTACAACCCATTTCCCACATCGATCCACTCGTTTCACCCGGAACTCAGCTAGACCCCATCGACCTTAGTGGGACTCACAGAGATGTGTATATGTTGCAACAACTATCAAAACAAAGGGGCTCGAATATCTCGATGTCCGCAGTTGGATCGCCTGTATCCGGCAGCCGCCATGACAGCTCAACGACGGGCACCCCTCATCCAGCCACATCCCGACCCATATCAAAACAGGAACTTGTCGCTCAGAAACTACTTCTAGCAATAATGTCTCTGCTATCATATCGGCTCGCCACCTCGTTTTCTTGGCTCCCGCTGAATCTGTGCACATTCCTTCCAAAACTTGAGAGGGGTACTGTAGAAACCGAACCTTCAACCATCTCAAGATCTACTAACATTTACCACGAACCAGAACGTGATGAAGATTCTGAAATCCTCTCCTTTTCTCCAGTATCTTACGGCCCTCCACTTCTTACGACAATATCTCTCAGCTTGTCTGACGACGGCAGCCTCAATGTTACCCCTAAGACAATTTCCCAAGCCGCTCTCCGAAGGTTATCGAACGACGATACCCCAGATACGACTGAATCGGATGTTTGGCTCGCCCCTGGTGGAATTATCGGTAGGCACATGCCAAGGACCGGAAGTGATGGGCTCTCACAAGCGACACCGGAGTGGAAAGCATTTGTTCTGAAGTCACTCGCCGACAGGGGAATTGAGATCGAAGAACCCTCTTCAGTCAAATGGGCTAAAATTGGGGTCTGGTCTGATATTGAGGGGCTCATCGAGATATTTTGGCCGACATCCTTGATCTTCCTCAGGAAATACGGAGGATACGAGGCCTCGTCGGATTCCATATCAGCTTCAACTGATACTGTGGATTCTAAACTGAGCTCTAACGCTGACGACATGAACGGTCTCGTCACGCAACTGACTTGGTTCAATGCTGGAGATTGCCTGGAGTTTGCCGAGACGTGGCTATCCGGATCGGCATCTCGGGATGTTGAGAAGAAACGAAGATTGGAGGCCCGAAGCAAGACCATTCCCGCTATGGAAATCGACCGAAAACCAGCCTTTGCGCCACCAACGACGGACAGATCTGGCACCGTATACCCAACCCCACCGGATGGTCTTTCAGGGAATGATAGTCACCCAACCCCAGGCGGGCCTACGACAGCACCAACCCCGGGCCATACCAAGACTATGGAAGAATCAATACCAGTAGTAGAACCACCGACAGCCCCTCCAACGGCAGAAGCAACAGTCAACGGCACAGAGATGGACATAGATGATAATTGGATGAAAGGCGATACATCGAAGGTCGACGATGATATCTTTGGAAGCCAGGGGGATGGTCTATATGATATCACTGAGGCTGATTTCGGATTTTTCGACAAGATCGAGGGAGATGATGATTTTGCGGATATGGGGCTGGAAAAATCGCAGGTTCCGACAGACACTCAAGTTAGGCCGACGACATCGCACTTATCCGAGAATATGAACGATTTGAACCTTGGGTTTAGCAATCTTGTCTCCTATGCAGATGATAAGCTCCTCGACGATATGGACCTGGATCTGGATGACATTGGGGAGGAGATGGATATGCAAGCAGAGTTGCAGAAAGACTTGGTAGCCACTCATGCCGGAAGTGACCAGTCCTTATCCCAACCGAACGGCCAAGGGCATAAACCTACTCGAATGGACACTCAATCGGATGACACCCAGCAGGTAGTTGTCCAGGTCGAAACACCCCCTCTGAGCCCACAGAGAGCAATGAAGCTACTGCTGTTAGATCCACAGTCGCCTAAAGGAACCTCCCCACATCCAAAAGAGCGCCTCGTCCTCCCACTAAGCCGCAGGAAGAGCCTCTATAGCCCGGTGGACTTCCCTTCGTTCATGGAGCGATCAGATGAGAAATATATGGCCGGAGGACGTTTTTTTTGCGCTGAAGACGAATCGAGTCCTCGAAACAACCCCTCCGAAGACCGACATTTTAGTGCCACTTTCCCACGAGTGAAAAAGTACCGAAATTCTAGACGGCCTCTCAACCGGGATATAATGTTCTTAGAAGACGAAGAGGAACGAAGCGATCTCATCCCTGACACTGGCAGTTCGGACGAGGAGAGCTCGAGCACCGACGAATATGATAGCGGTGACGAAGAAATGTTTGAGGTCCCGAATGAAGGAGTCCAAGACAACTCATCTTATTCTACATCTCCCGAAGGCATCCGACAAGGACTCAAGAGGAAGAGGCTCCCCTCCGAACGAGATTATTGGGGAGGTGGGAATAAGGCGCATGGAGTCGAAACCTTGAACCGCTCTGATAAGCTGGATGATGCACCGGAATGGTCTGCAGATATGGTAAACCTCAATGACAAAGATATAGAAAACCTGAGTACATCACAGCGGACCGTTTGCGAGTTTAGTCCAACGGACGTTTCGTTGGACGGGGTTTTCAAATTCGTGCCTGATAACGACGACATAGCGAACCGACTATCACCTCAGGATTTCAGCCACGTAGTGGGAGTACTACAAGAGCAAGTCGTTTGGAACACATATCTAGTATCCATGTTTTATCCAGGGAGCCCTTCTCTCGGGTATATATCAACTATCGAATTCGACGCCAATGGAATCGACGATCAGGCGGATCAAGCCTTTCGACTTCGAAAACAGTCGATGCGAAACCAAGACGACATGGAGGATTTATTAACAGACCTATTTGGCGCACTTACTACAAGATGTTCCCTAGAGACTCTGATATATGGTGCAGTCGGTCGCCCAAAGAATTCCATATATGGTGTTAGCCCAGGCCTTATGGACCCACACGGCCTCTCGACCGGGCTTACTCCGATCAACCGACCGAAATCATCCTCGGAAGTGAATAACGGTCCTTCGTTACTCTTCAAAATCAGTGCACCGCATGTCCATGTTCATAGAAATGCCACCTTACCGAACAGCGCGGTAGAACTGCTGCCACCGGCTCTTCATTTCTGGGATACATTTGGCCTCACACCTCATAGTGGTCCAAAAGACTTGCTCATGGCGTCCATCTTCCCGACGGACGCAGGGTTAGCCACTGCTTCTAAGGCGTACTTAGAGGGATTCAGCACGACTTACGAAAATTGTCGCCTCGGCGAGATACTCCCTGTTAAGACGAGTCAAATAGTGGATGGCTTGCATGGGGTAGCACTGCAGAATCAAGGAAAAACACAGCCGCCTGATGAAAAGGCTATGCTACGAAGATATTGCGAAGGGATCACAAGACTTGGTAAGTCATGCACAGCGATTTTATCTTCCCAGGCAATGCTAACCAGCTCCCCTTCTAGGTGATACACTGGTGGAAATCGAGGATGAATTACAAAATGTAGTTTTATTCATCGTGAACCCATTCGATACACCATCGTCGGTTTTAGAGATCTGCGCCGCATTCCACATGCTCAAGAAGAGTTATGTGAGCGCTTTGAACTCATCCCTTCGAGTATTTCCGAACAATATTATCCTGCAGATCGTACCTATCAGGAACGTGGCGGTACATGATGGCCTCGCGGTGCAGAGCCATAACCAGTCAATTCGGTGTGCGCTTGAGGTCTATGAGAGATGCACCCAGACAATTCAGGATCATTTATCACAGGTATGCATTATGTCGTCACATAGCACAGGGGAAGAAGCTGACGATTCAACCAGACGTTCCCACAAGAAAGCTACTCGCCTTCTGTTACCCTTGCAAAACTCCCGCCCAAGTCGATCGCCTTCAAGGTTTCATCGGATCCTTCACCTGCGATCCTTCAAGAAAACATGTGTCTCCACATGGCGTATGCCCAAAGCATCGATGAACGCTGGATTTCGGTAGCATGGGGTGATGACTGCGGTGATATCAAGGAGGTTGCAAACTTTTGCCTAGGTATGCCCGGGACGGTCGTATTGCGTGCATTCGAGGATCTGTGCCGAGAAATTTGGGCGGTCACGAATAAGATCATATCAAAGAAACGAGTCCACTGGCGGATTTCACTTGTGAAAGTCGGCGCTATCGACGACGATGAAATTGAACGTAAGTCTAAAATGTCCGCTTTCCCCGTAGAGGCTTGGCTAACGAACCAACCAACCAGTTTGGACGAAACTTTCACACGACTGTGCTGTTCCAAACACCTTGACAATATTCTCGTCTGATCCCTCACCGCCGCTAACATTCAAGTATGCCGTCCCCTCAATAATGCCTCAAGCATTTAACGGCCAGGCACAGCTTGTGGGGACACCTGGAGCGACTCCTCAATCCTCAGGTGTATCACCGGACCAATTTGGGGCATCATCCTCTCAAGGAGGCGCTCTCACACCTGGTGACACACCTGCCCCGGAAATAGAAAGCGATATGGCACTTGTCGATTTCACCGATGAGACGTGGGGTGCAATCCTTCAACATCCTTTGAACAACTCCGAGTCTACCCTCACGACACGCCCAGCGTTAGCCAGCGGGTACCTTATCAAACGGAGTGGGCCGAACGAAACGGATGAGCCCGCAGTTTTAGCGGTATCACTAATCCGTGTGGGACAACGTGGACTCGGAATGCCAACAACAACGGCACAGCAGCAACCTACTGTTTCAAGATCGAATGAGGATCTGTTGAGAGAGGTGCTTACACAATATAGAGGGCTTGTAACTCTGGCGCAGCACTTCGGTGTAACCGACATGATGAAGGAAGTGTTGCCCTGGCATATTGCAGCGGTTGTGAAGTGTAGAGATGTATTTTCTTGCGTCCTATAGGAGACAGCATTTGCGGATGGATCTGTTTGATCACGGGTAAGGATACGTGTATCATCGAATGGCTGTGATTGTTGGTGCATTGGTTTTTTCTTTTTCCCCTACTTTTTTGCTTAGCGGTTAACATCAGCTTTGCTATGCTTCGAGCCTGCTACGACTGTTTGGGTTCACTTCATTCCATTCCGTTTAGCAATTTAGCTTGTTAGTTTTGAAGTTACAGGCTATGGTACATTTTGACAATGCGTTACGAGGCACATTCAAGATTTCCTTTTTCTTCTTGTTTTTTGTTCCCAGTATCCCTCATGATTTCCTTGCATGCTTTCTTGGTATACTTGCTTCGAGTAGGACATATTGAGACGTTGGAAAAGGCACAAAAACTAGGTGTATTTGGCGTTCTTTCATTCCCATTTTCTACGACTATACCTATCGGACGGACAGACGGTTTGGTTGAAGTGTGTTATTCTGGCGATACGTGATGCATATATGTCCTCTAAAGAGCTTCGTTACATCTCTCCCCTAATTCTCTTTTGATATTTCTTCCTCGTTCCGATTAGACAAAATCAGTTTACAATGCAGACGCTGAAGATCTTTGCTTTGGCTTCTTTCCTTCGAATACCCAGTTTGCATGGATGCTTGAACGCGTGAAGCACTGCCCTCAGATCAGAATCTACACCACACCAAGGTATTTCGATATGTTTCTATTACATTCCGTATCCTGAGAGTATACGAAGGTTCGCTAAAGAGGTATAACCAAATTCAACATGGAACGGCGAACTACATACATCGTATCAGCTGGTACATACATCCAGTCGTCGGAGCTTGTGAAGGATCTAGTTGACCGCTGTGGAGTATCACATCACGGATCTGAAGTCTCCGGACGGGGAAAATCGGGAGATGGTCACGGAGATTACGGACGCATATGATGGTATACACGATTGCCACGAACGAACGGGTTAGAATCAGATGGAACATCGGCCGAGTTCCTAGGTCAACCGGGCGAAATGGACTTTTTTTGTACATACGTATATACGCCGAGGAGGAAGAGGATCATATGCAGCCTACTTTTGGGGGTCAGGTGGCTTGGGTAGCCGGAATTGCATACTGTGAAACATTTGCGATTGTCCTGGGGTAGATGTGGCCATCGAGCTTGCAGCTAAGCTAAGCGGGCGTCCGGACTCGCGAGCGGTCAACGGTGCCGTACGATTTGATATCACACAAAGCCCCCCTGGACGAAAGAAAACCCGCGATGAGCTCTAAACTCGCGGATCTGGAGCCTTTGGACGGGTTTTCTTTTTTTTCTTTTTAGTCCGTACGAACGGCTTTATCGACCCATGGGTGCAAAGAATAATCTCACACCCTAACGGATATCGAGTCCGGATGTTAAAGTTCTGGACTTGAATCCCTAAACTTGCTCTTCCTCGATGCGTGAAGGATCCAGCTGTATGTCCCGACAAGGACAAACTTTTCAGTGCGCGTGCCGGTTCAGCTTGCCTGTCTTCAGCATCGGGTTAAACGATGCAGCATGCGATGCACGCCATCAATACATACGCATTGCCTCTAAGCCGGCTTCTTCTCACCTTTACGTAAGCCCGTAATAGCGAGAATCAAGCTGTTGCTATTGCAGTACCAGGCCAGTCCAGCTCCTGATAATTCTCAGCATATGCGCGCGGCCACAAAAACGCAGGCCATCGACCATGGGGTCGCATGTCCCGCTGACGGTGGCAAAAATTCCACTACCAAGTACCTACGAAGTACCTTGAAGATCCATATCTATAGCTACGCTATCCCCCGTGTTCACCTAAAGGATCCCCTCATTCGATCCCCATGAGCCGCCGAAGTTCACAGCCACGATGTACGAGGGATAAAAACGTTGGGTGAAAGAAAGGCCCCGTATACGTAATCCTCGAAGGCAGCAAGTGCGAGAAAAATTCAGGCCAGCTTTGATCATAACGATTCGCTGAGAAAGCAGGTTCGTAAAACATCAGTACGGCACAGCAGTCTATGCTTGTCTCCTGGCTGTTATATTTGGGATCAGCCCCAAACAAGAAATGTGTTGGGTCTGTTGTTGGTGAGGGATCGTCCCGGAGGATGCCGCCCCGGGCCTGGGGCCCTTGTGTGACAGGGGGATCCGCATCCCAAGAGGGAACAACTGTGGCGAATTAGGATTTTGGGGTGGCTAGAAAAGGATTTGTTATAGGTCTGAGATGTCCAAATCGGGCACCGTCTCACGCAAGGCAGTTTTCCGAAGGTTCAAGCCTCATAACCTCATAGGCCTGTATTATTGGGACACGGACACGCATCTTTTCTTGATCAGTCGGATACGAAACACGAGGACCGCGCGCGGAATTGACGTGGTATCAGCTGTTGAAGGCTCCGGCCGCCTGCCGTTCAACGTTCAACCAGGTAACGTAAGGTCTTCAAGGGATGCGCACGGCAATATCACCAAAATGCAAAAGCCAGTCAGCATTGACACGCGCCAAACGCTCCATTCGACGGCCCCGCATCCATATGACCAATACGAATTTGCCCTTTCGGCCAGAAGTTCGGTAGAGCAGGTTACCGATACCGTCAGCCTGAGAAAAGAATCCGTGTTCGATATATTGTCTAATGACATAACTCGGAACCGGATATATCGATATCTACAACGATTAAACCACTAATCTCCATAAACATACGCAGCGGTTAGAAAAATACAGCACTTCATCCCCCGTGAAATCCGATCCCCCCGGTAACGCCATTACTTGTAACCATAAGTGAACGTTTCAAGCGTTTTATCTTAAGCAATACCACGCCGAGCGCTATCAAAGAAATTGCTAAGAACACACCCAATACTATCCCCACTATCATCGCTTTCTTATCCCCATCGCTCTGGCTGCTGGCTGTGGACGCTTGCGAGTTAGCTTCATTTGCCCCCGTCGGCAGATAAACTGTTGTCGTAGCTAGGGTGGTTACTATCGCCCCCGTCGCATCATTGACGGTTGTGGTCGTGGTGGTAAGGATAGTTGCATTGGTCTCGATACCAAAGAGTTCTATGTCTACTTGGCGGAGTCTGATTTCGAATTCGGTTCCTCCAGGCAGTGTAAAATAATCGATATTACTCGACGGATTGGAGCAGCAGCCAAACTCATTAGTTGCACAACACCATCTGCCGTCGTAGCATTGGCGCAATAGTATTCCTCCGCTTGGGAATTCTATATTAGACACGGAAAACGTCAGATTTTATGGCCGAGAGACTGCCGCGAATGGCTTAGACGAAGGGAGCCGGCCCAATCGGTCTACTGTTGGGCGCGCGGATAAAAAAACTAAAGCTGTAGTGAATCTTTGATCCTTACCTGCGGGGTTGTTCCTATTGCGGCAGACCTGAGGGCAGTAAGGTGAATCCCAGCTTCGATCGGTACAAGTGCCGCGAGCCACACCTATGTTTCTGGAGTCGTAGCATAATCCGCTTACGAAACATAAATAATCTTTTGCACAGCAACCGGTATGTCGACCTTCTACACACGGAACGTCGCCGGGAGCGAGATCTCCATTGGGATAGTAACAACTCTGACAAAATGACCTCGCTGCGAATTGGACGAGTATCCCGAGAAATAATGCGAACCATAGACGAAGAAGTTCCATATTGATCCACTGGTAGCCTTCTGTAGGTTATTGAATGGTTTGAAGTTTGAAGTCACAGAACCCCTCTTAAGAGAATGGAAAATACGGTGTTACCCCGATTTAATTCCAAAACTTTGGGGTCCATTCAGACGGTCTTGAGGACCAAGTCCGCAGAATCGGCGAGCAAACCATCAAAATCTATGTCGGTTTTCGGCAGCCTTTCTGCATATTTTCCTTGGGTAATCTTGGGTTTATCATACAAGAGACAGTTGGAATGTCGCGGAATCCGGAAGAGGGCACAATGCATGTAGTACAGATTTAGTTGACAGTTGATAGGCTAAGTTCGTCGGTCGTGCGTCTTGGGGACCAAAAAAAGTTTCAGCCTCATTCCCGTCTGGCGAGAGGCCAGCCGTCTTTGACCCTCAAAGTGCGGGGGCTCAAGAGGTGTTGTGTGTCAATTTTTGGATTCAGGAATCGTAAACGGACTAGGCTGGATCATAATGGATATTTTGGGTAATTCAAGAGCGGATGCTGAAGCCGAACGCACTTGCTATCAAAGAAATCTCGAGGTTTGGATTTACGCATAGGCCTAGGAAAGGTTTTGGGAACTGGCACCGCAGAGTCTGCGTCTCTTCCATACACCTATTCATAGTATGAAAAACTTTTCTGGGCAGTTGGGACACGCGTACAGGATTTTCCTCATAATGAGGCTCAACCTAGCCGTTTAAGTCAGATGGATAATCTCGAATCCTATGCATGTGCCCGGTCCCCACAAAACGACCTGGTCCAGCTGAATAGATTAAAGTATTTATCAGCATGTAGGTTGAGGCTCTTACGTGAAGATCCGACCGCCATTCTGTTTTGGGAGGTCTGAATTTCTGACAAGGCAAACCATTTCGCCGCCTCGGTTCCGTAGCTTGGTCCATTAATAAGTTTTCTAAGGCTGGCCATGGACCCCATATTTTTGGGACATCATCGGTGGGAGGATATTTCCCTTTTTAGTTTCTCGTTGGAACTGGCTGACGTCCAGACTGGTGCACATGGTATCAGTATTCAATCAAAGACATCGTTGCAGAAGCTAATGCAAACGTGTCGCCTGATTTTCAGAGGCTGTATACGTGTAGGACATGATCCTTCGATTGGACTCGTCCCTGCATTGTTTGCTACGAAAAACATTTCAGGTTTGCGACCCAAAGCTACGTAATCCCCAAAGAGCTATTCCTACTCTGTCTTCGGTGGCAGGTGTGTGTTCAGTAAACTCGGTTAGTAAAATTTAGAATTATCGTAAACTTGAGAATCTCCTTGAGACATCTGCAAGATGCGGGTAGCTGCAGCAGGGCTCTCAGGATCCAATGCCAGGAAAAAACTTTCATTCGATGAAGTATCATGACATCAGGGTGTTTAGTGGGAGTGGGAGAACGGGACCAGGCTTCTGTGGGACGCAGGTAGCCGGTGCAGAGGGAAATTACCGGCGCCAGCCTTTGTGCATGGACGAGATGCCATCATCCGCATTTCAGCTAATTTTTACTGAGGCTCCATTCGAGGCTTTGAGGCGGTGCAGAAAACCGTTGGTGTGAACCGACAAGGGGGGTGGTCGCTTCCTGGCCGGTTAACACTGCCACTCCTTCTCGGTTGTGCAATGCTTGGTTCAAAATTGGCTAGTGTGCTCACCCCCAAGCTCCGGGAAAACCAAGCTAAGTAGGATTCTGGAGCTAGCTAGAATTCCTCGCAGAGCGACAGACTCGTCGCGGATCTTATCATTTGTCCCGAAGAGTCCGGTTCAAGCATTCGATACATGCGCATTCGATGTATTTCATGGCGCTATTCGGCGCAGCGTGCAACTCCGGCATTTCAAGGAGAGCGCCGAAGTAGGATAAACGTATGTGTGTACAAATCGGTCGCAAAAGGTCAGCTCCAGAATCTCAAAAGGGTTATCAAAGTGATCATTGCGGCATTCATGCGAAGAGATGTCGATGGGCTTCATCGTCGACCCCAAAAGACTTCAGCTGGACCACGGATGACTCATTTTCACTCGATTCTCCCGCGCTGCATGACAAAAGCCACGGCTAAAGGTGTCACGGGAAGCCCGCCGTCTCGTTGGGTACATACAGATTGCGCAGTTCAGAACAAAAGCGCAAGCAACCCCACAGAAAGTCTAGGAACTTACCACAGTTTTCTCTTGCGCCCTTTATCGATAGAGGGGAGCTCTGGCCGTTGGTACCAGTCACATATGTACCTAGGTTTTTCTGAACCGGAAAAGCAGGAAAGTCTGAAGATTCCAGATTTTCGGTACATGGAGGGTACCTGCGGGTGAGCTTATGCCCATAGCCTGACTGGCGGACGTGAATCAGCTGCGATGTCGCACAAAGTCGAGGTCGACTCTTGGCCCGCTCTTATCGATACCCGGGGGTGTGCTAACCGAACGGGATAACGGAAAGGGTAATCATTGACTCTTCTCGAAATCGTGATGACCTTGACTTCAGCTGAACATGGACCCAAATTACGAGAGCAACCATCAACTGACATGCGAAATGCCGTGCTTTCGTGTAATAAGATAAAACATACCGTCCTGATACTCATGTCCGGGTTAAAGCACACATATCAACCGGAGAGATGACCGCCTCTGTCGGGACGTATGCGTGCTCTGTAGCCTATGAACGCGTAGACATCCACAGGATCCTAAAATTTCACGCATCCATTTGGGTGCCTATAGAGCGACCTTAGGCCCGCTCGCTTACGAAATACCTGGAACCAAGGCTCGCCTCAGGTCCCGAAGACGTCTTCCGATCCAAGTTGGCGACGAAACGGACGGATTGCATTGGGAAAGGTGGGCATGCAGAGCTTTCGTAATCGGTTGACCAGCGCTGGAGATGGGCTGAGGGGCATCGAACTTCTCCGGTCGCACGTTGGGGCACTGATGCGCATTTCCGTCGAAGTGCATTGCGCATGTGTCCCTAGTGGGCCGATGAAGTTCGCTAATGTGATCAATCGAGTCCTCTGCCGACAAATGGACTGGGCCAATCCCGATGAGAATAACGAATCGAATCGGGGGTGACGACCCTGCACGTTTGATTTCGTCTAGAAGTAACGATGACTCGAATCCTTCACACTAAGGGAAAAGTCGAAAGCCATGGATCGTCTACGCTCGACGCAGGCCCCGGTCCTTCTGACTGTAGACGGTGTGGACGGACCTTTCTTCGCGGGGAAAAAAGTACAGAGTCATCTCATCGGGTACTTTTTGGGGTACCTTTGCGAAACCTCTGGCGGGCTATCGATAAGGGAGTCATCGTCATCAGTGAAACCCGATCGAGAGCGCGCACGAACAAATTTTGCAAACTGTGTTCATAGCTAAGGCTCGTGATGGACACATGTTCGTATGCTCGTGTCTTTGCGATATTTCAGGCTCCCCGTTTGTAAATCTCGAGTGGATCTGTGTATTTGGAAAACATTTGGATGTCAAAGCGGTGAGATGAGAGCCTCGCCTGTGGCGGTGTTTATCCAGGCCCTGCTCGGGAAGCGACTCTGGGAGCATCCGGGAAGAACAGGGACCTGCGGCGGTGCACCCTACAGAGCAGTGAAAAAAACTAGGATTCTCAAGAGGAAACTGTGTGAAATCAAAGGTGCTTGATGAAGCAGCATCTGTTTCCTTTTTCTGCTCTGGCCCAACCAGGTTTACTCACTCCGGCAAGTAAGTGAGGTCGATGATGTACCTGTGAGGTACTTCTCTAGCAAACGGGTACTGCTTTCTTTCTTTCACTCTCGCAGCGCTAGGCAAGCAGCCAGGAGGACGACGTAAGAAAAGCAAGTGATGAGGGTCTGAACAGGGGCCATCCCGCCCCGAGCAGTCTGTTTGACGGGACCAACGGTGTGCCTTGAGAGCGCCCAATTAGAACCAGTCTCAAGGGGGTGGAGGGACGAATGAACGTACCGGTGGATCCTTCCTCCACTCCCACACCCACGTACGCAAGTGAGAGAGAAGACGAAAGGAGGAAGCAGTGGCCCTGTGACGGCCGGGCGGTGTAGGGAGCGTCCAATTTGCTAGCCCGCCGCAAAAGCAAAGAAGGTCGTCCGGGCTGGCGCAGTCTGCGGGAGGGTCGAACCAGTCATAGCCAGATCCTGGCAGGCATTTTTAGCCCATCCGATTGTCTGCGTCTGCAGATACTTACATATCAAAGATGGTTAAATAATCGGCCTCCCTCCCGCCCACCGACGCTTCTGATACTCCTCCATCTCCTTCTGTATCCAGCATCCTCGACATTGAAATCGTGTATGCATCCGACCAAGTCCAAGTCCAAGTCCAATCCGACCAAGTCCAAATCCATCAGACCCAATCCAACCGACATTCCAACCCTGTTGACCCCTTACAACTATAAAACCACCACGCCGCCAACATCAACCGCAACTGCCTTCTTCCCAACCACAACTTCGCCAACACTCGCAACGCAACAGCGCCGCCCGTCCTCGCAGGATTTATATCAACAGGCCCTCCAGCGCTCCACCACCATCTCCAACAGAACTTCCTCTCGTTCTATTAAAGCCGGCGCAATTTCCTCCCACGCTCAGCCAGCACCTCACTATCTAGACTTGCAGACTCCAGATTATTCGTACTATTATCATCCCTATAACCAGCCCAACATGGCTTCCTACCCAAGAGACATCCCGTCGTGGGCCGGCCAGGCTGCCTACTACTACACGGCCCCTCAGGCCTCCCACGTCCCTCTTTCTTCCCCTCCGAGGGATCTCGCTGTTACGAGATCCTCTCCACCAGTTTACGATCATACCCTCCCAACAATGATGCCGTACTCAGCCTTCCCATCTTTCATGCATCGGACTTTCCAAGATTTCGCTGCCCATGCCTACCGCTGTGATATCTGCTACGACCCACTTAGAGTACATCTAGAAGGACGAGAACTCTGCCCCAAGGGACACAAACTTGCCAGGAAAGTCGATAAGGCGTTGCACGAAGAAGCCAATGAGAAATACCGACTCTCCAAGTCGAGCCGAAGGAGGACAGCAGACGGCTTAAGCTACCAATCCATCGAAGTAGATATTCCCAAGGGCTGCGAGGTCGTTCGCGCCCTCATCAATGCTATGGAACGGGGTTTCCGAGTCAACTATCGCCAAGAGGGTACCGCTGTGGCTCCAGCTACCCCAGCTACCCCCACTAGGACATACTTCGATGATGCCATGTTCGCTCACTATCAACGACGATCTGGCCCATCTTCCGATGAACAACTTTACTCTCGTTCCCGCTCACGACATCGTGAGGAACCAGAGGCTGGTTCCCGCTCCCGCTCCACAAAACGCAGCTCGTCCGTTGGCAATGCCGGGCGCAAGCCAGTCGTTATCGGGATCGAAGAACGAGAACGCCGACCATACGGCGGCAGCAACGGATCCACTGACAGTGGTTATGACACCTCCCCAGGGTCTCCTGATAATTTCCGCCGAGGTTCTCAATACGCCGAGGACATGAAGCGACGCAAGGAACGCCCAAAGTCCATCCTCAAGAAATCCGTTTCCTTCGAACGGGAACACCTCCTTGAGAAGGACCCACAGACCACCCCACGGTCCCCCAACAAGCCAACCAACCAAGAGAAATATGTCTTCTTCAATATCTCTGGAGAATGCCTCGCCCCGGGCTTCGACTAAATGACAGTTACGCAAACCTTTAAAAGCCTTTTCAAAGCAAAAGGACTTCTATACACCCCCCTTGTATAAAGAACCTGGCCTGGCACAGTCTTGTCGCTCGAGTACCGGTACTTGGCATCCCTCTCTTTAGAGAAAGGACATGATCACTTCACCGTATATACAAAGCGCAACGGGTTGCCATGAAAAAATCAGTCACCAGATCTTTTGGAGATCTTGGATGCGTTTTATTTTCTTTTTGGCCAGACCTAAAGGAAAGCGCGAAACGAAAACGCCGACCTACAGCTTGCAGCCGGAGGAAGAACAGTGTTCTTTCTCACCCTGCAACCAGGTCCGCTTTTCGGGGTTGTCTTTTACTCTATCCTATCCCTCCGAAGCTCCTCCAGCCGCACCTATCCAGAGACAAGGCTGGTTTCCTACGTAAGCTGCATTTTATCTACATTTTAAAAAAGCAAGCGAATATTACGAGGACTACCACTGCTATTCTCAAGCGTGCTGACTGCAAGAGCCTGGGATATCCTTACGGAGAACGAAGAAAAACATTGAAAAGAAACTAATCATGTGAGAGCGAAAGAAGTTTGGTTTCAGCTTACACCGCAAATCCATTCTTTTTCATCAAAGTAAAACGAGCGTCTCTTTCGAAGCACTTAGTTCTTTGGTGTTTTCTCACTACTACCTTTTCTTTTCTTTTTCTTTCTTCTCAACAATTATTTCGTCTCCGCGACGAAGTGTATGGTTTGATATGGGGGAGGGACAGTTGATTTCTAATTCGCAAAGCAAAGAAAAGAGAAGGGAAAAAAAGAAAAGAAAAAAAGAAGCCTATAGACGGAGAGGGTTAGAACGGGAGGGAAATGTGAATATGATTGGATGATTTGATATGATAGTTGCATATGATTCGCAAGCGGGAAAATTAAGAGGATTGCTACCCTTTGTTCTTTTTTTCACTCCTGTCCGCGTATTTCATACGATTTGTACATCTACGAGTTCGATTTTAGTCTTGCATATGGCCTGTGTGGCCCTCCTATTCACTCTTATCCATTTTTCTCACACCATCTTTGTTCCTTTTTTTGCAGTGTTCCTCGCTTGTTCCCGTTCAGCTGAAGATTTTTCGATCTCAAGTCCTTCTTTGGGACCCGGGTCTTTTTGTTCTCAAACATCAAAGCTTCTAGACTTTTGCTTTATGGATACAAATGACATAATCATATCTATCCTTCAAATACCAAAAAAAAAAGTTGAAACTGCGACACAAAAGGAAAACCGTAATACTCCCTTTCATAAAATAAAAACGTAACGTGAAGCCTCTCATATTTAAAAGCAAAGGACCGGTGGTACTTGTTACAATAAGTCGATTTCCAAAACCCACCCACCTTAGTAACCAATCAAGGACTTCGAGCCTCGTACAAATACCAAAAAAACCTTATGTGCATATGCATATGCGCATACAGGAGGAGGGAAAGTATATTGGGATCTTAATATAATTCTCTCCGGCTTTTTTCGCTCATAGGCCGTCGGCGGCGGCCTCCCTCGGTTTCCTCAGTCTGTCTTTCTCTTTCTCTCTTTCTCTTACCTTTGACCCTCTTTTCCACCTTTTCGACGGGTTTCGTCGCTAGCCGAAGCTACAAGGGAGGAAAAAAATGTGGGATGGTGGGGTCCTGTTCTTTTTCCTTAAGTTAACAGCTGCAAAAGAAGAAGGGTGTTCCCGTCCTCCAACTGACAGGGGTCCGCCAACCTAGCCCTTTCCCACCTCCATGGGGCTTGCTGGGAAAGTGGCATCATTGAGGGAACATGGGGTTCGTTCCGTCTTTTTTCTGTCGCTCTTTTGGTTCCCTTTTCGCACTCGCAAGGTGAATGGAATGTGGGAGTTTTTCGTTAATTAATATTAAACCGAGGGGAGGGTATAAACTGTCAAAGCTCAAGAAAACAGATCGGAGAAACCTGTGGGCGATCCAAACGGCCGGCGGGAAGGACCCCAGGCGAAAAAAGAGACTTACGGAGCCCCAACTTGAGAACAGACGGGAACCTGTCGCTGTCATGGGACGCCTCTCCGCTGTTATGTTTCAAATCCTAAAATTCTTTGAATTTGCAAATAACGAAGGTTTCATGAATATACTCTTCTTATCGGGCGATGACGATGGTCTCCGTCGCCCCTTTTCGCCAACCCTTTTGACGCGAACATGTCATTGGTTTCCGCTCAGAGGGAAATAAATTTAAGGATGAACTAAATTCCTCGCATATGTAGGAACAGGAACGAAAAGGGAGGGGATGGGGAACGAAAAGCATGATCTTGCGTGCATTTTGATTTCCTTGCGAATGATAGCTCAGCGATTTCGTCCGCGCGCCGGCCGGACATGAGCATGAATTTTGCATTGCATAAACAAAAAGGTCGGTGGATCCGCTCTCGGAATCGAATCAGAGGCTAGAGAAAAAGATACTAGACGGAAACCGTATGCACATGTAGAGGTACCGGCGGGACTATCCAATCGCCTACCATGCTAGAGGATGGTCAGACGACCCTGGTGTGGATCCCGAATTAACCTTGCGACTTTTTTTCTCTCTCATGTTCTTTCTGTTTGATTTCGTGCGAAAGAGAAAAAAAGAGCGATAGGAATGTTCGGCGCCCTGAATTCATTGGTCGTTTTTTTTCCCTTTCGCCTTTCGCAGTTTTCCAGGTTTCCCGATATCTCGAGTCGCATGTGTTGTACCTGACGTCAGGTCGCTGAAACCTTGTGCGCTTATAATAACCTCTGGAAGGCCAAAAGTGTAACCAAGAACCGAAAAGGATTGCGGAGAGAAGGGTCTCACCAAGATGGTACAAAAACCACGTTTTTGCGCAAATCCAAGGATAACGGCGACCACGAGATTTTGGTTTGATCAGCTCAATCCAAGAGGTGCTTTTTGAGGCGAAACCACCCAAGAGCACCGAAATCCCCACAATCAGGTGAGATTTTGGCCGTGTCTTGGACCTTTTCCTGTTTTTAGCTATCCAGTGCGAGATATATAACATATAAAACCTGGGGCGACGGGACATCTCAAGATCTTGCTTTTCCTTTCCTCCTTTTCTTGCTGTTTCGCACGAACGTTTGCTTGTAGCGCCATTATTCGCTATCAGGATCATCGTTGTTCGCAAGTGTAAGATCGATCAGACTACGGGGCGAGATTACGTCTGCTCAGCCATTTGGTTTCTCCTTCAATCCGCCAGAGCCCTGCAGCCTAGCATTGGACTTCCAACATTCCGGCGCCTCAGCATAAAAACGGTCTAGACGATTCCTTTAGAGCCATCTCTTGCTTGCGCTCGGATTATTTACCCTAGGATTTCATCTAGCGGCCACGACTTTGCAAAGGATTGCCTGTCGGACAAGTGAGGCGGCGTTTCCGTGGCTATCTCTTCTTTTCTCTTTTTTGCTTTCTTTTTTGTTTCAACATATTGGCTAGCAGCTGTTCCATTATCTTCAAATGCAAGTATGTCGCACTGTGTATGTACGGGGGTAATATACCTGAAATCCAGTTCTCCGTGGTGCCCATATGATTCTCGAAATCTTCCACTATCATGTGCTGCATTTTTTTCGGTACATCCAATGGGTAGAGCCGTTAGCTCTTGATCGTCGACAAGGTCGGACAGATCAAACTGACAGGCATACCCTTTTATACCTCTCGTAGATGGGACGGATCACTCCCCTCAAAACAAGTGAAGAAACTCCGTAAAAAGCAGTTAATGAAGGAAAAAAGACGGAAAAAAAGCTGGGGATGCTGGTAAAAGGTCATGTTGGAAACTTCTGCCGCCGGGTAAGTGAAGTAAAGTACTTCTTTTTCCTCGATTATAGGCTGCCGGCTGGGCAGTACTCAAGATGGAAAGATGTTTGGATAAGTTCGGAAGGTGGGTTTAGCCACTCCCGAGCATTGGAATGGAGATGGCTGGGCCACCACGGGCAAGCGTGGTAGACACCAATGGAGTTCCGGCGCCGCCCTAGATGCTCGATAGTCTACGAGACCCGGTCCCCTAACACAACGAAAGAAGTGAGGTTCGAGGTGTTGCAGGAGGTGATACAAGGATCCCAAATAGGAAGTGTGTTGCACCGCCACTGAACCCGATGATCATCCGCCACGACGCCACATCTAAAAACAATGTCAACCGCCAAAGTTCAACGACACTCGTTCAAACTCCGACGACACCGCAAACTTCCAACCGCGACAATGGCGAAGAAAGGTACCGTACCACCCAACCACGACCCCCAATCCTACTACCCGTATAGCTAATCGATGCCTCCTACTGCTAGTAAAATCACGAACCGTCGTCGTCCGCCTCCTCTCGATGGCCCTGACCGGATTCTTCAAGGTCAGAACAAGGCCAAGGACACATCGACCGCTCAGCATGCTTAGCTACGACCCGATCGGTATGTGCAGCTCCACGATATTCAATTAATCCTTCTTGATTGGCGGAAGAATCGCTTTGGAGGGAGGGCACCTCAGCTAATGTGGTTGGCAACGGAATATAGTCAAACAACGGGTACTCTTCCTCGAGCAGAAACGCAAGAGGGGACATTAAATACACTATGCGACCTTATCGACATCGAAACGTCATCGCCACACCCTCAATAGCTAGTCGGATGATCGGTATCCTGATACCGCGTTTCCACCCTCCGGAAATGCTATCGCTACGCTGTAATATACTGGTGTTCACTTTCACCATGACCTTTTGAGATGCACTTGTACATACATAGAAACAGTCTAAATCTCAATCGGCGAAGGAAACAATCGCCCAGAATCTGCTTCATCCAGCTGGTTAGATATATCTACAGCTCCTGATTAGGTTCATCCTACTTGAAATCCATGTCAACAATACTGCCATTCATCTAGCTGATCTTAATAGACAATCACACTTCTGAGAAGGCATCGAAAACAAGTCGAGGTTCATGGAGCGACGGCCTAAAAGACTTGATAGCGTAAGAGATCAACTACTAGTGATATTGATGTTCTCATAAGACTGAAAGAAGTGGGCAAACGAGATGTTCAACTGCCACCCACGAAATTTTGACATCAATCGTCTGTCTAGCTGCTTCATAATACCTGCTTCATAATACCTGCTTCGACAACATCTCTCATCATGACAAGTGGTCCCCATCCTTGAATGAGCCCCAGCAAGTATCAAAATCTTAAAGCAATAAAACCATAAAGAAAAGACGTAACAGGCAGTCGCAGTTCGTAGATGAAAAGAGACAGAATGCTACCCTCCCTCTAACACCCAATTAAAACGCGTTCGCGTTGGGAAAAAATATATATATATATATATCAGAAAAAAAAGAAGGCAGATGGCCAGAGACCGCATTAATCCTCAGACCCTCTCTTCCGCTTTGCGGCGTCATATGTCAAGGCAGCTTGGGGAGACGACGATTGAGCAGCTCCAGTGCTGGAGGTTTGAGACGGTACTGGTTGCTGTAATCGATGTTAGCATCCCACTCTCGAGGATCATGGACCTCGATGCTTACCACAATCATACAATGTCCTCCGGCAACAGCGGCCTTAACTCGTGCTCTTTTTCGTGGTTCCGTAGCAGCGGTATCCTGGAACGCAGGGGCTGAAAAGAGGAGCTCAGCAGTGTATTTACGCTTTTGCGGAACCGCCGGCGGGGCCTCATCGTCATCGCTATCAGAGTCTTCATTATCGGGGTCTTCGTCCAAGAGCCGAGCCCACTCCAAGTTCTCCTTTATAATTTAAAGTCGTTAGCAAACCACCAAGAAGGTCAAGAGTTGGAAGGGCACCACATACGCGAACCTCTTTCGACATAAATCTGTTTGACCTCCGTAGCTGCGGTTGGGGCAACTTTGTGATTCTACCAAATCTGTCCTTGCTGACACGTTGAGTCGGGCCTACCTTCTTGCTCCCTGTGTCCGGCTTTGGCTTTTCTGAAGTCTGAGGGCCTCCAGCTACCGCTACTGCCTTTGCCTTGTCAGCCTTTTCAGCTTCGTCGGCCTTGCGAGCGTCAGCGGCTTCCATGACGGAAATGGTATCATTAGCCAGCTCGAGTAAATCTTCGAGTTCTGCAATTCTGTTATCCTTCTCGTAGATAGCAGTTTTCTGGTCCTCGCAGAGTTGTTTTGAATCATCAAGGGTTTTTTGTATGACCTCGAGGTTAGTCGCCAAATCCTTAGATTCCTTCTTGGAGGCTTCCACGTCTGTCTCAAGTTGCTTGAGCATGCTTGACTTCTTAGCGGATTCTGCCTCAAGTTCAGTAACCTTAGCGATGGTCGAATGGAGATCGTCTCGATGGGACTGAGCTTCCTCTGCTTTCAATTGCGCTTCAGCCTTGGCGGCAGCGGCAGCTTCTTCGAGACGTGCCTGCTTCACCGATGTCTATCAAGAGTCAGAGTCAGAGTGAAGTTGGATAGATTAACTCAGGATTAGTACTTACATCTGCCCATTTGGAGGCGGCAAGACTCAATTGCGTATCCTACGGAAGATTTGACGGGTCAGAACAGAGCTACTTCGGGTTTCGGTATAGGGATACTAACTTTAACTTGCAACTGTTCTTTGAGTGTCTTAACCTCTTCCTTGGCCTCGATAGATGTATTCTTCTCTGCCAGGATACTGTCTTTCAGCTCCGCTGTGGCTGAACTCGCTCGCTGTAGTTCGCCTTTGACCCGATCTAGCTCACTTAGTCGGTCGTTTGCTGCGTCGTACTGCTCTCGCAACTATACCGAATGTTAGCTATAGCCGCACTGGATGTCGGTGGTTAGGCTCACCTTTAGAAGGTCATCAAGAATCTTCCTCTTCTCTTCTTCGAAGGTCCTCTGTGTGCCATCCATTAGATCTTAAAATTATCATTTATACAAAATCAAGAAACATACCTTCTCGGTCTCCGCCTTTTGCTTCTCGGCCTCGACTCTCGACTCCAGATTTCTAACTGTGGATTCTAATAGAGAATTCCTTATCTCGCACTCTCTGTTGTTGCTTTCTAGCAACTGAGCCCTGTGGCTGACTTCGGTGAACCTAAGGGTTATTGTTAGTATAATGTTAAAGAGCCTTAGAAAGATGACGGAAAAAACGTAAGCTTACTTTAAGACACTCAACTCCTTCTCCTTATTGGTGGTATCTACCAAGCAGCGATTTAATTCTCTCTGCCTCTCAAGGTCGGACTGGATCCCAATCTTTTCCTGAGTAAGCGCGTGAATGATCTCCTTTTGGGCGCCGAGTTGACTGGTCAGGTCTGAGGCCTGAGAGGTCAACTCTTCTTTAATGGTCTTCCATTTCTCGGCTTTCTCGAGGTGTGCCTGAGCTTCCACCTGCTGCTGCTTCTGTAGTGCTTCGATTGACTCGTTCACACTGGTCCCATATATTAGTTCTAGTCCTCATCACTGGATACATTGGTAATGTCGGCTTACCCTGACCACCCCGAATTGGTCTTGTCGATGATTGTTTCGAGAGTCTTGAAGAGCTCTGACGCCGGCCCCTCACAATCGGCCTGTAATCTCCCAATCCCTGATTGAAACCTTCACAATAATCAGCAAATTGCAAGTTCAGAGGATTAGGGACTTCTCTTACTCGCGAAATCCTTCCTTCTGGGAGGCTATGAGGCCGCTGAGAATCTCGACAGTTGAATTAACGCCTCCGGTTACTGTGTCATGTTGATGGGTCATCGTAGACCGCAACATCTCAAGCTCGTTAGTTATTAGCTTGAGTGTGCTCTCCATAGATCTAACGACGTCCTTCTCTCGGTTGAGGTCCGATCTGGTATTATCTAGATCGACACGGAGCAACTCGTTCGCAACACGGACTTCGGTGCTCTTCATTAGCTATCAGAGCCATATCGAGATCAGAGTTGAAGATACTTACTCGCATCGGCTTCTGCGCATTTCTTTCGGATAGCATTATAATCCTCGCGGCTCGCCTTGATGGCTCGCTCGCACGCCTCGATCATGCTCTTCATACTCTCGACGGCGGCCTCTCTCTCCCTGATTCTGGCTTTGAGGTTGTCTCTCTCCTCAAGAACGTCGCTGAGCTCCGCTTTCATGTTCTTGAGCCCGTCCTCAAGCTCCAACAACCTCCCCCCCGTGCTCTCATTGTAGTCCCTGAGCTTTCGAATTATCTTTCTGCTGAGGTCGAGCTTATCGGACTCTCTAGCTAGCTGGTAGTTCATGTTCAGCTCCTTCCTCTTGAGCTCATCGTGGGCGGTTTGCAACTGAAATCGGAGCTTGTGGATTTCAGTTGTTGCTGAGGTGTACTTGTCTCGATGCTCGTTAAGAGCATCTTGGAGCCGCTGGCAGCGGCCTCTCAGCTGGCCAACATCTTGGCCTTGGTCCACAAGGGACCCCAGGTTCTCGTCGATGCTGAAAATGATGTCCCTCATTTCAGCAAGCTCGACTTCGAGCTGCTGGGCTCGCCGGAATTTGCCATCGAGAATGCTGTGCACAATCTCGATGTCATTGATCTCGGCCCCCCCGGCCACTCGGGACCCCGCGGCCGCCGAGTGGCCCCTGGGGAGCCTGGAGATCAAGGGGCGAACGCCCCTGGCAGTAGCCCTTGGCTGGCGTGCCTCGAAGTCGGACCCGTCGTCGGATTGGGCCCTCGATACGATTTTAGGCCTCGCGGCCGTGGCTCCCTCGGCAGTAGCTCCCTGCCCCGCACTTGGGACGAAGTCCACCGAAGGTGACCCAAGCTGGTCAACCGGAGCAGGGGTATCTAAACCCCCTGCTCGGGGACCAGCTGGGCCACCTCGGTGGCTCGTCCCGTGCGAGGCCTCGCTACGGGATGCCTCGGTCACCTCTTCGGTAAGGTCAACATAGTTGACGACCGGGATGTACTTGAACGGTTCGGGCTTGGATCTCTTCGGCTTGGAAGCACGATCTACCACGAGATCGTCTTCTTCGCGCTTGATGGGCCCTTCTGGTTCGACAGTTGTGGCTGGCTCCTCGGCTGGTACAACAGCAGGTCCGGTTTCCACATTGAGACCAGTAGCGGGTTCAGGGTTTCTAGAAGGATTGTCAGAAACGGTTTCAGGGAAATATTTAGAGATTTTTGGGTAGGATCAGTTGATAACTTACGGAACTGGAACCACTGGTGGACATTCAGAGCGATGGCTCTTGTCATTGGCCTCTGGGGCCTTTTCAGCTGCAGGATTGGATGAACCAATCGGCAGGGCGATGGGAGCTTGGGCTCTGGCAGGGACTGGAGGCGGTTCCATTGCTTCACCCAAAAGAATTAGGATCATAGCCAAAGCTATGTATGGGGAAGGGATACTTACTTATTCGGGTCTGTGGGCCACTGGGCCGAGAATTGCCTCCACGAGCAAACGGTGCCTGGCCGTAGACAAAATTTCGATGGAGGCCATCAATGCTAACCTTCTCTTGTGCCAAGGCATCATTGGAGGGAGCCGAGCTGGAGATCGACTTCGAGAAGGGATTATGTTGGGACGGATGAGATAGGGGAACCTGAGCTTCGGGCTTGATGCCTGCTCCAGTAGAAGGAAGAATGGTTTGCGGGACCGGTATCTTTCCGGTGGCTGTGTCTGTGGGAAGCATGCTGGACGTAAAGCTGTCTGGCATTGATTCATCACTGAACAGGGTCATCATAGTATCATTGTCACCTTCGAGAAGGGACTGATCGAGGGCAGAGAAGGAATTCTCGGTAAAGTCAAGTGATTCATCCATCGTTGCAGAGCTCAACTGATGGCCAACAGGACTCAGAAGGAGATACTATGGATGGTGATGAGGGTAGATGGGTGGAGAGAGGACAGACGGAGAGAGGACGGATGGAGAGAGGATGGATGGAGAGAGGATGGATGGAAGGAGGATGGAGGTGAGAGGAGGTAGAAGGGAGATAGAGGGGATGTTACGAGAAGTTTGGCAGTGGGTTGCTCGGGGGTGGTCGAGCTACTTGCCTCGAGCTTCTGGTACGAGAGCAGAAGTCGCGTTCGGAGGGTGAGAAGAAGGTATCTAGCCAGATACAGAGCACAGACGAGAGAGTTCGATGAACAAAGAGTCTTTAGAAGCTTGAGAGTCCTGAAGCCGAAAGCTGGAGGACAATTGACGGTGGTGGTGAATGCGAGATGGGAGGTGGAAGGAGAAGAAAAAGAGAAGATTGAATCGAGGAGGGAGGAGGAAAATGTTTAAATAGAAGGGAATGAGTTGTCCTCCAGACCCGTTGCTGAGTTGATGGATGCCCGCACCCCCCATCTCCTAGCCATGCTTGCTGCTATACCGCCGTAGCATCTGTCTGGCAGCTTACCTATGTCTTCATCCTCAGCAGCTGGGCCCTAGATTGCCGAGTATTCTTATAATCTCGGGGCATCCTTCTAAGCTTCCTGGATTCAACGAGGGCCGTGATATCAAATGCCCTGGGCTATGGTAGCCAGTGGACGGGTACCTTAACAACGACGGCTTCATCTAGGCTGTGTCCCTAGAGCGTTTCCTGAGCCTCGGACACTCCATAGCACGTAAGGTGTAGAACAAAACCCTACTCAGAGCACCTCGTAGGTATATTGAGCAGTTACCTGATCCGTTCGGACGGAAGAGCATATAGGTGTAGCCATCAATCGAGTTATCGGAATCTCTGAGCCGATCTCTGTCCATTCCGCGGGCCCAATTGATATGAGTCTGTCGCAAGAGCAATGGAGTAGTCCATATAGACCATGTGTGATAGTAACATCTAAGTTCTATCCAGTTAACCGGGTACGGTCTACGAAAAGGTTTACAGCCACAAGGCCAAAGATCCCTAGTGATTATATATGGGTATCATTGAAGTGCTCCTCTAAGTATAAGTGACACATAGAAAGGAAACAGAATACACAAGGATACAATATGAGAAGACAAGAATCAGCAGCGCCCGAGACGGGTCACAAGAATACAGTAATCATATGGAGACCCAGAAAATGCAACACAAAAAATGACACGCTCAAGAACCTCGGACGTTGTAAAATGCCGGACGATCAAGCCACGAGACCAAAGAGAGCACAACGTGGCGGCAAAGTATATAAAGGAAAAAGCGAGATGGCAAAGATTATAAGAAGAACCTTCAACTGACACCCCGTGGACCATGCTCCATTCCAAAAATGATATGAGACCAAAACCAAAGAAAAAGTCGACTGAGAAAGCGAAATAGAAGAGGGAATGAGGGTAATTATATTGTAATAAGCGAGGAGGAAGAATAAGAAGTGTGAGAAAGAGAAAAGAGAAGTTATGACACACAAGGAAAAGTATTATGTTGGCTGTGGATCCGTCTAGTCTATCCCATTGATGAAAAGGGTTGAAAAGGATAAAACTCGAACGGTACTTCGAAGAGAGTAAGAATAATAGTGGTGACAATAAGGAAATTCGTAGCCGTCATTGATGGGGTATAGCACTAGCTGTAACAAGGACCGAGAAGGACGGAAGCGAAAGAAGTTGAAGACGTGTTGTTGGTTATATCCGATCTTTGATTGGATAAATGTATTGTGGCTGGGGAGCCAAGACTGAGGCTTGTGTGGAATGGTGACAGATACCGGAATTAGGCGTCGACTTCGATGCGAACGACCAAGTCACCGACGGCCTTGATGGTTTGGAGCGAGATGACGGCCTCATCCGCCATCTTGCCGATAATTTCCATAAGGTCGCGTTCCTCGGCCGAGATGGAGTCGTCAGGGAGAGGCTGGGGCATCGGAGCGAGATAGGGAGGTGAGGTTCTCTGGAGCAGCATTCTGCAAGCAGCGGATGGTCAGCATTTCGCATTGAGAGTCGCTATAAGCGATTGAACGTACTTGAACATTTCAACTCTGGATTTGTCGACGTATAGACCCGGTGGTTGTAACGCAAAGATATCGATCAAGTTCCTAAGAAGGGAGGACTTGTTAGTTCCGCGTGCTAGGGCGTTACATCGTCGGACTGCGGCTGGGATCATTGATTGGTAGATTGCCGATTGTGAGAGTACACATACTCGTTGGTCTGTGCTACAATCCGCTGCAGCTGTTCTCGTTCCCGCTCCAGATCACCAGGATCCGTCATTTGTGGATGGTACCCAGGAACATGCTGGCTTTGCGAGCCGTAGGTTGCCTCATCGGCGTTCAAGAGTCGCGAACGCTCTTCCTGATTGGTTTGAACCCCGTTAGCTGATAGATTCTCGGGTGGTCGACAGTCGCAGCGAAGACGGCCTGGCTGAGACTCGGAACAATTCTTCGTACCTCATCGTAGCTATTCCAACCCAGGCAGCTTGCACAGGCACCCATTACGTAGGGAAAAGGCAATGACCAATTCGGTCCAGGGTCGTGAAATCCGGTCGCACTCTTCTGTCGTGAAAATCCGTTACGTCGCCCGGATGGTATTCTGGCCGTCCGAGAATATGTTCGTGTGATCTCTTTGGCGAAGGATGGGAGTCAAAAGGACTGCTGCGAGAAAAACCCAATGATGATGAAGAAAACCGCGGTCCCTTAAATGCACCGGTGTCCTTCTAGTTGCGAATCCAACGGAACCCTCCGCGAACAGTCGACAGCCAATCCGGGAGAAAGCGGCGAGTCGTCAAGGAGAGTCCAGGAGCGTCCGTTTCGATGATATCAGAGCGGTGGGCCGTTTTCTGCGGGTTGTTTTGGACTGAACCAAACCAACGGTGCTCAGTTACCAGTTTATTCCCCTTAAACGATTCAGCTGTTGGAACGTGCTCAGGCCGACAAACCAACACAACACACACGGACACCGGACAAGCGTTTAATTTCCCTCCAAACTTCAACAAAGAAATGGAGGGAAACCAACCGAGCTAGTTGGGATGGAAGAAGGAAGGAAGGGGATGGGAGGGTGGTGATCGTGATGACGGCGATGGGAGAGAATTGCGAGGTGAGGGAGAAAGGTAAGGAACAATGTTGGAGGGCAGACAGGTGGTTAAGAAGGACCACCCCGGGCTGAGGGAGAGAAATTGGGAGGAGCGGTGGCCCGGAATGGGAGGAAGTCACCGTAACCGATAGGACGATACACTTGCAGTGCAAGCTTGGTGGAGCGAAAACGTAAAATCGGAATGTAATGGAAGTCAAGGTACAAGTTCGCTAACTGGTTTCTCTGTTCAGGCGCAGGTATTTCCAGTCCCGCAGCGACTGTAAACGCTGTGGAGGGTCCCAAGGGAAACCGCTATGGCTTTTCGCTTGTCAGAAACCCAGCAGACACCTGCAAGGCAAGGGGAACTCTTCGCCGTCGAAGGTACTGATACTCCGCGGCCGTCGAGGGAATCTCTTCTCCCTCCTCAGGTTGTTATGCCTGGGTCAACCCACCCTCCCAAGCGGCTTTGCCAGCGAAGCAGTCACGGTCACAAGGGCCGCTGCCGCGTTTTAAAAAAAGGGATCTGATACTTTAAATTCAAGAATAGGTTTGCTGCGCAGAGATAACGTGAGAGTCCCGTTCCACTAACGACGTTCTGCACCACCTCCAGAGATTATCTTTGCGTGGTGGAGGGCGTGGGCGACGGCGGATTGGATGACAGAACGAATGGTCCCTTTCGAGTGGATACGGCACCGCCAGATGGTGGACCGGTTGGTGGGATGTTTCGTCCCAAAAGGCACACACGACGATATGCCCCAAAGGTAATCAGAAGACAGCCCACCATGCAAGTCAGAAACAAGAATGACGAAAACGAGATGCTAGATGGGCAGCCCTTTTGCTTTTCGTGACAAATCGACTGTCGCACAACCAAGTGGGACACAGGCGAGAACAGCGAAGCCAAAGACGACAGGTCAGAAGGGCGAAAAGAATCGGACGAACTGAGACGTCTGCGAAATTATAACAATCTCTCGGGGCGCCGTGATATATATTGTTGGTGGCTGTACGACTGGCTATTCTTTTACGACTTACCTGAACCGATTTGCCGTCTCGTGATCCCTCTGCGCTCCTCTAGCCGTTCGCAGATATCGCAGGTAATAAAATAAGATCCCCACGGCGTGTAATACCCAGGTGTAACTGATGGAGCGTAAATCGCCGAGATGCGCTCCTTCGGCTGAACTGCCAAATCCTGGGTTTGAAGCAAGCCGCTTCCCTCGAGAAAGGAAAATATGAGGGGCACGGTACTCCGATCCAGTGACGACGTTTGAAATCCAAAAGGGCCCACAGCAACCTTATCCGCTTTCTGCCTTACAAGAATTTCGGGAAGCAAAGCAATAGTATCCTGGAGATATGAACCTACGTTTGAGGAAAGCTCCTAACGATCTTGGACCTCGCAAGGGCGAGAGCGGAGGGGTTATGGTCATTATTATAAGCGGGGTCCTTTTTCCATTTCGTCGACTTCCTCAACCTGACGACCCAGAAATATACTCCAATCATCCTTCCGGACTTTCCTGATCCAACGGCGCTCTCCAGGAATTTCCGCCCCGCCTTCGACTCGAGCCTACAGAAAAAGGGACCGCTTTCCGCCTAGCTCGGATCGCCTCAACGAACCTCGCCTTCCCAGTTACAATTTGATCGCCCGGCCCAACAGGTATCGAACTGCGTGAAACATCGAGGTGGAGGTCAACTCTAAACCGACTGTTCCAACCACCTCCCACGTTTTTCTCTCCCACGGCTGGCGGTTCCTTCGCCCTCTCCAGCAAGACAATGCAAACGGTTGGCATACGCCGGCGTTGGATGGGCCGATCACGACCGGTAGACGCTTGGGATTGGCTTACTGACTAGGGCTCGTACCCAGTTTTCCATGCGTGGAAAAGTGGTGAACACCGACACTAACAAACAACCGTACCCAAAACCTGTGCCGTGATATCATGGGCGCCCAGCCCAGAAAGCCACTACCCCTCTTAAGATCCCATTTCCATGGCTTCAGCGCCAACCCAACTAACCCTCACAAGTCGAAAACAAAGGGTTGCATGTGAAGCAGACAAAGTAGCTTGGTTCCGAGCGAGCTCGGATATCGTCCAACTAAGACGCTCTTGTACCAAAATCATAGGATCTCGGAAATAGCCCTCCTCGACGAATACGAGGTATTGGGCCTAACACTCCTAGAACTCTAAAAAAAGGACATTTCACCCAACTACATGATATAATTTGATAAAAATCTCAACAGCCTTCCAAACTCAAAGCCCTTGTGATTAGGCCCCAAACATCTCCGGATCCACTCTTACATCAAAAAAGTACCTTCCAGCATCTCTATTGTATGCTAGTTAGTACGAAGTATCCAAGGGTCAAAAAAAAGAAGAGGCCCACCCATAGATCCCTTCTGATCGCTTGCATAATCTACGATGGGTCTAAACCCTCTCGAGCTAGGTGGCTCGCTCTGTAACTGGATAGCCTAGCAAAATTTCCTGCTTCATAATAAAGTGGAGAAGAAACGAGTAACATCTGAGCCCAGGTCAGAGCTAAGCTAGCTGTCCGTATGTCGCAATGCCCATGTCTTTAATGCAAACTGCAAGCTGCAAGGTGATACAGCACATCATCTCCTCTTCACAGTAGGGATATCGCAGTACGTATACGTATCCGAGCAAAATGTCACATTTCCAACAGCTAAATTGAGATGACATGGAATTTTCGTGAGTACAATTTGATTTGACAAGCAGATGCCCGAAAAAAAAAAATTTGGATCCTGCCGATGGATAGCAAGAAAGCAAAGCAGCTTTTTTTTTTTTTTTTTTTTTATGGAAGTCCTTAAGCCCTGCTTGCTTACATGTCTATGCATGCACATACTTGCAGCCCACATGTCGAACGTCGAAACATAAACATCAAAAATTACCAGTTCCGGCATACCCATCCGACATCGTCAACGGCGAATAGGAAACGCCGCGTATACGAGTGCTGATAGACGGAAATACCGGCAACACAAGTCCACAACCTTGGAAGTCAAGCTCGTGAGGCTTTAACAATTGGCCTCTAACGACGTTGTAAGCGAGTTCAAGAGCCTATGAAATCGATGTCACTAAAAGTTGATCATCAACTTATTCCATACGCGGACGCATTAACCCCAGCTTGGCCTGCAAAGGAAAAAACGTTGCATCATTGCCATGGGAAACTCAAAAAGCCGGCCGCAGCCGTGGCGCTCGGGAGTTGAAACGTGAATTCGTTGGCTTGAAATCCCACAGGCTGGAGCCGAAAGACATGCCATCCATTATCAAACTTGTGATAATGGATGTCTGTAGGAAAGCGAAAAAAAGAATAAAAAAGAACCAACAAATTAAATGACAAGAAAGCCACAATAAAACGGTCGGCCGTTGGTGCCTTTGCACTATCGGCAAGACTGATTCCAACGGTATCTTCCACAGATAAGCATCGGCCACCTACGACGTTCGACGACTAAGGGACCGGAATTCTGGTCTGTGCCATCCCGAGAAAATTTTTCCAGATAGTTAAACAGAGGATCCATGCTAGCTCGACACCTGGAGGGTCGTGATATCCCGTTGGTATACTGTTGGAAGTTACAATTGTCCCATGGGTCCGAACCTCATCGCAGAAAATTGGGATTGGAATGTCTCAATCGGAACCGCTTTCAGTGCTAGAGCAACAATCCTACGAAAACCCTCTGTCCCTCAATAATTCTTCAATCGAGGACGGGATGGATCATGATATCAAAAGTGGACACTCTTATCATTTAGCGCCGTGAACTTCCAACGAAAGTGTTCGGGGAAGCGGTTCGTGAGGTCAATGTGGACCATGGAATTTACGAAAGCAGTTGAAACATCATCCCCTCCAGGACGCTCCCTAAGGAAAATCGTCGTCCCGAAAGTTACAATCATCAGTAACATTATGAGCAATCGCCACCTGCGCAGTCGCAGTCGCAGTTCAAGGATTCGGGATGAGGCCTGTTCTTCAATGGAGCATGTAATAATGTTGGAAGTCTGAGCGACCGCTAAATCGGCTCAATTGTCCCAGCGTCATGCTTGATAATGGCTGATTCCCCGATATCAACATCACATGGCCGACAAGGCCTCGACCCTGCACCAGTTGTTCCAAAAACCTCATAATGCAAGGGTGCAGCGGCCGTAATCGTGGCTTCGGGGTGGCAGCGAGACGCAAGGGTCCCTGTTCACAACGAACTTCAGATTTTTTGCAACGCAGAATGGTCTGTTGTAAACATTTTGTGGTTCAGGAAACCTGCGTGCGAATGCAGGATCGGGACGGGCTGTTTATGCAAGGACGTTGAAACAGAAGATGCCATCAGCTCGGGGAACAAGCCGGAAAATTCTTCGACACACGGACATTTGACGTCGAATATCACGGGTTATTAAAAGTTTTTCAGTCTCCACTCGTCAACTGCCCAGAAAACCGCTCGATACGAGATCGGGAAGTCAATCGGGATCAGACCGCAGAGTGAGCGTTGGAGCGGGTCGTCTAAAATGTCAGGATGTCGGTTATGTATGCCGCCACAGCTGCCGTTATTATTCAAACGCACGGATCGCGGGATAGATAGGAAGAAAATGCAGCATCAGAACGCAAATTTTTTCAGAGAGACATCATAGACGGAAAAATCATTTGTCTCTGGACTGGCCAAAGCTCATGGCTGACTAGCTCCTACTAACATGTACAACTTTTGGTTTATTCTCAAATACCGTTTTCCAGGACGGATAGCTATCATACACACCACATCTAGCCTTTATTTCATCGAAGACTATGCCTAATACATATCTATCGCCCGGCGCTCACCAAAGAGCCTCGGAAGTTACCTCATCGGGATATGAGGCGGGAGTAAAGTTACAAAGAACCCGTATGAAACAATAGTCACAACTGGTACACACAAACAACCAAAGCCTGCCTGGAACAAAAAGTGACGGGTTATCAAAAGAACTGGACACCAGGCAGAAAGAACACACATAATACACACCGGGAAACGGGAGAAGAAAATACCTCTCTGAGGACAGCCTGGGTAGGAAGCAAAGAAAGCCAGAAAGAAAAATCGGTAGTTAACGCCGGCAGCCTGTTTTCGCCCAAGAGGAAAAAAAACCGAACGTGAAAGAATTTTGGATCGAATACACCGAAGGAGGAGCAAGAGGGTCGGGATAGAACATCAAAACCAAGACGACCAAGAATCCGAAAACCCCTCTAAAAAACGAACGCCTGTATTGCAGTTTTTGTGACCTTTTGAATGGTAAGAATGCTACAATGAAACGAAGGAAACGAAACGAAGGTGTGCCAAAAAAAACGACAGGCTGTAACGGTACAACTGCAATCAGGGAGCAGCTTGTATCTATTTCTAGCTTGAAAGAGAGAAGCCACCGGCGTGAACGTGGAATGGCAGTGAAGCAGCATCCCAAGAGACCATGGATCAAGTCGATGGGCAGTCACCAAACCAACCTCCTCGTTCCCACTCCCCTGGCGTGTAGAGACAGGTCGATCGAGTTTCTGGGTTGACTATACCATCCATCAAAGTATTTAGCCTCTTAAAGTCGACCGGCTTGAGGATCCAGCCGTCGAACCCGCAATCAATATACATTTGCCGCTCCTTTTCGAGAAGAGACGCTGAAACGGCAACGATCGGTATCCTTCCATTCAGCTTATGTGTGTCTGGAAGGGTGTCCTTATTGCCTTCAGACTCATTTTTCCGAATAGTTTTAGTCGAAGCGTAACCGTCCATGATGGGCATCTAGATACAAAGTTAGCTCTATTTCACGGCAATCCAAAGGGACCAAGGCATACCTGGATATCCATTAGAACAGCGTCGAAATCAGCTCCCCGTTCCGCGAAGACTGCTGCGCATTCTTCCCCGTTTACGGTGAGAGTCACTCGATGGCCGAGTTTTTCGAGCCTCTTTTTGATAATTTTGCTGTTCACGAGGTCATCCTCCGCAACCAAGACATGAAACTCCTTTTGATCTAAATCATCGTTCGTGTGCTTCTTCTTTTCGTTCACAGAGCTTGATGCGGATAGGTGGCAAGGCTTCTCCTTAGTACCAACTGGACTAGGAATCGCCAGTCCCCCGCCATCCCGCGCACTTCCAAATTCTGGTTGAGCGTCTCCCTCATCAATTCGAACAGCTTTGAGAGGCGTTTTGGTATCAGTTAGGGGTTCTGAACCGAGCTTGACAATCGGGCTTGCGAGGACCGTGTTTGGTGGAGGGGATAGGTCTTTTCCACTACCAGCTGATAACCTGCCAGATCTACTGGGACCTGGTAGAAACTTTTTATCCTCGGATATGGGGGTTTGAGCAAGTGGAGAACCGGAAAAACTCTCTAGAAGTCTATCCATCTCACTCTTATTACTATTCCCACTCCTTAAACTGGTCATACTGTTGCTTGAATTCATGCTGTCATCGCTGTGTCTTCGAAGAACCGTAGGAGCGGCAGCCGAACCTGGTCGGCTTCTTGAGCGGTTCTTCCTGACGAGAGTTCGCTCCGCGGGATCGTTTTCGAGGTGTGGTGTTCTTGGACCTGTAGGTGATATCTCTGGAGATTTAGGGGCGCCAGGGCTCACAGAGGTAGCTTCAGGTATCGTAAAGGGCAGTTGTATGGAAAACCGGGATCCCTTCCCTTCCTCTGACTTCAAACGCAGTTGGCCGTTCATATTTCGGATGATTCGGGCCACGACAGCAAGGCCCAAACCGAGGATATTTTTTTCCTTTTCCATCTGAGATTCAGCAGAGTTTGCGGTACTGGGACTGAGAATATCGGAACCATCTTCATAGTCCATATCAGTCTGGACTTGCTCTAGCTCCCGGAAAAGTGTGTCCAGTTTCCTTGGGGACATTCCCACTCCGGTATCCTGGACTGCGATTTCGATATCGCATCGGTTCTCCACTACGCTAGAAAGCCAAAGTTCCACCTTGACGCCTCCAGTGGTTGTATGGGATATTGCATTGGCCGATAGGTTTGCAACAGCTTGTCGCAGCTTAGATTGATCACCTTTGACGAATTGTGGAAGTCCAGGATACTCGATAACCTCGAAATCGATCCCTTTCCTCGCGGCGTCGCTTTTGAATACGTCTGTGGCCTCGCGGACAGTTGAAGGGAGATCAAACACTTCGTATTTGATCAAGTTATGCCCTTCTTCCGTTCTCGTCAAATCAAGCAAATCATTGATGACGTAGATAAGAGATTTGGACGCGGAGTGTGATCGAGATAGGTTCTCCCTTGTTTCGGTATCTAGCGGACCTTCAAGGGCTATCTCAAGATAGTTTATAATCGCATTCAACGGGGTTCGGACTATAATCTGAAGTCAGTCGAATGACAAAATCCCAAAGGGTGAGCTAAGGTTTACCTTCGTGTGAAGCGTTTGCGAGTAAAATCCTAGTCAGTTGGCTGGTTTGAAGTGCCGCCTCCTTTTGTCTCCAGACTTCGATAAACTTGCCGTAGACGAGACATAATACAGCCGCGGTTTCCACTATGAACCAGGGTTAGTTGTTACAAGATGGAATAACATAGCAGGCGAGGGCGTTTACCTTCATCATCGGTCCACTCTTTGCTCTTGCCAACTATTGTTTCGCTCCAAAGCTTGAAACTCTTGCGTGGTTCCAAAAGCCCTGCCGTACCTGCCTTAAGCGTTTTCTCGTATGGGTTCCCGGCCCAATGCACGTGCCGTAACTGACCCTTCCTGAAGAAGACGATGAAGTCTTTTCCCGCACCGCTTAAGGGAACGAGCAGGGCCCCGGCAATAGTCTTGAATCCTGGTGGGTACTTTAGATCCGGGAATGTGTTCGATAGTTGCTGGCTCGTTATCACGGAGGTAAAACATTTGATCCTGAAGTATTCAACCAATGCTAAAGCTTCTTGTGTATCTTCCAATTGCCCGAGAACCTTTGTTTCGTCACGAATAGATAGTAGTCCAAAGTCCGCGTCGAAAAGCTTAAGTAAGTCGTCCGAGGATGCAACGATATACCCGGAAGGGTTTGTTTCCGTGGGCACCGTATTGATGAGCTTTCTCGCTTGTAACCTCGAAGCATACGACAATCTTTCGATGTTTCGACTCGCGGTTTCTCCGATGAGACGACAAAGCTTCCGTATCGGAAATGCCACCCTCATGCCTCTATTACCGTACGTATGGCAGGATATTAACCCCCAAAGTTCGTTAAATGCGGTGATGCTGATTGACATCGATGCGCGTACGGCCATGTTGCTGAGGTATTTGATGTGGATCGGAGACATCGCTCGAAGGTAAGCGTGCGTCATGTCCAGTGGGATATTCAAATCTTCTGCTGTTCGACAAACAAGCCTGGCTGTGATCTGATCTCTATCGTAGAGCAGTCTGACCTTGTTGATCCTGTATAGCTCGCGTGCTTGCTTTGGAATATCGCTTGCTGGAAAGTTCAGCCCTTTGTATAAGTCTTTCGTTGCTCGGTAATCCACGAGTTCCGTTACAACTTTGCCATTCCAAGCCTCGTCGAATTGATATATCATGACTCTATGGAACCCAGTGAGCTCCTTCACAACACCGACCAGTACTTTTAGAAACTTAGTAAGATCGGGAGCGGATGCTAGTTGTTCCTGTATCTGTGACAAGATATTGAAGACCTCCATAGCGGCAGCCTCGCCCCTACGCCGTCTGGCATGACGCAAAACCCTTAGTGGTTTACTAAGACTCATGGTCGACTCTAGAAGCTCCTCCTCTGTTGGATCGGAGTCAAGAGTGTTTTCCGCCGGTGGTGGTTGTTCGTCGTCCCCAGCGGCGATTGGGAAGATCTGGTCGTCTTCAAGCTCGAATTCGCAGATAATGAGAGTTGGGTCGTGGGCCGCAATATGAGTAGCACACCATAGCTTTATCTGAAGAGCGTCCCGCCCTGTAACGATAAGTGAGAATACCTCAGGGCCGTTCTGTGCCAAGTCCTCGGCACCTTCTCGAGTAAAGTCAATATGATCCAGAAGGTTTTCCGCTTGTTCATCAGAGAGGATCCTCGTGAATGAAGGCAAGGCAAAGAGGGCTTTCGGGGAGTATCCAACTATCATTTCCGTGTTCTACATAAAAAGGATGCGGCTAAATTAGTATTTCCATTCTTCTTTACCTTATAACTGTCTCTCTTTTAATTCGGAACCACCAACCTCACTAGCTATCCTGACAACTAGTTTCGAGTCGTCTTTCAAGTCTTGCTTGAGAACCATAAGCGCCCCGAAGCCTTGCACCGCACCCGGGCAATGTATGGGTTCATCCTCGCATCTCTGCAAAGTTTCCGCCCCCGTAATACCGGTGACGACCATGTGCCCACCGGCTGTATGTTGATAGGAAAATCGTTGGGTTAAGAAGCCTTCTTCCGTCCCAGTATTCTGTACTGAGGTTGCTTGCCCACCTGATAGGATGGATGCAATACTATCACGCGCACTTCGCACGCTTCCCGCATCGCTACTTAGCACGGTTGCGGGGTCCGGTGTAGGATTAAATCCAAAGCTTGTCTCTGAGCCGAAAGGCGACTCTGAGAGTCCAGGGGCTTGTCGAGTCGAATCGACCCCGATGACTGACCGTATAGGGAAAACCCGGTCAGCCGCGTCGGGGGAAAGGGGGTCCGGATTTGCTGAGAGGACCGGAGACCCTATACTTGATGGTTGCTTTGAACATATGCTTGAAGATTTCTTCGAAGCAGGATGGCTAAAATAACCTGATACAGAGCGACCGGGTGTTGTTATCATCGGTTTCGGAGTAGGACCGTCCCCAGAATCCGTCCCATGGGAAGGGGACGCCATCTTACTGATGCAAGATTCGGCGTACGAGTTTGAGCTGTCGGGGTAATATTCATCAAGCTAGTCTTGCGAGAGGACTGTGCATAATTCCGAAAAAGAGAATCCTGTTGAACGGTGATTCTGCCGCTATCCGGCTGGTCTCCAAGGATAGGTCGTGTTGGCTGCTGTACCTAGCTGCACCTGCGACTGAAACAATCCCAACAAGCAATATGCTATATCGACGGATATATGACGGCTACGGGTAGAGATCCTCGCTGCGGAAGGCGGAATAGTCTCTCGGGATCCTCCGAATGAGTGATGTGTCGGTTTTGGGTAGCCAGTCGTGTATGTTTAACTGGACAGAAGTCGATGAGGGCCGGTGAAGTAGGCTCGCTTTCCTACAATCCCAACCTCAGGGCGACAATGGCCAGTGAATTGCTGAAAATAGGTAAAATAAAATAAAGGGACGTAATATCAAATAGCGGCTGTCGGTGGAGCTATGGGATAGGGCTCCTTAGCGCTATAGCGGCGGGGTAGACGTGGTTATAATGGACTGCGTATTTCAATCTGGCGGTGATCAATGCTTCCTTGGGCAGATCTACTGGGAGCTAGTTGCGAGTTCTGGGGTTAGCAGGTGGCCTATTGGAGACGGTATCTTCATCTTGCAGCTCCGGTTTGAAGCCGTAGCCACCCTGGCGGGCTTCTCAGGGCCCGGTTTGGGTGGGCTGTTGCGCATTTCCCTGCAACTGCCCAGGTGTAAGGCGCGGTGCATACGGATGCAAGATTGCATAGCTGCCAGGTGTAAATGAAAGTATACGCAAGACAAACAAGAACTGCCCTGAATCGACTATGCTACCACCCAGTGGCAAGATGCACGATAATACGTTTCAACGTTGTCCGACTTACCTGCTGAGGCGGTTGCGTCGTGTGGCTTGATAGTAGACCTCTGGTGGGCCTATATGTCATGCTACAGGCAGGGGAGCCGTTATTGGTCGCCTTATGATGAGGTACGAAATACCGACGTCGATACTATATATAACTATGTTGGAAAAGTTGGAAGATCAGGATCTTGCGAAGATACCGGCCGCCGGGAAGAGATAATCCATGCTTTGAGATTCGATTTCAAGCTCCGGAAGGTTGGGTGACGAGCTTGGAGTCGTTTAAGTTTAGAAGCCCGCTTCGATCCTTTTTTTTCTTCCCGTTCCCAAGCACCCCTAGATAGACTTTACGACGAGAAATTAAGCCCAGCATTTCATTCGCCAGCGACATTAACCCCCATCCGATCGCTTTAAGGGCATCGATCTACAAGGACTACAGGGGTTTGGGGGCAGGTGAGTTGTGAGCCGACAGATGCAAAGGCGAGGTGTTTGTGGCTTGTCCGCCGGGGGCAAATTCTCGGGCGACTTGAATTCGTCAGAACGTCAGAGGGATCGATTAAACTCCGACTAGGCCAGATTCGTTTTTTTTTTCAATTTTTTTTTTTTTTTTTTTTTTTTTTTTTTTTTTATGAACCTGTTTTTCATGTTCAAGTTTCTGCGGCTACGCTATCATCTTGATATTATAAGGAAGACTCTCAAGTTTTTTTCGAGGCGACGTTAGCCCGGGCGCCCTGTCTTGACATGATTGATCTATGACATCATGGTCTTGGGAGCTGCTTTAAACACTCAGAATCGAAGATTCAACTTTCGCATCCGCGAAACATGGGGATCTGAACAAAAGCTTGGCTGGAATCTCAACCCCGTGGGTCATTGGATATTGGCCTCAATATCACTCCTTGTTAAATATCCCCCAATACAAATCGCAAGATACTAAGAAGGGATCTCGAGGGATATCACGGAATAAAGCAGAGCTCAGCCAGTATATTTTTTATTCTAGTCTCGAAATCAGACGGTGTGTTTATTTATTCTAAGTTTAGTCCAAGAAAATTCAGCACAACAGGCGCTTGATATTAATATTAAACTAGGGCGCGCGGTCGAAGGTCATGCATCAGATGTCAGGGAGAACGCAGGGTCTGTGTGTTCAAGCCACATGCAATCGAAGTACGCTGCTTCCTAGAGTTTTGTCGCTGTGAATCGTCGTTTGCGGGCGAAATCGTAAGTCCGGCTCGATAGAACCCTGTCTCGGAGCTTTCCATCTCGCTGGCCAGACTGGATTGGACCCTAAGGACCCTAAGGACCCTAAAGTACCCACCGGACCCTGTCGTCAAAATATTTATAAACACAGTCAGAGTAAAAGATGCATTCTCTCTCACTCAAACCCGTCGTATCGCCAACGTAAAAGACCACTGAAGCACACTGAACATCCATAAAACGTTAACACGTGATAACAAAACAAACTTTTATTCCGCTTATTGATGAAGGCTAATATATAAGTGCCTATCCACTATTCAAAGACTTGCCAATTTTATTGGAATAAATTTTCTCACTCGGACGTTGATATTTACGCTAGTTGCTTGGAACTGTGCTAACCCCCGTTTCAATCTCCCTACTGATATATCATGATACCTTCGCTCTCAATATGCTGAGGCTTACGTTCCCAAGCTCGAGAATTCCAAGCACATATAACGAACCGAGCTGATACCAACAGCAGTGACTCTGTGGCTTCCCTTAATGCCCATGGCAAACCCTCCCGCGAAATGCAGATTTCCTTCGTCAAACAATGACTTCATTTTATAATGAAGTGCCAGCGCGACTTTCTTTACGGCCTTTGAGGGTTACCACGTCGTTAGCAATGAATCTAGGATTCTGTACTTGAGGCAGCCTACTTACCTTATATAATTATTTATCACCTTTTTCTGACCTGATCAATTGATCGGGTGGCAATGCTCTTCTCTATATAAGCTTCGCCATTGACGAGTCTCATATACCATAGGCCCCCGGCCCCCACATCATCGCCATCAAGTTGCAGCTGGGTTTAATGACCAGACAAATGGCTGGTGCTCTCGTCCAATTCATTAGACGCACTTTTGTCCGGCGTCCTCGCCGGTGAAATCCTCGAAATAGGGCAAAGAAGTACATTCATCCTCATCCAAAAGGAACGATGATTTCGTCTTCAAATCTCGGGAGGATTTGCGGGCCCTACGCCTTTCCTTATATTTTCTTCGCAGACAGTTAGAATCATCTAGATCTTTCGTTCTTACTCAGGTGAAACTCACCGAGGCCTTAAACCTCCACCCATTGTCAAATTTATGTGACATCCGGCTGAGAGTAATGGCCTACTGAAGATTGAGAAGAATTTCGGATTTCTTTATAATAATAATGCAAATGGATTCGAGGCCTGCATAGAATGTCTATGGCGATTTGAGGGTTAAAGCCTCTGCCTCGAGCGGCTGGATTCGAGGTTAGGTTAAGGATATATATCGGAACTTTCATTGGATTATTTTCAAATGGTCGAATACGTACCTATATAGGCCTAGGTACTTATTCATTATAACTATATTCGATCGCGATCGAGATCCGCAGGGTATCCTGTAAATCATTACATTCGAATTCTGGCGTGCACACTGCTCAGATAATATGTAGATGTAATATTTTGAATATATTCGAATATACCTAGGAGGTATTTATCTGAACGATCGTCAAAAATATAGAATGGCAGGGACTCAGCAAGTCCTCGCGGCACTGATAAGGGGATCAAAGGCTCTGGAAGGATATTCTCGTCTTGACTACTTGAGTACTTGGGTCTTTAACAGAAGGAGAATATAGGTGAGCTGAAGGCCTCCTTGTGCAGTGTAGGTTTCTGAAGAACTTTGGTTCGTCGACTGCAGTAGTACGTAGTGTGATACAGTGCAGTCTAGAACATTGACGAAGTTGCGAAGGGAACAGGTTCCGGTTGTGATGTCATCGGGGCAGGGATCTGTTGGCGATCATTGGTGTGGCGTTTGGTGTGGCAATTGTGGCTAGTATGAACGTTGCCCATGACAATTAGGTGAGCTAGCCTCGACAGAAACAAACACGACAGAGTGTGCCAGCAAGATATCAGCCTGGATTCAAGCCACGCGTGCTCAATTTACGCGAATCATCTGGCATCGTGGACTAGATCCTAGCTTACCTTTTACCCCTCATCCTTCTTCTCTTTCCTCACTATTGTTTGTGATTTCAGCTTGATCACCTTTAAATACTTTCAAGCGCTGAATTGAACTTCTCCTTCTCGTTATCAGCCTACAGCAACATCACACCGGTACCAAACATTGAGATACGGATACACGATATTGAATAGAGAAACATGTCTGGGATACCAGACGGACGCTACAACCCGAAGAACACCCTGGGGTCTCGGGACGCACCCAAGTTCGGCGAGACAACCCCTCTTAAGGGCCCAGCCGGCCTCTCGAGTGGCGTTGGGAGGGGCAGAGGGGGAGGAAGTAGTTAGTTTACCCTGAAGTGTTTGATCCTTACGAACGAGAAGACTCTGACGTTTATTTTCCTCTAGTCCCACCGCCAGCCTGGAATGATCCGCGATTGTTCCTCCCAAATGACCCTAAGTGGCGTCAAAAGGCGGGTACTGCCCAGGCACCCATAGATTTGGACTCATCACCTGCTCCTATAACCGTAGACTCGTCGCCTGATATCTTGGGCCCATTCACACGGCCACCGCTTCAAAACCCCCCTCGACAACCGTTCCCGAGCTCGAAGTTTAGTGGTGGGCCAAGCCATAAGGAAAACAAGCCGAGTGCGCCATTCGACCCTTATGCTCGCGCTGCGCAGTCGTCATCGAGCTCTCAAGGTGGGCGGCCAATGGATGACCTCTCCCGATGGGCTGCCCCCATAAAGTCTTCGACTGGGATGATTGGAAGCTCTTGGGCGAAGGCTGGCAAGGGAACTACGTTTACCTCGGATGGTTACGTCTACGATGCTACGGACTACATGGATTCCAAAGCTGCCATGGATAGTCTTAAAGACTTGCTCGAAAATATCAATGATGAACCACCGAGCAGAAGAACTCGTGCAAGGAAGAAGGCCGCAGAGGCAGCTGCAGCAGCGGAAGAGGAAGAAGAGGAGGAAGAGGAGGAAGATGGTCATGTAGACGGTCTCCATGTGACGCTTCTTCCTCACCAAATCCGTGGTTTAGCCTGGTTGTTGAAGCAGGAAGACAGTAAAGTCAAAGGAGGTATTCTGGCTGACGATGCAAGTGCCTGCTACTACGAGTACTTGACCGAAATTGCTAACAATATCACGTAGATGGGCTTGGGTAAAACTATCCAATCAATATCCTTACTCCTGTCGAACCCTATGCCTTCTAAGAAGACGCATTCGGCTGAAGAACGGGAGAAATATCTCAAGGACCATAAAGTCCCATCGGAAACCCACCGAGGAACTTTGATCGTCGCGCCATTAGCTCTCATCAAACAATGGGAAAAAGAAATCAAAGATAAAACCGACGGCCGGTTTAGGGTGTTGGTCCACCATGGTCCTGCACGGACGAGAGCCGGCAAAGATCTCAAGGCGTATGATGTTGTCGTCACCACGCCACAGGTTCTTGTGAGCGAGCACAAAGACAGCGTCCCCGATGCCCTGATTGGTTGTTTGGATGTGAGGTGGTGGAGAGTCATTGTCGACGAAGCTCATACCATTAAAAACCACTTGGCAAAGAGCACTATCGCTTGCTACGCTCTTAGATCTCACTACCGCTGGTGCCTTACGGGCACCCCCCTTCAAAATAACGTCGACGAACTCCAGAGCCTAATTCGGTTTCTGCGGGTGGATCCGTATGCAGACAAAGCCAAGTGGAAACAGGATATTACCCGTCTGCTGAACAGCAACAAGGCTGGACTGGCCCTCAAGCGTATCCGGGCACTCCTCGGCTCTATTATGTTGCGTCGTACGAAGGCTGTTCTCCAGGCCGCTTCCGATGAGAAGAAGGATCCGAAAAAGCCGAAGGAACCGACTAAGGCTGGTGAGAAGAATGAGAAGACCCTCAAACTCAACATGGTGAAGCGGAGCGTCAAGACGGTATCGTGCTCCTTCGATAAGGACGAGGATAAGTTTTACAAGAGTCTTGAATCGCGTATGGACGACCGATTGAATGATCTTTTGTTCGGGAACAAAAAGCACGGAATGGCGGGCGTTTTGGTCATTATGACACGATTGCGCCAGGCTTGCAACCATCCACATCTGCTAGCTGGGAAGCTGACGGAAGATAAGGAGCGAGTCTTCAGTAGTACGAAGACCCCTAAAAAGGCTTCCCAGGGATCCAGAATGTCTAGGCTCGTGGACGAAGAGTCTGTTGGTGAGATTGATAGCCTTGCCGATATCATGGGAGGCATGAAGCTTGACAACAAGCCATGCGAACTCTGCCAGATCGAACTCCCGAAATCTGAGCTGGAGAAAGGTATGACCCATTGCAAATCTTGTAGAGAGGAGCTGGGGAATCTCAGGAAGAAGTTCAAGGAGAGGCGAGCATCGTTGCATCAGCAGAGTCTAGAAAGGGCTGGCGAAACCGATGGAGACGATCTAGATGACTTGATTAGTGGTCTCGGCAAAGTTACGGTCGTAGACGATGAAGAGAAGAAGAAAGGGGAAACAAAAGTCCAACCTAAGGAAAGAAATAATCGCCGTATAATCCTTGATTCTGACGATGAAGACGAAGACGAAGACGAAGAGGAGGAGAAAGTAGCGGAGCCAGTACCCAAGAAGAAGCCTCAGGTTGAGTCGGAGGAGGATTACGACGAGTCGGAAGATGATGACGACGCCGAAGATGACGAGGAAGACGAGGAGGACGAGGACGAGGACGAGGACGAAGAGGAGGATAGTCGAGGGGGTGGCGAGGACGGCTACTTGGATGATGAAGCCATCGAATCTGAGGGCGAGGAGTCTGGCGAATTCGAATCTATCATCGAAGAGCCCAGTGGCATCACGCTCGATAGCTCTGACAGCGAATACGAATCCGACATTGAAGAACCTGATCCCTCGAATTCTTTCGCATCCGCCAAAATCCGAAACTTGATGAAGATTCTCAAACAAGAAGTCGCTGAAAATAATAAGACGATCGTTTTCTCTGCATTCACCTCTATGCTCGACATGATCGAGCCTTTCCTCAAACACAGGAGTATCAGATTCGTCCGCTACGATGGGAAAATGAAGAATGATGACAGAGAACGAAGCTTGGACACACTTCGGAATTCGGATAGCTGCCAGGTTCTCCTTTGCAGCTTGAAATGCGGGGCGCTCGGATTAAATCTGACGGCCGCGAATCGGGTAGTCATTTTGGAACCCTTCTGGAACCCGGTAAGGATCTACCAATCTTAACCAAGGGACTGGATTTCTGCTAACACAAGGATTTGGTTGCAGTTTGTCGAAGAACAGGCCATTGACAGGGTTCACCGCATCGGCCAGACCTCCGATGTCGTAGTCTATAGGATGTCAATTGACAATACTATAGAGTCAAGAATCCAAGAGCTACAAGACCGAAAACGCAAGATAGCAGAGGCAGCGTTTGGTTCTGGTGACCTACTGAAGAAGGGAGAAGCAGGCAAATTGACAAAGAACGATCTTTTGTTCTTGTTCAAGAAGGATGCCGAGCAGATGCATAACGATGATGACGAGCTTGCATTCACTTTAGGGAATAAGCTCAATCTCATGGACAACTCGATGTCGACGAGAGACCAGGATCTCCATTCGATGGAACAGATTCACCGTCCGGATGGCAAGCCTTTCCGGCCAGGAGGCACCTCGAAGCCTCGTGCTCAGCGCAAACCGGAATCCAGTTTGTATGGGCGAAGGTAATCGATTTCTCCGAGATTTGAGGGACGCAAAGGGATATCGGCTGTATTGCCCGAACTGCATGCATAGGGTCAAAGGTGGTATCATTTACTCTATTTTCTGCAACTTGTATATAGAATTCTCTGGTTTTTTGGATATTAATGGCGTTCTGGGATTGTTGTATTTTCCATCGGCAATTGTCAAAATATACTCATGCACTCGCTCCCATCTACTGGGAGGCCAGGGTCAGCGTCAACGAAACTATAGCCAGAGTAAACCCAAGAACAAACCTAGTATACCTCAGTTAGCCTGGGACACAGGTGCTTGATGCACTTAAGTTACAGCACTCGAGGTCCCGCTGGCCGGACTCATTCCTTGCGACGCAATTGGTCAATATAACACATGAACTAGATTGATATCCAACATGCAACAGGCCTTGCTTATTCGATTTGTACCACCCGCCCCACAGATGATGGTGGCGCCGCCAAGCGAGATTTATCCGGCGAACGTCATATATTTCCTATTTGACCCACACCAACATGGGGAAGAGGTGTTTTGAACCCAGACCACCAGCACTTTCCAATGTTCCTCCGTCTTGGTTTCACAACTTCCGCCGTCTTGGAAGATTCTTGACCTCCACATCCTGACTGCTGCGCCGCCTTGAAACCAGCTATTTCCACCACTGGGCTTCATTCCTTTGGTTCCTGACCGCCCTTGGGATTTGCTTATATTGTCTTGTCGACGCTTGTGGATTCTTGTCAATTCTTGTCGAAGCTGGGCAACCTGATTGTCACCGATCCCACTCCGCTTTTTCCACCGTTGAAATGTCGAACTTAAGACATTTTGAAAGCCAAGATGCAGTGGTTGGTGGCCTGTGTGGCTTCCGGGGATGCAGGCCACCGACTTAGCTAGTTCTGGGCATGCAATCTCGTAAGCACGCTCGATATGGCCCGACATGCTTTACATACAAGCTCAGAGTCGAGTGCGATTGAACCGCGTCCACCAGAGCCGACATCCGGATATCGTCTGCTTTCCACGCTGCAGCACGCAACTTGGATTTGACAAGCATGAGCTTGACAACACACTTTACGGAATGCACACTGTTGCAGGCAGCGACCAGGAAGCTCCGGTTGTGGGGAATATTGCTCCAGGATATGGATCTTGATGGTTGTGAAATTGATCAGCGGGGATCCTTGCGGAGAAACTGTGGAGGTAAGTTGCGGAGAGTGAAATCCAGTTCCCGCGAATGCTGGCTTATACGGACTTATGATGTCGAACCAGTCGTTATCATGATTGCGGTCGTCGGATATAAATACATGGGAGGGCCTCCCAGCGGAAAGGGTCTATCTCGAATCGTCACTGCGCATTTGCCTCGCAAGCCTGAGTATTTGGTACTCCTGATCGACTATAACATCAATCTTGGAGATTGTCGCAAGATACTAGTCGAGCATCTTCTACTTCGCCGTCAAACATGAAGTTTTCTACTTTTATCACCGCTGGTGCTCTCGCGGCCGCGGCTGCAGCTACCACTCCTAAGGGATTGGATGACTTCTCCTGGGATGTTGAGGGATACGCCAAAGATAACCCGGTTGGAGGAAAGGTTGTCGGTGGAAAAGGTGGCCCCACGATCACTGTCACTGACTACCCTTCCCTCGCCACCGCCGTTGCTGGTTCCGCACCTCGGGTTGTGAAGGTCATTGGAGCCATCAAAGCAGAAGCTCGTGTCATTGTTGGTTCCAATAAATCTTTAATCGGATGCAAGAACTCTGGCAGCATCTACGACAAGGGTAAGCCGTTCTGGGATATCGCGTACGAATCATGAAGACGACGGGATGTCTAATCAGGTATATATGAACAGGTGTCACCGTTGCCAATGCTACCAACGTCATCATCCAGAACATGAAAATCAACGACGTCATCGGAAACGACGCCATCACGATCAATAACTCTACTCGGGTGTGGATTGATCATAACGAGCTCACATCTGATAACAAGCATGGCCCGGATCACTATGTATGTTCCTTCACAGCTGAGGTTATCAGGACGGAATCCTAAGTTAACGGGTTTGCTGCTTCATAGGACGGCTTGATCGATATCATCAGAGGATCTGATTATATCACCGTTTCGTGGAACTATCTCCACGACCACTGGAAGACTTCCTTGGTCGGAAATGAGCCCACCTTCACCCACGAGCTCGGAAAGTATCACGTTACCTACCACCACAACTTCTGGCAGCGCCTCGGAACCCGTGGCCCAGCTGGTCGTTTCGGGTTCCACCATATCTACAACAACTACTACGAGGATTTCTACTACCAGGCCATTCACTCCCGCTCCGACAACCAGGCTCTCATTGAAGGTAACGTCTTCAGAGGAGATACTGGTGAGGCGGTTAGCACCCACGGTCTCGTTGTTCCAGAAGACTCCCCGAACTTCTGCGTCTGCGGTGATGATGAGAAGGATGGGTTCGCAAACCTCGGATACAGGAATGACTGGGGTAGCGCCACTATCAACATCACCAAAGTTGGAACCTTCACCAAGGCTCCATACAGGTACAAGTTGACCCCGTTGAAGTTTGTGGCGGATTTGGTCAAGCTTGGCGCTGGGATTGGAAAGGTTGATATCGATGTTATCGAATAAATATAAAAAAGTACCCTAAATGGGCCGGAGACCCATGCATGGTAGATATTATGGGCAGCGGTTTTGCGGATGTCCTTGTACAATACCCTTATATAGTATAGCTGTAGACTGTCGACGTTAATGCATCGGAAGTGTGTATTCCACAGTGCGATCCCTCCAGATCTCCCATTGAACCTTTTCCCACGTGCGAACGAAAGACCGTCCGGGGTCCTCGTCCTTATCGATAACGCGCTGGCTTGGTGGGGCACCGCACCCAAACTCGGCTAGAAGATACTTTGCCAAAGCTAGCAACAACCTTGCACCGACATGGAAAAAAGTTTCTGCTGCGCTCTCCAAGACCAAAAAAAAAAAAATCTTTGGTTCCTTCCTAAAGAAACTTTCTCTTTTGCTTCACTCTCATCTATCCTTCCTCGTACCCTTTAAACTTCCTTCCCCGGATATTCCGGGTCGCTGAATACCATCGAGCATTGGTATCAACTTGTACAGGTACGTCTACCGTGCTACACCTCGTACCCTGCAGCAGTCTCTGCTCATCGAACATCTGAGCTCCCCTCATCGCGCTCCTACTGACGAATCTGCAGGCAGTGCCCAAACCAACTGCTTCCTCACAGCGAAAAACTCTTCTTCAAAGCTTCATTCCCTCTCGCTCCTTCATTACCATCTTTACCATCTCTCAAAATGGCTGCTCTTGACAAGCAGCAATTCCTCTCCCTCTTGGAGGGCATCCTCCAGCGTAAGTATCACCATTCCGCGTTGCCTGTTGTATAATTGGACCAAACGCTAACAGCTTCTTCAGCCAATACCGATACTGTCAAGCAGGCGACAGCTACCCTCCAAAAGGATTTCTTCACACACCCGCAATCTCTACCTCTACTCATCGAAGTCCTTGCTAGTCACCCAGAGCAGGCTTTGCGACAGATTTCGGCTGTCCAGGCAGCTAGACTCGTTGCAAGCTTCTGGCAAGGCAGTTCCGGCAAGGAGTCTCCCCTCGAGGGCCAAAAGGACCAAATCCGTGATGCCCTTCTACAGACTGCCGTCAAGGAGCCGACTCCAATCGTCAAGCATGCGATTGCCCGAATCATCTCCGCCATCGCCAGAGTCGACCTACCTGAAGGACGATGGGGCTCTCTGCCAGGCCACCTTCACCAGGCCGCGACCTCCAGCAATGCCTCTGATCGTGAACTCGGGGTCTTCATTCTCTACAACCTGATCGAGACATTCGAGGACCAATTCTCTGATAAATGGTCCGACTTTTTCGTCCTATTCGGACAGACCCTCAACGATCCGGAGAGCTTGCAGGTCCGAGTCTACACGTTGATGGCTTTGGGAAAGATGGGTGAAAACTTTGAAGCGGATGAAGACTCTGATAGTATCAAGAAGTTCAAGTCCCTTCTTCCACCCATGGTTGAAGTTCTCAAGCAAGTCATCCAAAGCGAGGACCCGAAGATGCTAGAAGACAGCTTCGAGGTCTTCATCAACGCCGTTGGTTCCGAGGGAGCCCTAATCGGCAACTATCTCAAGGACCTTATCGAGTTTATGATCGGTTTGGCAGAAAATACGAACAATGACCAGGACGTTCGATCCAAGGCTCTCAACTTCCTGTTGACTTGTGTCAGGATCCGAAAGATGAAGGTCCAGTCCATGAAGCTTGGAGAACGGCTCACTTTAATGGCTATCAAGATCGCTGCTGAGCAGCAGGATGACGACGAAGGTGGTGACGATTCTGCACCCAGTAGAATCGGTATCCTGATGATCAACTTCCTCGCCGAAGCCCTCCCACCATCTCAAGTCGTCCTTCCGCTCATGAAAGCTCTTGGACCGTATATCGACAGCCAGAACCCGAACGAACGAAGAGCTGCTTTACTTGCCATCGGGGCTTGTGTTGAAGGAGCGCCCGATTTCGTTGCAACTCAGATCGAGCAAGTAATTCCAGTCATCCACAAACGCCTTACCGACCCCGAGGTCCAGGTCCGCAAGGCCGCTCTTCACGCCCTTGCCAACCTCGCTGATGAACTTGGAGAAGAAATTGGCCAATACCATGCCGAAATTGTTCCACTTCTCATTCAGATGCTCGACGTCCAGGGTGATAGCATTGATATCAAACGCTCTTGCTGCTATGCTATTGACGCAGTTCTGGGAGAAGTCGACTCCAAGGAGATGCCAACCTACCTCAACTCTATCATGCCTCGGTTGAGTGCCATGTTTACTCAAGATGATATTCCACTGAAGACTGCGGCTGTTGGTGCCATCGCGTCTACTGCTCGCGGATCCGGAGACAAGTTTCTTCCATACTTCTCCGATACTATGCAGGCCCTAAGCAGCTGCTTGACTCTTCGTGACGGCGAGGATGAGCTTAGCTTGAGATCTGTCACCTTGGATTGCATGGGCGCCATTGCCGAAGCGGTTGGGCCAGCTGCTTTCACTCCCTATGTTGAAGACTTGATGCAAGCCGCACAAGCGTCGATTGGCCTCGACCACACCCGACTCAAGGAGGGCGTCTTTTCGTTTTGGGCGATTTTGGCACGCGTTTACAAGAACGAATTCAAACCGTTCTTGACACCCGTTGTTGCCGCTCTTCTTGAAAGCATCGTTCAGGTAGAGGCCGAAGTTGATCTTGGGGAAGATGGTGACGACGCACCGCTTGTTGTTTCTGAGATTGGCGGAGCTAAACTTGATACTCCAGTTGTCATCGCTGATATGATCGACGACGATGATTCAGACGATGGTGGCTGGGAGGACCTTGCCACTGTCACAGCAGTTTCCCTAGAGAAAGAGGTCGCTATCGATGCTATCGGTGAAATCATATCGCATTGCACCGAAGCCCTCGACCAAGCCGATTTCCAAAAGACCATCGACATTTTGATTGAAAGGCTCAGTCACATGTACGAAGGCGTCCGCCGGGCTACCATCGACACTCTCTGGAGGGCGTACGCTGCTTACTGGTCTGCACAGACTAGAGCTGGTCTCAACCAACGATGGGAACCCGGTCTTCCATTGAAGGTTCAGCCAACTCAGGATCTTCAGAAGTTCGGAAACCTTATCATCACGCGAACTTTGGCCGTCTGTCTTCAGGAAACCGAAAGGGAAGTCGTTACTGCCGTCGCCCACAATCTTGGCGAGACCCTGAAAGTTTGCGGCCCATCCCTCTTCACCAACGAAAAGGGTGAAGTTGACGATGTTCTTATTACCGAAACCATGACGCAGATCAGCCTGATCCTTGCCAAGAAACACCTTTCCCAGCTTGAGATGGATGACGATGGAGAACTTCTTGAGGGTTTGGAAGAGAGCTCTGAATATGATTGGGTATTGATCGAGTCTGCTTTTGACTGGCTTCAAGGGTTGGCTGCCGCCCTTGGTCCTTCCTTTACTGCGGCCTGGACCAAGATCGGTGGTGAAGTCCTGAAGTATTCCTCCTCGTCCGAAGCTATAGAGCGCTCTCACGCCATTGGTGTCACCGCAGACTGCATCCGCTACATGCAAGGAGGTGTTACCCAACATACTGCCACTCTCATGCAAACTCTGTTGCGTAGGTTGGGCGACGAGAACTTTGAGGTTAAATCCAATGCTGCCTACGGAATGGGGCTTCTGTGCTTCTACAGCGAGGACAAAGCCGAAGTCTCGAAGCATTATAACGCAATCTTTGAGAAACTCGAGGTTTTATTCAGTACCCAGAAGCACCGTGGCCGAGACAACGCTTGCGGTTGTGTCGCTCGAATGATCATGGGTAATATTAACGCTATCTCCGATCTGGGCCAGGCCCTCGATGTTCTAGCTGGTGTTTTGCCTCTCGAAGAGGACTATGAAGAGAACGAACCAATCTACACCATGTTCGTGCAACTTTGTAAGTGTCACTTGCCTTTTATTATCCCTTGCACTGTCCTGGTGGAACGTTACAAGGCCACGATACTAACGTGTCCGGTGTACCTCTAGACAAGGACAAACATCCCGCCGTTCATGCCAAAACAGATCGTCTCCTCCCTCTCTTCGAGAAGGTTCTTGGTGCCCCATACGACGAGCATAAGAATCCGTTGCTTGACGGTACCCGGAGCCAGCTCCAAGAGTTGGTCACATACATTCACCAGAATAAATAGTCTCCTACCTGGATAGCTTGTTTAGGATTACCTAGACTTGACAGGCTATAATTTTCCTTCTCAGTTTCCCCGCTCTCATGATCATCTTAGCGAGCTACCCTTTGAATGAGCAATGCATGAAAGCACATTTCTCCTTGACTCGATCTCTTGTTAAAATTCTTCCTACAGGCGTTTTTTACACTACTTTGTACCGTTTTACTTTGTTTCGCTCTAATTTCGAACTTCGCCTGTGTATCGTTCATAGATAGACCCTGCAATTCTACCCCTACGTTAAAAGTCAAATCAATTCTACCTTCCCTTTGAAACAAAGCTCTAGCCACTCCCGTAGAAGCGACCCCAAACATATATCCCGTGAGTTTTAAGTTACATTGTAGTCCAATCGAAATCCCAAGGCGTCTTTGCCTCCTTAAATGCACCCATAATATTCTGCACCGGAGCCGGAACCTCCACATAATTTTCCGGTCGCACGATCTTCTTCAGCAACTCCTCGCCCAATTTGTGGTCCTCTTGCCATTTCTTTATTACATTGAAATCCCTGCACTTTTTATTCACGCTGAAGTCCGGGAACGGGTTATACTGCGTTTCCATCCAATTCAGTGTCACAATGTCGAGATTTGCCTGACACATCAAGTTTTGTAGAATAATGCCGGCGCAGTGGCTGAGATGAACCCAATACAGTCTATTAAGGGTCGTCTGCTTCTTACCACCGTAGTAGTAATCAAAGAAGACGGCTTTCCGAAGAGCGTTGAGGCAGTGGATTTGGTGGATGGAATCGAGTTGGGCGAGATGTCTGTCCGGTGGGAAACCAAGGGATTCGGGAAGTCTAACTGTTTTTGACGGATCTTTACCAAGTTTTTTGACGTCTTCTGTGGAGACACTGAACAATGCGATGTGGGAAACTGATTCCCAGGCTTCGTCGACTTCTGGGGATGGAGGGAGACGGAAAATAGGTGGGTCACGGCCGAGGAAGAGGGAGCCGTTTATTTGTTCGATTTTTATCGGTACGTCGATAACATCCAGAAGTGGTGCTGAAGGAGGCAGGTTAGCTGGTACACCCTCATTTTCATTTCTGGTTGCTCCATTACATTATATTTTACGTACATCGCACTATCGGATTATTGTCTCTGCCCTAGACTTACAAAAATATGAAAACTCCTTAAGTTCCTCATTTAGAGCTGTAGTATATCCAGGAACGTATCGTTTTGAGTGGAAAGTTTGGTAATAGCAGAAACTAGTTCCGATAAGGATTGAGATATTAAGGAGGGTCACGCAGGTAGATGCGGTGAGGAATCCCCATCGTCTCCGAGGGGAAGAGAGACCATTGTCAGAAATAGTCGTTTCTGTGTCTGTACAAGAGAGTGTATCGTCCTTAGACACGTTTAAGAGGGTTTTCTCGCTATCAGTGTCGGTCTCAGGAAGAGACGGTAGACTGTTGTATTTTGGGGACTTGTGCGTTGCGAAGATGTTCATGGTTTGAATTGGAGGAGAGGCTTCAGGGCACAGCTAGCAGAAAGACGGAGATGGAAATTTTACAAAATGCTAGGGGTATAATATAACCCTGAGAGTTTCCAGACTGCCTTCGTACACATGCACATCGATAGGAGTATATCCAGGGCTAGACGGGTATGCAATCGGGCTAGAAGTCGATCAAGAAATCGATCCCAGCATATCTAGATATCTGGTGTGGGATTCTAAGTTTTATCTTGTGATAGGTAATTGTTTATTAATTAACCTGGGAATTTTGTATCCCATTCTAGCGGCTGAGCTTTGGTTCGCGTGCAGTGCGTGACGCCACGGGTCGAAGCCGGAAATGGATACCTTGCGTTAGCACAGCTGTACAGAGCGGCTCCTGAGATCAATACAGTCAGGTATGACAGAATAATGTAACGGTGGTGCCAAAGTCTAAAGGTTCAGGCCAAAATATCGTGATGTGAGATTGGGATGCTCGGAATCTGTCGAGTTAAAGAATTGGTATAGATTTACCTGCATGTTTCCTTCAGCAACCGCTGTACAATATTCGGACAGTTTTTCTCGATATCGCGATGTCCCTGGAGATCCCCGGAAGACCTTGATTGACCAAGACCCTCAGAATTTTTGTCCGACGCTTGACGGCCAGCTGCAGTGTGATACGATATTGAGGACTGAGCTGATCTTGCAAGCCTGTACTATGGTCGGATCTTACATTTTCAGTGTGAGCCCAGAAGCTAAAAACTATTTCGTCTTGAGCTTGTAGCAGTATGCTAGCAAGCCTATGAGTTGCCAGTTATCCACATATTGAATGCGAAATTTGGACGTTACAGTAAATACGTATGTACTTCACGGTAGGCATTCTCAATTCCCGGGAAGCTACATATCTATGGGATGTTTTGACGGGAGATATTAAGTCGTTTTCAGCCCTACCGTGTACCAAGACCTGAATAAATTATTCGAGGTTTCATTATCGGAGTTATGTCCGGAGCTACGCCGGATGTTCATTAAACTGCTGCTACGACTAACATGCAGGTGTACAAAAATCCTTTAATGTCTTAGTGAAATCCGCCATCTTCTCCGCGGCTAGCCATGATACCTAAGTTTCATATAATCATGGGCTTCGCACGTTTTGCCTATATGTACAACCGCACCTGCGTGAACGTTCGAACGTTCGTAGCTAGCGAGCTTCCTGAAAGAGATTGTGGCCCGACGCCACTGACGCCGCGCCTGTAGGGTGGCGTGCTAAGCTTCTCACGCATATATTCTGCAGATGTTGTGCAACCTATTCTCGAATTCTCTAGATCTGACTTAACTACGTGCAACCAGCTTAGGCTGGCAATCGAGAACCCCAACAACGGCAACGCCGAAGATCATGATATCTAAATTGAGTTATACGTTAAGATACTAGTATAGAGATATAGGTGATCGATTGGGACATCTGATCATGTTTTTTGAATCGAAGCTTGGCCCTTACTTGCACTTGCCGCCACAACCTCGAATACGCTGACTATGGATTCGTTTTGGCGATTTGTCAACTCCGTCCTACGATTCATGAAAAGCTCCCTGGGAATCAGTGCGACCTGCCAACTTCAAATGACCGCGGAACCACCAGTCGAGGATACCCGCAGACAAGGCACAACGACGATTTAGGCATCCAACTGTACACGTGCAGAGACGCAGTCCACGCCGAACCGGTTTGTGAATCTAAAAGTTCGAGACTTCGAGTTCTAGTATTGCACTATGCCTCCAGCGCCTAATCTAATCGGTCCTGATCTATGGTATCTCGAGATCTCACGGCGTTTTGAATCTAGTCTCCCATATGCCATCAGATGCAGTATAAAAGGACGCCTCCTCCAGAACACCCTCTTAAGTTCATTCCTAGATGATTATAAAACACTAAATCTATATATATACACAACAGAGTTACTTTACCTCTGTTGATTTCCTATTGCGACCAGCCGCGAAGATCATACCAACCGTCCCTCCCCAACAGTTTGCTATTAACATTCAATCATGCGTTTTTCAACTATTCTTTACGGACTTGTCGTGGCACTGCCACTAGCATTCGGTGCTGCAATCCCCCTTGATAAAAGGGACCATGGCATCGTCACGGCAAACGTCGCCGAAGTCTACGCGTAAGTAGACCCATTCCCGTAGCCAATATCGATATTCTATCCAAGTTCCTCGCAAAAAGAAGCTAACCATATTTCCACCTATAAGCACTAATCACGTCGATGTGGCTAAGCGTGGCCACGACGTTGCGAACAAAGCGGCCGAGGTATACGAGTACGTGTCCACTTACCTACAATAGCGGACCTAACGTAAACCGCAAATATCGTTTAATATAGCAAGCTAAGATTTAATAGTTGGCCAAATATCGCAGTCCCAGCCAAACGAAGTCATAGCACCTGGGCTGTAAGTCTCCCCAACAAAGGCACTTCACACCCCACTGTTGCGAAACGACACCACCCGGGCCACGAGCACTTCAATGCCGAGGTCTACAAGTAAGTGGACTCTGCCCAATCTCAGGACACTAGAAGAGAGGGTTGGAGCTAATGTAAGGGCCAACGATAGATCTAATCATGTAGACGTCGGAAAGAGAGAGCCCGAACCGTATCTAGAGTAGTTAGGTGCGACAAAATACCGCTCACTCCGAGATATATGCGTAAGTAGACCCTTGAAATATGTATAGGACATATTTGAGTACTACACGAGTAACCACAAAACTGACTATTTGACACTATAAAGCGAGAAGCAAGTAAAGTTTTGGGCAAGGAAATCCCGCTATAAGCACTAGCACTGCAAAGTTTAATGTTATGGACGCGTGTAGACGAAGCAAAAGAAACGATCTGAGGGGCACGCATTAATGGAAGACTTGGGTACCGGGTGGAATTATGAGTCCGATGTCAGATATCCACGAAAGAATGATAATGAAGTTATGGCCACGCATGGAAATGAAATTCTCAAATGTTAGTATGACTCAACAAACTAAAATCGCCAGTAAGATACGCCATTTCGTAAACAATGCTTTGTGAAGTTTGATCCGCTGGCTGCCAGGAACAAGATTCCAAGTCAACAACCGTCAGCATCCGTCGCTCGGAATCCCATAGAACATCGTCCCTTGTTAAATCGTTGATTACCAAATGATGATCGCGGAAATCTTGCAATGCCCGTTTCATAGACGTGAATATTTCCTGATAAGTCGTAGATCTATGAAGGCAATCCCACACACTATCAGGAAGAGCGGTACCGGATCGGAATGTTTTGATGACAACAAGGCCGCCGGGTGTATTGTACCCTCCGGACGTGCAACCAGAGGCTATAAAATCCGGCAGGTATTTGGAGAAAGACATTTCTTCGGATGAGATAAACTCAGACATGAACCTAGGTACACATTAGTATTTAAATGGCAAACTTCTATGAGTAGCATAGCTAGACAAACCGCTCTTCTTGATCCTCTGTGAAGATTTTCATAATGGCAACCGTCGGCCGGGCATGCTCATAGTCCGTGAATAATCCTTTATATACTCTCGGGTTGAGAGCAGACATGGGGTCGAAAACCCCGAGGAGCCCGCCGTCGCGACTGGTAATAACACAACTTTCTCCACGGACGACCATGCTCTGCGGGAATCGCTCCGCAACTTTCTGGTGCCCGTTTACTAGCTGCCCCGCTCGGTGCCGAGGCTGAGACGCTGGTAGTACTACCTGCAGTGGGTGAGTCAACTCGACAAAACTCAAATTAGAAGGTCGGACAGACTTACAAGTGAGTTTGGCTCGACAAATCCCTCGAATCCTTGACTTTTTGATACCTTGTCTAGAAAATACAGAAGGGCCTCTCGCGTGGATGGATTGGTTGACGATTGTAGAAATAAAGGAGAAACCTTGAACTCTGTCAAGCTATGGCGTTCAAGGAAAAGGGTTGAGTTATAAGTACTAAACATCCCGTATTGTATGTGCGATGCATTCATATATTTGCACAGTTGGCCTAGAGAGTTATAAAGTTGGTTGTTAATAGACCGTTTTAACCGTAGGTTCTGATGTTTAGTTAAAAGTCATGAGGAAACTTGCCCAAACGTCTGCCCATCTCATTTCTCTGATCCAGGCCGCTAGCCACTGGCCAGTTCCGCAACTCGCATATCCAAGGCGGCCTGAATTCAACAACTGCTCGAGTGGACTTCCCTTCTTCCATAGTACCTGTTTGAATTGTGAAAATCTCCGATTCATTTGGTACGAAGAATTTTAACCCTGCTGCATTCATTTCTCCAAACCTGATAGCTGCAAGCTCCACCGGGAGTACCGCGGGACTCGATGCCGCAAGTATCCTCTCGATCGGCTCAACCAACTGTTCTTCAATCCTCTTTCTAATTCCACCAGGAGTTCGAACCAAGTCATCCTGGTCCGTGATAACCCGAGGAACTAGGATATCCTCCATAGAGTCCCCCGTAACCGATTTAGTACCATCATTCAGATCCTGTATGTACTCCCGCACATTTTTCGAGAACCCTAGCCATTCTGTGATGTAGCGTCCGGAGAGGATATAGCGATTAGTCGAGTTGACTCTGGTTTGATCGAACCGCGGTAAATCTGGCAATGACCGTGCTAGTTGAGCCGAGACAGGCTCCTTATAACCGCCGCCTTGGGCGGCCATTATATTGGAGGTCTAGAATGGCTGACCAAGCATCGGGGATACTTCCTGATGCTGAATTCAAAGGTAGGAGCATTCCAGGTGCAAGTAGCAGCGCCCGCAGGCCTTGCGCAACCATATTGTCGTCCAGTTAATGATAAACTGATCGCCCTCGACGATGCCTTTCAGTGAGGCGTATCGAGTTCTATATTTGGCGCCTGTGCGTTGTATTTCTACTATCACGCGAACCGGTTGTAGGGCTCAGTCTCGAATGTAGAGCTTAGCTACGAGCCCATTCTCGTGAGTAGATGTAAATCAGAAGTTGCGTGCTTCTGAATAGAATCAGTATTATCATCTCAATTCTTATTACATCGGTTTTTTCTCGCCGCTTGCTGTGATGGGCCACCTGGTACTCCCCGTTCGAGACCGGTCGCGAGCCTACGAAAGGGTTGATTCAAAGTGTGTTGAAGCTGTGGGATTTGGATTCGTTGGATTTCGAGGCTTGGCGCAGCTAGCTGCGTTGCCGATGCTCACTGTTACACAGCTCATACTAGGATCCCGCCCAGCCGCTCGAATTAAACATCATGGCTATGCCCCTTTGCAATTGATCAATCGTAGCCTCAGTTCAAAGTCGTGCAATCTTGTAGTTCCGATAGAGGTTTGCTATTGGTGCCCGAGAATCTTACCAAATAATTTATCAACCAACGTGTAATACACGTGTACCCCAATCAAGTAGATATCTCTGAGCTTCTGCAAGCTCGAAAAATTAGAAAGTGTGGTAGGTGAGAAACATCCAACATGAACAAGGTCGCTATCATTAGATCCTGCACGGTTAAGTTATCCCTAACATTAACAGCAACCCTTCAATGTTGGAGAATGTATCCCACACCCGAAGTTAGCAAGTGGTATACCGACACCCCAAATGTACAATGAAGTTGTTGGCACCTCAGTTGCTAAATTTGAAAGCAACTTGCTGAAGGTCGGTCTAGAAAATTCCAACCTGCAGATAGAGGCTTGGGTATGGTGGCACCAATATGGCCAATCCGTGTTCCTGAAACAAACAAAGGAACAACTATACCACATGATGTGTGAACCGCGCTCTATCATCCTGTTGGAAATCTTAGCATGTTTTCTGGTCATGATGTCCTCAAGGATTGGCTCGATGGTGGTATATATTGACATCTAGACCCTGACTGCAATCAAGCTCCAAACCTTTCTTGTTTCGAAAGCAGAACGCCAAAACCAAAATCGACTCCCGGAAGGCTAGCTGTGGATTTCGCTTAGCTTATCAACATGGGACTGATCCTTATCCTTCTGGTGGTATGGGTTGGCCATGTATATTCATACGCAACTGGATTGCGAGCTCGTCAAGCAACCCCACCATCCAACTTCACAGCCTGTAGATTTTGGTCTCATGCAAGTAAGTGGATATTTCGCCCTCAAGGCTCTCTTTGAAAGGAAGAAGAGGGTTCGTAGCTAATGATTGCCGTTCAGGTGTACGGGCGGGTGACAGGATCTACGTTTACGGGGGAGAAGGCAGTCGGGTCCAGAGTAAGCCAGGGATCAACTTCAATTAAAAGGGAACTCTTCTCACAACATATTTAGGATCTAGGAATGCTAGCCTCGACCTACCTCGCTTCTTTGCACTCGACTTGAGTGAAAAGTTCCCCACGGATAATCCTAGACTACAATCACTCTCGGTCCCCGCAAGAGGAGGGCCGCCCGACGTGGGTAAGGCATCCTCAAAAATCTTCAACCACCCCTCCTAGCTAATTAAATATAACAAAGTGAATGCAACCCTCTGGCTTGATCAAATACGGAATAGGATCCTATTATACGGAGGCGCATTTCTGAATGCGAGCGGGGATGTAGACACGGCCCCCCAGGCAATCTGGAGTTACGATATAATACAAGATGCTTGGTCCGCCGTCGTGGCAAATGGCGACCCGGTCTCCCGGGCCGCCTCCGGCGCCTCAGCATTTCTAGACGATATAGGCTATTACAGAGGGGGCCAACAAGACGCATATACAACACCAGGGTATCCTGAGCCCGCGGGATACAGGTTGTTGGCCGGGTATGGGAATTCGCATATATTTCCATGATGTTAGACTAATACACCTGTAGGATGCGGACTTTCAACATGACCTCCGGGGAATACGACAACGATAACTCAACTATTCAGGAGTATGGGAGTCCAATCTCAGCAGGGTATCGTCAAGGTACCCTAGTACCTTTTGAACTTAGAGGAAGAAAATATCTTGTCAGTTATGGCGGCGGTGGTAGACAAGGAGTCGGACTGTCCCTAGAAAACGTTTACATCTACGATATTGAGAAGCGGGAATGGTTTATACAACCCGTAGCGGGTGATAGACCCCCTAATGCCCGTGGCACCTGCGCTGTTGCCGCGTACGCATCGGATGGCAGCTCTGTGAATATCTACAACTACGGTGGAATAACTTACGACCTCGGGGGTTAGTAATTGAGACTTCAAAGTACTGATACAAAGTTTTAATTTATCGTACTAATAATGCTTCATATCATTAGCGGGGCGTTTCACTCAAAGCCGGCAAATGTGGATTCTATCAATCCCAGCATTTCAATGGGTATTCGTCGACAAACCGGACACACTCCAACCAGGTGGTCTACAAGACCATACCTGTCATCTCCAGGGCACAAACATGTTAATTCTCGGAGGAAGAGACTTCTCACCGTCCTGCGACGATAACCCGGTGAAAGTTTTCAACGTTTCTACACTAAAATGGGAGTCGACATACTCAACTTTCCCAGCGACTTACCGGATACCCTATGAAGTATTCGCCTTGATAGGAGGCGACTCCACAGGAAACTCACCCTGGACGAATAAACCATTCATTGCTCCTGATCGGACCTCGCCGTTTTACGGTCTCGGAAAGAGTAGCATGTACCCAAATATAACTATAGATGACCCAACTGGAGAAACATCTTACAGCCGGGATGCAACCATAGCAGGTGGTACTATCGGTGCTATCGCAGGTATCGGTATTATCTTAGCCTTATTATTGATCTACAGAAGGCGGAAAAAGGTATCTCAGAGTCAAGGGAAAGGTCAAGAAAACTTCCATAATGAAGCGTTCGCCGGCGTCGATCCGAATTCACAACCATCCATAGACGACTCCACGGATACTCCACGTCCCCCACATTCTCCGGTGGACAGTATGAGAACATTTTGGTCAAGCCTACGGCGAGCCCCGTCAAACGCGATGCCAAGCATCCCGAGAAGACCAATGGAACGGAGAAGGGCCCAATTAAGTGTCCTCGATGCCTCTGTTGGTCAGTATGCCTTGTTGATATCGGATTCTAGAGAAGCGTAATCCATAGCGCTAACACAAGGTTCTCGAGCACTTTAGGCTCCGTAACGACTAGAAACTCAGGGATTAAAGACTCCCCGTACACTCCTCCCTGGGAACATCAGAGAGACCCAAGACACGTATTCCAAGGCTTAGCAGAGTTACCTGCAGGGTCCATGAGTAGCGATGAGATACTTCCCATATCCCAGCTGGATACAAATTTGACAGGCAGCGATATCGTAATGTCGGAGCTGCAGCCACGGCAGAAAAGGAGGATTCAGGAAATTACCGTCGAAGCAGAGGCTAAGGCGGATAAGTAATTCCCGCCTCACGTTATTGTTATGGATTTAGATGAGGTTTAAGATTCGTCGGGTATACGTAATCATTGAATTTGCTATGAAAATAGCGGGAAATCTGGTGGAAATCTATATATACACAAACACAATACACTCATAGCTTCTCAAATCGAGGTTTCGTCCTTGTTAAGCTTCCCTTTACGGCAGCTGGAATATCTATCGTTTGCAGAGCACCTGGGTTCCAGGCGGCGGTGTACCTCAAACCTGTCATGTTTCATTAGTACCAGGGTTGTATACCGAGAAGCTTAGGAATTATGCCCTTACCATCTTCAACCGAGTGATCCACGGAATAATTGAGAATTTCCTTGGAAGATTGAACGGCGACGGCTAAAGAAATTTAGTCTTCTGCAACGTCTGAGTTACTGGGTACGGGATTTTTTTAAAAACTTACGACTCTTAGAAGCGATAAGCTCAGCCATTTTCATGGCTCCTTCCAACGCCTCCCTCTTATCCTTGAAGACGGCACTGACAAGCCCGTTCTTCAGCGCCTCCTCTGCGCCGAATATCCTAGCAGAGTAGCAAATATCTTTGACCCACGACATGGATCCTACGACCTTGACTAATCTCGAGAGCGAGCCAACATCGGCAGCTAATCCGATGTCGACTTCTTTGACTGATAGTTTGACATCTGATGTGCAGATTCTGATATCCGTTGCAGTAGAGATATCAATTGCCATTCCGAAAGAGTAGCCATGAAGGACACTGATGATCGCTATTACGGAAGCAAAGAATTAGATTTTAGTCCTAAGAACATTCTTTGAAGTGCGTATCAACTTACGTTTTAGACATTTCTCAGCACGGGTGACAGCGTTCTGGAATGATAGAAGCATTGGTCGTAACTCGGAAATCATTTTGCGCGCCGGGTCAACCGAACTAGCATTGCCGCCCAAATTGGTCTGCTTGATATCCAACCCCGCTGTGAAGGCCTTGTCTCCAGCGCCAGTAAGAATGATCACACGACAGTCGGAGTCAGTGGCTAGCTGGTCGAAGACCTTTCCCATAGTTACTATCATACTAAATTTTGTGACAAAGGTTAGAATATGATACCGAGAAAACCATATCAATTTAAATGTTTCTACGAAGTCTTGTAGAATGAATTGTATACGCATTCTTGGGATCGAATAACTACTACTTACTCGCCCGTAAAGGCATTCAAAGCCTCCGGCCTATTGATCTCCATAACCGCAACCCCATCTTTCGGGAAGGTTACGGTATAATGCTCGTAGCTATAAGTCTGCGGCATACTGGGCGGTGAAAAACTCGATAAAACACGATCGTACGAAAAATATACTCTGTCGAATTCGCGAAACCCGATACCTGGTCAGCTCTCCGGGGTCACAAAGTTGGAGAAAAACTCCATCTTAAGTAGCTCCCTCGGATTCCCGCGACCTGTGAAGTCAACTGCCGCGTGGTTCGGTGCATAAGCGAATTCTACCGAGGCATCTTCGCAATTGGTGTATCACAAGGCCCTGGGCATTTTACGCATTCGGCCGGGCCGTGAACGACGTTTTCAACACAAAATATGGAAATGAATAATTGTCCAGCCACTATCGCATATATTGTACTCCAAAGCGACTACGACAAAAACTGTCATCGGCCCAAGAATATGGATATCGAGATGGAACAAACTGAGCTCCGTAGACAGATATATAAATATACTGAGCTGAGATGTGGCTGGCCAGTCCCCAAGGCATGTAAACAAACCTGCACCTGGACCGACTCCTGACACCGTCTGGGGCAGCTGGGCGTAATTTGAGACCCGGAAACCAAAACATCCGGCTCCTGCCCAGATCCCCATCATGAACCCCATACGCCGGTATACGGATTTAATCGGTCTACGCTCGGAAAACTCTTCTTTTCGATGTCGGCGCCAATGTAATTATAAAACGCCGAAGTTTTAATTAATTTCGCCTTACGGAACTTAGAACCACCCCGCGGGATGCGGTGAAGCCTTCCATGATCTGATCCAGGGGTTTTCTTTTCCCCGTCCCAGCGAATCTTCTTCGAACCCTTCCCGCTACAACCCCACCAGTGTGGCATTCGATTCATTAAACTCATGCATACGACCAAGTCCACGCGTCATATGAGCCCGCTGATTGGATAACGGCGACCGATACCACCGATCTCCCGTTTTAATAGGCTGTATACACAGTGAATTGTAATAAAACGTCCAGATGCCAAGTGGTACAGGATACGCGTATAGGGATACAGCCGCGATGTCGATTCCTCAGCCCTGTATACTATAACACAAAGGATTGGAAAATTGTCAGCAATGAATCATACCGTCGACATCGACTCTCACAAATGTTACCGTGGAATCTACCGAATATAAACTTGGGTAGCATCGGATCGGCTACATCCTAGGCTGCATCATGACGAAGGAAAGAGAGATTCAATGAAACCGCCCAAATCATTGCCCCGTTTGGTCCAAGAGAGCTTCGGGAGCCAATTCTTCTCCAGAAACGTAAGCTTCGGCCAAGCCCAATTGGTCCAAACATCAGGGAGACCCTGGAACGGGTCTGGTGTGAACTGTTGACCACCCTGGAACCCCTCATGCATGCGAACATCTCTCTAACCAAGAGCCACTCAATCACAATCACAATGGGGGTTCGTAGACCCGGCTGTGAAATTTAGATTATCCTGGCGGGAAAAAGGTGCTTCGCAAGCAATTATTATATTTAGACTAGATCCCGCCATCTTCCACTTGAGCTTTGAACCATTCTTTTACGACATCTCTGTATACACTTCATGCTTTAGTGGCCTCAACGCGCAACGAACATCCCAATATCGCCTCCTCGATCCCATTCGGTTCCATATCGATAATTTAAGCCTCTTCGCTCGACAATTAGATCCACAATCCGTCTGACCCGCTTTCCGAAGACGTCTACGAAGGGCCAGCGCAGACGTACCCTTTTTAACATCCAATAGTTAGAATTCTTCAAAAAGAACTCTCAGTCCTCTCCCCTTGGCATTCCTGAACGACTTGTCAAAGCAGCTGTCACGAACTAGAAAAGAAGAAAAAACAAAAAAAGAGGAAAATCCAGCCCGACCCAAGGGGGGCGGGGCGTTATGCCGGCTTGCTGGACAGAATAAATATAATTCTTGGAATACCCTTCTTCTCCTCTAGCTTCCATTCAGTTCGTCTCTCAAAAAGAAAAAGTCATGCCTGCTTTTTGTAATTCTACAGACGGGCACGTCTGTAAGTCCACTGCACCGCACCGAAGAAAGATACCACAAGAGCAACACCGCAAATTAATGCGAGCGCTGCAGCCACCTGCAAATTACAAAAACTAATGGAAGCATGTCGATGGAATAGATTCAACAACTCCCTTACCGGGCGTAGGTCTCACAGTTTCACAGGTCGGGTTCATAATATGTGCAGTATGTAGTTTTCCTTCCACGTCGAGATGCTCCAGTGGTTTCTAACGAGAACGGTAGATATTCGCCATTTTCACGACTTCGATAGCCCTATATCTCATGCAAAGACATGCATGCAACTACACCCGCCCTGACGAGCAGCGGCAGTATGTTCTCTCCAAACATTCCAAAAATTCTAGACGGAAGAACCCACCGGACCTCTAACAAGGAACCTCTAACAGTGTCATCCGCATAATCCTCATGCTCCCCGTCTACTCCATAATCACAACATTCAGCTACGGCTACTACTTCTGGGCCATATACTTCGAAGTAATCCGAGACTGTTACGAAGCCTTCGCCCTCGCCTCCTTCTTCTTCCTAATGACATACCTAATCGCCCCGACCCTCCACGAACAAAAGCAATTCTTCCGAAGATGGGAACCAAAACCTTGGCCTTGGCCCGCGAACTGGTGTTTAAAGGTCGGAATCCCGTTTCGTACGCCCCGTAGCGGCCTCACGTGGTTCAACATCATCTGGATCGGAACCTTCCAATACTGCGCTATTAGGGTCGTCAGTACTTTCGTAGCGTTGGCGACACAGTGGTACGGATTATATTGCGAGGAATCGTGGTCGCCGGTCTTCGCGCATCTGTGGGTTACGATCGTCATCATCGTGATGATTTCAATCGCGCTGTACGTTTTGGTGGCGTTTTATACGGCGTTGAAGGATGAATTGGACCCTTACCGACCGTTTCTGAAGTTCATGAGTATCAAGCTCGTGGTGTTTTTCATCTTTTGGCAGATGATCATTATCAGCGCTTTAATGGGATTCCATGTTATGAAGCCCGGGGAGTATTTTTCCGAGGGAGATCTGGGAACGGGGATAAACGCGATTTTGATATCAATTGAGATGTTCGCGTTTGCGATTCTGCATTTGTTTTCGTATCCATGGAGGGATTATACGGAAGAAGGACTGGCGCTACGGTATAAGAGGATGGGGTTGGCGGTTAAGGATTTGGATGTTACGCGGAAGGGTGGAAAGTGGGGGTGGAGAGCGTGGGTTGACGCTTTTAATCCTTGGGTAAGACGGTCTTCTTGATCTTTTCCGGCGTCTATCTGCATACTAAAAATCGGGTTTTTCATACAGGACTTCTGCAAAGCCACCGCTCGTGGCATTCGCTGGTTGTTCGTGGGTGTTAAGAAGAGACATCAAGACAGCCTTTACACGCGAGACGACCATGATGAAGAAGCCGGTAGTGGCAGCGGGGGGATCCAGTCCAGGACGGAATCTCCGACTTTAGATGATAAAGAGGAGATCCTTCCCAGTCACACACGGAGTGGGTCTATGAGCAGGCGCTTAGTATGAAGCTGGCTGATTGAGATATTGAAATTCCGCATCGCGCTATAAACCTTAGAACTCATGCTACCCTCACTGCAAGGGAGCTATGAGATGTAATATATTAGATACAATTAATGAGCAGTTCTATGAATGATGATTACAGTAATTGGATTAGCGAGTTTAAAATTGGAACTGGTATCTGTATATGATGGAAGGATATTATATTACTACTTATTCAATGGTACCATCACCATCTTATCTAGTGTATCTTTCCAAACAAAGAAAGGAGTCCATCAAAAGAAAAAAAGAGGGTACAAAGGGGATATCACAAGCAACAGTAGACTACATCATGAATTGGTACAATCTCTCCAACGCCCAACGCATGCATATGAAATATTTCAATCCCAAACTTCACCCACACCCTTCGGAGCTATATTCTCCAGTCAATGCCCGAACTAGTCAGTCTTCATCACTGTCGTCCTCAAAATTGTGAGGTCCATAATTCCTCGTCGACGCGTACTGGCGGCTTGCGAGGTCTTCCTCTAATCCTAGATCCTCGTCTGAATCGAGATAGCCGGCGCCTCCGATCAGGGATAAGAGGACAGGCAGGAAGATGAGGGCATGCGAAGCAGCCAAGATGACTAATGCAAGCCATATCCTGAAGTAATAGATTTCGAAAATCTTGCTCTTGGTGAACGCTAGAACAGTAACACCGAGGAATTTCGTAATGGTAATACCGGAGAAAACCTTTGGACTGTTAGTATCACTTGAAGACGATATGAAAAGGTGGGAGTCTAAAACTTACACTTCCTCCAACGTTAACCATTGCAACCCAAACCCTACGGTCCCTGCCGTCCAGTTTCTTGGCCTTCTCCAACAGACTCCGGCTTGGGAACATGAATGCCCTTGCAATATGTGCGCAGAACTCTACGCCGATACCGACGCAAATAACAAGGTTCACGAGTGTCACAGCGTTCAAGCTAACACCCCACAGCGCCATGACTCCGATAACATCGACCACAATCATAGTAACCGTGATCGAAACAGCCAGGCCTGTGAGGAAACTTCCGAGGAGCACACTTGAAATTATAAAGGTCGACAAGATTGCACCAGCAATTAACTTCTCCGTCAGCCCTACAATAGTAGTGTACTGATCGAAGAAGATGTAGAACGACGAGTAAGGGAACACCTCTGTTCCGAGGTTTTCGCTGATGCTAGCCGCAATTCTCCTCGCTGCCAAAAACGACTCGATGAAATCCTTCTGGCTCGCCAACTTGGTGTGTAACGTTCGGAAATGGCTTGCCTTGATGGTCTTGGCCTCGTAGTCTGGGTTGACGGCATGCTTATAAGCGGCCGCGCCACCATATACGCAATTTTCTCCGACTGGGGCATCGAGCCAGTGTTCCAGATACTTTAGGAATTCGTCACCCTCTGGCATACCGTAAAGGGTCTGATTCCAAGGTGGTGTTCGATCTGCGAAACATACGTCGCACCCAAAGTCCGAGGGGTCGCAGGCGAAGCCAGTGCGCTTTTTGATACCACAGCAACCTTCCTGTCGGGGGTCTAGCCATTGGAAATAGTCGTCCAACCAATTTGCAGCTGGTTTTGTGATGTAGCTGATATCCGACCTCTTTCTTTCTTGTTCTAAGATGTTACCCAAAGAGAATTTGTTGCAAGTTGTGAATCGGCCACAGACACCCTTTTGTTCGTCGCGATGGGTAATGTTGTACTCCTTCGTAACGAAGAAGACTGGTGGGCCCGATCCGAAGTAGTCGTACAAGTCGTTGAAATAATCAATCGTATAGCTCCCATCGGGTAGAGCATTCCTCTGGTCCAGACCGAGCTCAATCTCCGGCATAAGACCAATACCGGCTGCAAAAAGTCCTATAAAAATCACGACAACAGTAACCTTGACATACTTATTGAGCAGTCTTGGAACATATGTCTTCCTAATGAACTTCTGCAGGTAGCTCTCCTCTTCTCCGGCATAGGGCCTGATAGGGCCACCGGGAGCAACTATGCAGGGGATACAGTCGAACCGATTGTTCTCTTGCCTCTTTTGATTGATGGCTAGGACCGCAACGAACATCGTAACCTGAAGAATGGCGTTTATGACAACGGCCCCGGCGGCATATATGGCGAAGTTTCGGACGGCGGGCATAGCGACAACAGCACCCAAAGCAAATGCACATGTTTCCGTAAACGCCGACAATAGGATGGACGGGCCCATTCTGCCTAAAGCCTTTGAGACTCTGTCCTCGACGAATCTATCTGGGTGGGAGGTATTGGCGCGTTCGAATTCGTGAGTGATCAAGAAGATATTGTCGACACCAATAGCAAGGACCAGGAACGGAATAACTTCGGCGATGATCAGAGTGACCTTAACCCCCAAAGCTGAGAATAAACCAACCGAAGCTGATACCGACATCAAGACGATGACAATTCCTGCAACGCCAAGTGTAAACTTGCTGTCAACGAACGCCCGTGATGGGTTACCGATCAGCTTTGGAAGCGAAAAGCCAGTGGATCCTAGTGCAAAGGAAGCGTAAATGAACATGAAGATGTAGCTGATAACTACGATCTTTGCGTCCGTATTCGCACTGTTATTCAACTCCTGCTCCAAACTAATTTCGGTGTTGAAGCTAAGCCTCAAACCCCGATCACGGGCCTCAGCTTGGACATCGAGGAGATATCGTTTAAGTGACTCCTCCCAGTCCATGGCCTTTTTGGCCTCTTCGGAGCCTTCGGGATGATTGTTCACAACCCAGGAGACCATTATGGCTGGCACGTCAAGAACCTGGTCCGTGCCGGTATAGCCACCAAGTACGACTTCAGGATCCAGTGGCTGCCCCATTGTAGGCAGGCAGGATGATGGGTTCGCGGCGCACTCTTTAATGTGATCCGCCCAATCAGTTGGATTGAGTAGTTCAGGCCTCTCATCGAACCAACCGCTGATCGATTGAATCGCACACCCGGCCCCAGTCGGATTAAAGCAGATGTCTGGGAGGGTGGTCCCTTCCTCCAAGCTCTTCATCCTCTTGACAGTCGACTCTACATTGAACCACCATCGGAGTGTATCATACGATAGCACAGGCTCAGGTTTTCCAGAAGCATCGTTGACCAAGAAAGCTTGCTCGATTCGCCAGAAAGGTCCGAAGTTCGAATCAAAGAAATTCTTTTGCAATGCCGTTTCCGAGGTTGGCGAAACCCACAATTTGACAGGGTTCGTTTCAACTTGAAAGTTGAGCCATCCTAGTGACAAAAGAACGATTACCAAAATGGAGGTACCGATCGTAAGCCCCGGATAAGTGGCGCATCCATAACCCAGTTTCTGGAAGGCATTATCCAACCACACATTCAACGGGTATTCAGAAGCAGGATGGTCCGAAAATCCAGGTGCTAGAATATCACCTTCATCTTCATCATCAGACGGTCCATCGTCGTGGAGCAATCTCAGCCGCTGGTACCGATGAGTATAGTCCCTAGTAAAGAAATACCCATAGCAGAGCAAGATCGCTGTGAGGAAGACGGCGTAGATGACGATGACAGAGAAGGATAGGCACGGAATAATGCCGACGCGGCAAGCCTTCTCATCTTCCGGGTCCGGTAGAGTCGGGCAGGCTTCTGCACAATCCAAACAGGAGCAAGAATAGGTAGGGTCTGGGTCATTGCATTTAATTATCGTGTCATCCATAGCCTTGATTGGCTTCGGTGGTGTCGGTGTGTCGTCATTGAGAACGTAGTTGATCTGGAACGGCGACCCTATCGGCTTCTCGTCGCCCAAAAACTTCAAGAACTCAGGCCAAGTCTTCGCATTTCCTCCAATAAATTCCATCACGGATCCACCGGTTTGCGAAAATTTAACATTTTTGCAGGAGTCGAAGAAGCCTCGCCCGTAAGAAGGGTCGACGTAGTAGCTTAGTTCCGAAACCACATCCTTGCCACTTAATAGATCCGTTTTCGTAACGTTTAAGAATTGGGATTGGTTCGGAGAGCAGGTCATAGTACAGACCAAGTTGAAGAAATTGGCTTTGCATGCGGGACATGGTGCTAAGAGTTGCTGGACAACCTCAAGGTTGCCTTTCATCGTCTCCAGCTATCGGAACAGGTCACTAGTTAGCCCTGTCGTAGAACTCCTAACTGTCCCAGAGTCTTACCTGATCGCCTGTGCAGCAAACCGCCCCATCCGCCCATTTCTGCCCGCAGAAATCGACCAAATCCTTCCTCAGTTTCGCCGTGGGTTCCTTTGCTTTGCCATTATCGGGACACGGTAACGGCTTGCCAAGCCATCCCCTCTGCCCACACTCGCCTCTAATCGCACAGTAACCTGGTTTATGTATCTCTGTAGATCCGGCGGAAACGGTCGATGTGAACAATAAGGAAGTCGAAAGGCCTAGATATAGTAGCCTCCGTATCCCCCAAGGCGACCCTCGAGGGTCCCCAGAGGAGCCACTCATCTTGCTTTGTCGGTCGTCGTTCAGGATGCGCCCGGGAAGGAGCAAACCTTGTATAAGGTCCCGTATTCTCCGAAATTAATTCTTTACCGTCACCGTATTTATACCGGAAAGTGTGAGTCTAGGCTCGCAAGATCCTCCGTTCGATGACGCCGTAATTAGAATCAGGTGTGTATGGGAATCTTCGGCCAGGTCCCGACGTTGTCATAGACCCATAACAATACAGCCAGGGAAAAGAGTGACGATCCGAAAGTCAGGCCAGCCGTATTAGTAACAGATTCATTCGTCGGTGTAGAGGTATGTGAAATGCGGATTAGCTGGTACGTCGATTGGTCGCTCGGGTGGCTGGTCTCCGATGGCCGGTGTGACTAGTACCCAAGGGTTGTGTAGGGGTAATACGGTTGGATCCTGTACAGGACTAATAAACGAATCGCTAGACCGTTGGCGATAAATTATACGGTCCGGTCGGAGTGTAAATAGTACGTCGGGAGACCGTGGGTGCGGTACCTGTGAAGAAGAAGGATGGAGATGGGGAGAGCGTGAGCGAACAATGACGAACTTGAACACGCCTGTTTGTTAGCGCGGGCTGGGCTTGGCACCTTCTGCTGGTGGGAAGGACGAATTCCGGGGCGCCGAAAACGCTGGTCACGCGGAGCAGAGGATTTGGCCAACGTCAGCCTGCAGCTGGCTATTGGCTGCCCCTGATGATCCGATGGTGGTTGAATGGCCAGGCCAGCGGAACATGCTCTTGGTGTATGTACGACCGAGGCCTGTATCACGCCGGAACAGTTACTTGGCCTGTGAATCAATCGTTATCGAACTAATGTTCTGCGGACGGGGCACGGCAAAGGAGACACGCATAAATACAGAGTCTATTAAAAGAAAGGGTATTCTTCTATTCTATAGCTGGAGAAGGAAAGATTACAAGAACCCCGCGTTTCGTATTTCGAATTTCTCGCTCTGTTTTGGATACATTTTCATAGTTACATCGGGTAACGTTGATGTAAGGAAAACAGAACCACCGTCGTAACAACGTTGACACATTAAAAGGAAATGAATTTTCATGAGGACTAAAAGGACGAAGAAAGGAAAAAAAAAAAGGTCTTTTGTTGAAACATGCGTGAGTTCCTCGAGGTTGTGGGTGGAGGGTAAGGATGAGGCTCGAGGAGAGTCGGTAAAGGTGAACTATCCGGGGGACACAGACAGACACCTGAGAGAGAAGAGTGTTCAAGGAAAAGACCGCTTAAAATAAAAACAATGAAGCGAATTGAAGGGTGCATAATAAGAGTCGCCTTTTATAAACAAATGCTTTTGGACTTTACCAGAAATTATCTTGCTCGTCGGTGTGAAAGAAGAGGGCAAACTCGTCAAAGCTACTAAGCTGGCGTCGAGGAGGACGGAACATCAGGCTGCCCGTCACGTCTTCTATTGCCGCGATTTCCACGTCCCCCGCCTCTCCCTTCGAATGGCTGGTTTCGGTCACCGCGGCCGCGTCCAGGCCCGCCAAAACCCCTGCCGCCAGTACGACCACCTCCAGGTGGCCCTTCGCTCTCAGAAGCACTCGACCTGGGATTGTCGACTCGACCGCGACCCATACCACCGCCGCCGCGGCGCCATGGTCCTGCCCCACCAGGTCCCTGGTAGGGGTCATCGATTTCTTTGACGAAGGGGCGGGAGCGGTCACCCTTTGTGGTAAGATCCTTCGGCAACCTCTCCAAGGCTGGCTTCCAATCGCTCGGGTTCTTGAAGAATACGTAGTAGTAGACGGGCCTACCAGCCTTGGGATGTTTCTCTTCAATACGGTCAATGAGCTCGCGATCCGATTCAGGGAACAGTTCCCTAACTTTGTCTACACCGGTGATGTTGGTGACATAGAGCCCAATCTTCAAGCCGCCACCAGACCCTTCGGCTTGTGGAGGGGGAGTTGGGGATGTGACAGATTTTGGCTCGGTAGACTCTTCCTTATGGCCTGCATCGGTAGGCTCTGAAACGGAGGCTCCGTTGGCAGGTTCTTCAACTTTAACCGGTGCCGCAGAGGGTTCAACGACGACTGGCTTCGATGGAGTCGCCGAGCGAGTACGAGGTGGAACGTTGATTGGCGTTGCAGGTTTGACGGGCTCGTCACGGCGAGGAGCAGAGGGAACACGTGGGGGGTGAACGGTTGGAGGAGCGGTAGTAGCTGACGTGTTCGTAACTTGGGTGGGGGCACTGGGCTGGCTGTTGGGTTGGACGGGGGCGTCAACACCAGATGGACCAGCCGAAGGGACCGAACTATTAGCCGTAGTAGATGATGCTGCAGCATTCGCTTTTCCGGTTCGGTGGGCAAAGTTGAACCCTTGAGCTCTCATTTCCGTGCCAATTCGACCGTTCTCGATATCAAGGATGAGATGGCCAAACGAGGCATCAGCCAAGTTGAAGTTCCACATGTTCTTGAAAGCACTCTCATCAACTTCGCCCTTGCTTCCAGGTGCGGAGCCTCCAAACGGATTTGGTCCGGTTGCAGTGCTAGGCATTTTGTCGATTATGTTAAGGGCATTGTCGAGCAGTTGCTTCTGGGCGCTATTCTGGGCAACTGTGTTCATGACCTCTCCCTTGACAGTCTCCCAGACATCATTGAAGGAAGCCTTTGAAGCAGCAAGTTTCCCACGATAGTGATCCAGAGTGGGGTTAACGCTAAACTCGTTGTAAGAGCTTCCGTATCGGAAATGGAGACCGGCAGAGATCGAAAAATCCGCTTTGATGGCCACGGCAAGGGAGTTAAGAAGGCCTTCGCGAGCCGGGGAAGAATGTGTGAGGAAGAGACGTGTCTCACTAGCATCATAGACGCGATTCGCGGTGTCAAGCAATTCACCCATCTGCAAGAGCGTGGTCCACATGGTGCCCTGGCCGCCAGCAATAGTGGTCTTGCCTTCTCCATTATCAAACAGCTTATGCATGACTACGGCTCCACCTAGCCCGAGAAGGCGAAGCTTGACTCCACCGACATCCAACAATCTCGACGACGCTTCATCAATAATGTGTAGTTTGTCGATTTTGTATTCTCCAGACCGGAATCTCTCCAGAACAGCTACATCCTCGCAGGCGCCCCAGACCGTGTAGACAGGTACGTCGAACGCGTATGTTCGGTCGAGGAACTTGGGAAGTTGCGAGAGCTGCTCATCGGCAAGTCGGCTCTTGATGGGCTGGCCGTTGGGATTGTTTTGGATGAATTTTTTGGTGCCCTCAGAGAGGAGGGGTGAGTACTGGGCAACATGTCGAAGCGTCCTAGAGTGGAATTGGGTTAGTGTGACCGATAAACATATCGAATGAGGTCATAGATTAGGCTTACTTCTCGGCGATTCGATGTATTGACGAGTTGTCGTAGAAGCCAAAGTCTCCAGTGTGGAGGATGTAATCGGCATTGGTCTTCTTAGCCAGCTCGTTCAATGAAAGCAGGTCACCTAGCGGCTTGTCAGTCGCGGCTCCGGTACATAATCTCTTAGGACGCGCAGGAACTCACCTCTGACATCAGCGACGCAGAGGATACGGATATTGGATTTCGGAACGGGGATTATATTTGGTGGCAATACGACGGGGACTGGCCCATTGGGCATTGGGTTGGACGGAGCCATTCCTGCACCTGGTGTGAATCCGGGCCTGGAAGGAAACTAGGCGATTGGTAACGTTAGCAGCATTTCCAAGATTTGACAACAAGGTAGCGACAATATCCGATGATGAAACAGAGCTGGGAAGAGCGATCGCGGGAGCTATGCAGCGGAAACTGATGAAGCCTTACAGCCATGTTATATAAGGGACAGTGAGACGAGGTGACCGGTTATGAAGGAGGAGGTTTGGAGGGTAGAACAGAGGCGATGAGAATGTGGGATGAAAGACGGATGGCAGAGGCAGAGCAGCTGGGTGTTTGAAACCTGATGCAATCAAGTACACCTGGAGAGAGGGAGGATGCGTGGGAGGAATGATGGAGGGAGGATGGAGGTTGAGTTGTGGCGCTCAAGCTCGCTAGTTTGGTCGAGTTTGTGGGCCACACAGCCCACACAACCTTGCAGGGGAACAACGAGTCGGCGTCAGTGACACACGACCAAACGAGAGCTGTACTTACAGGGAACTTTAGCAGAGGATGTTGATGGCCGTCCGATGGTACCGGAGCAGCAGATGACGCGTGAATTTGGATGGATCGCGATGATGGAGGTGAAGTAGCAGGAGGTGAAGAGGAGGATGATGGTGGTGAGAAGAAGGAAGAAGGAAGGAAGAGGAATGAAAGAAGGATGGATTTTATTTCGACGGCTTCACTTCCACGCTCAGCGCTTTCGACGTCCAGACCAACACGGACGGACTTCATTCAATCTTTAGCACGCAGGCCGAGTAGATACTGTCGATAAGGCTGTAGGGTCCAGACTCGGTGTCACATTCTATGGAAGATTCGCCCGTACACAGACTGGTCTTGGATATGCTCTGAAGAATCTATACTGCAATGATAGAGAGATCTAGAGAGATCGGCCTACCCGATAACTACCGGTAGCTACCAGGTAAAGCTTCAACGCCGGTAACAGACGATATATGGCATACGGGTCCATTAGATACATTCTTATTAAGGAAACAGCATCGATGCCCAATATTAATACTGTACTACTGATTGCTGCAGAGCTGAAAAGAAAACCAATCTTGGATACACGCTCGCTCGTCGTTAAAATATTGTTGACATACGCTCCAATTCCTGTCGTTAAAGTGCAAAACTACCAGCTCTCCTTCTTGCCCAACGCTACGATATCCTTCTGATACAATATCTTCTTTCCCGTGATGTTCTGATCCAAGGCAGCTCGTACAGCTGCTCTGGCGACTACATCCCCACCCTGTGCCCAAAAGTCGGACAAGGCTCCTCCGCTGACACCGCGCAATCCCTTTGCAACGGCCTGGAGGAGGTCCTCCGCAGTTCTAGACTCGCCCCTCGAACCGAGCAATAGTCCCGGCCTCAGGATAACAAGTTTCTCAAACCCAAGCTCTTCGATATGCTGTTCAATCTCTCCCTTGAGTTTAGGATAGCCCATGCCGCTGTCCTTGTTGGCACCGGAGCTGGAAATCAAAACGAAAGTCCTGACACCGGCCTCTTTCGCAGCCTTTGCAACGGCAACGTTGACATCGTGGTCCAGGGCATATTGCTTGTCGAGGCCTCCAGCAGCAGCACGGGTAGTCCCCAATGCCGTAAATGCAATTGGAGGCGGTGATACTTTGCAGGCGTCACCGAAAATTGTAGCCCATTGTGCAGTATCTTTGTCGATTCTAGCAGTGAGAGTGTGGTTTGCAGCAGCAGCAGACGAGGTGATGGACTCGTCGTGGTCACGACGTGTGAGGGTGACGATTGTGCTGGGCGTTGGTGATTGGATCAGGTATTTGAGGATGTTGCTGCCCTGAACATGCATCTTGATTAGCCTGTGAAACGCAAACAGGTGCATTGGACGGAAACGTGTAACCCACCACAAGGCCGGTTGATCCGAGCAGGGTAAACGTCGAGGTCATGGCTATGATGATTGATATGATACGATATGGTATCCGATTGTGATGGTTATAAAATCAAAAGTGGAGTCGAGGGGTAGAAGCTAAGTCGAATGTTGGATACTGGAAAATGTGATGTGACGGGGTCAAGTTATAAATAAACCGTTTGATTCTGGCTTGTGAAAAGAGCTAGAGGCGGTTTGTTGGTGATTGATTCGGATGCGTCAATTGAGTGGAAATGATGATATCTGTGGATTGCATTCCATACGATAGATACATTGGGGAGCGGGATTATATAAACATCTATCACCCGCGGAAACCTCTCCTTCCCCTCTCGAAGCTCTCTTTTCTCTGACTAAGATTCCGACGACGTACATGGCTAGCATCACAGGTGTTGACTAATCGGACGATAGAATCCACCGACGCTTCGGAGGCTTTCAACGGACGGTAGAAAAGAAACACCCTCCACATTCGCTAGTAACCGAGAAACACACATTCCGCGGATTTGTCCCTACAAAATCTTCGATGGAAGTTAGCTTTGGATATCCAGCACGGTTTTATGACGTCGCTGAACGGGGTTTCCGATCTCTGGGTATCCAGATGTGCCGTAGACGATGGGCTCAGAGGGGTTATTCTCATTTAAAGCGCAAGTATCATACATGATGTATTCAGATGGGGTTGAAACATGTTTTGTATGCGTATTGATCTCATCATTGAGGACGTCTACGGCGGATCAAGGAGGATGTAGGCTTTCAGCGGAAGCACGACTCACCATAAACTGTAAACTAAGTGCCTTTGGTACGTGTACGGTACCCAGTGCCGGTTGGCTTGAATCTGAGAGGTCAGTAAGATGTTGTTGGCGATGTCAATAAAATGTCGCGTCTCCAAAGTGGCTGCAGACGGATTGAATTTTAAAGAAGAGAAGATTTTTGTGCGCCGGTCAAAATAATGCCGGCGGCTTCCCAAAACGGCGACAGCCCAAAATACCACAACAACTCGGAACAGCGTTTGAGGCCGCAACACACCAGGTCTGGTGACGAGACTGGTTCGAAGAGACGAGGCTGGCAACGAGACCAAATGCACCAGCAATCCGGAAGCACAGCAAAGTCTGTCAACCAGTAGCACTTCGGAACGAGACTAACACTTCGGCATATGGTCCCTTCTAGAATTCTACAGTTGTAAATTCTAGGTGCCCTGCTCAGGCGGAATGGTGACCGTTCAGCTACATCACCGAACGCCTTCTGGAAATTTTCATTTTAAGAAATCACTGATGGCACATCCTTCTATGGCTCGTGGTACAACTTATAGCCCAAGTCCTGATCGGAACGAATGGTAATAATGCCTATGGAATGGTCTCGTTCCCAGCCTATAGTAAGTAGCTCGTCGTAATTTAAGCGGCTCCAGTGTAAATTTGAAATCCCATGATTGCTTCCTCCTTTAGCCTGTGAATTCAACATCCAGATATTAATATAGAAGTGTGTATAGTGGTGACTAAAAGTTTCCGAGACTGTAATGAGTCACCCGTGCTCGGGTAGACCCAGGCCGTATATATATTATGCTTATGTCCCTATGACTTTATGTCTACCCAACTACGTAGTACGGTTCAAGCTTGCCTACTCCTAGTAGGAGCCATAGTAATAATCCCGTGACCCCTTCAAAATCATTCGTACTGACTTAATCGCGGGAGGCATAGGCAAATCCCAATAGGTGCTTACGTAGCTCCTCCCCGGACTGGGCCGTGTCTGCCGGCGAGCTCTCTAATATTTAAATTATTGATAATTTGCACCTCTCATACCATAACTGTCAGCTGGGCCCCGGCGGGGTAGCCGCGAGACCGGTCAGCAACCACCCCAGGCGTGGTGGTGTTGGTTGGACAGGAAGTGAGGTCGGCTAGGCCAGAACAGCACCCTTGGCCGTGCGGCGTGGTCGACCTGCTTCGGCTGGGTCAGCAACCCCACGCGGACCGGGGGCCGGCAGGTGCAGGCGACTAAGCTGGTTCGGAATCCCAAGGTGGGCTGCCTGCGCGATATATCATAGGTAATCATGGTAGACTCATCTTTGTCCTTGAGATGAGATACCGCCCCGCCGATTTAGGGCGTAGACACCTGCGAAGGTATTGCGGTTCGCGACAGTGAAAATGGCAGTCACAACCACCCTCACCCTCTCTTATATCGCCCTCAAGGTTCCAATTTCTGCGGTTTCCCTTTCACCCCCTTACAACTTTGTTCCGAAATTTCCGGCTCTCCGCGATCTATCGATTGACAGCTTTGCCCCTCTCCCACCGTAATCTCGCGTCGGCCGTCAAAGACAAAGTGTTGTCATCTTAATTTCGCCCCCGAAAACCGACAGTCTTGTACCTAAAATTGACTCCAAAGTTTAGCTTTCTTCCAACGTCGTCCACGCGAAAGACGCCAGAGAATCCATTGCTCCTGCAGAAGCCCAGAATCAAAGCCCCTCGTACAAAATCACGAATTCTCGAGTTCCCGAACCTTCCAAGTCATCACCATAATTGTCGCACCAGAGCAAAGGCCCACCTATCGCCCCACGCATAATCCTCGCTTGCCTTCCTCAGGAACTTCCATTCGCTCGCCACTTGCCGTTCACGTAACTGCATAGTGGATATCGAGCGACGGGAAAGTTCCCATCCCCAACCCGACTTTCCAGCTTATGAGCAGCCATCTTTGGCGCGCCTATTTCGAGAATGACTTGGAGAAGTTTAGAGGCCTTTTGGGTCTATCCGAAGATAGGCCCGGAGGGACCAATGAATATCCCGCCAGGTCTTTAACGAACGAGTACACCTTCGACTTACCATCACCACCCAGGAGGCAGTCCACGTTTACTGGGAATAATGCTGGATCGAACACCGAATCCAAGGCCGTTACGCTGACCAGGTTCCAGATAAACTCGAGGCTTCCTGCCAATATTATTGCGAATCCGCTGGCGCCGAATACAGGCCTAACGCTGTTACACCATGCTGCCTCGGCGAACAAATTAGAGTTCGTGGAGGCACTTTTGAAGTACCCTCAAACGGATTTATTTCTTCAGGATTTCGAGTCTGGATGGACGGCTTTGCACCGGTGGGTGAAAAATTGCCGCCGATATCTGAAGTCAGCCTTGACTAATTTTCGATTGGCAGCTCCCTCTACTTCGGCAACATAAGCGTGGCGAAACAAATCCTAGCGAGCAATGATGGATTTGGTCTGGTCAAGATCAAGGATAGAGGAGGGGATTCGCCATTCGAACTATTTGAGTCAACAATTAAGGTGGAAACGGCGAAACACGGGCCTAAAGCCGGTACCACGGACGAATTTGATGAGGAATCGGATGGAGAACATGAGGAATCGGAGGAGTTGGATCTCGAAGTCGGTGAATTCAAGGGAGAATATCTTGGGGATGAGGCTTTCGTATGGGGCAGCAACAAGAACATATCGCTCGGTTTCAGCGACGGTGATGACAGGCAATTCCCGGAAAGGATGCCAATACCGAAACCCAGTTCCAACGGTGGGCTGCAAGACGCCCTAAACATTCTTGCCCCGACCTACGTCAAAGATATCCAGTTGGCGAAGTTCCATTCCGCGATAATCACAACCGCATCCTCGGACAACCTCTACATTTGCGGTCATGGGCAAGGCGGGAGGCTTGGTCTGCGTCATGAGTCTACAGAGTTCACATTCAAGCGGGTACAACTACCTCGGAGAGTGCGTACTGTCGCATTGGGCCAGGATCATACAGTAGCCATTCTAGAGAATGGCGACGTTTTTACTTGGGGAACTGGGCGACATGGCCAACTTGGGTATCCTCCGAATATCGATAAAAACGACAAGGAGGAATATCAACTGGTTCCACGACAAGTTGTTACGAATTTACGTAGAGAGAAGGTCATTGGTGCAGCCGCTTCAAAACATCACTCTGTCGTTCATACTGCAGACTCCATTTTCGTCTTTGGCAAGAACGAAGGTCAGCTAGGCTTGGTTGATGCCGATTCCCGGACACTTGAAGCCCAAACATCCCCACGCAAAGTCGCAGCGGCAGCGTTATCCGAGCAGCGGATCTCGATGATCACGGCCACGGACAAAGCTACCGCTATCCTTCTCGAGAATCACGATGTTTGGGTCCTGATGAATTTCGGGATAATGAAGCTTAACTTCTCATTCGAACGGTTCCCGAATAGCGGGATCAAGCCCACACGACCTACGTCGAAGTACCAAAGCAAACCGAACTTTATCACCAAAATAAGCTCTGGGGGAAATACCATCGCTGCTCTAGCAAGGATGGGCGATGTTTTCACGATAAACGTTGAGAAATCAACCGCTACGACGACGAGAACACTTCCGATGCCGCAGCGTATCTGGTCCCTACGGAAACGACATATGGCAGTTAGAGACGTCGATGTCGGACAAGAAGGCGCCGTAATAATTTGTACGGAATCCGGGAGTGTATGGCAGAGGACACGGCGCAGCAAAGTTAAGGAAATGCAAGGCGCGGGAGCCTCGTCTTCGACGACCGCTACGGCTCCACAACTTCTGGATAGAGCAAAGGACTACAAATTCGCCCGTATCCCTGGTCTAACACATATTGTGGGCGTTCGAAGTAACGCATTCGGCTCTTTCGCGGCTATTCGCCGGGATGTCGATATTCTGAGGACGCGGCTGGAGGTTCGCAGTCCAACTTTATGGGACGATTTAGGCTCTTTGCTCTCATTTCATGATGACCTGAGCCTACCCGAAACCTCGGAAAAGGCCGGTGAGGATTCGAGTTTAGGCTCTAGCGCCGCACGGGATGGGGCCATGGCCTGGTTTCTACAAAAGGATTTCATCAATGTGCTCAAGGAAACTATCCAAGAGATGGACCTCACAGAGTACGACACTGTCATCAAATCTGCTGAGCTGGACGACCTAGGAGTCAGTGTCCCAGCACACTCCTTCATGCTGACCGGCCGCTCCCCACAACTGAGATCTCTCTTTGCGAAAGCAACAAAGTCTCGCGAGATACATTATGAGGACATCGTCGAATTGCATCACCAGCCTGGCGGTACCTTCGACCTCACTTTCAAGGGAATCAACTGGTTCTCGCTTCTTATCTTTGTGTTCTACCTATATAAAGATATTGTCGTTACGGTTTGGACGAGATTCACCAAGAATAAAGAGCAAACACAGCTCTTCCAACGAGTGCGGGCGGATCTAGGACTGCTTGCCAAACATTTCGGTTTGCAGCAGCTTGGTACGGTTGCATCGGGGATATACTCAACCAAGCTTTCTCTAGACACCGATCTTGCAGAGGCCCTTTCGGACCCATTGTTTTCGGAGACCGGCGACATGCTTCTTGAATTGAAAGATGAAACCGTTAAGGTCCACAGCTCCCTTTTGTGCGCAAGGTGCTCATTCTTCGACGCTCTTTATCATGGAGGTTCAGGACGATGGCTGGCGACACGAAAAGGGGAGGAGGAATACGCGGCGGATCAACTCATTCGAGTCGACATGAAGCATGTGTCACTCGAGACGATGAATATTGTTCTAAAATTCCTTTATTCAGACAAATCACTACATTTGTTTGATAAGGTGAAGACGACAGAGGACGGTGTTGATACATTTATCGATATTGTGATCGATGTCTTGAGCGTTGCGAATGAGCTCATGCTCGATCGTTTAGTTGAAATTTGCCAGAGGGTCATCGGTCGATTTGGTAGGTCCATCAGTTAACCCGTTAGCGGTGTGAAGAGCCCTAATTATTCTATAGTCAATACTCGAAATGCAACCTCCATCCTCGCTGCAATCTCGGAGTCTTCAGTTTCAACGTTCAAAGAAGCATGCTTCGAATACATCTTCAGAAATTTAGATGCTATGATGGAAACCCGTGCCCTAGATGAACTTGATGAAGACCTCATGGCGGAACTTGATGAGGCCGTTAAAGAGCGCCAATTAGCATGTATGCCATTCAGTCGGAGCGGCCGTGCAGAGGTAGAGCTTCTCGACAGGCATCCGGAACTTGCGGCCCAAGCGGAGAACGAATGGCGAAATATCGTGCAGATACTAGAGAGTGGGCCGATAAGTGCTCCAGCGGAAACTGATCTTGCAAGTTCCCCGGCCTCGTACAGGCAGTCTTCGAGCTTCCGAGCCGGAAGCTATGAAAAACAGAGACGTCGACGATCATCAAAGTCCGGTCAAGAGAGGCCATCGATCAAAACACCCCCTCTACTCCCGGCGCAGGGAAGTGAGCTCATTTTCGATATGGAGGATGAGGATCCTGGTTATAGGACGAAGAAAACTCCTATATCCCAAAGCCCCGCCCTCAATCGAAACGATTCATACGGTTTTAGTACTACCCCTAAGACCGATGTTTGGTACGACTGCAAGGGCAAGCAAATCGACAAAGAGGGGACATCTGCAAACCTTAGTCAAGGAAGACCATCGAATCAGGTCCCACCTGGCGAACTGGGCTCTAAGCCTTGGGCACTAGGGCCTGGAATACAGTCGACCAAGCTCGATATGCGGGAAATCGTAACGCAAGCCTCGAAAAACAGGACCAGCAATCTCTCCCTTGGCTTGTCTTCCACATCAATCGAAGCGGCAGGAGTAGATGGGTTGCCTGCCTCGAACTTTACTGCCCAGATAACTACTAAAGTGTCGCAGAAGGAACGTAAGCGCCAGCAACAGCAGCAGCAGCTCCAGGCGCAACAATCTACTCCCAGCCCAGCGCCAGCCGTAGCCTCGACGCCAGACAAATCAACTACAGTGCCGAAGCCCTCGCCATGGAAGGCAGTGCGTTCGCCTTCTAATCCTTTGTCTTTGCAACAACCTCCCTCCCCTCTGCCAACTCCACGCAAGGACTCTGCGCCAAATAAACTCCTCGACGTTTTCCAAACACCTCCGCCCACTCAATCTCCACTGGGTCTAAACACGCCTCCGAAACAAGTTACATCCCCAAAAGGAACTTCACAACCGGCACCAAAGCATAACCTCCCTACTCCTCCACCTCAAATTCAAACATTGAGATACAACAGCAGCGGTACTGTGATCCCTTCCGGTCCCTCAAGATCTGTCATTTCGCCCACACAGCCTCGCTCCGAGCGTTATAACGACTTCCCACCCCTCGGCGGAAGGCTAGAGCAAGTACATCTACCCTTAGCAGAGATTATCCAACAGGAGCAGATTCAACAAGATATAATCAAGGGCAAGGGACCGAAACAAAGTTTACAAGAAATCCAGCAGGAACAGGAATTTATGAACTGGTGGGAGAAAGAAAGCGAGAGGTACCAGCAAGAAGAGTACGAAAAGCAGCTATTGCGCCAGGATCAGAAAGCCTCAGACGTAGCCCGAGGGCGAGGACGGGGTGGGGCGCGGGGTGGGAGAGCTAACGTCCGGGGCCGTGGCGGTAAGGCCGCCCAGACTGGCCAAACCCCTGAACAAGTGAAGGATGTGCCAACTGCAAAACGAGGCAATTCTGAGAGGGGTGCTATACGCGGGAGAAGAAGAGGAAGGGGCAAGGGGCCTCAGGAGAAGAACGCTTCTGCTGAAGCTTCTGCGATGGTTTAACGGATTGTACATTTGTGAACTAAGTACATACGATTCTCGGCCTCCAATTGCATATAATCCAGGTGTTTCGGGTCTGCTTTTGATGGGAGCTTACTCCTTATAATGTCCTTTTCACACATACCCCAGACCTGACACTCTACTTCCCGTATATATTTTACTTGATATAGTTGTACCTACCTATAATTTGATATCAAATGACTATAGACATCTTTGGTGAAGCTGGCCTAATATCCCTAGTCTATCCTGAGTAAATATATGGATGCGTCCTGGGAGAGGAAAACAACTTTTACTCCGTAATATTGTAGTATATCACTATTATAACTGATTCAAACCCCATCCACCCTCCTCTCCGAAGAAAACATCGTGCTCTTTACCATCTACCAGCCTTTGCGCCAAGTTTTCCACCCCACTTGTGAGGTACAACCGACTTCCTCTGCCCACTTTCTTTGAAAGCTCTTCTCTTAACTTCGCCCTTAACACCGCCATCTCGTCTTTACTAACACTCCTTGCTTCCTGTCTCTTCTTCGCACCTCTTCTCCCCTTTTCGGATAATTCTACAAACTCATCACTCTCGTAGTCGACCCCCAGGTCTTCGGCCGCAGCTTTTAACCAATCTTCTTCTTTTTTCTGACTCTGCTTCGCCAGTGTGCTACCCGCGATCTTCTGCGCCAACTCGATTCTCGTCCTTAACGTTGTCACGAGGCTTCGATCCACAAATATGGATTTGATTCCTGCATGATTCTTCGACCCTCGGTCCTCGTGCACCTTACTTACTAACCTTTTAATCCCTAATGCTTCCTCAGGTGCACATAAAATGATCGAAGCGCCCGAATTCTTTGATCTTGCTGTTCGTCCTGATCGATGAACGTATGTATCCGCCGCCCTTGGGACGTGGTAATGTATAACCAACTCAACACCTTTGATATCTAACCCTCTAGCCGCCACATCGGTTGAGATCAGAATCTGATGCTGCGGCTTTCCATCCTTACCCACTGGTTTCGTTGGGGCGGAAAAGCGTTCTAAACTCCTTAGACGTGCCTTTTGTATCATATTCGAGTTGAGGCCGTTTACTGATAGGTCTAGATTCTGGAAGAGATTCGTGAGGCGGCGGACGGTAGATATGGAGTTTGTGAAGACGAGGGTGCGTAGGGGGTATCTGAGGAGCAGGTAGTAGAGGTAGAGATCCTTCTCCATGTTACCACATTCTACTATTCCTTCCCGAAGGTTTTCGGCCATCTGGTCGACGGGGTTGACGTCTACCCATTGCGGGTTTTCTTCCCGGAAGGGTAGCTTCTTGAGTAAGTAGTCCAGAGAGTCCTTGTCGTTCAACAGTCCTGCGTTGGAATTCTTCCAGGATTTTTTGGCGGATAGCTTCTGCTGGAGATCTTTGCTGAAGGTGGCGCTGAAAACAAGGATTTGGCGGTCTTTTGGTTTCGCGTGCTTGACGGTTTTGACGGTTCCGTATGCATCAGGGTTCCGCGCTACCTCCTCCTCTTCGGCATCACGGGTTAGGACGTCAAGGATTTGCTCGACCTCCTTGAAGTGACCTTCCTGAAGGACACGGTCCGCTTCATCGACTACGAGGAAACGTGTTTTTCTGAACCATCGTGTATATCCTGACTTTTCACTTAGTATCTCCCATAATCGACCGGGTGTGGCCACCACAACGTCTGCACCGCCGAACTGTGTGAGTTTCCGCAATTGCTTTTGGATAGATAAGCCACCGGTCAGAGATACAACGTGAGGTGGCGAGGTTACTCCAGAGGCAGTTATGAGTGCTTGGATATGGTCCGTGATTTGGTGTGTCAGTTCACGAGTTGGTGATAAGATCAATGCTGTCAGAGGGTTCGTTAGCTTCGAAGCATCGGTTTCTCTATCCTCTTCGCCCAATAGCTTGGCGGGTGCTGCTCGGTCTTTTGATCCGGATAGCCAATGCTCGAATATCGGGATGCCGAAGGCTAGCGTTTTACCGGAGCCAGTAGCTGCCTTGCCGATTAGATCGTGACCGGCTATTATGGACGGGATAGAGAGTTTTTGGATCGGAGTTGGGTCTGAGAATTTCAGTCTTTGGAGAGCTTGCAGTGTATAAGGTGACAATGATAGTGGCTCCCATGCTGGTAGGTCTATCTCCATGTCATCGTCGCTGAGGCCTTGAAGTTCTGCGAAGGAGTTGACGACAATCGTATCGTTTGGTTTCGACTTTGTCTCTTGGGCCTTCTCCTGCTTCTTTTTTGGCTTATCTTTCTTGTCTTTCTTTTCCATCTTTTCCGTCTTTTCCTTCTTCTCTTTTTTTTGTACCTTGGGTTCTTCCTGTTTTGTAGTCTCTGTCGACTGTTCCTGGGCCTCCTCTACCGTCGGTTCGACCTTCGTCGGGGCTCCTTCATTGACGCCTGTAGTATCATCGTCTGAAAAGCCATCCCACTCATTGTCGCCTGCGTCTGGGCCATTCGCCTCACTCTCAGCTTCACTATCGGCAGCTCTCGCGGCCTAGAATATACCATTAGCCCGTGCTTCCAATTGCGATGTATCTAGTAGATTAGATTAGTCTTGTAGATTAGATGTACCTTAAATTCGAGTAGGCCATTGTTATTGATGACTTGCACATCATCAATCTCCTCCAATCCAAAGAACCCCTCGACGTCATCAAGGCGATCCGGCATATCGACCTTGCGCCATTTCAAAGTGTCCGGTGCGACCGTCTTCCAGCGCTTTGGAACTGCTTGTCCGGCGGCCGACCCTATCTTTCGGCGTTTTCTGGCCTTCAAGGCCTGGGAATGTGATCGTTTCTCCACCATTGGGCCGGGCGACCCTTGCTTCGCTGCGAATAGGGCTTGGTAGACGATGTTTGTCGGTGGGTGGAGGATGCGACGGCCAAGTGTCGGGAAGGCCGCTTCGACATCGAAATTTTTGGTTTTAAATTTCGAGGTCACGTGATTAGCGTGGCCGCGGATTTGCTTTCGGGCTAACCGCCCTGACTCTTCTTTTCTTTCCTCATCACCACCATCACCATCAACCACGACGGCATCCCAAATACCAAGATCCTCGAGCATCGTGTCGTCACAGTCACTACATCAAACTTGTCGACCGCCGTTCTCTCCGAGACGTCCCAACCTTGAGTCCGAAATTTGAAGGCGCGAAAAGGGTAGAAAAAATGGACCATGAACTGAAAGAATACAAACTCCAGGTAAGGCGATTTCATCCATCCACCCATTCTTCAGCAGCGTAGTCTAATATCCGACTTCACCAGCTCGAGTCAGTTGAAGCCGCCCTAAAGGGCTCACCCGACAACAAAGAGCTTCTCGGCCTCAAGGAAGAACTCGAACAGTTAATATCCCTCACAGAAACCATCGCCGAAGAACAGGCGCCGGCCCCTGCTGCGCCAGCCCCACAATCTACCATCAACCGAAAGCGCCCCGCTGAATCTACCGCAGAGACTACCAGCAATGGAGTCGCCCCAACAGTAACGTACAATGTTGGCGATCAAGTTCAAGCTCGTTGGATTTCGGGGGATGGCGCACTGTATCCAGCGAGAATAACCACTGTCACAGGCTCGAGCAAGAATCCGGTCTACATTGTTTCATTTACCGGATACGACAACACCACTGAAACATTGACCGCGAAGGACATTCGACCGAATACCAACAAGAAGCCCAGGGTCAGCCCTCCTGTCGAGGCCGTTCCAACCAATACGGCCGTTATATCCCAGGCTCCGACATTGAATCCCGGCGCTTTGGAAGCAGGGAAGAAAGAGAAGGATGGGGAGGCTATGGGAAAGAAAGCCGCTCGAAAGGTTCGCGCTATGAAGGAGCTTAACGAAAGCAAGAGCAAATGGCAGGCGTTCGCCGCGAAAGGCGTCAAGTCCAACAAGGCTGGGAAGGCGAAGAAGATTGGCGAAGGTAGTATGTTCCGAACACCGGACGGTATCCACGGACGAGGTAAGCATCTGTTCATTCCTTGACCATGCCCCCTTATCCGATTTTACTTTTCAAAGATCAGTGGCTGACACGTTGATCTTCCTTTAAAGTTGGCTTCACTGGGTCCGGCCAACCAATGAGGAAGGATGTTGCGAGGGAGAGGCATATCTACCAGAGGACGGATAATGATGATTAAGTCTAGATCCCGTTGCGGATCTATCATTGTCACCCTTGACATCTTTTTATAAGAAGAGCAAAGAGGACATTCTAACTTGGTTGGAAGGCAGAGGCGACATCTCTTCCTCATCTGACGTATGAGAACCTTTTTCTGGCGGGCTTTGTGACGGGAATGAACTTTTCTTTCGGGAATGCGGGGAATTCCAATTTCATGAGTATCCTCAAGACATCTTTATCCTTCCGTCTTTTGACTGGATATCACTAACGACATACTGGACATGCAAACATATTCTTTTTTCCTCAGACACGGGCATAGGTTGCAGGGTGGTCGAGCAAAGTACCACGGTTACCTGGATTGTTCTCGTTCCCTCTCGGTGCACTTTGGCGTTTTTCTGTTCCATATCATCCTTCTTACCTTCCGATGGGCTTCGTAAATCCTTCCAGACTTTTTCTCGTTTTCTTTTTTTTTTCCTTTTTTGTATTATAACCGATGAACAAAAAAATGCTAATTTTGAGATATAAGGTTAATCTATAGCCACTGCTCTGCGAGCTTTTTGACGAGATTTAGGGAGATCTCATAGGAATCATCTCGCAGGCCAGATGCCACATGAACCTACCATGGTTCTGCGGTGTATTTTGAGTCGTTCTATATATGTCGAGGCCCCTCTAGCCTGACAATGTGCGTGCGCAGTGACCCAATTGCAACAATAGGGTTACAGCGGGTATTGATCCTTTGCTCGGTCTCGTAACTAGATATTTTTGACCGCGGTTCTTTTAATTTACTAATATAATATATTCTCAATGGAGCCATCAGACACTTATCCCTATAGCATTTGGTAGTTTAGGGTCTTTCACATGCACTGCTGCGGATTTCTAAAGCTTTGATCATTCGATTATATCTTCAATGAATCAAGTACCTAGGTACCTGCTAGCTAAGCTCTTCGGACACCGCCGTCGGAGCGTTCTAATCCAACACGACACATTACACATGCGTTAGGAAGAGAGACAAAACCGTCTACGGGCAAATGGTGGACATCTGATAAGCTTTTGAACTAAGTTTGCGGCCCACCCTTCAGATAATTCACATCGCCGGGGTGTTGGAGACTGTTGCAGATTCCGATGCAGAGATTTCCATGACCAGCTCTTAAATCTCACGGCATATTTTCTGCAGAGTCGAGCTCCGATTACTTAATCAGTCCGTCAAGGACTCATATGCACGACCCCATCATCTCTCGACTTCCCGTGATCCGTGTCGACGGGAACGCTCCACATCTCGTCCTTCTAGAAGGACTTCGCAGCCAAAGAAGCAGGCTTCGGTTCCACCCTCTCGTTCCTGTGGATATCCCAGGTTCGGCATTTGCAGTCTCGATATGGCCAGATGACGTAGACCACCCAATTGGCCGGAAAGAGGTCATCGGCCTGCAGCATTCCTACTCGTCCGAGTCAGCAGCCCAGGATGCATGGTTCCCCCATTTTTAGCGTTAGCCACCCAGCCCCGGTCTGAGTGCCGGGCAAGGATCCCTGGTTCGGCGCAACATTGGATTTAACGTCCGAAAGCCGAAGCGGATGTCGATTTGAATTTGTAAGCAGACGTCCAATGCCTCTCCCCTTCTCTTGCCTTCCACGTTGCTCCATTGACCTGGCCCCAGTGTTTCGAGTTTACTTTAGCCAAAGCGTGACCGACGGCACGTTTTGGAGCCTTCTCAGCGCACCCGGGCAGGACAATCGGGAACCCTCAGGTCAAAGGAACAGGAGGTTTCGAGGGCAAGCTGGCCTCTATTTGAATCCGGTCGCTCTAGACCTTGGGACCGGCGGGCTCGTGATCACTAATCGGTTCTGCCGAAGCTTTGCCGACGGGATGGGAGCTCAGGCCGATTCCAGTTGGGTTCAGATGTGATAGGTTAGGCAGCCCATGTCTCTGCATCTGCGAGCTACCCCACCCTGCGATAATCGAAGCGGAACCAAGTACCCATGCATGATGGGCTCGAAGCACTTCGCAATTCAAATATAAGGAAATACGAAAGCTGCAAATAAACGGGCCGCTTGCACGATCCGAATCAAAGCGAGGCTATGACTCTTATATGTGGCTTTTTCGACAGTTAGGATGCTTCAATCTTGCCCCGATCCGGCCTAAATCTTATCGAGAACTGTATTCCATACTGCGTCGCCCAAACCCGAAGGTTAACGCCCATTCCTACAGGCTCAATGCAATTGATGGGGATAATTCGCGGACTATTCGCGGTACGCCCTGTTGCGTCGTCTGAGGGCGGCCGGGGAGTATTTGATATTTGTGGAGAACGTCAGCAGAGGGGCCCTTTTAATTCTACTTTTTATACGGCACCGCGTACGCTCTCACAACTGCTGCGCCTTCTCGACCCTTCTTCGAAGTTCTATATAAGAGGCATTACATAATCCCGACTCCTGAAGACCGTTCGATCCCCAATTGTCCTCTTTCCTCGTTCACCTTGAATTCACTCCGCAGGCTCGCTTAGCCAGCAGGTCCAGTGGTATTATCGTTTCTCGCCCGGATTCCAACGTCCACGCATTAACCGCATCCTGAACTTGGGAATAAACCTGCGCTGTTCGGGCTCACGGATTCCTTCCCCCAATTCGTCTCGACCCCTCGAACCAGCCACGATCGGTCAGTGCTTATTAGTTTTCGAAGCAGCTAACCAGGAGAATTTTCGTTCGTCCGACAAAATTTGCCCATCGATTCATAACGGGCTCACTTCCTTGTCTTACCGACTGCAGACGATACAAGGCTCTGTTGCATAGACAGAAGCCAAAAAGTCCACCCGGAAAACCTGTGCATACACACACTTTTTTGCTTTTAGCTTCCCCTCGACCCTTGTCCCTACCAAATGTTCTAGTTAAATAAAAAATCCAATCCTCCGCTCGCTGGAACATAACCTTCTTCGACATTTATTCCTTTCTTTTCTCTGCCTCACGATATCCCATACATCTCTGGGGCTTTTCGCCCAACTTTCTAGAGCCGTTTACGTCATCTATCCAAGTCGAAGCGGCGGGAAACATAGCCTCCATAGCTACGAACACTAGCGGCCGGATATAAACCATACGGCTGTCTCCGAATAACTCCGGCTTGCCCGTTTGCCTGGCACTTTCTGTTGTTCTCCATCAGGCCGGAGTCCCCTCCCTCGACTTTCGTATCCTTTCGTATTTTCAATCCCACCCTCGAAGGTAACATCCACTCCCCCCTTACAACTTAGCTCCGGTCCTCGTGGCGTAAGCGGACACAGCTTCATACCGTCTTATAACGTTATTTTGCTGTAACTTGTCCCGGCTTTTTTTCTGACCAGCAGAGTCATTAACGTATTGCTCCATAGAACAGATTCCCTCGAACCTCCCCCCACACATCCAGTCCTGCTTGACACCCCCCGCATCTTTCCTTGACCCTGTATTTTTATCGTCTACTTTCTTGCCACCCACAATTTGCCCATTTGACCACATTTCCTTACTTTACGTAATCTCACGATACCCATCTTATCACAATGTCTACCAAATCACCCGAACTCTTCCTTTCGCCTGACCAGCGAGCCTTGCTTTTGGCCGCTCTAAACTCGAATGCTCCACTTAACTCGCAACCTCGATCGAGTTCCGCTAGCCTCAAGGACTCCCAGAACACCGATACCCTTACAAGCCCCCAGAATGGAGAAGCTTCCTTTGATACGAGCCTGTTCACCGATGCGGATGCATTGGGAGACGCAGACTACAGTTTCGACCTTACCGATTACCAGCTCGGAGATTTTGGATTGGAGTCTGGAGCGAATGATAGCCCGTCCAATGGGAATGAACATGAGAAACGGAAGTTGAGTTTGGATGACCTAGATGATGACGAGGCTGATCCGCATGAAGCGGAGCCGAAGAGAAGAGGTGGGTGCTTCCACTTCTGGCTCGATGTTTAAGGTGGTATGATTGTGGGTGAATACTGACTTCGTGAGTAGAAGGGGACGACAAGACAGCGAAGAAGCCTGGTCGCAAGCCAATTACAAATGAACCCACATCTGTAAGTACTTCCAGGCTTTATTTGTCTAGGCTTTATCAAAGAAACGTTATTTGAGGCTCGGATTCGGATTCTAACAATTCCGATAGAAGCGAAAAGCTCAGAATCGAGCTGCGCAACGCGCATTCCGTGAACGCAAAGAGAAGCATTTGAAGGATCTGGAGCAGAAGGTCCAGGACCTCGAAAAGGTTTCGGAGAGCACGAACCAGGAAAATAAGGCTCTCAAGGAGCAGGTTGAGAAGTTACAAACGGAGCTCAAGGAGTACCGCAAGAGGTTTAGCATGGGAGGCGGCCATAACAGATCTCCCTCCAATTCGGTATCGCAAGGTCTCGGCTCTCTTGATACCGCAATCCGGTCATCAGGGGGTTTCAACTTCGACTTTCCTCTCTTCGGCAGCTTCGCCGCACCCGGTCAGAATGTGGTCGGTGGGAAGTCCCCCAATCGTGGGAATAATATCTCGCCCACAAACTACAGAGTTGGCCCAAACGGGATCCTCGAGCTTGAACGCGGCACCCGGAATAGCCTAGGAGGATCCACCAGCCCGCAGAACTCTAATAACAACAGCCCGGCTGTCAGGTCCAACTCCCATAGTTTTTCTAACGATGTCCAACAGAGTCCGCTCCAAGTACATCGAGTTTCGATCGATGAGGCAAGGTTTAACCCATCGAATGATATCCTGAGCGACCTGTTCAGCCCGTCTCTCATTCAGGCTGTAAACAATGATACGAACGCCGACTACCTGACCAAGGGAACAAGTTTCTCCAGTTCCCAGAGCACCCCGCATATGAGCAGCCTTTTCAGTTTCTCCGATTCTCCATCCGCCTCGTCCGTCTCGCAGCACTCTGTGAAGAACGGGCAGAACAACTCCTCATCCTGCGGGACCACTCCAGAAGCGATGGACGTCGCATCTCCACCTTCTCAAAACAAAGCCGACACCGCTCCGCGGCTAAACTCCATATCCGAGGAAGGTGAGCAAAGAGTCCCGCCGAATCGCCAGCACCGCGGGTCCTCCGTTGGCGATGTCTCGTCCTTCTGCGAACTGCTTGGAAAGGCGTGTGGAACTCCTAATAATCCTTTCCCCGCGGCAGGACGTGTAATCACACCAGACGAAACTCAAAAGCAACTCCTTGCGGACAATTCTTTTTCCTGGCTGGCTGCTCAGAACGGGAATGTGTTTGATACATCTCTCTTCAACGACTATCGAGACCCTACCGTCGCCCCAACTGGTGGGGATACGGCCATGAACACCGCCGGAATGAGTTATTTTGATGACGCTTTCCCATCAGCCTTCGATCTCACGCTTCCGCCAACCCCACCGGTAACAACTGGGGAAAAGATCAAGCCCCGTGCTCCGGGCCTCAATGATGACGATGACGAAGACGAAGTTGTTCCAGCAGATGAACCCAACTCGTTCCTGAAGTGCAATCAGATATGGTAAGCAACCTTCCCCTACTTTTGAACCCTTGAACACAAACCCTTATTTTAGGTAAACAAGAAATCTAACCCTGTTGTCTTCTCCGTTTTAGGGACAAGGTTCAATCGCATCCAAAGTTCGCCAGCGGCGAGATTGATATGGACAATCTCTGTAGCGAACTCCGAGCCAAGGCCAAGTGCTCCGAAAAGGGAGTCGTGGTCGACAAGAAGGACGTTGACAAGATCTTGAACAAGCCGATTCCATCGATGTGGGGACTGTGAGAATTATACATTCTGATTGAAAGTACCACAAAAGCAACAAAAATTTTCGGCATTTACAGGAGATAACGAGACGTTTTGATTTTCTTCTAAAGAACTGGGTAATAGTTTCTCTCTTCTATCTTAAGTTTGTACAAAGGTTTTCTTTTTTTTTTTCTTTCACTTTCTCATTTTTTTTTTCTTCTTCACTTCAATTCTTCGGACCTTGATATCATGGATATGGTGTTTTACGATTTTTCTTTTCGGACAGCTTTTCAACAAAATGGTGGAAATCCTGGAGGTCCTTACTTCATGAAGTATTTGGGTCTATCTTACTTCAACATCATTATTGCTCAGCTTATCGCGCTTGGATACAAAGGGTTTTGGCGTTAGTCTGTGTTTTTTTCATCCTTCCTTTCGCTCCCTGCCTTTTGAGTTTCTGTCTTTTTGATAACGAACGTTGACGGGCGATATTTCGCGAGTGTATTCAAGTTGCTTGTATTTCGAACGACGCTAGCAGAGTATACTAGGAACAGTTAGGTAGCTCCCTAGAAAACGGGTGAAGAACAACGGGTGTAGATATCTCCAATCGATCTCATCTATAAGATGCATTGTACTATATCCACGTTTGACGAATCGATGTTTCAATCCTTTGCACCACCATGCACTGTAATCATATTATAAACTGCTTGCAAATTTTATACACCACGGCTTCGAATGTTCCATACGTCACCGTTGCATGGGACGCTGCACCTTCCGCGGATTCATACATTCAATGCCCAATGCATATGCACCCCGGCCTGGGAAAAACCAGACGAAACCGGTGCCCACCCGATATCGCGATGAGTAGTACCAATGTCCCTGCATTTCCCACCCTGCTAGGGCCACAAGCGAACTATGAGCTAGCCCGGGTAACACTTTTTTTTTTTTTTCTCTTGTCTATTAAATCCTGTACCAATAACGGAGCGGAAGCACAGCTCGTGTGTAGGCTCCGTGCTAGCTCCGAGGCTCCGGCTTACCCTCTTGCGTGATTTTTATATATGTTGATAACGTTTTTTTTTTTTTTTTTTTTAATCCGTTATCGATGAGGTGCTTCGTATTAGTTATATAAGCAATCCTTCCTAGCTATTCTTTCGTTTCGCTTTGTTCAAGCCGCTGATAAAAACTTGTATCCCGACAATTCTTTCGCAGAAGATTGCTCTCAGAAGGCCCAGCGTGTGGTGTTTTGTTACACCAACGCAAATTCTCCCAACGTTAACCGCACTCCGTCGACTCCCAACATCGACACTCAGACCTTTCAAAGCTTCTTATCGCCACCAATTCCGACTGTACTCTCGATTCCCAAACGGTGTCCGGCTTAGATACATCCAATCCGCATTCAAAATGTCCCTCCCAGAAACCTATAACGGTCCGTTCCCATCCAATCCATTACCCCGCCCCCACTATAACCTCCCCTCTATGACTAAATTTAGCTAAACCTCGTACTTAGCTCCCGTCTCCCTCGCCATCATCGGCGGCACCGGCATCTCCCGTCTCGATGGCTTCAAATCCGTCGCTTCCCTCACAATCTCCACCCCATGGGGCGCACCATCCTCACCCGTCATAATCCTCGAAACTCCATCGGGTGCCCCGGTGGCGTTCATCTCCCGCCACGGTCTCTACCACGAATACACTCCATCCGAAGTTCCTTCCCGCGCAAACATCGCAGCGCTAAGGAGTATCGGCGTTCGCACTATCATCGCCTTCTCAGCGGTGGGGAGTTTGAGAGAAGAGATCCCACCCAGGGATTTTGTTATTCCTTCACAGATTATTGATAGAACGAAGGGGCTTAGACCCGCTACGTTTTTCGAAGGGGGGATTGTAGTCCACGTTGGGTTTTCGGATCCGTTTGATGAGAGGATTGGGAAGATTGTTAAGGCTTCTGAGGCGGCTTTGGAGGGTGGGGCGAAGATTCATGAGGGGAAGACGTTGGTTTGTATGGGTATGTTGTAGTCTTTTGAGTCCTGATTATTTTTTGCACGGGTGAGAACTAATAAAGATTCCACAGAGGGACCACAGTTTTCTACAAGAGCTGAGTCGAAGATGTACAGGGCATTAGGAGGGGATATCATCAATATGTCTGTTCTACCGGAGTCAAAGCTTGCTAGAGAAGCAGAGATTCACTATGCGATGATTTGTATGGCCACCGATTACGATTGCTTCAGAGACGATGCTCCACCGGTAAGTACCACCACCATCATTCCCACAGCACCCTCTCCGAGTTCAATAACTGACAAATACCACAGGTCAACGTCCCCGAAGTCCTGGCACACATGGCTGCCAACGCCGTGAACGCCCAACGCCTGATCGGAGCGTTGCTGGTAGAGTTAGTCAAAGAGGAGCATCAGGACCTTCTGTCAGGTCAAGCACTCAAAGACTCCTCCAAATGGGGAATCTGCACCAAGCCTGAGGGAATCAGCAAGGGTGCAAAGGAGAGGTTGGGATACTTGTTCCCGGAGTGGAGCCTCTGATCGATCCCCGGGTGGGATGGTAAGATATAATAGAATTTAGAAGTAGAATTGGGTATAGAATATACATTTATGGTATAGATAGACCTCTGGAATAACGAATGCAAAGACCCCCCAGAATAATACAAGCAGCGAAAAACCTCAATGCAACTAGGACCTTCTCAGCACTTGATTGGACCCTTAAATGCTGGAAAACAATATAAGTAGTGAAGTTCAACCGGAAACCTTGGTATATCCTACGACGCCTCATCGCCCAACGTCACAGACTCCCAGTAGTCTGGAAGTTTATCCTCAATGTCCTTGAGCAAGGTTTTATACTCTCGCGCCTTTCTACGGATCTCCTCGCAGCTTCTGTTAGCGAGCACCGTTCCTTCGCCGCCGTGGTACTTCTTAATTAGGATCCACCTAGGGTTTTTTCCTATAATTTTCTGTTAGCGGATGAACTCCTAGCATCAGGTTTAGACCTCTTACCATGGGAAGCCTTTAAGGCCGCATCAAGAGCCGTGTTTTCCTCAGCCGTCCAAGGCGCGTCGTCATCGTGGATTCCAGATTGTTTCGCGGATTGGTCAACCGGATCGCTGGGGTTCTGATGGATCCGTCTGGTCCTACCAGGTGTATGGTCACCAAACAACTCGATCACAACTCTATCCGCGGGAGGTGGGGTCTGAGGGGACTCCGAAGTCTCAGAGTCAGAATCGGACTGGTCGTACTCGTCCAATGGTGGATTTGAGGTATGAAGTCTCTGACGTTTCCGATGGGAATCATCAATATCGTCCAGGCTACGCTTCCGATTAGCTGCCGGTCTGTGTGGTGAATATATGTGTCGATATTCATTATTGCGACGAGCAATTTCCCGCTTGATTTGTTCCTGCTTGGCTGCCAGCATTTTCGCTTCTTTGACCCTCCGCGAGATATATTTCTCCTTGACAGTCTTAGCCTGGTTTACGCAGGCTTTCAAGAGTTTTTGCTCCTGGGTGAGAATGGATTTATATCTCTTTGACATTAGCCAGATGTTTTCGGCGGCATTGTGTAGCTTATCCGCCGCGGCCAGAGCTTCTTCGACAGGCTCCAGATGTTCATTGAATATATCCACCTCATATTCCAGCCTTTCGTCTAGAAATAAGGCCTGGACCTCCGGGTGATTCTGATCAAAGTCCGGAGAACGATCGGGGAAGGGATCACCGCGAAGTATGTGCGGGAGAGGCTTGTAGAGGTGTCGGTGCTTGGTCTCGCGGAATGCTTCGTTGTAGATACCATCTTTGTTGAAATCCATGATTAGATCCAGTATTATCGGTTCGAGGGCCGCTAGCCTCCTATTGATAGATTTGCGGTCGGGGTCAAAGTCGGAAAATGCGATCTTCAGTGTCTCTTCCATTGAATTCGCTCTCATTTTGAATTTCTTTTCAAATTCTTCCATAGGCATATCTCGAAGTGCCTCTTCATCTTCCTCTGTGTCGTCTTCGTAGTCGCCGTAGTAAACTCCGATATCCTTTCTTCGCTTCTTCTTTTTATTGTTCTTCTTTTTCTTGGGTTTGTCGGCTCTGATACCGTACTCTTGTCTGGTACCGGTTCCTCTACGCTGCTCCTGAAATGGTTCGCCTAGTCTTTTTTCGGACTCCTCTAGTTCTTCCTCCTCAGATTCATCCTCCGGGTGGTATTCTGCGTCTTCCCTCGGTGCGGTGATGCTGGGCCTGGTATCACCGTCACCTAACGTATCATCTCCATCCAGCCCTTCCTCTTCGTCTCTCTCGTCATCTCCATCATCTCCGTCAACTTCAGCGTCCAGCTCCTCCGCTTCTCCAGTTTCAACCTCTCTGCTCTGTTCAATAATCTCAACTTCGACCGTCTGCGCTGGGTTAGCCCTTATAGGCTTAAGCATAATAGTCTTCCCCTTCACCTTCGTCTTGGTAGACTCAGATTTGCCCGACCTGAGACTAGCAGCCAATTGCTGGGGTTTCGATACAACCTCCGTGTCGCTCCCCCGTTCACTCGATGGGAGATCGAAAACATCCTTTTCGGGATTGGTGGGTTTCGAAGGCTCGGAATTCCTTTGCGTCTTTCGAGAATTTGATCTTTGATGGAGTAGTCGTTCCGGTTCTGATACTACCACCGCTTCATCGGTCTCTGTTTTGAAGAAGAGGGTAGGTTAGGTTAGGGGTGTTGAGGTTAGGGTTTGATTGTTACAACCTAACATACCATTTGGGTTGCTGCGTGTGTTTCGCGTGCTCTTCTTCTCGACCTGTTGTTTCGATGAGGATTCCTTCACGGGTTTCTTGGATTGCTTTCCAGGCGATTTGTGTATGTTTTTGGCCAGTGGTGCTGAAGATTGCTGAACCGGTTGCTCGTGGTCGTCGAGCATCATCACCGGGCTGCCTTTGCGACGGGTGGACACCATTGTGAAGGGGGTTTGATGCGGACCGGTCGGTCCTGCTGGGTGGTAATTGTTGGTGTGGTACGGCAGCCGATGGCGATTCCGGTGGTTATAGACACTGGTTTATGCGACGGGGCTTGTTGGTACTTGCTGGGATGGGATGGGATGGTGGGAGGAGGGCTGGGGGCTGAGGGGATGGTGTTTGGGGAAGGCGATGGTGATTTGTTTGTGGAGGTTTGGGGTGCTAAACAACACGACGCAATCGGGCTGTCTACGGTCTCATACGACGATTTAGTGCAAAGCCTGGGATTTTTATTTGTTTGGGATGGGTATATTCGTTTCGCGATTGAAGCTAATGTTCCTGCTCGATAGGACCATACTTTGTACTGGTGAATTCCGTCTACAGCCCATTGGCGGCTCAGAATGGTTCATCGGTGCAGTTGGGCATGAACCGCATAGCAACGCCCCGGGGCCAACACACCCAGCTCGGGAATCCCATGGAACATGCACCGGGCATGGGGACGTGCTTCGGGCTCGGGGTGCGGGGGAAAATGGGATATCAACCGCACGGATTGAGCTGTTAAGCTCTTGTCCGTCGTCATATCTCCTGTCTGCTCCCGTTTCAAATAGAAGACTTCGAAAACAACCATCACTCACTATCAAAAAAGGTTCATCAAAAAGTTCAATAACTTCCAAAGGACTTGATTAACATCAAGAAAGAAAAGGAAGAGCACGAACTACTATCAGCCATGGCGACGACACCTCTCGCCGTCCCGCTCTCCGACCACACCTTCCTACAGCCCAGAAAGCTCATAAACAACAACGAAGACCTCCCTCACTTCCTCAAATCCAAAGCCCACCACCTGCTCGTCTCGTGTATTCAGCACTTCTCAGACATCGTAACGCCGCAGGGATCCGATACAAAGTCCACGGAGTCCAGATACGCGGATTCACCATCCATCCTCGTTTCACAACCGGTCAACCAGATCATCGAACTCCTAGCTACCGTCGAAGCTATCGTCGACGAAGTCCCACCGGTTGAGGGACCTAGAAGGTTTGGGAATGTGGCGTTTAGAACGTGGTTTTCGACGGTGGAGGAACGGTCTTTGGGGTTACTGAGGAAACACCTGCCGGAGAGTATTGTGAATACACCGGCGAAGGATGATGCGGTTTCGGCTATTGAGGAGCTTAACGTTTACTTCCTTGGTGGGTTTGGAAGCGCACAGAGGTTGGATTATGGAACGGGGCATGAACTTTCGTTTTTTGCGTTTTTGTGTGGGATATGGGTGCTCGGTGGGTTTGAGACTGGGAAGGATGAGCTAGCGCTGGTGTTTAAGGCGTTTGATGCGTGAGTATATCTTTCACCATCTCGGAGTGTCCACGGGAATCGCAGTACTGATATTGAGGGAGGAAATGTTAGATACCTGGGGATTATACGAAAACTGGTTTTGACGTATAACCTCGAGCCCGCCGGGTCCCATGGAGTCTGGGGATTAGACGATCACTCCTTCTTACCCTACATATTCGGATCAGCCCAACTGGCCGCTACACCTGAAGGTATGGGACCTCCAGCGCCCGGTACTATCGTTGAAGAGAACACAGTAGCACGAGAAAGGAACCGAAATATGTATTTCGGCGCCATTGGGTTTATTAGGGATGTGAAGAAGGGGCCGTTCTGGGAGCATAGTCCGTATTTATACGATATCAGCGGGGCGATCGGTGGTTGGAAGAAGATCAACCAGGTTAGTACTTTGCTTGTTATTAGGTCTATGATGTGGTGCATACTGATGTTGGGACAAATCAGGGAATGATGAAGATGTATGCCGCAGAAGTGCTTGGGAAGTTCCCTGTGGTCCAGCACTTCCCATTCGGCTCGATATTCTCATGGGATCTGGTGGAAGGTGCCACACTGTCGTCTGGATTTATTCCAAACGTCACAGCAACCGCTTCATCTTCGACAACAATGCCCCCACCAACCACTATCCCGGGTAGGGGCAGTAGTGGTGATGAAGCCACCAAAGCACCATGGTCCACCCTCCCCTCTGACCCTTCAAAAACCCTGACAGCAAACCCCACCACAAGAATGCGATCAGCAACTCCGACCTCTCAAGCGAACGCCGCGAACCGGATCCCAGTATCCGCTCTCCGTGGTCCACCAACTGGCATGCCGCCTCCTTCTCGCCCTCATGTCTCACCGCCACAAAATATCACTTTAAACCCGGAAACTACAACTACGGTACCGGTACCGGGTGGATTCGCACCCGCGATCGGTGGTGTAGCTGTGACTACGGCTCCTTGGGCAAAGCCACCTACTGGACCCTCTGGATTTGGAAAGGGAAGCGGAGGTGGCGAGGCAGTGGGTCTTGATCCTGCATCTCCGGATTCGGTGACGGGGGTGGATGCGCCGGTGCGGAGGGTTAGAAGTGGGAGTGTGACTGTTGGAGAGACGGGCAGTTTGGCTGGTGGGAAGGTGGTCGAGTATACGAATAGTCATAGTCAGAATAAAGAAGAAGAAAAGTAGGGAATGGTCTTTGTCAATATTTTGAAGGAGAGCGGGCCGGTTGTAAAAGGCGTTTCTGTTTGCAGCACTTCTTGAGATAGAACAGCAAGTGTAACTTTTAATTGTCACCTCCAGAGTGTTAATATCACCTTCTCTTCTATTTACTATAGAACTGTGCATTCTTTGACTTGAGAACAAGAAACGAAGTACTAGGCAATGGAAATGTTAAAGAAATCGCACCTCCTTCTGCAATGCATACACCCCCAAACTCCGGTTGCAGATACGCACAATTCTTTCAGACTAACAATATATCAACCACAAGACCGAATTAACAGGAAACGTTAAAGCAGACTTAGCCCCCCGTAGTTTTTTCTGATAGTACAAGCCACCCTCATGTTGTACAGCGCTACTGCTACAATATCAACTTACAACTCCTGCTTTTTAGTTTGAGATTCAAGCTTTCCCTGCTGAGTCGCTCTTGATGGCTGTCAAGGCGTATTCCTTTTCAGCGTCACCGGTTTCTTTGATGTAGTTTGCAATGTACTCCGGTACCTCTTTGACCCTGTTGTAGTTTGAAGGCTGAGGTTCGCCGTAGGTCGTGTACATTGGGATGACGCCTAAAAAAGAATATAATGATATCGAGAATGAGCCAATTCATATTTTCTTCCTCTCCCCTCCTCATATCTCCCCGAAAATGTTAAGGAAAGACTCACCAGTCCAAACTCTATCCAACAGCTCCTCCTGCTTCAAATCTTTATCATAATCCCCCGGCTCACCAGCCCTGACTTTCGCAGAAGCACTGTCGATACTGACCCTCAAAATCTGAGTGCTGGACATCTCAGCCCCATCGGGAGGGATACGAGTTCCCTCGTATCTCCCCGTTAAGACACCGTTGGTGATTAACCTCATAGCATAGAGTTTCTCATCGATATCGGTGACCAAACTGGCGGTTCCGAATACGACCGAGGAACGATAGTTCATGCTGTGGCTGTTGGGGGTTAGGGAGAGGACTAGACCGTCTACTTTTGTAGCGCAGACGCAGACTTTGAGGAGGTTATTGGTATGGTTGTTAGTAGTGGTGGTGTCCGTGCCGTTGGTTGAGTCTTTGGCGGATGCACGGGCTAGGTTCATGATACGTGAGGAGACGTAGCCGTGGAGGTAGAGGTCCAGGGGCTCGGAGAGGTCGGCGGAAGGGTTCTCGAAGGAACCGAGTTTTCCGATCATGGGGAGGATGACGGGGAAGTCTTCTGGGGAAGGGTTGAAGGAGACGTGGAGGACTGGGGAGGAGGCGATGATGTCGTGGACGGTCTTGCAGTCGTATTTTCCTGTGGGATGGCTTCAATATAATATACGTCTCCATGGGTGTATGATAGATGTAGATGTAGATGTAGATGTAGATGTAGATGTAGATGTAGATGTAGATGTAGATGTAGATGTAGATGTAGATGTAGATATAGATATAGATATAGATATAGATATAGATATACCTATATCTATATGTGTATGTGTATGTGTAGATGAATATGCATACCTCGCTCGCCGAGGCGGTTGACTTTGTTCGTCTTGGACTTTGGGTACGAGAGGTCCGACATGATTGGTATTAATTTGTGATATCACAAAAATGACGAGGCGGTAATGTGATATAAAAGACGGTCACGATACACCAGACGATGTGTAGAGTTAAAGTGTCTGTTGGAGAGTATAAAATGGCAACCTCCCGCACGACCTCGCCGGCGTTTAAATAGATGAACAGATGAGTCAAGATGCCCCCCCTCAGCAAAATCTCCTTCCGGTCGTCGGCACAGAATAAATCCTCACGATGCCTCAACCTCGAACCAACTGGGGAATTTTATGGGGACATAGGGTAAGGTGTTCGCTGGACGTGCAGCCGTGGTGACACAAGCGCCTGCTTATGAAGCCGTGCTGGAATGAATGAAATTAATTCAGCTCGAGCTCTCTCGCGGGAGCGCAATTGCATCGTTCGATTCCCGTTCGGCAATGCCGTGGCACCTGAGGCTTTTAGTGCATGACGGCTGGCTACATGCGAGCTATCGCCAGGGAGCAGCCACGGAGGTTCTGTCAGTGGATTGCTTTCTGTGGTGTTGCATTTGCATTTCCATAACGTCAACTGGCTCGGTCGGCGCACCCCGGGCCCGGCTGGACCTGCCTGATCCCGTTAGAACATCTGACAAGCACCGTGAGCTCAGCAGAGACGGCTACATATCTACCGCGAGCGATAGGACAGATTGGAGAAATTCTGGGGAACAGAAGGTGGGTTTTTTTCGCAATAGGTCTGTGTGCCGAAGCTAAGCTGCTAACGTTGGCCAGATTGGTGCGTAATCGAGCGTCCGCTGATTGGCCGGTGTCTATGCCTCAAGCCGAACTCTAAAGGGCCGCAGACGGCGGAATCGAGATGTTTTCCAGACCGAATGGGAAATATTGCAGCTGCAGAAGTTGTGAATACCATGTATACATGTATACGAGCCGGCTGCGTCGACGGCCGGGGTATCGATATAATATCACAGCACGGAACTTCCGTATTGGACTTCCACCGATATCAGATCCAATCGACCACGGCCAGGCTACACACCGAAGCAAAGGCAAGCAGCACGGTGGATACTTCGAGCTTATCGATTTGGCGCTATGCATGTTAGGCTGGCTGGCTTCCAATCCGGTCGATGCACACGTTTGAAGCGGACTAAGCTAGACGTGCATGCGCACGGGGAAAGCTGTCGACAAACTTCTGGACCCTCCAATTGAGGCTATTTGCTCGGTCTCTGTTATGACTCCCCCCAGAAAACGTGCAAGATGGAGTTGCAGTTGAATCGAGAACTGCAGGAGCGCCTTTTAGGGACTTGGTGAATGAACCAGCTGGCAGTTGGCAGACAGCCTGGTCAGACCCAGTGTTTCCCGCTGCTTATCGATTCGAATCGAATCCTCCGCACTCCTCGAACCGGTCTCCGGACTAGCTAGTACTCGACCGCTGCTTTTGATGAGAACTCTGCATCGACCTCACAGCTTCATCATCACAATCACACTTCTCCGTTACACTGCCGGAATCAAATCTGTCTTCGGGTGCTGGCTCTCGGTCCGACAAATAAGATCCATCCACATCCCAAGTCTCACCGGGTCCTTCCGCTGGAGCTCTCCATTGAAACCCGTGCCCAGGCGACAGCTATCCAGCATGCCGTATATCGAACACGATCCGACCAACTCTCACACCTTCAAAGCCCATCTGCTGAAGTCCAAACGGATACTAGCGCTATGCGGTGCAGGTACGTTCCCGTCTGATCCAAGCTTTGGACCTTTTTAATTTCCAGGGATTCCCCGATCCCCGACGTCGTAATCCTTACCTAACTCTCTCCGTTCTCATTCGCTTCTTCCAGGTCTATCTGCTTCTTCAGGTAAGTACAGCGGTCGTTCGCGGTTTCCCTGGGTGCGGATGGCTTGGGTTCCCGTCGGACGTATGGAGGAGGGTCATACACGTCCTAGCGTCCCTCAGCTCGTGCTCGTTAAAACCCCGATTTTGACCATAACCTTTTCCAGGGTTGGCAACCTTTCGAGGTGCTGGAGGTCTGGTGAGTGGCCGTTAGCTCCCGATTCCCCAGATTCTTTTTTCTCTGGATTAGTAATAGTATAGCTGATGCATCTTCCTATAACCCCCTTCCTTTGTTTAGTGGAGAACTCATGATGCTATGTCTTTAGCGACGCCCCAAGCTTTCGTTAAAGATCCTAGCTTGGTTTGGCAGGTTAGTTCCTTCCCCGGATTATTCCCATTACATAAGATGGCCTGATCTCAATCCAACGTTCTCAACACCCTCCCTTTCGTCTGAACCGTGTCGCTGATTTTTCCGGTATCCGTGCTCTTGATTATATATAGTTCTACTCGGCTCGGAGACAGGCAGCCTTCACAGCAAAACCCAACGCGGCCCACCTCGCCCTCGTGGCCCTCTCGCTCAAGAATAAGGATTTCATTACGGTCACACAGAATGTCGACGGTCTCTCGCCCCGTGCCGGACACCCAGCCGAGCAGCTCTTCCCGGTCCATGGATCGTTATCGACCGTCAAGTGCACGAGCGTCTTCTGCGACTACACGGAGTACAACAACTTTAAGATGGCTCTCACACCCGCCTTAGCTCCTCCAAGGGCTGGCACCGATGCCAATGCTCAGCCACCGAATATCCCTCTCAAAGATCTTCCGTACTGTCCGAAGTGCCGTGACGGGGTATAGTCCATTCCCATCACCATCCCCACCTTGTCGTAGGGGTACTAATGAATGCATCGTTGCGTTACAGATGATGCGACCAGGCGTCGTATGGTTTGGTGAATCTCTTTCTAGCGACATCCTGACAAGCATCGACGACTGGACAGACGAAGGACCGATCGACCTTTGTCTCGTCATCGGCACCACATGTCAAGTCTGGCCGGCCGCCGGGTACGTCGAAGTCTGCAGAAGCAAGGGAGCGAAAGTCGCAGTCATCAACATGGAAATAAACGATGACCCAAATCTTGGAGGTGTCGACAGCGCGTATGTCGATATTCTCCACCTCCATCCATGGTGTTCCATCAACGTATACTGACATCCAATACAGGGACTGGTTATTCAAGGGTGATTGTGCGACAATACTACCTGATATCCTTGAGCCTATCATCGGAAGTATGGACGAAGTCAGAGAGATGCTAGGCGATATGGACAAGTTCCCCGCGATGACATCAACCGGCGGACCGTCTTTCGAGACGAATAATGCCAGGTCGAGTGGAGGAACCGGAGAAGGGACGGGGTACTACTAACCCACAAGCTTTGATTCAGATTGAGATTACTGCGCATAGGGAATCCGGTTTATAGGTTTCATCCGCTATTTCAGAGGTAATTACGGGCTATAACAAATGCAAAAAAGAAGGCGTTAGAGAAATGGGAAGCACTCTTTTTCGTGGTAGTATTCTCTGAACACCAGCGGATACTTTATTTTTTTTTCTCTTTCTTTACTATCGATTGAATCCGGCCATTCAACGGCGGGATGTCTTGAGCAGCTATTAAACTTAGCTACTCCGTTTGATCACAAACCTGTAACAGACACTACCCAAGACCATACGCAGCCCAATAAGTGCTCACCGGTGTAGGCTAGAATACACAAGTCTGGCAATAACCAATCAATCAGGTACTTCTGTACCAAATACACGATGCACAGGCTGTGGCCATTCATCCAGGCCTCAGCCTGCTATTGCTATAGCTACTTAGCTTTTCAAGCTCCCAAAACAACCCCATCAACCACCACCGGAGAGACCAACATCATAAACCCTTGAATTCAATACCAATCTTAAAGGATGCAAGCATAAGAACCTAGCTTAGTAGAAACTTGCGAGGTGTACACCTCCAGCCGCGGCACCTATCAGAACGCAAGCTCGCCTAGAACCATACCAATCCATGCGCGTTGTCGTCATCGTTTCCCCGACCTGGTGCAGCCTTCATACTTTCAATGTAGTCTGGCCAACCCTTTCAATGCAACCAAAAAGCACCGAATTGACGGGCGCCACAAAGAAGGCTTGCCTTGCCACCGCAGCTAGGTCAGCAAGCTGGAGTTAGTATAAATAAGTCGATCGGGGACGCGTACGTAAAGAAGGCTGCGAACTGCAAGTTCTCCTTTGAAGCTTCCATTTCTGTGCCAAGACCGTATCGCAGAGCCCTCCAACAGTTCAGCTGTAAGTCTTCTCTTGGTTCCTTCAAAAGTTACCAGCCTCCCGAAAACCCCCCATTTTAGACAAAATTCAGAAGGTTTCTCTTTCTAATCAGATTCTCTTCACTCTCAGTTAACAAAGAAATACCTCCTCCGCTGTATCCATACCATACCAATATCCAAACATCTTCAAAGAATTCAAAAGAAAGAAAGTAAAGCCATGGCCGCCTCAGAAATCACCCCTCTCACCGCCGGCAACAAGCCCGAATCCACCACCAGCTCCTCCATAAAACCAATCGGCAACCCGATCAAGAAGTTCTGTCCAAAGTGCAATCGCTGCATCGACTGCGGTGACTGCGAGTTCTGGTACGTTTTTTAACATTCCAACACCAAGCGCTTTAATGGGCTGGGGGTTTCTCGCCTACGATGCATCCCCTGCTTGCCTCTCCCTGAGCTACGTCATTCCTTTTTCGCCGCGATGAACAAAGGTTTGCTGACAGAGATCCTGCTGCGTAGCTGCATCCCTTGCACTATTCAGTGAAAGAAACGGTTTGATTCGGTGGGTTTAAATCAGTTTGGTACGCAGGATGAGGGATGAAGACTGTGATGATGGAACTCAAACCCTGGTTAGCGTTTGCGCTGTATTCACTGGATATCAAATATAATCCAATCGCCTCAACATCAACAGATCATTCTATATGTTTAAACATGTGCTTCTTGCTCAGACCACCCGATCGTGGAACTCTTTTATCTCTCTCAACCATTCAAGACCCTTCTCCTCCTCCAGAAAGGGATCTTCACCATCGAAATCATCACCGGCCTTAGGCTTCACAGCAAACCGCAGATTAATCAACCGCATCTTCCCTTCCTTCGAAACCACCAAGTTGCTTAGTTTAATATTCCCGTGAACTATCCCACACTCATGAACTTTCTCCACAATAACCTTCGCTTTCTCACAGTGGTCTTCAGAAAGCTTTTCACCCCCAATCGACTTCCCACAGTCTTCTATCACAAAAACTTTCAATAAACCCCAGACTGTTCCGACGGCGTATAGTTTTGGGATATATTCTCCCTGTAGTCGATGACACTCATTATATCTATATGTACAAAGTCCATGTTAGCAATAGCCAGCCGATATGGTATATTCAAATCTAAAACTCACGCTTTAAGTTCCGCATCCGCATATTGACCCGATTCATCCACCGAAAGATCGTAGATCTTGAAAATAACGGGTCCAAAGATATCACCACCCGCTTGATCCATGACATAGCCTCTCATCACGCTTCCACAATTCTTCGCAATCGGTGGTCCCAAATGTAAAACAACTCTACTCCAGTCCACCAGAGCTCCCTCATGACCCACGACATCCATCGTTGGGTCGAAATCCAGCAAGTACTGTTTCTGAGACATCGAGCTGGTCGAAAGGGGTGATGGTAATGACCACCCGATCGTCGATGTGTAAAGACACAGGTACGTCCATGCCGCTAAGGGATTTTCGAGCCCAACGCCAGAGCACTGAAATACCGGGGATATTTGCAATTTATCACACCCTCCAGTCCGTCGGAAGAGGAATGTCGAATCGTAGTTTGATAGTACTCCGAATTTCAGATTGTTGAAACAAAGGTACCCGTAAAGCTGGTGGATAGCTTTGACGTACTCATTGTTACCGTCGCTCTTGTTTTGGTTATACACCTCCCTGAAGTTTGCCGGTAAATCAAGATCCCATGGTGTTTTATATTCAACCACAAATCTAGATATAGACACCGGCGGGAGGTCTGGCGAGAAACGGTCGGATGAGTCTTTCAAATAAAACACCCTGTCCGGGTTGCCAATATAAACGAGTGGCCTGTGAGATACAGTTCCGCCGTCGATGTTGAAAACATAGTCTAGAATATCGAGCGTGGGGAGCTCTATCGCTGAGACGGCGGTCATGATGACATCCATCTCGCCGTATACTTCCGTGCGATTCCGGGATGGTGAGAGGTCGGGATACTACTATCTCCACGTTTCACTGGTTAATTGGGTTTCATCATACTTTCGATAGTTTTATATAATATATATGCAAGGTTGCACAGTGTAATAGAGTAACATACCTCATTCTCGAGGTACAGCTCGAGTAACGTCTCGATGGAGGCTTTGAGATCGCTCCACTCTTCCAAGTCGATTTGCAAACCTCTTGGGTTTGGAGGTATCGCTGCACCCGCCGGATTTGTCGGCCTGCCTACCACCAGCGGTGGCGGTGCAGCTGCGGTAAGGAACTCTCGTAGTTTCATTCTTCTTCCTGGTTAGTTGGATTCCTCTGATAAAAGCAGGCGAGTCGAAGATCGTGTATGGAGGGAAGGAGGAATGGCGGATGATGGGTAGATTCTGTGAGTGAGGTGATGGGATGGGTAGGTGTCAGCTTTATGAGCTTGGAGTTTAGATGTTCATGCGTAAATATACTATACGAAGCTCGTTTATGGTATAAATTTGGTCGGGATTATGCTCACTTAAATCTAAGAATTCATAACGAGAACTACCGCACCCGAGATAAACCGCACCGACAAATCCCATATATATATTTGGTACATCCAGAACCCATCGATTGAGAAACTCAGCACGTCCATTCGAACACCATTGATCTCATATGATATCTTACTACTACTTTCAGAGCAAAAGCTGGTTACGCAAATACTCCGAAAGCATTTACAAAACCGAAAAAGTATATCGCAGACCAGGAGATAGATATCGATATCGTCGCCATCAAACACATGCATATGGTATGATCCGCTCGAAAAAAAAAAAAAAAAAAAAAAAAAGAAGGAAGAAATTCACCGGACCCTTTAGCCAAAACAAGGTTCTTATTAGACTACAAAAACCAAAGAATGATGCTAGTATATGATAGATTCTCACACGATGTAGACGCTCCAGAAAGTTATCTCCCAAACCGAAGCGACTGTTGCAAAAAGTGTGTTTCCCATGAACCACCCCCGCCAAGACCTCTCCACGTTCTCCGATTTTTTCGCCCGTCGCACTGGTTCGTACCTGTCGCATATACCAACTTCCTCTCCCCTCACACATCAATAAACCCATACCTCAAACAAGCAAGATGCCAAAACGAAAGCGCTCAGACTACGACCGTCCTCCCGTCTCCGCCCTCCCAACAGCAGAGGAAGAAGGAGAAGAGGAATCAACCCGCTCAATAGCAATCCACCAAAAGACCATCGAACAAAAAATCCACCACTCCCGCATCCTCCTCAAACGTGCCTTAAAAACTGCCAAAGGATTCGAACAACAAAAGCTCGGGAAACGTATAAAAGCCGCTAGAAAGGGTAGCCGTGTACCTACCTCCAAATCAAAACCAAAATCAAAGGATGGAAAGGACGATGAGGTCGATAGGCTGGAGAAGGAGGTTGAAGCTTTAAAACACATTGATCTCGGAGAATTGGCGACAAGGCATCTGAATAAAGTTCTATTGAAGAATAGAGCGTTATCAACGTCAAGGTATTTTCCGCCGGAGATTGCGAGGGAGGTGGAGGTGCAATCTAAGGTGCCTGTGCCGACGGGACCAGTGGCGAACGTGTGCGCGAGGATGTTGAATGCGAATCCGGTGAAGGAGAGTGTGAAGGAGATTGTTGGAAATCTTGGGAGATTACTGGGCATTGGAGAAGAGACCGAAGATGGCGGTAAAACTAGCAAAGAGGCCGAGAAATCAACGAAGAAAGACCAGGGACAAAAAGCTACGGTACATGGAACCGACGGGAAACAGGAAAACAATGACGACTCTGAAGGAGAAGAAGGGGACGATCCGACAACAGACCCGACAGACGATTCAGAGGACGCAGTAATACACCCTTCCATGCTCAAAAACCTCGCTTCAAAGTACCTTCGCAACGGTGGCACAATATCCAGCGATGAATCAGAAGGCGAAGACGAAGACGACAGGGTAGCATGGTCCTCCGAGGACGAAGACAAAGACACCGAAGAAGGTACCTCCGACTCAGAAGACGACAGACCCCGCGGCCGTTCAATGTCTATAACACCAATCCCCGAAGACCAGCTCCGTGAAATCGAAGCGTATGAGAACGAAGATCTCGATATAGAATTATCCGACGAAGAACCGGAAGAAAGCGACACAGACCTCCCATCACTGCCGGCAGATAAACCCCAGAAATCAAAAACAAAGAAAGAAACAGCACCACCCCCTTCAACCGGCCCTGTCAAATCATCATCCTTCCTCCCAACCCTAATGACAGGCTACATCTCCGGCTCCGACTCCGAAGGCTTCTCAGACGACTCCGCGCAAAATAAATCAAAGAGATCAAAGAAAGGACCCCCAGAAAAGAAGGTCCGCAAAAACCGTATGGGACAGCAAGCTCGCCGTGCGCTCGCAGAGAAGAAATACGGAACCGGGGCTAACCATATCCAAAAAGCCAAGGAAGAGAAGGAAGCCAAAGTCAAAGCCAAAGAGGAAAGGAAGAAGGCTTGGGAGGAGAAACAGGCGAAGGCTGTGCACGTCAGTTGGCAGCTTAAGAAGAAGGATAAAGACGAGAAAGATAGGATTGTGAAGGATATGATGGCTGGCAAGAGCAGTGGGCTGGGAAAGAAGATAGTGTTTGATTAAATACTAGGTTGTAGATGCCATTGTAAGATATACTCGCATTGATCACGGAGTTTAGCGACATTGAGGCGCAAGACCCTCATATTCATTCTTTTTGGTAAGAGAACGGCTATATACAGTAAACCGATTAAAAAGTCGTAGTAAGGAACGAAAGAAGCCTCAATATCAGGTCACTTGAGGCTTGAAATGCAAATTAGAAAATTCATATCATCCAAGTGGATGTTCGCTCGGCCGGCCGGCATGCGTCGCTTCCTCCAATTACAAAACCAACAGTACGAAAACTTGCTAACAGAGAAGGGAATAGTTTTGAGGAAGAAAACAAGTGAACCGAAGGGTTAAAAGGTCGAAGTCAGAAAGGGGAAAGAGAAGGAGAAGACAGAGTTATTGATTGGAAGACCAATGTTGTGGTCTAGATCTCGCAACCACTCCTCAATCTTCCTCAGAAGAAGTGTAAGCTTTTAGGTTGCTAGGACGTCGTGGCATCTCAGCCCTGGATCCCGGTCTTATCGGTGAAGTAGATGCCGATTTGAGGCTCTGGAGATGGCTCGCCATCCTAGTCATGCACAATATCATATCGAGTTAGCCATGCGCTGTCACGATCATATGATATCGCGTTCCTCCCACGAGTTTCAAGAAAAAGCAAAGTCATGGGAAGCTTGAGGCGCACCTTTCGGTTTCCGTTCCGTTCCGTTTGATCGCGATATTCAGATTGTTTAACGTGGATAAAATTCCGGACATCTACAAGAAACTCAACGAAGATAACCCCCATTAAAAGAGATATTATAATAATTTAGCCTTCATGTTCGTTCTTTTCGTAAGGGAAAGAAGGAAGGGGAACGTCCGAACAATGGCTCTGATGATGATGATAATCTACAGAAAGCACTCGGAAGGAACAATGCAGAAGCGATGTATGATATGTTGGGGAATGTGGATGTGGATGATGTGGATGATGTGGATGTGGATGTGGATGTGGGATGGGGATGGGGATGTGGATGGGGGGAATGCAGCAATAATGAAATCCATCCGTCTAAGATCATGACAACAGTAAAAAAAAGGGAGGAAGAGGATCGAAAAGGTCGTAATGTAACCCTCTTCAAAGTGTGTTTGTGTGCTCGCCCTCAGAAAGCCTGCCAAAAAAGAAGAATTTCGGTCAAAACCGCTCCGCTCAATGATGTTTCACCTCAATGGCTCTTGCTCTCCAACCCCATTCATTAGGAACAACTTACAAGACCGTGCGATTTATCATCATCATCATTACCATTAGGACGTTTTAGGACCGGGGGCTACTGACATGTCCTGTCAATGACTCAACTTCTTTGTTGTCGTCCTCTTCATCTGTCTTCCTGCTCACCTCTCTGGCATTCGCCTCATTTTGGTGCAATATTTCCTCCAGCATATCGCACTTAGCTTTGTATGCTTCGGCATCGCTCCTAGTTCGGTTGTGCCCCGCCTTCGCTTCGGCTAGTTGGACCTTCAGCTTGCTGATCTCCTCGTGTAAGGCGTTGACTTGATTCCCGAGGTTCGACTTGTCCTTTGATTGGTTGACAGAGGAAGTAGTAACTGATTCCAGCCTCTGAGTTAAAGTAGCAATCGTAGCCTCATGAGACTCCACGGCAGCGCGAGAAGCCACAAGCTCCTTCTCGGCATTCTTGACCTTGGTCTCCAATGTCGTAGTTTCATCCATCAATCCTCGAACCTGTTCCTTATACATCTTCGACATCTCTTGCATGTCCAAAGCATTCGCTTCCGCAGCTTTATCAAGCTGCTTCTTCGTTGCCGAAAGGCTAGCAGAGAGGTCAGATTCGGATTTTCTAGCGGCATCGGCCTCAGCCTTGGTGGTCTCAACGGCTTTCTGAAGATCGGCCAACACGAGTTTCAGTGAATCGATCGAGCTCTTCTGCTCGTCAATTTGTGCAGTCATTGCTGCCTTCTCGGTGTTGTACTTTTTGGTCAAGGCATCCAGCTCGGACGTATCGGCTGGCTGTTCCTGTAGATCTCTGAATGATTTCTCTGCAGCCTCCCGTGCCATTGACTCCTTCTCAAGTTCAGCAGTCAGACCTTCAACAGCAGCCTTGTGTTCCTCTTCCTTCGCCGAGAGGACTTCCTGGTGGTCGGCCGCCAACTTGGTGATTTCTTCAGCGTGCTTGCTATGCGCCGAAACGGTTTGCTCGGAGTGTTCCGCGAAGGCTTTCTTGCTGTCCTCAAGCTGTTTCTCGAGCTCTTCATTAGCACTTTCCAACTTAGAAACCAGAGACTCTCTGTCGGCAAGGAGAGATTCCTTGTCAGCAAGAGCTTGGCTGAATCTGTTGGATGAAGCATCTCGTTCACTCTGAATGTCACCCAGTGATTTTTCATGGGCAGTGCGGAGGCCCTCGAGCTCTTTAATCTTTTCTTCCAAGACAGCTTTGATATTTTCGACTTCGGTCTTGAGCTTGTCACACTCCTGGACATGGAGATTGTTTTTCTCCTAGTTAGCGGAGCAATTGTCAGCAAGACTCGGTTATAGTAGGGTAAAGGATCCTTACCGATTCGCCTTGCGCCAGCACCTCCACGGTTTTCTGCAGTGCCTCGACTTCCTCTGAATGCTTAGCTTTGAGTTCTTCGAGAGTTGTTTGTAAACCTTGATTCTGCTGTGTAAGTTCCTCCAGAGTCTTGGTGAGGTCGCCGGCGGATGCTGCAGATTTATCTTGAAGAGACTTGAGCTCGGTCGCTTGGGCCTTCTGCTTTTCCTCGTGCTCGGCGACAAGTGATTCGACCTTGGCACTGTGTTCCGCCTCCAAGTCTCCAATCTTCTTCTTCACAGCATCGAGTTCACCAGCGTGCGACGTTTTGAGACCCTCGAGTTGAGTACGAAGACCATCTAGCTCCTCCGACTGCGCCTCGTGTCTCTCCGCAAGAGCACGCTTCTCTTCCGTGTGGGCGGCTAGGTGTTGATTGAGTTCGGCTTCGTGGGCGGATTTGAGATCATTAATTTCGGACTGCCTAGTCTCCAAGTCGCCCTGTGACTGAGTAGCATTGTTTTCGAGTTCTGTAATAGTCACTTTAAGCTTTTCAGCAGCTGCTTGACTCTCCTTCGAAATAGCTTTCTCTGCCTCTAGCTCGGCATCCAGCTTCGATATCTCATCCGCAAGCCTCTTAACATCGTCCTCAGAGAGCTTTTCTTTAGCTTCGATATCCGCTAAGAGCTTCTTGTTGGCAGCTGTGACTTCTTGATGCTGGGCCTCGGCGTCCGTTAGCGACTTTTTAAGGGTGTCGACTAACGCTTCGACAGCCTCAAGCTTTGTTTTTGCCTCAAGTTGTTGGGCTTCTGCTTCCTCGAGTTTCTTCTGAAACTCAACCAGCTGCTCCTTTCCGCTGCCTTCCGATGCGGCCAACTCCGTCAACGCCTAAGGAATCAAGTCGTTAGTAGTTTCCACGTGCCTGGTTCTACGCCAAACTGTATACCTTAGAATGCTCCGCATTGAGCTGCGCTTTCTCTTCCTCATATTTCGACTTCGCGGCTTCCAACTCCTTCTTTGCAGACGCTAGTTCTTCCGTCGCGATATCAAGCTTCTTGGAAAGATCGTTTCGTTCTTTCGCGTAGGAATCCCTCTCACTCTTAAAGCCTTCCTCTCGAGTTTTCGAGTGCCCGATTTCAGTTTGATGCAACATTGATTGGTCCTTCAACTTGGCCTCGTAGTCCGCCGCCACTTTTGCAACTTCTGCCTTGGCAGTGGCTAGTGCTACTTCGGTATCCTCATATTTCTTCTGTAACTCCTCATTCTATAATGCTGTTAGCTTTTATCTGGCTGACCCTAGGGGATCTTAACTTACGGTCTTTTTGGATTCCTCCAGCTGAGCTGTGAGGTCCTGGACCCTCGTGTCGACAGCCGCGGTATCGCTAGAGCCCTTGGATTCGAGCTCGGCCTTCTCTTGCTTGACCGTCTCGACTTCGGACTCCAATTTCGTCTTCTCTTCTTCGATTTTCGCCTTCTCTTCTTCTATCTTGGCAATAATCTCGTCCTTTTGCTTGCTGGTTGTCTCGATTTCGCCAGCTAGCCGCTCCTTTTCAGCCTCAAGGTCGGATATCGTCGCCTGCAGCCTCTCGATTTCCTCATCCTTCTCCCTTAAGAGAGCACCATGGTCAACACCATTGGCAGACGGAGCAGGGCTGAGTCTGGATGAAGTTGATGGGGTGGCCGGGATTGTATCCAAGCGAGATTTTGAAGTCGCGGTAGGTTTAGTAGGAGTACCAGGACCGGCAGTAGAAATACGACGACCGGTCGAAGTGGCGGAGGGGGCAGCAGTAGTAGAAGCGGTCGAGATACTAGCCCTTCCTCGCGGAGCTGATGATGGACTAGAGTTCAACCCTGCGACGGAAGATTTCCTGGCCAATGGACCTCCTGTAGTGGGAGTAACACTAACAGAGGATGTTCGTCGGCTGGTAGCGCTGGTCTCGGCGGATGAGGTGCCTGGTCGAGATGTGCTTGGACGAGTGGATGTAGAAGTAGGTCCAGACGTGGTTCCAGTTCGCGTCGAGCTCGTACCGACTCCGGATCCAATGGTACGTTTAGCAGCAGTAGCGGTGGAAGTGCCAGCTGGAGCAGTGGTACCGGTTCGCGAAGATGAAGCTGTACCTGTAGCCGAGCTAGATAGAGGTTTCTTCGCACCCAATGTAGATGTTCCAGCACGTGTCGGAGGTTTCGACAAGCCAGTGGAGCTGGTGCCGGTGCCAGTGGCCGAGGTTCTGCCGGAAGCTCCGACGGTGGACGGCTTCTTGGTCAACGTTCCACCCGGCGGCCGCTTAGGCGCACCGGCGATGGGACGTTTGGTGGTAGTCGTCCTGCCAGAGGAGCCGGATAAGACACTAGTATCCGTCTCTCGGCCAGACTCGGTCGCAGACAGGTTTGCATCGGTCATATTTGCAGCTTCTTCGGGATCCGGGGTAGAGGAGGTGAGAGGGGCATCTGCAGTTGGGTCTGTCATTGTGAGCAGGTGACAGAGGTCGATGATAGGCAGGTGAGAGGTGAATTTGAGAGAATTGTTCCGGGCTGGAAGATCAATGGCAGTCAAACAGCAGAGCAGCGAGGTAGATAGGCTGGTAGTAGGTAGGAGGTAGATAGGAGGTGAGGCTCTAGCTCTAAGGGGTGCTGGGAGGAATGGCTACTACGCGGTTCCAAGGAGGTCAGCTATTTTGCTCTCGTCGACGCTGCCCCGATATCTCCAACCGGCATGGCACCGTAACAGCGAACCTACCTATAATAGACCTACAACTCTATAGATAAAACCACGCGCGAAAAACAGAAGGGAACGTGAAAATGAAATCGTCAGCGTCAGCGTCGAGGGATAAGGGAGGCAGAATACGACCGTCGCGTCGGAAGGGACTATTAATAGGATAGGAATGAAGAGAAGGGGGTCGGCGAGGAAGGAGGAATAGGAGAGGCCGACTTCCCAAAACGAGAGTTTGGTGTTGAAGTGGAGTCGTGATTCGATACATACAATTCCCGTCTGCCCTAATCAAACCGATCCCGCCCCTTTGCTGCCTTTAATTGGCTGCTCTCCACATTACTTGGCTGGCCTGCACTCAGTGCGAGCGTGCAGCACGGTGCATCATGTGCAGCTCTATCGAGCTAGCAGCTCACTAGCTTGGATATCTCGACCGGGCTGGTGGGGACCGGGTACCGTACCTACGTCGACGTGCAGGCGTGTCACGCCCTGTCGCATCGCCGTCGCCCTGTTGAGCTGTGATGTTGATATCTGGCCAATTCTTACTGAAGCGTATACACGTATATGGACGCTATGCTACGGCGTATAGTGTACGACGTATCCCTCACGATAAGAGGCGAAAATATCTTATCGCCATATCAAGTACCTGGAATGTTTGTCACCGACGGCCGGGAATGTGAAGAGCTCTCAGGAATCGATTCTGCCAAGTTCACATGAACACGGCACGTCGACAAACCAGCAGAAAAGTCTCTATAGACCCACATTTAAATATCTCAAAGCAACGTCGAAATCGTCACAAGGCTGATAAATCCGGTGATACCGTTATCTTTTCTTAAAATATTTACTTAAGGAATCAGTATTATACCCGTCGGACAATAAATTGTGCAAGATACCCGTCGCCTCAGCTAGGCAGAGTGTTTCGAGTATATTTCCAAGCAGGTCCATGCACGACAATAGAATGATCGCGAATATATCCACAACATGATGACTGGACTCTCCAATATTCTGTAAGGCGATACCTAAGAACTAGACCGGGCTTTGTTCGCATCTACCACTTAATTTCCTTGGCCCGGAACGGCCCGACTCGACTTCAACCGTCGCGTCGTTCGTCCGGCTAATTGACCACTGTCGACCTATCGAAGCCATATAAAGAGCCTGATGAACCCAATCTGTAAATTTATTCGCTTATCATAAAACGTGCATGCAGTTTGATTTATTCGACTCCATACGCCTAACCTCGCGGAATGACGAATCGAAATGATGTCAGATCATGATCAAGATCTCTCCGTCGCCTGAACGAATCCAAGGATACCCAAAACGCCAAACATTTTGATAAAATCCCACCTAAACTAATATATTTTCATACGGGAAGGTTTATATCAGGCACGGATATAAGCAATATAGAGGAGTAGAATCCAGGGATCCTCCCCGTTCTAATTCTGGTTTCTCGATTTCCGTATTGAATCCAGAACGTTCGAACCATAGTGGGCCTGGTTTCGAAACCGCTCCCTGAAAGAAATCCAGAAGCCTCAGAAGAAAATAACCCATTACAAAACTCGCAAGTGGGGGAGAACCTGGAAACCCAAAATATCTATAAACAGACCTATATAGCAGCATCAGCTATAGCCCGCGTAAACCGTATGCATGACACTCGATTCCAGAACCACAGCTTTGTCCCCCAGGTCGGTTCGTCCCGATGCACAGCCGAAACTCCCAATCTGGCAGTCAACACCGCAACGCACAAAATACCACAAAGACTATATACAAAGCCAGTGTAACATCCGAGACCACTATGTCTCAAGGTGACTATGCGACTGCGCCAGACACCAAAAGTACCAAGGTGACAGCTGTAACGGCCGTTACAGACTGCCACATCATCGACTTCCTATCTTGAGATCATTGCGAGTGACTCCCACGGAATCCTTTTTGAAATCCTCTTTGGGAATTTCACCAGCATCTCAGCTTTGTCTCAACCTGAAGTTTGGATCCTCGTATAGCTATAGAAACAAATTCCGCGAAACATTTTCCGAACCGACTGAATACTTATAGACAGGCCCTTTCGAGCCATGGATCACTTTTCCGATCATCAGACTTCGCTTGTGTGCTCCTTTAATCTTAATATTTATCCTTACTGCATTCTGTTGCTTAGATTTCTTTGCGTCTAAGATCTACCGTTTTTTCACTCCGTCGCGATTCGCTATATTGAACCCGAACGGCTGGTCCCGCCGAGTTCCTGCATTATTATACGCACTTCTTAATCTTTAATCCATTACAAACCTTCATCCATTAAGTAATAATTCTAAGCCGAGTTGGGGAATCGTACTCAGTGCTGACGATAACTCCCAAGTAGCCCACAAACCAATCCCACAATCACGGCCATATCCAGTCTTGCAACCTCTCCATAGAAAAGAACTCTCCACCTCATCAACCTCTTCAAACCATCAACATCTTCAAATCATCAATCTCTCCGTCCTCCACCTACACCAAACCACCAATCCCAACCCACAATGTCCTCCTACAAACGCTCCACCCCCTCCCCTCCCCGCGCCCAACTCTGCGCAGGCGCCCAAGCTCGCATTCAAGCCCTCAGAGACGAAATGTCCACCCTAGAAGGCGCCCCAGGTCTCCGCGAGCTCTACGCCAGAATCATCAACGACTACGAAACCGGCCGAATAATCTGGCAACGAGGCGCCGGGTACGTCTACGACACAGGAACCTACGCGTGTCTCGGACGACATAGTGAGATGTCCTCTGAGGTGTTGAGGAATCCGTCTACTTGGACTGAGTTTGTAAGTTTTCTGTATCTTTTAGCAAGTTGTTTGAATTCCTGGGAGTATTGGCTAACGGATGACCACAGTGCAGCGATGAACCTATCGCCCAGTTCATGCATGACGAGACCGCCAAAGGTGGCATGGGGAAACTTTGATGGTTGATATTCCCATCATCATATGATCGATAATGCCTCTAAACCTTCACGACCGATATATTTCTTACGAATGGGATAAAGTAGCTGGTTCTACTTGGCGTTTTCATGGCTTGTTTTTTACTCTTTTCGACGTTCGGTTTATCTCTATTTTCCTTTAATTCCTACTTAATTCCTTCCTTTAATATTTGTAGAGCATAGCGTAACTTTGTTTAGCGTGCTTTAACCTCCAACTTCAGTCTACCCTTCAGTTTTGGTCTTCGAGTTTGATATGTTTTTGCTTTTAGCACTTGTGGCCTCTTAACTACGACTACATACTTTGACAGGAGTCAGTTTAATATATTATTCGGCGGTCCGTTCTGAAATTTAAAATGCAGAGTATGAAAATATTTTATTTGGTACTACGGTTCATCGTACGCGTTAGCAAGAGGCTCAGTGACTTCGGGCTCGAAAGCCAACTACGTATATAAATGGTTGGTCCCAATCATACTTGATGGATATTCATATTTGTTCCTCTCGTTCACCATCTAGTCAGATATCTATTTTCGTCCCATATACACCAATCCACAAAAAACAAAGTAAGAAAAGAAAAAAAAACTACCCTAGCCGCTCAAAATTAAAAGTAGAGGGAGGAGAAAAAAATAAAATAAAATAAAAGTTTCAATTTCCAGTTCCTTAAGCGTCGTAAACGGGAAATGATCGAGGAAGAGAACGGAATCGAAACGAGAAAAGAGAAAAACTATATCGCTGATATCGAAGAAATAAAAAATTTGGAGAGGAGATGAAACGTAAGGTCGGTTAGTTACTACTTAGCTAGAGAAGACTTCAAAAGCCTGCATATCAAAGGACATATTTTTTGCGTTAAGAGATAAAGAAAACGCGCTTCAAGGAACAAAAAGGACGGAATCGATCAAATGAGGCGAAAAGGCGTATAAACAAGAAACCAAAAAAAAAGCTAAGGCCACAATTTAATTCTTCGCCGTTAAGGATATCTTTTCGAAAAGAAGCGAGAACAAAAAGAGGTTGCGCCGATGGAAAGGTGCTGCCGTATAAACAATTTCCCGAAAACTTGGCTCTAGGAATACACCTGGCCCCGAGACTAGGAATACACTCGGCGAGAGAGTGCCGAGAAAGATTAAACCGAACAGAAAACAAGAAAGGATACTGCGAAATGGGCAAAAACCAATGTAAGCAAGCACAACTATACAAACCCCTTGAACTAGTCCGGTCTTGTAACCGAGACAGAGAGAAAAAGGGAATTCCCTAAAAGAACAATGACCCATCCGTTGTGTAAACAAAAACCAATTGTCGCTGAAAGAGAGCCGTGAACAAGAGATTGCTTGGAAAATGAGGACGAAAAAACGAAACAACGACAAATCCCTCCGGATATATATAAAAAAACCGCCGTAATGGAAAATTAGACTCATTAGTTCCCCCGTCCGCCACGGCTATCGCCTCCGCTGCTGTTACCCCGGCTTCGATCCAGACTACGTCTTTGCGCCATGTCCCTATCGCTGAAGTCAAAGAGCAGTTCATCATCTAGAGGAAACATTCCCCGGTTTTCGCTCGGCGTCCGGCCGTCAACTGGTGGCCGAGGGGTTCCAGAAGGTCGAAAGGGCCGCCTGCCCTGGAACGAGGAGGTGGGAAGACGATCGCCTGATGCGGTGCGGGACGAGCCGCTTCTATTACGAGGCGAATTGTCGTTGAGGGTGGTGGCAGCTGTTGTTTGCCCTGAGGCGCTGGATCCGCTCGTCGTTAGTCCAGGTGTGTGGGTGGTTAGAGAGTCGTCTGCTAATATAAAAGGCGGCGAACGATCGAGATTGTCTATGCTCGTAGGTCGTTCTACGGGCCCTATCATTTGTCGAAGGCTCTGGAACCGACCCGCGCCATCTTCCTCAACGGGCTCCTGGGAAACCGAATTAGACCGACGGATCTGGACAAATCGCGGCGACGAGGGGATGTTCATGGGCGATGTTGTTGCAGTCGTAGAGGTAGTCTGCACTGATGGGGCAGGGTCTGCTTCCGCTTGCCCCCTCCTGCGGAAGTTAAAGGCTGGAGGCGATATCTGGGCAACGATTTCGTCCAAAGAACCGGGGTTCTCTGTTTGGTCATGGACGATGGTTTCATTTTGTTGAAGTCGAGACGGGATCGCCGGTGTATGGGGCGAAACTGCTTTCCCAGGAGACGACGACGTGGACACAGAGTTGCCCGATAAAGCGGGTGGAGCCCCTACTTGCGCCCGATTTACGGATGATGGGTTACTCGTCGGCTGCGGTTGAGGTAATAGTAGTGAAGACGACATCGAATCTTGTAAAGCAGCATTCGAGTCCCTCATCTTCTGATATTTCCCAAGTGCAGCAACAGCTCGTCTTCCGGATGACTCAGAGAAGCTGTCGAAGATCTTCAGGGTCTGTTTCTGGTCGAGCATATTCATGAAATCGGTGAGGCTTTTGTCTTCTTCACTTATTCCGGAGTTTACTGCCGATGTTTCCACAAACCCCGATCCAGGAGCAGCAGCCGAAGATGCAAGGCTGCCTCTACCACTGCTGTTATTGTCGTCCTCAGTTTTGCTAGCACCCGAAGAATGTCGGGGCCGCCTATTCCCGAAACTACTGCTATAACGAACGCCAGGCGTTGCTGGATTTGAAGTTGGGGCTTCAGCTGGGATGCTAGACTTTAAGGACGAAGGGGACATCGTTCCTATCGTAGGGCGCTGTCGTGCGGGAACAGCGACACCTGCCTGCGATACCCTTGTGAGGGACGTACGAGGGGAGTGGCCGTACTGCTCTGCCGGTGACGGGGATGCCGACACCGGGGGATTCTTGAACGGCGACATGAACGAGACTGAGGGCCTTCGTTGGACGCCAGATTCAGATCTCAAGGATGCCTTAGATCCATGAGCAGAACGGGCGGGTATCGAAGCTACCTCGCTAGGGGATCCCGCTGATGATCCACCACTGATATGGAGATTCCGCAATGCCGATATCGGGCTTTGGCTCACACCGCCAGCAACCTGATGGAAGGACGTTAGGCTGCCGTAAGCTAGACTTGGGTCACCCCTTTGAACAGCGTTAATGTTGTGAGAGGGGAGCGATCCGGGTTCTCTGGACGGCAAGTTGACGGGCTGCGAAGGGGCTCTTTGGTGGAGCGAAGGCTTGAAGTAATGCTCGTCCAGGTTAAGGAAATGCGAGCTTAACAAAGTTTCCGAATCGTCCACCCGAAAGTCACACTGTCTTCGGTAGTCGACTCTCACGGTGAAGGTACCAGCGGGAGACTCGACAGCTCCAAACTGGAAGGTATTGGTAACATTGGTTTCCCGAGGGATCAATGCAATCTCCAGCGGGTCGGGCTGGGGTATCGATGTCGTATCGCCGTTCACCACTCTGCAGCATATCCGTAGGCTGCTCTTATTACCCTTTGCGAGTTTCTTCTGCAGCTTCCACGATGGCAGCAGCCTAGCATACGAGTATAGGGATCTAAACAGAACGATGCTTTTCTTGTACACGACCGCTAACTCCGGTGCTTGTTCTCCAGTTGGCAAGCTAAGTTGGTGAATTAACAAACCTGCCTCTGGATGCGTCAAGAGAGGCAACGTACCTTAGATCCACTCTCCATCTTTCTAGGACAACTTCTTTTTTTGAATTTAACGGATTTCCTCGTCTCCAATTTCTAAAGGCGAGCAATGTTGTCTCTACATTATGCCTCCGTTTTTCATCGTCAAGAATTACTAGCGTTTGGTTGGGCGTCAGTTCCTCGGCGTCGAGATAAGTTTCGATTATCAGTGGGGGTGGTCTGCTGTCGAAAGCCTGGGCGTATTTCCACGGTCGTAGATCTTCTCGGAAGATGTCCGTTTCTTCGAGTTCGACGTTGAACTGCGGGATCTGCTTAGCAAGATTATGCTTCTCCTAGAAATCCCAAAACAAAGACATACCCATTTATTGACTTTCCGGGTTGCTGTTCCTCGTGCGAATACAGGTGGGACGTCCATCCGAGATCGTACGATAACCAAGGAAAACTTGAGGAAGAAGTTCTGCGGGCAACAAGGATCTGTTAGTTCACCAGAATCCTCGAGTACGTGTTCTTCAAGATCTAGGGTTGGTGGTCGAACCGTCATAAGCTGGTTGAGTCGTCCCCGTTCGGATTCCATGGCTTTTTGTTCACCGCCTTGTCCACCACCGCCGGAGCTGGAATTTGAGTCCGATCCCCCGCCAGTACTTTCTCTTTGAACGGTGCCTCTGCCTTGACCGCCGCTATACGACACCGGGCTTCCACCGGCCGAGGTGCTTTGTACGTTCCCAGAGCTTGATCTTGAGTGGGAAGACTGCTGTTGTGTTGAACCTCTGGTGTATGCGCCGGAGAAGTCGTCTTGAGGTATATGGCCGAGAGATAGGCGATGCTGGTGCAGCCTTGGCTGCCGAATATCTGATTCCATGGCGCTCTGTATCGAAGATCTTCGGGAAGAACCTGCCACCGCCTCCGGGGGCTGCGGGCGAGAGTCGCTCGCCTCTGCTTGGTCTGGTTGTTGTTGGTTGGGTTTGGATGTTACGGGTTCCTTTGAGGCATTCTTTTGCATAGCAGTCTACAAATCCCTTTGAAGAAAAAGAAAGAAAATGGATGTCAGTACCACAGTATGGTAGATTCTCGGTCCACTATAGTGTAACTTGGGAGGGATGATTTCTATGCGGTGGGATAGGCTTGGGGTGTTCGGTGATTCGATGGATAGGGCCGGAGAGTGGTGTACGGTACCTGACGGTGATAAGGCAAACTGAAAGGCCTTGGAAGTATTGGATGGTTCTTTCTTCTCTTCTTTTCGTCTTCCAACTAACAGCCCGGTGATACGTTCCTTCAGGGACAGGTGCGAGGTAACACAGAGAGGCCGAGCTTTGAGACGGTATGAGTGGTGGAAGGGGCTATGAAGGGGTCAAAATCGAATGGTGCGAAGTTCAGGTGAGCTGCCCACATCCATATCATTTGGAAAACAAAGCGATCCGGGGGTTGTAGATGGATGGGTATCGGTGTCCGAGCTGTTGAAGCGCTGCAGTCCTCCTATCTAAAACATAGGAGAGATCTGGGACCGCACCGTTGGGTGATGGGTAAGGAACAGAATCAGGCACTCCCGAGTTGAGTCGAGGTCAGAGATGGCTGGAAAGATGGGTATTTTTTAATTTTTTAGTTTTCTATCTTATCCAGACTTGTCGGCTATTGAAGTCTAGAGAAGGCTTGCGAATCAAGTGACAGGAGTCGGACAGGTTGGGAGAGGGCGGTGGAGGAGTGGCCGTTGAACGCGTCGTCGCCGTCGGCAGAGGTGCTGGAGGTCAGGCAACTCAGAGTTCGACTGGGTTGGCACAGATGACCTGGTAACTACGGCAGCTGGTTGCTCGGGTGCGTATATTGGGTTGTGAGGGCAGAAGACCGGACAAGGGCCCGACGAAGGAACTCAGCTCGGGGGTCTGTCGGCCTGACCGTCCGTCAGTCTCTCTCTTCTCTATCTATATATTTCTGGTGTGTGAGAACAGGAAAGGACGGAGGGAGCAGCTAAGGCAATGACGGCGGGATTGTATTCTGTCTTTCTGGGACGCAGGGACCGCTGGAGCAGACGCTAGCCAACCAGAACCAGCGTCAACTGACCTCGAAGCCGAGTGAATGGATGGCGGTGTTGCGTCGTAGATTGAGCGATAATGCAATCCCCCACGAAGAAGGGCCGCTAGCTGGCGAGAGGGGAAAGGGGACCGAAGAGGAATCTTCAAATCGGCAGAGGGAGAGAAGAGGAAGAGGATGATGCCTCGAAGCCGTTTGAGGATGACGAGGATATTTCGTCTTTTCCCAGCACGGCCCAAGCTAATTTTCCGGGGCAAGGCAGCTGGGCCAGGCAACGTTGACAGTCAGCCAGGTAAGGCCCGCGGAACGAATTCCAGAACGATGCTCGAAGCACGAATCGGGTCAAGGATCCAATGCAGCCGCCCAAGTCCTGGCAATGCAATGGCAACACCCGTCAACCGTTTCAAGGCCCGAGGGTGACGGGAAGAATGCGAGTGTATGTGCACTGTATGTATTGTCTTGGGGGGGTACTGTGTGAGTGTGTATATACCTCTTATCGGGCCAACTTCGCCAGATGGTGGTCGAATGGGAACAACAGTCGGATTCGTTACCGTGTGTAGAACTATGGCTACCCTCACACGAGAGCACGGAATCAGATATCGACGTCGAGCCGGATCGGATCGATTGAGCTGTGCCGAACTTCGAAAAAAAGGGGCTGCTGTTGGCTCGAGATATCTCCTTCGACTCCTCCGTGAGAATTCAACAGGATAGAATGTTACGGTGAAGGATGTTTCAATTGCTCTTCTACCAGCGGGATCCGGGTCAAAGCCGTAATTATAGTCAAGACAGGACCAAGTCTCCCAAGTCCGGAGACCAGCACGGTTTAATATTCCCGACAGCAGGAAGGATTGATTATCTCGAAGAGCGAATTAAAATCAATCTGAAGAGCTCGGAGTCATACCAACTCTATCTCCCTAAGTTTCTTCTCTATCGCGATCGCCTGCATGCTTAACCCAAGTACATATAACGGCAATAGCACGCAGTCCGGTATCAATTCCCCTGCGAGCTCGACCGACGCCATGCAGATAACCACAGATGTAGTCGACTGCCAAGTATCGTTTCAGGCTAACGAAACGAACGCCAGATACGGCACCGGGGATCCTTTGCTTTGCTGCTGGCTTTCTTTCCTTCTTCTTTCTTTCTTTGATAGAGTTCTCGACGGTAATTATAACTAAGAGTAATTTCAATAGTCCAATTTGCTTGTTTTCGAGCCCCCGGCGTACCGTCTGCGTGTTACAGCGACAGGCATTCCGAAGGGAAAGTATATGCGCCTCTATGCATTGACGTTTCCCTCGGCCGCTTCGAACGTAGCCAGGGATTGGCCAGTATGTCCGGCCAACTTCCGGTGCGTCTACATGTCTCGAACAGAATATCGACAGGTGACCAACTTTGAATTCGAACACTTGAACACGCATGCAACCTCTGGCAAACGTACGTATACGGCTACATGTAGACACCGCTGCGACATACCCTTTCTACCCTCCCTTTGTCCCAAGTGATTTGGTCAGCGTAGGATAAAGCCATCTTTGCCTCTTTTTGTTTCGAGCTAAAAAGGGTCTGTCCGATCGGCTGAAGGTTGGCTCGCGACCACTGACCCGAAGAGGTCACCCTGCTTATGACGTTATATGGAACAATACCTGGGCCTCGAGAACAGGAATAATATAGGATCGCATCATAGCACGAGGACCTGACGTTTGCGAGGGGCTCAGGATATCCCTTCTTCCTCTGAGACTTCCAACATTTAATTTCCAGCATCGACAGATGTTTCCGCCGTCCACTCTCATGTTTTTCCAGAATAAAATATCTCAAAGATCCGGGTGACGCTAGCGACGCCCGCATTATATCAACCGCTTCTCTGACTCACCGTCTCCATGAAGCCGTGTAATCAAATTAAACTAGCAAATCGAAACGGAAGCTGGCTGGTCCGCTCGGTTCCTAATATAGAATAGCCTTCCCGCACATTATTCCTCGCTTATTTGCTGCATGCATCGACAGCTTTTATCGATAAAAAAAAGTCGATAAAATCTTTTTGGTGAGGAGAGGATTGCACTTCTGGTCGACATGCTCGTCTACGCTGAAACCCCAGCTCGTGTCTTAATTCCAGAAGTAGGATCTGATTCCTTAACATCGTTGGTGCTCCCTAGCTATGCTGGAGACGTATTACACGTGGCTATGCCGGTCAGATTCTTCCCCACAAACGACGACACCCACTCTCTGCACCCGCCGTTTAATCAACTTTCTCAGGAATCTGATAGGCTGGGACCGCGGAAGGCTCAGAAACGAAGAATCTATATCTCAGTCAATCTTGCCACCGCTCCCCAGCTTTCTCCTCATTTCGATAGCCGTCTTATACGGCGGGGCTGTGGGCGGCTGGATTGGATCGATGCTGACCCTCTTAACCCCGTTCTCGTCTGTGTCTGGAAGTTGATACGTCGCATCTGAATCCCACTCCGAGAGATCCCCGCAAGCTACGAAGGGAGCTACCCATCGTCCATCAGGCGCATCATCAAGGCTAACCTCCGTGATCTGACTCGCGATATCCTCCTGCCGAGTTGGTCCGGTCCATATGGGATTCTCCAGGGACGGCTGAAACCCTTTCGGCGGGGTATAATTCTCGCAGACCACAAAGGCTTCGATACTGCTGCCCCTACTGCTCCTCGGCTTTGCCACCGTCACCCTCTCAAAGAATATCCTTAGCTTGCAGTACAACTCTGCAACATCCCGTCCCCGAAAAATCTTTGCAACAAAGTTTCCGCCGGGACGTAGTACACACGTAGCAAGGTTCAAAGCCGCAAGTAGCAACTGAGCCTGAATGTACTCATCCAAATCATGTAGACCCGTCACATCGGGAGCACCATCCGAAACCACTAGATCCACGTTTGCGGAGTCTGACTCCAGATGCTTCAACACTAGCGGTAGCGTCGACGGGTGAGTGATGTCTGCCTGAAGGGTAATAACCCCGGGAAGAGGAGTCATCGGCTGGAGATCTAGCGCTACAATCTTCACTTTTGGCTTCGATTGTGCTTGTTGTGGTTCTAGTCCCGTCTCTGATTCTGCCACGTTGCGATCTTTGTCCTTCCCTTTGGCTACAAGCGATCGTGAAAGAACTTGCGACCACGAACCGGGTGCCGCGCAGAGGTCGACAACCCGAGTCACATCTTTGAAAAGGTTGAATTGAGCGTCCAGTTGGAGTAGTTTGTAGGCGGACCGGGCGCGATAGCCCTGCTCTTTTGCGAGCCGGTAATAGGAGTCTCGTTTATCTTTTGATCTGAGGGACCCACATGCGTTAGTATATCGTTTCTGGCCTTGTTCGATTTAGGATCACAGCATCTTTGCTATCGAGGGACAGATACTTACGATTTGCCCATTGGGATGTTGTGAATGGATGCGAGAGGGTGATCAAAGTTTGGTGGTCGTCGAACTAGTTAACAAGGGTGCCGTTGGTGAGCTTAAATTGTCGTCGCCCAAAAGGGCAGTAGCTCGAGCTCCCCAACCATGCCATAGTCTCGTCCGTAGGCGTACGCGGAGCAGCGTCATGCTCAGGAAAACCAGCCAACCCAGGTCCATAATGTGCAAAACCTCATCGCGGGATTGGTCAATAGCCGGCTAAGTCAGCGAATTCGACCACCGGATGCATCTCCGACTCTTCCAGACCATGCGCTGACCTCCGTGGGCACAACACCTACCTCACCGCGCAGATTACGCTGGCCCGGACTCAATGGCGTCTCCGGCGCAGTTGACTCTTGGCTTCGCCCATACTCCGGGCCACCTCCTGCAATACTCGTTAGGCCTCCCAACCGCGTCGTACTTCATACACCATCTTAAGCTTCTGGCGGTCGGGTACACCTCCGGGGTTATCATACTACTCGAAACGGCCAAAGATGGCATACACCAGCGCCTCCGAACATACCTTAGCGGTCATGAATCCTCGATTGTTGCCTTCGAATCATTAGCGGTCCGGTCACCATCCGGAGAGGACGACATAGTCCTCCTTAGTTTATCTCTGGATGGCCGGATATGTAAATGGGACGCCAGCGACGGACGGTGTCTCCAATCCGGCGACGGAGGTCTTGACTGCCGGCCACGTGGGTTATCTGTAATCCCGGTTCCAGCTGTCAATTCCGAAGGAAAGCCATTGGAATTTAATTGGTTGACCGATTACTACGTTCTCGTCTACGGGTGCTCCACGTCGATTACTGTCTTATCCTTTACAACTTTGTCATTGGCTTCGTTGTGGACGGGCCACCACGACTGGCCGATTCTCTTATCGATTCCGGGAGCCTCGCATAATACGATATTTACTGTTGAAAACGCCGGCGGACTACAGCCTTGGTCGTTGGTACGAAAACATCCTGGGACAATAGAGATCACCAAGGTTCAGGAAACGCCGCTACCAATCGGGGATACGAAGCTCGGCAGTATTGTCGAAATCCGTTTATTCCATGATATCAAAGAAGACGATGAAGATAAAGTATTGGTTGTGCAACAGAGTGGACTGTCGGTCTACAACTGCATTAAAAGCGGTGGGATCAGGTTGGAGTTCTTGCGGTCTGTCAGTGAGACTTCAATAATAAGAAGTGCGACGGTCCAGGCGCAGTTGATTTTCTGTGTCCTCCAAGACTGGAGTATCTCCATCTATAACGAAGACCTCGAGTTCCTCGAGAGGATACCTCCCTGTCAATCACCACACTACCGTGCCGTATACTACGCAGCCAGTCAAACTCCGACGGGAGATGCTCAAATTACGGCGTTTACCGTAAAAAATTGCGGTGGAAATTCATACATCACTGGCTTAAAATCCAAAGATTCAAATTTCCAGTGGCTCGATGAAGGTATGCTGAACACTGGATCACATCGAAACTAAGGGAGATGTTGACATCTTCGTATTAGATGTTTCCACCGACGTTGGGTCTAACCCCTCCACCGCATCGTCGGTTTTCGAGTATAATATGGTTTACGCTATAAGAAACACTCTCAACTTATACACCCTCGATCAATACCTGCTGGACCTCCAATCGCCGAATCACTCAATGACAGTATCCACCGCCTGTGATCGCGTGAATGTTTTACAGGCGATACAGCTCCCTAAATCGACTTCTTCGGAGGAAAGACACTACCTTGTCGTAGGTCTCATCAACGGTTGCATTTACCTTATCGAACCCAAGAAATTCCAAATGTCAACCTGTCTATCACTGCACGCTAGCCCCATAAAAGGAGCAATAGTGCTGCCAGCGGATCTTGCTCCAAGAATACGCTCCACTCTCTTAGTGTACTCGGAGAACGGGAGCGCCTCGATTATAGATATCATCCCGGCGGTCAGCGAATCATCACCATTCAAAGTACGGACATTGTTGACCCTTCCATCGGGAATGGCATCTCGGAAACTTGTATGTGTGGCAACTCAGAAGGGCAAAAATCTACTTTTATTAGTCGACGCGGACGGGCGAAAGAGGCTATGGGACGTAGATTCGGCGGATGGCGGGAACTTGGTGAACGATCCGGATTCTCCAAAGTCTGCAACGTTTCGCGAAGGCCATAGCCCTGAAGAGCTAGATAGCTCGAAAGAGCCGTGGCGAGAGCATTGGCTCGTCGGCAGCAAGATTGGGGTTTCTCCGGGCGTGTCGAAGCCGATTGTGCAAGACAGCAAGGTCCCAAGCTCGCATGGATACCCAACTGCCACTGTGGATATATTCGCGATTCTTCGGTATCTCTATAAACAGACGAAAAACACAGACAGAGAACAGGTTCTGGCACCGGATGATGAGGTTCTTCTACCCGCCAGAAGCCTGTTAACCGTTTTAGTGGACTATTTGGGAATACACGGTAAAGGTGGAGGATTGTCCGACAAGAGCCGGATCGAACTCTCGCAGCTACTCATTGAAGGCCATACAACCAAGATATCGATCGCGCAGGCAGGCTGTGATGGTAACACATCGATTCTGTTCCGGGATTGGTCTGGGGACCGGGGCATTGAATGGAAGGTTTTAAGCCCTCGGAGCCGGACGCAGCTTATGATGTCGGTTTGTTCTTTGATATATACTATCAGCCACCTGACAACAGCATCCGAAGCAATCTCGGACGGAGAAGGGTTGTTGAAGAAGACCCTCACTTCGATACTTCGACGGGCGCGAGAAAGTGGAGGAACGGGCTTGGACCTTGCTTTGTTATGCGAATTCTGGACGGATCCAAATCGTGAGTCAGGATATCGCAGAAGACGATTCATTATAGAATGAAACTAACGATAAATATAGCGTGGGTTCGAGACTCGTGTCGAATCCTCTTAGAGTCAGAACTGTCTCTCCTGAAGCCGGAAAACGTCAAAACAGTTATCGAATACTGGCAGGATTTCCGTAAGAATATCTGAGTATCTCCACATCGTATACATGGAGCTAACATGCTTATGCCCAGTACCGACCCAAATTTCGCCGGAATTATTTTCTCTAGGTGAAGTCCTGAGATCCGTTATAGTGTTATCGGTCATCATTGTATCACTAGATATCAGCAACGAGTCGGGATTCAAGATCGATAGAGGGTAAGTAGTCTTCACATTATGAGCGATATACCTGTTCTCTGACCCTTTTCCAGCCTACGCCGCAATGTCGCCCTCTCGATCGAACTATTCCTCACCGACAACGATAAAGTGTATCAAGACGTCGCAATCGATCTCGTCAGCGAGGGCTGGCTTAGTTGGCAGAATGAGTTCGATTCATTCGAAGTGATCCACATCCTGATGCGTATACTCGCCATCCCAAATCTTACCCAGGAACGCATCACCAAAATAAACTCCGCGTTCATTAAAATCGCCCAAAAGAATGCTCCTTTACTCGCTTCGGGTCTGGCAAATTGTATTTCTCATGGTTCGCCTGAGAAGGGCATCGCATCGAATACTCTGACAGAACTTATCAACCTCAGCATCGCGGCGAAAAAGACGGTGGTTTCAATTGTCCGTTCGGATCCATACCTTTTCGCCGAACCGGAGATTATAAAGGTAGTAATGGATGCTATCGTCAAGATCATAGACCCCCAAGGCGGGCAGATTCGGGACAGAGTTCTACAATACGTCTCCGAAGTCGTGAACGAGGTCACGGACGCATATCCCACCGTTGCGTTCCACCGCCCCACTCAGAAGCTCGCGATCTCATCTTCCCCCCGCTCGGTCACCATCTACGATCTTAACACCGCGAAGCCGGTCGCGAGTTTGGAGGGCCAATCTAAGACTGCACAGTTCCTCACATTCAGTCAAGACGGGAAAACGATCGTGGCGGCAGATCTGGATGATAGTCAATTACTCGTTTGGAAGATCTCGGTTAGCATATTTTCGAGTTTTATGGGCGCCGCGGCGGGGATCGGGATTGGTGCGGAGGGAGTGGGTGTTATTACGGCGAAGGGGAAACACGGGTTTAAGAATTCTAAGGGTGTGGGGATGGTTAGGATTGAGTTTACGGGAGAGAGGACGGTGAAGGTTACGGCGGGGCCGGATGTTACGACTGTAACTATTTAGTAGGTATGCCTGAAAATGTGAATTGACATGAAATTACTCGGGTTCATCTTGTTTGATCCTACCATGGGGAGCAGAAGTGAATGAATATCTGATAACCATAGGCCCGGCCGCGACTCGAACTAATTATCTTTGTTTGTATATATTGACCCCCTTATATACAGGTACTTGGAACTTATTGCTATGTACAAGTGATGGAATTTCCCTGATCCGTGAAGGTTGGGTAATAAACCTCGATCAAGATTGTTCTGTGCACCAGGATGTTCTCGATGACTCCCTACAACAGTATAACGAAAATAACCAAAGCACCAAGGAAGATGGGGCTCAAAGGCCGGAAGGAATCAGCTGCGTTCGAGCCAGTAGTTGTACTACCAGGACTATTTTCTCGAGTTTGTGAAGCAGCGCCACCACCTCCGCAGTATGCACTGGTGTACCTTGCAAGCTCAGAAGCTGCGGAGGGAGAAGCGGTAACCAAATAGTCGTAGCACCCACCGACGACACTCGGAACGCCATTTTTACAAAAGCAATCCACGACAGGAGCCGCAGTGATATCGGGTGCAAAGACAGCGCCACATGCAGCGAATGAGCTGTCAACCGATACGCAGAGTTGAGCGGCAGGGTCCGACGTTGTTGGACTTGAACTTGTAGTTGGAACAACCGAAAAGTAGCTCCGGGATGAGGCGCCGCTACTTGATAACGTATTTGCGATATCATTGCAAAGACTTGGGGTATCCTCCAGCGTTCTTGCCGCGGTTAGGCCTGCGCCTTCGGTACGGTCCGCCTCGTTAACGCATGTCTGTGCGAGAGCCACGAATCCGGCCGGTCCTGGGTCCAGACAGAAGCAGTCATAGAATTTTTCGTATTTGGAGGTGTCTGTGCTTCCACGGACGGCTTCTCCACCACAACCTTCGAAGCGTTTAAGAGCAGCGGTGCAAGATTTCGGAAGTGTGTACTGTGCCTGAGCGGTTGCGGCGAGTATCAGGCCTGAGGTGACCAGAGGGAACAGCATTTTCGACTTTCGGTTCCTGTGCGTTGTGTGGTATTTTTTGGTATGCGAGACTGAAACTTTCGATTCTGTAATGAAAGAAGATATCGAATGTTCACTTTGGGGAATAATTATACTTTAAAAAATTTGCAGGAATTGACTATATCTCGCGGTGAAAGGAGAATTTGGAATTTTATATATACTACAAGCATCTCCGAGGAGCCTTAGATTTTTTTAGGTGCCTATCATACACGTGGTGTGAATCTACTTCGTCGCTGGATTCCCGAGATCGTATGTCGTCTTTGAAAATTTAACCGGTCTCAGGTGCAAGCCACTATTTCAAAGTCGCGGTTTGGACGATAATAGTCTCAAGTCCCTTCCCTAGCCCACGCATAGAGTTCTCGCCTTTTGAAATGCTCAATAAATTAATCGCCACTTGTTGTGACCTAGCTTCGGGCCTGGTGTGAACAGGGATGGGAGCCTGGTACACTTTTATATGCACTGAACGAAAACCGTGGGATTTTTTCTTGACTTGCCGAGAAATTTCTCCTTTACCCGTCAAAAAGCTTAAACTTAAAATCGAAATGGTGGAGTCCTGCATCGTTTCACCACTAGATTTAGGATAGCGTCCCTGCGATGCACTTTTGGATCTGTTTCCTCTCGAAATCTGTGGGGATGTCCGCGGCTTTGTTTCGATATAGTTAGATTTTGCGCAGGGTGCTGAGTACAAAAACTCATAGCCATTAGGTAATTGGCGCTTGGGGCACATATATTTTACAAGATGGGTGGATATTGTATGCCCAGCTGTAATATACGTATACATGTCAAGTTGAAGTCGAATCCGTTTCTGCCGTTCAGGGTAAAGACCAATACTCTGCTTAAAAACTCCGAAAAGTCTTTTAGTACGCTCGTATAGCCAGTTATCGTGTGTACACTTAGTATATAGACATACAGAAAGTTTATTAATTAGATACATAAATGTAGATATAAAGTTAATCTTGTAGCTATAGACTAACGTTAACATGCAAAATGCTTCATGGGATATCATAATGAGCGTAATACTTCGTCTGCAAACCTTCAAAAGTCCTCAGGAAACGCCAAAATTGGGTATATATATGCATCAAACAACTAGGAATACGTGCCTCGCTCGTGATGTGCTCTCTATATTTATTATATATGGGTTAATGTGTCTCCCATCTGGTCTTTTCTTGTTTTCTTTCTTTTTTTCTTTCGGGTTTTGTAAGTGTCTTGTTGTTCAATTGCAGACCGCTTAGGGCTTTCGTCCCGTCCAGACCCCACTCTTCCAGAAGTTGCACCTGGCAGCGTCAGTATCTGGATCGTCTCTCATCCTGAAACCGAGGATATCCATGTCCAATGCTCTAACCTCGGCACCAATGACAGACTTTGACCACTCGCTAGTCGGCGGCAACCCGCCTCTCTCGCGGTAGGTATTCGGGTTACCTGTCCGCGTAAAGCTTGTTATATAGCTCTGCCACCCAGTAGCTAGATTCTTCGAGGTAAGGAAATCAAGGCTGAAGTCAAGCTCGATTGGGCCGATGTTGATACCCTGCGACCAGAAGGTGAAGAGCAAATCCATAGCGTGGATTCCGGGGATCACAGAGAATTGGTAGTTGTAAACCTTGCCGGCGTATGCTTCGGCGATGAAGCGCGCGTTGCAGGTAACGATGAATTGGCCGATGAGATCTGCGGAACGAAGGAAGTTCGTTAAGTATTTCCGGAACAAGCCTGGCTTTGGGTAGATGTCCAGGATTTGGTTGAGAGTGGGCTTGGTAGCGTTGGTAAAGGTAGTGCTGATGACGTTGAAGACGTCGTTCTCGCTGGCGGGTGAAGTGCTAGTGAACAGGAAACCTTCGTTGGAAGTATGTCCGACCATTACCCCGTCAAGGTTCTTCCAGTAGTTACCCTTAGCGAATTCGAGGGATGGAAGATCCCTAATAAAACTATTATCAACGGCTGGGCCGAAACCGAATTGCCCATATGGTTGAGACATAATAACCCGTCGACTCGCTAGATCAATTTTGTCCGTAGACTGAGCTCTGAGGCAGGCAAGCCCCTTGCCAGCGCATCCGGCATGGTCTGCGAAGCTCGCGTACTGCGTTTCGAGTCTGCCGCCATCGTATTGTGGGAACCACGCCGGAGACTGCAAAATCGCTCTTTTGAATAGTGGATCAACCGTTCCACCATATGCAACCAAATGATGGGTAAGACTTCCGGCGCCTGCGCTTTCGCCCATAGCAGTGACAGAGTTTTTATCTCCTCCAACGAGACCGATATATTCTTGCACCCATTCAAGAGCGGCACGTTGATCCCAAAGCCCTGCGTTTGGTACACCCTCCTTCTCGACAGTTGGACCAGCAAGGAAACCGTATGCGCCCATTCGATAGTTTGGAGCAACCCAGATCATCTGGTTTTGCGCGGATTTCATAAGCGGGACACCGTTGTAAATGAAGAAGTTTTTCGATCCGAGAGCTAAAACGGCGGATGTCAGTTAATAGAAGTTCTAGGAATCCAGACAATTGCCTGCAACCCATGGAACGCATGAACTTACAATATCCACCGCCATATACCCAAAACATAACGGGGAGATTCTTGACTTGGCCCTTGATAGCGGCAGCTGGCACGAAGAGATCGAGGAATAGGCAATCTTCGGACTGGGGCTCGATGGTGATAATCGGATAGGCAACTATTTAGGAACTCGGTTAAGGTCTATGCGCATGAAACTTGATATTAAGGACTACATTCCGTAGCTTGGAATTCATGCTTACTTTTGAGGTAGTCAGGGACCGCCTGCATACACTGATAACCAACTTTGCCTGTCTGTATTCCCTCCTCCTTTAATGGAGGCGCTGGTTTCTGCCATCGTAGAGCACCAGTTGGAGGAGCCGCAAAGCGAATGTTCTTGAACTTGTAGAGCTACAGCAACGAAGTTTCGTGTTGTTAGCGTGGCAAGTTACACAGACGCCGAAAAAGGAAAGCCACCAGAACAGCTGCGACAACGCAGAATTGTTCGCTTAAGCAGTTCGGATGGCTTGCAGCGGGATGGCAAACGCAAACTTGAAACCTACATCATTCAGAATATCGTAATCTGCTGCTCTGTAAGTGGCATATGGCAACTTCAACAATGGCAAAGCTGAGTCTGGGGTGAAATCGATGCCAATGCCGATTCCAAGTCCGATATCTGGCTCTGCAGCTGGTGCCGCCACTGGTACCGCAAAAACCGACTGGGAAAATAATCCCAAGAGTGCGAGGAGGGTCGTAGCCAGTTCCATCTTTCTCGTCGCAGAGTTGAGTATATATTTTCAACAAAAAAAAAGAACAAATACACTGAGAAGAATAAAAGAACAGCGACAAGAAATCTCTGGCAGTGGGCTACCAGAGGAGGAACCGGCTTCGACGCTATCAAGGAGAAGAATCTTTCAAATCGAGGGGATCTATGAGAAGTTTTATACCCTCTAACCTCTTCAAAACCGTCCCACAGCGATAGCTAGAGAGCTGCCGGATTGGCCCTCCGCCAGCCCGGTGCTTGCATTCCGACGAGGCACCATGCTCATCTCCTAGTTTTAGGAGCTTCAGATGCCAGTTGGATTGGGCGAGACGATCCCTTCTAGAGTCGCTGGAACACTAATAAGGTTAACTCGGCTCCGGGCATGGGGCCTGGCATATCCAAAAAAGAAATCCCTCTTTGCCTAGCCTCCAGGGACCTTGCCAGCGCCATTGGCATCCTGCCAATCTCTGGTATTCTATTTTGACCAGATGTTTTCTGGAGTTGAATCGTTGCGGGGAGCATCTATTCCGTGCAAGGTAGGAGCGGTGCCCACAGAAAGCTTGGCGCGTGAAGCAGCTGATACATCTAGGCATTACGAGTGATGCACTGTTGCACGACGCAATCCGTACAACGGGTTGAAAGCCTAGCCTCGAATCCGAGCTTGGGCAGTGAGATCGAGGTTGTGTAGCTCGTGTTGGCACCGTATGCTCACAAATAGTATACAATCGGCATCTATTCCTCCTTCTAAATTCTATTCTCCTGTACCATTTCAGATTGGCAGCCTGTCAAGGACGGATTCTCAGATACAAATTCAACAGGATGCATTGGTTTGTCGATCTCATTCTGTTTCGTTTATTCATGTCCCAATGACAGCCTCCTCCTACAGGGGTCCGTATTGTTCTCCAAGACCTCCTCGTGTATGCAAGTATCTCGTACCAACGCCACCAAACCAGGTTGCATTCGATCGAACCTCGTGCTCGAGGGCCGCCGACATCAACCTGGAATTTTCTTTGCTTTCACTCGTGATACCGATTTTTAAAAAACAATTAATGTCTTACATATGCATATGTGATACGGCACAGTCTGCCGAACATAGTCGGCCTTGAGGCCGCCGGTGAGTATGTGCCAACGGCGCCGAATTCTTGGTTCACGTAGAATCTCAGGCTGGTTTCTTAAATTCAAGCCGGTTGCGTGGAAAAGGGTAAGGATCAGTCGATCCAAGGTCCAAGGGTGAACCAACCACAGTTAGGGTCTCATGTGAACAATTGTCAATGTTGGGTCTGGGGTGTCTATATTGAAGCCATGTAAGTACATGTACATACAAACATCGGTAGGTATAGCTGCAGAATTAAATCTTGGGTGGGCGGGCTTTCGGCGCCTGCTCGTAATCGATAACATGGCGATCAAGTTTGGCCAGGAACGAAGCGCAGCGTTCTGGTCCAATCGTTCGCCCAAACTTTCGCACACGGGAAATTGCCGTCCAACGTCCGCCGACGTCTTCAACCAACACAACGGTCAGGCCGATAGTTCTATCTATCAGTGTGGCGAATTCAAAACGACCAGGCTCGATATCGCAAAAGGACCGTCCAGCGTTTGGGACAATTCCGTTCCTGGTGGACCGGCGGAACCGTTTCACGAAGCCGGTGGACTTCCTCTAAGCCTCGAAACTCAATTCCGTCGAATCGTCCCATATCGGGCAGCTTCAAAAAGTCATGGCTGATCAAGCTTTTGGGAGCATACCACGAGCTCCCTGTTTTGCTCTATGCCGTGCAGCTGTCAGAAGTGGGGTTGCTAGCTACCTACGTACAATTTTGCAATGCAATTGATTTTAAAGACACTGGTATTTGCGGGTTCGAAGAGTGGTCTGAACAGTAAGGCCATCAGAGGTTCCGTTTGCGCAAGAATTCTGCTTGGCTGCGGGTTTTTCAACTTGTTATGCATAAAACCTCGTCTTTTTTTGCGGTTAGGCAGGGGATAAAAAAGGTGGGTTAGAAAGATTAAGCCGTCATCTAACGCGATTCCCCTGTTTTCCGTTTTTACTGCAATCTCCTGCAAAGGGAACACTCCTCCGTCCGGGCTGCATCGCTGATGAAGATGCGAGATCTGGAGTGATTGATCCACGGATTGCCCTCTGTTTCGTCGATACCAACTGAGAACTCGGTGAGCTCCTGTTTACGGACAATCTGACATCCGACGATAACCCTCGAAACGGCAGCACCATTTTATCCGTTCTCTCTCCAGTCAAGCGTCGCCGTCCATTCCACGCGCGGCCACGTCAAAACATCGTTGTGGTTGAGCTTAACTTGTGTTGCTCCTGCCGAAGAACGTCTAGTACCTCCCGAATTATCTTAGCTGCCGCTCCAAGGTCACCATGTTCAACTTCGCAATGGGGCCCCGAATATCTCCTCCAATTATTTGCTCGCCATTGTTACTTAGCGCCGTACGAAATGGAAAAAATTTGATCCTGTCGGGAATACTTTGGAACGGCGACGTTTCCGAAAGACCGAGTCGAGCATGCGAGTCGAATCCCACATTCCAGCGTTGAAGATTGTTTCAAATCGATTTTGATTCGAACTAATTCGTTGGATTCTGGTGTTTTTCCCCAGGCCGTGCCGGTGAAATTTGGCCCTTGTTAGCCAAACTGTGAGGACAATTGGCACGAGATTGAAAAGTCGTCAAATTCTTTCACATGTTACCGAGCGGGCGAACGGGGCCTGTATTTATAATTCCATGTTGGAAAACTGCATAATGGCATATGAGGCAGCAAAGCCGTCCGTGCGTCTATAACGTAACTGATAGACGTATATACGAGGCTGCAGAGAGACATCATCACGAAGTGTTACCCCACAGATGCAACTCCACAACATCGAGAACGCTAGACCGGGGTCATGGGTGGACGAAAAATACCGAACAAGGTCCAGGAGGAATAGCCCCGGACCTAAACTACCACACACCCCGCTTGGGGCTGGAGAATCCCCGTTCATCATGCATTTTCTGGAGGTATGGGGCTATAAGTTTAAGAACTCCACGCAGTCTTTGTAGGAATTCGGTCGTTAACATTTTCTTAGGATTTCTCAGCCCCCCAAATCTTGTGCTTAAAAAGTATCATACCTTCCTAATTGAGCTCCCGCGAGTGAACGGGCAGACTATTTTACCAATCATCATGATCTCTTTTTGTCCACGAGGCCACTGGGTAGGGACCAGGGCAGTTGTATTCCGTGACGAGGTAGCTACCCTATCACAACCGTCGTTTATTCAATGTTGGTCGACAGACATCCCGCGCTCGTCCCCGACCTCGAGCTTAAGCTCCAGACTGCGGGGAAATCATATTGCCAGTCCCGACAATATAACACAGCCAATGAGAGACGGTGTCCTTGACGGACGAGTTCCCCGATCTAGTTTGGCGGGTCTGTGTTCTCGTAACCGAAGTGGAGCCTGCGCAGGCACCCACGGCACAGATACTCAATGCTGGACCACGCGACCCTCTGGATGACGAAATATCGTACTGTGGATTGGTAGATCCGTATCCTTGGGCTTGTATTTTGAGTATTGCTAGGTTGCTCGTTTTGTAAGGTTGCGTGGAGCTTTGATGTTGGACCTCTACGATGCATTTGTCGGGATCAGAGACATAGCGCCACGGCATAGAGTACTTTGATATCCAAATTAATTATTCGTCAGTTTGAAGCGAGAGCTCTTAATTACAGTATTCATAAGTTTGCACATTGCATACAATGTAGCCATATGATATCCCTTGCACCCTGTCTTTCCTCTCATACGCTTTTAGATCGATCATGTCAGCCCAGACCCGACCAACATTTATTAAATGCCACCCTGGTAGACGATAGCGTATTTGATAATTGTATTTTCTAATCAAGTCTTTAGATAATGTAATGGGATTTACAGCCCCGTTATGGTAATTTTATGGACCAAGCCCATTCGATGTCCACTCTGTGTCCATTAGATCGATCGATCGTTGGACACGGCTAGTTGCGCTACGCTTTCAACAGATATAACGTTATCGGATGTCCACCTTGAGGCCAATGCAAATGTAATTCCCACCCGGCGCACTACTCAGAGCCCATTATCCCCGACCCCACTGATCATGTAGACTATCATGGCCGGTTTACAATATACGTTCATCCTGACCTGCGATTTGTTGTATTTTGTGGAGTAAAGTGTTGCGGGTTTGCGGTGCATGGTGCCCATATAATAGGATATGATCCCCGGGTCTAGATCCACGACACAGGCGCATGCAGCTGTATTTCAGCCGCAAATTACTCCCGTTCGTATCTGCATGTACCTCGGGTCGGCGCATGTTCGATCGGTGAGAATTGATAGTATTTTAGAGTAAGTTTTGACCCGCATGTGCAAGAAGTCTGGAAATATTCAACGCTAGCGCAGTGTTTTGTGGATGTACGTCCTAGAGCTGGGTACAAGACCGCCCAGTTGCCTGTACCAGATGGAAATATCACCCCGGAGCGAGCATCACGCGGGTACTTGCTGGGCCTGCATAATTTCAGATGTAAGGCACGCAGATAGGCCGAGAGAGCCGAAAGGACCTAAATGGTGTGGATCATATGACGATCTTAGTTCAAATGCATGCATCCATCATGCCGACGTGCCTGACATAACTAGCATAAATCTTAATTTTTGACGCATTGGCCACTTTGTAGGGCAATAAGGTGGGGTTATCACCAATGTGAAAAGTCCTAGAGTTCCTAGATTCACTAGTACCCGAGCTTTGGATTTTCGATTTTTAAGCAAACAAAATGCCCGTGAGTGGCTAGAAGAGCATGGCTTTGGCGGAGCCGATAGCTTAGTCCGTTTTTTTCAGAAAGCAAAGTTTGTAGGTTTTTGGAAGCACGGCCTTTTTGGCGTATCCGTACCATCTCTTTCGTATCCAACCCGAAATTTCACACAGCCCACCGACTGAGTTTGTGTTTTAATATATATAGTGTAGTTCTCTCTGATGTGCCTCTGGGTAACAAGTATGCCTGAAACGGAATTTAGAAAAGGCCTTCTTAGTTGTGTTTTAATGAACGTCAGCCACGACATGGCCGTACACAATCAAGTAGTTGGCAAACCATTTCAATACATTGCTGACGGCCGTCTAAATGGCTGGGAATATGGCGATACGATATTTAACAGATCGAGGAGGCTGAGCACCGCCAACTGAATGGGTGTTTGCGGCGTCTATTGATAAACGTTAAGGGCGCTCTGAGCCTTGCGCTTGCTGCACGGCAATTACGGCAAAGAAGCCCTCCATGAACAACCGTAGAAGATTAGGTGGGATGGCACGTACCAGCAACGCCCGAGAAACGCCCCAAGAATTGGATGACTGTGCTTACCAACCTAAGCTAAGACCTATTAGCTATTGCACAGTAAAAGTTCTTGTAGAGGCTGTAAAATACCTTTCGGGTGGCCCAATAAGATGTAATGACGCACAAATATTAATGATCCCTGAGACATGATTTAACTTGTGCGAGTATAGCAACAGAATGTAGAACCGGAAGAACTGCCCGTGCGTCATGTCATGGCTATACTTATTCAGTTCTCAAGGGTCGTTTGAAAATCCAACAGCTTGTTTGTGTTGGCTTCACAGAACCAGCTGCACAGGCTCGGAATGAATGCTAGATATGTTTGATAGGTAATGCGGCTTGGTTCGAAAGAACTCTAGCTCCTTTTGATGTCTGTGTATATAGTCTCCGCTTATAGGGTAGCCATGGCTATGGGACAACTGCTGCGCTACGAGCTTGCGGCACACCCGATTCTATAACTAGTATATAACAAGTATCCAAGGATTCCCATTCAAACTCCCCCAAAAGTTAATCCTCCATGGACTCGGCTCCTTGGTCCTTTTGAAATCGAAATATTTTTTACTTTTGACTGATCTTTCAGTGTGATGCACTACTTTGAACATGTGGCTGTCGATTTCGATTTCGCAACTTTTGCCTCTACTAGTCCTTCATATCCTTGTCCTTCAGGTCAACGTTTCTGAGGCAGATCTAGGGAATCCTCACTATGGCCTTAAAATTGGAACCGTAGAGAGGCATTTCACTAGCTGGGGATTTATTATCGAAAAGCAGCATCGCAGCAAGAGTCCTGAAAATTTACAGGGGCTTGTTGATGCTCTTAGAGAACTGGCCATCCCGCCACGAAAGTATGGCGTCTATGAAGTCAAAAGCAAAGATCCAAATGTGGGAACCTATGCAATCGTGTTGGAATCGATGGCCCCAAAGCGGATCAATTTAAAGATCTGGTAAATACCAAGAGCAAACAAGGATACCGTCACTGGGGATTGCTACATGGCTTTAGAGAACGCTAATAATATTTCTATTGAACGTTCAGATCAAAGCATGGGATCTAAACGTTCACGAGCCCTACGCTTAGGGTCCGTCCCCACCCGACCGTTATAGGGCATTCGGCTCCGAAGCCTTCCCTCTACAGGAGCTCCAACGCCTTGACGACAATACTGCTGCCAGCCGTGGTATCAGTCATGAAATGAGTGACGAAGAGCCTTCTACAGAGCGGCTGATCCGACGAGATACAAGAAGCCGACCTCAAGGCCGACGTCGACGCCGACCTCGACCCCATAATATCCCTAGGGTCCGAGAAATGGCAACCAACAATAACGGATACGGGCTCAAATCGTGGAAATTCGAGCTGGATTATCCAGGGGACATCGCGGCAGCGAGAGCCTCTCAACCACAAGGTACATCGCTCGACGAAATGGCACAACATGGCATGTTCTATCGGTGGGATTGGGCAGGGATGGATGTAACAGCATACATAATTGGGACCGGATGCTCCTTAGAACACAAGGTACGAACATCTAACACTCGAATCCGAAGCCCACTTAATATTTGCCTTGCGACCTATATCTTCTTTACTGTCTGGTGAACTGGTTCCGAAGTTGATTTCCGTTGCTATTACTAGAATTTTGTCCGTGCACGGGAGCTCAAGCGTTATGAGTGGATGTTTACAGGGCCTTTCCCGAATCACGAGAAGATTGATTACAATGAACCGCCCGATGCTTATCCTGAGGATATGTCTGCGCGAGGCTCGGGTTACCGTGGTACCTTCGTTGCCGACCTCATCGTCGGATATGTGAATGGTGCGATTCCCTGGGCTGACCTAGTGATTGCCAACCACGCAACAGGTAGAAAAGAATCCTCGCCTCTAAATGACATTGACATTCTCCTCAAAATCCACGACCACAGAAAGTTACAGATTTTACAGAAGAAGAACACCCAAGGGCGCTGTGGTCGTGATGACACACAAAAGTGCCATCTCTTCGACCCTGCTACCTGAAGAGCAGACTAACAGGTATAATGAGGCACTTATCGATCTCCACTTCGACATAATCGAGGAACTCGGGAAGTATGAGACATATGTAGTGGCTTCGGCGGATACAGGTGAAACGGTATGTCCATCTGGAACTTGAACCTTCCAAGTACAAAGAACAGAGCTGATTCGGATCGCTACATGCTGGCAAACCTAGACCGAATCTACTAGTAACTATCCCGCTTTCTTGGGGGCACCTTCCCAGAAACGAAAGCTTAAGAATTTCGTCGTCGCCGGCGCCATCGACAGCTTGACAGGGGAAAGAGTGTTCAAGACGGCGGATTGGGTAAAACTATATGCTCCGGGTACGGACCTTCGGTTGCCCATTGGTCAAGCTGGTCTCGTGGTTACAGACGGTGGTCCTGCAGCTGGTGAGTAAATCGTATAGACCCTGCAAGAACATGTGAAACCTTCCCCCGGACCCATCAGAAACTTATTACAATCTTTGATTAGCGGCACCAATCGTCGCTGGAATTATCGCTGAGGCTCTTGACCAGCGCAGCGAAGACGCGGGGAGACCAGATATCACGGCAGTGGACATGGTCGAATGGGTGGCGTACAGTCGGGTCAAGAACGGGCCGAAAGTGGTTTGGAACGGCATAAAACGAAAGGACTGGGAAATAAATAACGAACCGGAGAATTTTAGTGACGATGGTGAGACTAGACCACCAAACTATACCGATAGTGAAGATGAACTTGATGCCGGACTACCGGAAAATCGTGACGACGGAGATAGTCTCATTGACGATGTACAACCGGCGGCCCCCGACGTCGAAAATGGGTATTACGAGGGGGATGAAGAGGTTCTTGACGTCGACGATGGATATTATGGGAGCGATAAAGGGGAGGTTTCTGACGATGGAGATTATGGGGATGATGATCTGCGACCAGAGCAAAAGTTGGGTCATGTAGTAAAGGGGAAACTTTCAAAAAGAGGGGGTGGAGATGCGGGCAAAGATGCGGGCAAAGATGCGAGCGACGATTCGGATGACGGTGCACATGTGGATCTCAATGCATATGATCCCTTATATGAACATCCGTGGAAGTTGCCACTTGCTCCTGATCCCCCAGGCCCGGACGAAGCCTATTCGGGCAACGATATGAGTCAAGATTCGGACGACAGTGCGGGCGAAGATTTGGATGAGAATGAGGGTCCACGCGTCCCTAACGTTCCGAAGCGGAATAAGGACTTGGGCAAAGATGCGGGGATTGATTGCAGGCAACCTCGGAACCGGCGGCCAAGGAGATGCCGAACTCCACGCCCCACCATTTATACTGAGGACGTGGGCATTAATATTGACTGTAGCCAACCTAAAAACCTGAGGCTGAAGCCTTGCGTGGTTCCTAGGGTCAATCCGAGTCAGGATTTCTCGAGTTCGAAGGATTATGCAGGTGTTGACTGTAGCAACCCTAAAAGCAAGAAGATAAGGCCTTGCGTAATTCCTATAATCGACTCGAGTAAGGGTTTTCCGAGTTCGAAGGAATTGCGGGCCTCGATTGTAGCGACCCTAAAAACTTCAGGATGAGGCCTTGCATAATTCCTAGGGTCAACCCAAATAGTGAGCCCTCGAGGCCCCCTGGAGACCCGTCCCTGCCCTATTCGTATCATTATTCATACCCCACCACTTATACTACGTATGAGGACACGAACAATGATTATCGGCGACCTGAAAACTGGTGGACGGAGGATTATACAAAAGTGGACCCGAAACACGACCCTTACCAGGGTTACTCGTATAAAGGTAAACGCCCTGTTACTGATACTAAGTATCCGGGTGCGGATATTAACTATCGCCAATCTCAGCGTACAAGGGCTTACCAGAGGGTCGACCCGATGGGGGAACCATACCGACCTTATCCGAACCAATACTCACACCCCGCTACTTATAATACATACACAGATGATACGAATATCGGCTATGGTCAATCTGACTACTGGTGGGCAGGGGCTTGAACAAGGGCCGACTCGGGCAGGGACCAATTCAAGCCTCGCTTGTATTGTTATCCAGACTATACTAGTGTCTCTAGGACAGTACTGCCGACGCGACGGGTTTGTCGTCATGTTTCGCAATGTATCAGGAGTTTTAATATAAATATTGTACCATTTTTGACATTTAGGCTCAGTGTGTTTATCGCAAGTATAGAAATATAATTTTTGACCATATGCGCGGATGGCCCGTTTCGGAGCGATGAATGCATCCCCTTAGAATTAATTTAGAGTTAGAATGCACGACTACATAGCTATATCCTAAGGGATTTAGGAGCAAGGCTTTGAAGTCGGTTTCCTTGGGCGTATATGAAGTACAATGGTTTTTAAGTAGCTACATCGGGGTCATATCGTGTCTCAATTGTGGGCCTCGATATAGCATTGGCATATGTGGGCAGGATATGGCATACGGTACAAGCCTCTAAGATATGGAGTATTTTAGTCACCGGAGTCCAGTGCCGGGCAGTATTCGGCTATATTAATCGTGATATCAGCAGTTATATCATCAGTGCCTTGGCAAGTATGAAAGTTTTCGTACGAGAGAATATTTTAAGCTTAACTGACTTAACGTATATCTTGTTACACGGACTTACATACCGAAACTATAGTTGAAGATGGGGTCTGTGGAATGGATACTTGAGACGCTCGTCTCGATACCAAGCCATTGGGACCGTACCCGTTTCTCGGGATAGGCCTAAGCTCCTTCTAGGCTTACAACGCCCAGACTTTCCGGAAACGGTAAAAAGGACTGCTTCTCATGACGGTTTATGACAAAACTTATTGTACATGTGTACAAGTCGAAACTCCCGTTGATCCACAGGGAAACCGGAATGATAAGCAGACCATCGGAATCCGGGATTCGAATCGAACCGGTGAAACGGAAGAGCAACGCTCCGGTTTCTGCCACACCTTCTACTAGTGATTATCGGTTATTTTAACTGGATGCAAGCTTACCTTGAGATCCTATCGTGTTATCGGGCCCCTCTCGGGAGGGGGTTTCAACTCATTCCTCTAGCCCTTGGGTGTCTAGTCAGGACGAGAAAGGAAGGCTTCTAGGCCTCTCGCTTCGAATTCTTTGGCCTAACAAGGGGTTTTGAAGCCACAAAACAAAAATCTGTAGCCCAGCATGAGCTTATCTGAAAGAATTGAAAACGGATATATGGCGTTACGCGGTGCCTTTGCAGCCCGCCGAGCCACGAAGCGAAAGTATGAATCAAAATCATGGATTAAACTTCTGTATATACCCAAGCACACATTCACACTGTCTTGGCACGACTGACCAAGGCTATATCATCTATAACATCTGAATTGTCTAGATAAGTCTTTCAATCTTGGCGTGATGCTTGCGATCTCGACGTTCGGTTCATCAAACAATCCGTGAGTCTTGGCATACCTTACTGTAGACCTTCAACCCGCGACTGAATGTGCATATGACTGCAATTGGGCGGTTAGTTTTCCCGAATATGCACATGCACTCTTTGATTTCGTGACGACAGGACGATGGCCTTGGCGGAAACACAAAACCTTTCCAGCTTGGGGAAATGCGTGGAAAATCTGTCGGATACTCGGTACATGGATCGGATTTTTTTCCGGGTCGAAGGGGTTTAGTCGTCACGATTTCCAGCATGAGCTAGGTTTAGAACGAAGGGAGGAGCTGGACTGGGGTGTACACCGTACATGTACAAGTATGCCATAAGGCATAGACATCGTCCGCCGTAAGCGATGTAATGCGTAGTAAAGCTCAGTACAATCCTGACCGGGCCAAATTTGCGAACACGAGGCAATCCAAGCGGAATGCTTCATGGTAGCCGCCAGGTATATACTGCTTGCGTGCTAATATTCCCTCCAACCAGATAACAGAAACACCAACTCGAACGAATTCAGCACATCACAAGCGAGGAATCTATAAAATGTCTACGACAAACAAATCGCGATCTAACACTGCCACGAGTACGGTAAGGACCGAGATACCCCGGGGATTATAGCTGAATCCCCTCTCGTTACCAAGCTAGGGATGAAACCAACATCTTTTTTTTGCGCAGCCAATTCGCTGAAGAATATATAACGGTTGTTTTGTGTTGCGTGTCGTCCGGATTTGGTTACACCAAGTCCCACATCCTGGTTGGGATAGACAAATCGGGGCAAATCGGCACCGTCTTTCTCATGATTGGTCGGAAAGCTGTGTGGAATTTTCCAAAGGGGGACCGGGAAGTACTCCACACCCAGGCTCAGGCCAATGGGTGCTGCCAACAAGTCGGATCTCGATCGAAGACGGCACATTCCAGCGGATTAGTCCTTACCATCTCCGGCGAGCTTCAGATGCATATCATCCAGGGAATCTCTCAGAGAAAGCTGCCCAAGCCAAGACGAGCCACAGTGCAGTGTGAAGCTAGGGCTCTTGGGTCCAATTCAGTAGGGCGTTCGCATTGGAGGAGGGTATATTCGGCATTTGCACTGCATGAAAACGTAGGCAGGCCATCCTTTTTCAAATGCCAAGAGGACTGATATCGAGACGATGAGTTGAACTTATATTGTAAAATCCAAGCCTTGGGCTTGGGAGTTTTAGAATTGTCTGTATACATGTAACATTCTCGTACGATTCTTCGCTTCTGTCTAGTTCGTGGTATATACGCTATGCATTTGCCTCGAACGCCAAGCCCATGCTTCGATGTGATGCAACATCCTCCAACAAAGTCAAGAGTACTCGAATCCATCAAAATTCATGTTCAAAAGATTGGTTTTGATGCGCTTTGCTAGTTTGTAATTTAGAAACTAGCCCATTATTTGGTGCCTTGTATTCTCGCCCGAGTTTGCCTTGTACTGTGGGGTAATATACATCCAATATTTTATGCATGAGGAAGGGTCTCACCACCCCATCCCGCCAACGTCCAAGCTCTCTGTATCGGGTTGAACCAGCGAGACATAGAGTGACAAAAAAAAAGAGACCCACAATCCCGTACCGTTCGCTATTAAAAAACTAGAAACATGTTAATTTTTTAAGTGATCTCAATGACCCTACATGTTTCACCTCCACAACACTGCGGCTTTATTAATTACCTAGGTAGTTCTCCGTGGTCCCTTCCGCCCGAGCGGGAAAGTTATATATATCAGGGCTCCGCGGTCACTCCGGAAGGTTTCTCTCGCGAATAATTGAGTCAAGAAACGCATGCAGTCGTCTTACAAGATACCCAAACCTTAAGAGCACGGACTCTATCTATTCACGGCCGTCTAAAACACCTCGTCTGTCCTTATCTTCATCATTCCATTCAACAACCTCATAGGCCTAGGATTCCAATCGCAGTACATAGGCGAAAATGGACTACCTCCTCAGCTGCGAAGCACCTTCTTCGGTGTGCTACATCACATACCTGCAAGCCTACGCCCACGGCTGCCACATCCTCAACCTCCCGTTCGTCGAGAGAATCGCGAAAGTCGATTTCGAATGCATGATTCGCAAACGGTTCTTCGATATCACTTCAGATAAACAAGAGGAGGATATATTGCATGTGGTATTAAAAGCGGCTTATATTCCATTAATGCCAGCTTGGTTTTTCGAGGTATGCGCATACAGATCTATCAAAAGTTGTCGCGAGTAATATTCCCTCCCTGGCGCGACGCGTACATACCGTCCCAATACCGTGGTTCAAGAATCTGTCAAATCTGCCATGGCAAATTCTTAAGCTGCCATGGCAAATTCTTGGAAAATGGATATATCTGCCCACACACCCATCCACATCCAACCGTATTTACCTTAACCATTCCCGTTCCCCTTCTCGAAGGAATTCCCCGCAACAGAACGCTAACATTCTCCCGTATAATATAGCAACAACCTGTTACCCAAATGCAGACCATCCGGAAACGGCGGTCTTCCATCCCGCGACCATCTGGCACCACCCCAGCCAAGGTTGAATTCCAAGCCACACATAACTCTCGCCAGCCCACCCAAAGTCGACGGAGGGCTTGCTCCAGAACCGCTTTCACTGCTAGCTATCAGTACGCAGCTTCGGTCTATACAAATGAAGATGATAGATCTGCGACGCTGCCAAAATCAATCCTGCTGCAAATAGTAAGATAGGCGACTCCTTGTATATCATGAGGGGGTTGTGGGAGGGAAATCGCGGAGGTAGCCGGGCTGACAGATGGGAATGTTAGATCTTACGGCTGTTTAATCGGACTTCTCAAGATATCTAAAAGTAGATTGAGGAATTCTCCGCGTGTGTGCTCAGAGATCATATGATATCCCTTTATTGTAAAACCAACCTTTTGATGCCTTGTTTTTTTGTATGTGAGGGAGGCTTTTCCTGGGGAAAGGTTGTGTTACTTTCTTGATATTGTTCAGCTCTGCTAGTCCGGACTCAGCTTCGGAGGCTCAAAAGCGTTTAGTTGATTGTTCTTCTGTTGTGATTCTTTGTCTCCTCGGCCATTTCTTTTATACCTCCTCGGCGATCCCTTCCTACTTTGTCTCAGCCAGTGGCTGGTTTCGCGAGACAACTTTTCCCTGCCGGATATGCATCTTGCATTTCCGTTCCCTTGGTCTGGATTTTTGTGTCTTCTCAGCTACCACTTTATATTCCCTCAGTTTTTGTTTCCTGTATCGATATCTCCGCGGTCTAGTCACTATGCAATAGCTGCAATAGCGCTTGCGTATAATGTTTATTAATCTTGTCAAATATCATATCCCACTATATATTGGGCCTAGAGGTCTTAAATCCGTTCCTTGAATTAGCTGTAGCCTTATCTCGCAAGCTAGCCCGCAACATCTACGACACTGCGGTGGCAACTACAGATATGGGTAGGCGTTTATATCTCCCAGGTTTCGAAGGCTATGATGTGCGAACCGCTATACTACACAACTTGTTCCCACTTCGCAGTATAAGTCCGCCTTCTATGGGGTTTTGTCGGCGCTCGGTTGCGACTAACTAGGTCCCGGTGTAGAGGTAAAAACAATCCATGCGCATACAGCAATCGGCCCATGATGCAGGTAAAAACTAGTCTGGGGCCACCGGGGCCACTCAAGCCCGGGTGATGGACACAACCTAACAAAAAACCACTCCGCAACGCCAATAATCAGAATACCATGACCTTGCTCTTTACGTACCTTAGGGGCCCTGACTGCTTTACAGGTAGGTAATTACCATACCCCAAATACTTACCGAACCAACCTCATGCTTACTTACGTTAATTCAGTATCTTCCCATTCCTCAAACCTGTAACCCTAAAGCCCCAAATATCAACCTCTTGTTCCTCTTCACCAGGTTATTCAATTTCTTCTCGTAGGCCTCCGTCTCCTTCCTACTTATAACCAACAGTTTCTCCGCATCCTCGGCAGTCAAGGCGGTCTCTGTCATAGGCTTGCTATTCAACGCGGATTGGAAGCCAACCATGAGCATCTGCTCCAGCGAGCCGGCTGCAGCGGCTACAGCCGCCGATGCAACACTCGCTGGGTTGATAGGTGCGGGTGGTGGACCTGCAGCTGTAGACGGGGGTGTCTTCCCAGGTTTCTTTGTGCCAAATGGATTAGTATTCTGAACCACTTTCGACGAAGAAGGACCTGGTACCTGTTGGATTGGTGGTGGTGTGAACCTTCCTGGTGTAAAATTTGTATGGACTTGTGCAAGTTGACTCGCAGCAAGCGCGGCCGCGGCCGCAGTTTCCGGTGAGAATTCCAAAAATTGGTTCAACTGATTAAGATAAGCCAATGTATCCTCCAGACTCAAGTCCGCAAGCCCCGCAGATTTGCTCGCCAGCGTCTCAGCTATACTCGTCGCTAATTCCTTCTTAGCAACGGGGAATGTCGCTTTCGCCAAATCAGAGGATTTAAACGGAGTGGGTGTCTTGGAAGCCCGTTCTTCGAGCCTGATGAATTTTGCTTCCTGATCCGCTGATAATCCTTTGAGCATAACGCCACCAGGTGTCACAATAAGTCTTGTGGGGGTAGAAGTCCCATTAGAATTGCTCGCCAAAGAGCTCGTAGGGTGATCGGTTGTAATCTCAACGCTGATTTGATGGTCACCGACATCGCCTGCTGAAGCAGCCACGGCCATGCTTAATCTCTTTCCGAACTCCGCAATTTCCGCGGCACTGATCTCGAATCGGTGTTGAAGTCCCACAACCGGTTTGAGAAGTTCGAGATCCATAAAATCGATCTCCCGGGATTCGCTCAGCGCCACGATAATATCATTCGGGTTGACGGTGGCTAAAAGGTCAGGCTTATTGGGCTCACTCTCGGCATCATTATTGCCTGAATCAGCGCCTGCAGGTTCGTGATGCGGTTCACTAGGAGCTGCAACACTAACACTGACACTACCTGCGCGGCTTGAGCGATCGTCCCTCTGTTCACTCTCAACTAGGGCGGTAGCGACAGCTACAGCAGGGGAGCTTATACCGGTTGGTGTTGCTATTCCTGGGGAAACTGGCAAAGCAGTAGTCTTGACGGTCTTACCGGCAGCAGCGGCCTTACTCTTTTTCTCCTTCTTCCTAGCACGGGCAACAACCGGTGCATGTTCTTCCACTGTAGGGCTAGGGATAGTGGTATTATCCTTATCCTTATCCCTTTCTTTATCCCTTTCCTTCTCCCTCTCCTTCTCCCTCTCCTCTTTCTTCGCAAGTGCTTGCCTTTCCTTCTTCAAAGCCGACTTAGACTTTACGGTTTTCCCGGCGATTGCGAGTGTACTAGAAGCAATGGAATCGCTGCGAACCATCGGACTGCTAATGCTACCACGTTTACTAGAGGTGGTTGAAGCCGTGTCGCTAATGAGCTCGCTAGCAGGCGTGGCAGGCCGGGTGGCTTGCCTCGTGGCCGTATTTGCAATGGGAACCCCATCTTGTGGCCTCGCTTCTCTTTCTTTTCCTTTGGCTCTCTCGTTTTCTAGAGTCGGAGTAGTAGTCGAGGAAACGATACGCATCGTGCGAGCACGTGGCGTAGGAAGCGGAGGCGCAGTTGACATTGGGGTCGGAGGAAATGAAGACGAAGCACTTGAAGATCCAACATCGCCAGACTGATTGATAGCTGCCAATTTTAGGACCTTGGGACTAGCAACTGCTGGGGACCTAGCAGATGTAGGAGACGGCTCGGCTGTCGCACTAGCCACGACGGCTGCCAGAGGTGGCAGGGTGGGCGGCTTGGCTTTCTTACCAGTCGGCTCCTTCGAAGCAGTCTTACTCGGGGCAGGAGGAGGTGGGGCCTTAGCTACAGCTGCCATAGTAGGTAGAGCTTGCGGTTTATCGTCCTTTTTCTTCTTAGACTTTGGTTCGGAAACTGCAGGCTGTACCTTCGGCGTAACTGGCGTGGCCACCTTAAGCAAAGGCGACTTCGCTTTTCCAGGTGCCGCATAGTTTAACAACGGTGTAGCAGGTAAAACAGGAAGATCCTGAGGTCGAGCAGGAGGGACAGATGAAGGGTTTGCGACAGGTGGCGGGGGAGGCGTAGCCGGTACAAACTCTGTCCTATCTTCTACTAGTTTATCGATTGTTTCGAAGTCTTCCGCGGAGGGTGTGATCTCATCAATAAGCTCTACTATTGCCCACAAATGTTCCGAATTAGCCTTCTGGATTTGAATAATCTACGCTCCTCGTTGCATTTGTCTTTGGCATTGTGGGTGGATGGCAGTCGGTCAAAGCCCCATCAAGCATCCCATTAGTCACAATCAACGGTCTGATCAACATTTGGTCATCACGGATGGGTTTCGGTGCACACAGAAGACAGCAACAGTGAGGGCAATTCCCTACCTATTTTTCCAGAAGGCAAAATCAGAAGAGGTTCAGGCTTACGGGGACGGACGAAGATATTCATGTTCACAGGAAGCCTGAGAGGCCAAAAGTGTAGGAAGCAGGAAAGGAGAGAAACGAGCCATGTTGAGGATGTTTAAGAAGGGTTGGCTACGTACTGTTTGAAGAAAACGAAGTATCATCCCTTGCATCCGTCCTCCTCATTAAGTACTAAACCACGGCAGGCAACAGGGTAAGGATGAATAAAACAGAACTGTGGGGCAAAAGGTACCCGGACCTCGCGGTATTCAGGGCAGTTATTTGATGATAAAGAGAAACGAAACGCGGGGTTTTGTTTTGGGAGAACCGAATAATAAAGCAAACGCCATGTATCCCTTGCCGGTCGTCATAGAATCGTAAGGATTGAAGATGCTAAGTCGTCAGGTGCTGAATGGGGCGTTGGAAGAAGCAATCGAAGAACGATAGATGTAACAAAAAACTGCAGATCAGAAATTCAAAACCAGGATATCCGATAACTCCACAGGAAAGAGAAGGGAAAAGCAAACAGAATGAGAAGGAAGAATATATATATTGGGATGGGGGTGATATGGAATCAAAAAAATCTGTACGTAAGCAACGGCGTGCATTTGTGCTGTCTTCTGTGTCCGGCTTGAAACCCATCATGCGTATGAAGGAACCTATCACACCGACCAGGAGACTCTATCTGCCTTGCCAACCGCCAGCGGCGGTTTGATGATAATGGTTCAGGTACCCACCTTGTTGACTATGACCAACGAGACCGAGTTGATGCTGCAACGGATGCTGCTGAGGTCCAAGACGCGACTGAAGGATCGCAGGATCCGCATCTTTACCCATCGCCATTTCAGCCTGGCGCTGTAACCTCGGGACACCTAGAAGGGAGAGATGGGACTTACGTTTTCCAGCGCCGCTCCTCATCATTTGCATCAAGTCCTGGCTCTCGCTCTTAGCGTGGCCGGGCATATGTCCGATCTGCTGGTTGCTGCTTCCCATCCCACCTCCACCTAGCCCAAAAGCCGGGTGCCCATAAAGTCCCATCAGGTTAGGTGGCGTGGCTGCTGACTTCAAACCTGGTGGTGGTCCTTGAACATTCGCGTTAGAACCGTTCAGACCGTATAACTGGTTTGAAAGCAAGCTTTGCGCAGGAAGGTGTTGCTGTTGGAGAAGCTGTTGGTGGTTAATTTGTTGAGGTGGGGCAGCTTTAATTCCATCGAAATTGTATCGGCTTGAGGACCGAGTGTGCTGCGGTGTATGATGTTGTGGTAGCGTCTGATTCAACTGCGTCTGTTGCATCAGGCCTTGTGTAGCCGTCAGGATGTTCTGATGCTGCTGGCTGAGTGCGGAACCAGGAGTCTGAGTCCGTGGCCCCTGAACTTGAGACTGAGGGGTCTGGACCGCAAACAGCTGATTCGTTGCCTGTCGCGATTGGACTTGTTGGGCGATAGGTTGGAGAGGCTGTTGTTGCTGTTGTTGCTGTTGCGGAGTTGGAACTTGCTGATGCATCGGCAGAGGAGAAAGATGTTGGACTTGCTGGATCTGAGCCTGCGAGCGAATACGTTCCTCCTCGAGCTCACGCTCGCGCTCCTTGATAAGCCTCTCTCGTCGTTTCGCACCACCGTACTTATCAATCAGAGGTGGCATCTTTTGGATCTCCTCGTAATCTTCTTCGCTCAGCATCGACCTATCGAAGCAGAACTTGAAATTGTTGGAGGTTATGCGTTTGACACAATCCGCAAGCATAGCTTCAAAAGGGTTTGTTGATGGAGCAGGTGGGCTCGTCGGCGGCACAGGTATATTAGCTGGCGGGGAAGCTGCTCTCGATTGCGGGGGCTTGGGTTCAGCGACCTCAGCCTTACTCTTAGAACGGCTGGCTGTATCGCTGGATTCCGCGCCATCAAGAGCACCCGCCCCGGCAGCCGAAACACGACTTGCAGGGCGTTCCTTCGTGCTCTCTTTTGCCACTCTCCTGGGTTCCGGAGTCGGTCGCTTTTCCGGAGGGTGGGTTCGTAAGATCGTCCCTTTCGTCGGTTTCTCCTCCGCAGAATTACTAGATTGGTTGTTCACGGGAGTTCCGGTGGTTCTAGCAGCCCAACTCGCGGACAACGGCAACGCAGATGATTCTGAGGGAGGAGATCCATGATCTTGGACAGCCGGCGACTTCGACGGTTTGATACTCGGGTGGTTTTGGTAAGTAGGAACTCGAACAGGTAGCGTAGGTGTCGATTGCGCAGGCGGCGCGGCAGCAGCTATCGGAGGATGAGGTTGGGGAGGAGGAGGGGCGCTACCCTGACTACTCTGAGATGAGGGTCCCGCCCGCTGGGATGATTGGACGTTGAAAGATGAGAGGTCCTGTCTGGTAAATGAATCTACTTCTTCGCCCTGCTCGTGAAGGAACATGCAATTTTTATTTGGACAATGTTCGTTCCGGAGATACGCCGAGCAGTACTTTGTCGTCCCGTAGGTCGCTCGAAGGATTCGGTCACCATTCTGGCTACCATCGACGGCTGCGATGCACTTCTCTGCATCCTCCTTCCGTGTAAACGTGACATACACGCCCATACCAGCACTCCTTTCGGTGGGAGCTTTGTCGGCAGTCCTTTTGTTGACAACGATCTTGTGTATCCTGCCGTATTGTCCGAAGAACTGATCACCACGTAGCGTCTGGAGTAAATCCTCTTCCTTAATACGAGGATTCAGTCCGGTCACGTAGACGAGGTTCTTCTGGACAACACGGAGGCCTGACAAGTGTTTGCGGGTGTTCTGCTCAAGCTCGCGCTTCTGGAGTTCCTTTTGCTTCTGTTCCTGCTTTTTACGCGACTGTTTCTGCTGTTCCGCCCGATATCTGGATAGTCCCATTCGCTATGTCAGCTCCACAATCCGATTGGATAGGGTTTGGACGGACAACGCACTCTTCCTGCGAAACCTGCTTGAACTCCATTGTAGCGTCGGTGTACTCTCGCCGACATGCCGGGCACAGGCCATTCAAATTCTTCCGAATGTTATTATAGCAAAATTGGCAGATCTGTCATGGTACGGTTAGTAAAACAATGGAGCTTGGAAATCGCCAGCCGAGGGCCGAATGGACCGTACCTGGTAGCCGCAAGGACACGGCTTGAAGTGCTTGTCTGAGAGATCGAATTCTTCGACGCATAGCGGACTGGATTGGTTGTTAGTATACACCCACAAGGTCGGAATCGATAGTCGGCGATGGAGGAGCGTACCAGAAATCGTCCGAATCGTCTATGAAGGTGTCCTGCTGCACTGTGGGAGCCATTTTGTATCGATGCTTCGGTGTGCTATAGATATAGGTGAAGCCGGAATCGGAGATAGGAAGGAACCGAGGTGAGAAAGGTAGGGTATCGAAGGATATGTAAGGGTAGATGTAGAGGTATCGGGAGTATAGAGGCTGCCGTCGGTGACCTGGTGGGCTTGCGAAGGGACTGAAGGATGAAGAGAAATCGTGGTGACAGTGCCCAGCTAGTGGGGACCAGGGATAAGGGTAAGGGTACTCGAAGTCGGGATAGGAGTATGAATCAGGAGATAGGGCGAGTAGAGAGGAGACGGCAGCGGTAGGGGCGGTTTTGAAGGTGGGGAGGTGGAGAAAGACGGTTAAGGGAGAAGACGGTGGATGGAGGATGGAAGGCAAAGGTCGGGGAGGTGAAAGTGGTTGTGTGGATGTTGGCAGGAAAGATGCAAGGAACAAAAACTTTGACGGGCAAACACGGTCCACACAGCCAGGCACAGGCACCGACAGCAAATTAGCAGAGCTTTGACTAAGCATAACGGCTCCCTGAAAGTCAGGGTAGTTTAATTCACAGTCTCGAAACTCTTGCATCAGGAATCAGTTAGGATGAGTTACGGAGCATCTGTGCTGAATAATCTAGTCTTCGCTGTTATCAAACGGAAAATAACATTCCGGTCACGTGACGCACAAGACTGCCAGGGTCGACGGTTAAGATTCGAGAACCATCTGGAAGACCCTGCGCATGCGAAGTACTTTTATTCTCTGTTCCAAACGAACAGGTCGACAGCGAAGTATACAGACGGTCGAAGCCGAAGTATAGAAGTATGTAAGTAAGTAAGTAAGGCGGTATGTACTGGTTGGAAAGCCAAAGCCACAAAAATATACAGCAATCCGATAATAATATAAATCATAATTTACTTCTTCGGCGCCGGCTCCTCTGGTTTCGGAGTGGGCAGCTTGAACTGTAAATGAAGAGGGGGTCAGTAAAGAAACATTCCACGTGCCGTCGCAAAGGCGCAGGGTCAATCGGAAAGTAACGTATATAACGTCGTGTATGAAGGCTTCTCAGTACGTACCGAATCAGGTGTCTTGTCCTGCCCCGGGCCAACTTGTTCCCATGCCGCCGTACCCGTCTCGAAGTTCCTAAACGCCTGCGTCATCTCCAGAGGCTCGTACACAATCCGCTTCGTCTCCTCGTCCCATCTGACTTCCGTGTACCCCGTCAACGGGAAATCCTTCCTCAACGGGTGCCCGTCAAACCCATAATCCGTCATGATTCTTCTCAGATCCGGATGGTTCGTAAAGAACACCCCGAACATGTCGTATACTTCACGCTCGTACCAGTTTGCACCGTCGTACAGCGGTGTGATGGACGGAACCGGCGAGGTTTCGTCCGCGTAAGTCTTGACTCTTATCCGAGAGTTGTACGCGACGCTGAGCATGTTGTAGACGACCTCGAACCGGTACTGACGGGTGGGGAAATCAACGGCTGTGATGTCGGATATCATGGTGAATTGGGCGGCATGGTGGTTCTTGAGGAAAGTGAAGACCGGGAGGACGGCCTTGGGCGGGATGTAGATGGAAAGCTCGTCCTTCCAGACCGAGTACTGCTGGATAAACTTGGGGAGGCACGACATCAGGTATTTGCCGTAAGCATGCAGCTGCTCGGACTGGGTGGCATATTTGTCGGTGGGATTGACAACGGGTGCTCGTATTTCACCAACGGCTATTCAAACAGCAAAAGCAGTCAGATAACGGTATCACGGTATAGTCTGTAGGGCACACATACGAGGACGAGGCGCCGCTCTCATATTCGGAGTCTCAGTGCCCGCCGCGGGCGCTGCAGCCTTGATAACGGAGGACGAGGTGAACTGTCGCAAGATGTTCCGTGGAGCCGGTCGTAAACTCGACGCCACCGCCGACAGCGACGACGGTCTCAGCGACCGGATGGGGATACGTAACGAGGCCATTGTCGCAGCAGGGGGGGTTGCGGATGTATCAGCTTCGCGGACTCCTCGACATTCGAAGTAGCGGGATGACTGCGGGAGGTTGTGTATGCCAGCCAATGGAGGTTCTTGGATTTCCAGCCGAATGTTCGGTGTTGACGTCGAGGTTGGTCGGCGGAAGGTCGAGCCTAAAACTGCCTCCGCCAGTCTCCAACATCTTCAACACGATTCCGAGATGCACATTTCTTACAATCTTGATAACTTCAGGGATGGAATAATTTCTCGTCGAACACAAGTCAAAGCTCGATTTTCAATCATATGCATATATACACCTCAAGCTCAATGACTTCTCCCCATCCAGCTTCATTTCTAGAATCCATTACCTCCAACTTCCCTTCCACAGATGCCTCAAATACGCACCATCATCCTCCTCGTCACCCCCCATCGGTGCCCATTTCCCCTGCGGCAACAATAACAAGTCCCCAAACTTCGTCACATCAGACATACCCTCATATTCCTTATCCGTAACCTCTCTACTCTCCACCTCATTAACATACTCCTTCACCGTCCTCGTCCACAGCCCAGGACCAGAAATATTCAATATCGCCATAGGTTCGTACCACAGATCTCCAATCTCCCACTCCACCTTCCCATTCTCCATCGTATCACTCATAACCCTCGACACCAGCGCTTCAATCGTACGGTTCAACACCGGATGACCCGGTCGCGCCATAACCGTCCACTGTAAAAACTGAACCGCGTATACAACGTTTAACAGATCCAGCTGTACGTCCTCGGGTAACTCCCGTCCGATGGGGATGATGCATTCGATCCCCACGACTATCCCATAGTCCTTGAATTTCCGAAACCAATCATCTATCGGCTTGCGACACACGGTGTCCATGTCGTTGTATATCCCCCCGTATTTATACACCGCCAGGTACCGAAGCAGATCAAACGCAATGATCCTCTGCTGTAATCCCGCAAAGACCTTTACAATATCGGGACGGTGAGAGTACTCCCTTCGAACGAACAGCTCAGCATCGACGTCGGAGAATACGATATGTTCGTACTCGCGATTGAATCCGTTCCAAGTCAGCCATCCGTCACGGGCATACTCCTCCTGCTTCCAAAAGTTGGTGAAGTCGATCCGATTCTTCCATTTTTGCCAGATGATCTTTGGAATCTCGGTTCCCTTGATGAAACCCGGAGGCCGTCCAGTTTTTAGAACGGAAGGCAGAGACTGCGCGATTCTCCGAGAGGGTGGCGCTCCTAAGTTGAGTTTCTTCGACCAGGCGCTTCTTTCGGAGGGCCAAAGGGATGCTTTGGGCTCCGAAGCCGAGTTTGGAGAGGATGAATTCGCCTTGTTGGATATATCAGGTGTCCTACCGCGCCCGCCGTTAAGGTATCTCGCTTTGTAGACTTCCCTGCCCCTGGAGCCCAATTTTGAGCGGGAGGGCGACAGACATTCCTTGATTATCAGGTAGGCGGTGAAAAGTAAGACGACAACGAGGACGACGTCGAGTTTGCTGCGTCGAAGAATCATCTCGACGATAGTTGCACCGGATCGCGATTCAACGGCGGCGAAAAAGGATACGAGTATCCAAAGTTTTGTATTGATTGGAGGCCGCAGGATTATAATTATAACCACTTCATGACGGCGCGATGGCCAGATCGCCAGGCAGAACGGCAAATTTGAACGGACATCGCTTTCTAAATTCAAACTTGGATATTAATATAATCGATATACCGGAACGTGCAGTATAAACGTATAAACATGAGGTGTCTAGCCCTACTCCAATATAGATCTGTCAGTTAATTAACGTTAAAACCGAAGGTATCGAATCCACGAGACTGACCACGTGTATATAGCCATAGTCCATGGCCCTCAAGCCCGTATTCAAAATAAAATAAAACATGACACCAATTATAATTTTACCACAGATACGCTCATCAGTATACTATAAAATGTCGAACCAGGGCCTAATCGTGAAACCTGCGCAAATGTCCCGAGTGGTGTGCAATATCGACACTGACCAATTCGCAAAAGCGGGTTAGTCAGGCTGGTTCGTCCCGGCCGAACGAACCATCCCAAACACACCAAAAACTGGCTTACTCCCTGGCTTATCCACCGCCGCAGAAGTACTCCCCTCGACCACCAAAAAACCCCCTCGGCCATGACTCAACTGATGACGGTTTTCTATATCAACATGCCCGTTGGCGCCCTCATCTCCTCAAAATATCCATCTCCATCACCATTTCCACCTCCTCCGTAACCTCATCTACCAAATACCGTACCTTATCACCTCTTCCGTACCTTCCAAAAATGTCAAGCAAAGCCAAGGGCAAGCAGCGAGCCGATGTCCAGGGCGAACAGCTCCCAGTCCGTGCTGCGCTCATCCGCCACCCCACCGATGCCTCCGACATCCTCTCCTCCCAAATCTCCACGTTGGCCCTCGAACCCGCCGACAAAGTTTCACCGGACGACGAGAGAATCCTCGAAATCGCAACTATCTCCGTAATCTACCCTGAATTCTCGAAAATCGGGAAACTCGGTGGGTCCATTGAAATCGAGGTCTCGCCTACGTCACCCGTTCCCACCAAGTTTACCTTGCTGGACGGCGCTGAGGACGTAAAGAGGGAAGAAACGACCGATATTTCTCATCTCCCGCCTCTTATCTTCGAGTTCCAGCTTCCTGAGGGATATCCTTATTCCGAAGCACCGAAAATACGCCTCGTCAGCAGCTGGTTGGAACCCGAGGTTCTCAGAGGGCTAAAAGTTGAATTGCTGGAAACATGGGAAGGTCTACGGGATCAGGCCATCTTCGCCTGCATCGACACGCTACAGAGCGCCGCGGATCGAATGTTTGACCTTCCCATTCCCCTGGATGTCAAGGTGAATCAGAAGGAAAAGATCCAGGTCTTGGAGTTTGACCAAGCTACAAAGATCAAGAAATTCAACGAAGGAACTTTCAATTGTAGGAAATTTCATTCTTGAATAAAAGATTCTGCTGGGAGTAGAATGGTATACTGACCACCGACTTCTATCTCAACAGGCGGAGTCTGCTTAGAACCTCGAAAAGGCGCCGTCTGCCATCGAATCAACCAATGCGGTCACGTCTTCTGCAGAGCATGTCTGAAGGACTACTTCACCGCAATGATCAAGGAAGGTGAGGTCGGTAGCGTCCAATGCCTTAATTACGCTTGCGGCAAAGACCTCCCTCCCGAAGAAGTCATCGACCAAGACGGCGCCGTCCACAGGATCCCTCGAAAACCAGGTGCTATAGCTCCAGCCGAACTACAGCTCCTATTAGAACCGGATATCGTCGAACGGTACTTGAAATTAAAACGCAAGCGTGCCTTCGAGGGAATGAAGAACGTGGTCTACTGCCCGAGGAGCTTCTGCAAGGGTCCGGCATTACGGGATAGTGCTGAGGACCAATTGGCGATTTGTCAGGATTGTTCTTTGGCGTTCTGCGCCATGTGTGGAAAGACATGGCACGGTTACAAATACTCATGTCGACAGCCCGATGCTCCTGCAATGACGAAGGAGGAGGAGAAGGAGGCGAAACTCACGGCAGAGTTTCTGGAGACCAGTTGTACGCCTTGTCCGACTTGCCTTATCCCCATCTCGAAATCTGGAGGTTGTAATCATATGGTATGTTATGCTCCGGTCTTCACACGTACACTGATGAGGCGTAAGTTAACTAACCTGGGGGTCTCTCACAGTATTGCACGAGATGTTGGACACATTTTTGTCTATTATGCGGAGCTTTCCTGTTCCCGGATAACCCGTACCAACATTACGGTCAGCCTAAGAGTTCGTGTTACAACAAGTTATGGGAAGGAGTCGACGAGGGCGGTGAAGTTCTGGAGGTCAATGGTGCGCCTGTTCAACCAGATGAACCTGAGCAGCCCATGATGATCCAAATCGTCATACCTGGACAAGCGCCGCGGGAAATCAATAATCTACCAGCAGAACCAGCTCCCGAACCCGAAGCCACAAATGGAGAAGCCGCAGGTTCTACCCCAGAAGAAAACGGAGCAGCTCAAGGAAGTTCTGAGCCTGAAGACGAGGAAAATCAGGACAATTTCGAACCCTTGGAACCGCTCAACGAAGATGAGGATTACGAGTTCTGGGTTACCTACAACGGCAACGAATGTTTCTCGGAAGGATACCTTATGCTAGAATCCGGACTCTCAATCACAGAGATCGCCGACTTTTTGCGAGACTGGGCTATGTCTATCAACCAGCACCGAAAGAACAAGATGGGACTTGGAGCCTACTGGAGGAGGCTCATTGAATGGAGAAGAAAAGTTCGAGACCCCAGACTCAAGAACAAGAACATCGACGTTGGAGAGTACCAATTTTCAGACGAAGCGATCAGGATGGCAGGTATGACGAATAGACTCGAAGAATCAGAGCTACAGAGAAGATGGTGGGTGATCTGGACCGGAGGGATGAGCGCTATCGCCGCGAACATCAACTGGAATGAAGACGAGGTTAGGATTGAAGAAGATGTGAATGGATTCGTAGGTGAGATGGCGAGGTGATATCTACCATGTCCCTTTTACTTTTTTTTTTTTTTTTTATCTTATTTTTTTCTTAAGATCTCTTCTTACTTGCGGGGAGGTATGCATGTGACGGGTGAAGACTTTAACGACTGTTTGGATTCGATAGCCTTTTAGCGGGTGACGGCATTCATGATTGTTTTACTCCTGTACATACTTAAGTAGTAATTACATACGTCCCTCTGAAGTTTCGGAGGTACCAGCGAACTGTGAATAGACATCTCATCCTTCTATCTCACCCCCATGCATACCATATGTATCAATATAACAGCGAATGCGGCTCTGCGTGCGTTGAAGCTGTGTTATAGCTCATCGCCTAAAACTTGCTTTTTCCCGTCAAAATTTTGATATTCTCTCGCAGAAAAGTCCCACAACCTCATCCCACCCCACATTCCACACCGTCCCGCACAAACCCACCCCCCCGCTTCGTTCCGAGTAAAACCCCCAACTTAACCCATCAACCGGAGGGACCAAAGACGCCGGAATTCCAAACCTCTATACAGCCCTATTAAACGGGAACAAAAAGGAGAATCACCATGGAACCCAGTCAATCGCCCCGCGAGGCCTGGGAGCGTCTCATGCGCGTCGTTCAACAGCGGGCAGCGCAGAACGGAGGAAAAGTGCCGGGTGGATCCCCGCGCGGGATTATTGGAGGAGGTGCAGCGCTCCTGCTACTCGGTGGATTGGCGTTAACGGCCAACAATGCTCTTTTCAACGGTACGGGCCATGTATCCTTTTTCTACCGTTCCTAAATCTTCATCCGAGGTCTTGGTTCGGATGCTACGGAATCATATGTTCGGGTTAAACTGATAACCGGGTTATTTTATAGTCGATGGTGGTCACAGAGCTATCAAGTACACCAGACTCGGGGGTGTAAAGCAGGAGATATATGCCGAAGGTAACCCTCACCCTTCATAAACCCCCTCGTAACCCACCCTTACTAACCCTTCAAACCCCTAGGAACGCACTTCATGATCCCCTGGTTCGAAACCCCAATCACCTACGATGTCCGCGCCAAACCCCGCAACGTCGCCTCTTTAACCGGCACAAAGGACCTGCAAATGGTAAACATCACCTGCCGTGTCCTCTCCCGCCCCCGCGTCGAGGCTCTCCCATTAATCTACCGCACCCTGGGCGTCGACTACGACGAGCGAGTCCTCCCTTCGATCGTAAACGAGGTTTTGAAATCCGTTGTTGCGCAATTCAACGCCAGTCAGTTGATTACTCAGAGAGAGGCTGTCAGTAAGCTTGTGAGGGATAATTTGGTCAAGAGGGCTGCGAGGTTTAATATTCTCTTGGACGACGTCAGTTTGACACATCTGGCTTTTTCGCCGGAGTTCACGGCTGCCGTTGAGGCCAAGCAGGTTGCGCAGCAGGAGGCTCAGAGGGCGGCTTTCGTAGTTGATAGGGCTAGGCAGGAGAAGCAGGCTATGGTTGTTAGGTTCGTGATCTTCTTCATCATTTTTGCTATGGTATTTATATATCGTTTGGAATGGCGTGCTAATGGTATCCCGTAATACAGAGCCCAGGGTGAGGCCCGATCCGCAGAGCTTATCGGTGAAGCCATCAAGAAATCAAAGAGCTACGTCGAACTCCGAAAAATCGAGAACGCCAAGACGATAGCACAACTGTTGATGGAGGCCGGCGGTAGGAATAAGGTCTACTTAGAATCCGAGGGCCTGGGATTGAACGTCTACAGCGATAAGGATGGAAAAGACGGAAAGAAATAAACGAGATAGACTTCCTCTCTTTCTTGCGATCAGTCTTCTTTCTTGGATATTATTTTTACGGATGAACTCCCCTCTGATGAGCTGGTTTACGAGATAACTCTGATGGAAGTTTGGTACCATAACTACTCCTCCCGACGAGACTTCCTTACGGTCTGAGGCAGATGGTCTACCGGTTTTGGTGGAAGCTGTGGGAATTGTACATACTTATTCTTCTCCTTTCGGCTGCACACCTCCCTGTATTTATTAAACACTAATCGACACTATGGTCCCGGCGGTTGCTGGCGTCATCAGACAGTTGGACAGGTCATTACTGAAGAAAAGGTAAAGGAAACACCCATATTATATTAAACGACGAAAAAGTAGATACACCGTGATTAAGTATAAGAAACCCCTCTTTTCACTGGAGAGGGGACCCCGGCAGTCCAACCGCTACCAAAGGCCCCGGACGTACCCCACAATTGTGGTGGCACAGTCCTGGAACCATTGGTAGCGGCTGGTTCCTGCATCGATGAGCAAACTATCGGAGCTCATCGTATCATCATCCACGCCATCAGTCTTGATGGCAAATGGATAGGTGATCAACGAAGTGTAGATGGCAGCCAAGAGGATGACGAAGATGGCGGACCTCTTACGATCAATGACAACCAAAACGCTGACGATGATTGGGAGGTAGGCCGACAACATGGTCAGGCCTGGAGCCAGCCCCATGGCTGCTCCCTGGTACTTATGATACTCTGAGAGCTTCTGAAGGTACCCGGTGCTTTCGGCAATGGCATTGAGGAATGTATTGTTGAATACAACCGCATTTCTGGCGACAGTTTCAAGCTGTCGAGCAGCGGTTTCCTAGCTCTTTTGTTAGCGATATGCTAAGATGTAAAAGGTTAAAAGGGAAACTACCTCCTGGATCAACATTTGCTCGGAAAGCTTTTCGGAGCTCTTAGAGAGGGCCTCGAACTCAGGGACGAGGATCTCAATGGCCTAGTTTATCCATTACTTGTTAGAGAAGTCATTATTATTATCAGGGGAGGTTACCTGACTTACATTCTGCCCTTGCATGATGGTCTCCATGAGACCGTTGAGTCTGAGGTCAGTGGCATCCTGTAATTCACATTGTTAGTATGTACTTTCACTCAAAGCGTCCGTGAGAAGCCAGGAACTTACGACAGTTCCACGAAGAGCCTCGATCGATTGTTTGATGTGCCTGACCGTGTCGGCGGTCGTGGTCTTGGCAGCAAGTGACATCTATGCCGCACCACCGGTTAACCATTTCGAATATTAGTGAAGAGTGGAGAAGGAGATAGTTACAATTTCAAGACCCTCGCTATCCATCTTGTTACGGATCTCAACCTTTCGCTCGATATCATTCAATGCCTCAACAACCCTCACAATTGTTGCATCGACTTGGGCAAGAACCTTTTTCTGGGCACGTCCCTGCTCCTCGAGGGCAGCAGTTTGCCCGGCGACCTGGGCGACTTGTTCGAGTTGAGCACGGTCGATGACAGCCATGGCATTTTTGACGTTGGTGAGACGCTCACTGAGGGGAAGAACCGCCATGTTCAGCAGCACATCGATCTGTCGAATAAGCCCAGCTACTTTAGCGTGGACTGCGTTCGAAGATTTGTCGACGTATTGAAGATTAGACGAATGCATGTTGATGGATGTTGCGAGTGATCGTTCGAGTTGTTGGTGAAGAAGGGTGAGGTTTTGGTGAAGTTGGAGAAGGTTGGCTAGATATTCGGCAGAGTTAAAAAAAAAAAAATTTTATGGAGAAGGATAAGGGAGTCAAGATAAGAGGAAGGGGTGGGAGGGTTCGTCAGGGTTGGGATGCTGAGCGTGATGCTGAGCTTTGTATACTTACTTCTCTGGGCCTCTTCTCTCACAGCCTGGCACAAAACACCCACACTCTGGATGCAGTTGCTGTAGCTGGTCCACCATTGAGCCCTACTCTCGAGCTTCTTGATACACCTGTTCAGTTCCCTCGAGGACTGGATATTACCGCGACACTCTCTTGGATAGTCGACATTTGCCGAAGACAGCTCACAGATAGCGAGTTTGGTAGCGAAAAAACTCTTTTCCTCTCCTTCCAGGACGGCTGGAGACGAAGAACATTTTTCGATGATCGAACTCGTGAGCGAGCTGTACAGACAAGAGTGGGGAAGATTGAGGGAGTCTATAATGGCCAGTGACTTTTCATATCCCTTGTGGAACTTTCGAGGTGAGATGATTTTCTCGAGCGAGCGAAGGGTAGCTAACATTGAGATAATTGTTTAGTTCAACTACTGGCAGCTGCAAAATAAAGAAAAGAAGAGGTGACCAACCTTCATGCTCTTCATGCCTGTCAGAACCGGCGGATTTGTGAACAGCGGATGCTTCGACCATCGGGACCATTGATGCAATGACCCAGAGGACCCACATGAGGGTAACGAGGTTAATGGCCGTGACCATAGCGCAGGCGATTCTCGAAGGCATCTTTGCGTCTGTAGGAGGGGATTTTGGTATTTACTTATATATACTTGCGTCTAGCGCGGGGGGGAGTGTCAGTCAGGTACTGATGGCCTAACGGTGAAGGAGATGGTGATGAGGGAGATGGTATGATGGCAAGGGATACGGTGATGATGGTAGTTAAGGTGATGGGGTGACGGCGATAGAGATGGAGGTGATCGGGAGGAGGTTGTAGATGAGGTGAAGGAGGAGAAGAATATTTGGGATCGAGGTTGCATTGAGGGAAGAAAAATTGGTCTCTTGGACTGCCAAAATTCTGCTCGCAAACTCCGTTCTGAAGCTATTCGTGGGTCGTCATTAGGGTTTAATCTGCCCTGTGACGGAGTCCCACAGTGAGGGCATCTACGGTTCAAATTGCTAGCGGAGTTTGGAATCCCCAGAGCAGACGGAGCGAAGTTTGAAGTCCGTCTCTATGCATCACCACCATCTAGCATCTGCATGCGGATACAGTACGGTGTGTGTAACTACGCAAAAATGCAACAGAAACACTGTTCAGTCTGTGTTGGTGCCAAGAAGTCCCGCTTCGGTTACCCATTTGGGCTGGTGGCCATTGCATCGGGCGGAGACAGCTTTGTCATCTGCCAGTCATTTCTGACGAATGCGAAAATATGGTCGCCATCTCGCGATTTCGGAGCTTTGGCCTTCAATTAACACAAGGCTGCTTCATTCGATTTCGCACGGGATGTCTTTAGCCCAGCACTATAGCCGGCGTTGCGCTGTTGGCCTGATTGGCAGGCCAGAACTGGATGTTACACAGAAGTGCTCTGCAGCAAACCCGCAACAGGGATCCAGGTATGACCACTTCAAACGAACTTCAACAGGTCAAGTCCGGAGTTGACTACAAACTACACATGTACACAGAGGGGCATGTGAGAAGTGAAGTCTGGGCGACTCTTATGAGAAGGGAAAAAGGGAGACTACGATGTTTTACCGCGAAAGCTTGGTAGTAAAATGATCAACATTCACCGAAGTAGTCCGACCCGCGAGGCTTCGGCAATTCAAAGCACCACCATATAGATTGGGACACATCTGCACAGTATGCATATGCACTTGCACCTTTCCGGGTCACTATCAAGGATCCTTAACGCGCCGCCGCCACAGGACTTAATATCGTAACAGGCTGACAGAAAGGTGAATTGAACAGACACGAACTCGTGGTTTTGTTAGCAGGTGGAATGGGCCCGCCTCGATAGCGAGATCCACCACAACCCCGCCGAATGCACTCAGCCCCATAACCCGAGTATTCTGATCCCGCCAATTTTTCGCTATACCATAGCGCTATATTTTTTTCCTTGGGTTGATCGGGTCCGTAAAAAGAATCCCTGGTAAAGAAAAATTGCATATCTCTAGCTGGATTTAAATACCTCCATGCCCATACCCGTCGGTAGCGTCCTCTTATCCGATCTACCCCCTTAGCTGAGCTTCAGGCGATCCCAAAATTTATCAGCCTCGTCGAATTCGCAAAACACAAACCACTTCATAGCACAAAATCAGAAATTGCATTGGAAGGAAAAAATTAAAGCCGTCCCAAGATGAGCGGCTTTGAAATCGTCGGCCTCGTTATCGGCGCCATGGGCCTTGTTCCCATTTTTAAGGAAGGATACGTAATGGTCAAACAATACCGTCATAAGAGAAAGCTCAAGTTATTATCATCGAATAGCAGTTCGACGTCGACGTTGAAGCATACGCTGGGAGACAGCAGTACAGCGCTTACAACGCGATATGATACTTTGTATTCGTCGTATGGATCTCAGTTCGCTACTGGTGACTGTAAGTGGATCCTTTTATTCATTCGATCGCGACACCTTATACTTCTAAACAATATTTTTATATTAATTGATTCTAACGCAATTAATTGAACCGTCAAAATAGCTATCTCAAGAGAGGAACTAAGCAAAATCATCATAATCCTCCAAGGCGAAATAATCATCGCCCTCCGTATCGCCCTGATGGGCGGAACCCTCCAAAACCCAAACCACTTAAACTCCGTAGCGGCGAAAAGTCGAGAAGACGCCATCATAGTTCTGGGGCAGCTGGCCCAGCGGCTCGCTATCGCCGCGCCGATATTGGCGGGTCCTTCCCAGCCATCGAGATCAGGACACAAAACCGCAGCTGGGGAGAAAGGTCCTTGGGGCTACAGGTCGTCTCATGCCGACAACTATCAGGGAGCGGGAGTATCGACGCGAATTCAGGAGATCGATGACGATAGTGAAGGTCTACCTAGTAGTTCGCATCAATGGCATCAAGGGAATAGTATTCCGCCTCCTAGGACGTCCACTCGGCCCAGTATAAGACCTGTTCGTTTGGAAGACAGAAGTAAGGAAAGCCAGAGTTCCGGCGCAAAATCGCATTCGTCGGCTCTTGTACCAGATTGGCGGAGATATGCGGGCGAAGGGACAAACTGCAAACAGACGTTGGAAAAAGAACGATACGCACCGGAAAGGAACTGGCCCCGACGACCACCGAGTCCATGTGAAAAGAAACCGCGCTCACCAAGCCCATGCAAAGAAGCCGAAGCATGTCCACCAAGTTCATACAATGAGATCGAAGAACGCCCACCAATTCCATGGAAAGAGATCGAAGAATGCCCGCCAATTCCATGCAAAGAGGAACCATTACCACCATGGCGAAGTTCAAAACCTCTTCCCGCACTCGAAGAGAAAGAATACAAATACCCACCGACCAAAGATGCGGAACCCACACCCCCAAAGAAGGAAGACTACCCCCAGACCAAAAAAATAGTAACCAGGCCCCAAAAGCTTGGTAATCTCGAAAGCCGCCCTTCCATACCCGACCCGCAACCCGTAGTCCAAACCGCACCAGTAGTCCCTAGACGACGGCAAATAGTTAGCAGCTGGAAGGAGGAAAAGGCTCCAGGGAAGGAGGACGTAGCTCCAAAGAAGGTGGAAAAGAAGCCACCACGAAAAATGGATAAATCCGAATACCTCTCCATGAAATCCCAACATGAGAAGAAGAGGCCGAGAAAGAAGGAATCCGACGTTGTACCTCCAAAGGCCACCCACTGGGACTTCAGCCAAACCCAAAAATGTACGTCGGAATCCCGTTACAATAAATGGCATGATTCGGATGAGGAAGATGCAAAACGCCCAACAACTCCACCGAAGGAGCCGTAGAAAGATTCATGAATAATCCGCTACATCCTCTATTATGTACATATCTACCGCAAACTGTTATAGCTGACTTTTTGTATTATCATAGATATTAATATACCGAACGGCGTTATATGTGGGTCTTTGGCTCTGGCATATATGTATATGGTATGGAGTGAATAAAACCCGGAGGCATCTGAGCTATCAAGAAAGTCGAAAGAAAAGTCGAAGACGATATCGATTTGGTCATATATACAGTGGAAGGTAATATATTAATATATAATACCCCAAATGTATGGTGATACGCCCTTAATAAAGTACCCAGTTAAGTGGTAGATGTATCATATTGCTCAATTTGAAAGTACTAGTCCTAGGTATAATTATATAAAAGATCTTGCACAGGGACCGGAATTCGGATCCGGAAGGTATCAATACTTGTATAGAGGTTGAATATTAATTCAAGAATCCTGTCGATTCATCTTGAGAACTGGTACAATAGGGATCCATCTGCATAAGTAGGTACCCTCGAGGTATACGTAATTGGTACCAATTGGTTGAAGTGATTCTATTTATATAATTTCAGTATCTCGAGTCTGGCATGGTCTCGTCTTATCTCGTAAAGTGCTGGATAATGTGGTGAACCATCCGCCCAGTCTATGACAAATATTTGTCTCCTAAGAAGCCCCTGCACCCTTCTGACCGTCCTAATACTCATAGGCACATATAATATACCACTCACCAGCCTGCCCATGTGACATCGTGACACCCATCAACGCGGCTGTGTTGTCGCGTTTGAAAGTTGACATCACAGGGAGCGGATTAGTCATCCATCCCGGTCCTGGTTCGGGCCCTCTCTCTCCTTCTTCACCACCCCCCAAAACTCCTAAATAACCTGACTAACGACATCGCGCTCCTGTTAATTCACCGTACTTGGAGTCGCGCCGTCTGGAAGCATCGTATAACCTGTGGATTTGGACCGTAAGTCCTCGAATAACCCGTCGTTTTTTGTGTATTTGTGTGCTAATCTGAGCCTAGTATCAATACTCGCAGGACTCGACGTATAATACAGTAGTAGACGAGTCGACATTACCACACCGTCGCCGTGCTATATTACATTCACCGAGTAAATATTCTACTTATCAAACCAAAAAACAGCGTATACCATGGACCGAAAACGTCCTCCACCCTCCGCCCGTACCGGTTCCAATCCCACCCGTCGTCGCGAGTCCTCGCCAACCCGCGCAATAACCAGCGTCCACGACATCCCACCGGAACTCCGCGATATGCTGGCGAGTAACATCCAAGAATCTCGGGTAAGCGGTGGTACAACCTCAGGACAAGCCAGGACCTCTAAGACGCCGAAGCGGAAGAAACCATTGACGAGACGGACTGCTGATGCCCCCGTTGCTCCTGTTACGGTTGGCGGTGGAGGGTCGAGTAGTAGGGCTCCGGGTTCTGCGGAGAAAGTTGGGTCTGCGCGGGTAGTTGGTAGTAGTGGTGGGGGTGGTCAATCGGTGGCTTCTATAGTGGGATCTAGGGATAATGAGAAGGGTCCTGCGGGCGCTGGTCCTGTGAAGCAACTCGCCGTACCACCCGCACGAAGAACTTCTGCGCCAGCGCAGGAGGTCTCGAGTGAAAGCGAAGATGACGACGACGACGAATTCGACGAAGACATAGAATGGGAAACAGTAGATCTAAGCACTCTTAGTACGTACCAGCCCCCCCTTAAACCATAATACCGATTCTAACCCCCAAAACCACGATAGAAGAAAATAAACCACCCAAAAACGACGAACCACTAGTCCTAACCCTAACCTCCTCCAAACTCTCCAAACCAAGATCCACCGGCCGCAAAGGCCCCACACCCGCAGAACGTAAAATCCGCCTCGAAATCCACAAACTCCATCTCCTATGCCTCATCTCCCACATCCACCTCCGCTCCACGTTCTGCAACGACACAAAGGCACAAACCTCCCTCCTCCCTATCCTTGAAAAACGTGTAATAGCGGAATTAAACGATAAATCATGGCAACAATCCAAGGTATTCAAACAAGGTCTAACCGTCGCAGCCGCGGCCTTTAAACGACGGTTTAAGGTTACAAAACCCGGTGCGCGGAAGGCGTTATGGGGGTATATACCACCTTCATTTGATTCGATGTGGGGTGATATACCCATGGGAATCGATGAGTTCCGAGCTGCCGCAAAGAAACTAACAGGATCGCGAGATCTTGGTGCGCAGTTGTTTTGTGCTTTATTAAGACGGGTGGGGTTGGAGGCCCGGTTGGTGTGTAGTTTGCAACCGTTGAGTTGGCAGTTTAAGGCAAAGTATGGTATTGATGATGCAAAGAGGGAGAATATGAAGTTTGTGGAGGAGGATAAGGAGGACTATCAGACGAGTGATGAGGATATGGATACTGCGTCGTTTGTGGGAACTCCTAATAGGACGTTTGGGGGTACGGGGCCGGTAAGAGCAAATTTCAGGGCTCCGCCGCCGGTGGATGGGCCTCCTAAGAGTAAGAAGAGTAGGTTCTCTAGTCAATCTCTCTTAAAGTATCGCCATGCGAGACTAAACTTGGAAAATAGAGAATACCAAGAGAATACAAATCCACGACCCAGCGCTTCCAATATACTGGGTCGAGGTCTTCGACGTCATCAACCAATCCTGGATCACGATTGATCCAGTCGACGCGGGCATAGTTCGGCCTCTTACGAACCTCGAACCAGCCCAGTGGGATTGGGAAAACGAAATGTCGTATGTAATCGCATTCGACAACGACAATAACGTACGAGATATCACTCGAAAGTATGTGAAGGGTTATAACGGCTACACGAGATCCCTGAGAGTAGAAGCTACCCTAGACGGCGCCAAATGGTGGAGGAAGGCTTTGAAACTGTACACATTACCCACATGGCTGGCTCCAGATCGGGACCAGTTTGAAGACGGTCTGATGAACGATCGGTTGCTAAGGGAAGGGATCCCTAAAAGCCTGGCCGCGATGAAAAACCATCCAGTCTTCGCTATCGAAGAACAGCTACGACAAAACGAGGTTGTCCACCCAAAAGTCGAGTGCGGCACCATGACCGGGAAAAGTAAACGACCGATCCCAGTGTATCGAAGACAGGACGTCAAGCAAGTCAAGAGCGCTACTCAATGGTACATGCTCGGTCGAGAAATCAAAGCGGGCGAGCAACCGCTCAAACACAAGAAATCACGGAAAGGACGACGAGCGTCCGATCCCGACGATATGGACCTCGATGAGATGGAAGATATGGATGATGGGACGGATACCGCGATGTACGCGCACTTCCAGACGATTCTGTATCAACCTGAACCCTGCGTTGGGCCCATTGTTCCGAAAAACGCTTATGGGAACATTGATCTTTACGTCCCGTCCATGTTGCCGGAAGGAGGTGTTCATATACCCCATAAACTCGCGAGGGCTGCGGCGGACTTTCTGGGGATCGGGGATTTTATAGCGGATGCGATTACGGGGTTTGATTTCAGGAATGGGGGGAAATCAACTCCTGTTGTCAATGGTATTGTCGCCGGGATTGAGTGTGAAGAGGCGATCTGGGAGATGATTGATCATATTGAGAAGGAGAGGGAGGAAGAGGCAGATGAGGTTAGACGGCTGACGGCTCTTAACCTTTGGAGAAAGTTTTTGGTTGGGTTGAGGATTAAGGAGCGGGTGGATGAATATGCGATGGAGGATGAAGAAAACGCGATTGTTGAGGGAGATGAAGAGGAAGATTCATATCCATCACATACACTCGATCCTGCTGAAAGTGGAGGGTTCATGCATGAAAGCATGACATCCATCGCCGACTCGAATACCGGTGGTGGAGGATTCTTCACGGACGAGCTCGAGGATATGGCCGGGAAGTTCATGAGGGACAGTGCGAAACAAGCTCGCGAGAAGGAGGAGAGAAGACTGCTCGATGAGGCTAGAGCGAGGCGAGCCCGACTTACTGAAATTGAGCTTCAAAAGGTTGAAACAGGGGAATATTATGACCCTGACGCTTTCGAAGGCGGTGGTGGGTTCTTTGCTGAAGACCCTGAACCGGAGCAATCCACAGGGCCTACTAAAGTCGACAAAGGAAAGGGTCGTGCCACCGAGAGCGAAGTATACGATACTGGCGGCGGGGTTTTCACCGAAGAACCAAATGAGGCTCAAGATAGCTGGAAGGGAAAACAGAAGGATACAGAGGCTTTCGGTGGTGGATTCTTTCCGGAAGAGCCTGGGCTACCTAAGACGGTACCAACCAACACCGGGAAGAGAAAGAGGGATAGCATGGAAGATAGTGGGGGCGGATTCATCGTCGATGAAGTTGAGACATTACCGGATAACGGAAACCAACCTCTGGCGGACGACCAGGACGATGATATCAGGTCCGATGATTTCGAATACGAAGACGCAGGGTGGACGTCTGATTAGATTATAAATATTATTACGCGGCGTCGTTTTCAAATTATTCTGCGATTTAGCGGTACGCTTTGGATTTGATATTTTGGGACCGGCAGCATTTGGGACTGGCGTTTCTTTCTTTCTACCTTTGATCTTTTGTGGACAAGGCCGCTTGTACAGTACACCATCGATGCATCCACACCCATACTACAATATACTTTAATCATAGATCATAACCACAGATATAGATAGGATCAGACCGAATGTTGGATGTTGTGGGTGCTGTTGGAAGTTTGGTGTTGTCGCTAACGAGGTGTTTGCGTGGTCGCTGTTTCCCCGGATTTCCGCACCGACCAGTGAGCGAGAGGCAGGCTGTCGATTGGGGTTTAGTGTGCTACCCCGCATTTGCCCATTCCCGTTTGAAGTGACGTTAGCCGGGGTCCCTTTCAGCTGGGTCGCGTGTGTACCTTTCGACTGTATACTATACAATTGAGAGGGAAAACGGTGGGGAGGAAGTTGGGAATGTATTATTTGCGGTTTTGTCAAGAGGAGAGCAATGCATACAGGACTGCAGTCGAATATATGTCGGTATTATAATATAAGCTAAGGCGGTGGGACGCCTTTTTAGTTTAACCGTTGAGGGAGATACTTCCGTCATGTTATACTTCCACTAAGCGCAAGCCCGGCCGATAAGAAGCCGTTCAGGAAGTCCCAAGTATCTCTGAGAAGTATAGTACAGTACCTGCTCGATAGTAGCTACCAGATCCTGCTGCAGCTGCACAAGACACGGCACGAAGACGCCCACATACAGGCTAAGTGGGAACAAGAAATCCAAACGTGAGCATGAACAAGAACAGGAACGAATCACCATGCAAGCGGGAGGTAGAGTTCAGTCTGGACGGCCAGCCAAGGCCAGAGCCCGCTGGATCCGGCCAGCTTAGAAGTGGCCTGTTAGTCGCGGGACTGCAACTGGAATTCTATTCGATTCGAGCTGTCATGTGGCCCGGGAACCGCTCTCCGTCCGAGTAACTGATCCGCTGCTATATCGATCCGTTTAAATAGCTGCGGCCTACCCCTCACCGCTCCTTCTCTCCTCTCCTCCATCCACCATCCTCATCACCATCAGCTTTCTCATTTTCGACTCTCTTCGCTCTCGTACTCCTTTCTAGCACTCTGATAACACTCTCCTCTTTCCTCTATTAACTTGAAATCTCCACAAATTCACAATGTCCGCCGACGTAACAAAAGGTGAAAGCTCCGGATCCGCCGCCAAAGCTCGCCGACAGAGCGCAAGCAAGCCCCCCGCCGTAGCTGGCCTTCTATCGGCAAAGGAGTTTGGTAAGATCTCCCGTTAATTCATACTATTTTGGCTGTATCTTTGCATTGGATCGATGTGTGACGCCGCGGTGAGATATCGGCGGCACCCATCGTGATCAATGCATGCATGCATACATACATACATACATGCATATGCGAGAATACCGACTAACACGCTCCCACAGAGGCACTGGAACCAAAGGTTGAGCTCAAGATACCCAAGGATGCCGCAAAGATCAACTGGTAAGCACGCAGCAATGACTCCCTCAAATCCCCGCTGGTATCATGGCGGCTTCCCAGTCACCCGATCATGATATCATCCCCCCGGAAACTTGCCTATGCCCTCTCCCTCCTTGGCTCCTGACCTTCGCCCCGAAACAACACACCAACGCCGTCGCTAACAGGCCGTCTCCGTGTCCCTAATAGGAAAATAAACACAAACTACAAGGACGGCAACAACTTCCCTGAGCAGGAACTCCTCAAGAAGATCTTCACCACTCCGCCGCTCAAGTCCGTCGAACTGCTCTTCCCACAGACCGGCCTGACCCTCACCGCGAGAAACCTCAAAGGTGTAACCTTCGGTGACGTTTTCGACGCGTAAGTTTTAAACTCCCTATGAACCATACCACCATCACCCGATCCATCCCCTTCGGCATTCCGTATGTTTGTCACAGCACCATCACACCACACCACCAACCCCCGCAGATGCAAGCGTTGCACGAGATCAGGGAATCGGGGCTTGCCAATTGCGTCCTTTTTTCCCACCTTAGAACGCTAGTTCGCCCCGTATTCGATCTTAGCCTGCCTGCGAGGACGGTAGAATGGATGCCTCCCTCTCCTTAAAAAGCCGGTTTTTACCATCCAGCTTGGCCCGATACGAAACCCTTGTATCCGCACCCATGCCGATGTACCCCGCACTCCGACTCTGAGAAGGAGGTCACTCGCATCCTTACCCAACTGCCGGCTAACAACGTTCTTTGATGTGGTACAGAGTATACAAGCACAACAAGAAGCGAGCGGACGACGAACTCTCGGAACCATACCTCGCCGGATTCTACGTTGACGAAGACGACCTCGGCCACCCAATCGTAAGAGTCGGTGCTGGTAAGGAAGGTGCACCGGTTGGCAAGAAGAAGAAGTAAATAATAACTAAGGGACTTTGGGAAACGGTTGAGCTGCAGGTGCAGCCTCTGGACTAACACACACTCACTACTCTATGCCTTTGTTTCTTTTTTTTTTTTGCTGTTTCTTCGGAGGGAAATAGCGGGTATGCCTCTGGAATTAATTAAACACTTTTTATGAATTCGAGGCCGCTTTTTTATTGGGAAACTCTACTTTTTATTAGGAGAGTGGATTCTTCGATTCAGAAAATCACTAAACCTGTATATTACTTCTTGTTCGCCGTTACATTATCGGGGCGCAGAAAGCAAAATACAAATATGGGAACCAAAAACCCTGAAATATTTTTTTCATGGGAACAATTTGGCGCATACATCGCGATTGTAAACGATGACATGGCTGTGACTGTCTTTTTCTGATTCGGTGCCGAAGGAGCCGGTCGTCTGAATAGAGTAGCTGCAGTGAACATGCATGCGGCTCTGCTTCTCAATTGCGGCTCTTATACCACGTTATGACGCTTGAAGTAGACTTAGACGTCTTGTCAGTTATATAAGATCTCGAGACCCTCATCATGAGTTTAACCGACGCTCTTGATGGGACCGGTACACATCGGTACCACGTTATAATGTTATTGTATTCCTCGAGCAACGGACACTCATCCAAATATTCATTTAACTTGTTTTTCAATTTCTTATTTCTTCTACTTAAGCTAAAGCCTTACGAACATAAATCGTGATCGATATCACATACAATAATTATATCGATCAAGGGCAACAAAAAGTACAAAAGAAACACCTACCGCTTATCATCCAGAATCACAAGCCACAAAGAAAACAACAGAAAAAAGAAAAAGGAGCAAAATCACCTATCCAAAGTCGACCAAAACCAAAAGAATCTTCACCTCCACCTGCCCTGCATATTCCGTTTCTGTTGTTGCTGCTGTTGTTGCTGCTGCGACTGCGGCGGCGGCGAAGCCATTACCTTTGCAAAACTCCTGTGCTGCATCGGTTGCTGCTGCTGCTGCTGCTGTTGTTGATGTCCCTGCTGCTGCTGCTGTTGCTGCTGTTGTTGCTGCTGCCCAGAATGTCCCAGTTGATGAATCCTATGATGCGGTTGCTGTTGAGGTTGAGGTTGAGGTTGAAACACCGGTTGCGGAGGAGGCGGTTGCGACATCAATTGCTGCGGTTGAATCTGTAATTGCGGTTTGAACGGTGATATCACATTTCTCACCAATGCAGGCGTGCTGGATACGCTGCTCATCCCACCGCCGCTTAGAATGCCGCTATTTCCCAGACCGATCCCGCCATCTAAGGGGGTCATCGGTCGACTTGTCGTTCCATCCAGTCCGAACCCGCCGATGCCCGATAAAGTAACCGGTGCTACCGCGGGGGTCACAGCTGTTGAAGAAGCGCTAGTAGCGGTTGTCGAAGTAGTCCCCGTCGCGGCACCCGTAGTTGCGGCAGCAGTCCCAGCTTTACTCTCCGCCTGCATCGCGGCGAGAGCCGCTTCGTTTTCGCCGGGAGGTTTAAAGTTCGTCAGTTTACCGTCCTGGTAAACATTATTGAGCATCTGCTCAAATATCCCCGCGTCTTCGAACTCCAAGTATTTTTTATATAATCGGAGAGCGGTGTTGGCGTCCTCTATGGAGTCGTGGTTGCCCGTTTGGATGTTCTGCCGTAGGAAATAGTATGCGAGGAAGCGAAGGGAGAGTTTGCGCTGGCGTGCCTTTTTGAAGTAAATGTCTACCGTGTCGATTACCTGTTCCCTGGGTACGTGTATGTCTGTGCATTGTTAGAAGGTACTCGAGAGGGTCTTCAATCGTGATGGTATTCAAACTCACTGATAATACGGAAATCCTTTAGCAGCCCATGACCCACAAATATACATCCCAGATTCAACAGGATCCATAGTTTCTTGTATGCGACTTTCAACGAAACCAGCGGATGTTTCGAAACCGCAGGATCCAAGTCACCGGGCTCGATACCCGAGAACAGGGTCAAGTAATCCACGACCGGTTCTCTCGTATGAATATAGTCATCTATGAATGGCATTCCTTCCGCTTCGCCATTACCTCTTAACACGGAAACTCTTGCCAGACTCAGGCGACTAGGCCGTATCGTCTCTCGGGTGCCATCCGCTTTGACTTCGATTTCTTCCTTCTGTAGGGCTACGAACTCGGCGTCGATGGCGACGACGGTTCCTGGGACTGGGTTTTCATCGATTGAAAGCGGCTGGCAGTTATTATTCGCCGGGCTATACGAAAATCTAAGGTTTAGCAGTTGCACCAAAAATATCCGGTCAGAAGCTACTCACGCCAAAGGTGGATCTTTGAACAGCAGACTCGTGTCAATACTATTCATCCAGGAATTATCAACAACATTGCCTTTCGACTTTTGTTGGAAACACAATATCGAAGGCAACTTCCAGGACGGCGCGAAGTTCATTGCCTCCTCTTGCGAGACCGGCCTGACCAAAAAGTCATTGAATAGGTGCCAGTTACTCTCCTTCCTTTCACCAGGATCCGTGAACGAAACTAAAACCCTCCAATTTAGAAAAGGCCCCGCCAGTTCACCTCGGAAAGAGCCACTCACCATCAATCAACCCCACCAAATGCGGCGGCGTCTCATGCCCCCCAGAAATCTCAGCCACTAGGCCAACAAGCTCATAAACCACGATATTAGGATTCCTTTCCTTAATCTTATTAAGTTCAGGGCCCTGGTAGCACAGAAACTTCTTATCCTGCACCACAATCCCAATCTCTCGCGGGAGCCAGTTCTTCTCAGCCCAGTAAAGCTTCGACTCCGGAGACCCCACCGCCGCATTGAACATGAGCACCTCAGGCTGCACATCATGCACCACCTTTTTCGTCGTCAGAATCAGATATCGACGGCACTTGTCGCACCAGCCTCGGGTTTGTCCATCGCGTTCTATGCTATGTTTCAATACCGTGCTGAAGCTACCAAGCGCCTTCGCTTTCTTCGGATAGGCGAGTTCGCGGACAAAACTATTGCTGGGTCGCATGGTTTCCGTTCCGCAGTTGGAGCATTTGATGCAGGTCATCGATGATGTTATAAGAGCATTCTCCAGCTCTAACTCATCACGACCTTCGATGGCGCATGTCTTAAAATTCACGGCGAGCCTCTCCATTAGAAACCTATTCAAGGATTGTATCATTCCTGTGAGTGATTGGCTGCTTCGGGGCATGCCTTCTTCGAAGAGTCCCAATGCTGACGCTTGAGAAATGGAGCTGAAGGTCCGGAGAAAGTTCGTAGCCTGACAATTTTGTCCGTTTGCTTTATCAAGCATGTCGAAAAGGAAGCCAAGCTCACATAACAGGCAGGTTTCCGATAAGCAGTTCCTTGCTGTGTGATGTAAGGCATAGTTCCTCATCATTGGTGTGAATTTGAGAAGTTGGAGAAGTGAGTTGGAGTAGGAATTCGTAATATGAGTTTCAAGGCCCGAATATCTCGTCTTGTTGTAGAATCTGTAATGTATCATGAGTACCACTGCTCCATACCCTCAAAGACTGTTGAACTCACTCGAAATCGAAGTCATCCACACCAAACCTGCTATACTTGATCTCCACCTTATGATACATCGCAGGGACATCGAAAGGTCTTAACTCGGCCGCAACGGCACTCCACGGTGTCGTCGCTTCCATTTTATCGTCCAAGTCTCCTTCTCTCGCTTTCTCGCTTCGGAACCTCGGTGCCTGTACTTGTCCCGGTTTCTCTTGCACCTTCGTTGACTCGACTTGATTTCTGCGTGTCCGTTTGTGATAAGGTGCGAACCCGACGAAATCGTGCATTTTAATCTTGGCTAAGATCTCGGGATCGATCTTTGGGGAAGGTTTCCCGACCTCGAAGACCATATGGGACGGCCACGATGAGAGTAACTGCTCACGATAGTATGGGATGCCAACCGACGCCAACGAACTATAGTCGTTCATATCTGAAACATTCGGAGGGGGCATAGGAACAGATTGCCATTCGACGGGGTTCGAAAGCTCTGTGAACCGGATTTTATCCGGTTTCCCCCAGAGCTGAAGGATGGCATCCGCGTCTGCGAGAGCTAGAGCATCACCAGAAGGTGCGAGTTCCAAAGATGATATATAATTGGCAACATTCGCCTGCCGAAGGTTTACAACGTTCGGATTGGCGATATCGATGATTTGGAACTGACCGGTCTGGGAGGCCACGATACCCGTGGTCGACATTTTCGGGTGCATCCGACAGAAAGCCGCGCCTGCTGGGAAAGGAACCGGGGGCAGGGAACGGAAGGTTCGAAGATCGTAGATGTTGACGAGAGGATCAAGAACAAAAGCGGTTTGCCTGCCACGGATTAGACCCATTATCTCCTCAAGATATATGTAACTCAACGAACCTCGGTGAGTATCCACAAGTCAGAAGCACGTTGTTCTGAGCATCTATATCGGAAACAGCCGCCCCATGTGCCCGAATCGTCTTGATGATCTTGAAGGAATTTGGGTCGATGATGTTTACACTGCCGGTCGCAGTTCCGCAGCATATGACCCGATCCCGTCGCATCACGACAACCTGGTCGTCCGAGGGTAGCTATATACCAAAACCGTCAGAACCGTAACTCAAACGCTAGTATCATAATCCAGAATACCTCATTAATAACCGTCCCACGATCAAGATTAATCGTTAACAGGCTCTGCTGCATTCCACCGGCTATGATCTCTGACGTCCCCTTTGACGTGTAGCTCATACACCGTAATTCCGTCATCCGATCGCTCCTACAGTCCACAGTCAATAACAGATCTCCCAAGACCACCCAATAATTTTCCACAAAAGACATACGTGATATGCGCCTTCGCCAACCCTCTCCTCGCACTGACGTGCAGACTCTTGGGTCCCAGACTGACAATTCCCCTGTCACTAAACAGAAAGTTCCGAACAGCCCCTTCATCGTGACCCCTGTAACTCGTGTATCGTTGAAGTTCCGATCCATAGTACGACGTGACCCGGCCCTAGTAATTTCCTACTGTTTAGTCCCAGACACGGCTACCATAACCATTCAAGCCCATAATCCCTATCTTTCCCAATCACGGAAGGGGGGAAAAAGAACCCACAGATTCATTCCCGGTCCATATCAGATCCTGGTGAACATCGAAAGAGAGGGCAGTAAGCGGTGTAGGGGGTGCATGGTGAAGAGTGCCTGGTATGGGAGCGCCTGGTATGGCGACGCGGGACACCTAAGGCCATCATAACATATTAGTTCAGTGTGAAGCTCTCCAGCAATTCCCCCGGAATCCATCAGTAGCTGTCAAGAGACTAACCTCCCGCCAATCTACATCCATTTACAACGTCTTGTTCCCGGCTGTTATCGAAGATCTAGTAGTGCGACTGTGATAGCTCTGGTGCATGGTGGGGCAGGTTGCTGCTGTTCTTCGGACATCCAGGCGGGTGTGATGGAGGGGGTGAGAGAGCACGGAGACAGGACGTGCAGGAATAGGGCGAGGCGGGGACCCGTCTGTCATCGGCCGTGAGAGCGTGGGCGCGTGGGGCGGGATTTCTGGCCAGTTATGAGGCCTTGGGGATCGGATTCCAGAACGTGCTCGCGGTCGACAAGGCCAACCTTGCTTGCTCGCTCGTCGCTGCCGGCCAACCACAGCCGGCTGCCGCACCACACTCCCAACGCACAAAGGCCACCACCGACTGCGGCATCTTCCTGCTAATAATATTACCATTCACAACTACATCATTCACTAGTATCATAGGATCCGTGTGGGCATTTATTGACTTTCAGGTAGTATACCTACCTAGGTATATACCAAGTACTGAGTTATATGGTATATGGCTGGCTTGAGGAATCGCACATATCAATGGATGTATAAGAATGGATCGTAACTTCATTATATGCATGCTCTACCAACTAAAAAAATCACCACAAAACATACACCCCGTCTATAGATATATTTTTTTTCTTTTTGAAAAAAATCCGCAAAGCTTTCAAAGATCAGATGAGAAGCAAGAGACAGAAAACAGAAGATACTGAGCAGAAAAAGGGAAAACGAGCTTCATCAACTGTTATCGTTAGTCGAAGGGATGCCCTTCGTATTTTTATCAAACACCTCACCGCGCCCCAGAAAGCACAAAGAGCAGGAACAAAGAACAAGAGCAACAACCCCACCGCTAATAAAAATGAGAGAAAACCAGAAGAGTTAAAAATGATTAGATATTAAAGGAAAAAAGACCGCATCTTAAGACGTCAACTGCTAGGTCATCAACGAAGAGGAAAAGAAACAATGGGGGAAAGAGAACTCGTTAAACTAGGTAAAAGTCACCCTAGGTATCATCGTACGGCGGCCAGTGATATAGCCCACCTCAGCAATCTTACCTTAATGGCTTGAGCTCAGGTTATTCCCACCGGGCTCGTCCCTATTCCAAACGTGCACCAATAGCTCTCGGATCTTCGCCTCATCCATACCACTGGTGCTCCTTCCCACAACCCCAGAGTCATCCTTACTTCCGTGACCGCTAACCCCAACCATCGCCTTTCCCCTTCCTTCAACATTGGCCCCGAGACTCTGGCTCAACCCCAAGCTCCCGGGGCCACTCCCATCCCGCTCCAAGCTCCTTCTCCCCTGCTGTTGATTTGGGATCCGATTGGTCTTCATGTATCCCTTCAATCTGACCACCGACTCGCCAACGGGGCTCACGAACCTCCTCACGTTCGCGTACTCCCGATTAATCCTCTCCACCTCTCTGATCGCCTCCCTAGGCAACTTCATCGGCGGTGCCGCCGCGTTACCTCCAGGGCTTGCTTCAATATTCATACTCCCCCTCCTCGAGTGACTATGATAATAGAGTTGTCCATTCTGGAACTGATTCTGTTTCTCCTGTTCCCACTCGGCCTGGGAACTCTGTCGTTGTAGCAATAGCTTTGTCTGTGTGCGATTGGGAAGAGGCTTTCCGGCACCGATATTAGTGCTGCCGGGTTTTCTGAGGATCGCTTCATGGTTAAGAGTCGAAATGGGTGCTGATTGCGATGGCGGTGTGGCATGTGGCGTCGGTGGTGATTCGAACGAGATCGAGGGACGCTTTTTCATAGGCGTCTCACGAACCGATGAAGGGGAGGAAAGAGCCCCACTCGGTGACGAAGAGGTGCTGATAAACCTGGATGTCACAGGCTGAGGCGCCGGTCCACTCGATACCGAAGACATGCTTCGTCTTCCTTCGCTATGGGTGGTGGCGGTGATGGTTGAAACCTGTGGGGGGACAGCCGTCGGATGGTTCGCCGTATGGAAAGGGGGAGATGGTCGAGGATGCTTCTGAGAATCAGACTTTGGTGTCAACATAGGTTGAGGAGTTGCCGGAGTGTTCAATTTAGTAGTATCGGCGCTATCGATACCACCAATTGCCTCACTTCGGCTACCATTGGCTAAAGTTGATGTGACTGCTGCAACAACAGGTGCAGGCTTCGCCGGTGCTGGCGTGAATTTGATGTGATTCGAAGTTGCAGGTCTTCGGGAATCGGCTGCCGATGCATCTCGTCGCTTTTCCTCGGCCGCCGGAGGCACGTCACTCGGCGGCAGATGTGATGTTGTTTCCTCTGCTGTTGCTGCTGTTGCTGCTGCGGCTTGCGCACGTCGTGATATGTCGGGAACGTCAGCTTGCGTCGGAGTTACGGGCTTCGACTGGCCCCCCATATATGCATTCTTGGCGGCGTCTTGGTTCATCGCGTCCTCGAGTTCGGCCTGGGCTAGCTGATCGGCAGAGTCTTCAAAACTTCCCGGAGCGCTAGCGAATTCAAAGTTGGCCTTCTTAGAATTTGCGTTCGGTGTACTTAACGATCTTTTGGGGTGAGATTTGGATCGTTTCTTCAGCTCGTGGCCGCCGGTCTGTCGAGTCTCCTTCTCCTTGATCCTCTCCCAAGGCGGGACGGGCGAGGTGGAATGCGCTTTCGAGCCTTGATTCGCTGCAGCTGCTTGCTGGGCTGCCTGCTGGGCGGCGGCAGCTTGGGCTAATGCGACCAGGTCACCATGGGAGCGAGTGCCTGCAAGTTTTTTCAGATTGCGTCCGGAGGGCACTCGATGATGGCGTGAGTGGACCACGAACTGCTTGGACGGTCGTTTTGGGGCCGATGTCGAGGGTTCTACGTCACCGTCTTCATCGTTATTTTTGGCCAGCTGAACGACCGACGATGTGGACTTGCGCTGCGAGAGATTTGGTCTCGATGCCATTGCGCGCGATCGAAAGTGAGGGGTATGCAATGCAGCACAAGAACCTTCTGCTCTTTCTTTTCTTTTTTCTGGGGCTTCTCTTTCTTGTTACGATGCAAGTAAGCTCCTGCTAGAACTTAGCACCGCGTGTCTTATTAGTGTCCTCCTACTGCCACGGTTTTCCCAGCTAGGCTAAGAATATATCTGGTCTTGCCTGCCGGAATATGAGGTTTGGAGGAGAAAGACAGCAGCACCTCAGGTGTGTATGTGTGTGTCGAATGACAGTCTCGTAATATGCAGGGAGGTCCCCACCAGATCCGACAGGTAGAATGAGAAGATGGGGGGTAAGCCTGGCTGAATGTCGCAGTGGGTTTCTTCGGGGGGTGTACTTCTTGGTCAGCAGATAGGGGTGCAGTGGTAATGGGAGGTTGTGCAGACAGTTGCAGGCGAGATGGAATGTTCGAACGGTTGAGATCTCTCTCGCCGACCACGTCTTCGTCGTGCGAATACGATCTATGATTCGTCCGCTTATCAGCACCGTTCAATGGGCCAATTGGACACTTTTCGAGGAGATGGAGCCGGGGAATGGATGTCGGGGGGGGAAGCACCAAGGTGCAGATCTAAATAGGGGTGGAGAGATTCCGATGCAGGCTGGACTGGCGTAGGAGAAAGCACGCACCTCAGCGCAGAGTCGAACGAACTGTCCGTATGGATGGGAGACTAATCGCAAATGAAATGGACCGTGAGCAATCGGCAACCCGGGTCCACGGTCAGGTGGAAGCCAAGGTAGCGTAATGTACGATTGCTGAAGCCTGGGATTCCGAGGGCGCTATTCCGAGGGAAACGACCGCTCGGGTTCAATCCAATTGACGTATGATTGGGCCGTGATAACAGTCTGGCAGCCGGGGAGAGGACGATGATGCAGGTTTTGCAGCAGGCCGACGTGGCTGACCGGGGGGTCTAACTTGCAGAAGTTGCACTGCACTGCACCAGGTACGTATGGTGCCGGCTAGGTAGCTGCCGGTCCAATTGGGACGGGTGAGAGCACGAGGACGAGGGAATCGATGAGGATGAGGATGCGGTACCTCCGAGGGTACTTCTGACGGCTGCTCAGCGGGCTGCTCCGAGGGTACGTGAGGGAGAGGATGGCTTCGGAGCGAGTGACGGGGAACCTTGTGGACGGTCAGCGATGATGGCTTTTTCGGCGGTTAATTCGAGACGGGTTGAAGAGTTTGGCAGCCACCAACAGAACAACCGCAAAGCCAACGTCACGTAACCACGCAAATTCCACGCCCGCCAAACTAATTCACTAACGCTAATTATAACGCTGGCGAAGAATGAGAACGACAATGACAATAGCCGACCGTGATAACGACGGCGGCGGTGTCGGGGATAATAATATATTTGGATGGTAGAATAACGGCACTCTACGTTTACTCCGTGCCCAGGTTCAACGTCGCGAAATCGAGCTTCATCAGCAGCTTGTCTATGCCCGCTCCATCGAAGAACCCCCCTCCTGACCCCCCAGCCTGTCCTTGCCCTCCTCTTCCGGCCCTCAGACTCTCCCCTCCCTTCTTATCGTCCTTCTTATGCCCCTTCCTCGTAACCTCGAACCTGTCCCTCTCTTCATCCATCTCATGTAGCCTCCTCACAAGCCCTCCCACGACCCCCCTAATCTCCCCACACGTCCCATTCAACTCCTCCAGATTGTTCTCCATCTCCATGCTCTCATCCTCACCGACAGCATCCAAAATCTCATTCGCCCTCATCAACCCCGTCACACGCGACACAAGGATCTCACACATCTCCAGCAGAGTCCTCAGACGGTTCGTGAATATCGTGTCTGTGATAAACGTCTGCTGGCAGATATACCGTAGATACCGCTGATGAGCTAGCGTCAGAGTCTCCGGGTTCGTAACCTTCTTCTCATCCTCGGCGTCCGTCGCGATCCTCGGCGTCCCCGGCGTCTCTGGTCTCTTAAACACCGTCGTTGCCCCTTCCTTTGACGTCTTAGGTGATCCTTGAGCTGCAAATCTCGATCTGACCGGGCTGGCGAATGACTGCAGCGTCGGTGTCCGAGGACTCTGGGGCGTTTTCGGCCGAGTGGCGATGGAACCCATATACCCCCCTCTCTTCCCAAAAGACCCAAACCTCCCCGGGACCGGGCTGCCAGGGACCGCAGTGTCTGCACCGGCCGCCGCAGTCTGTCCGACCCCGACCAAACCCTCCAGCTCCATGAAGCAGGAATCGACTACGTTTCCTTGAAAGTAGATTCCCAAACTCTCCAGAAAGAATATACAAAGGTTCGCTGTCGCCCACGCGAGTCTCTGGCTCTTCTCCCTCTTCACCAACGTCTGCCTCTTCCCCCTCATCTCCTCCTTGTTGCGTCTCGTAGTGATTCCCTGTACCGCTGTATTCCGCCTCGCCTGCCATAAAGCCTGCAATTTCATCTGTGCCCGTCGGATCGAAAGCAGATAGTGAAACAGATACTGGTATATCTCCAGATCCTGTGGGGTCAAAAACAGCTCCAGCGGCCACGTCAGATTGAAACCCAAACTGATGGGTACACCTAACAGTAAATCTCCAAACGCTGTCTTGTCCAAATTCTTTACAATCAACGGAACTTTAATCGGTGCCGTTCCCGGTGTATACCCAACGGTGTTCCCGTCTTTACTCTGCAAAGTGAGATAGAGCACCTCTCTCGCTCGATCAAGCCTGTCATCGTGTTCCTCCTCCGCTTGTCGAAGATATATAGCCGCCCATGTTCTTTTAAGCACATTGCCGACCTCGCCATCCTTGACGGTAATAGTCCCAAGTGAGGTCCCTGTCTTTGATTTGAACAGCGTAGGTCTGGTGAGTCGCTTGCGAATGCTTTCTTCGGCCTGCTCGACCAGTCCGATCGCAAATTCTCCCCTCCCGAGTAGATAGAACTCTCGCAGGATGTGAAGAACGTCCAAAATCTGCTCCGTCGGCAGGAGCAACTGCAGAGTATTCATAGACAACGAATCCCGAATCGAGCTGATCGCAGCTTGGAAAAGAACGGGACTAAGCGGCGTTTTAAGATCCTGTAAAATCGTCAAATGTTCCTGCAACAGCGCCTTCTCCGACGTGACCGTCGCGGCGGCCTTCGAACCCGCTTTTATCAACCCGCCTTTTCTCCGAATCTGATGTAACGCCCTCCCGACGAACAATATCGAACTCGAAGTCTGCGGAGTCACGAACTTGGGAACATTACTCCTCGATAACGCGAAGTCCATCGACAGCATAGTTTCTTCCACGTCATCGTCCGGCTCGTCCTCTTCACCCGTGGCCATCTCTCTTATCATAAAATCCGAGGCTCCAAACGTCGGTAGGCGCCCGTAGAGTACCCACGTAGAGACCTGTCGTAACCATGCCAGTTCAGCCGTATTTAACAGTTCGATGACCAGCTCCTCGATCGAGGGGTATCCGGTGTGCATGTCCTCCCGGAGCCTGTCTATGATTTTGGCGCCTTTGACGCCCCGCCGTGTGAGGATTTCCGATGCATCGTCATCGTCGATGTCTTCTACATCATCTTCCAGCTCCTCTTCCTCTTCTTCGTCATCTTCAGCTTCTTGCGCACGGAGAGCCGCAGGCCCACCGAAGAGCATTAACTTCGTCAACCCTTCCATGTACTCAAGCACCCTCCTCCATCCCGAAAACAAAGCCACGATCTTGGCCAATGGGACGATATTGTACGCTCCGACGAGCAAATCATCGTGATTGAGTATGAGTTTTTCTGTATCGGTGACCTGGGTTCGAAACTTCTGAAGGTGGTTGATGATTCCGCAAGCGACGGCGCGGGCAATCGTAGAGGGATGATGGGTAGTGATGAGATCGCAGGAGTATCGGATTCGGCGATGGAGGATACCGAGACTTGCAAGGTCGTTGAGGAGCGCTCGTTCGGACGGCGAGACGAGTGGGAAGTTGTCGGGAAGCTCTGGGGTGAAGAGCGGGGACGAATGGCCGGCGAGAATGAGGAACAATTCGTGGAGCATGGTTGTTGGCGCGCACGTGTGGGAGCTTCTTGCTGGTGTCCTAGCTTATCAATGCAGCGGTGTTTCGATGAAATGGCATCGCGTCACCGGTTTAAAACTCGTATTGAGACCAGTAGACGTTGAGCTGCGTCGTACTTGGTTAAGTATCCCGGCACTGGTTCAGATACAGTTGGGGTGAGTGGTTGATGTCGATGTTTGGTGTTTTCTCTGCCATGAGGATCGATACAAGCAATGCAATCCCACCCAGCTCGACTGTTGTGTCGGTACCTGCAGCAAGATACTCCAAGACCAACCAGCCATTGACCAACCAACAGAAACCCCCATCGACTGCCATCTACATCATATCATATCCTTCACCTTATTCTTTCGTTGGAAAATTATCACATCGTTTCTCAGCCCTAAGCTCGTCGGTCCTCAAGCATACAATTGTCCAAATATTCCCTTTTCCTTTGGTCAAGCCATGAAGTAGGCCTCCAACCGAATACTCACCACTTTGCTCAGCACCACTATCAGCCCGTAGATAATCACCACCCGGCACACATAAGAAGCCGGGTTCTCAATGTAATCCGGGTCGATATAACGGTCCCTCGATCCCTCGTCCGGTGCCGGCGCCGTCGCGTATTTCATTCTCAACCCGCTCCCCTTTTCAGTTCTTTGCAGCCAAACGAAGGTAAGCATAAGATCGGGGGCTACGTCTCCGAGGATCATGTCCAGCTGGGACGGTAATTCCAAGACCTTGTTTCGACACTTGACTCCTTGGACATCGACGATCGGAATGAGATCCGGCGCTGCTTCTGCCAGTCCGGTTACCCAGTTTTTTAACTGGTACGGGCAGACAGATCTCCCCAGTTTTGAACGTCTTTCGGGTGGAATAGAAGTACCCGCATCCGTGTCCTTCGCCGAGCCCCCGCCGTCAGAGAACTGTGGGATATCACGGTAATTCAAGAATCCGTGGCCACAGGCGGCGCCATAGTACGACTTCTCAGTGGTTCTCATCTCGACTTCATCCAAAGGTATGCCCGGCCGCAAGTGTGTGACGTTCACCTGCTCAATCAATGACAATTCGTTAACCACCCCCAAGCGGGACTGCCCATCCGCTTGATCCATCCGACAAATATCCAGTTTATCCTGGAACTCCCTCTTAACCTCACTTCTCACGTACAACGTATCGAGCTTCGGCGCAGTCGCGAGTGACGCCGTGTAGAATTTCGTTCTCTCGAGGATGCCGATACTATCGTCGTCCAGCAGTGTGGCCGACCTGTGGGCCTCGACCGTAGCCGTCTTCAGCGACGATAGATTCTCCGCCAACCCCTTCAGACCATCCTCATCCCGCATTTCCTCCCCTAGAAACTTCCTGTTCTCCGATGACAGTGCTGAATATAAATCCTGATACGACACAGGCGCCGGCGACGCCGTATGTTTTCCCCAGGCGAAAAGCCACCATATCGCTACCACGACCCCCTGAAGTATGTATGCAAACGGGCCATCGATGTTCGGTGCGGGATTCTTGCGAAACCGGATCTCGAGGCTCTGGAGAGTATCACAAATTGGTCGTCCACCGGTGCATATGCTCCTGAGTATGGCAGCGTACACATTAATCTCGCAAGCGAGAGGTACGTTACATAATAGATAGAGCCCGCGGATGTCTGGAAATAAGCCCAGAACCGTTGTAAAAGCCCTGATCTGTGTGATGAATGACTCGAAGCTATGGTCTGGACCCTTCGCAAAATCCACGGCACGCGCCAATTCATTGGATTTCCCGACCACAAAGTATGGGCAGTAGAAGCATATGGACCTGTTGATTGCAGGAGTCAGTGAGCCACGAGTCAAACGTTGATCAAGATATATCAAGATATATACCGAATGGACCTGCGAACCGGTTCACAGACACCACCATCCCGGAATAGTGAGATTGAATCTGGGGTCAAGAGGATCTCGGGGTTGAACCGAAGTGGGAAGCACAGCTGATAGCACAGTATGGAACATCGAGAAAAGTTCTTCCGAGTGTTACGTGTCATAAACTTGGCAATTAGGATGGTAATTTCGACGGGGAATACATCGAGGAGGCTTTTCTCGGAGTTTAATTGCTTCATGGTATATAATGGGGAAGCTCAAGATCCAGCTTGGAAGGAAGTCTCGAAAATGTGGGTTGAAGTCCGTTTGGTTGAACCGCACAGCCCAGGTCTGACCACAACGGATGGCGATATTCTACCACCCGACCAGCCAAATGAGTATATCAACAAGAGAAATGGACAAAAGAACAATACCACAAGAATACATAGCACAAGAGATAATAATTAAAGAGAAAAACCAAAAAAAAAAAAAAAAAAAAAAAAAAAAAAAAAAAAAACAAAAAAAAAAAAAAAAAAAAGGCTAAAAGGAAAGAACGACCCTTATATAACCCCAAAGAATGATCACACGATCCAACAGAGGCTTACAATGCAATGATCTCGGCTTGCAGTCTGCGGGTGCTGCAACTTAATAACGCCCTTTGTCGTCAGCATATGCCGCTTTGGTCGTCGCACCCCACATATCCAACATGCAACTCTTTTCAGTCCGCTGCACAGAAAACGATAAATCAATATCAGTCCTTCCGTATTTACTGGCGCTATACCTGCTTCCAGGTAGCTCCACGGTCTGTAGATAATCCAGTCCATTATCAAGCATACCGTTAACCCACTTCTTCATCACCTCAGCAGGGATTGATCCGGATCTGCGGGGGCTGGGCCATGGTAGTCTTATATACTCCAAGCCTTTCAGTTTTCCAACCGGGGCGTAATCTTCGGTTGTTAGGAAAAGAGGAAGACGCTCGATTGTTTGAATGTCTAGGTGCCGCAGATATGGGAACAGGTCGACTAGATCCCTGATATCTTCTTTGCTCAGATGAGAAGTTATGATCCGAAGATCTTTGATCCGGAATAAACTGTCTCCGAGCAGCCGTGGTTCGAACGACCCTTTGCCGCTGTAGCCTTGGCCGTAGCAGCGTTCGGTTTCCACACGAAGTTTTTCTAGTCTGGGAGCGAAGGCTAATGGGAGGTAATAAAACGCCGTCTTCTCATACCTCGGCTCCAGAAACGGCTCCGAAGGCATAGGTAGGTTATGAGCAACTATCCTCGCCTCCGTTAACGCGGGAAGCTTCGGTACGATTTCGTTTATCGATTTATTAATCGTGAAGTTGGTCTGCTCTTTTCCAAGGAATTCTTGGTTTAAAGACGACAGTTTGGAATAGAAGTCCCCGTAGGACGGGTCTACCGGCGGAACCCAATCGTCGGCGCACCAGTAGTGTATTAACTTGCGAACGTTGCGTTCTCTGGTGACTTGAAGCTCCAGACGTTGGAGAGTCTTGCATAGTGGCAGTCCGATCATGCCACGAAGTATGGCGGTGTAAATATTGAATTCGCAGTTGTGAGGTGCATCGTATGATATGTAGAGTTCCTGGGCGTTCGGGAAGAGGCTTAGGACTTCTGTGGATATACGGATTCTTGAGATGAGGGCTTCGAAATCCATTTCGACGTCTCGGAAGCTCTCGTCGATTTCGTTCGCACGGGGCATTTGTCTGATGTCTTTGACCCAGGAGTCCCCAAATCTGATGGATCTATATAGTGGAAAATAATGTAAGAAGCCTGTGCTTTTTGACGATAACATGTATCAAATCATATAATGGTTAAGAACGTACTTAATAAGACCACGAAGATGCTGACAGACGCCGCCATCCTGAAACTTCTCAACCGATTCCGGGGTGAGAATAAGGCTTCTTCGAAGCGGGAATGCTAGCTTGTAACAAACCGTCGAGCATCGAGAGAAGCTGTCACGATCTCTCACCGGCATATGCTCAACAATTGCAATGATAATTTCGTTCGGGAACACATCGAATATGCTCTTCCCAGGTGGCAAACTCAACCGGAACTGTTGCTTCTCAGGTAGGGATGCAGCATTGGATTGCCTTTTACCCTTGGCCTTGGTCTTCAGCGACTTCGGGGCCAACTTTGTAAAGAATTTAAAGGCTGTCATCGTGATAACTTAAAAAAAACTTAAAATTATAAAAGTAAATGTCAGATAAAGTTCAACCAGAAAGATTGAAGGGGCACGAGCGGGAAAGCGGATTAATGCAATATCCCATTCCAAGGAACCGGCTCTGCCAATTCTCAAAGCCGCGCCGAAAAAATATATATAGAAATTGAATTATACACACGATCCTGTCAAAAAATACAGAGCTCGAGTCACGCCTAACTGCACGCATGGGCATGCCGTGAAAAGGACTGATTCTGACACACCCTACTGCGGGGTTATCCTGCTTCGAGGCTGATGTGGATAACAGCGACATAGCAAAATACTCGTGATATGCCTGAGTACCTAGTCCTGTGTTCCCAATACCCTTGCCAGGAGTTCTTGAATGCCGCATCTTCACGGGATGTTAGGCCAATCAAGCTTCATGATTCGCTCCCTGAAAGCACCTTTTGAAAGGCTTGAGTGGGTTTGGGGCTCTTGGGACGAAATGGCCTCTTGTGAATGTGCATATGTGCCCGGCACCAGGAGGAGTCAAGATCTAGACGGTCCGCCAGTTTACTAGTTTTAAGGTATCATCGGCGCGCACCTGACCCGCTAAGCGAAAGACAGCAGGAAGGCGACCCGATCCCTGGAATATTCCTGGCTGAGCACGGGAAGGCGTTTGCCATCCTGTCAGCAACGTTTTTGCAATTTTGACAGTGAACTCGAGAATTGCAGGTTGGAAGTGGAAACCCCTGCCGTTTATCTGGAGGGCAGCCTGCATGTTGACTTAGCCTGCAGCGGGTCCGACAGACCACCGTTAGTTCGGATTCGAATGTTCGGAAAGGCCGGGTGACAAAATAACACACGAAAACGGTGTCCAAATGTGTTAAACCAGCCGTTAGCCAGGTCACGTGCGGCCCAACTTTTCCGTGGCTGCTGTTCCGATTGCTTAGCTGAGGTCGCAACCGACAGCATTTCTCACGCCCTGAAAAATCCAACAACGGTATGATCAGGCTTCGCAGGTTGCTCTCCACAATGGCAGCCGCATCGCCGACCCCGATGGAGGATATCATCCGCCGGAAGGTGCGTATTATACGGTTTGAACATTCTGCATAACTGACTAATCCGTGTATAGATTACTGAATCGTTGAAACCGGTCCATTTTGAAATCCACAATGACTCTCACAAGCACGCCCACCATGCACCCATGCAGGGCGTCACTTCCAAGGAAACACACTTCAGGTATGCATATCTTCATCATATTAGCCACCATTCCTTTCCATATAAAGTGTCGGTCTGCTCTTTGCACCTGTATAGAACTTGGTCCTGATATCGATACTGTCGAATAGACTGGATATCATTTCGGAGGCCTTTGAGAAACAGCCCCAAATGGCCCGTCACAGAAGCATATACGCCCTATTAAAGGATGAGATGTCCGAGGAAGGCGGTATTCATGCTCTTCAGCTTAAGACGAGGACTCCCAAGGAAGCAGGCGAACAGGTAGCTTACAAACTCGCGAAGGCAGAAGAGAAACTCAGGAAGTCACGAGAAGAGGAGGAGGAAGAGGACCTCAAAGGCCAAATTATGTAATTTTTGGAATCACCAACTATAGACATACTTTCCGAACACCAAAAAAAACCTTGTCTATAGGGCTAAGCAGACACTTTGGCTGCATATTTTGAGGCAGCCTTGTCGAAAAGCTCGCTCTTTTCTGCAATATCTAGGACCATAGCATGGCTGGGGTCCTGAGCTTCAAGGGCACTGTTGGAAATCATTGTTAGCACTCGTGATTACAGTTCACTCTGGGATCGCTATCATACCTTAGGTCCGCCGTTGTGTCACCGCCAGCCAATGCAGTCAAAACTACCTTGTTGGCTAGGGCCGGGATATCGGCCTTATCCTTAGTGAGCGCTTGTTCAAAGGCAACTTGAGCCTCAGGCAGTCTCCCAAGATGTAACTCTGATATCGCCTGGCCCACCAGCGACCTTGTACTCGAAGTCGAGGGAGCCTGTGCTAGTTCTTCAAAAACATAGTAGGACTGCTGATACTTGTCGCCACCCTGGAGTTACGTTTAATGAGTTAGTGGGGGCTCATGGGTATTATTAAGTAGAGCCGGCTAGCATACCACTCTGAGGCCAACCCAAGCCTCCGCGATGTTGACGACTAGACTGTCCTGCGCCCACTTCTTCGCCGCAGTGACTTCTTTGATCGCGAGATCCGTCCTGTTCTGAGCCAGTCTGATCTGAACGATTATAGACACTCTATTCACCCGTATTAGCACAACCTGATCTCGTATAGTTGACAGCTCCCGAGCTTACGCCTCGAGATTCCCCTGGTGCTGTTGTAATAGTTCCAGAGCCTCATCCGTCTTTCCAGCCCTTTGTAGCACGATACCGCCAACAACCTGGACCGTTGCATTCCCCGACGACGACTTGGCCAGCTCCTCGACCTCCTCAACAGCAGCCTCCAACTCCTCCGTATTAAACTTGGCTAGGGCCCTGACGGCGGCAAGGTCCGGTTCGTCCTCTCCCTCCAGCTCTGCGAGCACCTCTTCGAAGTCGCCCAGGGCTATCCGGGCCCGGAGTTGGAAGATTCTGGCGGGAAGTTGGTTGCTCGCGGAAAAGGGTTTGGTGTCGAACTCGACGACTTTGTCGTATTGACCCTGGCACCAAGTTAGCTATAGCATGTGCGACCGGGATATGGTTGAGGCATACTTGGAAGAAGGCATTGTGGATGTTGAGAAGCTCTAGAGACACGATATACTATATTAGTCTCGTTCCGGCCAGCTCACAGGCTCATGACTGCCCAAGGATTCGGTCGCCGTACCTCCTTCCCCCGAGAATGGATCCATTGCGAATTCTTAGATGACTGGCGATATAACTTCTGAAATACGAGCGCGAGATAACGAATCCGAGGGTCTAAAATTCGCGACTGGTGATGTGGGAATCCAAAGCTTGATGTTAACGTTGGAGCTTGAAGCCAGCTTTGAGTTGCCGACGCCAAGAAATCCCCAGCGCCAGCCAAAGTCGCGTTTCGACTTCCCTCCACCAACTTCCAACCTCCAACCTTCTCCATCACCTTCACCTACTTCAATCGAATCAACATCTCATCGTCACCACCCATCACCATCGCTACGGTCCATAAATCCAACCGACTTACAACCACGTGATCCATCGACAGCTTCTCGTCGCTTGTTTATCCCTTTCACATCACAATGGCGTCGAGGCCCACCTCCTCATCGGGGAGGCCCAGTGGCCAGGAGCGCAAATACCACCAAGACTTCATCACCCGAATACGATACCAGAACCATCTCCCGGCTCCTCCCCAGCCCCCAAAACTCCTCGAGATCCCGAATAACGCCGCAACCGAATACACAAGTCCCAACTTCGCCTCAAGATTAGTACGAGAACAACCTCTCAATATCGAAGTAGACTCGGAGCTGGGAATGCCAATCGACCTTTTACCATTCGGCCCAGACGTATTCTCGTCCCAATTACCACGTATGAAATGCCAAACACACAATTATACTGCCAATGGCTAACACTCATCGCCATCTAGTCGCCTACGCCGCCCTCCGTGCCCCAGAGGTCCCACCCAAGGTTCACCCAAACGACCAACTTCTCCTCCGTCCCATATCCGCTCTCGGAAAACCCAGCCACGCCAAAGCCGGCGTCTCCTTCCTCCGTCGTACGGAATACATAGCCAATGAAGCCTCCCGCTCCACTTTCCAGTCTACAACCTCTCGCGAACTCATCGACAACATCACAAAGCACGCCAAACGTACCATCAAAAGCACCACCAATGATCCGGTTGCTATGTTACAAGCCGTCATCAAGGGCTTTGACGTCGCAAATCCCCCACCAGGCAAAACCTGGGCTCTGCCAAAACACCCCACAAAGTCTCGAGTCAAGGCCGTGACCTCCTGGCCGGTGCTCCCAGATCTGGAAGCCCACCCCGACGGCCTCGGCTACGTTATCGTCAAGCTATCTACGAATCCGGTTGCACAGTCCAAGACCCGAGATCCAGGGTTAGATTATGCTCTCCTTAGACCTTGGAACGACGACGGTGCGCCAGAAGATTCAAAGTTCCATTACTACCTCCCAGATGGCAAGACTGTATCCGGAGCAGTAAAACGAAAGTACGACGATGTGGATACTTCCAACGACGATTACACACATACCTCAGCAGAAGGCCGTAAATTCTACCGCTTTAAACGCCTCAGGGCGTACGAATACGTTGTTCCGCCAGAAGTCATGAAGGATACCTATCGTGAGGTGGTTCTCGTCATGCGTGGAGGTGAAGACGAGGATAATAAAGGAAGAGGAGCATTCTTTTCACCGATTTTCCAGAGGAACGTTTTGAGACCGATGAGAACGAGGGACGTGGATGATAGTGAGGCGAATAAGGCGGATATCGCGGAGGTGAAGTTTAGAGATTTGTTGCCGGAAGAGGACGAGCGGATACAGGAGCAAGTTGGGTTGTTGACTGAGGGAGAGTAGGGCATCTCTCAACAACAGCCTGGCTTGATACCTATGTCTTCGGCCGTGATGAATAGGGCGCGTGGTAAGGAGCGGGCGTCGAGGAAGGTTCCTGAGGTCATAACTCTCGATTCGTCCCCGGAACCGGAAGAAACTGGGTCGTCGAGCGAGACGCTTGATGAGCCGTCTCCAGCACGGGAGTCCACGTCTGCGGGACTAGTTGCTCCCAGCCGAGGAGCGCCTCTTGAATCGCCTCTTGATTTAGAGACAACCCCCGAATCGCCTTTGACTATCGAGACAGACTCTACTCCTGATCTGGACATCACCATCGAAGCGGCTCCGCAGGATATCCCCGCCATCACCATCACGATTTTCGACTAATCCGGTTTCGATGGAAACACCTATATTCGAGGCTGGCAAAGGACCTAGGGAGGCTCTGAAATGATGGTTTGCATTACAGCATTTTTGTGTACTATATTTAATCATTGCATTCGGCAGCGACTTTAATATTAAGATTTTAACGACTTTGTCCCATTCACCTTCTAAGTTAACCCTAATGAACTGTATTCCAACGACTGCATATGTAAAAGCGACGCTGTATTCTCCGAAGCAAGGACGCGATGTATTGCTAGGTCCTGTCCCAACGCTGTACTGGCTAATCACAAATGTAAACGCTCACCGTCTACCGGTTTAACAACCTCCGCTCTAACAGCATGATACGTAGCAAGCCGCAAACAAAAAAGTATATATAAACATTGAAGAACGGACGAATGAATAATGCATGCTTGATCAGTCAGCAGTATCATGGATGCAGTCTATCCAAAAAAAAGAAATCTCATGTCCCAAGCGTAAGCGTAAGCAAAAAACAGAATTATACTGCCGAAAAAGTCAGAGAGGAGAAGAAGCACAAAAACCATATTACCACCCTTTTGATCGTACAATCCCATCTATAGTACCCACCGATATATCAAGTATCTATGCTCATTACGCAATCACGAATGTTCTCCCCACATCCGCCACATCGACTTTCCTCAGCTTCAACCTTTCACTTATGAAGCTACCAAGTAATCCCAATACCCCTTCGACTCTTTTATCCCCCCTCTTTCTCATCCATATTACTAGTAAACCTACTAAGATCGCATCGATGACGAGGTGCTTTAATACCGTCCAAATGCCCCAGCCGATCCATCTTCTTAAGGAATTCAATCGTCCTCGGGACAGGCTTACGCTGTTAGCGTTTAGGTTTCTGGCGACATCCAATTGTTCCCTCAGCGCCGCTAGTTCCGCCGTCATCTTCGTGATCGCGAGTTCGACGCGGTGTTTCCAGCGTACATAGTGTGCGCTTTCACGGGTGGGATGGTTGTTAGATTGCTGTTGTTGTTGAGATCCGGATGATGATAGTGCCACTAACGACTTTTTGGTCGTGGTGAATTGAGAGGAACTCATGTGTTTGGTATGTTGCTGCTGCTGTTGCTGCTGAGGTTTTTTCTGTCGTAGGATGTCGGATTCTACTGCTCCTCCCCCGCTTCCGCCGCCTCCTCCAGCTCCTGAGGTAGGTAGGGTGTTTATACTCCGTACTAAGGATTCGCTGGCGCTCTCTTTGAAGCCGATGGGTTCGCTGATGACCGTGACCTTTGGTAGACCGTTTTCGTCGAATTCGTCCATGGTCTCGTAGTGCTCGTCTTCATCATCCTCGTCGTCACCGTTATCCGGGCGGTTTCCGGTTTCCTCTGAGTCGGTTTGCACGCCCATCCCTACTGGTGGGAAATTCACGAACCGTCTGGAATCGTCGGTTGGACTCATGGGTGGGAGGATTTGTAGACCCGCTGCTGAGATGTTTTGGGAATGTGAGAGGCCGCTGGTGGGTTGTCTTCGTGGCGTGGTTGTGGCGGATGATATGATGCTTTGTTGCTGCTGTTGCTGCTGCTGGTGCGGGGCGGTGGCGGAGGAGGAAGAGGAGGTTTGGTTGGATTTGATCTGGTCCCAGACGAATTCTAGTTCGGCGACGAGTTCTTTGGCATCTGGAGTGGTGATGGCGTAGCGGTGCATGGCCTGACCAGGTGATTGGTGTCTCGTTAGGGAAGGTGTTTGAAGGGTAGACAGCTGGCAGATGCGTGGAAGAGGAGGGGGTTTCATACATCTATCAGCGTCGTGATATATCGCCGTTTGGCTTCGGTTTTTGATAGGCCCTTTTGTTCGTGCCATGAGTCCCTAGTCAGTGTGATAAGGTCCACATTTAGCTATATCTCCTTGATATTAAGGTGCTTTTTTTCGTCATCCAGGAAGATATCACATACCACTTTTTGGCCTCTGTGACTTCCTCATCACTCAGCCCTGTGGGCCGTGGCATCACGCCGTCAACGTCCCCCTCTGTTCCATATATTAAACCATCGGTCAGCCTTATGTCGTCAACCCCCCAGTATACCAACGAATGGCCGTACCCATTGACTGCTTGTATAACCCATATAGCTTTAGCCTGTCCTCCGGCGGCGGCCGTGATAACCCCGATCTCGGTAGCTTTTTGACGGTGTTGAGGGCATGGACGAATACTCGGTCTATGTCGAGGGGGGTTAGTTATCGATGTATATGTGGTGGATGGACCCCGTAGTATTCTCTACGTGTAGAGGGTACGATTGATAGAAGGGTAGCCATCGTACCGACTGAGTCCGCCATGCGGGATAGATATTTGTATTTGAGAGGTTGAACAGGTCGGTATCGGGTCTGCAGTGGAGCGAGCAGTTATCGTTAGTACTATAGTCTTGCTCGCTTTTTCGCTGTTGTGGTGACCAGCGCTTTTGGTGGCGAAGCGGAGGGTATTCTCACAGGTATCAATCAAGCCCGAACCACGATAGCAGGTTTGCCAGTCGGGCTCGAAAAACTCAAGAGAATGAGTGGTAGAAAAGGACGAAGCACTGAAGAACCGAAGTCGACCGAGCTTCCAAGGTATCGTGAGATGTCGCCAGGATGAATGAGTTCAGGTTAAACCGCGGACTAAAGGCGCGACAAGCCTCAAACTCGGCTGCGACACTGTCGTTAAAGCACCGACGACGCTAAGGCGGGAGACCCAGAAATCCCTGACGAATCACAAAGCTTGATGCCGGTGAGATGCAATGTAAGGTTCTTTTTAAAAGCAGACCCGCGGAATGGGACAGAGCTGTCGGCACGGCAATTGGAGAAACCACAGGCCGGGGTATCGTGAAAGTGTCACTGTTCGTGCATGAGCTGAACATGAACGGGTCGAATCGAAGGTTGTGGGGAGTTGGAACCGCGGCTTTGGTGCTGGCCAACGCGAAAAATATCACATGGCGGTGCCACAGCCAAGGCACTTGCCGTTCTACGTGACGTCTGCCGCCGCTTTCGACGGAGAAGAATGTTGGTTCGACGGGTTGGGGAAGCCGCTGGTGGTATTTTCATGATTTGTACAGCTGGACTTGGGAGCAATTAAGTACATTGGAAGAATTGGGGTGAGACCGGGTTCTAGTCCTGGCCTTTTAATTTGCAAATCGGTGCTTTACTTGACACGGACGGTTCCCTGGACATAGCCATATATCTTGCATGGTCATGAGATCGCGTAAATAGCGAGTAGATGCATCTCTGGCATGGGATCCCGTCCTCACATATGCCCGAACCTTGCATGCGGGCGCCATCCTGAGCAGCTCATGTCTGGGGTCGCTCCTCGCCGACAGCGGGTTCCGCTTCCTCTTCTGTAGAAGCCTCTTCTGGAGGAGCCTCCTGCTGGAAGCCCGCGACCTGCCTCCCGCCCGCCTCAGGAACAATCGCTAGAGCTTTGTAAATCCTACCCATCCCGAGCCCGCCTCTCTCCGTCAACCTTTCAAACCCAGACTTCAAGATAGCCAGCGTCTCCGAGTTGTCTCCCACCGTCTGAGCCAGGCTCTCGTACCTCTCTTTGATGCCCAGCCCAAACAAGAACTGTGATTGCTCAGCGGGTCCGTGAACCTCGACATCAAAGTCAGGTCTCAACGCTGTTTCCACAAGGGCTCCAAAGTCAACATCAGCCGAAATATCAACCTTCCCGGCTTGGACGAACGGCGAGACTCTTTTATGTTTTTGGATTCCTCGCAACGAGTTCGTGGGAACTGTGTTGGCGGGCCCATAATCAATGACGAGAGCTGCACCGTTTCCTGCCTGGTGGATTGACTTGCTGAAGTGAATGATGTAACCGTGTGAGTCCGGTGATACCTCTGCCATGGCATCCGGTATTCTGGATAACGCTTCATAACGCGGCGATAGACTGTTAAGTGCTCGCGCCGGAGCGGACAGCTTCGGTGCGAGAGTAAAACAGAACTCGGGTTCCTTCGGTCCACTATCCGACAGAATGAGTTTGTTGTCCTTTTTCACATCGACGAGAAGTTCTCTCCAGCCGTCCCGTGTGTTCTGAAAGGCATTGATAGGGAGTGCGTCAAAGAACTCATGAGCGATAAAGAACGGAGCTTCATCGTGTTCTAGCTCAGAGAAAAATATGTTAGCATGCAGGTATATTAGCAATAGGCGAATATATTCGAGGCTCCATACGTAATGAGATCTGTCGAACATCATCGTACCACGTAACAGGGGCACCAAAATGCTTCGTTGTTTCGACCCAATTGGTGCCCTGCCATCGAGGCTTGAGATCTTCTCCGCACAGCTTCGCACACTGCAAGTCTCGCAGAGGAGCACTAGCTTCGACTAGCTTCACACTAGAGACAGCATTTGCGAATGGCTCAAACTTCCGCATTACCTACTATGATAACAGCACATTTTAGCCTTCAATGTCTCCAGGTGTAGTCTTGAGAGCGGGACAACTGACTCGCAGAACATCATCCATGAGCGTTCCCCTGCCGGGACCAAGCTCTATAAGGACAACCTTCTTCCTATTGCACTGGTTCTGGGACATCCATTCGTAGATGACCCATATCCCAATTAACTCGCCGAACATCTGTGATATCTCGGGAGAAGTCACAAAGTCACCCGCCTCGCCGAACGGGTCCGGGGAAGATGTATAGTAGCCTCCTCCTTTGCCCGTGAGGCATTGCTTCATATAATGGATGAGACTTATTGGTCCTGTCGACTAGCAGGTGTCAGTATACCCACAAGGCAGGTTTTGTGAGGGCGTTCGTCATGTTGTCGCACCTCAATGGCTTTAGCAATGCTTTGTCCGAGGGACACGGACGCCATGGACCGTCGCGTAAGGTGGTGGGGCAGAACCCGCCGATGTTGTGGGAGAAGCGCGGGGCGCCATCTTGAAGACACTGGGGAAACGGTTCCCCTGGATGAGAGGCTTGCGAGGCGACGGAGGCACCGCTGTGAAGTCATTGCATAATATTCTTGCTTGTTTCCTGCCTGCAATGCACTGGGACTCGACTCGGTCTCGGGGAAACGTTTCCTTCGCGAACCGCTCGTTAGACACAACGTCAATGCGTGGAAAGGTCACTTTGTTGGATGTTTCCGAAACAACGCAACTTGGAGGGGCAACCTGGCTCGGGATGAAACCGCTGCGTATAATATACGGCCGGCCGTCGATATGCTGAAGTTTCTTTGCGAGAAATGCAATGGGCTCGTGATTCCGAAAGAGGCTTGATAATACATAAGCGATGCGGCACCGGGAGGCTGCCCCTTCCATCCGCGTAAACGGTCCCTGGGCGAGGCACAATGCAAGTATTTTGGGCATGCAGGCTGCCACCGTGCATATGTTTCTCCTGTTGCCGTCCGAAAGGACAATGGGACATCCCGTGGCCAGGGATTGTTAGCATGCTCCTTTTTTTATATTTGAGTCAACTGTCCAGCCGTCTGGTCATGGATGTCTTGCCATTTTATTGAGTTTGTTGGCTATGTTATAACAAAGTCGGCTCAGTGAAGCAGATGTTGGAGCACCACTTCTCAGCACCCATATTCTACCCGTGCCGAACAGTTGACGGCTGGTACTGTGGTGCTAGCATAAACAACGGAAAGCTAAGCAACAGACTTCGTGTCAGCAACGTTTATATCATATGCATCTGTGCCATGATGAAAAAGCCACTAATTTAGCAGTTCATTCCATAGCCGTTGATCCAAATTTTCTGGCTCGTAAACTGTAGGCAGACGTGTAAAATAGCTGTCGTACGTGGGTCCTCAGAAGGCCTCGGCTTCAGATTCTCATCACCGGAGTCTTTGGGAGTTGACTTTGTTTTCTCGGCCGCCGTTCTTTATTTATTCCGTCACCGAGCAACAGAACCGTTTATGCGTCTCGATCCCAAGGCCATCTCCACCTTCACCCTTCCCTCTCCAACTTACATTAACTGCCATCAATCATCACCCTCCTTTCCCATACGTTTCTTTCGCATCGCTATTACATCACTACCCCTTTTCATCTTCAGGAGAGCTGAAAATTCACCGTCCTCTCAGCTATACGGTAAGTCAATTCGGGTGGCCCGTACAGGTTTGCCATCTGGTCGAGCTTCGAGTTTGTGAGACAGCGGTGATAACCACCTTTTATATCGCCCTGAACCTCCCTTCACCTCTTCCGATATCCCCATCAACTCCACTACCACCATCATCCGAATTGTTTTACTATTGTGAGCAGTACATCTGTGTATGCTCAGATTGCTCAGGCTCCTTTCATTCTCGCCATCCTTCATAATTTCTTAAACCATTCCGCTTCCATCTTCATTGAATTCTCAAGCTAACGAGCTCTACTCTCCCTCTATTACTCTCCACAGACTACCTTCTCGCCTCTGCCACCATCATACCAAACATTGAGCCCTCGCTATTTAAGCTTCCAGACCCTCCACCAAAGCTACCATGGGGAAGCTAACGTACGTTAACGTAAGTTGCTGGCTCACAAAAAACGCCTATCTTAAATAAAGTACGATGTCCCTCTTATCTAACCATATACGCCTTGCAGCGGAAAATTGCCGGTGTCAAGCTGGCCCAGTCAATCCAACGGGACATTCAAAAACGAATTCCCAAGATTGGCGAAGAAAAGAAACTTGCGGCTGTCCAGCGTGATCCAGTTGTCGAACTTGACGCTACTGGGCGCCAGTTAGGTGAAGAGGGTATCACCATGGTCTGCGATGCCCTTTATGAACTAGCCGAAACCAAAATGTCCCGAATCGAGGAACTGAACTTCTCCGGTAATGATCTTACCGCCGCTTCCCTCGTCCATTTACGCCGAGCGATTGCCGTTTGCCCGGACCTTCGTGATCTGGACATCAGTCACAACAATATCAGAATTGCTACGCCTGAGGACCTAAAGAACTGGATTGGGTTTCTGGAGACGTTTGTCAATCTTAAATGTGTGAGGCGTCTCGAACTTTCCCACAATCCCTTGGGCGACTTTGCTGTGGAGGCTTTCTTCCAGGTTTACGCATTGGAACAGGCAATCTTCATCCCGTACAACTTCAACTACGCTGGGAAAGGACAAGCCGTCGATGAATTGGCTGATGTTAACTACTCAGTGGAAGGATTCGACATTCGGTCTTCTGGCGGCCACCTCTATCTGGCTTCCCACGGTTCCCAGTTTAGTGAGTTGGATAACATTACCGATGCCAGCAGTGAGTTACCTCTCCTTCCATTGAAATCGGTGCCGGTGACCGACGTGATCTCTTCGGTATAGGAAAAGCCAGCATTGGAACCACAGGCTCCGGTTATTCCGGCCTGCTGTCGTCCAGTCCTCCATCCTCATTGGATGCTGTCCGTGATCCAGCAGATATCCACGGCCTTCGTGGAATCCCATACATCGTCATGTCCAACATTGGCGCCTCTGATCTCTCTGCAATGTGGATGAGCTATGTTATCCCCGAGCATCCGCTTCCAGCGGATTTGCACCCATATCTCCCACCATTGAAGGAAGGAACATTCGCTGCCACGCTCCGCAAGTATGACGGTCTACCAAACTGTCGTGGAATTGTCATGACGGAGAATCCATTGATCAGTGCCCTGGGCCTCACGGTCTTGAAGGAGGCCGAAGAAAGAAGGGACCAAGATGCAGCCACTATCGAAGAGTTGATGACGAACGGGCAAGGTCGCAGAAGGAGCTCTGTGGCTAGCGATGCGGGAAGTGAGGACACGTTACGACGTGAGAACCGACGGAACAGTATCCAAGACCGCGATGATTCGTTCCATACTAGTCCATTTCCAGCAAGAAGCCGCAAAGCGTTAAATGATTCCCGCTATAGTTTGGACCGCTCAAGAGCCAGGATCCAGTTGAATGTGCTCAAGGCACAAGGTGTCAAGGCCTCCTTGTTGTGGAAGAGAGTCATGCGTTTGGTGGTCGTCAGCAGGGCCATCCTTGTGGATTACACGGGTCCTATTGTCATTGACAAATGTGAGCCTACGTTGAAGATTGAGATGAAAAGTGAGTTTGTATTGAATACATCGTGACTTCATACCTCAGCCTAACATTGTTCTATCCAGGTTCTCAGCGAGTTAGCCTTGATGGCATGTGCAAGCTTGAGAACTCGCCACAGGTGTCACCCGCAAGCAAAGTTCCTATCTGCGGGATGATGAAGGACCTCACCGTTGGGGCCAAACCTTCGGAGGCGAAGGCGTACCGTGATCCACAGCTCCCCGGAGGACTCCCGGCTGATGTTTGGATGAAAGTTATCCTCCTCGCGGAGGATAATGACAACTTAATATCACGAAATCAGCAACTCAACATCTTCCATTGGGCTAGATCTCGCGCGTCTCTTGCCGCTGGCCTTGAGCATCTTTCCGAGGCGACTGAGACACAGATTCGACGGGTTATAGGGAAGGTAAAGGGCCTCACCTACGAACTCTGAGCGCATCTCCGCCTCGACAATTTCGGATCGATAATAACAGGCACCTGGACGGTTGAATGGAAACAGAAAACGTAACTTCCTTCACAAATGCTGGACATTAGACATCCTCTCTCGTTTTCCGTCTGTTACACTAGCACCCGTTCGCAACCGCACGTCAAATAATCAATAATTGGGAAAGGGCAACTTGATCTCTGGTTTCTTCGCATATCGTACTACTATCCACCGTTCCCCCACCCCCAACCAGCCTTCGTTTCGATACGCTATTACTGTCTTCTACCTTACAGATCCCCTGTAATATAGCTACCGGCGCTCGACATTCGGTAATGCAAATCGAATCGGCGTCATCGTTTTTTCTTCCTATCATTTTTAGCGATTACGGCGGGTTGTCAGGAGGAAATAAACTGCTTTGAACTGATACTGAATTCCCCATGTGCAGGTGATCCAGCACATAATATCAAGATACTGTGATCGTAGAAAGGTGAATTGACCCCGTCCATCGAAAAACGTATAACGAACACAGTGGATCCATGGAAGAGGGGTGCCTTGAGTGGATGAGTCCTACGCAGTTCATAATGGTTCATATGCTGCGTTGGGGCCGCTTTTGGGGGCGCGGCTAATTAAATACCACGCTTCAGGGGCCCTGGCCCCTGCTCATTGAGCTCCTTTGCGCGTCGCCCCTGGACATCCTCGAACTGTCGGGATTGATGATGACCCATTTAGCCCTCTTCGTTAACCAAGCGACAGAGCAGAGTATTTCCAGAACATCTACCCCGGAGTCCGAGTATCTGTCCTGTCGCGATTGCTCCGAGATATTTAATTCCGAACTTAGACAACCAATTGAGTTTTTCGACGATACTTCTTTTTTCGCGTCGCAGAGCTGACAATTCCCGCTCGATACCCAGACCAACATAACAAGGCTTGAACCCGGACCCAGACAGACACTCACTTCGACAGCTGCAGTTGTTCAAAACTGTCCTCAGATAAATCATCCACTGGCCACTACTAGCGACGGTCTACTAACAATCGCTTCAATTTTTCTACCCTTCACATCCGTACTGCGAGATCGCAAAGAATCCGCGAGAACTCCCCTGTGGGAGGGATCTCCCCTAACCTTTCCGTAATCAACGAATCGGCCTGCATTTCCAACCCAAATGAGCATCCTCAACTCCTACCTCCTTGCCAGCATCTCCGGTTTATCCTTGTCTTCCTCTTCCAGCTCGGATCCTAAATCCAATGTCGTCCTTATCGCCAATATCTTTCTTACCACCCTCGTAACCTCGATATTCACACCGGAGCTGCACTCGCTGCTCGTCTCTGCGATATCATGGTGTACGGTCGCTGTAATCCTGTTTATGATACAGAAGCAGGCGGCTAGAAATGGAGAGTTGCAGGTTACGATTGATAGGAAGACTAGGAGGAAGGTGACGGCGTTGGTGGGGTGTATCCTGCTGTCTGGGATTTGTGAGAGAGTGGTGGGACCGGCTTGGACGGGGAAGGCGGCGTGGTGGAATAAGGTCTGTGAATATACCTTATACTTTTGTTCTCTTTTGGAGGGGAAGTTTGGATAAGAAAGTGAGTGCTGACGGGTGATACCTTTTGGTTCGTCGTAGGCAGGTCTACCACTGGTCACTAGATTTTTGCGAAATTATACGCTAGGCGAACCCGGGATATTGGAGACTTCGATGAGGGGATCGAAGCGGCTGATGTTGATGGTTTCATCGGTGGCGTTTCTTGCGCTGATGCCGATGGTTATACCCGATACTTCGATGGCGATTGGGTTGTCGAATATTGTGTTCCAGTCTATGGTTTATGTGCTGCTGGAGGATATAAGTCTCGGCTCGCTGAAGGATAGCAAGAATCTACCCGGTGCAACCGTGGATTTGAAGTCGCTGGCTTCGAGTGGATACCTTAGGGCTGCGGTGGGGGCGACTGGCGGGTTTTTGCTCCTGGCGACGTATTTCGAGAAGTCGCTTAGGGATTATACGGTACCTCAGTGGGCTGGGTTCAATCTTGCGAAGATTACGTGTATGGGGATGCTTGGGGGATTAAGATGGCTGTGTATGCCGATACTTGTGAGTTTTTCTGGGAAGGGGTATGTCAGTGGTATGGTTGGTGCTGATGATGCTTAGATATCTAGATTATCCTCGCCGTCTGGTAGTATGATTGATCTCTCTATAACGTTGATTGCGAGTCAGTTGGTCCTGTGGACTTCGCCTTTTCAACTGTTCGGAACTATCGCGGCGCTCATACTCGCATCATTCCATTTTTTCGGTCTACCAAACAATCGAGAAATCTTGCCGCAGAGATTTGGACCGACGAGAGCAGTTATCGGGACGTTCTTCATCATGCTCATTCTTTTCTCCGTGTTTATCTCTGTGGTGCCTCGTACGCAAGTGGTACCTTCAGAACCGACGGCGCCTCCTCCTCATATACACCCAATCGCCCATTTAATGGAGCACAGGCTCACCGAGTTCGATGCGATGAAGCAGCGGCAATCTACCTCTCTTCGTGATGCAGTTAGGAATTACAAAAAGAGATATGGTATGGCACCGCCGCCGAACTTCGACAAATGGTACGAATTCGCGGTGTCTCGAAAATCGTTCTTAGTTGATGAATACGACACTATATTCCATCAGATCCAGCCCTTCTGGGGTATGCCACCGAGGATGATCAGAGAAAGAGCTCGAGAAGCCCTTGGGTTCCCGCAAGCTCTTCTACAGGTTTCGTTAAGGAACGGGAACTCGATCGAAACATCTGGAGGCGAGGAGTGGCAGCGGACTGCTACCTTGGGAATGATCGAGAATTTCAAGCAATGGTTACCGGATATGGATCTCGCGTTTAATACGCATGACGAACCAAGGGTTGTGGTTCCTACGGAGGAGATGAGCACCTTTATTTCCAGGGCGAAGAATGTGGCGTTCGAGGGGACGCCGAAGAATACGTTTACTGGGTTTCCGAAGGATGAGCAGGGTCGGGTGATGGATACAGACGATAGCCGATTCAACGAATTTTCGCATCAGGGTATATGGGGGAACAGCAAATTATCCTGTCCGCCCGGAACGCCGGCTCGGGATCCCTTTGAAGGAACCCCAGACGCACTTGAAAAGTATACGATGGTCCCGATTCCGTTTATCACCAATAGGACAGCGTCGACGGATGTTTGTTTGCAACCCAGCGTGAGGCGAAGACACGGGTTCTTTCAACGACCTAACGCGTACCACGTTTCACACCATCTGTTCCCGATATTCTCGCAGAGCAAGGTATCGTGCTATAATGATCTTGTGTACCCTTCGCCTTGGTACTGGGCCGGTAAGGTTTCGTATGATGAAACGCAGGATATGTCATGGGATCAAAAGAAGGATTTACTATTCTGGCGCGGATCGACGACGGGTGGGTATTCGCGACGGGGAGGGTGGAGACGTCAGCACCGTCAGAGGGTTGTTACGCATCTTAACGCCTTCAACGAGACCAGTCAGGTGTTTGAGATGGAAAATAACGAGAAGCAAACGATCTGGAGGGTTAAATCTGCCGAACGGGAGACGTTGAAATCCCTCATCGATGTCAACTTCTCACATGTCGGACAGTGCGACGATGAGGATTGTACGGAGCAGGAGGAGTTCTTCAAACCTACGGCGAGCGTTGACCAGCAGCATCATTGGAATTATAAGTACTTGCTGGATATGGACGGGAACGCCTTCAGCGGACGGTTTTATGCGTTTTTGAGGAGTAACAGTGCGGTGTTTAAGATGGGGTTGTTTAGAGAGTGGCATGAGGATTGGTTGGTGCCGTGGGTGCATTATGTGCCGTTGAGCTTAGATATGGCGGAGTCATTTGAGGTGCTTAGGTACTTTACAAAGGAGAAGGAAGGGAAGGAATGGATTAAACGGATTGCGAGTCAGGGTAGAAGTTGGTCGAGGAAGGTGCTTAGGAAGGAGGATTTTGAGGTGTGGTTTTTTAGGTTGCTGCTGGAGTGAGTATACTTTATTTTCTGGACACTCTGGGAGGGGTTATTCTGATGGCTGGATGCTGACGATTTTGATTGTTGAAATAGGTATGGACGCGTGATTGATGATAATAGGGATAAAATCGGGTTTGATATATGAAGGAGAGGTAATTTAGAGGGGTTTGTATGGCTGGATTTTAGGATGCGTATTCTTTCTGGTATATACTTCTGACGTTTAGACTTGAGAGGCGCATCGTGCATATTTCCTTCGGTAGGTTAAGATGGGTTTTGATCTCATGCATATGATCATGGATCTCATTGTATAGACTACTTTTTCTTCGCTGTTCTTCGTATATACTTGAGACTACATATTTTATTTCATCATATCCTAATGCAAAAAAAAAACGATTATATCTGGCATATCTAGCATATCTGGCTCGCGAGGTAACTCGTATTCGCCTTGTCTACCTACGTCTATAGACCTAAAGCGCCAAAAGCGCCAAGTGGGTGAAAGAGCCGCAAAATCCAACATTCCGCGGTGTTGTCGCATCCCTCTGTCTCACATTCGGACGAAACTCAACCCCGGAACTCTTCCTTCCTCTTTCCCCAAACTCTCTCCATCCTTCAAAACCGGGGGGTTTCGCACATCCCCCGTTATCCTTTTCTCATTACCATTAATCCCTCGCGCAATGGCCGACGAAATCACCGACGACCTCGTCGCGTCGCTTCTGAAGAAGGAAGCCACGGAGCGGTCTCTCCGATACTCCGCGTTCGGAACCGTAGCGTTTGCTGGAGATCGGTGAGTTTTCCTATTGTATGTTTTTTTTTTACCCCGGAGTTTTTGGGAGAGCGCGTAGGGAAGGGAGACTAATATTTGGTTTTTTTTTTTGTAGGAAGAAACCGAATTCGGCGCCGAAACCTAATACCCGATTTCTGAAAAACTTGGTGAAGGAGGCGGATTCGCATAATGCGGCGCTACTTGCCAAGGAGGCTGAGGAGGCTAGGTTGAGGCTTGAGAAGTTGAGGAGGGACGATAGAAGGCGCAATGGAAGGGAGAGGGAACGGGAGAGGAGGAGTAGGAGTAGAAGTCCTAATGAAAGATCGATGAGGAAGAAGAAGGAACGGAGTAGGAGTAGGAGTAAAGACCGTAGACGGGAGGATCAAGAGGACGAGAGGAAGGGGGGGAAACGACAGAGGGTTGATATTGGGGATATCGATAGGCTTTTACAGGCTTCGAGGCGTGAGAGGAGGAATGGGGAGAAAGGGAGGGATCAGAAGACGGAGAGGGATAAGTCGGGTCGGGATAGGGAACGAAGTCATAGTCGGGATCGAAAGAGTCGTGGGAATAGACGGGATAAGGAAAGCCGACGGAGCAGGAGTCGGGAAAGGGTGAAGAAATCACATCGCTCCAGGAGGTCAAGAACGAGAAGCCCGTCAAGGTCGAGGTCAAGATCGTTATCACCGGATAGACGAAGACATAGATCACATAAACGGCATACATCACGCTCCCGATCACGGTCCGACTCTCACTCTTCTCCACGGAAACGGAAGAGATCGGATTCACCGAAGACAGCCCGTTTATCACCCCTCCAGAGCGACGAGGACCCGCTGGCGCAATACCTATCCGAAAATACGACAAATCGCTCGCCAGAAATCGGCCCGTCTCTCCCTCATAAGTCCAAAAACGGTCCGAAACCGCGTGGTCGCGGGCTGCTAGGCTCATCGGCAATGGACGCCCGGTTCGACCCTTCTTATGACCCGACGATGGATGTTACCCCGACGAATCCAAAAGATGAAGACGATTGGGAGGCAGCACTGGAGGCTCTTCGCGATCGACAGAAGTGGAAACAGCAGGGGAAAGAGCGGTTAAAGGCAGCGGGCTTTGACGACGAGTTTATAGAAGCGTGGGAAACCAATACGACGAAGGATGAGAGCAAGATCAAGTGGAGTAAGGAGAAGGGAGGAAGGGATTGGGATAGAGGGAAAGTCATCGATGACGAAACGGGCGAAGTGAAGCTTAAAGCTGCGTGGGGAACGAAAGCATCATCTTCTCATATAGATTAAAGAAAGGCATGCCGCATTGTATATGCATATTACCGGGGTCTGTACAATATTCATTCGCATTAGCGCAGGTGTTCTGGTGTTCCAAGTCAATCAAGATCACTTTCTACAGCACTTTCTAGTCAACCATTTCATAACTACTTAAGTAAACTATATCGCCTTTCGATTCTATTTCGCAAATGCAGCCTATACACAAACAGCAACTAAATATATAAACACCAGCTGATACCTGAAAATGCCCAAGGAGTAGAAATAAATATGTACAGTAAACAACGAAAGGTCTCTCTAACATCATATATACGCGGGTATCCAAGTTTATAACCCTCGCCTGTTGGATAAAATGTAGACTACAGCAAGTCTTTATATGGCGCTCGCGGCCGACCCATATCCTCCAAGGGCAAATCGGCTCTGATCTTGGCACCGACCATCTCCAGCTTCGCCTTGACCATCTCCCTGAGCATAAAGTTTACAGCACAAGGGATCCCGAGCTCTGCTCCCTTCTTCACGATGTAGCCGTTGATGTACTCCACCTCTGTGCTCTTTCCAGTGCGTACATCCTGAAGCATAGAGCTTACATTCACGGATGTCTTCTTAGCTATGCCGATAACGACTCTTTCCAGTCTCTCCGGGGAGAATCTTATATCCCTCGATGGGATGTTATCCAGCTCCGGCATCGCAGCGATGACTTTGGAAACCTCGAACAGGATTAACCGGAGCATTCTCGATATCGGGAAGTTGTACACCAGTTGACCGTTGTAGCAGTTGAACATGACTGATAACGGGTTTATTACCGCGTTTACCGCGAGTTTTTCTAGCTGCACAGCCAGTATCTCCGGATAACTTGTGATTCCGTAGCTTAGATCGTGACATTCCAACAAGGTTCCGATGAACGGTCTTGTCGGCTTTGGGAATGCAAGGATCGTAGGTGTGGCGACGGGGTATGATTCGCCTTCCGGTAACGGCTCGCGAGGGACGACTGATAGGTCGATTTTGCCGTAGCCGGCGTGAATGACGTTGAACGGACGGAGGGTGTGTGCTCCGTGGCTGGTTATTCCGATGACCATGTTAGGCCTAGTCTTTACGTCTGGGAAGATCTCTGAGTTTATCTCTTCGAGTACACCCATGCCGTTCTGCAATAGCATTATGGTGCTATTGGGTGATAACCTCTCCTTGATACTTTGCAAAGCGGGGATGGTCTGGTGCGCCTTCGTCGTAACGATAAGGTTATCGATCGGTTTGGAGGCGGTGGAGGCCCATGATTCGAACATGGCGCGGTCGGTGACCTCATGGTCGAAGCCGCCGACAAGGGAGGCGATACGGTTCCGCTCGACGCGGATACGTTGGCTACATCTTTGGAATTTGAGTTGGACCTCGGCTTTGTGGAGGAGGAGGGTGACGGGTGGAGGGTTCGCGAGGGAGCGGAGGGAGTGGGCGACGAGGCAGCCGATGTTGCCGGATCCGAGGATGTGGATGCGCGGGAGGATGTTCATGGTTTGGGCGGTGGCTGTGAGATGGGTGGGCGGTCCATTGTTTCCTCTTCTCGTCGGATGAAGCCGGTGTGCGAAGCCGGCGTTTAGGTCATGTTCGTGAAGCAGCTGTGGATGTTTTGAAGTTGAGGTTGAAAGTTGAATTCGGGTTTGTAGCAAAGGCGGCTTAAAATATTTTTTTCGCCCTGCGAACAGGCAATCCGCGACAACCAACATCAACGGTATTCGCGACAACAAGCAGGATACTCATCGCCAGCCTCAGCCCGCCATGGAATCCGAACTGTGGCCGGCCCTCGAGGACTTCGAGGATAATGTGGAGGCGATATCGAAGACTCTGAAACCGCTACTGGAGCAGAATCTCCCGAAACATGCTTCGATGCTGCCCTTGTTCGACAAGGCGAAGCTCTACATCATCACCACGTACGCTCTCGAATCGCTTCTTTACTGTAAGAGCCACCATCAAGAATCGAATTATCGTAGTCAAAGTACATGCTAATCTGATATGTGTATAATACCAGCATACCTAGAGACTTCTGCCACCCCTACAGCCGACCACCCCATCATGAAAGAACTCACCCGCGTTCGCCAATACTTCCAAAAGATTCGCGACATAGAAAGCAAAGAACCTAAGCAGGAAGAAAAGGCACCGGTTGTTCCTTCGTCGTCATCGGCGGCCCGTGTGGATACTCGCGACAACCTTGTTCTGGATAAAGCCGCCGCCGAGAGGTTTATTTCCGCTGCACTGGCTGGGAATGATAAATACGATATCGAACGTGCGGAGAACACCAGATTACAGCAGGAGAAGGCGAAGGAGAAGCTTCAAGAGCTTGGTGAGGGTGTGAAGGATCCTTTGGGCCAGAGGGCACCGGAGAGTAGTAGTGATGATGAGGAAGATGGTGGGGTTAGACTAGTAACCGGTGATTCGGACGATGAGGCCCAGAGACCTAAGACGGACGGTGCCGATGATACTGATGAAGAAGAGAAGAAGCGACTGAAGAAGGAAAGGAAGAGAAAACGGGAAGAATTGGCCAAAGGGGGAGATGAGGCGAAGAAGAAGGCCAAGAAGGACAAGAAAAAGAGGGACAAGAAGGACAAATCAAGCAAGAAGAAGTGACCCCTTCCTTGAGCCTGGGAACTTTGAAAGAAGTGTACGATATGTGATACATCCTATGCATAGGCGGGCGTATACGGCGTTAGTGAAAGAACTAGCCTTTGGAATTGTAAAATTATCCGGACTTGGAAGATACCATCGAATTACAGAACCAATACGGTCCATCATCTGTCCTGGGGACATATAATCATGCCCTGCATGGGAGATATCAGGTCATAGTTATAAGCGCATAAGCGGGTGCGAATTCAGAAACAATTGTCAAGTTAAAGTCTTGAAGCTGCAAGTCTATTCACGATAGTATATGTACAGTTTGCGCGCGCGTGTATGAAGGATAGCCCAAGAAAGCAAGCAAGAAACGATGTCTCCCGTCCAAAGAATAAGAAGTAGTATATAATATTGATAGATGCAAGCAGAGATTGCGTCTAATTAAGTAAGCTTATAAAGCGTCTGTCTTCGATCACGAATCGATATCGGTCGAAAAAGCCCTATCTATTATCCCAAATGCTCCCAGATCCGCCCTCCCCATATAAACGAACATGCCTTCTATATTAATCGACTAAGAGACTTCACGGACAATCTTGTCAATAGCCGTCGCAACGTACTCGACGTTGTGGGTATTCAAGCCAGCCTAAATCGGAAAGAAAGAGCTCTGGTCAGCAACCAATCGGAGAGGCAGAAGCCGCAGGACGACAGCGAAGATGCAACACAACTCACCATGGATATCCGGCCGTTCTTGGTCTGAAATCACGTCACAGGTTAGCACTCTTTAAGGTTCTGGCCCAGCAGAATAGTCATTCCGAGGGCCGCGGATGGTCCGGGACTAGCTTACCATGTATATATGGAACTACAGTGGCAGACGGATTTGTAATTAGCCTAAACTCCTTATCACTCTATGTGGAGCTTGTTCTGAGACAGCTTGAGCTTACCTCTTCTCGAATCTTGAGCACTTGTGGCTCCGACAGGCCGGTGCTGCAGGAGTCATGGTTATCAGCTGGTATTCTATAAAAAGCACGTAGGGTGGCGTCCCGACGCCGGAGTTGGGTGCTTACAAGGAGAACATTCCAATCTGGTTTGTGATGTGATCCCAATTTCCTGGTGTTCCGAGCTCCACCAGTTTATCGCGGAGGGCGTTTCGCATAGCAATGATCCTGCCGCTCATGGTGCACAGGTCTTGCTCCCACTCCTTGAACAGCTGCTCGTCGTTTAGAACCGTCGATGCGACCTTGGCTCCGTAGATTGGCGGGTTACTGATCTCGGAGCGGGTGAGGATCGCGAGCTGGGAACCGACTCTCTTGGTCAGGTTCTCCGCATTGGGTCCGGGAGCACCGACGAAGTGGAAGCATCCAGCACGCTGACCGTAGAGACCGAAGTTCTTGGCGAAGGACTGGGCGACGCAGAGCTCGAAACCTTGCTCAACGAAGTACTGGATTGCCCAAGCATCCTTTGCAAGATCCCCGGAGGCGAAACCCTGGTACGCAGTATCGAAGAAGGGGAACAAATTCCTAGCCTTCATGATCTCTGCAATTGCCTTCCATTGGTCCTGGGTTGGGTCGACACCGGTGGGGTTGTGAGCGCATGCATGGAGCAGGATTATTGATCCGGGTTCAGCGGATTGGAGAGAGGCCGTCAGACCGTCCCAGTCCAAACCACAGGTATCCCTGGCGAAGTAAGGGTATTCTGCGATCGAAAGACCGACGTTCTGGAAGATCTGGTGGTGGTTGGCCCAGGTTGGCTTGGACAGATAGACGGACTGGTTGTTCGGTCTAGGATAGAATTTGGAGAGGAACAAGGCGCCCAGATGGACAGCACCGGTGCCGGAGATGGTTTGATAAGAGACGACCTTGGTGACAGAATAAGAGTTAAAAGAGCCTTCTAAAACAGCAAATTGGAACTTTCGACGACACATACTCTCTTCTCCTTGATAGCAGGGCTTTCACCACCAAAGACCAGCTTAGCAGCAGCGGAGGTCAAGGAAGCCAGACCGGCGATTGGCAGGTACTCGTGGTTTTTGGCGGGATCATTACGGATTATCTCCTCGGCCTGGAAATGATTGATTCAATCCATTAGTAATCCGTCCTTCGTAAGTATCGGGATACCTAATGGGCAAAAAATACCTTCTTAACGACGGGCAGAATCCACGGTTTGGCGTTATCGTCACGGTATGCACCGATTCCAAGGTCGACCTTCTTCTCGAAAGTGTCTGCCCTGTACGCCGCCATGAGCCCAAACAATGGGTCTGTTGGGGCCATGGGAATAGTCTCGAAAGCGGATGCCATTTTGGAATTGGAGGACGGGTTAACGTGGTTGGAAATCGAAGCCAGACGCTGCTGTGCAGAAAGAGAATGTGTCGATGGCAGTGTGGAGGAGGAGGTTGTCGTTTTTAGCTTTGAGGAATGCATCTTTTCTTTCTTTTTTATTCGCCTTCTCACCGACACACTAAATATAACGTCCTACGCTCCGGTCAGCGAATTAGGTTCCCCCCGCTCTCCAACCGTCTCTCCGAGTCACTCTCACTCACTTCTCTGTCAGGGCCCCTCCAAGTTCCAGTTCCAGGGCGTCACGTAACGTACCCCGACTCGACCTACTCAGTTGGTGCTTCGGTGCTGCGGCGTTTGTTACGCAACAAGGGAGCGGAGCAAGTAGCACGCTACAGGATGCACACGCGGGTAAGCTAACTCCACAGTCGGTGCTGTCGCCGGGAACCAATGAAGCTCTGCCTATTAAAATCCCTCAGTCTGTTAATATACGGGTCGCTGCTGTCCCCGCGATGCTGGTGTCCGGTGCCGGCTTCTGTCGGTTGTATTACGTCTGGATTGCTTAATATCCGCGAGGAATTCCTTCGACTCGACTCTGCAGCTCTGGCCAGAACGCTCTCTCAAGAAAAACGAGATGCAATACGAGAATTAAAAGGGACGGAACGCGGTGGTGAGAGGATAAGGTGCTTCTTGCTTCGAACTCGCCGTTACGAATGTTTCCAACCCGTCTAAAGATGACATGAGAATGGCGTCCCCGCGCCGGGCTTTATAACACCCTCAGAAAGCATATTCCAGAACATCTGACTATCAGCATTTTAGACCGCACAACCGAGATGCCATGTTCATATCCCATGCAGGCCTCAACTGATTCCGATGCCGTCATATTCGGTCTCACTATTTTCCTTCGAGAAGAATGCAAGGTACCATCCTCCGCGACTGGTTTGAGATTCCTTGTGATTTCCTGCCATTCGGGCGCCGTTCGAAGCCCACCCCGGTCACGGTGCGACTGGTCGTTTCGGCTACTTCTCCAGAAAATTTCACATGCAACGCACCGGCCACCGTCTCGAGACTACACTTACCTCTCATAGGAAGCTTAGCTTGCTCCTGTACTCCAGGTTTTTTTCTTTCTTTCTCACTTATCAGCGATAGCCTCCGCAGGCTTCCCCAGAGTGGATTTTATGCAGGAATATATCCCTCATAGATGTAATGTCATGTGAAGGACGAGAGGCTTGCAGGCTTGGTGTCAGAAGATTCCGTGCCGTTAACGACATAGCGGTTCTAGATTACTTAACAATGTGGTAACGTATTCGTACTAGATATCCCTCAACCCGAACGAATCAATGACGATAATTCTCTTAAAAGATTCCGCATCACTATTTTCGGAGACGGTCGCACATCGGAATAGTGGCGTCCCCAGGTTTCGAATGTTCCTGGACTCACTTCCCCCGCACGCTCAGAAGATGCCCATCGATGACTTCCATTCACCAGGATACCATACAACCCTATAACCCCTTCGTCCGGACCCACTTGAACTCTCTTTGAACTAAGCTTTTCGCCAAAACCATGTCTAGCCCTCTTTAAGGTGCAGGATACCTATTATTGACCTATGAGGATGACTATGGATGTCTGGGGATCCTTTCCCGGGTTGTCTCTTGGATTCCATGGGCTTTGTTAACCGAAGTATATGTCCGGTCTATATCGATTGCGTCGACTCGCGGCTGGTAAGGCACCGGTATTATATTATAATGCACTTAATAGGTTATATTTCCGAGAGCCTGAGACAATCATACGGGTGGCGGCTCGCTTGACTCGAGATCTCGATGTTTAAGATATTATATGTAAGTCAAGAGCAGTGCAGTCCGGGGACGAAATGGGCCTTCTTGTAAGCTTGATATATAAGTACCTATCTACTTCTAAACTCAACTTGGGAAGAACCGAACTTCATTTTCAAAACTCAAAACTGCCTCCAGCGCAATATCTTAGTATAATGTAGCATAGTATAACTAAGTACTTAAGTATATAATAATGATTGCATCGTGATGGGCTTGTGGTGGGATACCAGGGCCGTGGGCTGGCTGGCCTTGGTCTATGGTGGTACTGTAGTTGCACTGTAGTAGGATTAGTAGGCGGAAGGTACAGAATATACAACTAGGCAGGTCGGTATCGGCTTAAGTAGGTAAATCTATGTAGGCGGATATTAAACAGGCTGGAAGACAGGCTGGTAGCTAGGCGGGTGGATCGGTGGATAGGTTTATAGACAACGGGCCCGCCTGCTAATTATATATTATACTGGTGAAGTTGTGTGTGAACCCACCTACAAACCTGTTGTGAATTGTGAACCACCTGTCCCTCCACATAGTCTGGTGAACATGGGCCCTGCGCCCGTATCCGCACCCATTCACTAGCTTATATGTTGTAGCTACCCTGTTTGCTAAGTAGTTGAGTATTTACCGGCCTATTTATGACAAGATTGTCTCCTACGAGACCGGTTTGTGCAACCACTTGAATAACGAGGTATCCATGTGTTGCGAAGGTTACACAATATACGACACGGGGATCATGAGGATATTGTAGTCGACTCTCGGTCCCAGAGTGCCCACAAAAATAGGATATTGTACGTATACGTGACGTCTTAATTTCGGAGCCTTGAAAAAGAGGCTTTGTCTAGTTATTGCACCTATAGTTATTATGGAGCAGAAGAAGTTGAACTTGCATTCTCATCAACGTCAAAGTGTTTACTGCGATATTGCCACCATAACATGCATATGATATAATAAATTCAACCGCCTCCTATACAGGTGCTCCCATGGTGGGGAAAGGGGTGGGACAGGAACCTACAGTATTAATATTTCTTGATTCTGCAGCTTCGCATGAACGTGTTTCAACTATTTGGCTGTCGGTAAACGGAGAAAGAAATGCCGATAAGATCGTAAAAACGAAAATGCACCCGGGAACATTAAGATGCTCTAATACAAGATGACAGGGGAAAAAACATTAACCCATAGATGAGATTATTTTAGTTTAGCCGTATAAATTGCGTTCATCCCCAGCAAACAGCGAGGATTCTTGAAATGTGAAAACCAAGGTAAGCCACGGGTATACGCCAGCATCTTTTCCGAACGCCTGAACAAGGAAACCGAGGAAGTGGAAGAGAAGGGAAAAAAAAAAATTATTGAAAGAGATGCATTTGTGTCGAGCCTTTCCGAGTTCAACTCTTTTCCTCAAATAGGGCAGCGTACTCCAACAATAGTCTGTATTCGTAAATCGTCATGTCCACCGGCCGCAGAGCTACTCGCGTCCAAGAAGTGCTCGCAGCCGCAATTTCTTCCCCCTGTTTTGCTCCCTCGGTCAAGAAAAATTTGACAAGATCTTCGACTTCATCCAACCCAATCGTGACAGGAACGTAATGTACCCAGGGGAAAAGGCGGTCATCGTGCCACTGCTCTACTAGTGTTTGTTTGAACACGAGGCTGTTGCTCTGCAGGAGCCGGTAGAAGCGCCCCGAGTAGCCATTCCCGTCCATATCCATCACAAATTTGTACTTGAAAGAATCCCCCTTACCGCCTCTTGGTGCCAGTCCGAGTGCCTTTTGCATGGCCGCGCATGTATTCCACTCGCACTGGATATAAGCCGACATACCAACATCAAAAAGGTCGGTGTTATTTCGGGTTTTGAGCATGAAGCGGGCTCGGTGGTTCGTTTCCCATTTCATCTGTGGGCTTGCGTGTGTGCCTGTATTAGAGCCTCTCCAGTAAAGCTTGTTCACCTTCGAAGTAAAATTTCGAGTGTCAACGTCCTTTTCGTTCAGGAAATCCTCGCTGAGATAGTCATGCCCTGGGACTAGGACATCGCGCATGGTGGAGACCCGAGCAACAGAGAATACCGGGACTAGACCTTCTGTTCCGATGAAAGTGCATGGCGAAGTGAACATTCCATACTGGTCCTGATATGTTGGGTTGCGACACAGGTCGAGGGCGGTCGTGGTCGATTCTAAAAAGTGTGGCTGTTGCTGTCCTTCTGGCCCGCTACTGTCGGTGTTTTTGCACGATGTTGTTAGACGTGTCCAGGAAGGTTGCCGACTATAGTCTTGAAAACTGATATCGTCTTTGTCCGGCTGAGATCCTATAACCCGCGGTTCGTCGAGCTCATTCAGCAGAAACGTCATATCGGGGAGGTTTTGCAGAATAGGCCTGATTGAGTTCAGAATCGCTGGGCCTTCCACCTCCGAGCTTCCGTTTTTGATGGAAATAGTCTGCATCCGTGATCCTGTTCTGCGTGCTGAACTGATCCTAGCTTCAAGGTGTTTTGACCCCAGCTGTCGAAATGGATATATGACCTTTTCAATTGTGTCGAAATCGTCAATGATGGTGGAATTTTGCTCCAAGGCATACCGAACCCAATCTGCGAAGCCAGCCGGTGGATCCCTGCCATACCGAAGCCTGTAATTGGTGATGGCTTCTTCGGGGTTCTTGGATTGCCGCCTTATCAGGTCTTGGTAGCGGATACGGTGTTCGTATATCAAGCGATCGATCGGATGTTTTCCTCCAGCCGGGGTGGCGCTGACTGGATGTGACGAAATAGCCCCCCAATCTCGTGACAGGATATTGTGAAAAAATATCAAAGAAATAACTATGAGTACGATAGCCTTGGTGGTTGAAGGACGCAGGCTTCGTCGCCATAACTGCGAGTGCACCATGCTGGAACTCGCGGGCCACTCCTGGAAAGCGCGCCCGAGCGTTCCCAAAACGTAACAGAGAGAGAGCTAAGCCGAGCCGCACCTTCTAAAGAATGTATGCCTTATCGCTCAAGGCTGCTGAGATAGTTGATGTATTGCTGCCGATGGTAAAGGATAGTGATAATGTGGAGAGAGATGGGGCCATGGGGTAGGAGAACTGTCATATACTACCATCCAACAACATCCAACAATCGCGAATCTAAATCCTGAACCGTTTCCGTTTCCGCTCTCCAAAAATATCCCGTCCAGGCTAGTTTTTCCTCCTGGTGGACCGTGGAAAGGGAGCCCGATTTCCCTTTAGCCGCTGGCTCCGCCAAGGAAAAGGGAAAGCAGGCTTGCCTGCTTATTGGCTGACGTTGGCCCCTCCCAGTACCAGACTACGCCCCTCCATGATTTGCGCCGCAAGATGTAAAGACAGGACCGTGCCGCGCATCCTGGTAAAAATAATACTGAAAGTTGCTGCTTCCAGCAAATCATTTCAGCGGGTCAGCGAGATGTATTGTCGGTACATGTTCATCCTGGCATATTTTCGTATTTCGCACCCACACCCGCAACTTGTTTATATGCTTCCTCGCCTGCGCGAGGTAGGTCAGATCCTGTACGTTGAAGGAGATTGCTAGGTCAAAGGCAGGTTTCGAGGCGAGGCTGAGAGCAATCAGAATGAAAATGTGCGATTTGCATGCATGCACATATGCATATATGCCGGCGAGGTGGATCTTATTGTTTGGAGAGCCACCCTCGGGCTCCTCTTCAATACCCTTTGTCCCTCTTCTTGGTTTCTGATCCGATTTTCTTGTTTTCCGGATGGTGTACTTATTGTGCAGTCGTTACCGATCCCACACTTATTACTACTGATATAATATATCAATCAGATCTCATGTCAAGAAACTTCTTCTTCTACGACGCTTCAGTTGCGCGCCTTACCTTCTAGATCTAGATCAGCCACAGTTTAGCTAGATGTTCAAGTCCCGGACCGGTTTCCTCTTCTTTCCCTTCTCAGTATGGGTTCCAATATGGAGTTCATACTTCTTCAATTTTGTCACTGGTGCCCAATACCTTGAGCTACCGTTTGATACGAGCAAAACTTTCGGATACGACGGTCCATGGCATACAGTCCGTGTCACCATCGGTAGCAATGAACAACCCTTAAACCTTTTCCCGGGGGGTCAGTGGGCTGCCGTGATTCTATCTACATCCGTTTGCGAGGGCGTCTCAGACTGTGTGTCTGAAAGGGGTGGTCTTTATGATTTTGATGAAGACACCGCCACATACCCTAATACTATCAGATTTACAGCGGGGGGGGAGGACACAATACCCTATGGGCCACTCTTCGAAGCTGAAGGATCAAGTTATGTCCAATTTGCTCAACTAAGAGTCGGAGATGGCTTTTCTGCTGTCACTATTGCGAATTCGTCTGTTTCACGAGTGGACAGTTTATCCCTATATTACGGGAGGAGTAAAAAAGTCGGCATGTCCAACGGATTCTTGACTATGGGAGCTGTCGACGACACACACAGTGAGTGATATATATATATTTCAATATCTGGGTTCAAGTTATTTCGTATTACTTGATTAGCTGACTATATGTTCCCTCATGCAGCTTTCGGGCCTTATGTAGCCGTGATCCCTCTGAACAATCTCGCCAAAACTGGTGCGATCTCGTCACGGTCGTGGGGAATGCACTACCCGTCCGCAAAACTCGATCAGCGCCCCTCACTGGTTTGGGGTGGTTACGATAAATCTCGAATCGCTGGGCCGATTCAGCGTTTCGATTTGAACTCAGACGGTGTCAAGAAAATGGATCTGGTCGGCATCAATATCGATACAGCGATGGGAAAATCACCTTTTTCTTACGAAAGAAAATCAAACCTTCTGGTTAATCCGTTGCGGAATAGGAATCGCAATGCTCTAAGTGTAGAATTGGAGTCGGCCGTTCCTTACCTAGTCCTTCCTCAGGAAACTTGCGACGCTATTGCCGAAGAATTGCCTATGACATTCGACAGGACTACAGGATTCTATTTCTGGAATACAGAAGACCCACTATATAAGGCAATAGTCACGTCTCCGGCCTACCTCTCCTTTGATTTTCGAGTTTCAGGGTCTCAGAATTTCACAATCAAGGTACCCTTTGCACTTCTCGATCTCGATCTAACAGATCCACTTGTCGCGGCTACTCAACCCTACTTCCCTTGTATGGCCGCCACATTGGACACGGATTCCGGTGACGGAGCTATTCTTGGGAGAGCATTCAATCAAGCGGTCTTTGTCGCCCAGACATACGAAACCCGCAAATTCTGGGTCGCTCAGGCACCCGGACCATCTTACATCAGTCCGGATATTCGAACTATTAACAAAACGGCATTGGAGCTAGAAGGGTCTGTCTCCGGAGACGATACATGGATATCGAGTTGGAGTTCGACCTGGGAGGTTATCCCTCTTGAGACCCAAACTTCTGAACCTCCAGGCTCATCAAATACTGCTCCCATACCTTCACCTACGTCAGAATCAAAGTCAGGCCTCTCGACTGGGGCAATAGCAGGCATTGCGGCCGGAGCAGGCGTGGTGGTTCTAGTCCTAATCGGTCTTGGGATTTTCCTTTGGCGCAGGAAAAGGGAATCGAGTAGAGCGCCATTGCCGTTTCCACCAACACCGACATTGATACCCGTAACCCCACCAAAGGGCGGTGTCCATGGCCCCGTCTACCCACAGTATCAATATCCACAGGAAGTACCCGCGAATCCCGTGGATGGTCCCTCTCCGAATGAGCGCTGGGAACTACCAGCTAGTTAACGAGCCTGGGGGGTGGAAACCTGGTAGGGGCTCGGGTGCTCTAAACCAACCTCAACTTCATGAATTGCGATAATGCGCGGCGTCAGGATACCCTTCATGTTTAGTTTTTGTATTTTTATTTTTCTTATTTTTTATTTTTTTGTTTTATATATTAATACTGTATACCTAGGTATGCACTTATTCATACCCAAAACCTCAACTGTTTTTTAGTATAAAGCAGAGCATCTTTCATTTATTAGATTCAATATAATATACGGGATTGACACATTCGAATTCGCCAGTAACAACCCCCCTTCTTTGTAGAAGCTATACATACAAGGGCTACCTTTTCTAAACTTCCAAGGCGAAACTTTCGATCTGTCATAACATCTAAGGTACAGATATGCAAGCCCCTTAAGCCTTACGAGAGCTTCGTATGTCAGGCTAGCGAAAATGAAATAAATTTGTCAAGCACGTTTCTTATTTTCATCATCAGCTTAGAGATATTTTGTAATCATAGTTACTCTCACGTGACAGCGCAGCACCCATAGTCTAAATACACCGGATCCAAAACAAACCTCCTAACCCCCACGTCAATATATCTTAGTCCTGGGTTGAGCGATAGCATAAGATTGGGCTGTTCTGTGATCGTACTGATGAAAATTTCAAATAATGCTAAATATCTCGCCCGAGAAACTTAGACCTTTGTGAAAAAACAAAAACCCCCCAAGCCATGAAGCTTACGAGAGGATAACTTATTGAAGTATTTGCAGCTTGAGTTGTTCTTAGGGATGTGTAAACTGAGACCTACATGATATCCTTCTTCACCCACGAGCTGATATCTCATGACTCAAACTCATAGAGAACCATACTACGATTATAATTAAAAGTGAGCTTAGCACAACATGAAATCCCCTTGTGGGTATTTTTTATACTCTTCTATCGATATCTTTCAATTGCAACTTACACCCCCATTCAACATACTTGCTTTATAGACTTGCAGCTGCAGAGGAACGCAGGGATGCCCTTCCCACTCTTAGCGATCAGGATAACATTAACGTCCGCCCATTAAATGATCCACCCATCCTTTATCCGAGAGTTTTACCTTGTGCACAGTTAACTTCCCGCTCACACATATTTTGTGAATCCGTGTGCGCATATGTGCATATGGGCCCTCCGACGGAGCGCAGTGGGACATGAAACGAACGGCAGCGCATAATATGCACATCCCCCGCAATTCCGTCTCCGATTTTACAACTTTTTGCCACCGGAACGCCCAATTACACGGCTCAATTGATCACGTTCCGAAATTTATAATATCTCCTACAAATTTTGCAACCAAAAATCCCGAAACCCTTAACAAACTCCAGCCGAATACTCAAAATCTGAGGTAACACAGAGCTCTCCTGCAAAAGAAAACTACCACACCTGCAACACATGATCACCCCGCCCATACATTCCGCCCACGTTTTTATCCCGAACGAGACGCAAGACCCCAAGAAGTTTTTTTTCCCCCCGCCGACTAACCAGGGTTAAAACGGCCCTACGTGTTATGTATGTGCGTGTGTTCATGCAGATGGGAATTTGTGCTGTTTACTAGGATTTGTATCACGGGCAAATTACGAAATTCGATCACGCAAAGCATCAAGACATATTCGCAATGATGCCATATAAGCTTGGTCTGTTGTCTTTTTTTCTTTGTGTAAGGACTCTTTTTTTTCCCCAACTACTCAACAATGAAAAGGCTTGCGGAACTTGGAGAGGATTGAATCGAAAGGAAAATATCACTTTTTGATTTTATCTAATATTTTTCCAGCGGTTTGGACTGCTTTACACCCTCAACTTCCGGTTTTTTTCAGCTTGAATCGATATAATACAACACGAAGAGCTCGATCTGATGTGTTATTTTCTTGCGTTTCTCATGATCTCTCCCAAACACAGAATTCTCCACATCTCGCACAGCCACAATCGATGACGGGAAGCTCTCTGCAATTGATCACACGTACAATCACTTTAAGCTTTTTGAAGCAGGGTCGTGGGACCTGAATTCGAAGCTAGGGGCTACTTTTCAATCCAAATCCAGGGTGCGACGCAGCTCTATTTCTCGATTCAGGCAAGCTAGCCGCCTCGAAAGCTAGTTTGGGAGCTTGAGGCAGCTTGGTCGAGCTAAGCTTTTCGAGAGCTCGAGGTTAACGGTTTTAGGGTGAGGGATATATAAAAGTATCAAGGAAACCAAACAGCCAGCTTCAATCCATCTAGGAACGTAGGGGGGAAGCGGAATCAGAGGGAATTAACAAAGGGTTGAGAGCTTACCACGATTTCCAGGAGGTGGGAAGAAAAAACGTGTATTAAAATTCTATATGCCTCTTCCACCTCCTCAATGCCACTCTCGTTTCTCATCTTTCTCAACCACGTGGAATCACCATTCCTGCTCTTCAATCTCACAACCTGCAATGGGTACGGAAGGTACCATCAACTTCGCGCTCGCAATGACCTTCGGGACTACTTTTCAGAATATATCAGCTGGAAAACGGTCCTCGGGATTATCATCTGAAGCTGCTGGAATCAAATCACAAGACGACGCCTCGAAGACCATTACGATGAACATCAATCCGGAAACCAACATGGCGAACCAGTCTTTGTATCCGATGTTCCGCCCTCCGTTAACACCTCAAACCCCGCAGCAGGAACAACCAAAGCAATAACAAATCATACGACCCCCCAATACCTCATCGCCCCCCTTCACACAAAACCAAGGAAAAGAAAAAACCGCCTCACATCCAAGCCAGCTCAAACCCGAGCGACCCTCGCAAGTAAAGATGCCACCTCACGAAGAAACCAGCGGGTCACTGCGTGTCAATAGCGCACCCACATGCATGCTCCTCAACGCCATCCGTTCCACCCACGCTCTCATTTTTTCGCCATTCATCATCCATCCCATCCATCTAACGAGTGATCTTCGCCCTCTTACTCTCGTTAACCCCAGCTGCGCAGGCCACGCATCTCTCTGCCACCTCGCATGCGAACATGGCGGATTTAATACAGGATAACTCATTAGCGTATCAGAGCGGCAGTGCGTATCCGCCGCGGAATACGGGGTACACAAAGGTGGAAAGACATGAGTATGATTTTTCTGCTTTATGATTAAACGCCATCAAAAAAAAAATAAAAAAATATCACTAATAAAACATTCTGTTTGTGTTCAGGGGCGTCCGGGAAAAGCGAGAGTCGCAAAGAATACCAGCGGTCGCCGTCCCACTCGAGGAAAAGCAGCCGGAGGAGGATATTCCTACCTCTGCGCTCGTTGACAATGAGACGAAGATATGGACACGGCATGCGGAGGCTACGTGGGTTGAGTTATTCTACGACTTATTCTTCGTGGCCAATTTAACGACATTTACGGATTCGCATCAGATTAATGATAGTGAAAGTAAGATAGTATTTGACACTTTCCGTGGAAGGAATATTCCTGGAGATGTAGGTTTTTCTAACTGGTATTTTTTGATAATAGCATTACAATCATACATTGGATACTTTGCTATCATATGGTTCACATGGTTACAGGCTGCACTGTTCGACTTGCGGTTCGGAGGGGATAGTTTAATACAGCGGATTGCAAAAGCGCTTCAAATCGGGGTTATGGTCGGGTTTTCAGCCATCAATTCGAAGTTCGATCCTAAGAACTCCGAGGAGTACGTACCCCCAGGCACTATCCCATGTTCGCTACCACAGAATACTCATCTATAATCGGGTTTCTAGGAACTGGCAAGCGTTCAAGACGTTATCACTATTGCTATTTGCCTCTAGATTTGCAATCGCAATCCAGTATTTCGTAGTATGGTGGACTGTCCGACAATATACCAAGACAAAGATGCCGCTGCTTCTCATGTCGGTGCTCATGTTTATTTCCATGATCCTCTTCCTGGGTGTAAGTCCCCTTCCTGGGTCTCTTTTGCAACTAACCAGGTCTAACAATATCCACTATATAGCTCGCATTCTCCTTCACCTCCACCAGTAACACCAAAGGATACATCGGGTGGTACGTAGTTCTGAGTCTTGAAGCCCTTCTCGTCCTCAGCATATCCCTTAAATGGAAAATCGTGGGATTCAAGGGCACGCATTTAATCCAGCGAATGGGATTGCTTACCCTCATCGTTATGGGTGAGGGTATTATCGGCCTCTGCCGTGCCGTGAGTCTTACGAACGAGGGCGTGGGTGCAACAAGTTGGTCGCCCACTCTATCCGGGCAGGCTATATCGGGTATTCTTTGCATTGTAAGTCCGCATTTCGATGTTTGAACTAATCACTCATTCTATTTTTGCTAATAACTTAAAATCAGTATTTCATCTACATGCTCTACTTCGACGACGAACCGAACTACGTCTACAGCACCGTCCCCCAACAACTCTGGGCAATCCTCCACTTCCCCTTCCACCTCGCCGTAATCCTCTTCGTCGAAGGCCAACAGCAACTAATGATATGGCAAGGCATAATCTCCGCGCTCAACGTTCTAGGCGCAAACCTTGACACAGCCTACCACGACGGCGGTATGACCAACGGTGGAGTGATAGCCAACAAAGTTCTAGAAGTCATCGACGACTTTTTCCCGGATGAAACGGCGAAGATTGTTGCTTCTGAACCTGCATTTGTGTTTAACCTTGCACCGATGAGGGATAGCGGTGATGCTACTTTCATACGTGATCAGATCGATAAACTGTGGGATCTTTGCGCTTATGCGATATTCAGTGGGTTTCATATCGAAGCGCCGGAGAGTAATAATCAACTGTTTAACAGTGATAAGAAGTTTGAAGGGTTTTCGAGGATATATAACCTTGTGGTTGTGTACTTTTTCGTTGCCGCCGGAGGGTTTCTGTTGATTTTGGCGCTGTTCACGTATTTGATGAAGTGGCCGAAGGATCGGTATGAGTGGTTGCATATTTCTTACAGGGTGGTGTTTGGGCTGGTGATCGGGTTGGTGGCGACGGTGGCGACGAGTAGGAAGCGGATGGATCGGTTTGTGACTAGTCCGTGGGTGGTGCCTATGATGATGTTATTGCTTCTTGCATGTGAGTATCTCCCTTTAAATTTGTGCATCACTCTCGTCTTACAGGTCATGGTATAACGGCATGCTGACTTGAACGAACAGTGCTGCTGCTGGATAAACTCACCATACTCGCAGCGCTCAAGTACTCTGACCGCAAACTCAAACATCATAGATGGCTGCACGGTCAAGATGGAGGTAACGAAGATGTTGCGGAGTCACAGAGGGATTTAATCTCCACGTCAGTTTCGTCAGTTACTTCGGTTTCTTCCAGTTCGTCGTCCCGATCTAGCGGCCTCCCGGCCATGCCCGGTGTAGATAATCCGGCACCTGAAGGCGGTGGCGGGAGCGGGATTGTAGATGAAGAAGAAGACGGCTTCGACGGATACCCCGCGGCAGGAAGTCACTACACGGGTCCTCACTCTTCAAACCGTTCTTTCCGCCGGAATGGACAAAACTACTACGCCGCATCACAACTTTCGCAGGTCGACGAATCACCGGACGAGGATGCCTTCCACGACGCCCGCGGGTTCGAATATATCCAAGAGTTACCGGAAAGAGGCACAGAAGACGGCAGAGAACCAGAAGCCGAAATAGACGGTGAACACCAAGAAGGTCTAATCCCTCACAATCCGAACCCCTCCATACCATCCGGTAACCCCTCACGAGCCGTCTCACCACCACCAATAATACACCACCACAACCAGCAACATCACATCCCAATCCACGAACGCCACCTCCAATCCCCCATCCCAGGGCACCTAAGACCCTACTCCGACTTCACAACCCCACAAACCCCACCCTTAGGAGCAACCTACTACGAATCCCACCCACGCTCCATAAAATCACCCGTAACCGTAATCCGCCACCCAATAGACTCAACCGACTCCCTCATCCCAAAGCCATTACAAGTCAGAAGAACAGCCAGCAGTAGCAACCGCAGTTCTTTAAGTAATATGGATAGACTGTCCACAGATATGCCGCAGACGCATAGAGGGTTTATGGCGGAACCCGTGGGGTTTGCGGAGGGTGTTGAAGGGAGGTTTGGGGCCGAGGATGGGATTAGGGAGAATGGAGGGAGGGATAGGAGGGGTGTGGTGGGGATGGGGAGGTTTATGAGGAGTACGGAGAGTATGATGGGGATGCAGCAGGCGCCTGGGGTGTGAATGGTACATTGGATAGTTATTATATGGTTAGGTTGTGGGTTTTGAATGTTTTGGCGTTCAGACTAGATGGGTTTTCATCGGTTGCTTCTTGGGTATATGTATGGGCTTTTCGTTTTTAAAAATGTATTCTGGCTGTTAAGCTTGATATTCGATAGACGGGCTAAGGAATAGACAAAACTGGCGATATATGACTGGTCATATATACATTTTTTAACCTTGAGGACAAAGAACATCCATCTAGATATCATCGAGATTATCAAATCTATAACTCACGAGCTCAATGGCTTCCAATCACCGGGTTCCTACCGACTCCGTGAAACTGCTTCCATTTCGCGTTGCCCGTGTTACATATTGTCCCCATATTAAACCTTCCCGGAAGGCTTCTAGAAGAACGACCATTGTCCCGAACAAAACGAAATAAAAGGCATCGGATCTCGCCAAACTTCGGAATCCACAAGAACAAAAAAAGGTTTCATCCAATCTCCAACGGCTTAAAATAAAGCTAAGGCAGGCAAGCTCTGAACAAGAGAAGTAAAAAAAAAAAAAAAAAAAAGTCACAAGGTTTGCCGGTATACGCGGGTGGGTACCGGTCTTGTAACATCCCACCCGAAAGCCGTACCCGTACGCATAATCCCTCAATTCACAAAAAAGAGACAATGACAAAGGAGCCCTTAACATCTGTCAAAAAGAATCAATCGATTACGAAAAAACCACTTTCTTGGGTCCCTGCATTTGCCGATTATCTACATACACACATGACCCTTCTTTCTTTTCTTTTCTTTTCTTCCCCAAAGGACGTGCGCAGAGTTCACCGACTAGTTAAGGACGGGCTTGCGTGCGTGCATTCCGCATGAAGGCTAGTTAGCCCACCGTAGACATCACGTTGAGTTTTGGAATTCCGTTATCCATAAAAACCCTTCTTTTCTTATTCCCTGTTCCGACTTTTTTTCATCCAATCTCACCTACTCAGTACATGTACTCGGTAGTATGCACGAGGTGTGGGGGAGGGCGCATGCTAGTATACTAAGTACTAAGTAGCCGGTGATATTGTGATATCGCATCTACCTTCTCTAAACTCGCGAGCGGTACCCATATATCGCGGGTACCCATAAAATCGCAATTCTGTAGACCCTTCTCATCAAGATCTCATGCAGTGCAGAAAAAACCTTAAGCTTAATCAATCGTTCACGGGTTTTAATCATCATGCCAGCGAGAAAATTTTTCATCAGCTATGTAAAATAAAAATTCAATAGGTATCATTTCGCCCTTCGTGCCAAATCATCATACATCCTGTTCTTCTACTCGTCCATGAATTAAAAGAAAAAATCTTACAACTCCACTCAGGTCTTTCAAAATGTAGAAGGAAAAATCTTCCACCTGACGCATACGCATGAAGCGGGAACAGAACAGAAAAAAAATTAAAAGCCATGCAAGAAGATAAGAAAAACTAAGAGAATGATGATCATCCCGTTCCCATACGCCCCGCTTTCACTCTTCGCTCTAAAGTGTATATACAAAATGCACAACCCCTCCATGTATCAAAAGGACTAAGCAACAACCCCGCCATTCCAAGAAGGAAGAAGAAAAAAAAAAACCAAGTCAAGGACCCTCGCTGAATGAACTATCAAAAATCAAGAAAAATGAACAACGAAAGACGGTAGTCGAAACTTAGACTGTCACGTTCTGAACAGAATTACAAGCAATGCTAACGGCGGGTATTCGAAAATGATTAGGAACGGAGTAAGAAAACCAAGAAGTGGAGAGATATGAGAGGGACTGAATGTTTTCAGCCTCCCGCATACGAAGATGCATGAACAGTTCATAACGCCCAGTATAAAGTGGCATGGTAGGGTATAAAGAACCCCTCGATAACACGAAACTGACGAGCTCCAAAGCTTGTGCGAGCCAATGTGTTGATAGCGGGATATACCTTGTCCAGTTGGGCAGCTCCTCTTCTTCCACTAACCGCAATGTACCGTGTAGTTTATGCAAAAAGCAGGGCCAGGTTGGATGAAAATCATGTCGTCAGTAAATGACGGCGGTTGAGCAAAGAGAAAGAACTAAAAAAAAAAAGCACGCAGGTCTGGAAAAAGGATATTGATGCAAAAGTCGGATGATTGGGTATAATGATAAAATCGTAGGTAAAAGATATGCTTTGGAATGACGAAAGCAAGCGCTTTCCGGGTCTCCAGGGGTATCGTCGAATAAAGTTGAATAAAGCCGAGGAAAATAAGAATTAATGTTGTGTAATCGAAAACAGGTCATAGGAGTTTATTCCGAAAGATGCTGGGGAGTGTGCCCCCATGTTGCGTGTGCAGGTTCGATTGAAACGCCGAATTCGTGTAATGGTACTGGACCCTGCAGCAGCAGCTCGCCTTGTTGGATCTGGAATTGTCCAACCCAACAATTTGTCTTAGAAATGCACCCCCAGACCGTCAACGATGTGATAGAAACGGTGGCAGCCTGCTGTGCGATTGTGCCACGTCGAAAGGAACATTCCACGGATGAGCTTTAGTCGAAATTGATAGGCTTCCAATGCGTCGCATCTCCCAAAGGCCTGAGTTTCGTCGATTGCCGAGGAGGCAATACGAACCGTGCCTTACCCTGTGATGTATCGCTGAGCTTGCCCTGCCGTCGCATGTTCATCTCGAGGACAATCACCCGTAGAAAGTCGCTATTCTCACGGACTTCGCGGTTACGGGTTATCGGTGCCTCTGGGGGTGGAGTAATAATTGTCCGTTTGTAGGTTTCCAGCTGAATAGAGGCGATTATACTTTCGTTCCTATCGGTGAACTGTCCTAGCTCTCGAGAGAATGTCTTAGGTGACGGGTTGAGGTATCTCCTTAGTGCCGGTGTCGGTACATCATTGTACTCCGGTCTCTTTTCATCCGTGTTGTACTGTGGCGAGATCGAAAGGATGGAACGGGTGAGGAAGTCGTCCGGCTGGGTCAAGGGTGTCGACAAGCTGGTGAAAGTTCGTGCAGCTGATCGTAGGACCCTCAGCGAGGCCGTTAGATTCGATTTGAAGGATAGTCTGAAAGCACCATGCTTTTTCTCCTGTTCGGTGACCAGGCTTGTAGGGTCTACATCTTCATCCGATGAAGGTTCCTGGGATTCCGCTATCAGGAGTGGGTGGTCAAGTATACATTCTTCAGGCGGTGAGAAGGTCTTGTTAAGCTTTGATGACCGTCGTAAGGGCGACGGTGTCACAGGAGCACCCCAGGAGAAGGTACCTTCGTCATCATTTGCAAGGGAAGGAATTGACTCCGTCGACAGCGACCTGATGGATAGCGCCGACCTAGGAGGGCTAGTTGCCACCGAATAGTCCTCTGATAGGTCAGGCGGACTGAGCAAGACATTGAGGAAGGTTTGGGAGTTTGATCGTGTGATGGGGAGCGATAGCTTCTCGTCCAGGGCATCGTTCAACGCGAATTCCAACAAGCTGGACGGTGAATCCAAGGAAGCCGGACTGACATCCGAACTTTTCCTCTGAGGTAACCTTGGTCGCTGACGAGGCCCGTTCAGGATGAACCTCGGAGCACTGGGCCGTAGAGGGATAGAAGTGGCGGCGAGAATCTTCAGAGCGGCGACCGACGGTGTCGAATTCTCCTTACTGTTCCTGGACGGCCTTGTTGGGTCCCTGCTGGCGGATTTCCTCTTCCCAAAATTCAATATCGAAGGAGGTAACGCCGAAGCCTTGATGGGGATGCTGACGGGAGCAGCGACAGGATTCTGAATTTCCATCATCTTGGTGGTCTGCAGGAGCGTCGGAGTTGAGCGACCAGCATGACTTGTCGACGACGACGCAGTCGGAAAAGTGTTGACGGTGTTTGCCCGTTCTGAACGATCTGGATCTGGCCGGGTTGTGGGCAGCGATTCCTGATTTGGGAGCCTGTCGTCCGATTTCTGGAAGGAAGCTGTGCCAAGGGTCGGAAGGGAAGAAGACAGAAACGATGACGATGGCGCTGGTGCCGGTGGTGTGGAGGTTGTAGGTAGGGTCGTGAATGATGACGGGGGCATGAGTAAGGGAAGGGGAAGAAGAGGGAAGAGAAGGGGATTAAAAGGGAAGACGGCGGCGAAGCCAGGAACTTTATTAACAGCAACAGACTCAGGTCGGGTCAGTATAACTCAAGTGCAGTGCAGTGCAGCCTGACCTGTTTGTGAATACTTTCTTCTTTCGGCGGACCCTTCTGATATGAGATGCCCCAGAAACGGAATCGGGCAGCGGATGGCCAGATGAGCTGGGAGCCGGGTGGTGGCTGCACTGCGCTGCGCTGTGAGTTGGCCGGGCTGCTGTTGGCCGGGCTGCTGGCTGCTGGTTGGGCTGCTGGCTGGGCCTGCCTGAGTGAAGTGTCCAGCAGCCAATTCCAGGTCCGATTCCAGGTCAGGGTCCCGACGGGGTGCCGACAGGGTCAACGAGAACGACCCGGGTCGCTGCTGCCTCTCTCCTGCCCAGAACAACCCGAACAGAACACCCCGAAACCGCTGAAACGAAACCGGGGTGGCCTAAAGAGCCGGAGAGGAAGAATGATAGGTATGATGGTATGGTGGTATGATGATAAAGAATTGATGGGAAGCGGACGGTGTTTTCTCCTCGATAACCAACAGCGGCGTTTCGAATCAAATACGCCGGCCTGACCGAGCACCGTTCTGGCATGTATGGAGTGTATGTATGCTTATCTCCAACCCAGCACCTGCGCTCTTTCCTCAGCATGCATAATCTTCTTCCGGGGTCACTCGAGCTCGTTTGCTCGCATATCCCGCGCCATAAACAGGTACGCTTGTGTATGTATATCAGAGTCGATGATAATGGTGCATACGTCAATGGGGTAGTTGGTTCTAATCTTGGACGGCGGGTGACCTCGCTGTGCAGTACTTCTCACTACCAGCCTGGGGCGCCAGAGATAAGCTACCTGGCTTGTCGCACAACGTAAAACCGTACCACGGCCGAGGGTTCCGGATGACATCAAATGGTGGTCTGTATAATAATATCTTGGACCTTTGGAAGTTTAAACTGGAACTGGGCGGGTACTTAAGGATGCATCTCGGTAGACGCTACTTCGATCGAGCGGTGTCTAACAGGATTGACAAATAACCCCCCGAGGAGAAGGCCGATGGCAATGATTAACAGGCACCCCGCTGATGATCGTGAATTTAAACGTGCACCATCGCGATCGCAGTTACCTTCTCTCGTGGCCTCTCGTGGCCTTCGACCTGATTAACCCGTCAGAGCAGTTGCAAGGTGCATGCATTGCAATGTTAATCTTGACGCGGAAGTTTACACCGTAAGTTCAAGACTTAACTTCTCGACAGTCAATTATCGGACGGGTTCATTCGAGACATTCAACCAAAGATATAAGCTTCTCCAGGCCAGGATACTTAAGATCTTCAAACAGATTAATTCAAGATGGACCCAAAAGTACCCTTCTAACCCCCTCACAAGCACCTGACGAGAATTAAACCCAGCCCACCATCTCCATCTCCGATCCACCCAGAAAAGTGGGATGCCTTAGTTCCCTCGCAATATTACATCGATATCCCATCCCATGCGGTGACACTCTGGAGATAAGGGAAAAAGCTGGCATCTGCAGATACAGATTACAAACCCATACATATATCAGATCAGAATCGTGGGGAAATATAACAAAAAAACACGCCGCATGCGTCAGCCCCGACCCTGATTTCCAAGCCGTACGTCGACTCGTGTGTCTGCCCAATCGGGTCCCCGTGCCCCGTCGGCGAGTACCCCAGAATATGTCGCCGCATTAGTGCGTGGTTTCGTAGACGGTATTGACGGACGTCTGACTGGTTCAATCCGATGCGTAGCTCGACTCTTTAGTTCCGCTTGGTATGTTAAGGAATGTGACCGCCCCCCATCCAACGTCCGAGCTCCAGTTTGCAGATTCTCGATCGACGGGTGTTCCAATGAGTGTTCTGAATCCTTAGAACCGTCGAAATATCGATGTTCACACGACGTACGCTTGGCTGCTTTGCTTCAAGGATTCGGCTTTAGAAGCTAGAAGCCTCCATTCAGCAGCTCCCCATTACTCACCCCAGATCCTGCTGTGAAACTCCCTTACGTAGGACATACAACCTCGTTTTCGTGATAGCCAAAAAAACCCTCGAACAAGGGATAACCAATCTATAAACCCGTCCTGACCATCCACGTATCCCAGCCATAACCGCCCCTCATCAGCAGCAGCTCACTGCACCCCATCGGCAGCCTCTATAGCCTCATCGTGCTAATAGCCGAGAGACGAGCGAGGGATAAAGAAAGCCACCGAAAATCGTACCATAAAAGCGGTGACTATTTTCTTCCCTTTCGGCGACATGCGGGTCTTGGCCTTGCACTTACCATACCCATTGATCATGATCTTCAGCCAGGATGGAATGATTTGAATCGAATCGAAGGGACTACGGGAAACGTGGGAGTTTATGCAGGTTTTGCTTTCTTCTCTTTTTCGTTCCCGCCTGTCGTTTCCGGAATGGCTTTTAGTGAACGATTGGATGATGAGGGAATGTGGGGGTGGTGCGAACCACGAACCACAAGGCTTTACAAGCGAGAGCTAGAGTGCACCTAAAGTCGGAGAATTTTTATACTCTTCGAAAGCCCACTAACTTGAGCCCTTTAACTAAGAAAGTAGAAATGAGACCCTTTGGCGGTTTCACAGACGAGAGGAACGATATCGATATATTCACTAAGTCCACTTCTGGAAGATCAAGCGTGTTACTCTAATAAGAATACGGCAGCTGCTCAAGAGTTAAAGTTCAGCGCCCGGAGAGAGATTCATCACGAAACTCGACGCTTGCCATCTAAAGATCAAAGAGCTTATGTATAAGTAAGTGTCTTGGATACGATAAGGGCATGTGAATGAAATTGCCGAATTGCTGTCGCATTAACTGAAAGCTTGGACATTTGAATTCCTGGTTATCAATTGTATCCACATGTCTACCGACGACCCCCAAATACTAATTACCTTGTGATCATACCCATCCATTCCACAATTCATATTTCCATCTACCCGCAGTTAACGCAAGGTCGCAAAACCTCGAGATCCTCATCCGACGTTAAGCGTTCCCCTCTGCGATGTCATATCAAAGAGAGAAAAAACAAAAGAAGAGACGGGAACACAAATTTGTACAAACCCCGAAAGCATCCACATCAATCATGATCCCCAGCACCCGCTGAAGAATAACAAGTAAGCATCCGCAGCATCAACTAATGCATAAGCAATGCATCCCGCCAGGAACCGGGCACCCGCTTCCAGAACCTCAAATCCCTCAGACCCCATATCCCGGCTCCCTTCCTCACAAAAAAGCCCCACTTTCCAAAACCCTACCCTAAGTAAAACCTCTTTTCATCCAATATCTGTCTTCAAGAAGCCAATCCGATCCTCTGCCTTCCCAGCTTCTCGTCTAGGTATCTGACCAGCTGGTCCCCTAACACCTGGATCTCGGCTTTGTAACCCACATACAGCAGCTTCCTCAGATCATCGGTTAGTTCGACCATAGAGTTATAATCCCGCTGAAGCATCGATACCGCTTTTGCTCTATCGTGCGCTGTCATGGGTAGTAATCCCTGCGGAGGCGAGGAGGTATATCGAATCCGTTTAATACGTGGCTCTTCTTCAATCGTTGATAAGGTAGTAGCAGTAGTGTCTTCGATGTTCTGAGACACGCTACTATGGCTCCCATCGCCACCGTCCGACGTGCTGCTACCTTCCGCGGAACAATATTCTAATATATCACAAAACTTCACACCGATGTGCCGTAACGCTGGAACCGCCATTTGTTCGTAGAACATGCCCGCGGCGCGAGATAACAAGCTGCCGTTTTTGTACATGGCGTAGATATCCAATCCGTGCGGATCATAGTCGACTAAGCAGTAAAAATCAAGGTATTGACCGGCCAGACTCTTGGAGAGGTAGAGATAATGGGCAAATTCTCTGGTTGCGATGTCGGGGTACCCTTTGCCCTGTATGTTTCTCACGAGGTTTCGATAAGCTTATTACTATCATCGTGGTTGTTATTGGAGATTTAAATGAAGGGGTTTTTCTAGAAGGTAGTTGAAGCGAGATGTTATGGTTGTGACCTACGCAAACGAGTATAGGGCGACCAGGGAGACGCTTCCAATCCCCGGACTCTGCAAGAGTACGAAAGATAGCCTTTTTTGTGTTTGTATTAATTCGGTTAGTGATAATGATACGGAATCCTGGGTACGGGGTTGCCACTACCTACCTCCTTCTCGATTATCAGAACCGTATCACTGTCTCTGATTTCGACCTTCTTTATGTCGGTGGATGAGGGGATAAGCACGCCTTCGCCTTCGATGTTGCAGTTTATTATGCTACCGTCGGTTTTGAAAACACTGAGGTCTCCGCAGACGAGGCCTTTGGCTGCGGCTGTCTGTGTTCACATGTTATCATTTAACCCAATATCCGGGTGGATGATGGAAAGTTTTGGATCGGGAGAGTTTAGGCATCTGATACATACGATGTGGAGTGATCGCCTCGGGACACCGAGTGCGGAAGCAATATCGTCAACCAGGTTATCAACGGTCTTCTGGGAGCCGAACAATGCGACGTCTTTGTAATATATATCTCTGATATACACCATAATAAGCCTTTGATATGAAATCCCAGGGAGCTGGTACCGTACCTACCGTTTCGTATAGATCTTATCCAACTTGATGGCTTCCCGAATAAGCTCGAGAAGCCTGACAAATGCCCCTGAATATACTATCCGTTAGCATACCCCCGTGACCACGCAGCGCGAATGATGGCAGTTCATGTACCAAACTTCTGGTTATCACGTTGACACGGGCCCGGATACACCAGCGTTCTCCAGACCCATTTAGGCTCGCTCCTATAATGATGTCAGTATGCCTCCACCAAAGTATGCAAAAATTTAAAATGTATACGATATATGACACACCGAGACCGTAATATCCGCCTCTCACAACCTCTAAGCTTGACCACCAACTTTCTTTTATTATCAATCACATCCAACCACGCAGTGAATACCTCATCGATCTTTTCGAGAACCCACGCAGACGGCCGCGACGAGTTGTCGGATTCTTCCCAGGTTATGGTGGTAGTCTCGTCTCCTCGGCTTTCGATGAATAGCTTGTGTAATTTACCTGCTAGGTCTAGCTCGGGCTCTTGATAGTCCGAGACGTGGCTTACTACTGGATTGTCCGCCGTCACTGCGGTCGCAGTGTCATCGGTTACGGCGGCGATGTGTGGTATTTCGGACGTATTTTGCGTTGTGGGCTCAAGCTCCCCCAAGACCCGTATATCTCCATCCGAGGTAGCAGGCTGAATTGAAGGAAGAATATTTGTATCCAGTATATTCGTAGACGGGTCCTCAGACTTATCGCTCCCTGTATTCGAGGTAAATATGGGAGTTGTCAAGTCTAAAAACTGGGATTCGTCGATGCCAGCAACACTGTTTTCTTTAGCAGTCCCACTATCATCATCTGACCATCCAAAGTATTCGCTTCCGTCATCTTTGATGGGTGTTTGGTTCTGGTAGAGGGCGATGACGTTGGAGAGGTCTATGTCTTCTTGGTCTTCTTGGTTAGACGACATTATTGTCAAGGGCCTGTGGCTAGGGACTCGAGAGTGGAGGGGACGAGGGAGGGTGGTAGGTGAAGGTTGGTTGGGAGAGTGCGGTGTGTACCACATAATTGGGTATGACTGTCATATATCGCCTTAAAGGCTAGAAATCTACTTCGCAGCACCATCTTCAGCGTCGTGACTGTATATTTCATACCCGATATACTCAGTACCCGAGTCGGTATATATAACATATTAGCAAACCGCCCTGACATTGAAGATGCCACTGACAGTATTAAACATTCAAAGGTCTTAAGACTCGACCCCATGATAACGTCTTCTCCTTCAGAAAGCCCAAAGGGTCCTGGGCCATGCAATCAGAAATTAATATCATTATGTATACTCCGTATCTGAATACCGTTAGCTCGGTTTCCTATTGGCAGATTTATAGTGTTGATACAGAACTAGCCTTGTTGCTTTTTATTCGACCCTTGTACGTGTATACGTATGCATCCTATTCGGCTCCATTGTGCATTGCAAGATATCTAGTGCCATATATATAGAGGCCCTCATCATCATCAACAACAGCGAAGTCCCTCCGAAGGCAAAATATGTCTGTCATCCCCGAGAGTGAAGAGCCAGGTTTATACGACATCAAGCTTACGGGAAGAGCTATATGTGCCCACAATCAGCAGATATGTGACACATGCGGCGTGGATTACAGCCCTCAGAAGAGGGAAGCTATAAGCGCAGAAGCAGTCTTCATGCTCGGGGGTGAAGCGGGGCGTTTTACTCCTCAATGGGATGACGAAATAATCGATGCTGCTCAGTTAAACATAAACTTCGATAACTCTCCGATTCCTACGACACCGGACCAGTTTTCGTCTCATTACTGCGACGATTGCGGCTTGACATGGTTGGAAGGCAGGGAAGGACCTGAAGGCGTAGCAGAGCACCCTTCTCACTACACTACTGATCATGTGTATGTGGGGACCAGGCGTTCGCTTTTAGTATACTTCGGTGCTGCATGCCGTGACAATGGATCTGATCCTACCGGTGCTGCTATCGGTGTATATTTCGGCCCACAATCTCATTATAACTTTAGTCGACCGTTGGGTCGTCCGGATCATACGGACCAGTCGGCGGACATTGAGGCGGCTATTGAGGCGGTGCGGTGCGTCCGCACGGGGATTGTTCCTTTGCGAAATGCCATGATTCGAGTAACAACCGATGGGTGGAGCATCTTCCGCCACCGGGAGACCGCACGCTTTCGACTTATATTATCCACTGATTCTAGTTATATTGTCGAATGTATTTGCAAGAATATGAAGAACTGGGAGTATGATGAAAATGAGAGAGTTTATAGAGACCACCAGGGAGAGGTGGTCCAGGATAGCGAGGGGTTTAGTCGATTGCTTGAGGAGGTGGATAGGCTGTCTCAGGTTGGAATCCAGGCTGTGTGGTATTATGTTCCTCGGAGCTTTAATGTTGAGGCTCATAGGTTGGCAAATCGAGCGCTCGGTCTGTAGTGCTATGGTGTGGATTAGCGCTATAGTGGTTAGTCGGCTTGTGGGAAAGGCAGAAGTTTCCCTTTTGTCGTGAGAAATACAATTATAGATGGAAAAGAAACACATTCACGCGAGACTAGTTGAGAGTATCCGGGCGTACGACCTTCGGTATTCAATATTATAACAGCCTTTGGAGCTTTGCCAGTGTGCAATCTTGGTGCCCTACTAGTGTGCTATCTTCCGTGCTAGAAGTATAAGAGCCTGGGGATATGATATAGGTGCTGTGTGAACAACGGAGGTGGTTGGAGTCTACCAATGACGTAGTTAACAAGAATCTTCCCTTTATATACCCCCAAAAGTCTTTATCCTGTAACATATCGAGATCCCCGGATAGTCCAGTTGGTATAGCGTGAGCTTAACCGACTCAGCGGCAACCAGTGTCCGCCCAGGATCCGCCCGGTGAAAGAGTCTAGGCGGGGAGGTAGTAATCGGCCGACGGTATGTCACGGGTTCGAGTCATCTTTTTGTCATTTTCATTTTCTCTTTTTTTTTTATTTATCTGTATTGACTTGAAGTGCGAAATGGACAAAGGTTGCGGATATCATGGTATCTATTCTGTCTCGGCGGTGGGTGAGGATCGCGGAAGCTTCAAGCTAAAATCAACATGTTGTACGCTTTGGTGTATGGAGCTTGTGGATATTATATCGATGTCTGTTGATTAAGCGAGACCTGGTTAGCGAGCTGACCCAAGAGACTACCCCCACGGACGATACGTCGTGCGAACATACATTGACAGATATAACTCTCGACATTATCCAAAGTCAATCCACCACTACATTCCAGCAAGACGTTCGATTTTCCTTGCCATCTAGCCTTCAAATTCCTTGCAGCGATCTTGATCCCGTCGCTGCCAAAGTTATCCAACATGACAATGTCTGCACCGGCGGCGATTGCCTCGTCGGCTTCGGCTTCTGATTGCACTTCCACTTCGATCTTGACTGCGAAGCCTCCTACGGCGCGAGCGGCGTGGACGGCTTTCGTTATTGAACCTGTAATATATTGATTATATTAGCAAGGGACTCATAGTTGATAGTGAACTATAGAGATTACCTTTCGACCAAACATGGTTATCCTTCAACATGATCATACTGCTCAGATCATACCGGTGAGCATCCACGCCGCCAACCAGCATGCCGTACTTCTCAACTAATCTGAAACCCGGCGTGGTCTTCCTTGTCCCAGCTAGAATGCCTTGGTACCCTGCTTTCCTAACTATTCTGAGCATCAAACGGGATCTAAACAGTCTAAGATAAGCGTGATATTCTGCATAAGTCTTTTATACGGAGTGAGCATACTTTGTAGCAATACCCGAACATCGAGCGATAGTGTTCAAAGCGACTCGTTCGCCGAGGAGAAGCTTCCTAGCGGGGCCCCGAACTGTCGCAACCTTCTTAACCGGTTCGAAGAACTCGCCCTCGTGTATGTGCCACTCTACGCTGCAGACAATGTCAGCGGAAATCTTGGAGTTTATAGAACCTGGGACGTAGAGAATTGAACATACGAACATCCTAGCTGCGCAAAGACTTCATTGAAGAACGGTACACCGGCCAGGACCCCCTACGACGAACGTCAGTAAACTGCGAATATCGAAAGTATTATAAAGGTAAAGCGTACAGCGGTTTTCCCGAGGAGCGTCGCAACCGATTCTTCCTCTCCGACTACGAAGCCGCCATAATCAAACGACGGACAGTCCTCCTGCAGCCAATCTCTGATTGTCTGCTTATAATTCGTCGGTAGCAAATGCGTGAGATCACCGTAGTCCAGCGCCATGTCTTGATGATGCGGTTGAGGATCGGGTATGTTCGACATCGTGACAAGAAGCAGAAAAAATGCCAAAGAAGTTACTGGAATCTACGCTAAATAAAGGATCCTCGGGAAATTTATGTGTAGCTAAGTAAATTCTAGATTCTGGCGGTTAACTTCGGCTGGGGTGTGTTGGATTTCGGTCGATGGCCGTTCAATTTTCGCTGCCTGGTCGATGTCTTAACAATGACTCTGTCCGAGAGGCTGAGCCGCTGGCTTGTGATGGATGAATTGACGGTGGATGTCAACTGAAGTCGAGGGAGACGTTGGAAATGCAAAGGGTGCAGGCTGCAGCTGCAGCACCCCGCGTCAGAATCAACTAACGTCCAGATCCATCGCATTCAATCACACGCCCGTGACAGCCAGCACCGACTCCACACGGCGGTTTGACAGCCTGCAGTCGACGGGGTAAACCTGGCAGCTTGACACACGACGTCACCGAATCCATCAAACTTCACAGCTGCCTTCCGACCGGTGCGCGAGTAGCTATTTTAGTAGTCGCGTGATGTCTCCGGGAACACCGACCAGGGCGACCGCTTCCAGGCCCAATCGCACGGTCTTCCGTCCTTTCGATGCTCGTCCGCCGCTGAAACCGTCAGCTGCACCGCCGCCACAACCGCAACCACCACTGGAAGAGCTCCGGGGCAGTGGCGAGAAATCTTCACAACAATCTGCAGCATCGGATAATTATGGCATCGACTTCGAGCTCGACGATGAGGATGCCGCTGCGATTGAACAAGTGTTCGTGGAATTTGAAAGGAAGCAGAGGGAGAAGGTAGAGGCAAAGGCAAAGGCACCGGCAGATACAACCATTGGTACGGCAGCAGCAGTGACAATACCGACTGGATTCTTTGAACCACTCCTGCCTTCGCAGCCTACACAGTTTTCATCGTCATCGTCGCTAAACCAGCCTCATGTGCGGGTCGAAGAGGAGGAACCAATCGAACAGGAGGAATACCACGATTCACTCGCGCTCGATGCCCTCCTCGACCTAGAATTCGATGATGCCGAATTACTTGCTGCCCTTGTGTCGCAGGAGCTTCCTAGCTCTCAGTCTAAACCACAACGTGGAGATGAAGGGAATAAACAGAAATCTGATGCGGCTTGGAATTCGCAGGAGAACTGGGATGACGAGGAAATCGACCGTCAGGTGCTTTTCGAGTATGAGCAATGGGTTGAACGGACGGGCTACGTCGAGGCCCCCGGGAAAGATAAGGGTATGAGTCTCCACGTATATATTAGCAAATATTTTCGGTTGGGTGGTGAGCAGCCGCTGATATTGAAAAGCGTATAGAAATAGTCGACGAGACACCTGAGACGAAGGCTGCCAAGGAAGCACGGGAGCAAAAGGAACGGCAATACGAGGAAGCCTCGGAGGCGGGGCAGGTACGTGATATTGAGGAAGCGCCTGTGGATACTCGGTCTCCCTTGGATCGGTGGCGTAATAAGGGTGGCAATACGAAACTGTCCGTGTCCGATCTACTGTGCAACATGTGGTGCGAGCAGCAGTACCATTATACGCTTCTCAGAGGCTTCAAACGTCGGACCGCAGAGATGCAGGCGGGGACTAAGATTCATAGGGAGATGGAGGAACAAGTCCATACGGTTGTGCCGGTCACTGTGAAGGCGAAGCATGACAAGTGGGGGCTTAGGATATGGAATATGATTCAAGGGCTCGAGAGTCTACGGACTACTGGTCTGACGAGGGAGTTGGAGGTTTGGGGGTGGATTGACGGGGTATTCATAAACGGGGTGATAGATGAAGTGACTTTCAAGAAGTTCAAACGAGAGGGGAACGATAAAGAAAACGATAAGGTTGGGGTGGTCGGTGATAAGGGGGAGGAGAAGGAAGTATCTCTGCCAGGGAATGTTACGGAAGCAATCATTACGGGCGCTGCGCCTACTGAGGTGAAGGTTGATGGGCCTCCAGTGACCCCGAAGAAGAAGAGAGGACGGCCGAGAAAGACGCCAGAGCCAACATCGCCAGGCCCCACGACCCCAAAGCAGCAGACCTCGATATTGGATTTCATAACACCAAGTCCGAAAAAGACTCGTTCAAAGGGCCAGCCAGCCTACGTTCTCGATCTCAAGACAAGAGCTTCGGCGAAGATACCGAAGCCGGGAGATTCGCAATCGCTATCCGTTCACATCCAGCTGATGCTGTATCGGCTGCTATTAAATGACATGATCAAGGCTACGCCGAAGTCGATGGTTAAGAAACTTTGCAAACAGCACGACATTCCGGCCGATGAGCCCTTCTCGGACGATTTAATAGCAGGGCTGGCGGGGAACGGCAATGAAACCGAAGCGGGGAGCGACGAACTATCACTGCTGCTCGAGAATAACTCCGTTGAGAAACTGTACACGATGTTTCAGAAGAAGCTGAAACAGACCATCAGCACGGTCGCGCCGGAGTTAACAGTCGTGTACCGCTGGCAGAAGGACGGGCAGTTCATCGACTCCGCGGACTACGTGGCAGACGACGAGATGCTCAAGAAGCACGTGGACAATATAATATCATGGTGGAAGGGACAGAGGGAGACGGTTGGAGTTCCGACCGAGGAGGCCTGGAAGTGCAGGAAGTGCGAGTTCAGAGACAACTGCCAGTGGATCCAGAAGGTGACTCGGGAACATATGATGCGGATGCGGGAGAGGCGGCTTGCAGCAACGTGAGAGCTAAAGACCACATTACCTCTCCCGCTTCCGTGCTCCCTCGGGCGTGTACAGTAGAAGCAGTGGAGTAGACTATAATAGGTTGATAGCGTCTTCGGGATGCGGGCCCGGCTGGATTAGCTGTTCGGGCTGGGTTCCAGCCTTGGCGGGCCCATGAATATGCTTATTTTTGCCTTGTCGCACGTTCGGCTCCGAGCTCCACATATCGATCCCTTCCCAGCTGCCAGTCAGCACAGCTTTCTCCTCCTCTCTTTCCACTTCCCTCCACGCCTCCAATTGGGATCAGACTCCTTCCGTTCGTTTCGTCCTGTCTGCCTCATCGCTCGGGTTTGAAAAACCATGGTAGACCAACAGGGAGAGTGTTTTCCTTATGCCGACCTAATCGCCCAAGTCTCGGCCGTCGTCGCGGTTGTCTGGTACGTTGTCATCTGGTTAATCGGCTTACTTGGCCATGTCCGAATGTGAGTTCGCCGTTCTCTCTTGGCTCCTAGACGGCGACGTCTTTTGTCACTCTAACGTACATGAAAAAAATTGCAGACGGACGGGAATAAGTCGGAAGTTGGCTGCCGGGAGCCCGAGAGCAGAAGCTGTATCCGCTACCCTCGACCCGTCCAAGGCACCCGGGGTAACTATCATTCGACCCATCAAATCCCCTGGCAAATTCGACACCGAGCCACACCTTATCGAGTGCCTCCTTTCTACGGTCCGCCAGAGGTACCCTCGCTTCGAACTTATCCTTACCGTTGCCGACGTGGACGATCCCGCCATTCATGGAATTCGCCAGTTGATTCGCGACCACCCGGACCAGGATGTCAGCTACATTGTCGGCGACGAGAAGATCGGGATCAATCCTAAGATTAACAATCTTATCCGGGGCTGGCGAAAGGCGAAGTACGATATCGTATGGATCGTCGACTGCAATGTCTGGTTGGACCCTGGTGCCCTTGGGAGGGCCGTCGATGTTCTCCTCGGTCACCCCTGGGATAGGGAACCCACGAAACCATCTCGACGTCCTGTGAAGGTCGTGCACCACCTACCGATCTGTGTAAATACGACGGGAACCGATGAAGCTTTGATTCCTTGGGCCGGCCGATTCGATAGACTCGGATGCGCGCTGGAGGAGGCGTTCCTGTCGAGCTCGCACGCGAAATTTTACGTCGGAATCAACACCGTCGCCATCGCGCCCTGCATTATCGGCAAAAGCAATATGTTCCGAAAATCACACCTGATGGAGCTCTGCCCTAAAACCCCCCACAGCGAAGGCGGCATCACGTCCTTCTCGTCCAAGTTGTGCGAGGACCATTTGATCGCGGAACACCTTTGGAAGTATAGCGTTAAAGATGACGTCAAGTACAACAACGAGAACAATACGAATACGGGGTTGATCAAGCATCTGCTGTTGAACGAGCCGTGTTTTCAGCCCGTGAGCGAGATGTCGCTTGCCGATTACTGGACACGCCGTAGCCGTTGGTTGACGGTGCGAAAGTTCTCTGTTCTGGGAGCGGCACTCGTTGAACCCGGGACGGAGAGCTTTCTGGCGTCGTATATTGGTGGGGTCGGGCTAAAGTATCTGGATCTGTTGCCTGTCGGTTGGACGGTTGGCCACCTTTGGCTGGCTAGTGTGGCGGCCTGGTGCCTTTCGGACTGGCTCCTGTACCGGGATGTTCACAGATACGCGACCGTCGACAAGGAGGATCCGAATTGTCCCGTCTGGCTGAAGCACGGGCGAAGAAGGGGGGTTTTCACATGGTTTCTGCAGTGGTTCGGACGAGAGGCACTGGCTCTACCGATTTGGTTTAATGGCATGTTGCGCGGGGATGTGAACTGGCGCGGGAACGAATTTTCTGTTACCGCGAGCGGAGTAAGGCAAGGAACTCGATAATGGGGGTTTACGGAGGAACGGGTGAGATGACTATAGCGACGCCCAGGCCTTTTTATTCCGGGAGCAGCTTTTAAAAGGCAGCCCTTTTTTCTTCTCCCTGTGAGATTAGTAGTGTTTTCCTGTTTTCTCTCTCCGTCCTTTTCTTGATGCATTTTGTAGAGCAGGCCTGGCGTTATAGAGATTCCGAGCATTGGATGGAATACACGAATACAACTGTGCAGGGGGATACCCTCATTACTTAAATAAAGCCAACCTACCCCGCAAGCCAAAGGAGCAATAGCAGAAAGAGTCCGTCGAGAGAATGAAGTTAATGATCACGAGCCTTCCTATCGTTTTGGTCTAACTCGCTTTCAGGCAAAGCCCTGCTCTGACGTATTCCGTCACAAATCTTAACTGCAGCCACCCATCCCAGATATCCTTTGGTCGGCGGTGCCTTTCCCTGACTTGATGCACCGTTGAACCAGTTCCGGCGTGATAATCGAACCAGGCTGCCTGACTGGAAGCCCCAACCGAGAAAAAGGCTTCTCCCCCGACAAGCGGTTGAATAAGCAACGTCCAAGCACGGGGCCATTGAGTCGAATTCCTGGCGGTGACTCCACTCTCGCCGACACTGACAGAAACAAGAAACGAATCGGACAGGAACAGGAACAGGCACAGGCACAGGAGAACAAGCACTGCAGCTCGGTCAGCCATTCTAAGGTGAAACAGCGGAATACCTAAGGAACCAAGGATTCTTTTCGAAGGTGCTGGGCGCACTGCATATGTTCGTTGGTTGCCTCTGAGCCGGCCGGGGTTCTGGAATTTCCAACGGAGGGTATATATATAAATTGCTGCCCCGTGCAGAGGGTCCCTGCTTCCACTCTCCATCATCACCATTCGTCGAATATCACAATTAAGCCGGTTATACGGGAAACTACGGATATCGGTTCTTCAGTCGACGGTATACAAGCTACGGCAGTCGATACTTCAGCTGCGACATCGGGTTTACAATATGGGTCGGCCACGGGTAACGCTTTCCCTTCCCTCGGTGGAGTCTCCCACGGCGTCAACGGAAATCGAGCTAACCCGTTCGCTGGCTTGTGCTTTCCTTAGTTAATAATCCTGATCCGACATGCTCAGAGTGAAGGCAATCGTAGGTTTTTCTCTTCCTTTCTCAGCTAGATTTAAGTACTCAGACTTCGAAGCTAATACCTCGTTATTTCCACGCTTTTCGTAGAAAACAAGGCCATTCACCAAACGATTCCAGATCACCGAGTCAAACTCACACAGTTCGGCCACGAGCAAGCTCGCGCCGCGGGACATCGGTTAAAGGACATCCTCCTACCTTCCGATACGTTACAAATCTACACTTCGCCCTACCGACGGACGAGGGAGACTACGGCCGGGATCGTTGATAGTTTGGGAGACGAGTGGAAGGAGAAGACGACTGTCTATGAGGAGCCGAGAATTAGGGAGCAAGGTGAGTTCCATGGTTCATTGGTGGACGTGCCTGGGCTCAATGCTGATTTTTCGTGTGATTGGTGAAGATGTAATAGGATTCCTCCACTGTTCTGGCGATTTTCGCTGCACCTGTTCCTTTTAATCACGGATGGTATAACTGACAAAACGGAATAACCCGCGTACAGTTTGGAAACTTCCAAGGATGTTCGGCATATCAGGAGAGAATATGGCAAGAGAGAGCTGCTTACGGTCACTTGTGGGTGTTTTCACCCCTTCAATTGTCCCATTTTAGCCTTTTTCAAGATCTTCCTTTTGGCTTTATTGGTTCTTTTACATTGGACGGCTTTATCTCGGCAGGTTAAGGCTGACTTTTTCACCTGGTTATCTACCGGTTTTTTTTTTTGATGTAGCTTCTATCGAATCCCTAATGGCGAGTCGGCAGCAGATGCGTACGATCGAGTGAGTGGGTTCAACGAAAGCCTATGGCGTCAGTTCGCGGAGCCGGATTGTCCAAGCGTTATTATCCTTGTGACACACGGGCTCATGACGAGGGTATTCTTGATGAAATGGTAAGTTATTATTTTTTTCGCTGTGGTAAAATGATTTAGGAGGTATAGCTGACCCGGGCAATTAATATTTTAGGTATCGTAAGTGGATCCCCCCCGCCGCCGAGGCACCCCAGGGATCGCAGATAAACGAAGTCCAATCAACTAACACACCCGGGAAAAAACAGACTACACCGTCGAAGAATTCGAAGACTGGATGAACGTCGAACACTGCCAATTCGTCATCATGCGTCGTAACGAAAAGGGTAAATACGACCTTGAGACTAAACTTCGCACATGGACCGAATACGACAGACAGCAAGCCGAAGCCGCTAAGAACGACCCAAACCTTGCGGCCCAGCGTGCGGCGAAACAGAAGAAGTTCCAGTCACTTAAGAGGAAGTGGGGCGGCTGTCCGGACGGTTGCACGCATGGACCGCAGATGGCTAATCATCAGCCTTCTGCTCATTCTTCCCAGCAACAGCAGCAGTCGATTGCGGCTGTGATTGATCAGAACGATAAGGAGGTTATTGAGAAAGCTATCGCTGGGAATTTGTGCTCGAATTGTGGACATGAGGTATCGAGGAGCAAGAGTAGTAAGAAAACGTCGAGGCCCGTGGTTAGGGTCGATCCCCCCTCAGCTATCGATAGTTCGTCAGATGAGGAGGGGCAGGCCAGCAGTGATGCGAAGTTGCACAGCGGGATTATTAGAGGGAGAGATGGGGGTGGTAGTAAGAGCGGGTTCAATAGCGACTACGAGGCAGAAGATGAAATTGATAGCGAACGGGAGAAGCAGGAGGTTGCGGAAGAAAGCTTTAAGATGCTGCATGCGAAGGCGGAGAAGTTGGGTGATATGAAGAGTGATTCTGAGTGGTCGAGGGGATCGCAGCCGGACTCTGAGGGTGCCGGTGGTAAGAACGGATTCGGTTTTGGGAAAGGAAAGAGCCCGTCTAAGGCGTAAGCATGTAGGGTGATGGTATATCTCAGGCTCTTTTTCATTGGCTGCATACAGACTGGCCATTCTTCTGTATCACTTTTTCCTGACTTGGTTTACTCTTTCATCTTTGCTCATACCGTACTTTTTTTCTTCTCTTTTCCTTCATAGCTTTGCGAGCGACACCTGATATTTCTGTTCACTGCACTGGTTTGGGGGATATACCGGGACTGGCGGTTTTGCTCTTTTGCTATTGGTCGTTTTGATTCTTGGAACTGCTTCTTCTTTCTCCTTTAGAGGAGTTACGGCGTCGTTGTTTCAGGGCGAGCTTGTTATTCCTTACGTTTTATATGATCCATACAGTCGGTAATTTCATTCGATCATGAGTGTAATATCATCCAAGGAGTCATAGAGGTAGAATATATACACGGATTCCACCCTACCAGTTTATTGTCAACGAAGCCATCATCTACGTCAGCAGATTCACAGACAAGGTCTAGGGCGTCGGGATGTAGTCGATCGTAACTTCATATATGCATATATGCCCCAAATATTTGATACACAATAAACCTCCAATGTAACGCCTTCCCTCCCACACGCTTTTACTAAAAAAAAAAAACAAAATCTACTTTACAGCCGTCTGTTTCATTTATTCTCAAAATGCTCTTCAATGCGCTCGATCAAATCGGCTTTCTTCCCAGAGACAGACATTCCCTTCGAACCTAGCCAGTCCTTCAACACCGGTACCGTTAACTGTATAAAAGCGTTAGCCACGACCTGAGATGCACGTCACGTTAAGTAGATAAAGGGCATTGTAACCAACCTTATTTAGAGTATTTGCGTCGTACGCCGCTCTGATCTCCTTATCGGCATCGCCGCTCCCACCTTCAACGTCCTTCTTAACCTTCTTCGCCGCACCGCTGGCTTGCTCCCGTCCACGCTTTGTTCCGTGAACTTCGACTTGCACGGGCTTTGTCAGCCTGAACTCCGACATTGCCTGTGCTAGGGCGTCGCCCCAGTCTCGTATCATTTGTCCGGCGTGCTATACCACACAAGATGTCATTAGCATTTTATGGACCCTCGATTTGGCATTCTCATTAGGAGAAGGGGGGGTACAACCAGCCGCTAATCCTTTTAGCTAGCCTTTTTACGTTGTATAAGGGGTATTTCCGCAAGAACTCACCTTCTCAATATTCTTGTATTTCGGCTCCGTTTTATCCTCAAACTCCTCAGGAAGCTCTTCCTCTAACGCAATAGCCTCCAGCACTTTATAATGCTTCTGCAACGCCGGGTTCGGGTATTTCTCCGGAATATAACCCTTAGGCATGTGTAACTGCCTCACGACATCTGACATTCTATCGATCAAGTGGTTCGGCGCGATTATATGTGGTACTTCTGGGTTTTGTCTGATGTCGTCTACGAAGGGGAGGGGGACTATGAACATCCCCTGCGGTTCGACGGAGGGTAGTATGGCGGCCATCACGGGTGCAGCGCTGCGACGAGCGATGAACCATGCGATCCCCATGAGTTTGCTTTCCAAGAGTTTGTTTCTTAATGCGGCGAAGGTACGCGTGGAGCCGGTGTAGTCTTCCTCGCTCGGGTAGATGAATGTGGAACTTCTCATGTTATGCCAGAATTGTAGTTCCGATTGGGGTTTGAAGCCGAGGATGCGGAGTACCGGGTCGCCGAAGTTTCGCATTTGTTTGAATTCTTCTTCGCTGAAGGAGATGGTTTCGCCGCCGAATTTGAAGGCTTTGCGGATTTGGTCCGGGGTGACTTCTTGCGCTGTTTCCTCGACCATTCGGGTCGTGGAGCCCTTGACGATTTGGAGTTTTTCGCCTTGTTCGTGGATGTAGTGGGACCGGGAGGGTGTGACGCGTTTGTGAAGGAGGTAGCCCTTGATTCCTATGGTGAAGCCCTTGCCGATTTCCATCTTTAAGGAGAAGAGTGCCCGCCGCGGGGCTTGTTTTGCGGTTATGGCGGACATCATCTGTTCGTATCTACTTTCCGCGTCGTGGGCTTTGGCGACTTCTTCCGCGTCCGGGAGGTTTTCGGTCACATCCTCGCCGCCGGTGTAATACATTACATCGCTGTAGAAGAGGGATTTGTCGAATTGGTGGGTCGGGGAGGAGATGAAGAAGGGTTCTATGTGGACGTTCAGGTCGAAGAGATCGCGGGCGCGGGTTTGGGCGGATGCGCGGGCGGCTTTGTCGGTTTCTGGGTTGTCATTGTCGGTGATTATGAAGAGACGGCGGGAGTTGAAGTTGGCGGCTCTGTGGTGACTTAGTTAACTATTGTTCTTGCTCATGAAGGTGGAGTACTCGATGCATACTTTGTGGTGAAGAGGTGGTTTGCGGCAAAGAGGACATTAGCCATGGAAGCTGGTTTCGAAGACGGCTTGAGGATCTCAGCGAGCTCATCAGGGTCTTTGTAATCCAAAGGTCAATTCTGTTCCCCAAGTATATTGTAATTCATAACAACGTACTATCGAGCAGGTGCTTCAATTCCTTGATACTCGGTGCATCAGGAATATCCAAATCCATCAACAGGTAACAATTCGGATAATTGATATTGCTAGATCCTTCGCTGTACTTGGTCTGCTGCGTGCCAAATAACAGTATACCCATCATATCATTCGGCGTGGAGATGATACGGTTCTTAAGAACGGCCTCGGCACATCGTAAGGCAGCTTCGGCGCTGCTGTACCTGGGTTTCTTGTTCTTCTTCTTTCTGGACCCGCTGGCGTCGACGTCCATGTCGTCCTCCTCATCCGGAGGTTTGATCATGGAGTTTGAGACCTCGATGGCGAAGAGGGTGGCATCTTTCATCGCTTGGAATTCCTGAGGTACCGTGTAGGCCATTGTTAGCAGGGTGTATTGACGCATACAATGTCATTGCCGTGAACATAGTATGGATGTGTATATGTCCGGCAGGCCATAACTCACCGACTCGTCCCGACCGTCATCGTCATCGTCATCGGCGGCATCAGCGCCGTAATTCCACTTTTTATCAGCAGACATCGTTGTGGTGGTAAAAGGTAATGTGGTGCTTTGTCGAATATGCAAGGCCGGCGGATGGTGACCTTTTTATGGTGAGGTTGGTTGGATGGAAGACGTGAATGCGTCACGTCTGAGACCACGCCTGGAAGCGAAGACTCACCAGATCACGTTACTTGGCGAGACTTTTGGCCACTTCTGTCGCAAAATGCATTAAATGAAGTATCACGAGGAGACTAACTAACGTATGAGATGCGGCCCCTGGTTTAACTTCAAGAATACGACCGTGGAGACCTGTCGATGTAGACAGCATCGCCACACTGTGGCTGGATACCGGGTTTGAGGCTAGTGCGTTGTGTGGTATTTTGAGCTTCCAACACAGAATTGGATTGTCGGGATCTGCACCGGGTATCGTGACGAGACTGCGGGTGTCGGGTGTCTACCATCTGCACAATAAGATTGTTTATTTGGTTGATGGCAAAAAAGCTTCATAATATCAAATACAAAATAACATCAATATTCCTGGGCATTTATAAGACCCTGCCTCCTGAAAAATACCTACTTACCTCCTACCTACCTTCCTACCTACCTCTTACCTACTTCCCTACCTACTTAAGTAAGTACTCACCGACCTAAGTACCTACTTACCTACTTACTTACCTACCTACTTAAGTACTTACTTAAGAACCTAAGTAGTCCTCCCGTTCTCTTTACCGCTAAGGAGGCCTCCTCAAAATAACAGACAAACCGAGTTTTCCCGGGGAAGAACGATGTCTGGGCCGTTTCACTGTGGACGAAGGAAGCACTGTATCTAAATGTCTTCTGTGAATGGGGCTTTCCAGAGAAAGATATATCAGCCGCAGACCCGAAGTTTCTATCGGATATGTGGACCCCACATGGTAATGTTGAGCCTCTTTTTTCCGAAGGTGCACCTCTTTGCTAACCCCCACAACCACAGAATCAAACCGTGGGGTTTCCGTTCCGGACGCATGGACCGTGCCTCCTGGGGCTGTTCTTGTCCTAGCTCGGGTGCGGAAGTGTCCACGACCTCAAAAGTATTCCTCGCCCCAAATGAGTCCGAAGGGAGGAACCAAAATAGCAAAGAGAAAGCCTTCACTTCCAGAAAATTCCGACTCCCGGGCCCTTGTCGAATTTGCCAAAGTCTGAGGGGAATGAAATTCAAGCTAGTCGAGGTCCTCCCTTGTGGACATCAGTTCCACAAGAGGTGCATTTCCGGGTGGATGAGCCCTTCATTTAGAACCTGCCCTATCTACCGCCTAGGGAGTCTTCCGGGGCAGGTCAACAGAAATATGAGGAGTATGAGGAGTATAAGGATGAGGATGGGGACGAGGAGGATCAAGAAGACGAGGAGGACCAGGAGGACCAGGAGGACCAGGAGGACCAGGAGGACCAGGAGGACCAGGATGACGGGGAGTATGCGAGATATGAGGAAGACGAAGACAAAAGTAAGGATGAGAATAAGGATGACGATGAGTATGAGTATTCTGAGGAGGGGGGAAAGGGATGAGGATGAAGAGGATAACTGCTGCTTTTACGATCGCGGCAGGGAGGGCTACGACGAAGCTTTCGAACGGGGCGAAAGCAGCGGAGCTGATGTTGGTGGGGGAATTGGTGGCGGCATCGTTGTCCATTTCCCTCAGATAGTACCGCGACGCTACGACGAGGATGAGAACGAGATCGATGAGAACGGTGAGTATGCAGATGAGGCTCTCCGGGCAGAATTGAGAGGGTTTGATAATTTCTTTGTGCACGAGCAGTAGGCTTTTAGGTACCTTCCTCTTCGTTTCCTGGGTTCTAGCTCTCTGCTTGTACCGATATCGCATACTGCTCTTCCAAGTATCTTTTTTAGATAGTAACTTTACCAAGTATGTTAAAATCAGCCTTGTGAGGCGACCATATATATATATTAATTTAAACTACCCATTTATGATAAGTACTAGGTCTACTAAGTATTTAGCCCGGGAGGAGTTTTGCATTTGAATGTGTCCAAGGTGGCGAACGTTGTATATATATATGGTATCAACCTAGCGTAGGGGAAATCGTGCTTTTTTTAGGCCGGTAAATCCGCCTGGCGACTGAATTAAGACGCCTTAACGGTGATATAAACCGTCGCGTCTTGAGGACTCAAAGCTGTTCCCCAAAACCCACCCAAAACCCGTACGGTAGTATTGATACGCACTGGTCATAGTAGTATCAGGTCATTCCCGTATGTCAGCCTTCAGTTTCAATGTACACTGAAATGGTGTGCGTATGGGATAAGGAAGTGCCATAAATTCTTGGCTAGGGTGGTCTATTCTGGAGTATTATCTAAAAATACCCTTCCTCCAGTTCAATATGTTTACATCAACAATAGAAGACTACTACAACAAAACTAACAATTCGCCTCGGAAAAAAGCCAACCTCTAATGACTATGATATGCGTATATATCTGCCTCCAATCCAGTTGCAGTGCATGGGGCCTGTGGAGCGGGTTAGAAGCTACTGGGGAGCTAGACTGGCTCATAATTATCGGAAAAAGGCGGCATGTCGTCTGGTGCAAGTCCAAGGGATGCCCAAGTAGCACGCTCCCATTGTCTCCACCGGCAAATACATCCACGCTGTGCTGTGAATCCTGGACGGGAAAAGGGTCTACCCCTCTGAGTGGCCCTTCATTGCCAGCATGCGGCTAATAATCTAATAGTTGCACGCTGCTCCTCCCTCAGGTACCTTAATCTAGTGAGTACATAAGGGCGGGACTCCTCTAGCTGTAGTCTAAGTTTCGCTAGATCCTTAGAATAGGTTGGGAAAGTTTCCTCAGTAATGAAAATTTCGGTACTTCGAATCAGAAACTTCACTTCATGTTCTTGAAAAGCCTTTAGCTTGCGCTGTGCTTCCTCACATACCCCCCTGTACAATGTATGAGCCGCCAGCAGAGCGAGTGTTTTGTCGAACTCTACATGGAAGTAGGGAAGGAAGCATTGGAACAACTCCATTGCACGATGAACCCGTTCGGAGTGCATGGCGGGGTGGAACGGGTTAGCCTTAGCCACATCACTGTTCCGTTCGATGTTAGTGCTGGTTTCGTTCATTTTTTTTATGAAGGTCGTGCCCGTTTTCCTCTTCTTGTCATCCTTCGTCACTGACATTAGAGACGGTCTGAAGGAGCTATGTTTGATGGCTAGTTCGAGAATTTTGAGATTGGGGATTCTATATGATCCGTTTTTAGGTGGGAATGCCGTCGAATGTTCATCTGGGGCGCTGGCGCCGTCCGCCTGAGCTGTAGTTTGTTCTGGTGCGGGAGCCTGAGGCCCCTCGGCTGGCAGCAGGGGCTCTGCCGACATAGCGTGAGTATTCGTGAATTGGCTATAATTACTCAAGTACGTAAGTAAGTAAGTAAGTACTTAGTTCTGAATTAATGTAGTGTTCGATAGTCGAAGAATCTTGCATGTATAGTGCATAAGATATGATTTGATGGAGGGGTATCGAGCTGATATGGAACGAGGGTGATGAATGAACTGGCAAGAAATAAAATTAAATTTGGGAACGAGTAAATCAGCATTGGTACTGCTATCTTTAGGTAGACCCCGTATGAGGCCATCCACGTGCCTTCCATCGAGACTCGCAGATAAGGCCGGAGATAAGATTGATAGATTAGATATAAAGCCGAAGCGTTGCAGCTAAGCCCGATGGATATGCGTACCCAGCTGACGTAGTTTGGCTTCGAGGTTGCGTGAAGCGAGCGCCTTCTAGCTTCTCCCAACAACCTACACTTCTCATATACGGACATCCTCGCTAGAGTTAACTGTCAACTTCCCGATAGCTTGCTCTGCTTGTTCCCGAACTCATCGGCCGCCTGCCTACCACGGATATATTCATCCTGCGAGTTCGGTGGTATTCTGGATCTGGTTGACACTTGTCGGTAGCCCACTTGCAAGGCTCCCAGCCAACCCCGGCACCCCACCATCCACCGATATCGACAACCAGCACCGTAGTGTCCTCGTCCTTCACGACCCTGCCGAGAAGCTATGGATGATTTTGCCCAACCGTCGTGGAGGGGTAACGAGGCCACCGGTAGCTCTCAGCCGCCATATGATCCGGAACCGCAGGTCGGTCCTAACGCCGACAAGCTCGATACAGCAGGTGTGCGCTTCGGACGGCTGGAATGCACTGTCACGGACCCCCAGAAGGAGAACGATGGCACAAAAGATGCATTCGTATCGTACCTGGTTACGACGGATGTGCGTTACTTGTCCTGACTTTTTGTTACCTAATCCACCCTTTGTCACCCGCTAATACCTTGTCGCGGCTCTCAGACCGACTTTCCCACATTCCAGAAACGACACGTTGGTGTGCGCCGAAGATTCACAGATTTTGTGTTCTTATACAAGTCGCTGCACCAAGAACATTCGAACTGCGCTGTGCCACCTCTGCCTGATAAGCAGCGAATGGGTATGTCGCAGCTACATATCACCCTATATCTCTATCACACCCGGGCTAACAGTCTACAGAGTACGTCCGGGGCGACCGCTTCGGCTACGACTTCACAAACCGGCGTGCCGCCTCCCTCCACCGCTTCTTAAAACGCCTAACTCTCCACCCTGTCCTGCGGAAAACACCCCTCTTAACGATATTCCTCGAATCACCCGACTGGAACGCCCACATGCGTAACCGGTCATCTCGCCTTTCAAACGCTTCGGACAACGGAGTATTTGACGGCCTTACAGATACATTTTTAAACGCCTTTTCGAAGGTACACAAGCCCGACAGAAGATTCATCGAAGTCCGAGAACGATCTGACAAACTCACCGAAGACCTTACGCATGTCTCCGGAGTGTTTGCGAGAGTTGTGAGACGGGAAGGTGATCTAGAGCTGGACTATGCAGATTTAGCGACTCAATTCCATAAGATCGAAGACTTGGAGCCAAATCTAAGAGCCTACATCAAGATATTTGCCACTGCAGTGGAAGATACCGCAGGCGGCGTAAGAGATTTGAAGGAGCATTCCGAACAGCATTATTTAACGTCACTAAAGGATATGGATGCATACATTGGAGCATTGAAAGCGTTACTAAAACTCAGAGAGCAGAAGCAACTGGACTACGAAGCATTAACGGACTACCTCGCTAAAGCAGCTTATGACCGTGATCAACTCGCTTCTCAACCTCCTAATTCCACGGGTATGGGAGCTTCGGGCTTCTTTAGGAGTAAAGTTGAGGATATGAGAGGCGTTGATCACGAGCAGTCGAGACGAGAAAGGATTAGGAAGCTTGAACTCCGAATCGACGAGCTGACGAGGGAAGTTGAAGATGCGAGGAAACAGACGGAAGCTTTCGATGAGAGTGTGATCAGGGAGATCGATGACTTTGAGAGGATCAAAGCAATCGAGTTCAGGGATACGCTAGGGGATTTGGCAACTGCGAACATTCAGTTCTATAGAGGCCAGATAGAGGTCTGGGAGAAGATGCTGAAGGACTCGGAGGGTTGATTACACATGACTACTTAGTATATAAACATCGGAGTGGCGAGGTAATGGATCCATATGGAACGAGCCGACTTGGAGGGGTTTTTGGTATCAGTTGATATAGCTTGCACTAATGTTCAAAAGCGGCAGCGTGCAGCATGCAGCGTTTCGGCTATGAGATTAACTTTCAGCCAACCTTGTGTGTAACATTTGAATTGGGGATGTTCATTTACTGCGGGGTGTACGATCTGTACTAATTTAATTGGGGTTCTAATGCATTCTGGTCGAATCTTATATGTCGTGCGTGGGCCGGCGCTTGCTGAGGCTTGCAGAGCTATGCGGAGAAACATTGCTGCCCAGCCTCGAACATTCGATGCTCTAGTGGCAGCACACATCTTGTCTCGGACCTGCATATCGTTTAAGTAGTACTTAGTATCTCCGAATTTTTTTTTCTAAGCAAGCTTCTCTCTGCAGCCAAAAAACATTCACAAGGTGACGGAATGAATGGAATGAGCAGATGAAGCGTGATCGTGGTGTGGGCGTCGACAGAGACAACGCATATTTTACCACACTCGGCCAGCTGGCTTTGCAGGACGTCGACACGGCATACGCATCTCATCCTACTCCATTCCTCCATCGACCTTTTTCATCCACAACATCTTCATTGTTTACACCTCCCACGAGAGGACAACTGCTTTTGTTTCCAATCACCATTACCATCCCATCCCATCAACATCATCACGACATCTCATCAACCTGAGAGCTCTTTCATTCCATTCTACCGCAATTGATATCTAGCAGCTACCCAGGGAGCTGTCGAGCTGTCGACAGCTCAGCGAGCAGCAACAATGGCATCAACCACCATAACCTACCCCATTGATAAATACTCCTTCTGCGAGGTCCCTATGTCGCAGCCCGATGCGAAACCTCATTGGAACCATCATTCAGCTCGGGATCACATCTACCTCGTCCTACAGCATGAGGGCCCTCTCGAGCAACCGTCTGATCCTAAGTTTCCCTGTATGACGAAACTATCATTGAAGATCATCTGGCGAGCTGAGACTTTGGTACGTTTCACATTATGCTTCGTCTTCTCTCTAGGATGGTTGTGCTGATGGAAGGTGATGATCAATAGGAATCCATCAATATCTCTGATGTCCTGAACCAGAAGAGCGGATACGTCGATTTCCAGAACATGGTCTGCATGATCAGAGCTCCATCTATGGCATTGAAATATGTCAATTTGAGGGGTCATACTGTATGTTACACCTGCTTATTATATCAATGAGATGACTAAGGTCGAGCTAACCTCGACTATGTAGCTACGTCGAATGCAAGTTCGCTTCTGCAAGCAGGAGGACTACCAATCCGTCATTTCTAGTTTGGAACGCATTGGATGCCCTGTCCAACACCATAATGTGGAAGGCGGGCAGGCATCCCAGAAAGCCTCGAGGCCCCAATACGAGAGGCCGGGCACTGCGTCCTCTCTCATGAGTGCTGGAGACCAAGTTCAGTATTCGAGGCCTGGAACTGCGGTTTCTCAGTTGAGCACCGTAGGCCCAGTGGAACATCGAACATTGCTTTTCCCTCAGGGTTCTGGACTAGGAGCTACCCCTCAACCTCATAGACAGTACATGGGGATCCAAACTTCAGCCCAAGAGTCTCACTCGGCGGGATTCATCCCACTTCCTCCACCTCAACAACTGGTTCCCCGACACAAAAATCCAGGAAGATTCTCTGTTCAACCGGTCATCGGGTCTAGCCCCCCCCCTCGTCCCGTGAAACAAGCATCTTCTGTTCCCCACCAGCCAAGTATCAGTATTCCAAACCCATTCCAAGCCCAACGCCGACTTAGCTTCAATGCACAGTCGGAACCATACATCAGCCCGTCTCACCATTTCAACCCACACTTATCGACAGAGAGTCCTGCAGCCAACCCATTTGAAGCAGTGTATCACACCCATCTACGACATGAGAGCGGTACTACCGGCCCATTCCCATCCCACGGACAGGTTGATGGTCCAATCTCCGTTTCTCGCGGGACTCTCACATCGGCCGGCACGCTCTACGGCCAAGGTAGCCAAGCAGCAGAGCAATTCTCAGAAGAAGCTATTCCGTCGTCCCCTTTCGACATCCCACAATCACAACCCCGTCAAAGAACCTCTTTCATCGAAGAAGAGAGCCTTCCTCCACGTCGTCTGCTCCCGGACTTTGAAAAGATCAACAAGGTGCATGGAGATAAACCTTTACCAAGTTCATCTGGAAAGATATCGACCATGTTCAAGAGTTCCAAGAATAGCGGGAGCAGCACACCTTCGTTGAAGCGAAAGGAATCAGGAGACGGTGATGCCGAAGCCCCAAGCACTGCTACTAATAATACCGAACAACCTGACCCCGTCAAACGGCTCAAGCTCACGGTGACAGCTACAGCGGCTGCCGCTGCGAAGAAGAAAGCCGCTGCCCCAAAATCAACACCCAAAGTCGCTGCTTCACAAAAGTCCACCGCTGCGTCAAAAAAAGTCACGGCCGCGTCACAGAAGGCCACTGCTGCTTCCCAAAAAGCTACCGCTGCATCCCAAAAGGCTACCGTTGCAAAGCAGAAGAAACCAAGGGCCACCGCAACGAAGCCCAAGAATCCAGTCAAAACCGCGACCCCGTTGAAACCACTAGAAGTAATTGTCCCTTCATCTCCGACAGGATCCCCACCATCCTCTCCATTGGGTAACGTCCTACAAGAAACCACACCTTCAAGACTTAATTCAAATTCGAAAACTCAACCACAATCAACCACCGCTGCTTCCCAAGCCAAACCAAAGGCCGGTCAGACCAAATCGAGACCAGATAGCCGTGGGAAGGCTGCGATGCTTAAGGAGCTTGATGGAGACCTTGACGAAAGAATGCTATCGCAAATGTTGAATAGTGACAGACATTTGACGATGCTTGAAAAACTTGAAGGTGTCTGGACCAGATCGGGATTCAGGTCGAAGCTTCGGGCCAGCGTACTTTTGGCAGATGGAGCGGGTAAGAAAGGAGATGGTAGTGGACTTGCCACTGTTTGAGAAAGGTAAGTTGATGTTTGACATGATATTTTGAGGCGTTGATTGGTGTTCTATATTGTAGTGAGACGCCCTGGCGGCGGAATGGCGTTTTGGTTGAAATGTGGTTTGGTAGGTGGCGTTTCTTCCTGGTGCTTCTTTGGAAAGCTTTCTTCGGGATGCGTGATGATACTCGACTCCCCCTCCTTGTATGATCGATCTTGACTCTCCTTTGCAAGCTTGACCTTGGCTATTCTTTCGATACTACGCAATCATTGGCTTGGGTTGGGATGGGCTTTGATATTGCACTTCCACGGTTATAGCTTAACTTACATGTCACTACGACTACATGAATTCGGTCGAATGTAACTAGCTTCGAATCGAATATAACTATTCCTTGGACTGGAATCAGATTCTATCTCAAAGCTAAATATCACATGTGAAGAACCAATCAACAATGCAGATGTGTAAGCAGAACGGATCAAAGCCATCGAATAATAGAACTCCCAAGGAAAAAGACCAAATGAATGGGGATATCATAACTCTCGCCATCGCCATAATACAGTTTCTCTCTTACCCGGATATAATAGAAGGAAACAAACGGTCTCGACTGCGACAAATGGTGTGCACAGGAAAGATTCGATATCAATGGGCGGACACACGCTCGCTCTTCTCCTTCTTCTCCTTCTCCTTTTTTCGTTTTGGTTTTTATCACCGCATTAGCGGAGGTCTATACTCTTTATTCCTCATGATTCTCGTTACCAGCCATTCTACAGATTCCCTAACGCCGGTCCTAAAATCAACCACAGTTAGCTCCGTAGTTCAGTCAAGATAATACCCACTTATTAGTCTTTTGAGAAGAAGGAGGAGGATATAACCCACCCAGTCAAAGCACTAATAGGCAACACCCTACTATCCCTCGCGCTCAACCTCTCCGCGATCTTATTAAACACTTCCTTGATCTCCTCAACCTCCAAACTCTCCTCCCTATCCTGCTTATTCGCCAACATCAATATCGGAATACCCTCCGTATCCTCAGCGTCAACCACGATTTCCAATACATCCCTGCACTCTTCTATCCTCGCTTTGTCGGTGGAGTCGACGACGAAGACTATGGCGTGGGAGGAAGTGTAGTATTGCGTCCACAGGTTTCGGAGGGATTCTTGACCGCCTATGTCCCAGAGTTTTAGGTATATGGGCGGGTGTGGGTGCGGTAGGGGGATTGTGGACATGTTTTGGCCGACGGTGGGGGGTTGGGCGCCTTGTTTTGGAGCGGCGGCGCCGGGGAGGTAGATTGATTTTATCTTTTCGAGGAGGGTCTGGAAGGATAGTTAGTGAGGGGGGTATGCACGTGTGAGGTTGTGTATATGGGGACGTACGGTTTTGCCGGCATTGTCGAGGCCGAGGAGGCTGTGGGGTTTCTGGTGTCAGCGAGGGAGGATTTCATTGTGATCGGTGGGTTTAATTACAGTATCGAGTACTCTGCGAAGTATTGATATATTAGTTAAAGAACCGCGCCTTCTTTGGTTATACTCTTCATCACGTACCTTCCTTCGTCGTCGCATAGTAGTACAGCCCCTTGAACAGGTGATACATCGTGTCATCAACCGTAGGCGACAACGGCGCCCATCTGGTTGCCCGCCTCTCTTCTATCCCTCTCCCTCGGCTCTCTCCCTTTTCCAAAGTTCCTCCTTTTTCGTACTTCCTTTACCTTCGGAATTCAGTCCCGACGCCAGATTTCGCGGGTGAACCAAACGGTTGACGGTGTCCTCTTTGGATAAAACGGCGACAGCTTGGATCGGATCTTGGAGGATGTTGGTGTAGTGGACTGGCCAGGTAGGGATGAGCTCGACGGATTGGGAGCTGATGGCCGTTGTTTGGCGACAGGGTTCACGGTTGGTTGGCCGGGGCGCATTATAAAGACCCCACGCTGGCAACTTCCATTGCGTCTTCCCCGTCCTCCTCCTTCGACCTCTCCTTCTCTCGATATCTTCCATTGAAGCCACGGTATCAAGCACTTCTCGAGCTACTTCTCAATTGAACAAAACCCCTCTTCCTGCTTTACAAGTCTACCCAAGTACCCAAGAAATCCACAATGGGCGTCAGCAAAGAAATCACCCGTCCCGGCCCCGCCGGCGCCAGAGTCCCAAAGAAGGGCGAGACAATCATCATTCACTACACCGGTACCCTCGAAGACGGTACAAAATTCGACTCCTCTGTCGACCGCGGGACCCCCTTCGAGACCCCAATCGGTGTCGGCCGCGTCATCAAGGGATGGGATGATGGTATCCTTGGTTCAAAGGAATCGGGTATCGTCCCCATGAGAGTCGGCGAGAAGGCCAAGTTGACCATCACCCACGATTACGCCTACGGGGAAAGAGGGTTCCCGCCAGTTATCCCGCCCAAGGCGACTTTGATCTTTGATGTTGAGTTGATTGGGATTAAGGGTGATGAGAAGGGTGAGCTTTAGGTGGAAGCGCTTGGGTTATCTCGTGTTGGGAATGAATTGATGGATGGATGGACGGGTTCCATGGATTGATCTTCTTGAGGAGGTCGCTTATGTTTTCATTTCATTCCTGTCTCTATTATATTTTATGATCTTTTGGGGATTGGAAATGGAATTCTTACCACCGGCTCAGCTTCGAGGTTGCCCATGGTGGATGGTAGAATCCCGAGATGTCTTAGGACTATTCGACTCGGATTCTATAAAAGACAAAAAAATCTATATGTATGTATGTACAGTAGCGGAAATAAAAAAAAAAAGACCTTGAACCGCCCAATTCACAGTATATTACAACTGCTCCGCCTCACTCGACACCTTTGGCAGCAGCTTCGTGAGCTCTTCGATCTGCTTGGTTACACTTTCCCTGCAAGTGCCCCCGGTAGACTGTCTCAACTCCACGCTTCTCTCGAAATCAAACACCTTCAGAACGTCCTCTTCAAATCTCCCGTCGATGCTCTGGAGGACTTCCAGACCTAGTTGATCGATACCTGATAGCTTTCGGTTCTCGGCTTCCCGAACGCATTCTCCGCTGATGTGGTGGGTTTCCCTGAATGGGACGCCCTTTCGGACGAGATAGTCGGCTAGATCGGTGGCTAGCATGTCCATTGTGAGGGCGGCTTTCATCTTCTCGGGGTGGATGTTCAGGGTGGCTACTACGCCTGTTGCGATCTGGAGGGAGTTTCGGACGGTGTCGACGCAATCGAAGAGGGGTTCTTTGTCCTCCTGCAGGTCTTTGTTGTAGCTGCTTGGGAGACCCTTGACAGTGTAGAGGAAGCCGGCCATCTGTGGTTTTCGTTAGTAAGTATAACGTGAAATGTAAAAAGGAATAAAGAAGTGGAACTTACCTGTCCGAAGACTCGTCCGCTCTTACCCCTCAATAGCTCCAAACTATCACTGTTCTTCTTCTGGGGCATCAAACTGCTGCCGGTGCTGTAAGCGTCCGCCAATGTGACGAATCCAAACTCCGCGGTGGAGTATATGATCAAATCCTCACTCCACCTAGATACATGGTTCATCATCAAAGTAGCCCACTGTAGGGTCTCGATCACGAAGTCCCTATCCGAAACCCCGATCAAGCTGTTCTGAATCACACCTTCAAATCCCAACTCCTTTGCTAGGAATTCTCGGTCAAGATTAAATGGGTTTCCGGCGAGAGCTCCACACCCTAATGGCGACTGGTTCACCCGCTTCTTCAGCTCTCGTAGACGTTCGAGATCCGAAAGGAACATGAGAGCGTGTGACATCAGCCAATGGCTCCACCTGATCGGTTGTGCACGCTGAACGTGCGTGTAACCTGGCATGAGAGCATCGATTTGGTCCTCAGCCCTCGCCACCGTCGCCCTCAAGAACTCAATCAGGTACCCCTCGATCTCATTAAGCTCATCCCTGAGCCACAGCCTCATATCAGTGGCGACCTGATCATTCCTAGACCTTCCGGTGTGTAATTTCCCAGAAACGTGTGTACCAATGATTTCGCCGAGTCGGCGTTCATTGGCGGTGTGTATGTCTTCGTCAATATCCTTGACGACGACGAAGGTGTCAGTGGCCCATTCCTGGCGAACCTTTTCAAGACCATCGATTATAGCATCCCGTTCTTCTTCGGTGAGAATGCCGGCTTTGCAGGTTGCTCGGGCGTAGGCTTGAGAACCGCGGATGTCTTGGGCGTACATGCGTTTGTCGTAGGAGAGGGACTCGTTGTACATTTGCATGAGGGGGTCGGTTTTGCCGGTGAAACGGCCGCCCCAGAGTTTAAGCTTTGAGGGTTGGGTTGTCATTGTTGCTATATTCTATTGGGATGTTAGAGGGATGATTCGATAGGTTTGATTGACTGGGTGATATCTTACCTGCTCCTTATCTCGTAGGTATGGATATGGGGTACGTATACGGTGTATCAATCAATTAGTGGAGATGCATGTGAGAGTGTCCCGCACTTAAGCAATGTACTCGATTTGCAGGGACATTTGCAGGCTAATTAGTGCGGGGCGGGTGGAAGTGGCTTTCTCCCTTTGTTGGGTCTCTTCGACGTTGGCCGGTTGAAGTGGGCCGCCGTTATCGGCCCCGGTATCAGGAAGTTGCGGGGAGATTCTTATCTGATTACCGGGAGATCTATCTGATTACCGGGGAAGCTCTTTGTTAGGCTCCGGGGCAAGCTCAACCTCAGAGCTCTGACTTAGCTTGGACCTCTCCATTGCATGTACACACTACTGCTATCACCACCATCAAGCATCATCAATTGCCATCAAGCACCATCGACTGCCATCTCACACCATATCCCTCCGTTTTCGCCATTATGATAACCAGATAACCACCATCTCTCCAACCAAGAAATGTCCTCCCGCGACCCCACAAAACTCTCCCCAAACGCCCCTTACAAACTCTCCACCGGTGCATCCAGCAGCGCAGGCGCTCACCACCGCTCCTCACTTTCCGCGAACCCCACAACCCCCCAATCCCGCTTCTCAACCTCCGGTTTCTCCTCTCCAGCCGGCTCGTCCCTCCACCAGGTCGACGAACCATTGATATTTGAACTCGGTACCAGATTCTTCCGCGCAGGGTTTAGCAATGAATCTGCTCCACGGTGTAAGATCGGTATTACCCCTGAGATGTATGGGAGGGTGGGGCTTAAAGGTCGCGGTGGGACTCGGATGAACCGGCTTACTGGGGAGGCTGCTGGGCCGAGGATACGGAATACGGGGAGTGAGGAGTGGGAGCTTTGGACGAATGATTTGAGGCTTAAGGACCTGGGCGTCGTTGAGGATTTGATGGAGAGGGTGTTACGGGAGGCTTATAATAAGTTCGTTATATAGTTCCTTTGGTCTATTGTTTTTTTGGTCGTATATGCTAACTTGCTATCGCGAGGTAGATATCTACTAATCGAATCGAAATCCAAACGCCTTCTGATAATCCTGCCTCCCGTCTTCCCAACCGCCATACAGAACACCCTCTCCCACCTTCTATTCCTTCACTTCCAACCGCCGGCAATAACATACCTGTCCTCTCCCGTCCTAAGCTGTCTAGCGGCAGGCCTCAGATCGGCTTTGGTAGTCGACATAGGCTGGCAGGAAACCACCATAACCCCCGTTTACGAACTCCGTCCGTTAACATCCTTCATAAAATTCTCCTCCCGAGGATCTAAGAGCCTCGTCGAAGTCTTCGGTCAGCTACTGTGGAATACCATAAAACCTTCCGGGGACGACGAGAGTTGGTGGCGGATATTCAATTGGTCGGAGGTCGAGGATTTACTTTCTAGGTTTGGGTGGTGCAAGAGCTCTGCTGATGCAAGGGAGAGCGCTAGGCAGCGTGCGAAGAAGGCATTCGGGGAACCTCCTGATACACCGGAAGATGCAGAGTTTAACGATGATGGGGAGGAGATTAAGAAGACTCCGGCCGATGTCAGAGATCAGAAGAGGAGGGAGGTGATAACTGATGCCCATGTGGAGGTGGAGTTTAAGACTCCGCTTTTGGAGGAGAGGATCACGAAATTGAGATTGCCGTTTGAGGCTATGAGTGTGGCAGCCGAATATGCGTTTTTCTTACCAAGTTGGACGGAGGTTCAGAGTTTTTTGAGTGAGGATGGGCATATACCCGTCCCCACGGTGGAGGAATTAATGGAAGGGTGTCAGGGGAGGGCGGAGTATGAGGACGAGTCGGAGTATACGTTGCCCTACCTTGTATTTTTGGCGTTACTCCACTGTCCGGTCGACGTTAGGGCAACATGCATTCCCAGGATTGTGATCACGGGAGGAGCGGCAAATATGCCTGGGTTGAAATCTAGGATCTTGGGGGATCTGAAGGAACTCGTGGAGGAAAGAGGCGGGTGGGAGCTTGTGAAGAGGAGGAATAAGATGGGTGAGGAGAGGCGGGAGGAGCTGGTCAAGAAGAAACCGAAGAAAGTCGTAGTGGAGATGTTGCAGAGCGAGAGGGACGATTTGAGGATTAAACACGCGAAGATTGGAGGGGTCGCACCTGGGACCATACGAGGAGTGGAGACGATGGGGGCTTGGATTGGGGGCAGTATCCTCAGCGGGGCTCGGATCAAGGGCACTGTGGAGGTGGAGAGGGAGAAGTTTATGAGTACACACCGGGCGTAGGACGTCGCGAGGGTGTAGTATTTCTTCATTTCAATTTCTTTTCGGATACCTTTTTAGAGATATTATATATATCATCTTGAAGCACTTTAGCGGGTTCTTATCTTCACTACAATTGAGTATTTCATCCCATTCCACTTCGTCCCTTCCTATAAAAACCGTTACGAAGCCGAAGATTAGTGTGAGGCCTTCGGCGTTTATAGCAGCCGGCATGTGTTGGTCGTGTCATATAAATCTCCCCCAGATTCCAGTCCGCCGCACACATCCCATCCCATCCAATCCACCAATCCTCACCGATGTCATCATACCACCCGAACAAGCGCTCCCGCGCAACCTTCGAAAAGGAAGATGTATCACAGTACATAATCTACGGCACACCGCTACCGAAACCCGATCCAAAATCGCGAGATCAAGATGCGAACTTACCGGTGTGGAAGCAAGAGGTTCTGGATGAACGCGGTCGGAAACGGCTACACGGCGCCTTTACGGGGGGGTTCAGCGCCGGATATTTCAATACCGTTGGGTCGAAAGAAGGTGTCTGTCCCCAATTCGACTTCCCTGTTTTCCTTTTACGATGGTGGTTATTGGGGTTTTGGTTTTGGGAGAAGGATGAAATTGGCTGACACTGGTTTTCTTTACTACAGGATGGACGCCGTCGACGTTTACTTCCTCTCGGACGAACCGTGCGAAGATTACTGCGTTGAAACCGGAGGATTTCATGGACGATGAGGACCGCGTTGAAGCCGAAGCCGAGGAGGAGAGGAGGAGACAACGTGAGGCCGAAGCCGCTGGCAGTGGTACGGGAACCACGGCCGAAGAACTAGCATCCCGAGGCCTGGAGAACACGGCGAAACTATTCGAGATGCTCGGCGCCACCTCTCGGACCGTTGATGAGTACCCGGTCGGGAAGGCGGTTATGCAGAAACTCGGGTGGAGGGAGGGAACGGGGCTTGGGCCGAAAGTTAGGAGGAAGGTTAGGGATCAGGAGGGTGAAGGCGGGGAGGAGGATTTTAAAACTTATCTGTTCTTGCCCGATGATGTCGTTATACCGGAGTATCCTGTCAAAAATGATCTGAAGGGGTTGGGGTATACTGGGGAGCTGAGAACGGAGGATGGGACTGAGCTGCTGTCGAAACCTAAGGCTACGGTAGCGGCATCAGTGAAGAAGAAGCCAAATGTGAGGTTGGGGATGGGAGTGGGGGTTTTCAATGATGACGGCGAGGACGATGAGGATATTTACGAAATCAAGCCAAAGTCAGCCTACAACAAGGTGCTCGGTAGCGACAAAAAGAAGAAGAAGGCTGCGGTGGGACCGGTTGGAGGAGAAGGAGCAGCAACCACAATTGCCACCGCAAAACCAGCACTTAAAGTACCTGGTCGACATGTGTTCGTTTCGAAAAAGAACAGCACAAAGGTACGAAGGTGTCGGGACGGTACGCTCCCGCTGCCTGGGTTTATTCTGCACGATGAACCGTTTTGGGATCAGTCGGCGAAGGAGTTTCCGGTGCCTGAGGTACCTGAGGGGTGGATACCTAAGCGATTATTGGCAGACCCTGCGAAATATGCTGCGTCCACTGTTGCTGCTGCGAAAACAGGGACAGACAGCACCGCTAAACCTTTGGATATTAAAGCGAGAGCTGCACTGCTGGGTGAAGAGCAGCGACCAGCGAAATCCGTGTTCGACTTCCTGACACCTGCGGCGCGAGAGAGGATCGCGTCAGCTTCTGGGAAGAAGAATCTTCCGCAGGCGAAGGGTGAACAGGTCGATACGGGTAAAGACGCAGTGCAAAAGGCAAAGGATGCGATACCGTATTTGGAGAAGGAGGTCGCAGAGAATGCGCTCAAGGGGTTTTTACCGTATGCGGATGCACCCGAGAAGAGGGTGAGATACAGAAACTTTTTGGAGATCAAGGCTGGGAGACGAAGTGGCATGCCAGTGAGGGTATTTCTTCACATCCTTCATTATTTTTTGGCCCTCTTTTACCAAGGTTAAGTATTTACAATGAAGGGATTGCTAATGTGGTACCATTGGGATATCCTTAGGAGAAGAGTGTATCGCTCGAAGACTGGGCACGAGAGTTACATGAGTTCGTCAATGCGGCAAGGATATTCAAATCCGTTACGGGGTTAATGGCGAACAGGTTTACGTCATCGAGTTCGATGGCATCGCAGCTGCCGACTACGGGAGGCAGCAGGAGCTTGGAAACGGAGGAGGTGCTGATCCGGCCCGCGGCAAAGGTTGAGGACCCGGCGCTTACGGCGGCAAAGATGGGAATGTACGGTGCTATGACGAGGAGCGTGGTGCAGTTTTACCCGACCAGGTTGCTGTGTAAGAGGTTTAATGTTGCACCGCCGGTGCATGTGGACCCCGCTGTGGGAGATGATGAGGGATCAGCAGCAGGGAAGGGTGTGGAGTTGGTGGGGAAGAGGGAGATGGATCGGTTGATGATTGAGGCGAATACGAATCCCGATTGGAGGGGGGGTAGGAGCGTGGGGTTTGAAAGTGCGGGGAGGGAAGGTGGTGATCACGAGGGAATGGGGGACGGGATGGAAGTGGACGAGCGGGAACAGGCAGTGGAGAAGGAAGAAGAGAAAGTTGATATCAATCACAATCCAGCGCTAGAAGCACCGAGGGCAGGGGATGAGGTGTTCAGGGCGATATTTGGAGATGATTCGGAAGACGAGGAGGAATAGCAGCTCTGTGGAGTGACGAACTACTGAATGAGATCTGTGCCAGCTTCGATGTCGATGACGGTGGATTCAGAAGCCACGAAGATATCCCGGAACGATAGAACAGCTTCGTGATAGAGCATCGCAATGGAAGATACCGGGATCGGGTTTGGCAGCCTAAACGGACCAGGTCCACGCCGTCGCTAGTCGTCGCTAGCGCTGTTTTGAACTCAAACCTTCACATGCAAGCCCAAGACAAACAGGTACTCAGGGAAAGAGGTGGAAGCGTCTACCGAACCTGTACCGTATACTGACACAGCGCTATATATGATGGTCATGATCGTGATACAGTTGCGTGCCTGAGAGAGGAGAAAGAAAGAAAAAAAAAAAAAAAAAAAAAAGGTGGTCAGCGACGAGGTTGCAGTTTTCCATGAATCTAAAATTTATATTCGGCGACCCCACGCTAATTAGGTACAAGCCAACCCAGCCTGCGGGAATTTTCGAAGACTCTGGAACAGGCCTGCAGCCCGACCGACACATGTCCAGTCGACTAGCGGCTGCCCAGCTGCACGGTTCCCAGCCATGGATCTGGATGCAAGGTTCGGTGCAGCTGTGCATGGATCTAGCAGATGTGAACAGCCAGCCGGGGGTTTTTGCGTGGGTTGGCCGTCTTCGGAGCAAGTTGGACTCACAATTTTCTGCCTTCGCTGCGCTACTTTTTGGTTCTTTCGTCCCAATTCGCACCCGCATTTGGCACCTGCAGCAGAACTCGAATTCACTCGTTTTCGATTCGCAGCCCGAATTTGCCGTCCGTCATCGTTTCCGAGGAGTCAATCCTTCACGCAAGTGCACCTTGTTTGCTGGTCGAGTTAGCTTAGCTTGGGCCGGCTACGTTGGAAGTTCGAAGTGGGTATACCCCGTAACGACACCGTATACGTTTCCGCCCACAGACGACTGACCTCGAGACACCAGCGCTATTTCCTCAATTTAACCGCTGCTACGCTTCCATCCGACCAGAGGCCTAGTCAATTATACCGGAGACTAGAGACCAGAGACCAGAGACTAGAGAACGGAGGCTGGAGACCAGAGGCTGGAGAGTCGACCACAGGCTAGAATATATATAGCTGTCCTGCCACCCGGTCCGAATAGCACATGTCTCAACCACAGCCCGTCCTCTGCTCCTGACAAGCTTGCAAGTTGGCCCCAACTGCAATCCCGTTATATCTGACGTCCTCCCAATCGAAAGCCTGCATCACACACATGGAAAGCAGTCCCAAAGTCTACCAGTCGCTACTTCCCTTCTCGAGCTCTCTCCCCCACCATAGCCTCGTCGCGGACCTTTCCCTCCCTCTGGACATCATCCAGTACAAAGGACATCCCTTTTGGCCGAGATAACACTCCACGTCGCCCCGTTGCCTTCGACCTCGCTCACCCACTCTCCCGATCGAATCCTCTCGGCCACTCACCTCAAAGGCACACCACCCCGCAATCTCACACCTATATATAGAGGGGCTGTTTTCCTATCTCTTCTTCATCCACAAATCCCGACGGTAGACGTTGGACATCCGATCTATTTCTCCAGGTTTTCTTGCTCGAGACGATCTCCCCCTTCCGCTCTAGCCCAAATTGCGCCATCGATATCTCTTACGTAATTGCAACTCTGCGCAAACCATGGCTCCAGGATCGCCAATCAACGGCTTCACCAGCGACGGCCAGCACTCGCCTCCAAGCTCCGTCAATGGAGACCACATGTACAACTCCGTCGAGTTCTTACGTAGCAATCAAGCCCCCGCGGGATGGGTCATCCAGAAATTCGGCGGTACGAGCGTCGGCAAGTTCCCAGAAAAAATTGCTGAGGATATCGTCAAGGTCTACGTGCGCCAGAACAAGGTTGCCATTGTCTGCTCCGCCAGAAGCACAGACACCAAAGCGGAAGGAACTACCAATCGGTGGGGAGTCCCATGTCCCTTCTACCCCGGATTCCTTTCACTTTTTACCCCTTCGCTTTTATCACCATTAGGTAAAAGATTATGCACCAGCTTTTGCTAATTTGGTTCATTTGTAATCTGAATCTAGACTCCTGAATGCTGCGGCCCAGGCTATGGTTGCTGACTCAACCAAGTACCTTGATGTCGTCGATCAGATCCGGGAAGACCATCTACACGAAGCTCGGAAACTTATCAGAAATCCAGAACTCGCCGAGGAACTCTGCGGTCACATTGAAGCTGAGTGCGGCAAGCTTGCCAGCTTCCTTGGCGCAGCTCAGATAATCAACGAGATCTCTCCGAAATCCAAGGATGTTATCATTGGAGCTGGGGAGAAGCTCAGCTGCAGGCTCATGGCCACCTTGCTCAAGGATAGAGGGGTTGATGCTGAGTACGTCAATTTGGAAAACATCCTCCCACCCAACTACCCAATGAAAGGTGGCCTCTGCCAGACCTTTTACGACGACCTTGCCCACCGTCTTGGAAAGAGAATCCTTCAGTGCGGGGACAAAGTCCCCGTTATTACCGGTTTCTTCGGTTACGTTCCTGGTAGTCTCTTGGACGTTATTGGCCGTGGTTACACAGATCTCTGTGCCGCCCTGGTCGCTGTCGGTATCGATGCCGACGAACTTCAAGTCTGGAAGGAAGTCGACGGCATCTTCACTGCCGACCCGAGAAAGGTCCCCTCGGCCAAGCTACTTCCTACGATCACCCCCGAGGAAGCCGCAGAACTCACATACTATGGCTCCGAAGTCATCCACCCTTACACCATGGAGCAGGTCATCCGTGCTCGCATCCCCATCCGTATCAAGAACGTCGAAAACCCTACCGGTCTCGGCACCGTGATCTTCCCGGATACCATGTCCACCAAGGGTCTTGACACTCCACCTCACCCGCCTAAGCTCTTCCGCTCCGAATCCGCCCACAACCTTCTCCAACTCCGTCCTCGCCGTCCTACGGCCGTCACCATCAAGAACAAGATTGTAGTTCTTAACATCCACTCGAACCGCAAATCCCTCTCTCACGGTTTCTTCGCCAACATCTTCTCTACGCTGGACAAGTACCAGCTTGTTGTCGATCTCATTTCGACTTCGGAAGTTCACGTTTCCATGGCTTTACACGCTGAGGTTCGTGAGGAGTCCATGCGTGACGCCATCGATGATCTGAGAAAGTACGGAACTGTCGATGTGATCCGCAACTTGACCATCCTGAGTTTGGTCGGGAAGCACATGAGGAACATGGTCGGTATTGCCGGCAAGATGTTCACGACACTTGCTGCCAGCGACGTGAACATCGAGATGATCAGCCAGGGTGCCAGCGAAATCAATATCTCTTGCGTTATCGACGAGAAGGATGCTGCGAAGGCGTTGAAGGTTATTCACGATAAAGTGTTGTTCGAGAATTAAAACTTGAGCGTGAGATATACTTTACAAGATAGCAATCCACGATAAACGATATAATATCTCTGTTTTATCCCTTTCTTCCCTTCTTTATTTTTCTTTTTTTCTTATTTTCCTTAGACCATTGTTCGACATCCATTTTATTTTCTCCCTTTCTTTCTTCTTCGGGATTTTTGGCGGGGCGAAGGGCAGCATTCAACACCGGCGTAGCAGATGACTAGACGAAAGAGCACATATTGAAGCCGCCGACTAGACACAGAACAAGCGTCGAGGCATGCTTTTGTATTACTTCTAGAATTTCATTCTACCTGTTCATTTCTTTTCTCGGGATTCCCTTTGTAGATAACTATTTCATTTTTGCTTCGAAATACTTTTTGTTCAATAGCTAGCCGTGCGGACAAGCATGAATTCAACTTCATGAAAATGCAATTCACACTTTCCAACTCCTCGGAATACCTCCTTGCTAGGTCCCGTGCATGCTATCGATAGCGCGAATATTTCACTGATATCAGATGAGTAATTTGATTGGCAGGGATAAATATTCCCTTCAGCTAACTGCCCGTGGCGTTCGTGCGGGGATATGTTCTTTTGAGAATGCATTGCAGCCTTGTTTCTTTTCGACGAGAGAGGCATTCCAGTCGCCGTCATTTAATATAGCCGGTGCTAACCAACACAAGGCTTTTTGAGAAGGGATGGATAATATTGGTTTAGATAATGGAATTGATGGGTTTATTTGGTGGAATTTGAGGCTTTGAGGTTTCGATATGGTTTTCAGCTGAGGGGTTTGAGGTATAAAGAAGGATGGATTGGACACTGGCTTGCTTGGGGTTTTTTCGAGTTTCTTTTGGATCTCTTTTTTGTTTCCAGCTTTGAAGCTGTGATATTTGGTCACACGCAAAAAATCCAACAAAAATGGCACCCGGTCGAGTGTTGTCGCTCATTGTCGTCCTTTTAACGAGCCTGAGCACCATTGTATCCTCGCTGGGCCAAAATGAGTTTATATTCCCACCGCCTTATGACCCCTTAAACGACAGGTTGGAGGATAATCCCGTTTATACGGCCGGAGAACGGGTTACGGTTAGGTGGAGGACGGATTATGATTCCTTTAAACTGTTTTCGATGCAGGGAAGTGAGGTTGTTAGTTGGAGTGATGATTTGAAGTTAGGTATGCATATATAATCCTAACAATTCTTCTCCTCCGTCTATATTAAATCCACTGATCATATACTTATGCATATATATGTATACAGAAAGCAACGCCACCTCCGCCCCACACGCAACATCCTACTCCTGGGAAGTCTGGACGAACATCGAAGACCCGCCGTACCTGCCCATGTACCTGGTGATTTTTAACTCCGCGGATGAATCGCAAATGTTCAGGACCAGGAGTTTTAATATTACCAATGGTGCCCCGCCGGATGGGATTGCGTATACGGCTACGGAGCGGGATCCGAGTGTTAGGACTTCTACTACTCCTACTAAGGAGCAGCCTACTAGTGGTAGTGCTACGGCTACAGTGTCTGGGGGTGAAAGTACGGCTACTGGTACACCTGAGGAGTCGGTTGAGTCTGTACCAGAGGAGAATCAGGATACGAACCATAGAGATCGAGCGTTAAGGTTAGGGTTGGGTATAGGTCTAGGTATCGGCCTCGGTATTCCGTTCCTTGCGATGTTGGTGTTATTCTTCTGTGGAATTTTGATCTGTAGAGCTGTGGCGTTGGATTATAACCCTCGGGATGAGGATGAAGTTGGGTCTCAGACGGTTGTGATTGAGGGGCATAGTCGGCCCGGTACGAGGGGGGATAGTGAGACCGGGGTGGTCGTGGGAGGGAATCAGATTGAGGATAAAGTATGACGGTTAAGGGGTTTGGATGGTTTTAAGGGAGTGGTAGGAGTATTTGCGGGTGTAGCGGGGTTGTGGGGGTATACCCCTACTACCATCTAGTGTTTTATTTCAGGCCACCTGAAGTTCTTGTATATACAAAAGGACCTGTTCGAAGAGTTTTTGTACAAAGGCGACTAAACTGCCAATTATACATCTACGAAGTCCTATAATCTAGACAGAGACGCCTCTAAACCACCGCAACAACCTCAGCACCCCACCTCCCGACCTCCTCCATCCGCCCCTCCGCATCCTCCACCAAATCCTCCCTCCCCAATAACCGCCCAATACACTTCCAAGGATCCCGGCTCCCACCCCACCTCAGCACCTCCTCCTTATACCTCTCCCCGGCGTCCCTACTAACCGGATCCGCCGCGAAGACCTCCTTCCAAACCTTATCCGCAATAGCTTTATCCAGCATATAACTATAATACAACCCACCATACCCAAACAAATGCGTAAAATACCCCTGCCAACTCCCGCCTTCCTCTCCGTCCCTAAGAGGGAACAACCCATAATCCCGCTCCAGACGGCGGTATATAGCTGTACTATCAAAGTTTTCGAAATCCAGCGCCTTTTCCGAGTGTAATTCCTGATCTAACAGGGCCAAAAGAACCTGTTGATACGTTTCACAGTTCTCCATCAGTTTTCCGATCCTGACCCGCTTCTGCAGTAACTCCAGCGGTAACGGATCATCGGTTTTGTAATGACGCGCGAATAACCCAAGTACCTCCGGCGCCCGCGCAAAGTGTTCCATCAGTATACTCGGAAACTCCGCAAAATCCGTGGGGCACCGGGTACCAGCCACCTCATGGAACTTAGTCCGCCCAACGATCGAATGAATCGCATGACCCATCTCATGGAACAAAGTAGTAACCTCACTGAACCCCAAAAGCGGCGTTGAACTCCCCGGCGGGGTACTAAAATCACATATCAAAGCGATAGTGGGGAGTTGATACAACGTCCCATCTTTACTCCTAGCCGTGGCCATCCCATCGCTACCGCCTTCCTCCAATTTTTCCTCTGCAATCTCTTCTTCATCTATCGCGCGAGAACAGCGGACGGTGAAGTGCGCCGGATTAGGGTTTTTACCCTCCCGTTGGAAAAGATCGCAGTAGACGACCGCGATGTGGCCTTCGTCGTCGCTTATGACGTCTAGTCTTCTAACATCCGGGTTCCAGATTTCGCCTGGGGCGGTTTCGCGCGGGACTAGACGGATTCCATAGAGACGGGTGAAAAGGCGGGAGAGACCTTGCATTACTGTTCCTAGGGAGAAGTAGGAGGATATATCCGGGTCTCCGAGGCGGGATCTTTGTTGTTCGACGACTTGGTGGAGATAGTAGTCCTTTTCAAAGGCGTAGACCGTTGTTGGATTACCGGGGCCGTGGATTTTAGCCTTTTGTGCGATTATGGCGGAGATTTCTTTATCTGCTAGGGTGCGGGTGTGGGAGAGCATTGAGTGCAAAAATGTGGTGACGGCTTGCGGTGAGCGGGCCATTTTGTCGGCGAGGGTGACGGCGGAATGGGATTCCCTTCCGACGAGACGGGCTAGTTCTGCCCGTTTTTTGAGAAGACTTTCGAGGAGGTTTATTTGTGGTTTCGGGGCCGTCTGCTGTCCTTTCCAGATTTTGTACCGGGTTTCCTCGTCTTTAACGGTTTGGAGGGCATGTTGAGCTACGGGACCCCGAAGGGGGAGGTATACGATGCCCGAGGTTGTGATCCTGGAAAGACTATTTATCGTCCACGGTTGCATGCCGTCTAATTGGGATTTTGGGAATGTAATGTACGGGCTTGCGGTGGACGCGGCGTTGACGAAGTCCCGTCCCAATCTCGAGATATCATTCGAGAGTGATACAAATCTCCTTTTGGATCCGTCCGGGAGGGTTATACCGGACTTCTCAAAGTCGGCTAGCAGAGTCCTCCCCACGGCCTTTGAAACCTCGTCCCAGTGACCGACTACAGCGGGGTTAAACATGGCGGATTTTAGAGAGGTGTAGAGATCCGTTGTGGTGTTTAGGATGTTCATGTACTCGTAAACGCTTTGGAAGGCTCTATCCGCCGCTGCGACAAAGTTTTGGTCCGGGTGGGTGTTCCGGATGAAATCCGTGAGATCTAGGACTCGACATAGTAGATCGCTGAGACGGTCGAGGTCTTTGATTATGCGGATGTGGTCTTCCTGGGATGTGGCGCGGGAGACACGATTTACCACCCGCTTCGCCTTTTTCAAGCAGGAGTTTGCGAAGATGATGAATCCGTTTGGGGTGGTGAGGAACCGGTTGTGGAAGAGACCCGTGTGCGGTTTTGGTGTGCGTGAGGAAAAGGATTTGTAGGCGTCGGGACTGTCGAAGATGGAGCGGAGGAGGGCGTCGTCGTGGGTTGAGGTTGAGGCGGAATTGAACGCTGGGGTTATGGTGGGGGGGATTGGATGAGGGGTCGGTGTGACGCCTTGCTGGAGATATCGAACTCCGATGCGGCGGGACCGGCCCAAGCAGTCATTGCAGATATAGTTTTGGTTTCCCAACGCCGCCGCTGCCGTGGGCCTAGAGAGGGCAGGCTGAAGGGACCTCTGCCGCCAGAGATTCCGCGAGGCCATCCGACGGGCGAATGATGGCTGCATTGTGTGGGCCCGTCTCGTGGCGGCGGAGGGGCTTGTCGAGGTGGACTTGGATTTTGTATGGACAAAAGAAAAAGGTTGTTGGCTGAGGTTGCACAAAAGAATTGCCGAATTGAGCCGAGCAGCTGCGGCTTGGCGGTTGCACAATTGCCCGAAGCGGTGATGGCGTTCAAAATACAACAGCCTCGTCGCGTTTCTCGTTGACTGATACTTAGGTTCGTATCGGCCTTTTAAAGCCTGTAAACTAGATGATGAAGTTGGAAAGTAATAGAGTATCTCGAAAGGAATATAATAGAATCAACTATCTCAGTGTATAATCTGCCCACTTCAGTCTCCCGTGATTGCTTTCAAAATCGCTACCCAGGATTGCAGTCTGCAGGTCACACAATCCCGCATGTATGCGCAAATGCGGAACAGCTCTGCAGCAGCTCCCGCACCCAGACTAAGCTCCCGCCGCATATGATGCCTGAAAAATATCGATACATCGTCGTTATAATTACGACTAGGGCAAAACAGAATCGAACTCCGTCTACGTAATTCAATAGCCAGAGTAAAATCTCGAAAGCAGAACCTTTCCTCCATTTCTTTCCTTTCCCGAAAATAATCCATCCATCGTTCGTTCTCTTCGTAGGATCTTCCCACCGTCCACCCACCACCTGGATCCTTCACACGCGTCCCCATCGATATCGATTAATACGACATACCTCCAAACCAGCAACAATGGGTATCGACGCAGGCTTCGACATAGTCCCCCAACTCTCCACCAGTCCGGAAGACAAAGCCGCCTGGACAACCTTCATCTCCGCCATCCGCCGCCGATACTTCCTGGACCCTGAGGTAGAATTCAAAGAAAACTACATCGAATGGATGAAGGGCGAGCACCCTACGCTTCCTTATGCCGGCCATAAGTTCATGAGGTTCAGTTCCAAGGTCTCGGGTCGTTGTGGACAAGTGGAGGCGGACCTTATTGAGGTTAGGAATATTGCTAGGAAGGTTTTTGGAGACAGGATTGTTTGGTGGCATGAGGCGTTCGATCAGTATGGGGTTCATAATTGGAATGATGTATATGAGAGTCGTAGGTCTTATGACGAGGTAGGCTTTATCATCCCATATCTTCTTTCATATATACTAATATACCATCCAGCCAGAAGCACAGCCCATCGCCACCACCCCGCCACCACCACCACCCCCACTCCAAAAACTCTACGAAATCCAAACCCTCCCCGTCAAAGGCCGCGCCCTCATCGCCACCGCCCCAATCCCCGCCGGCACCAGAATCCTCTCCGAACCCCCCCTCATCGCCCTCCACGCCCCACCCATCACCGTCCCCTTCGACAGCCTCGAACCAATCATCGCCGCCACCCTCTCCACCTTCCCGGACACCAAAAAATCCCAATTCCTCACCCTCCACAACAATTACAAAACCGAGCTCCTCCCTCTCACCGGCATCTTCCGCACCAACGCCCTCCCCTGCGGAGCCGACTCCCTAATCGCAGCAATCTACCCAACAATCTGCCTCATAAACCACAGCTGCATCCCGAACGCGCATCACAACTGGAACGAGAACACAAAGCAAGAAACAGTCCACTCAACCCGCCTCATCGCCGCAGGCGAAGAAATCCTAATCTCATACGCAAAACTCGACGTAGCCCATAAACCCCGCCAAAAGAAACTAAAGGAATCCTTCGGCTTCACCTGCACCTGTCAAATCTGCTCCCTCCCTCCACGAAAACTAAAAATGAGCGATAGAAAACGCGCGGAGATTTGTGAACTCGACAACGCTATTATTGAAAGCGGAAGAACTGTTCTCGAACCCGAAGGTTGTCTGAAACACTGCAGGAAGTTGGTAAAGCTCCTCAACGAGGAATATCAAGGCTGCTGCCCCGGTTTAGAAGCCAGAGCTTACTACGACGCATTCCAGATCTGCATCGGTCAAGCTGATCAAGCTAGAGCTAAGCTGATGGCAGAAAGGGCTTATCAGCGAAGAGTCATCTGCGAAGGTGATGATAGTGAAGCCACGATGCATTTGAAGAGGTTGATCGATGATCCGAGTAGGCATGCTAGTTACGGCTTATCGATGGATTGGAGGAGTGAACCAGAGGATGTACCGGAGGGTTTGGAAGGGGAAGAGTTCGAGAAGTGGTTGTTCAAGATGTAGGTGGCTGGTTCCAATATGCATGTCTGGGCGAGTGTGAACAGGCCCTATTGATAGCAAAATACCGACTATAGAATGCGAGGGAGAGTTCTCCCTGTAATAAAATTAATTTAAGGACGTATGGATTCATTAAATTCGCTCCCGGCCGGCCAGCATACAATATGATGTGAGGTGATGAAGAAAGAAAAAAAAATCGGGTATCAAACATGAAGATGTAAAATCCGTATCCAGGTAGACATTAGACGCCAAAAAGAAAGTGTATCGTGAAGAAGTGAAGAAAAATCAAGATAGGCGAGGGAGACCTCAGTCCCAGATATCCTACCTCATATCGTTAAAAAAGTATCGCACCGGCGCACCAAGTAACGCTCCAGTTGCAAAAGGGAGATAGAAAGCAATCGAACCACCAAGATCTCAAGACCATATAAAAAACTTGGTCTAGGACCTATTCCGTTCTAATCCAATCCAATCCTGCAGAGGGGGCTAAATAGCTACCCACCTTCCACCACTACTCCTCACTCTCACCGCTCAAAAACTCCTCCTCCTCCATCCACGCCCGCCTAATCCCATCATCAACTCCCCGCCTTCTCCCTTCGCTGTCATCCTCTTCCTCTTCGTCGTCATCATCATCACTCCCATCCGACCTCAAATACCCAGAATGCAATACCTTCGCCACAACCTCCACACTCGCTGGTTCCCTAAGCGGATAAAACACCGTCTCTTTAATATCCAGGGATCCATGCGGATACCGCGACCTCGATCCAAAGAATAAATTATCATAACTTTCGAATCCCAGGTACTTCGGCATATTCACCCCTGAAGCGTAATCAAGCGATTCCACAGCTACCATCCCTTCGAACACAATTCTAAGATCCCAAGCGCCGCGTTTGTCAGAGTTTAGGAGTCGGAGTGGTGGAGTCGGATGAACCACCGGTGGTTTATTGACAAGGACATCGGCAGCTTGTCTAGCGGCGCTAAGGAGGTCGATGAGCGACTCTCGATTCCAAACCAACCCCCACGCAGGTGTTTTGAGAAGGTACTCGGCGTGCACCTCCTGTTGAGCGGCATCGGACGGTCCAGGTAAATGAGTTGTCGTTTCCTGCGCATAGTCCCGACATCCACGGGCGATAGACTTATGCACACGCGGCACAACGATAGTCCACTTTCTCTTCAAATTTTTATCATAATCCGGGAGCTTAAACGCCGCAGCAGTCTCGGGAGTCGAATCCGCAGTCGCCATTAACTTCCCAAGGTAGGTTGGAGCTGTAGAGTCTGTTAGGAATGCACGGAAAATCTCAGGACAGCAGACGCTGTACACGAATGCGTCTGTGAGATTCGGGAACATGGCGAGGAGAGGGCATGCGTGGGGTTGAACGGGTGCCCGCGAGGACATCGACAGCTGAGGAATCGCCGGTGCGTACTTGAGCGTTCGCAGGGTGTGGGCAGAGAACGACTTCTGCAGCAGCACCAAGGAAGCTGTATCCATAGTTAGCTTCGTCGTATCTTTAAGCACCAACAGAATAAGATCACGGGACAGTATATATCTTACCTCCCAGCGACATCTCTGCCGCCCAGCACCCATCCGCCAGCAAGAACTTCTCGATGCCTTCGATCCCTCTATTCTTCGCATTCTTATCCAGCCCAGAAACCCCCTGCCCGAACACAAACTTCCTCACAAACCCTTCATTAAACCACCGCCTCTCGTGTCCTTTACCCACAAACCCTCCACTGTAGTGACTAGACCTCATCCAACCCCTCCCTCTCACTTCAATCTCCTTCACCTCTGTCTCAGGGCCATTCCACAACCCCTTCTCCAACTCTAACCGATTAAACTCATCATGCATCTTCTCAATCAACAGATCAACCTCCAAATTTAACGCTCGACTCGTAACATCCAACGCATCCCACCAAACCTGCCGACTGACGCTCGGATGCTCCAAGTCAGATAACTGCGTCGCAAGTCTCGAAAATTGCTGTTCGTTACAGTACAGCCAGTCCCTAAACTCCACCGTCCTACAAGCCTGCAGCGCTGCCTTCAAGGTCCCCCATTTAGGCGCCGGTAAAACGGCGAGAATGTTGACGGGGACCTGAATCCTGGAGCTCCCCGCCGCAGCCGTGATGATATCCAAGACCAACTCGGCATCGGACTTGATAATTGCTATTGTCTGTTCGATAATAAACTCATGCACCCGTCTCGAAAGCGCGAACCGCTGCTGTATCCGATTCGACTGAATCCTCGCCATCGAAGGACGCTGATAAGGGTTCATAATCCAGTTCGCCTCATCAATCCCCCAGTATTCCCGTTCAGGATTATCGTAGTACTTCAAAAACCGCTCCTTACCGAGCTCGGCGTCGTTCACAAGTCGTTCAAAGACGTCGGTGTCTTCGCGCCAAGCATATGTGAAATCCCAGAACGCGATGCCTCCGCCGTTACGGAGCAGCGAGCCGCCCCATACGACCGTGAAAGTAGATAACATGGCGTGTACGCACTCTAGGTTTCGAATATGCATCGGCGAACCGAGGTGTAGGGTAACCCCGCCGGAGCGCAGATAAGGAAACGCGGTTAAAAATTCCTTATGAATAATCGACCAATCCACATCCTCCTTTGTAACGTGGTGCGAATGGTCGGACATAAACGATTCCTTCGAGTCCGCGGCCTCGGGTAATAGGTAGTAAGACAGAAACGACGAAATGCCTTTGTTCTGCCCGCCCGATCTTGCATTGTAACTTCCTCCTGGGTAGTGGTCGCCGCTATTATTACCACCGTCCTTCCGTCTCCGACGATAGCTCCCTGGCTCGGATTGTTCCTCCGTGAAACCTGCGTCGTCGTCGGAGGGCGCATTGCTCCCCCGCGCCGCCCTTCCTCCAAAATGGGGTCCACCAGGAGTAAGATGCCTTCCATATTCCCTGATAGCCAACTGTTGTTCCTGTTGTTGCTCATGCGGTTCGTTCTGCTGTCGTTTCTCCTTCTTGCCGCCCCTCATAGTCCCAGAAGACGAAGACCCAGCCAGAACCTGACGAAGTTCCTCATCGTCACCGTGTTCCTTGTTATAAGCCTCCAACCGAAGCCTCAGTCGCTCGATGTCGCTAAAGTCCACCACGACCCCGTTCCTGGTTGCGGAAAAGTACTCCCTGCTGGCCCAAGAATGCCACCTGGAGCAGGTCTCTCGAACGTTCCTGGTATCGGCGAGCCTCCATCTCAGATAGCGCTTCTTGAGTTCGGCGACCTTGACACCGGGGTAGAAACAGCGGCAGAGAGCGTCGGAAGCAGTCGAGCAAGCTACGACGTCGTCGAGTATCTGGCCCAGGATCTCGGCGGGGAGGGATTCGAAGAGTTTGGGGGAATTTTCGGTCGGACGTGAGATGTAGTTTCCGGCGTCATCGTAGTCGTCTTCTTCGGAATCGCTGTCGTCGCCGAAGAGGTATTTGGTGAAGTACTTTGTCAGCTTGAAGGTGGAGCCTGGGATGTGAGAAGGGTTTCGGTGAGGGTAGGGTGGACAGTAGCACTGGGGACGTTTGGAGGGGACTTCGCCTGGGAGTTGGGGGTTGGGCTGTTCGCGGCGGATGCGGTCCTCGTTTGTGTAGCGCATTGTGAGGGAAGAGGAAGAGGCGGCGGCGCCAATTGTGGAAGCGGACGAGGTTGTGAAGGAGGACGAGAGGGAGGCGGAAGAGGTCGAGTCGCGGGTGCGCGGTCTGGAGGAGGAGCCGGAGTCGGTGGAGTAGTAGAGCAGGTTGTCGGTGGCTGGAGCGAACGACGAGGACGAAGCGCCGCCGCGAGAAGGACGGTGATGGCTGTGATTGTGAGAAGAAGAGGAGGAGGAAGAGGAAGAGGAAGAGAGGCCGAGGTGAGAGGCGAGGGAGGACCAGAAGCCTGTCGAAGGCGACGACGGCGCTCTCATGAATATTACAAGGGAATACAATCGGTGAAGTTAAGAAGGATAGTGAGAAGAGAGAGGATAAGATAGATAGAAGGATAGATAGAAGGATGGATCGAAAGAGGATAGCGACGAGGGCAGAAAAAGTGGGTCGCTGTTAAGTGTGCTGTCGAATGGGAAGGCCGGCGCAAACGGGCTTAGTTGCGGGCATCCGATCAGATCGCGATTCGATGCAGATGCGATATCGTGCGATTCTGTTTCTCTTTTCTCTTTTATCTTATACTCTTTTATTCTTTTATCTCTCTCTTGTTATAATCTATACGAACGAGCGAGTGTATGTAGAAACGAACGGACGAATGAAAAGGGATGGCTGGCTGGCTGACAGTCAAAGCAAGGAAGAGGAGACAGACCAGACAGAATCAAAATAACACGACGGCGCTGCGCTGCTGGGTAAATACGCTCGGTCGAGTCGCACAGTCCGGGCCATAGTTATATTATACGGGGCGTCTATGCATTTGCAATGGTGTATATAAGTATACATCCCTGGGGATGCAATCACATACGCATACCAGGGCAGGTATGCATTGTATTGTATTCACCCCGATTGGAGTCGCAATCAGCCCTGCGATGGATGCTTTATCACGAAATCGCGAAATGCTGGCGCGGAGCCGGTGCCTAATCTGAGCGACATTATTAATACCCGAGCGAATGGCATTTCGTTCCATTCCCATCCGTGCCGTGGGAGATTATTATTAATTAGCGACTCCAGACTCCTGATATCTGATCAATCCATCGTGAAGAAATAAAGAAAAAGGATAACTCCTGCGTACGCCGCGTCCCCGAGCTGTCAGACCGTTCTAAAAAGGAAAAAATGCATCAAAATGCAAAGAAACACCGTACAAAAAGGAAATATAGCAAGAAACAGGCTGTGAAATGTAAAGTATAGAACTTCAAAACTTCTTGTCCCCCCGCGCCACCCCCATCGCCGCCACAATGCCCCCGGACAGCACCGCGCATATCGCGAAAGGCAGCCCCATCCCCAACCCCGTCATGTTCCCCTCCGAATACGTAAACGCGTACACCTTGATCCACAGCGGCCCGTTCAAAATCCCCGACATGATCTCCACGATCACGAACGCCATGTGAATAATCATAATCTCCGACTCCGCCGCCTGACCGATACAATGCGACCTCAACCCGTCGAAGAACGCCCGTGCGGGGGCGTTCACCACCAACGACGTTATCAGGAAGAACTCGCTGGCCGTGACCGTCAAAATCATCGCGGACATCGATTGCGCCACCAGCGATAACGTCGCGATCATCAGATCCGGCGGGAACCGTAACATCCTCAAGATGCTCCCTTTCCCGGAAACCGCCCTTTCGATCTTTGATTTCGCCAGCGGTAACAGCAACAGCACCACCGCCCCCATCAGCGACTCAAACGACAGCACGATCCCGGTCTTCGACAGCGTCCACGAGTACCGCTTCGAAACCCACGTCTGGAACGGAATCCGCACGCCTCGAGCGATCATGTTCACGAACAATATCACCAGCGCGTTCCGGATCGCCCGCTGCTTGAACAGTAACGATTTAACCGACGCGTAGAGGTTCGTTTTCGACCGCGCCTGCTCCAGGAATCTCTGGTACAACGTCGCTTTCCGACGAGGCGCCGCCGTCGTATCCTCGTCGTCTCCGTCGCCTGCCGTATCCGGGTATTGGTTCGGATCTCGGATGTCATCGTACATGTTCTTTTGCGCCTTAACCGGGGGCAGCATCAGGATCGTTGGTACCGAGAGTATCACGAAGAGCGTCACCCCCATGTAAAGCACCTTGACCGGGCTGATTACGCCCATCAGCCATGATCCGAGAGTGGTGCCCAGGAAAGTGGATAAGATGTTGAAGCCCGTGAGTTTGTAGTACACCGCCGCCCTATAATAAAATAAACATTAAAGCCGCCCTTCTAACATTCTGTATTAGACAAAAAGAGACTTACAGGTCATCCTTCGGCGTGTTCTCCGCAATCACCGTCCGCATCATGATCCCGAAGAACGTAAACCCGCCACCGATCAAATCGAACAGCGGAATGATCCAAAACAACCGCGGGTCGAACGTCAACGGATGCGAACCTGTTCCCACTATCAGCTTCACATCACCAAATTAATAAAAAAATCATATATAGAAGACACTCACCAATGAATCCCATTATAAACAAACCAACCGCCGTCTCCCCGATAGCCAGTAACAAAAACGCCCGCCGATCTATAACACCCGCCAAAAACCCAGACGGAAACATCACCAACAATGCTATATACACCAGTTAGCTCTCCCAAACCTCTAAATTTAAAAATATCATAAGCTCGACAAAACTCACAAACAACAGTCGATATCGTATCCGACACCCCCAATATCTCCACCACCCTGGCCTGAATCTCATCCGTCTTGCACAACTTCTCATCCGGAATAAACACCCCACCACCGTTATCCCTCCTCCACTCATCAATCAACGTCTGATTCTTATTCTCAAACTCATACCACCTCTGACACACCGCATTCTCCGCAATCCTCGTGAACGGCAAACTCGTCGTCGCAAAACTAAATATTATAAAAACTTCCAGAAGAATACACAGTATCACCGTCTTTCTATGACGGGATGTGTAAATCGTCGGTGGAGGGTTCGAGTCACCTAGTAACGGTGTATCCATTATCTCGAACGGCTCGAGAGGTGTACGTGGATTCAGCGGTGATAACGGCGGCGGGTGAAGAGCCGGCGAGCTAGGTCTGGAATTGGAGGGGGATGTGGATGAGGGGGATGCATTGAGGGGTTCGGACTCCTCGGGGCGACCCAAGGGTTCTTTATGGATGTCGATGTAGGAGGTCATCTTTGCGGTCCGTCCCTTCGGAAGGGGATTGGTGACCACGGGTTAGCTAGCGGGAGCCGGTGATAGCTGTCGACGTTTCCCCTGTGATCATTCGCAGTATTCAGCGCAATCTAGTCGTCTTTTTTTCTTTTCTTTTTTTTATTCTGAAATGGTTTTTTTTATTTATTTCAGTATGATATCATGCAAGTTAATCCTCCAGTTGTATTTTTGGGAGGAATCCATGCAAGATCGGGATCTGTGACAATTGTTACAGAAAAAAATAGTATAATCCCAACGTGCTGTCGAGTCCGCGTGGCCGCCGTCGAAGGAAGAATGCGGTTTCAACGTTTTCTGTCCCGTTTAGTCTTCTGGACTGGGGTGGGATGGGCCGGCCGATGCAGATGCAAGATGTCGGGTGAATCGCTCGAAAGACCCACGGAAGTAACACCTATGAGACGCAGGACGAGAACCGCTGGTAACGTTGAACCGCAGCGGTTTTTTGGTCGCGTGGAGGGAATCAAGAGGTGGGAATTAATGATAACGGCCGTTATTCCTTTGCTTCATGCGGTGCGACCGAGGATCTGGTAAGAAGCACGATATGTTTTTTCCTGTAAGAGAAAGAGGGAGAAGAGATAAAAAATGATAGATTCGAAGGGATGGTGGGATAGCTATCTGGCTTGAATGTATCTGTATGCAGCTGCACAGCTGGTACCTTATACGTCGACCAAGCTGCTCGTTCCACGGCAGCCAATACAAAAGAAGTTACCCACCCGGACGGTTCAGGCGGGCTGCAATGGCTGCTTTCAAGCCAGATACGTCCGGTTTTAAATGTATCTTTTCAAGAAAACCCCTGTCTTCGTTTTGGCTTTTTTTTCCACTCTAGCTTTCCTGCTACTTGGAATTGAAGAATCGTATGTAAATGTACCTCTCTCCAATAGCGGGGGGGCACAATCTTCCGCAAAGGAAAAACCCCGATGAAATATGTGATAATGGAAGCGGATTCCGCATCGGCTGGGGTGTTCTTGGTGGTGTCGTTGGTCCTATGGGAAGTGGCAGCCGAAAGGGGTAGGGCTCCAGACGGGCAGGCCAATCAGGAGGATTCGAGGAATGGAGTCGCTGTTAGAGCAAACATCGGGGCACGGGCGCGGAAATGAAACCTGTTAGCTTTGCTTAGAGCTCTTGTTCATGCTCTCGAGAATTCTGGATCGACTGGGGAGGTTGGTTTTGAGAGATTCGAATTGGACGGCTGGAGACGATGAGGATGATAAGAAGTAAGTATGTCTACTTGAGAGGTACAGGTACGAGCGAGAGTGGCGGCGAAGGGGCATTTATTAATAAATCATCGTCTGACATCGCCGCAGTTCTGGTCGGCCTAACTGGATCTCTCCAACATATTAACACCATTGAGTACTTCAGACTAAGTATGTTAGGCTATCAGCTTTAAGTCCGTATCAATAATAATCCTGCGCATGCAAGGCGCAGGTTGGAAACAGCTCCAGAACAACCAACAGCCAACGTTGCAACATGTTCCAGAGTGCTTCAATCTCAGAGATTCCGGTCCACCGATTTCAAGGAGCCAAACGCCCCGGCTTGGCGCTGAGAGTGTCTATCCTGTTGGATTCCATTCTGGCGTGTCTTTTCATGGGTTATAACCAACAATCATATTCTCTCTCTCTGGTTGTTATAACGTTAGCGTATTTGGGCCTCAAAATATCCTCGGAGACTACCGCTGGCATCGTAGCCCGGTTTGACATTGTCGCTCGTATACAAGTATAGGCAAAAGTAGCGGTCAACCATGTCTGCCCGGGGAAATCTCCATTTACCGTCTGACCGACCCTGCCGAAAGCTTAAGTCTTACGCCGGCCACGCTCGCGGTCTTCGGGGTCTTACATAGGTATCCATGTATGTATGTACATGTACGTGCAGGACATCTCGAAGCCAGCGTATGATATGTGGCATCTCGAGATTAGTGAGCGGAAAGAGACTTCAAAATCCGTCGGGGCTGTTACACAGAAGTCACCCAGGGATCCCGTCCGTAAGGCGTCACAGAGCTTAAAAATGATAAGGAGTTTTAAAAGGTTTGGTGGCTTCAATCGCAAGTCACCTGCCTGAATCTTCGTCCGATCTACTCCCACACGACCCACTCATCCACTTCCATCTCATACTCTTTCCAAAGGAGGCACAGGCGCATCCGTGGTGTGGTGGGCTGGGAGGTGGGGACCGATGGTGGAGGTGGTGTCTACATCAACCTCTCCCACGAAACCAGCTCTCCCAAAATGCAGCTGCCGTCCGGGTTCCCCCCTGTCTTCTCCCCAGTCCCGCCCGCAGCATCTATCGGAACATACGGCTTTTTCCTTAATTCGCTCGCTTGCTGCTCGCTCTGATCTTCGATCTTGATCTTTGCATCGTTATCATCACCTGCATCTGCACCTATATCACCCCACAGCAAGAACGTTGCCTCGTCGTCTGAATCCACGGGTTCTTCTTTCACCACAACCTCAACCGTGCTTTCTTCGAATGTTCCGTCTTCTTTTTCTTCTTTGACTACCACTTTTTTCTTTGTTGCGACAAGAGCCTTCCCACTCTGCCCTATGCCGTATTTTCGCCCGCCCGCTGCGTTGCAGGTTGGGCAGTACCGGCCATCTATATCCAATTATCATTTGATTAGAACCTCCATCGTTTCAAGTAAATACCGCGTAGCATAGATATCAAAATCGAAGAAAGGGGAAAGAAAGGGGACAAAGGTGAAAAAGGAATAGCACTCACGTCGGATCATCAACTGATGCAGCCCGTACTTCAGCTCATCCGGCACCTTAGCATCCAGATGCAAGAACGCCGTATCTCGTGTAACCTTCACCTCCTTGCTGCTGCCCCCCTTCACGGGTCGCTTATTCCCTTTCCGATCAGATCCTCCCGCTCCCGGTTTAGATGCCTTAGCCTTGCTGTTCACGCGATCAAATCCGTCGGCCGGACCACGATCATAATCGTCGCCGCCGATATCTTGCTCCCGTTCATCTTCTGAGACTTCCAAAGGTGCGATTTTACTCTGCTGAGACATGACCTCTCGTTGGTATCCGGGCGTGGGGACCCAGCCGAGCAACTTTGAGATGCGGAAGACGTGAGTGTCGACCGGGAAGGCAGATCTTCGGAGACCTGGTGATTTCGGGATGTTAGTTCAACTGACCGTTTTTGAAACCTCAATCCCTCGCCAGCTGATAACGCCGAAGGTCATATTGATCGGTGCATTTCAGCTCAGGCGATTAAACCGGATCCAGAACAAAACACGGAATCCAATAGACCAACAGAGGAGCGAGCGGGTAAAGTTAGAGACTCACAAAACATAAGCACACACGTAGCAGTCTTAACCCCAACCCCTCTAAACCCCGTCAAGGTTTCCATAATCTCGTCATCATCCCTCTCATGCAGATAGTCCAAACTCATCTCCTCCCTCGCCGCCTTCCCCCTATTCCGTCTCTTAGTGTCCTCATAAACCTCATCCAAAATCTCTTTGATAGCCTTGCTCTTGATATTCGCCAACCCACCCTTTTCGATCGCTGTATACAACTCTTTCACATCGCTCTTCCTCACAGAGTTCCAGTTTACACCCCCGTGAACAGGGTCGTGACCGTACCTTTTAATTAGCCCGTGAAACGCACGCGTTGAATTTGATGCAGAAGTGTTAGCTGATAACACCGTGCGGAGGAGGGAGTCTAGGACCGATGGTACCTCTCCGCAACCGGCGTGACGGGTTGACGCTGTTAGAGTTTTGGGACGGACGGCAGGACCGTGGGCGGCGGTGAGGAGGGAGTGGACTTGTTGGCATTGCAAGGGGGTGGGGAAGGGGTGTGAAGGGAAAGGGGAGGTTCCCAACGTGACAGTTTTCTTCCTCTTTTTAGGAGTGGTTGTGGTGTTAGTTGATAGAAAGTTTGGGGCCTTGCGCTTGGATGGTGATGGTTTTGGTTTTGATGGTACGGCTGTTGGTGGTGATGCGGAGGTTGCTAGAGACGCGGTTTGGGGGTTTGGTGCCGGTTTAGCGGCGGATCGTAGTTGGCGGGCCATCTCGCGATAGTATCAACGTAGATGTTGACGTATACGTATACTATATTCCCCAGTACTCCGCTACGCATACAGACGATGTGTCATGGACCCTATCTTGGACGAGACACGGTGGAGTTGGAATGAAGTCATGAAACACTGAATTTATAGCGCGATGGGCTGTTGTGTGTTGCTGTTGCATTCTAGAACCCTCCAACTTTGAACCACTCAGTCGGATATTCTAGAACCTGACTTGAAACTTCGGCTTCGACTCGATGGCCCTAATATCGTATACACCCGTCTGACTGGTCGAGGTTGGACATGTTGGCGCGGACTTTTGATATTGTAGATTGAAGGTTGGAAGATTTATGCATAATGTTGGTCCTTAATTCCGTTCACAATTATATCAATACAATGAAGATAACATTGTGAAGTTAATTAAATCCGATATCTGCTCGACGTTGGATTGAGTCGTTCGAAAATCCAATTTACGTAAGATGATCTGAACATGTCGAGCCGACTGAAACCGTGGTAGACGCACTAGCATGGCATCCCACCCGAGGCGTAGATTCTTCCCTTCTTTCCATTCGATATCGATTTCGTCATCCGTACAACCACATCGGGAAGACTTCGAATCCAACGGAGGACATGTTGACAACCTCCGTGAATAAACTACCCGTCATTCCATGATCCTACTCCGTCGATTTCGGCCAATTGCGAGTGTCAGTAGCATCTTCCCCGCCGTTAGTACCGTCTCAAAGACTCCATACCCGTCTCGATTCCGAGCCTTGAGCTTCAAACCGATATCCACAACCATGGCAACCCAAGAAGTTAAAACGCCGCACGTCGACTTCATGCGCGGTCATCCGTCCACCGAACTATTGGCCACATCTGAGATGCTCGCCGCTGCAAATGCGGCCCTCAGTAGCCCGGACCTGCCTCAGGACTCCTATGATGTGGATAGACATCCATTACATTATGGGCCGGATTGTATGCATTGATCTCCCAATTTGTGTATAACTTATATGGATTAAACGTAATGCTAACAAATCTTCGGCGTAACTTTATATCGATAATATACAGTAGGAAATATTTCTTTCCGCCGCGAAATCGGCGTATGGTCTGCGACCCGCTATGGCTTGAAGACCCCCACCCCGCCGGAGATGATAAACCTCACCTCGGGTGCATCGAACGGTCTTTCGAAGGCATTGGAGCTGTTTACGAACCCCATTGGCGGGTACACGCGAAGAGCGTTTATCTTAACGCCGGTCTACTTCCTAGCATGTCCCATCTTTCAAGGTATATACCCCCCAGGAGCCAAATATCCATACTCCGAAACTTCATTATGTTAACACTCTTAATATCAAAAAGACGCCGGCTTCGCCAACCTCCTAACCGCAATCCCCCTCACCACCTGCGGCACCTCCCTCGACTTCCCAACCCTACTAACCCACCTAACCTCCGACCCATCCCCCCCTCCACCCCTAGAATCAGCCATCTCCCCCCTCAAATCCCCAGTCCCCAAACCCCTCTACCGCCACGTCCTCTACTGCGTCCCCACATTCTCAAACCCAACAGGCACAACCCTATCCCCCGAATCCCGTCTCCAACTCGTAAAACTCGCCCGCGAGCACGATATCCTACTAATCTCCGACGATGTATACGATTTCCTCGACTATGAGAATTTACCGGGTAACCATAGAACCGCGGTTCAGAGGCTGGTGGATATAGACCGGGCTTTGGGGGTTAAACCTGGTGATAAGGGGAATACTTTATCCAACTGTTCCTTTTCGAAGATTTTGGGACCTGGGGTAAGGTGTGGATGGGTTGAGGGTGCTACCAGCGTGCTTGCCGAGGCGATGGGGAAGAGTGGAGCGAATCATAGCGGTGGGACGCCGTGTCAGTTTTCGAGTACGATTATTCATCGGTTATTGGTTGAGAATGGTGGGAAGAGGGCTATAGATGATGTTATTGGGAATATCTGCGGTGTTTATAAACGGCGGGCGCGGTTGTTGGGGGAACTTGTGGGGAGGTATTGGCCGGAGGGGACGGAGGTGCAAGGTGGTGATGGGGGGTATTTTGTGTGGGTGAAGTTGGGGGAGGGGTATAATGCCAGGGAGATCGCGGGGATGGCACTGAAGAAGGGTGTGAGGGTTGGTGGAGGGGATGGGTTTGAAGTACCGGTTGTGAAGGGGGTCGGGGAGGAGAATTTTAGGGGATGGGGGGAGAGGTCTTTGAGGTTGTCGGTGTCTTATCTGGGGGAAGAGAAGATTGAGGAGGGTATTAGGGTGCTTGGAGAAGTCATAAAGGAGTGGAAGCAAGGAAATATATGATTTATAGACAGCCCATGATCTTTTTTCATATCAACAGAAAAATATAATATATGGTTTAAAGGTAATTCATGGATCAAAATTTTTGGTCAAGCTTCTCCTATCCAGCTGGTCAGCGGCTGGTTTACGAGACAAATACAGCCTACTATACCCAGCTCAAGCTAAAAGAGCAGACAGTTAAGAGCCGGCGGCATCATCGTGGGATAAATTCTCTGTAGAAAACACCAAAACACCGGCGCTCGTCCCAGAAACTCCAAATTCTATCTATCGTACAGCCCCTCTCACGTCGAATAGATCTCTCTAGACAAATTATTTTGCCCTTTTATCCCTCTTCCCACCCGGCAGAAGTTCTAGATGCCCGGCCTTCTCCGCCAAATTCTTCTCGGTCTTGGCTGTTAGACCGCCAGTGTGTTTCTGTATTTACCAGATTTTTATATTAGCAAAAAAATCTAGCACGGGCGAAGCAAGACGTAGTCGTCGCTTCAAGTGCTTTCGCCACCAGATAGCCCGGAAAATACTATTCTGTATATTCTTTTTTAAAAAAAGGGATACGAACCTTCTTCAGCGCATTCTGCTTTATCAGAATCTGCTTCTTGGGCGCGATTACCCTGTTTCCTTTGCGCGGACCGAGAGCTTGTGGTCTGTTGTAAATTTTTTCATGTTGCATTATGCATTTCTCTTGTTAGACTTTGGTCATGAATGACTGCCTTGACAGTACGATGGCAGCCGTACTCCGACATTTCGACATTTACGTAGGTGAAGAACTAGCTTTGGGGGCGGTTCGCATACCTCTTGGAAGTAGTTGGTTTTGAGAGTTTCTTTGTTCCCTGCGCCATCGATTCGGTGGAGGATTGAGGATGATACGTGGTAAAATTGGAAGTTAGATGGGATGTGGGAAGATGTGTTGGTGTGGTGGTGGTTTTTTTGCACGAAAGAGTTCTTAGTCAACATGTAAGCGAGCTCGCACAAGGAACCGCTTGCGCTGGGGAATTTGAAGCCCGTTCTGATCGAGATGTAGATCGAGATGTAAAGACGTAGGGTATATATATCTTGCTTCTCATATAATACATTAACGCTACATCAACGTGTACATACGATCTAGATACTCGAGATTCAATTTATGAAGGTTTATCATCTTCGACCTTTTCTTCCTTCTCCTTTGCGGGCTCCAGATGCCCCAGAAGCCCTTCTTTGCCAATGTTCATGGCACGCTTAATTTCCATTTCCGTTTCCCGGAGTACTTCTTTCCCTCTTGCTATTTCCTTTCTATTGTAGAAATGTTCTCTACGAACGGCGGCTTCGCGGTCTTCTATTGCCCTTTTCTGCTTTTCAAGGTTGTCTTTCGCTGAAGAGTCTTCACCGGCGTCTTCTGGTAGGGATCTGATGTGGTTCTCCACTATTGGGTCCCTTCTATCCTTTGGAACAACCACGTATCTGATGTCACACTCCACTGAAGGAGGTAAATTCTCGAGACTCGTTCCACGCTTGAGATCCTTTACTGTTTTAAGATACTTTTTCAGATCGTTTTCTCTTGTCTCCACGCTAGTTTTGATCCCTATTTGTCTATTAGTAACCCGTTCCGCCATTTTGATTAGGTCCAGAAGGTACTTACGACTTATGTAGTCCCGATAGTATTTCTCCTTATCCTTCTCTGCCACCTTGATATCCTTCATTGGTCCCTCTTTCTTGAATTTACGCTTAAATTCCGGCCAATATAGCTTCGATGTCGCATTCACCTCTATAAAAGCCAGATACGCAACTCTAGGATCTTTTTTGACTTCCTTCTCCTTCTCCTTCTTTAGAATTGCAATCCGTTCTTGACACCACTCCCCAAACACCTGCTTTCGCAACTTCGTAGTCGGAAGAGCAGTGTACCGTCCGTCTTCTACCAACTTCGGCAACTCACTATCCCATGTACTGTAAGGGCTGACATTTAGATCGTTTAGGAGGTCTTTAAACAGCAGTGCCCCATCCTCCGGAGCTAGATCTTCCGTTTCACCCATATCTTCTTCATCGAGTCCATATTGCGCCGCGATGTCGCCAAGTTGCCACGCTATATCATCTTCTGTGAATTCGACTGGTCCACCGGCTTCCATCCGCATGCGCTTTTCATCATGTTCATCGTCGAAATCCTCGTCATCGTCGTAGTAGTAGTCTCCTTCCTCGCCTTCGACTGGAGCTGAGGCTTGTCGTTTTAAGCCGTGGAGGACGGTCCCTTCGCCGTCGCCTTCTTCCGAGGGTTCGTAGTACTCGGCCGGGTCATCGAATTCCTCGTCGTATTCTTCACCTTCCGCTCCTTGGTTCGCGAGAGCTTCCTCCTGCTCACGTTTTTGGCGGTCCAGGGCGCTTTGCCGTCGACGAGTGCGTTCGCGTTCGCGTTCTTCGTCTAGTGTGAGTTTTTCAAGGGATTCGATCGCGGATTTCAGAGCTTCCGGAGCGTCCCAGAGGGATTCTTTGGTTTCTGGGTTGTGAATAAAGGTATTTCCCTTTTGCGTGGTGACGAAGAGCCATGGTGAGGCGTCGGGGATTGGACGTTTGGTTTTGGGTTTGTCGGGTTTTTCTTGATGACGGGGACGACGAGGGCCCTGACCTTGAAATCCTCCTTGATGATGATACTGTTGCTGATGCTGTTGGTGACGAGGATAGTTAAAGTCGAATTGATTGGGTTGATGGAAGCCTTGGGGATTGAAGTCCTGGGGTGGGTATTGCGGCTGTGGCGCATACGCGGGATCGGCTGGTCGCGTGTAGGTTGATGTTTTAGATTCAGCGTGATAGTAGTAACTGTGGCCTAGCGCGGGAGAAAGTCTGGATGAGTAAATGATATTTGTTAGATATGTTTGGTATGGGAACCATAGGGGATGGGAGAAGAGCACGTACCGGTTGGAGCGCGGTGTTCGGTCCACCCCTTCGGTAGGGGTGGAGGGGGCGCGGGTCTCGGATGATTGGAGGACATTATTGTAGACGGTAACGGTGGTTCGACGGCTACAGAAGCGATTGTTGGAAGCAGCTGTGAGTGGGGTGTTTTGGGAAGGGGAGATGAGGTGGACGCGATGTGGATGAGGATGAGTGGTTGTGGTGTGGATTTGGCGTGACGGCGGATTAGGAAATTTTGGGTCCCAACTTTCTCTTCTGATTTTCGGTTGTCGAAAACGACCACCACTCGTTGTCACTGCAACTTTACAACAGCGCTTTCAACAGGATCCCTCGGGTTCGACGGGGACTATTCGGTTTCGAACGAGAGGATGAGTGTAAGGGGAGTCGGGCGGGTTTTAAGGCTTCGGCCTACCCGGGCTGGCGCTTTGGTGCAGCAGTCACGATGTTTCTCGAGTTCTACTTTGAGGCTTCAGGATCACAAGCCCGAGGAGCCGACAACGCACTTTGGATTCCAAAATGTCGCGGAATCGGCGAAGGAGTCGAAAGGTAATCCATTGCTCTTGGGGCTTATCTTCTAGAATCACTACTAATACACAATGAACATTATAGTCCGAGACGTCTTCAATTCCGTTGCCAAAAACTACGATACAATGAATGATGTTATGTCATTCGGCATTCATAGAATATGGAAAGACCAATTCGTGCAACAGTTAAATCCTGGGAAGAAAAGCATATTTTCGGAACCGATGACCATTCTAGATTTGGCCGGTGGGACGGGAGATATTGCGTTTAGGATGTTAAATCATGCCAGGACGGTTAACGGGGATCCCGAGACGAAGGTTAAGGTTGTCGATATCAACGAGGAGATGTTGAAGGAAGGAATGAGAAGGGCGCATGCACTTGGCTATAGGACTGAGGGGGACAGTACGTATTACTAATATTCAAAGATGAGAGAGACTTTCTGATTTGTGGAGTTAGATGCCCCGATATCTTTTCTCGTGCAGAATGGGTAAGGGAAGATCCCGATGCGGTGTTGAGGCGGCTGCTCTGACATGTGTGTGGGTATAGTGAAACGTTGGAAGCGATTCCGGATAACTCGATAGATCTTTTGACCATTGCATTTGGTATTCGGAAGTAAGTTTCCCTGGGTTGCTATGAGCTATACGAGACTAGAGCCATGGGTCGTTAGCGCTTTGAACCTGAAAACGGATCACTGTGTTTACGGGTCCCGTTTCCTTTTATTCCATCCATTCTTCTTCTCAGCCTCTTCAATTCTATCGAACATTCCGGAACCTCTACTAATACATAACAGCTTCACGAACAAAGAGAAGGCTCTCGAGACAGCCTACCGTGTCCTCAAGAAAGGCGGCGTCTTCTCCTGCCTTGAGTTCTCCAAAGTCGACAACTTTGTTTTGGACCAGATATACCGCCGCTACAGCTTCAGCGTGATCCCGATGATGGGACAGTTGATCGCTGGGGACCGTGATAGCTACCAATACTTGGTCGAGAGTATTGTAAAGGTATAAACCCGTATTCTGTTGTTCTTCTATGACTGTTTTGCTAATATAAACGTTTGTAGTTCCCGAGCCAGAAGGACTTCGCGGGCATGATCCGTGATGCTGAGTTTCAGCTTGCTGGGAAGGGATGGCAGGATCTTACTTTTGGAGTCGCTGCCATTCATACTGGTGTTAAGCTGTAGGGCATGGACGACGGTACGTTGCGATTTTTTGTATATATGATGATATGGGGGGCTTAAGGGCGGTGTAATTTGTACATATAAACTGTAAGTACGCCCCTCCTAGCATGACGGAGAGTATACTGATATCGATGATTTCGATAGATAGACTTATTTCCTCTACGGTACGTTTACGGATCAGACGGGCCATGTTAGTAGACATAGGGGTTACGAGAAAGTTCACAAGCGGGCAACGCGAGCCTTCTGTTGGGGTTTTTCAGATTCGGAACGCTAGCTGAGGACCCCCTCTGAGGTTTTGTGTAACCGTTCTGGTGATCCAACATCGACGACGACACGACAACGCTTTCCGTCACTACCAAATGCCTCTGCTCGATACAGAGAGCCGAGTTTAAATTTATAGTGTCGGCATAGATGCCGATTTCCGAGAGCATCGGTCCACGAGATGTACGCTAGGCTAACGAAGGTAAGTTTCCCTACGCAATCTCATTCGAAAGGCATTTTCTCGTTCTGAGCAGGTGGTTTGGCTAAATCCTGCTTTGGTGTGCTGACAGTAGCGGCATTCTCCTTGGTCCCCGAGCCAAAATATCACATTTGGCTGGAGTAAGAAACACTGAGAATCCGTATGTTGTTCGCAACATGTCATCCCTCCACCGCTAGGCCCCGCAAGGCTCTAAGCAACCAATCCACCCGCTATGTTCCGGTTAACAACTAGAGCAGAATCGACGGGAAATTACCATGCATATGAGATAAAGCTTTCAGAACAATACTATCTAGATCTCAGACCGGCAACTTGTGTATCGATCTGTCGATTGGCGGCCGAGCGGGGCTGCAGCTGGTAACCCAGTTCATCGAACCGCAGCTCCCTATTAGGTAATATTAAGGGTCATGGGCGTCGAATCGGTACCAACTCGAGGGATTTGATCTCCCCGGGTCACATATTCAACGATAAAAGAAATCGACATGACCACACCCTTGACGTTGCATTCCTGCAAAGAGTGGTAAACCAGGTTGGGAGGTGTTTGAGAGGGTGCCACTTACTTTCTTTAACTCCCAGCCTTCATTAATACTCAATACCTTTCCCAAATGCCGAAATACACAAATTGCTCCGTATACCCGCAGACGGTGTCGCAGGCGGTTGGAGAAGTCTCCCATGACCTTCTTTTGTGTTTGTTTTGTTTGAAAATATCTCGAAGGGCTTTTCTCTGATCCTATTGGGCGGGTGTGGTCCTCGACGAGATTATGCGGCGTGCGGGAAAGGGCATCGGTTGGACGAGAGTGCTCGCCAATAAAATTTCTCACGATCATAAATTTAGGAACAGCCACCGCACTAGCTCCGGAAGCTGGGCCACACTTTACCTGGACGACATCATACTTAAAGGACCTAAAGGCATCCACCTCTTTTCGACAAAGTTCGTCGAATTTTTCATCGACGATCGACCACATGTACAGCCGAAATACGGACCGCAGTGGCTAGTTTGGACTGTTTGTGTTGGCAGTGCATGGAACCTCTTCTCCCTGAGACTGCTGCATGCAGATAAGGTAATTATGCTTCGGCCCTTCGGTGAAGGCGGGAGGGCCACGAAAACGAAGAAAGGGAGCAGGCAGCGGGCGGGATAACCCTGCTCCCTCTTCCCTCCCACCTATCGAAGGTCCTCGCTTCTACTAAGCTGTCCCAAAGTTGTCCAGGTGTCCCGTCGGTCCACATAGGAAAAAACCAGCCCAAGCTGCAAAAGGCTTGGCACCCAAATTTCTTCCTCTCGATCGCCAACTCCCATCTGTTTTCCCTCCCATCTTTCCCCTCACTTCTCCGACCTCTTCTCCAGCACCGAAAAATCAGCACAACGGCTGTCTCGCTCGGTCGCTCTACGGACTACAACTTATTTATCATTCACTGAACAGTTCTACGGCTTCATCGTCGTCACTTCGGGGCTCCGTTTGACCCGGCGGCTCCTGCTTCCCGTCTGGTGCTCGGACCAGCTCTATTTTTAAAAGCAGCGCAAGACCTCCGGCGTCTAATTTTTCTCACCATCTTATCACCCAACTACTACCCCTAACAGTCTGGACGGCCGCAGCCGCTTAAGGTTTTGATCGGTTTTGCCATTAAATCAACTATTTACAATGCCAGAAAACAATCAGAAGATACTAAAAGGGGACCAGGCAATTTCTTATCAAGCGCCGTGCTTCTCCTCCCTGGGTTGGTCGAACAATCCGGTCGCCAGCTCGAACCTCCGAGTCCTCAGCAGGTGCCACAGCCCTACTGTGCCTCCGCAAAGCTGAGAGCACCCCGGAAGTAACCGCGAAAGGGAACCCGACAAAAATGAAACATGATTTTTTCTCCAACTCGACGCTAAACAAAACTCTACACAAAACAAAGGTAGTGTTAAGGATAATGGCAGGCAGACAAGGCAGACAGAATGCATGGGCAAAGGAAATTCGTTATCATCCATTGGTCCGTCTACTCGGCGGTTTTGCGGGTGTGAAAAATTTTCGCTGAAATGAGGGGGAAAAACATAACGCCAAAAACGACGGCCTCTGAGCGCTTCGCAACGCATCGTTTTTCAGCCGATGCTCCTGAGTTTAGCCGCCTTTTGCGCATGGAGCTCGAATATCTCGTTCTGGTAGATTTGGATGTTTGTTTGCTCGTTCTCGGTGGAGACCGGGTTTCGCCCTTCGGCTAACCAGCGTCCGACCTTCTCCTTGGAAGCGAGGAGCTTCCTGGTGGCAACATCGATTCTGTTACAGATGGCGCACTTGCCCGGCTTGTTGAACGACTCATAGATGAGTCTCATACCGCAGGTTTCGCCAGTTCGGTACTCCTTAGCGCAGTGCTGTCTGAAACGGCCCCATTTGAAGCACTGGCAGTCCTTGAAGATGGTCTGGTCGTAGAAGCACATTGTGGCTGGGGTGGGGGCTTTTTAAGATGACTTGCGTCTCTTTAAGCGACTTTGGAGGATAGGGCTGTTGGCCTGTGCGTACCCGGCTGTTTGCTTCGGTATACGCTGAGATATGTTTCAAGAAGAGAAGGGTCTTCAAGAAACAGGAGAGGAAAAACAAGAAGTTTGAAGATGAAGAAGATGCCTTTCAGTAAGGACTGGATGAAGAGATGTCGGTGAGTGATGATTGCTTTGCTTTGGAGCTGATGCTGATGATGATGAGAAAGAGGATATCTTCGAGGGTGAAAAGGGATCTATTTATGCCTTCTCGACGGGCTTCCAAAGCCTAGCATCTCGAGAAGACGGGACCGGGTCCAGTTGCTCTCCTGTCGAGCTCGGGAGGGTGGAATTGTGGATGCCTCCACCGATGTTTCCTTTTGGCACTAACAATTGAATTTCTGTCACATTTGATAACAGAATTCATGCAAAGCAGAGTTCCGGCCATGATGGTCAGCATACTTTTTCAACAGGATCCCTGTCAATATCAGACCTACCCCGACGGACTTCTCGTTTCGAAAGGACGCCTCCCCTCCATCCTCGACTCGCGCCCCTCCATGCGAAGGCCTCGAAGGTGCAGATCCAAGTTTTCCGTTGCTGTTGGAGTTGAACAAAATCCCTCAGTTGGATTGTCCAGATCATGCATCGGATACACCGGCTGTCCAAGGAAGAGAAAGGAGGTTGTCTTGCTTGTCGAAGGCTACTCATGCACGGAGATGGCAAATCCTTGACGCTTTCCACTCACGTGCTTTATACGGATACACGTTTCGATCCGACTTTATGCAACTACTCCAAGACATCCTGGTGGAACCCCTTCCTACTGGACATATGTCTCCATCGATAACGGGTCCGCCTCCTTCTCGTACTCACGAGACTTTGGATCAAGGGTTATATCCGAAACTAGTGTGGATGGCGATGGGTGAAAGGATTGCATGAGAGACGGCTGGGCAGGACGGCATATCAACCTCCCCGGTCCTGCAACAGGAAATCTCTGTTATTGTCATGGATCATCGATGAGCTGTTGCACCAATTGCTCAATTGTCTGACGATCGGAGGCGTCCAGTTTGTGACGGGCCTTGTTCATCAAAGTTTTTCAGAACCTTGTTCGCCGTTCATGGACTTCTTTTTTGACGCAAGATGGGGGGGAAGCCTACTGGGATGTTGCATCGCGAATGCATCCTCTGGACCGAGCGATATTGTCTTGGAATTCTGATTATTCCTACCTCCTCGGCACGAGTTATCTGCATCTCGAGTCACAGGACTTTGTGAGCTATCGAGGCTACAACATAGCCCGGCCCAGGAGGCGTCGTATTTGCATGTTTTGAGCAAGTTGCATTTACGAGAGTTCGTTCGGATTTCAGCTGACGAAATTAGATACCAACATCGACGCTTGGACGAAACGTTATACCTTCAATGACATACACGGCAATCGATACATCCCTCCAAGGAAGCCAGCCCCGCTCGCAGGCCTCTCGATGAGATGATCATTGAGGAGGTTGACGTGGCGGTCGTCGATTCGATACGCTTGCTGCCGGCCGCTTTTTTTCTGTTATTTATTTTTTTCATCGATTTTAATGTTTCGGGCTATGCTGCACGGGAAGCGGAACCTATTTTTCTCACTCACTTTTTTTCCTCTAACAAGAAAAAAAGGTTCTATTATCCGTTCGATTTTGGAGTTATGGAGCTCACTTTTTTTTTTCAAGCAAACTTAACTTCAGGCCAATTGATTTCGCAACGCAAGAATAAGACACGGGTTATATCCCATTGGAGGAGAATTGATCAACTCAAATCTCGATCGTTACTGGGAAGGCATTACACCAAGAGGAGACAATGTACTTGGGAAGGGTGGCAACTGGATTGGTGTGCAAAGGTGCAATGATCCTGTCATTGTATTTCCTTTTTCCTTGTTGCTTTTGGGGCCATGGCCTTCTGAACCGGCTTTCTCCTCACTTGCTAGTGGACACGACACCATCAGGATATATTCTCTCTCCCTTTTTTTTTTCTTTTCTTATTTTTGGCCTAGACGAGGGGGGGGACTAATCTGCCACATGCAGAAAATCTTTTCAGAGCATACGATTTGCTCGCGGAGGTCAGGGAAGGGTAGGGGTCAGAAAGATGGCTGGAAGCCTGGCTGCTGCTCGAGACGTTGTTTCTTCCTGAGGACATACGAATGTACATATCTTGGACCGAACCGTTTTAGTTTTTTCCATTAGACTACCCCCAACAATCAAGAAACATGCCGACCTGACCCGATATGACCTGCAACGGACGGGGTTCTCTCGAGGGACCTCTTGCTTCGAAGTCCAGCGTCCAGCCCGGAGGACGTCCCGGATACAGGACGGAGGCAGATCCTCCATCGTAGCCATCGCGGAAGTATCAATTGCTGTATTTATTTGCTACGGGTTTTTATACGCTCTAAGAAATTTTTAATTTGGCTACAACCCCAACTACCTATATTTGGACTCACGGGATTTCGTTTACACCGAAACCCAGAGTTCCAGTGCCCCAAACAAGGATGGACCGGTCACGTTTTTGGGTACCAACAACTCACATGAGTTGATGGCGGACGCAGAACACGCTTGGGCAGCTTTTAGTCAATGTACTAGACGGCGATTTTGGGCGGAGGCACTTCACGTGAGTGTGGTGTTGGGCGGCCAGGGTGTCGATTGGTCTGCAAAGTTTGTGTGCTCTGCTTGCTTGTGCTTGCTTTATGTCTGATCTGCCTCCCCCCATCTTGGGGTTCGGCCTTAGCTATTGGTGGCTAAAGGGTACATCTGGTGTTCGGAGCTAGCAGGGCAGAAGCCTATGCGAATCGAATAGCTAAAAGAGAGAGCAGGAGCAGGCCGGGGCATGTTCGGCGGTGGAACGAAGCTGAGTAACCCTCGCATTGGACGATGCAGCAGGCGTTCGATGTGATAGTTCCTGCTCTGGCGGAAAAGAAAAAGGTAAAAGCAAATGGGGAACTGGGACAGGATAGGACAGTGTAGGAGAAGGGAAAGCCAGACGAGGCTGACTCTTCTCTAGCTCAGCCAGTTAGCCGGAACCTTGGGAAGAAAACTTGGGGGTGTTTTCCGGAGAGCTTTGAGCTAGCATCTGCCTGAGGTCCCGCCGTCGAGTAAGAAGAGCGAGCGAGCGAGAAGGGAAGGGTGGAAGGGAAGGAAAGAGCTAGGAAAAGTAAGAAATTTCTGAATGTCTCCAAAAGAGATCCACCCATCCATGCAAATACTGCATGAACTAGTACAGTTCTCCCTATCAGTGAATTAAGAAGGTGGGGAAGTACTGTCGGTCAAGTACCTGGAGACGTATCGTGAGGGGGCGCAAAATGTGAGACCGGTGGTGCTGTTGTACAGACCAGGACCGGCATGGTCGACCTTCATATAAAAACTGTCACCGGCCGGAGCCATGGCGAGGACGGGGCAGAGGAGGATCCGGATTCGAGGGCAAGAGCCTCTCCCCCTCTATTTGTTTATCTGTTTTATATCAAAGGGCTGGGGAAATGCAGAAAAGCGAGCTGTCAATGATGCAGTCCTGCGGCACGGGCTCTGCTATCCTATGCTATTCTCTCTACAGACGGAAGTCGAGCAGGGGAACTGGGGATGGCCCAAGATGGAGGAACATTTCCAATCTCTGCCGCTTTAGGAGAAGCTTTGGGCATGTATTCGTTGTCACTTTTTGACTAATTACGAAAGAGCATATGCAATCCAATCAATGGGAGACGAAGGAAGGGGAAAATGGAGGGGGGTGATGTTCGTTCGTTCGTTCGAGAGTACGTACCGTCGATTTCGTTCCATGCTGCTCGGATATTATCCCCTCGAGAAGGGCTGTTATCACAGGTTTTTCGGAACATATTCCTAGCTCAGACCAGCTGCCGGCCAAGCTTCTCGATCTATTCCACCTCCTGAGAAAAATGGGGCTGGTCCCAACCTGCCGGAACAGAACTGAGCTTGGTGTTATACGTTATGACTTATCTCCCGCGCGGAGGTGAGATAATGGGCGGAACACGAACAACGGATTCCCATTGAGCTCTTTCCGCCCCCTAGCTCCATTATTAATTGCTTCCCCGAGTAATAGTAAACTTGGAAAATAGGGCGTTTCAGGTGCGCGAGTAGTCGCAGAAAGCAAACATCGATGCGAGCGTGTGCAACAGCTAGCCGGTGGGATGATTGCGAGAGTTATGCTGTTGATGTTCACCGCGGCCAGACCGGAACCAACCAATGGAACTGTTCAGCCCGTAGAGTTTTTTTATGTTACCAACTCTGGAGCTAGTTCGGGGTTATATAAAACTGCTAATATGATCATATCACTAGTAGCTGACCGGCCTTCCTCTGCATACAGACAACGATATCCAACAGGCTCAGGCGCCAATTGTTGCAAACTATAACAAGTTCAATTGCCTTTAGTCCACGAAGCAGCAATCACCGACCATGTTGATAATACGTAGTCGTGTCTCATATAAGGGTTTCTAAGGTGGAACAAGTGTAGTCCAGGTCTCCAACATCCAAAGCTGTCTAGCAGCCCAGGCTAGTCGCGCTGAATTGTCAAACCGTACATGACAGGCTAGCCCGCTTCAATTCATCCTCTATCAACACTTTTCCGTCTTCTTTGCTGTTCAGTCAGGCAGAGAAGCTAATAGTCCTTTCAAGTTAGTAAATTGATTTAGCCGCGGGGGCTTTTTTCGTTGATTTTGAACTCTGTTCCTCGTTGAAGGCAGAAAAAACAGGCAGGAGACTCGAGACTTCTCGTGTTCATCCGCTCAGGATCGCGGATGCCCTTTTGGAGTTGTTGCAATTTTCTCCTGTCGCAATTCTGAGCTCCATTAGCCGCCTGAAATTATGATATATCGTAAAAAAGAAATTAAAGGCGAAGGAACTATATCAAGTATTTTTCTATTTTTTGCGGGAAGGCTCACTATTGCAAAAAGAAAGCCTGAGCGGGTCCAAAGCAGTTAGTGTCTGGGCAAGAACGACAACTTCGGATCGCACTAGTAACCTCAATTCCCATATCGTCGTCACATGATTTGCATTTGTTACATGTTACCGGTCCTTTTGCGTTGCGGCGGTGGTCTCGAAGAACTTCATGGAATAAATATATCTCGACCGTCTGCCGTGTCAGTCACCTGATCGATTTGAGCGATATTCGGCTCATTTGCTCCAGAGACCTTGGATATCAGAGGCCCGGGTTGCATATTGCATGCAGCGTACATTAATTGTTGGAACGTTCGAATATAGAATTCGAACCGCCTCGTTTTTTGCGCCGGAGCGACATCATTCTCGAACAAAAGTTTCCTCGGGAAGTTCAAAAGAGCTCACATAATCTGACTAACCAGTTGCTATTATTATGAGAAAAGTGATATAGAATTGCACTGACCAGCTGACCAGCTGTCAGGATGCTAGGGCTACTGTGCAGCGAAATGTCGACATCTATCGGAAACGAACTAGGAATATGTTTTGCAGCTTCCGGCACCCCAGCTAGTTGATCCAATTTCAATGGCAGGCATCGACTTGCTTATTCGCGATGATTTGAGCGACGTATGTCCGTGGCTTCAAGTTGCATATGTGCGCATACACGACGGTCAAGGATCAGGCTTTTTGGGAAATCATTCTGAAAAGAGCCTATTGTCGACGTCTCGTCACGGATGCTTTCTAGGAAAGGAGATTGTAATATGATATGATACGATCCCCTTGTTCTCCTTTGCTTTCCTCATATATCATACGGAATCGTTACGGTAGGATCATGTACAGGTGGAGCTGCAAAGAAGGCGCAGAGCCGACAGCAGAAGCCTGCACGGATTCCCAAAAATCCATAAATTGCAAGGGACACTGCAGTACAGTGCGTCTCCCCATAACTTCAGATGGATAGCCTGATCGAGATGGATACTCAGATTCAATATAGGTGGCAAGGTCGGTGGGCTCTGAGCTATGAGCAAACCTCGTATACTATAGCTCCACTTGGATATTCGTTTGCCAACGAAGCCCGCCGGCGTTCGTTGGGACCTGGCCGCTGATGTTGGATGACAGGTGATATTGGAGCTACCAGCTTACTCTGCGTAGTCTAGCTCTGCGAGATGTACCGGGCTGGGGACGAGTGAAAGGGATCGCACAACGCCCAGTTCTCGCCCTGGCTGACCTGCATGGCCTGGACGGGTGCATATGTGTGTGACTAAATGTCAACATATTGAACATTCGCCTTGTGCCGTCTGCCAAAGGTAGAAGGAATCTGATAGAAACCTTGCTCGCAATATGGACTAAGATATCACTGTGTTTTTGCCTTTTGTTCATGCAACAGCTTTGATCGAACGTACATGAAAAGAAACGTGGAAGAAAAAGTTTCTTCCAACGAAAAAAAAGAAAACCGGTCTCCGTAAAAACGATGAACCGCTTTTTTCCCTCTTATCAAACATCTAGGCTAGGCGGGAAAGTCAAAGAGCGGCAGCTAGTGACAAGAGACAGCGCTGTACCATCTGTACATTTAGCCAACATTCCATGAGGATGCGGGTCATTGTCAAGGTATCCTCTCTCGGGCAGCGGACAGGCTTCCGAGACAATGCGATCTGGAGCGCATGGACCTTGGCCGTCCATAATTTCGACCTGCTTTCCGTTCACTGGACTCTCGTAGCTTACCTTTTCCGGCAAGTTAATTCGCACTTTTTGCTCATCCGAGGGGCGAGGCGTGATACCCTCTTGGTGACGTGTCAGTGGATATTCATTTCCGTTTGCTCAAACGATACTCCGGACCCAGTAAGACGGGTGATCTATTCTAGGGCAGGGGGAAGGGAAATCTCGAAGGCAAAAAAAGGCTCGAACTCTTCATTTTTTACTGCGGCATTAAGCTCTTGTGGTAAAGGAGCTAGTCAATGCATGCGGAGTTGCAGTAGTCACTCTCCACGAGCTCGATACGCAAGTAATGTCCCTTGCCGGATCGCCTGGTTTCTTTTTTGCCTTTATGTTTGGAAAATCAGCGAGGTGGGGAGGGGCTTGTTCATGCCGTGTACCCCTCCTCTCTCCAATACGTGGTATGCAAGGATGTGACTGGGGGCGTGGGTGGAAAGAGGTACAGGCAACAGTTCCTTCGACGGAGGGAGCTGGGTTTGCGTGTACCCCATGAAAGGGGATCGATCCTACCACCGCCGTCGCTTCACATTCAAGTGACTCCTTCTCTTCTCTTCCCTTCCACATGTAAGCTACACGCTGGAATAAACCGTCCTGAACGGCCTGATTCTTTCTGTGTTTCAATGGCTATGCTGTTCTCTATAGATCCTCAATCTTATCGGCTTATCACTTGATATCGTTTACCGAAACAATGGGGGGTAATACGCATGAATTAGCGGGCAAGGCTGGAAGAGCTCAAGGCAAGTGTAACCTATCCGGCCCGCCATATCTTGCCGCGGGGAGGGCACGAAAAAAAACCTCTTGCGGGTTCGGAAATCTCTAAAGCGACAGGTCTTTGAAACCACCGAAGTAGGCATATCCATGATAGTTTTTCCTTAATGACATAGCAAGTAATACTAACCTCGAGACAAAAATCCTGCAGGCTTTGAAACCCCATTTCGCGGTCATACAGCATAACATCTCATCGCTCGTATTTCTGCCGAGATGTCCCTCGGCTATGTATGACAGACGGCTTTGCATAGCCAAAAAGTCTATGCGTATCGGGAGCACAGTGCATGTTGACATGGTTTTCATCGACCCGGCCTGTCAAATTCAAAACACTCGATGAGTCGGACCGTAGACTCGGAGCCGCTGCATTACCCCTTTCAGCTCATGTGAGCCTGCGGCATTAAATCCACGGATATCGGTACATATCTCGCCTGCTCCCGAGATTTATGCATTTTGCATTGACAGATGCAATGCCTGGTTTTGTTTTTTAAAACGTCGTTCGCTCGATTTCAATCTGTGGAGACAGAATATTTAAAGTCCCGTCGTCTGCTGTTGCATTTTCGAAGCAGCCGAGTTGCTAGCCAGCCCCCAATATTTTCTATTCTTAGGCAAAACCCCTTCACCAAAAACGAGAGACCTCCGGAACGCTAAGATAACTTTAAATTTTAAATCATTTGCCGCTCAGGTACCGATCCGCCCCCTCTCTTTCATTACCAGGAAAATGACGGTTAGCTAACCTTTTCGAAATCCCGCTAGGAAAGGCAAGCCTGGATGCGTTACCCACGATGGAACACTATGCAAGAAATGCATATGTTTGAACTGACGTTGGACCGGTGAACGTCAAACAACTCCCGCGCGGAGAACCAATTTTGGTGGGCTTAATTTACCGTTAGCGCCGGACTGTCTCAGGAGGGTGTGCGGCGGCGCCTAACGAAAATCCCGGTCCCATAAACCCGGTTCATTGTTCACGGAGGGGGCCACCGGCCACGCTTGTCTAGGGTGGAGGCTGCAGGTGGTGTTCGGACGTCATGTCGCCCGCTGAGGCTGGGGAGGGGGGCGTGGGGAGTGGCTAGCCTCTGTCTGGTGCGGAGGTGGGAACCACTCGGAGGAGACGGGGGATACGCCCCGCAGGCTTTGCCATGTGGAGCATTTCTATGAGAGGTGGTGTGCAGCAGCACATGCATTGCTTACATCAGAAATCTTAATATATGGTGGGAGTTTCTGGTAACGAGACTGCGTGAGAGTGTGGATGCGGCTTGGCGGGGTGTGGATGAGTTGTTCGTATATACGTCTCTACATGCTCTCCAGACGAATTTCCGTGGGAAATTTGGTTTCTGTGAGCTGAGGCGGGTATTCGGGGGGCGTTTTAGGGTAATACTAGCTCGTGGTTGGCTAAAAAATGGGATTGTCGTGGTATATTGGCTTGTGAAAATCTCTATACTTCGGTGCGGAGGGGCTACAATACCCCGCAGAACTAAAACCATTGAGGGGTCGAATGTTTAGTCAAGTATCAAATTTTTATATCGAATTTGGACGTTTAGCGAGCAGCTTAGGCATATGATAAGGTCATGGGGTAAACTAGGATATTTTGGTTCGCCAACGTGACCAATCGTCCGCCATGTTTAAGGAGCCCGGAACCAAGATGTGCTGAAGAATGAGACATCTACGCGTGCAAAGACCTTATATGGTTGCCCAATCCTAAGGGATAGGGCTTGCTTGAATTCTTCATACCCCTCAGTTGTTTCTTAAATTCGGAATTGTCCGTCCTTGTACCAAAAGGTTGAGCATTTGCTCCTTTAGATGGTAATATCTATCTACAACATCAAGGAATCTAATCCTCTGTTGCCTTCTCCTCCTTTCCTAATCCGTGCTTCTTTAACAGGACATCTATTTCCTCAGCACTCCAGATATTGAGATATATTTTCCCATCCCTTTGACCTACCGTAGCAAACTCCACTATAGAAGGGTTAGCCTATAAACGCCGGTATAACCATCCCGAACTGAGAAAAGGGGAACATACATTTTTCACTCGACAGCGTCGTGCTATCCATGGTCCTGCTCAAAACTTTGACGGCGATCTCACATGCCTCCTCCAAGTTACAATCCTCCTTGTAGTCCTGTTTCAACAGACTCTGCGCACTGGCATTGTTGGCTCCGGCGCTGGTTGCTTTCCAGCCACCATAGTTGCCCGAAGGATTCGAGAGGTATAGCTGGAAGTTCCTTAACGAGTCGTAACCGGCGTAGATGAACGAAACACCGAAGGGTCTCAGACCTATATCCGAGTATTAGTCAGTATGGGGACATATACTGTTATCTGGACGATACTCTACGAACCTCCGTGCTGTGTGTATCCCTGCTTCAAATCACATAGCCTTTTCACTAGTTGTTCACAGGGGATTTCCTCGTCGTATGTTCGGAGATAATTCTGAGCGGTTTGACGGGCATAGTTGATGAGGATATTGGCATCGGCGGTCATTCCGGCGACGGCACAGATCATGTTACTAATACGGTGTACGATATTAGCTCCATCTACTGCTTTCCAGGTATCTCTACAGACACTAAGAGAAGATGATATAGCGTACTCGTTCAAGATGTACAGCTTCTCGGCTGACGAATCCTGTTCCAACAGCTTGCTTGTGACCTTCCGTTCGGCGGCGAGGACGATACCGTCGGTGGCTAGGATACCGATTGCCGTCCCAGCATGTGAGATGGCTTCTAAGGCATATTCAACTTGGTAAAGACGACCTTCCGGGGAGAAGATAGTTGTCTACGATGTCTACCATTAGCTCGGGGCCCAGGGAGAGTAGAGAAAGGTGGTAGCTTGCGTACTCGTGAATCGTAGCGTCTCGACATCTTGGGCTACCGGAGGAGCAGGAATTTGTATGTCGGTATCGTAGAGAGGTAGAAAGTATCGAATGCCAATGCGTGAAGGTCGTCACAAGTGAAGATACGAAGCTATGGGTGCTGGCAGGAAAGGTGGGATACGCGTCAAGGTTCAGGTTGGGTTGCGAAGCTGTCAGGTGGAGTGAGGCTGGTGCCAACTGTGGCTGGTGGCTTAATCAATTCAATGTTGTGGCGCGGCGTCGCTTGGGGAAAAAAGTTGTCGCTAACGTGCAAAAGTTTTGATCATCACCAACCACCATCACGAGTTTTTACATTCACCACCGCCCCGATGCCGTCTACTCACAACGTCGAGAAGCCGTGGGATACGGAAGATATTGATAAATGGAAGGTAGCGATACACCTTGACCCCATTTTTACTTTTGACAGCGAATTCAGAGGGCTAAAGTACACCTACTCGGCGGCGTAGATCGACGAGTTCAAACCCGAGGATAACAAAGGGGGCGCCTTCCTCCAAGAATCGGATTTCAAAGTCCTATTTCCACGGTATCGCGAGCAGTACCTTCGCGAAGCCTGGCCATTGATCACTCGGACCCTTTCGAAATATGGAATAAACGCGATTCTCGATGTGGTGGAAGGCAGCATGACAGTCAAGACCACAAGGAAAACGTTCGACCCCGCTGCGATCTTAAACGCCCGGGATTTGATCAAACTGTTGGCGAGATCGGTGCCTGCGCCTCAGGTATGTTGGAACATTCCAACGTTCACCGATAGTTCATACTGATACACCATCTCAGGCCGTTAAAATTCTTGAGGACGATGTCGCATGCGATATAATTAAAATTGGCTCACTAGTACCGAACCGGCAAAAGTTCGCGAAAAGACGGCAGAGAATGGTTGGACCGAATGGATCAACGTTGAAGGCGTTGGAGCTTCTTACCGGGTGCTACATTCTGGTCCAGGGAACGACTGTCAGTGCCATGGGCGGCTATAAGGGACTCAAGGAAATCAGGCGTGTCGTCGAGGACTGCATGAAAAATATCCATCCGATATATCACATTAAGGTTGGAAATCCCGGGGAGATCACGCTAGGTAGCGCATGCTGATGTCAGTTGTAGGAGCTTATGATCAAACGAGAGCTTGCAAAGGACCCTGCATTAGCCAACGAGAGCTGGGACCGGTTTCTCCCGCAGTTCAAAAAGAAAACGCTCTCCAAACGACGGAAGCCGTTCAAGGTCACGGACAAATCTAGGAAGGTCTACACGGTACGTAGTCGTCTACCAAACTTACGACGACGACCAATGATAGCTAATTCTGTTGAAAGCCCTTCCCGCCCGCCCAAGAGAAATCTAAAGTCGATCTCCAAATCGAATCTGGAGAGTATTTCCTCTCCAAGCCCCAGAAAGAGCAGGCGGCAGCTGAAAAGAAGGAAGAAGCGCAACGTGAAAAGAAGGAGCAGAGGAGGAAAGAGCGCGAGCAGGACTTTGTACCACCAGAAGAAATCAACTTCAAAGAAAAGAAGGCCAAGAAACGGAAGGATAACGACGACGAAGCGAGCTCGGGCGGCAAGGAGCGAAAGTCGAAAAAGGACAGGAAAAAGAAAGACAGGGGCGGTAGCGACACGGAAATGTTGGATGGTTGAAAAGCTCAGATGACAGATTCAGACGGGCTTTTTCTGGAGGCATATTTGGCGTTCTGGTATCGATGGCATTTTTCTCGCACATCTGCACTGCTTAGCGCTTTGCACTGTACTATACATACTATTTTCTTCCCATCTGCCCAAATCCCACTCTCAGCCAGCGTGGGATTTCGGATTCATTTTTGGCGTGGCCGTCTTGTTGCGGAGTGTTTCCTTTGGACTAAACCCCTCGGCCAGCAGATTGCGAGACTGTCGGCAAGCCCCCTGCAGTAGTTGCTAACCAACACAGGAGGCTGCTAAAACCGGTCACAACAGTTGATAGCTGATACCCCTCTTCTGTTGCTGACATCAGTTCGAAAAGCGATTGCGTACGCGTATCCAGGCCAGGGGATGACCTAAGCGGAAGAATGCTGGGGGGGCAACATATGGGCGATTCGATCTGGGCTCGGAGATAGAACCGAGATCTCATGCTGGGCGGTCTCGGGAATATGGAAGCGGAGGAGTTCAAATGCAGGTCCGTTCACACTGCAGAGAACCAGACCGAACCCTGGAGGAGAGAGGTTTTTCTGACTGGAGAAAAGTTCTTCCCGTCCCAAGGCGCATCCAAACGAGAACGAAAACGTGCTCTGCCTTGTGGTGAATCCCAATCGCATTCTGCCAGGGCATGCAGGTACCGCACCTTAGCCCGAAAATTTTGTCACGTCGAGGGATATTCATTGGCCCGCCCGGACAAGGAAGACCGCGGAGGCTGAGGGCGTGAGCCAATGCATGGCTGCAACCTGAGTCGAAAAGGGGCACCACCTGGCTCCAACCACACCACGACAACAGATTCTCAGGTGTCCGAGCCCTCCCTTGGGATGACCTCTTAAAGGGGATCGTTCTCCCGGCACCGTGTGATATTTATTTGTTTCTCTTCCTCCTCCACGGTTTGATCTGGTCCGATCTGATCCCCACCATTCCGCTCCTTCTCAGTTTTGAGATACGTTCTCATTCCTTTTTGCCCATACGCTCCTTATTGGTTTCATCTCGATCAACGTCAGAGACGTCGAGTTCAGCGTTCGACCGATACCAGGATATCTGTCATTCCTTAAGTGTTAGCGCTTGATGCACCTCAGCACCCTCTCTAATCTATAAAACTATTCCGAGTATTACCGTTACCAAAAAGTGTACCTGCATTGTCTCCATATCTCGCTATCGCATCAATCACATCGAATCACATCACATCACGTCACCTCGCATCGCATTGCATCGTAATCAAAAATGAAGGGACTCTTCCAGACTTCTCTGGCCCTCGCCGCCATTTCCACTGTCCTCGCAACGCCATTGGCGCGTGGCAGGCACATGCACATGCATCGTCGTCACCATGAGCATCATGAGAAGCGAGCCTTGGTCGTCATCACCAAAACCCAAGAGGTCGTCGAGATCGAATACATCTACTCGACTGTCTATGTCGACCCTGCGACCATAGCTGAAGTCCCTCCGACCTCTGTGGAACCGATCTCTTCCACTGAGATTTCTACCACTTCAACCTCTACTACCTCAACTTCTACCACATCGACCACGTCTACCACGTCTACCACGTCTACATCTGAACTGCCACCGCCACCACCACCTCCACCAACCTCGACTTCTGAGACTAGCACTTCATTCTCGACCCCGAGTCTCCCAACCGAGGTTATCCCAGTCGTTGTTCCACCACCTCCACCGACCACCTCAACCACGCCCACCCCTGAACCAACGCCCACTCCTGAGCCCACTCCAGAGCCTATCCCGGTTCCACCACCCGTACCAGAGCCACAGTCTGTCGCTTCCGATCCGGTTGTGGTCCCCCCAGTTGAAACCGCTCCTCCTACAAGCGGAGGAACCAGTGGAGCCGGCGGCGGCGAGATTTTCCATGGTGAAGGTACATACTATGACTGTGGTCTTGGGTCTTGCGGTCTCGAAAACACCAACGACGACTACGTTGTTGCCATGAGCAAGCTCAGGATGGCACCATTGGACGGTGGAAATCCAAACAACAACCCCCTCTGCGGTCAGAAGGTCCGTGTTTTCAGCGATATGGCACCCGAAGGTGTTGTCTTCACCGTCATGGACAAGTGCCCTGGATGCGTAAGTTATTTACCTAATATTCGATCATTTAACAATAATACATATGCTAACAAATCATTACAGCCTGGTGAAAGCGACTTGGATATCTGCAGAGGACCTTTCTTGAAGCATCTTGGAACAGAAGCACAAGGTCGTATCAACCTCTGGTGGCAGTGGGAGAAATAAATGCGCACTCTGCGTATTTACTTACCTCTCTCCTAGCATGATTCGATTCATATATTCTTTGAATTCGTTTCATGCCGACAAAATATCATGACGCCATCTTATGAGCTTACGACGAACAATTGCGCTTTGTTTCCCCCCCATCATCCCCTGTTTTTATCATTACTAGATTCCCCGATGGATTCGGCGTTTTTTTGGATATGTGGATACTCCTTCCCTTTTTTACTTTTTCATCTGATACACAAATTTCGCTTCATACCCCTGCCGGATGTTGGATCGGGCAACTGGATATGCTCGAACCTGACATTGAGACATGGATTTTTATTCCTATTTGGGACATCCTGGAATGGTGTCTCAGGGATATTTGTATTATAACCTCAATCCAAAAGCTGCACACAAACGTTGCAACCTGAATTAACTAGAACATTTGGAATGTGATGCCGCGGTTCTGGAAGACAGTTTTCTGCCACGTAGATGAAGGCGGCTAGGTTTATAAGGATGAGATAGATACGCATAACATCCAACCGCAACAATGATTCAGAGCCTTGGACAACTTGTTGCTACGTGCCAGATGAAACCGCAACTGTTGTCTTCAAGGATACTCGCTGGCTGCCTATACAATCAGCTCACCAACATCCAAGGGACCTTGTCCCCTCGCCTATTCCCGGCCTTTCGCCTTTTTGCCCTGCTCTCTTGTGACCTGGGCTCGTCGTCACCCCGGCTGGATGCGAGAATATATACCATGTGTAACTTCTAATCACAGGGTTTAGGAACCGCCATAGTAGCAGAGTTATTTTATGCCACCCCGGTTAGGCCTCGGTACTCAGACTTTGTTATAATATTATCAAACACTTGAGTTATGGATTTTTCAGTTTTGAACTTTTGACTGAAGTTATACTCGATGCCTGGGATATGCAAACTAGGAAATGGGAAGAAATATATTGCCACCAAGTGACCAAAAGAGCTGAAAGTCAATACGCAACCCTAAAATGTGAATCTCAACATTTACCTCGACTGAGGGTACGAGACCAGACTGGGCCAAACCTTCCAAAACCTGGTTTGAACTATCATAACCGCCTCTACAGCCCTTTCTACTACCCCTATACATCTTTTTGGTCTCTGATAGGTGATAGGATATTTTAAGAAGGCAGCCCACTTGCGATATAACTAGGCAGTTGTTAAGGTGTCTACCAGTGAGGGCCTGCACAGCAACCAACTCTGCACCCGGTGCAATTTCACACTATTTTGTCCCTACAAACTTCGCTGCCCCGGTTCCACTGAAAAACTTTTGGGGGAAACCATCCTGTATGTTGGTTCTTTGGCGTGCTAAAGCGTACTTCAAACTCGGTAGAGGGTGGTTTGGAACCTTTGAGAAGGACGGAATCATAAACCCTAAGGATGGGGTCTTTGATTTTAATCAATGGAGAAATATACTATCAATTGATCAATCGATTACTTGTGATCTCGTACGCAGTTTGCATATGGGGTTTCTCAAACTAGAAGTGTAAATACACACTCACATGGGAGTCAGTCAAAGGAGTTTGGGAAACCTAGTGGCTTACCTGTAACCTTAAATTTTTCTTTGGGCAATCTATTTCGTCGCTGTACAATAGCACTGTCCCCAGAAGAATTCTAAAGTATCTAAAAGTTTTCCCACCGTTGCGTGGATTCCGGTACGCTGGTAGTTATACTCGAGTTCGAAGTAGGTCCTGTCTCTTCCTACAGGCCTACGCGAAGCATTACAACTACTCCTGTTGCTGCTGCCCTGCCCACAGGTGGGTTCAAGGGTTGAATTCACGCTCTTATGGAAAGTAATGTTCTTTGAATCGTCCTTTCTTCTTTCCAGCAACTCTGTGGATACCATCTCAAAAGTTTTAGAAGCACGAAATAAAGCAAAAGGTGGTGAATAAGATAGAGCGCTGCCTCGAGCAGCGAGTGATACACCCCCTAGCTTCGGGATTTGCAAAGTATTGGCCGCCGGCTCATCGCGGAAATCAATTCCCTCTATACATGAATATACCCGTAAGGCTTAGCATGGAGTTATAGATGACAAGGTAACATATAACAACAGTGTCATAAAAGCTCACAGCCGGCTTACGTGATAAGTCACAAAGCACGCAAATTCACAGTAATTTGAGAGAACTCGGCCGCAGGCCACCACCAGTTGCCTCTGTTAGTCGTATACGCCCACGCCGCACAAACTGGCCTTCACTAAACTGCGCACAAGCCTCGAGGCCCGGGTCCTGTGGCGGGGACGTTTCTGTGCAGCTGTGGTATTTTGTGCGTTGCGTGATGTTAGACCAAGCCCCATCCCTGCAGTCGACCAATGCAAAGATGGAAATGGTTAGTTGGATTACTGTGCAGTGCAGCTAGCCGTGTAAATCTATATCTAGATCGATATCGATGTGGGCTAGACGTCTTGGATTCAGGGCGCGTTGTGATACCCGGAGCTAGGGTCAAGCTCCCTATAACTATCCCGTGCAGGCCTATCTATAGACATATCGCCATGCACCATGCATATGTGCATGCACAGTTTGGGCGGTTCACTTTCACAGACCTGTCCACCTTGGTTCCGAATATCTAGAAATAGAGCTTTTTTTTAGTTTCAAGGGCGCCTTCTGTTAATATTATCCGCATCTAGATTGCTTTGGAGTGGAGTGTGGGATTTATGTATGGAAGCCTATATAGCCCAAGCTTATGCTCTATGTTGCAGGAAAATTTACGGTCTAGCTACCTCTATCCTCTGTCCTAAGTACAGCTGGGCTGCGCAGGGCTGTTGATTGTATCGATATTACATACTTAGTAACATAGGAGAAGACGAGGAGTAACAAAATAAGCCCAAGTACAATAGAAAAGTGATAGGTGTGTGGAGTCCGGCTGAGGGTAGGATAAAAAGAACTGTAGATTACGAAGTTTGCGCCCCTGGCGTTTGGTTGAGTACTTGATTGGGTCTAATTTCCTTAACCCGTATGTCTGGCCATCCCGTACGACCGGAAAGACTACTAGTTCGTCTTGAAATGTTTCGAACGAGCGGATGCACGCCCGTTCTTCTAGGGCTAGTATATACGCATCCAAGAAAACCAAAAAAACCTCTCTATCAAATCTCAGAAAACAGAATAGCCTCTTGCGTGGCGGGTTCATAACACTTAACTACGTCGCCGTTTTCGGCTTTGTATTCTAGACACGACACTATAGTTGACCGCAAATTTGCGAAGTAGATGATAAAGTCTTCATGAAGCTGCCCGAGCCTGTTTTCTAGGCGGATCCGGAGCGCAGCCACTGCATTTTGAATTATGCTGCACCCTCCCTAATTAACTGGGAGTATCTGGATTTTCAGCTCACCATGTTAGACAGCCACGGCCGCCCGCGTGGCATTTTCTGTGTTGGATTAATTAAACCCCAGCACATCCTCTGAACAAAGCCGAAGTCTAGATCGCCTACTACGAGTTCCGTGTCTCCACGTCGGGGAAGGCCTCGACAACTTGTCCTAAGGTTATAAAGTCAACCTCGAAGGTGATAAACCGTAGAAGGGCTTGTGGTGTAACTGGAAACACACGGCTTCGCTAAACGAAGTGGTGGTCACACAACTTCTAGTCGGAAGGAGATCTTGGTTCGAATCCAAGCCTGCTCATCATGTTAATTTTTTTTCGTTTCCTCAAATTCAAATCCGGTTTTTTGGTTCCTTTCTTTTTCCCTAGGACTACGAGACAAGGTTCATCAATTGAAGGGAAGGAAGTCTAACGTCGCAGTACGCGAAGTGCGGGGTAGTCGACTCGGTAGTTGGATTGATTAACCAGACGCGTCACGCGTAATGAGCCAAATGGGGCTGAACGAATGCGCATGCGCTATTAAACAAATTCCAACTTTCAAGCACGCGCCATATATAGGTACTTAAGTAAGTACTCATGATATACCATGAAATGTGCCTTTGGGATCTCCGCAGGACGTCCTGCGGCGCAATATATCCAGGCGAAATCCATCCAATGTCGGAATATCAGAATACAACAGCCTGTTGCGTTGTCGATCTCTTTGTAGCAGGCAGCCTGATACGGTTACGAGACTGGCCTGGTACGTTTTTATAAAAGCAATTTGAGGACGTGCAAGTGCGTATATGCTACAGCTACTTGGTTAAGTCAGCACCTATTTGGGCTAAGTAAGTAGGTATATGGTATTAGTCTATCGATGGTAGAGCGAGAAAGCTATGAGACGACGAAATAAACGACTCATCAAGAACGCGAATACACCTCATGACAGTTAAATATTAGAAGAAGATAAAATTAAGGGAAGAAAAGGAAAGAAACCCTTCAGGTTCATTACCAAAGCGGCCAGTCTCGGCACCTGATCAGGGACTGCAAATCGGAAACTCGGACAGGTGCAATTGATGCTCATGCTCATAATCCATATCGTTATCCCCATCCTCATCGTATTCATCGGAGCCCGAGTCATCATCATCCTCACTCGGTGAAGGATACCAACCATCGGATATATAAAGGAAATCATCAACCCTCCCCCGATCGATAAACTCATCCAAATTCTTCGGATCCTTATCGTCGCCGGTAGCCCTACTAACAAATATCTGATCATCCTTCAACGTCATCCGATTATGGAGCCGAAAAAGATCATGAACGTCGCTTTCGTAGGCATAGTCCTGCCACGGATCATCCTCGTGTTCGAGGATACATTTGAAAGAAACCAATGACCCCGTTATCTGGGCTATATCTCTGTAGTCTCCCTTTTGAAATCGACAATTGAGGAGCTCCAGGTGGGTGACTGTTGACTTTCGCCCGGAGATTTCGGAGTCTATGATGAGATTTAATGGGGCATGGGCGCCCGGTGGGAGGATATCAGCGCCATAAAATTGTGCGACTTGAAGGCGGGGGAGAAGCATCATCAGGATGAGATGGCTTGCGGGCCATCTATCGAAATAACCACCGGTGCGGTAGCATCCGTGGGAGAGGTGGGTAATGTTAGAGAGACCGGGTAGCCCTCCAGGGGATAATCGCATGTGGAGGTTTAGGAATGAATAATGGTTGTAGGCGTTTTCCTGTGGGAAGCTGGGTTCCCAAGGTCCCGGGTAGAGGGCTTTCCCAGTCCCTCGTGACAGCCTTTGGCTCGGATCACTGACGGTGCAATAATTATAAATACGTTCTGCTTCTCCGAGTGATACGAAGGGACCCAGAATATCCAATTTGCTGTCTCCCATATCAAAGGACTGAAGATTGGGAGTGTAAAGCAGTAGAAGCGGGAGCAGAGCTTCGGAATTCAACCCGGCTCTGACGGCTTTGAATATACTGCGATTGGCCCGTGACCTAGGATGCAAGATGTTTGCCAGTTTTTCGACCTCGCTATTCGACCATTTCCACTGTGGTGCCCATGTTTCTGGTCTCCGAGGTATGCGCCTGTGCCACGCGACCTTAATTGTCTTAAATCGTTTGCCGAGTTCCGGTTGCTTCAATATTTTGCTTATCAGCTTCCACGTTATAAGGCTGACGGCGTCTACCCGGAAAATATAATTGAACGGGCATTGTTCCGCGATATCATTGAAATATCTACAGGTCCGTCGACAGCTCGCAAGGTCTGCGGAAGTGATAACTTCGTCAGAGAGGATCTGGATTAATAGCTCCACCGGCAGAGCAAGGATAGTTGTCATAGCTGTGATTCGGTGAGGAACCTGGGATTTGAATGATTATGGAAAGGAAGCAAAAAAAATTCGGGATACCGGCGCTCTCGAGCACAATATATATACACAAAAAACTACAGACCTTGAGATTCTCAGGTAATCCTTCGTCTGCAGCCGTCTCGTTTCGGGATCCTGTGCAGCTAGCCTCCTGTGCGCCGCCGACAGGTGCATATTAACTTGCGTTCTAACAACGCTGCCAAGGACCAATTGCAGCGGCAAGATATGACATGGGGATCCACATTCAAACAGCTTCTACGGAGCTACAGCGGGGTCGCATGCAGTTCATGACATTTAGAGATTTCGAGGCGAGTTACGGCCAGCTCGTATACAAGCTCGCTTCCCAAATCAGGTAAAATCAGCAACCACTGATCACGTACGTTTGGGTGGTAAGACCTAGCCTTGTAAGAAACAAAACCAACATCTCCCGACCCACAATATCCAGGCCATCGGACTTGTGGTGTAGTCGGGAAGCACACCCAGGTTGTTGATTACGACTGAGAGGTTACAGTTCGAATCTGTACGCGTCCATATGCAGATACAAAGTGGGGAAGCCTTAAACACGCTTATCCCTGGGATCTTACTTTTTTATTAAAATTTTTAGACGTTCGAACCTTTTTGGTGTTCTGCAGGGAATATATATTTTGGTAGCATGTTTCGACTTCATAAGTCTAGTTTCCGGTGGTCCAGAAAGGCCTTGTAGTGTAATGGTAATGCGACCACATATAGAATATGGGAGATGACGGGTTCGAATCCGGTCCATGGCCAAACTGGGGGATCGGGAGGCTGTCTTCGATCTCCCCTTTGCTAGTTCTGCGCTTATGGTACCATTTTTGATTGGAATCCAGATCGAAGTTGAAACAAATGTGACAATGCGTCAGAAGCCTCGCCGAATCCCGACTGCAACATTCAACACCCTGATAGGATTCTAGACAATATGATCATATGAGCTACGAATTGGGTTGGATTACTATAGTAAAGAACGAGAATTTCCATCCTAATAACGAATTTCGCCGTCATCATGTGTCCCTGTATAATACATGTTTGCGGTTCAGAACAGAAACTATAAAACCAGGACCGCACCTCCGGCCCCAGTTCCAAAGTAGGTACCTTTAAGAAGGTTAAAGGAACAAAGGAAAGCCATTAACAGTCCCCCCCCCCAATCTATTTCTTGCTTATAACCCCACCCTTCCCACCATCGTACATCTCAAGATCATACTCCTCCCCATACCTGTCCAAAATATCCTTCATTTCTTCCATCTGCCTCTTTTGATCCTCCGTCGGTTTATCGTAAACATCCTCCCAAAGTTTACTGATAGCCGGCTTCTTTTCCCTTTCCGCCGCATTAAACGCCTTCAACAGGTCCTTCCTCGCTTGGGTCCTCAACTGCGTGTCTTTATCTTGATCCCACCATCCTCTCAACTCCATGAACTTACGCATCCGGGTGATGGGATTATCACGGCGTTTCCAGTCCTCGACTTCGACGCGGGCGCGGTAGGCGAAGGAGTCGTCTGAAGTTGAGTGGTGGGAGACGCGGTAGGACATAGCTTCGATCAGGACGGGTTTTTTGTGGGCGATTGCGATTTCGCGGGCTTCCTTTGTGACTTTGTAGACGGCCCATGCCTGGAGGAGGAGGAGGAGAGATTATTAGTTTTCCACCTTCGAATTTAAGGTATAGTGAATAGTATATAGAGACTACTCACATCATTCCCATCGACTCTGATAGTATCAATTCCGTATCCGACACCGCGACTAGCGATGCCGTCACCCTTGTACTGTTCCAGAGTCGGAGTACTAATTGCATAACCATTGTTCCTGCAGATGAAGACTGTGGGGCACCCTCGGGTAGCCGCGATATTGAGCGCTGCATGGAAGTCACCTTCTGAGGCAGCGCCTTCACCGAAGTATGTGACGGCGCAAGCAGGGGTTCCCTCTAGCTTAAGAGCGTCTGGGGTAGTAAAAACGTGTTAGCAAGTGCGCCAAGATTTGTAAAGGGGTGGGGACGTACACCCGGCGCCGGCAGCGTGAGGTAGCTGCGTAGCCAACGGAGAGCTGATCGGGTGCTATATAACATTCTTGATCAGTAAACTGTCCCTTCATCATCCACCTCCACATCCCCTTCTTTCAACAGAAGACCTACAAAGTTCAACCTTCGACTACCATAATGAATCGGCATATTCCTCCCTTGTCCGGTATCCTTCCGATTAGAAAAGCACTGGGACATAAATTCCTCCAGTGTAAACCCTCGATACATCAGCACCCCGGCCTCTCGGTACTGCGCATATATAACATCCTTGTCGCTCAGAGCCGCGGCCGATCCAACAGCGATACCTTCTTCACCAGCGTTTACAATATAAAAGCTGATGCGGCCCTGTCGCTGCGAGTCGTACATGATCTGGTCCATGATCGAGACTGATAAAATAATCGTTAGCAAGGCATTTCAGCTGACTTTTATTTAGATCTTGTGGGCAGGATTTTTATACGCAACTGGTCACCATGCTGTTATACATCTTGATCGTCTGCTCTTTCATGCTCTCGAAGTCGAGACCGTGAGCTTCGTCAACGATTTGACCCTCGGTATCCATGACACGATACGTTTCGATCGCTTCATCAGGACCGGACATGCGGAATTGGAGATGATTGGTGAATTTGCTGTTCACGGCACCCGGGAAAACCAGCCTAACCACCGAATCAAAAACGAAGGGAAAAGATCCCGTTAGAAACACTTCCTCTGATAAAAATGGCCATCGGATAACGCTACCTATCGCTCCCATGGCGTTGTCGTACAGGACGTACGGTTCCAGACCCTCCGTCCCCAACAGTCATGGGCACCTCCCTGGTCCCCTCAGGCTCCCTGGGCGCCTCGGATCCCGTCGAGGTACCCGACGCAAAGAACCGACGTCTCGGACATGGGTATCGCGAAGCTATTGTTCGGGTGGTTCTCGGTATCAACGACCGTCGAAAAGGCGCTGCGAAGGACATTGTCGATGATTTTTATTGGTGATCCCAGACGGCGAGGTGGCTGGAAAACGGTGGTGAGGAAGAAGAGAGTCAATGGGAGGGAAGTTCCATGGCGAGGAAAGGACAATGGGTTGGAGAGCTAAGCTTCCTGCAGGCAGGGGAAGTGGTAATCTGGGGAAGCAACAGATGAGCTCGGGACGTGCCAAGGCCGACGCATGCCGACGTTCAACGGCGCCGCGACCAGAAACGTTTACACAACGCGGCATTGATCCGTAATTCAAACAATATCAAGATCTTACGGTTACAAGACTATATCAAGATACCTAGAGAGAGTAACTACTTAGGTAACTACCTAGGTACTTATAAGCTCAACGTTGGAAATTGCTCTGGAGTGAGAGGCATCAAGAACAGAGGTCACTTGCTTCTTTTTGAGATTTCCAAATTAATATTAAACACCATTTTGTAACGCTTAAGCACTTTAGCCAACACTCTACATCAAGTTTTTTTTTTTTTTAAAAAAAAAACGATCCCGCCATCTTAAATTTAGAAAATATTACGCTTCTATCTTCTTATATCTTCACAGTTTTTATCAATTTCTGCCTATCGTGGCTCCAATCCGTATTTCTTTTTCGCAGGTTCTTCGAGCAGTCCGGTGCGCGGTGGTCTCTATCACAGCTGCACAGAACCGCTCTATTGCGCATAGCGATGGTGAAGGAAACCTTGATTCTACAAATCCGTAGCATATATCCATGCCCCTCGAATTGACAGATGGAGTTAAAGTTAATGTGATAAGACCAGAGAGCTCCCGGTCCATTTGTCCTTTGCTATGATTACATGAATACTGAGAACGGCCCATAGACTAAATTCTTTGCAATAGTTATTCGATGCGTTCGTAGAACTCAAGGAAACTAAAAAGATGGAAGCGGCGCCGGTTCTGATCGAATTTAAATTTGTTAGTTAGGAACCGGCACTGGTGGCAATTGAACCTACCAGCTCTTATAATACTGCGGTTTCGATCAATTAGATATATTGATCGGGTGGAAATTAGTTCGTTGTTATTGGATGAATATTTGATGTGCTGCAGGACCGTCTTGCTCATTACACGTCGTCCAAACCTCACAGCCATCCGATGCTTGTGAAAATATCGGATGTGTATCTCGGGGCGATAACTAATTTGTATGACACTGCTTTATGGAGTCTTGCGTGGGGTGTAATTGTGTAACCGTTTGTTCTGATTCTCAGCTATTCCTGAATGCGTTTCTAGATTTCCATACTATCAGCTATTCCTAAGTGCGTTTTAGGCTAGGAACGAGACTACGTTTTAGGTACTTGGGTATCTACCTTCCTCTCAGCTATTCCGAAGCGCGCACCAAGAGTATTTTCTGGGGACGTCCTGGAACCCGTTCCGGCACCCGTCCCGCCCGCCACGCTCCGCAAAGAGGCAGCTAGCGCTAGCAGTTGAAGCAATATAAGCCGGTGGTTGTGCTATGTGCATCCTTTTTTTTTTTGCCTCGTTAGGGTCAAATTATTGTACACCGGTATACGTATTGTAAGAACATGACAGTTTACCGAAGATGGCATGGTAAAGCAGTAGAGATAGGATCAAAACTAGTTTATCAGCATAAATTATTTATGTTAATAGAGACTTGATTTCCATATATTTAGAAGCTCATTTATCTTTGTCTGTTCGTAAGAATGATACCTCACCATGGAACTATATTTCCTCACCACCACCCACAGTGGCAACGGACAAATTTGAGTACTTTGTGCGGGTAAACCCAGCATAGATAGCGTGAGCGGTCCACTATCTTAGGTAAGTATCTTGTGGACCTTATCGATATATCGCAGATAGGACTACTTGTGTTCAAAAGCTTTGATCTATTGAGTTCTTCAAAGAAGGTATAAAGCCGAAGCATAGCAGGGGCAACTGTGCCGTGGTTGGGCAAGTGGTCTTTTGCCTCCACGTATTTGCAAGCCGGCGCACTCAGGACGCACTCAGAGGATCAAAGCACTTCCACCGGCACGAATTATAAGCCAATGATAAACTCAAGATATCTCATCTGCCGCAATTACTTCTGCATCATTGATGATGTCCGTTTCAGCCATCGCGCTTCGAGGTATGCGGTGTGATAATCACAAGATCCTCTACCATATGCTCGGATAAACATGCCTTTCTATAGTCAGCCACGCCTTGAGTTATTTGCGAGACGACCAGTGTCGACGTACTACTCCAAGAATTCTCAGACGGTTGCGCGCATAGGCTTCGAGAGGGTCTGCAAATCTGATACGGTCGAACGGGTCATTTCGACAGGCCAAGGCATCTCAGTGGGGGGTTATTGGATAATATAGTTTTCTTACTAGATAATAACGTGAAGAATCAACATCGACTCCTCATATCATGGTTCTGAACGAATATGCTGAGATCCAACTTGTCTATAAAAGGGGACCTGGAAGCCCATCATTCAAAGAACTCTCCATCACCAGAACAACCTCAAACCACAAGCAGTTGGAAATACACCTTTTCTCTAAATCTAGGCTTAACTGTCAACTTTTTTCGTTATAACTACGCATTCAACTTTGGAACCTCTTCCCAAGTTTCCAGCTCAAGTCTTCCAGACGTCGGTCTTCAAGACTCCCAAGAACCTCGAGACCCTTCTCTTTCACCAAGTCTCCCAGAAGAAACTCCACCAGCTTTCAAAATGTCCTGCGATTCAAACGTTCAGTGCAGATGCCACACTCCAAAGGAGGCCCGCGTTGCTATCGCTGGTATCCTCAACAATCAGGACAACGAAGGGCTTGAGATCTTGCAGTTCTATACTTCCAAGCATCAAAATCTCAAGCTCGTTGTTCGAAAGAACGGCGGAAACGAGCCTTCCCCTGCCGCAGCGGAGCGTATCAGCGCCCCCAAGGAAGGGCCTATTGCTCTAGACTCCCCATTGGTCACTTTGCAATTCAATCATCAGGTAAGGAAGGCATTATATTATATATATCTCCTCCCATCAAATCGATAACTCTCTTTGCACATCGTACGTAAATAAGTTGGCTAAAATGTTGGTCAAAAATTTAGACCAAAGTCTTTGCTGTGTCCACCATCCCTGGACCTGAAGGAAATTTGATCTGTAGCGTCAGCCCCAGCTTTGAAGTCGTCGGTAACGATGACCGTCACGCATCTACCAAGTATCGTGTTTTAGCTGGTACTGGTAATGGTGTCGATAAGGGCTGGCTATACGAGTTGGAGGATTCGTAAGTCTTGATTCCCGATACTTAAAACAATCCTCATCCGAACCTCATGGCCCTAACCTGTATATCTCAATGTAGCGAAGAGGGAAGAATCATCAGGGAGCATGATATCGGGTCAGGTGAAAACCAACCATTCACGAGCATCGATATCGGCAAAGACAGCCAGCTCGCGGCCTTCTATGACAATTCCACAGGCAACGGCTCTCGCTATATTGTATTCAACGAACCTGCAAAAAACAAGATCTGCTTCAAGGATGTTGGGGTTGAAGGAGGAGGTAGGCGAACCTTGCAGTCAAATTAAACATCAACGGTTAGGAGCCTTGCTGATATGCCTTTGCGGATTGTAGTGGACCATACTTTGAGCATCGTTACAGGGGATGGTAGGAAGCCCATAACAGGTACTTCTCTCGCAGCGTGCGCTCTCGGAGGCAAATTCTTCATCTTCTATCTGAGCAAGAGCGGAGTCGATGGCGACACCAACCATTACCTCTTCCACGTAACGGGCAAGATTAAAGATGACGATGAGAATGATCATGAGGTTTATAAGACCGTCTGCGGCAAGGTCGAGAATGTTAAGGCATTGATCGGTGGACACCTCAGTGTTGTCCCCGTCAACGCTTCCAGCTCCGCCCGCAAGGGCAGATTCTGGGATATCATTGTTTTCTACCTTAAGAAGGGGGAACCTGGCCGAGCCAATGTTATTGCAAAGGCGAAACTCGAGACTAAGGTACCATATGAGCCAATTGAAAAGGCTTAACCGACTTAGTAGCCGGCATGTAGCCTCGAGAGTCGGCATGTTCGGGATATAAATGTATCCGGAACAGTATTGGTACCATGGTCTCGCAATCCGCAACTGATTTTTCTATTGTTTTTTGCTTCATCTACTAATTACTTTCATTAACAACTGTAACGGTTTTTTGTGCGTACGAATCCATTGGACCCTTGTGGTTTAAAATGCGATTGATCTTGCTCATGTATTGTAGTAAAGTGGATAATATAACATCGGTATACATTCGTTTCAAATGCAATGCCCGACTAATCATCGTTTGCGCCAACCTTAACTACTTAAACAGCAATCCTTTAGTGGTTTGATTTCTAACCTAAGAAAAGCAGGCGTCAAGCCGATTGGTACCGGTTGGTAAAGGCGGCCTGTTCCTTGTCACGGGAAAAGAATTATCATTTATGTTTCTGGTTATCCTACAAGCAAAAAGAAACCCGATCCCCATGCACCGCCAAACTCCGAATAAGTCGCGGACACTGATAACGTACTGCAAACAACCATTAACGCTGATGAGAAAAAACAAGGACACAGACGAAACACATGACATTGACACAATGAAACTTTTCAAGGGAAGGAATTAGTAATAATTAATTAAGAAGCCGCGGTTCCCTTCGAAGGGCTATCACTCGGTGGATTCTTGTCGCTTTTCTTGCCACCGAGGATAGACATCGCAAAGGATGACCCGTAAGACTTCCTTAGACTCTTAAGCCTCTTCCACCTGTTCTCGTCGTCTTTTCTGTGTTCCTCCTCGGTCTTGTGAGGAAGAACCGCTGCCGTCTTGGGACGAGCAGGCGACGGGGCAGCGACTAGGTTCCCTGGAATACTGCTCTTCAATATCCTCAGGAGGATTTCCCAGCCTGCGTGGTCTCCGGTCTGCGACGCCGGATTGATCCAAGGACAATACTGTTATTTCGTGTCAGCTCAATGAATTTTCAATAGGGTGGGAATCTTAGAACATACGTCTCTATGCTCGTCCACCACGTTAAGGCGGGACATGCTGCTGAACTCGTCACCTTCTTGCTCTGTAATACTAGGGCGCTTGACAAAAAGCCAGAGGCCGAGTCGACGGAAACACGCATCGCATTTGACCATTTCAACTGACGATTCATTGTCTTCTTTCGACCAACCGAATAGAGCCAAAATCAAGGCATTCTGTTTGAGGTGCTCCTTCCCCATGTCTTCGGGTAGGTTTAGGACGGACGTATCGACTTCTTGTGGTTTTGTGAGGTTGATAACGAGCTGGTCATCTGAAACGTTGGTGAGAGATTTGTATCGAGCGTAGAAGCCGGTTCGCGCTTCGGTGGCTGGTTGCAATGGAAGGCGATATATTGCTTCTGTTGGATTATTAGCAACTGTAAATCAGGCGGAGACATCAGATGTGTGAGCTTACTATCGCAGCCGCGCTTCTTCCACAAGCAGCCCTCCTCGTGACCTTCTACGATAAGCTCTTCATATTTTGAAACCAAAGCATCGAGCTTTTCTTTCTTCTCTTGAATGGTTTCATCGTCATCGTCCTCCTCCTCAACCTCCTCCGCCGTAACCTCAAAACCGTCGAAATCGACCTTTACAACTAACTCGCCACCGCAATGGCTGGTACATCTGAGCCTATTCTTGGAAGTCTGCATGCAAACCCACCCCCTCTTCGCCCAGGCGACTTCATTGATCTTTTCCGGTTTTGAACTCCAATTTGACACGGACCTAAAGGTCTCCAGCCTTTGCAGGAACTCGTTCCGGTCCCAAGGAGCGTATCTCGCCGCAGCTACCTTGATAACCTTTGGCGACGTATCGGTACCAGCAGCGCTCGGGGCTACAGAACCTGCTCGCGAGTCCGCACCGGCCGGTGTGCTCGGTCTCGAAGATTGCGGGGGACCCATTGTCTTGCTCCTAGCCAGATCCATCTCGACCTTTCGCCGCTTCCGTATAGACTCGTCGATTAAAGATGATAAGCTGTTGTTACCCTTGGGCAATTGGTATAAGGGTTTCGTCGGGGTGTCGGGTTGGGGGGTATCTTTGGTGGTGGGATCTTTGGAAAGCTCTAGCGAGGTTTCCGATGCAGCCGCATTTTGGTTTTTACCGATGGTTCTTGTGGCGGTTGGGGATTTTGTAGGGCTTGAGAAGGAGGGAGGGGCTGCACCGCGGTTGGTGGCATTGTGGAGGAGATTGTGAATCTTTCGCTTGGTGGTGAACATGATCGCTGCTTTCTTTTTTCGCTGTTCTTTTCTGTGGGATTTATGAGAGAGTTTGGAGGAGTCGTGGGATTATCCCGAGGATGAGGGCTTCCGCTCCTCTGAAGGCTGGTAGATGACACCGAGATCAATATGGTACCGTAGATGGTGGAGATGGTTGGAGTAGATTGATATGTTTCTGCTGGGAGGTTGAAGGCAGGCAGCCTGTGCCTGTGTGATACTAAGATGCTTCGAATATCCAAACGACCCGCGAAAGGCCCGAGGCAAACAATAAAACCGTGAGACCTACGAAGAGTATGAATGTGCGACGAGGGCGACGCGACCGAGATATCGACGGAAGCGACGAGGAAGCGGAAGAAGGGGCAGGTGGGGATGATAAAGAATGTCAGTTCTTCTGCGAACCGCCGTGTTTTGTTTGGCGTCAACGTGACAGGGGTCCGGGTTGGTAACCATGCCAGGCCCATTAAGCACCCAATCAGGAAGTCTTATTGAGAATTGCCTGAATAGGAAGTTTGTGTTTAATTGGTTTTCCTATAACGGCTAAAGTATTTAATTTAATCGACTTCCCCAACCAGGCTAAGGCAATCCTGATGATTTCAACGCTCACTAGATTCTCTCGTTATCAACCACCATCCTCAACTAGTACCTCACAGCATACATCGCCATGATCACTAGGAAGTCGATATCGCTCTTGAGGGCTTCAAGGCAGCAGCCTTCCCTCTGCTGGCGCTGCACCACCTCTCTCACAACCCTCCGTCCGCTCCCTCTCGCTCACCGAATACCCCTCCGACAGCTTCACACCACCGTCCCATCCACCTACGCAACCCCGCTACCCCTCGGCGGCACAGTCGACGGGCCTCCCCCAGACCCACCGGTCCCACAACCCGAATACCTAACCCGTAACCGACTCCGGCAAGCCGCGATCCCGAAACCTCGCACCGAACGTTTCTGGGAAGATGTCCACCTCGAAGTCGCCGATGGACGGTACAAAATCCTGCTCGACACCAGAACCATCAAGACATCCGCAAAAAACGAGGTGACGATACCGATTAACAAACCTTTACTGGCGTACGCGTTACAGGTGGAGTGGGCTATGATGCGGAATTCGAAGGAGGCCTTGAAGTCGCATTTCATCCCGTTGACGTCGTTGGCTTCCAGGGCTATCGATTTAGAGATCGCTGAGAAGGAGGGAAGGGAGGCTGAGAAGGTTAAGATTGATAGTGAAGATTGGGTTGAGGATGTTAAAAGCACAAGGGAACAGATCACGGATTTTGTTATGGGGTATTTGGATACGGATACGGTGCTTATGATCAGTCCGACGCGGGGGGGTCATTTGGCTGCACCCGGTGAAACACAATTGCGGGACCGACAGTTGGAGGTGGCGAATGATATTATCGGGTGGGCGCAGAGGAGTATTCCCGTGCCTGCGGGCGAAGAAGAGCTAGAGTTCGTGCTATCGGACGGTGATCACGGAATCCTACCGAGCAGCCAGTCGGACCGGACGAAGCAGGTGCTCAGGGACATGATATCGAAGTTCTCACCGTGGGACTTGGTGGGCTTGGAGTGCGCGGTCATCCTCAGCAAGAGTTTATTGGTCGGCCTAAGGCTGGTGATGGAGAACAAGAAAACGGCAGATATAAGATGGGACGTGGAAGACGCGGCGAAAGCATGCAATCTAGAAACGGACTTCCAGGTCGAGCAGTGGGGGCTTGTGGAGGATACACACGATGTCGGCCACGCTGACCTGCGGAGGGGTCTCGGAGCCGTTGTACTGCTCGTCTCCGAGCTCGATATCCCGCAACTAAAAGAGTAAAAGGGAGAAGGAAAGAGGGAAAGGGAAAGCACAAGATGTTAATTATAATTTCGATGCACATTCCTTCTCAATCTCGCTGGCAAGCATCCTGGTTTCCTCCTCCATCTCCTCCATCGTCCGGGGCGGCCGGTTCGTGCTCTCGACGACGAGTTCCTTCTTCTGCTCCTCGACTGTTTTCCGCAGCCTTTGGATTTCCAGGAATTGACCGACATTGCCATCCGAACTTTCGAGGTGGGTGTAAACGTCATCGATTGACGGGAAATCATTGAGCTTGCGGGGGATGATGTGGGTGTGGACATGCGGGACGCTGGATATGTCAGAGATCGCACAGTATAATTAATCCCCAAAAGATGTGGATAATCAATACATGACTATGGACATTCACAATGCAGAGGAAGGGATATTTTTGTATATAAAAATGTGGTATCACACACCTTTGACCAGCGGACCCTCCGTCCTGAATGGCGATAGTCGCTCCAGTCGTCCCGTAGACGCGCTCAATCACTATCCGACATTAGCCGACCCGTTCACTACAGCGGTATCCCTGGGTATATTGACAAAGTAACAGTACCTCTTACGACCTTCTGCACGGCTAGAGCATGGTCTACGATCTACTACCCGCAAGTGAACATTGGCTGCCAGTCCCCCTCGTAGAAAGGGATTGATTGCGACACACCTCTTCGCTTGTCATATCCTTGTACCGTGCCACCACTCGGATGGGACAGACGAGGACATGGCCGGGGAGGATGGGCTTGATGTTCACTATGGCCACTGTCCGAGCATGAAGGTTAGAGGAAGTTATGCCTTAGAGTGGCTAGATGTCGTACTGGATAGCCTTGTTTTGTAGAATACCTGCACAAGGCCGAGATACTGTTAGAACCTGCTACTGAATTAAATAGACAAAGAGGCCTACCTGAGTCGTGACCCTGAAAGGTCCAAAGAAAATCTCCGGAGTCGCCATGACTTGTCTCCCTCTCTCTCGATATCAATACAGCAATGCGAATTAGTGGTGGGTACGAACCGAGGCTTCTAGCTTCTGGAGTAATAAGAACGGTTGGATCTTTCAAACACCGCCAAGATCTCACTCCAATTCCAGCATCCAATTACCAGCGACAGATCTCGATCCAGCTGACAGGCTTTCCGTCCGTTTTACCCGGAAAATGAGCTCCGGAGAATCCTCCAGCCCGGTCTGACGAGCCGATATCGATATCGAATACTTCTCACGTGATGCCGTGTTCCGTGGTGTTGGTGATATCGCTGTCGCGTCTCTCCTACACCTAGATTCTATCTACAACCACAACCTTCTCCTCCACAACCACCCGCGACGATGCCTCGAATCAGCGTCCGGCAGCATCTGATCGATTGGTACATCGACCAGCTGACCGACGAGCTCAATCGCACGACGGGGGAACAGTTCCAACAGTACATCCCTCGCACCCTCGAGTCCTTCGTCAAACTCTACGAAAAGCACGCCGACAGGCTCGAACGGAAGAACACCGATGACAATGGCGATATCGACCCAGACGATATCTCCACAATATCCTCTTCCTCATCATCATCCTCATCCTCATCCTCATCATCAAACTCCTCCTCCCACCAAGCCATAATCCGCACCATCCTCTCAAACGACCGCTTCCTCTCCCTCCTAAAATCCGAACGCTACATCGCCCCACGCCTCCCAGTCCCCCGCTCCCAAGCCTTCTACCTAAACGTAGTCCCAAACCTCGACGTCGACCGTTTCCGTCAAAACTTCCGCGTCACCCCGGACGCCTTTGACTTCATCCTCTCAAAGATCTATTCAAACCCCATCTTCGGCGAAAAACAGGGCTCCCCGGAACTCCAGCTCAAAATCGCCCTCCGTCGCTTCGGCGGCCTCGATGAAGTCTCACAGATCGCCCAGAAATTCGGGATTGGAGAGGGAACGGTTATACTCTACACCCAAAGAGTATCATCCGCGCTGATGGAATTATGGTCCGAATACGTCAGATGGCCGACGGTGGAAGAACAAGCAGCGATGAAAGCCCGTCTGAGAGCCAAGGACTTCGGCGTATGGGAGGACTGCGTCGGATTCATCGACGGCACAATGTTCCCCTTCGCCACCCGTCCCGGATTCGGCAAGGAAGACGCAAGGAATTACTACAACATGCGAAAAAACGTGTACGGCCAGCACGCCACGGTGGTTTGCGACGATCAAAACCGTATAATTCACTTCACCAGTTTATTCCCCGCTAGTGTTTCCGATCAAAGAGCCTTCCGTGTCACCGACCTCTTCCAAAAACCGGAAGACTTCTTCACCAACCAGTATCAGTACCTAATGGGCGACAAGGGGTACGCGTTAAATGAAAGACTAATTATCCCGTTCAAGCAACCAAGATCAGGAAAACCGCCTAAAGAACAGAGAAAGTTTAACTGGAGACTATCCAGTCTCCGCGTTAAAGCCGAGCACACGATAGGAATTCTCAAGTTACGGTTTAGATCTCTACAGAGACTACCCGTCCGACTAGTCTCGCAGGAGAAGCTCGCGGAGGCACTCCGATGGATTGGTGCATGTGTGGTGCTACATAACATGATGGTAGATTTCCGGGATGAGTGGGAGCCAACGGCTGAGACGTTAGAGGATGTATTGAGGGAGGAAAGAGAAAGAGATGAGGAATACCTGGGTGCTATAGACGCCCCAACTAAAGTAGACGATGCAGCGGCGCTAGCTAGGATGTCAAAGGATGAGAGAAGAGGGCACACAAAACGCCTGGCGCTAATGCAGAGGATAATGGACGAAGATGAGGCTTTTGATGAGGAAATAGCAACGCTAGCAGGACCAAACGCCAGAAAAAATGCAGGAAGAAAGAGGAAGAGAGAATAAATCAAAAAGTCTTCAAGGGCTTTCGTATCATCTCCTCAATTGACACCAATGAATGTCTCAAGAGGTTCAAAATTTTGGGTTTATGTTTCCGACGTTTCTTCGAGGGCGGCATTAGCCCCGGTCTCTGAGGCGGCCGTGTGAACGGTGTCAGGACTAGCCGATCTATGGTCAGTTCTACCGACAGGACCGCCCGCTTGACCGCCCTCTCCAAAGGGCTGAAGTGGATGGTGGTAAGGCGGGAATGGAACACCAAACATGGCATGTGGATGGTGACTCGAGACGTGGTGGCGTGGGTGGCCGGCGTGGGGACGCGGCCCGGGAAATCTTCCCGGGTGAGGGCTATTAAAGAAGACGTTGCGCACGTCAAACCCACGTTGGTGGCGAAGGGTTTCGTCATCTGGGGGTAACTGATCCTCCCCGTAGAACCTCGGCGGCCCGTTTGGCTCGTAATCGCGGTACATATTCTTATTTGGACCGTATCCGAGCGTTTGCCAGGCCTCGTTCATCATATGCGGCCCCCCTTGCAGCATTCGCTGGAAACCTTCGTTGTAGAGACCATCCTCGTCTGTATGTATATTCCTGTAGAACTCTTCGGAGTAACCAGGGTCGTACCCACCGCGTTGGGCGGCGGCGGATAGTTGCGCTTGGGATACACCTGCAGTGTGTGGTTGAGGAGTAGGTTGGGGTCCGGGTTGTGATCTACTAGGCTTGGTAGTAGCAGTGACAGTCGCAGAGGAAGTAGTAGAAGTTGCGGAAGAAGTAGCAGTAGGGTCCGTAGAAGTACTAGCCTTACTACTCCCCTTGTCGCCGCCTTTAGCTGTCATAATGGTTGCTCGTTGGATTCGAGCCAAGACCGGCTCGATAGCTGGCGAAGTACGGTCTTCCGGAGGAACTGAGGTAGAAGACTGGGCCAGGGTTGTGTCAGGGACAGGTTCTTTCCCCGACGCGTCGGCCGAGGGCTTCGGTTTTTTGGAAGGACGCTTAACGGTGGGGGTGACATCGTTGGTCTGACCACGTTGAGTCGTGGTCGGTGTACGCGTGCTTTCCGGGTCGAGAGTAGTGGTAGGAGTGGCGTCAGGCGCGAGCTTTCTCTTCATGACTTTTTTCTCCTGTTCGTTTTCACGAATCGATTGTTCGCGCTCGCGTTTAACAGCTGGAGCAGTTCCAGACTGCCTTACAGCCTGGCGACTAGATATGATGATGAGATCCGGATCGTCCAATATAGACTTGGGAGCCGGGATCGTCGGCATCTTTGGTGCAGGCTGGCATATAAAATTCTTCTCCTCGTCCGTAAGGTCCAGTCCCATAGAACGCTTCAGCTTTAATCGTTCTATTTCCGCATTGTAATGTTCGATTTCCGCCTTCGCATTCAGTATGGCTATCTCATGAGACCGGTCCTGCTCCTTTTGCAGAATGCTCAGGCGAGCCATCCTAATCTCATGCTCCTTCTGCGCCTTCTCCTTGTCGAGTTCCGACCTGGCAATGGCGACTTTCGCTTCGTATTTGGCTTTCTGGGCTTCGACGGGAGCCTGGATCATGGCTCGCATTTCGTCTATAGCTGACATCTTCTTCCCTTGGCGGAACGTAAGGGAGGCCTTTGTGGGAGTGCCAACTGAACTTATGAATTGTCGAGGGGTAACAGATCCCCCTCGGGATTGCGGCGCAGGTTGGCGGACGGGACCCTTCGAAGATGCTTTCTTGAAGCGGACGGGCTGGGAGTCCTCATCTTCATCGTCTCCTCCGTTCGAAGGGTTATTCTCTTCGTCGCTGTCACCCCACTCGACCACTTGGTCCTCCTCTTCGTCCTCATCCTCGTCATCCTCGTCGTCATCTTCGGCCTCCGCGTCGGCCTCCGCCTGCGCTTCAGGCGCCTGTCTTTGGCTTCCACCGGTACTAACACGGGAAGACCCCACAGCGGAAGTCGAAATACTGCCGGTGCTCGTAAGTTGCGCAGACGGCTGCACCGAAGAATTGCTGCCAAAGACAGGTAAAAGCGCCTTGAAATAATGACACTTGTCGATACACTGCTGCTCGAGACTGACGATAACCCCGTCCTTCTCAACATCACCCCTCCCAGTCCCCTGCGACCAATCCCAAGTCTTCTTCCAATCCAGCACCATCTTCGTGATATGATGCTTCGTCTTCTTCCCCCGCGGATCGGTGTCCAGAATACCAATGTCAGCAGCCCATTTCTTCGACGTCGCGGCCTTGTTGGCCACGTATTTGGAGTTGTATTCGTCGACCATACGACCCGCGAGCGCGAGTTCCAATGCTCTGCTCCAGCGGATGTTGGCAACGCTGTCGTCGTCGGTTGCCTGTGATTTTGCCATTTTTGAGTTCTTCGCTGTCGCGGTCGGTTTGCGGGTTACCGAGGGGCCGGGGGGTGGCATCCTGGTAACGGGGACGGGATGGAAACGCGATTTAAGGTCGTCTTCGTCGTCTTCTTCTTTTCTTTCCTCGAGAATTGGTGTCTTATCATGATATTGATTAGGAGGAGTAGGAGGTTGATATGGGAGATGGGATGCCGTCTGGCTTACGAGATGGTATCATTAAAATCAAAATGTATGCATGTAAATGGAGATGGGTATTTAGCCTCCAAAAGCCAAAGGTGTGAGAGATAGGAAAGGGAGGAGATAGAGGAGCGAGTATGATAGGTGAACGACAGGACAAGGTGGAGTTGATGGTATCTGGGTCGCGAGTAGTCAGAAGCACCTAAGGCCCGACTTGATAGAGGTTTGGAAGTGCTCCGAGAGAGCTAAGTGCTGAGCGCTGTCACGGCTGAACGCGAAGTCGTCAATTGGTTCACCACTCAACGCGTCCGAAGTCGCGTAAGACCAGCGGTCTTTATCATCTCAGCGCCATTGTCAATTCTCTGGCGGTGTCATGAGCCTTTCTGGCACCACCGAATCGCAGTGCAAGTCGCTGTAATTACAGCCTGCGATTCTGCCAGAGCCGTGGTGTGCCAAAAGTGCCAGAACCGCCAGAACCACCGTGTTTTTGCTTTTGCGTGTTGCTTGGCAACCACGTCTTTGCTTTTTTCTGTTCGCTTGGCAACAGGGTCGTTTCCCACAATGTCACCCGGCCAACCCCTATTTGAGTACCATTTTTTTTATAAAAAAACCCCCCAAATTTTCCAACTGGGTCCTGCCACCCACACAAATCCACGGCACACAGGAATGGCACTTTGTACTCAAGCCGACCAACGAAATGGCACAATTTTCGTCGGTGCCGCGAAAAACCAACAATGGCACCCCGTTTGAACACCCGCAGCGGGACGACATTTTGGATTCGCGCACTCCGGCACTGTTACCACATTGTGCCAGAATTTTCGAGTGCCACAATCCCCAAGTGCCGGAATCTGTCAACCTTCGTCGGTCGCTGTTTGAACAGGAGTGCCATTTCCTTGTCTATTTTGATCGCCAAAGTTATCATGTGACCTCGTCGCCTTATGGATAATGTCTGGTAAACCTCTAGATCTAATGCGACTTCGGATTAAAATAAAATAAAAAATGCAACAAAATATTTCGTTGATAGGGCAGTTGGCTTCATATTGTCCTCCGTATCACGTGAGGTCGCGGTCGCGCGCTTCGCACTCCAGTCTTAGAACAAACCGCTCGCTAATTACGGGCCAAGAAGCATCATCTCATAAGTACTAAGTGATATCAATTTTGCCGCCCCAGCCATTCCGTAGCATCACGACAAATTCGCCGAATTAAAGCTATCCCGACAAGTTGCAAGTCAAGTTTTAGAATCCAGCCAGTCGCAGCTTCAAGCTGGCAAAAAACTTGGCGGGAATCTCGGCACAACAGCAACGCAAAATACGACCCTAGTTCATGACTTATCCGTCATACTTCAATCCCGCAATCACCCCGCTCTCTTGCCGCTTCATACCCAGATGGTTCTCATCAAAAGGGTTTACGTTGCAGCCTTGGTGTTTGCGACCAATAGATGTTACGCGTGTCAAGACTGATATTCATGATATATTTCGTTTCGAGATAAGTCTCGTAACCACCCCGAGGCGCTCTTCTTTAGAATCACCAGGTAAACGTGCCCATTGGCCTTGTACTATCATTCCCTCTAAACAGTGGAAACAACAAAGGGCTAGATAGAAAAGCACTCCGTCCGGGAGCTCTACACGTAGTGATGTATCACCTGTCTTATATATAATTATAGTTAGGCGTCGAATACGATTATGCATTGATACCACGCGGAAAGTTGAATGGCTGAATCATCTAGCTCACCCCTCTGACTAAACGCCATCTAAGGTCCGGCTGCGTAAAATGTCCCGGCTGAATAACGGTATCTAGCTAGCGGGGCGATACTTACATATCAGCGGACCCGCTTTTTTTTTTCTGTCTCTCGTATAAAGCCCCAAATATGTGTGATATGGAGTTGATGGGTAAGTAAAGTAGTAATTGATTGGTAGAGGTGGCCCTACCAGCCACTTATAACTAAAAAGGATCTATAAATAGGTATAGTATCTAGTAATTAGATAATTAATTATATTATAATCTCTTTTTTTTTTAAAAAATGGTTTTAATAAGAAACAAAAAATTAAGATAAGGTTTGAAATGTTTTATTATTTTTTTACTTAAATATTGAATAAAATAAGGTTCAAAATATTCTATTATTTTTTTATTTTATATAATTATATTTAATAATTATTTTTATCCCAAATAATTTTTTTATTATTAATATTATTATTGATAATATTAGATTATAATATCAAAAATATAAAATCTAAAATTTTAACTTTTATAATTTTAATTTCAATTTCTAACAATAATAATCTATTAGTTTTTATTATCATTTGTATTTAAATTATTTTTTTATTTTTAATTATTTTGAATAATTCTAATAGTTTTAATTTATAATATTTATAATTTAATATAAAATGAAATACATATATTTTTATAACATTCTACTATTTTTTATATTTAATTTTAAAACTTTTATACTTAATTAAATATTTTATTTTGATATTAACACCTCTCCCCCTCTTTTTTATAATCTTTTTATTTATTATTTTTACTAATTTATATAAGTTTTTTTTTTTTATATCTATATTAATTAAATCCATTAATTAACAAATTTATTTATAAAAATTATTTATCAAATCTAATCTTAATTTTAAATATATTATTAATATTATTAAATAAATTTTTATTTAAATAAATAAATTTAATTTAAAAACATTTTTTTTTTTAATTTTTTTTAATATTTTAAAAAGGTTTATTTATTAAATTATTAGTTTTTTTTTTTTTATAAAAAATAAAATATACTCTTATTTTAAACTTAATCTTATTTATTTTATTTTAAAAATCTTATTAACATCTTATCATTTCTAATTTTTTTATATAATTATAATTATAATAACAAATTGGATAATATCGGCTATATTTTATTGATTAACAAAATAATTTTTAATTAATTTTATAAATAATTTTTTCTGGTTTTTTTTTATAAAAATTAAATCATCCTCTTATATAATTATTTAATAATAAATAATATTAAACACTAATTTTAATTTTTTATTATATAAAATCTTTATAAAAATTTTTTTTATTATTATAATATTTTAAAATATATTTTATTTTTTAATTAAATTTTTTTATTTATCTATTTATTTATGAATTATATATTATTATTATTAAATATTTTATTTTAGATTAAATTAATTTAAATAATTTTTTTTAAAATTTATTTATAAATTATAAGTTTTAATTAAAAATTAATATTATTAAATATTTTTAATTTAAATATATTTAATAATAATATATAATTATATATTTTTTAATTTTTTAATTTTTATAAATTAGAATAAACTTTACTATTTTAAAAGTTTTTTTAATAATAATTAAAATTATATCATATATAGTATTTATAAAAAAATATATATATCATAATAAATTAGTTATTAAGTCCAAAATAATTATTAGTTTAGGTATTATTGATATTAAAATTATTTTTAATAATCTATACTATTTATAATAATAAATAATATTTAATTAATAAACTAAATAATAATCCATATATTTCTTTATATCCTTTACTATTTTTAATTAGTAATATATTTTTATTAACTAACTATAAGTTTTTTTAAATTTATAATATATTTATTCATTATATACTATTTTTAATATTTTATATCTAAAAGATTTTATTAAAAAAAATAATTATAAAAATTTTCTTATATTATTTTAAAAATATATAAAATCATTTTTTATTACATATATAAATTTTAAAATTATTTTATAATTTAATTTATTTAATTTTAAATTTTAAAACTTTTATAGTAATTTAAATTTTTTTTTTTTATAATCTTTTTTTATTTTTTTTAAAAAATCTAATATTATTATTATTAATTATTTATTATAATATAAATTCATATTTTTTAAAAATTTTTTTTAATTAAAAATAAAATAAACTATATTAATATAATTAATAATTTTTTTAATAATTTTTATTTTCATATTTATCTTTTTTTATTATTCTTTTTTTTAATATTATTATTTTATTAATATTTTTAATTTTAATAATATATTAAATATTTCTATTTTTATATTTTATTAATATTAAATTATTATTTTTAATTAATATTGACTAAAAAAATTTACCTATTTTTAATATATTATATTTATTTATTTTAATATTATTATCTTAATTTTAATTATTTTTATTAAATTTTTTATTATTAAATAATTTATATATATGATAATACATAATATTTATTTTATAAATAATTATAATTATTTTAATATTTATATTAATTTTAAAAATTTTAAATTTATTAAAAAATATTTAAATTTTGTTATTATTAATTTTTTTAATAAGAATGTTAAAGGTATTAAAATTTTTTTATTAATTAAAAATGTTTTTAATAAAGATTAAATTTTAGATTTTAAAAATTTAATAATATTATTATTGTTAATAATGTTTTTAGTATTTTTTTCCTTTTTTTTTTTTAATTATTAATATTAATTTATTTTTTAAATTGATTTAAACTTAGTAGATAATGATTTTTTAATTTTAAATTTTACTATTATTAATAAATATATACAAAATTTAATATAATTAAAAATATGTTAATAATGCTAGTAATATAAACTTAATATTATTAAAAACCTATTATTTGATATTTATTAATTATATTTTTTTATTTTTTATATATATTTTTTATATTATTTTTTTAATTAAAATATTTTTGTCACGACCTCCATACATCCGGTATAAGAGGTAGGCACGTAACAAATATTCCTGTTCTCCCTGCTTCTTGTTTCGCATTCCTATTTTCCCACAGAATCATTTTTTTTATAATATTCTGGACTATTGCTTATTTTGAGCATTAGCTTGCACTTTCTGATTTATTATGTTTACTCAACATGTTTATCTTTTTTGGCTGAATAGTCTAATGTTGAGAATTCCTGATTGTTTGAATTGTTTGTTCACAACACATTAAGCATAGTTGCATTTTGCTAAGACCGGCGTAAGAAAGCGTAATTCCTGTAACACTTGCGACGACCTACACTGTACCAAGAATGGTGTAAGGAGCGCAAACATTTACATTATGTTTGTATAGCATATACTATTCCTATGTATTCAGGCTTCATGTACTTAAGAATCTTCTTGAATGATGATGTTTTGATTTATTTTTGAACCTCATTGGTCAACTTATTTTTCAAGCTTATCACTACAGTAATACTATTCTATAGTTTTTATTTTTGAACTTTTTACCCTCGTAAAAGAAATTATATTTTTAATCTAGCTTTTTAATCTAATCTATGAATGCTTTTTCTTTAGGACGATAAATGGAGTAAAAGACTAGAAAAAGACTAATTAAGTGGAACTGGCTGTTTTAGGAAGCCAAAAAGTTTTGGCAATTTGGGACAGGTGTAATATTTTGACCGATCTTTCTATTTTAAATCAAAAAAAAGATTCATGTATGTTAGGTAAAAGTAGTTATGAGGATGCAACAGATATAAGTTTATTATAGGAATATAAAAATGCAGAAGAGATATCTCCCCCATTGAAAAAGAAACATCAATATAATGCTTATTACAAGTACTATATCAAACATACTAATAAGTTAGTAAAATTCAGCCCCTACCCCAAAAATCTACAAGGTATACCACAAAAAGAAGACACATCGGGTGTAAAAAGCGTTACAAACAGCAAAAACAAATCTATGTATAGATCGTTAAATGATTTTTACATCACCTTGAAAAGTAACAATAAAAGAACAAAAATTACTGACAGTACTACACAAACAAGGCCTTACTTTAAAAAACCATGAGAGGGACGTTTTTCGCCTATTGAAATTGTATACGAAATTATTGAGTCATCAGTAAAAACACAATTAATAAGTTAAGGATTTAAAAATTTTATAAATTCTTAAACAGAAGTCAAAATAGTACCGAAACCATCATTACATCACCATATAAATAGTCTATTCTTAAAAATTTTCAACATTATCGATATGGTTACTACCACCACCCTCAAACATGTTATGGAAGGAATGACTGTTAACAAACAAGGATCTAGCTTAAATATAAACATCACCTACCCTATTCTTCCACCAGAACTAATAAATAAAGGAAAACAACCAAAAAATTCATCTGGAGGCTCAGATCCTCTCAAAAGATCAGAACCTCCAGAAGACCTAGGCAATGGACCAAAAAATCTAAATAACAATAACAACGATGAAGATCTTCATAAAAAGATCAACTGCCTACTTACCAACAAACCCCCCAGAATCGCAGACCCCAATAAGTTTCGTGGAGAACCAGAAAAACTCAACCAATTCCTCTATCAATTCTTAATACAATTCGCTCTTCAAAAAAACCAATTCTTTAGCGATGCTACCAAGGTAATATATGCGGGATCGTTCTTTAAAAAACCAATTCTTTAATCCTACATTACCTATTATTATCACTGCCACAATAACGATAATAAGGAGGAACTTTGCAATAAAAACATTTGGGAAATCATTAACATCTACAGTAAGTTCATCAAATTTCTCCAACAACTTTGCAAAAAAAATGATAAACACTTTCACGCATAAAAAAAACTTAACACTTTTAAGTAAACCGGTTCTGTTTAAAATTATTTCCACTGATTTAACCAATTTGCCGTTCTTACCAAATGGGACAAGACTAATTTTTATTATAGGGCCAAAGAAGGTCTCAAAAGAGATCTCAAACTTCAAGTCACTTTGGAAGAATGCCGTAGGAAGGATGATGAAAACCTCTTCAACCGCATGGAAATGTAATAGACTGTTATTAAAATTAATAACTTAACTTTTAGGAGTTTTAAGGAACAATTTTATTGATTTAACAATAAATTTTTTAAAAATTTGAATTACCAAAAAAATCATTTCTAAAATAAATTTTTTGGATTTAAGAAATTTATTTTTTTCATCCCAAACAATAACAAGCTTAATTGGTGAAAAAGAGCTGATAAACGATTCCATCCTAACAAAACATTTGGGCCAGTATTTATGGAACTAAATACCATTTATACCTATCTTCATAATTGTTCACTACATAGACCAAAATCTAACACACTTTTGTGTTTCAATTGTAACAAACCAAGATATTTTAGAAATTGTTGTTCAGAACCTTAGAAAAATATTATATAACATAAAAGTCAACAACAAGTTCGCAATACCTAGCATGAGGAAAAGAAACCAACACGTTGCCTACAAATGACCCATTATTCTATTTTCGAAGATTTTGAATGAATCTAATAAGAAATTCTTAATGTTACTAAATCGCTACCCGACTTTTCTGGAGTCACTCCATAAGAAGGCATTGTGCAAGCAAAGTTGCTTATACAAGCCGCTCTCAACTTGTAAGAAGAGATGGAAGCCAGGACAAAGGTAGAATCCACCTCAAACAAAGAAATACCAATCTCAAAATCAAAAATAATAGAAAACAAAAAAAAGATCTTGCATTTTACCTGTTTTGATGAATCAAATTAAATTGAATATTATTGGTTCTGGAATAATCTGTGTTCTGGAATGCATCAATATTATGTACGTCTATCTAGTGGAATGCTATTCCAATACTACCTATAAGAAGGTTAATAAATTTATTGATAAGTTTATACTGATATTTGAAAATTAATTTTATATTTTTGCGTTATTATCCTACGCCTAATCCCAGAACTTCCCGAAATGCCTCAAATACCCGAAAGAAAATGCAAACTTTACCATCAAATCATTAAAAATATACCTTTTTTTGAAGGAGACGAACTTCCCCCATATATTTGTGAGAATTGTTTTGGATGTGGATTTGCAAGACATAATCTAATGATTTTGTGGAAATGGTCTAACAAATTGGAATATTGCGTTACACTATGGTATGTTTAAAAAAAACGCTATAGTGAATGTTTTGCAGATTACTAAGCTCAATACTATGAAGCCATCAACAATCCTGATTTTTTAATAAATGAAACCTTTCCACGCATCTACAAGTTTAATATTATAGGATACTTATTATTAAAAAGTTCACAAATTTGATGATCTTCTTGCAAACTCTGCAAAAATAGATAATCCGATTATCTTATATATGGAGAAGCTATATCAATTTACGATCATTACCTCTTTAATTAATACAAATACATTGGTAACAACATCACCATGGTCTTATGGAAACTTAAGGAAGGCCAATATCCCTTCCAATGTCGCAATTACCACCCTTACCCAAAATTCAAAACCCTTATTCAACGAAATATACACACCAACATGTGTAGAACTGGAGAAAACACCAAATTAGCTCATCAATGTTTTTATGAAAAATCTTTATAATCCACCGAACCCCTTCCCACAAATCACCTTACTATCTATAGATTTTTTCATTCCCACATATCACCTAAATGTTACGGACCAGATCCTTACAACAAAACTTCCTACACTAACAAAATCGATTTTATAATGTACAACTGAAGGCATCTATGCAAATATCATGCCAAAGAATGGGCCAGTCAAACCAGTCACAATCACATTCTCAAGAGAACTAAAACAGAAAAATTTTCTCAAAAATAGGGATGCCCAAGTTGCCCTGTACAATACAAAAACTGGCACAGATTCCTTAATCACTTGAAAAAAATGCATCTTGACGAATATCCATTAGGCAACCTACAAATGCTCACCAATGAAAACATTTATATAGAACCAACTCTCGCTCTACACAATTCCGAAACAATCTTTAAAAACAAACATTCTGAATCTTCAGATTCCGACCATTTTAGCAGAAAAAACACTCGTAAATTCTTTTCAGACAGTTCTGACTCAGAAGCAAGAACTAATTTAGGAACCACTGATAACAATCTTATGGATTTCATTGATTTTAATGCTGAGTTAAACTAAAATAGTCTCAGGAAGTGATGTTACCTGAACAATCCAGCTTATACGTTTTAAAACAGGATTAGAAAACCCACTCTTCTTAATTAAATCAACCTTATTTCATTCTCTTTCTATATATTAATGGTATTCTAGCATACGCTTTTTTTGATTCTGGAGTAGAAGCTGGATATGTCTACCCTTGTATGATTTCAAAACTCAATCTCACCAAAAAAAAAAAGAAAATATTCACAGAAATATCTGCCTTTAATACTGATGTTATTGGAGTAGTTAAGGAAAAAACCACCATTATTTTAATGGTTTAAGGACATATTGAAGAAATTATTTTTGATATTTTAGATATGGGATATAATTTCATTTTAGGATATGACTGGGTTTGGTTATACAATCCAGAAATCGATTGGAAAAACAAAACCCTTATATTCTTTTGATGTTACTATTAATATATCTCCTCCAAAAATCTAATAAAATGAAAATCTACATTAAAAGAAACTTATTTATGCCTTATTTAACATTTATCTTAAAAAAAAATCAAAAATCAATTACGTAATAAACCTTAAATTATTAGAAGAATGTTCTTACGTATCAAAGAAATGCCAAAAAATGAAAAAGAAATATCCGAATAAATTAATAAACTTATTTATAAAGTTTTTAAACCCCTTAATGGATCAGAATCTTTATTCAAAATCAATTAATTTACATATACGATATTTTTTAAAAAAGGAACTCAACTTAAATCCTTACCCATTTATGTATGTATTGAAGAAGAAACCACAGCATTACAAAAATATATTGACGAAAACCTCAGAAAAGGATATATACGACCTTCCAATTCTCCCGCAGGACACCCAATTCTATTTGTTCTAAAACCAAATGGAAAACTACGAATATGCATAAACTACCGAAATCTTAATGCTATCATTATCAAAGATATAGGACTTTTACTACTTATCAACAAATCTTTCGATAAAATTTTTGGAGCCAAATACTTCTCACGCCTTGATCTTATCAATAGATACCATCACGTACGTGTAAATCTAGGAGAAGAATGGAAGACAGTTTTTAAATATCATTATAACCTATTTGAATATATGGTTATGTTTATGGAACTCACTAATGCCCCCACTATATTTCAAGCATTGATAAATCATATCCTAGTCGACTATCTAGATGATATTTATGTTGTATACCTCAACAATATCCTAATCTTCAGTAAAACCCAAGAAGAACATCAAAGACATGTCAATTTAATACTCAAAACACTCAACAAAACCAACCTACAAATATCCCTCAAAAAGTCAAAATTTGAAATTACCAAATATGCATTTCTAAAAACCATTGTTACTCCAAATAATATCAAAATAAACCCAAAAAAGATTCAAACCATTCAGGATTAACCAATCCCAAAAACTATCACCGACATATAATCATTTCTAAGACTTTACAATTACTATCGAAAGTTCATTTAAAAATATAGCTATATATCAGCAGCTCTGAGCAAGCTTACCAAAAAAGACACAAAATTCGAAATCATGTTTGAATGATAATAAGCCTTCAAAACCCTTAAGAAAGCCTTCATTTCAACACCAGTTCTCAAAATTTTCAATCTAAAACTTTTTATAAAAATTAAAATTGATACCTCTGAAGCAGCTCTAAAAACCTACCTACTTCAACTACACCCCAACAACAAATGGCACCTCGTTGCTTACCTATCTCACAAATTTAATGTTACTCAGCTGCGATATGCCATCCACAATAAGGAACTTATGGCTATTGTAGAAGTGTGCAAAAAATGGCAAATCTATCTCCAAAGAAAAGAACCATTTACTGTTCTTACTGATTATAAAAATCTTACTACCTTTATGACTACTAAAGAACTTAGCAGATGCCAAGTTTGATGGTAGGAAATCCTATGTAAATTCAATATGTGAATTTTATATTTCAAAAGAAAAGAAAATGCTCTTACCGATGCCATCAGTAGACGATCAGATTTTATAAATGATGTCAAACCTGACAAAAAAGTAATACTCAAGCAAAAAAACGATTACCTCATGGTCAATAAGGTACTCAACCTCACAACTCACAAACTAAACAACAAATTCCATCAAAAATTATAACAAGCCTATTTAAACAACTCTATCACCAAATGAGTTTTTAATAAATCTGATAATATACTGGAACATTTCACATAATAAGATGGAATTATTCTTTTTTAAGAAAATTTCTACATTTTTAGTAAAAAACTTTAAACTGAAGTGATGTCAATGCATTATAATTCTTTAACATATGGTCACTTGGGAGTAGAAAGAATTATTGAACTTATCATCAAAGATTATTATTGGTTTGGAATATGTAAGGCAATCTAGAAATACATTAATATTTACAATATGTGTTGAAGGAATAAACCTAACCGATATAAACCTTACAAAATATTTGAAGTTTATGATGTATCTTCTTTATTTTTTAAAATTATTATTTATAACTTTGTATAAAGATTATTGGAATTTTGAAACCTCTTTACAAACATTTTATACAACAAGATATTAATAATTACCGACAAGTTCACCAAAATTACTATCTTCATATCTTGGAATAGCAATTAGGGAGTAAAAAAAATGTAAATTATCTACGATAAGTATGTTTTTTGTAAATATGGTGTTTAAAAAAAATATATTTCTGACCGAGATTTGCTGTTTATTAGCAAGTTTTGGAATTCTTTTATGAATCAAACTGGAATAAAGTTCAATATTGTAACCAAAAGTTACGTTTAAATTGATGGAGCAACCGAATGATTTATTTAAACCCTCAAAATCTATCTCTGATGTTTTCTAAATTATGCTTAGAATAATTGGTTATTTTTATTATTAATGGTAAAATTTATCTATAATAGTTCTTAATATTTGATAATTAAGCATAGTCTATTTGAAGTTTTTATGGGATGGATATCAAAAACCATTTTACTTCCTCTTTAATCAAAAGACTAGGTTCCCGAAGCTGATAAGCACATGGAAAATATGAAGAATTTTTATACCAGTCTTTGAAAAAACATCCAATTTTTTCAAGAATGGATGGCTTACTATTACAACCTCAAGCGAAAGGAAGCCCTTTCATTGAAAAAAGGAGATAAAACATATCTACTTACACGAAATCTCAAAACAGCCCGACCTAACAAAAAACTCAACTATCAAAAATTTAAACCTTACACCATTCTCCAGAAATTAAAAAAACATCAATATATTTTGAACATACCTGAACCTACCCAAATCCACAAAATATTCCACATTTTATTTTTTGAACTAGCATCGCCAAATCTTAAAAAAGATCTGAATATTGAAACAATCAAACTAAAAAATAATACCCCTTATAATATTGAAAAAATCCTTAAAAAACCTAACAAAAAAAACCATTACCTAATCAAATGATCTCTACCCTATAGTCTAGAAGACGATTTTTGGATTTTTAAAGAGAATATCTCACCAGACTTTGTTAGAGATTTTTTTAGATAACCTAGAATGTTTGCTCAACAGTAAAACATTACAGTGCTAAAAAGGAAAAAAGAAAGATTTAGAAAAAATTAATACCTTCAAAAAAAAAAATTATAAACTACAGAAATCGCATTTACCAACATCTACCCGCAACCCTGTCCACACACACAAAGACCCAGCAAGAACTCCCTATATTAAAAATCCAACTCCTCTTCCCACATCTCTTAAGCATTAAAATACGCCCGGAAGAATGGACGCATCCCACCAAAAAACCACCAAATAGCTAATTGAAAGAACTCGACCATATAGATTGCAGAGTTAATAAAAAAAACCAAATCCTGAACATGATTTAAACAAGGCATGATTAATATATTTATTTAAAGTATAAACAGAAAAAGATTAAAACAAATCACCCAAAATGTCCTCCATCTTAGTCATACAACCCAAACCATTAAGAACCATATCAAAATCAACAAAATCAAAAAAATCCACCGATAGAATTGTCACCACCTCTCTAGAAGCACCCACACTACCATGGATATCTTCTACAGTATTGAAACCCAACAACCAAATTTTTAGATCCAAACTATCCATCGCAAATAGACTACTGTTATAATAATCTACCATAAGACCAGCCACTGAAGGTCCTGAACTTGAAGCCTCTTCCTCCAAATCAGAAGCAATTATGCCTTCTGATACCTCCCATTCCTCCAACAATGTTTCCACATATTCCATACTCTTGGTATGCTTTTTAATAACAACACCAAGTTTATGTTGTTTACGAAAAACTTCAACTACCACAGTATTAAATTTTCCCATTACTTTTTCCAACTCAGACTGCACTTTCCCCAGTTCCGACTAAGTATTCTTCACCTCCTACTAAAGAATCTCCAACTTAAATAAAACTACAACCAATTCTTCCATCTTACAAGCGCGTAACTCAGAAAAACACTCCACTACACAAATATCAGTAAATTACTTGCAAAATGAACCACAAAAATAAACAACTCACCTAGAAGTGCTATACATAGTTTTCCCGCCTTAGTACAGACCGAACACTTCTTGTTTTTTGCCAACATTATGCAACAAACTCTCAACTAATTACAACAATAACACAAACTAAAATTCTTAGTTTTAAACTTCGTAATCCTAGCCGTTTAAGAAAGATGAGTATCCTTCCACACCGGTACACCTTTATTTGTTTTTTTTTGAACCCTGTTCTGCTACATAATACAAAAATATTATTTATTTCTGACCACAAAATTATTTAATAGTTAAAGTTTTGATTCCCCTTCATTAACATTTCACAACTTTCTTATAATATATGTTGCTTATATAATCTGTATATCCTATACAAGATAATTCCTTTATATAGAATCCCATATGTAATTTTCGCCTATACAGGATTCTCCCACCATCAACCTGTTACCCCACTTAAGTCTTCCCTTATACAAGAAGATCTTGCACAGGAATATTCTTTGCTAAAAATTCCTTTATGAAAGAAAAAGATAATGTTATGACTTCCATACATCCGGTATAAAAGGTAGGCACGTGACAAACATCCCTGTTCTCCCTACTTTTTATTTTGCATTCCTATTTTTCCATAGAATCATTCTTTCTATAATATTCCAGGCTACTACTTATCTTAAGCATCAGCTTGCACTTTCTGACTCATTATATTTGCTCAACATGTTTGTCTCTTTTGGTCCAATACTAAGAATTCCCGATTATTCGAATTATTTATTCACAACATATTGAGCACAATTGTATTTCGCCAAAACCGGCGCAAAAGAACGCAATTTTTGTGATACTTGCAATGATTTGTGCTGTACCAAGAACGGTGTAAAGAGCACAAGCACCTATACCATGTTTGTATAACATATATTATTCCCATGTATTCAAGCTTCATGTATTTAAAGATCTTTTTGAATGATGATGTTTTGATTTATTTTTAAACTTTATTGGTCAATTTATTTTTTAAGCTTATTACTACAGTAATATTATTTTATAGTTTTTATTTTTGAATCTTTTATCCTTGTAGAAGGAGTTATATTTTTAATCCAGTTTTTTAATCTAATTTATGAATGTTTTTTTTTTAGAACAATAAACAGAACAAAAGACTGGAAAGAGACTAGTTAAGTGGGACTGGCTGTTTTAGGAAGCCAAAAAGCCTTGGCAACCTGGGACAGGTGTAACAATTTTTAAATAAAAATATTTTTAATTATTATAATGATTTTATTTTCTGGGTAAAAAATAGTATAACATAGGTGTGCTATATAATTATATTTATAAAAAATTTTAATATTAATAAAATTTTAAATTCAATTAATTTTTTTACAATAATAATTTTTTATTCTAATATTAGGATTTTAAAATAATTGATTATTTTTTTAAATAATTTAATTAAATAATATTTTATAAAATATTTTTTTATTTTTAAAATTATTTCCATATTTTAAAATATATTAAAAATTTTGTTTAATTATTAAATAAATTTATTAAAAATTTTTATATATATTATAATATTATTAATATAAATATTTATAAATCTTTATTTTTTTCCAAAAAAATAATTCATTAATTATTATTAATATTATGGTAATTTTTTATAACTTATTAATATGATGGTAAATATTTTATATTTTTAATAACTAATAACAATAGTATAATATTAATATTTTTATATTATTATATATTAATAATACAAAATATTAAGATTTTTTATAATTAATTAATATTTTCTAAATAAATGATTAATAATATTTTTTTGGAAAAGAATAAAATATATATTATTTATAACCAATACATTTAATAATTTTATATTTATTATAAAATATACTTTATTATTTTTATATATTACAAATATTTATAAATTATATTATAATCCTATAATATTTATTAAGATTATATATTTAAAAATTATTAATAGATTAAATATTTTGTCTATTATATCTTTTTTTTTCTATGATAATCAAATTAATAATTTTGATTTGATTTTTTTTTCATTTATTAATTTTATTAATATTTTTAATTATTTTAATTTTAATTTTTTAATAATTTTTAGGAGGTTGTTAAAAAGATCATAATATTTTTTCATTAGTAATTTTATTACCCTTATCTTTTTTAAAATAATATTATTTTTTTTATTAATATTAATTTATTAATATGTTGATGTTAATTTATTTAAAATAATTATACTATTTAGTATTAGATATAAATATTTTAATATGTATTTTTTTTTTAAAAATTTAAGAATAATATATTTATTTTTTAAAAACAATAATTTTTTATTATTAAAATTTTTTATAATTAATTTAACATTTAAAATATAAAGTAGTTTAAGATTAACAATATTATTAATAATAATATTAATAATCATAATAATATTATTAATTATATTAATATTAATAAATATAGGTTTATTTATTATAATTTTTTTATTATTAACATTTTTTTTTACAATTTCAGGTTTATTTACCACTTTTTTAAAAAAATTGGTTAATAATTTAAATACCTCCTTAAATACTTTTGTTTATAATACAATTTTTATATTATTTAATAAACTTATAAATTTTAAAATATATTTTTTAATTAATTCCACAAAATAATCCATTATATTAATAATTACTAATTTAATTTAATTAAAAACTATTATCCCATACAATATTATAATTTTTAAATTAATATTTTTCACTCCCTCCAATCAAAATTAAAAATTTTATCCTATTTTTATTATTTTAAATTAAATTTTTATTAATTAATTATATTTATTTAAAATCAACATCATTTTAACTACACAAATAATTATACCTTATACAATATACCTTTTTTTTATGATTACTAATATTTTAACATTTTTATAATTATTTAAAATTATATATTATTATTTTAATTATAAAATAATATCTTTTTATATTAAGATATTTTAATCTATTAATAATTAATACTACAATTTTTTTATTATTAAATACTATCTTTCAAAATATATCTAATTTTTTTTATTAATTTTTTAAAAAACCAAAAATTTAGTTTAATTTTTTAATTTTTTTTTTTTTTTTTAAAATTTTTAATTTTTAAAATATTTTTATATTATTTAATCATTATTTTTATTATCTTTTGTAACGAAGCAGTCTCAGCAAGAAGAACTCCAAGCAGAAATCCAAGCGGCTGGAGGAGCCCTCAGAATGACCATAGGAAAAATCCAGGCAATACTGTGGTTGGAAGAAAAACCACACAACGCAATACAACCCGCAGACCCAGAATAAGGAAGCACCCGGATTCAGACTTCAGAACTCGTGGAACAAAATTAATAGTGTTATTTCAATCTAAGGGTTTCATATGATAAAGCCCTTGTTCTCTTGGCAACTCCTATAAGAAGTACTCCACTACACACACTTATTTACTATGCAGAAACATGTACCGTCCAGCTCAGCACTCTGTATCTCCGAATGTCCAGTTCAGACCTATCTCCTGTCCAGTTCAACACTCTATGTCCGACTGTCCAATTCACAGACTTATCTCCTGACCAGTTCAACACTCTATGTCCGACCGTCCAGTTCACAGACTTATCTCCTGTCCAGTTCACTTTGTTATTTCCTTTATTAATTGTCTATTTAATTGCTGTGTTCGTTGTCATGTATTTAGAAAACCAAGCAATAATTTAAGTATCAATCTGTATACACACTAGTGCCTCATACTCCCTGTGACATTTGTGTATTACCTTGATATCTTGAACTAGTCTATATACGATTCCTTACACTATTTTATTATTAACAATATATATAAAAACTAAAAAAATGTTTTTTATATAGAATAGTTATTTATTTTCTAATTTAAATTTAATCTAATACTAGATTTTTACTATTAAAATTATTTTTTCTATGGTATAGTCAAATTTTATTAATTCTTCTATTCTTTTTTTAAAATAATGAATTTCATGATTATCCTCTAAATTATTGTTTCTACTAATTGTTTTAATTAATTTAATATTCTTATTTCTAATTAATATTATTTTTTTTGGTATGATTTCCTTAGTGGTAAAATTCTAAAGATCAAGATTCAAAAATTATTTATAAAAATTATAATTATGATTTTAAAATTTTATATTAATTTTAAATACTAAAAAATTTTTAGTATTTATTGATAATGATTCTAAAATAATTATAACTATTATATCTACAACTATTTTGCTTTTGTTTTTTGCTTTTTTTAGAAACATTTTAAATAATATATTAATTTTTATATAGGTTTGTAATAAAAATTAAGTATTCTAAAAGTTATAATAATAATAAAATATAATAAATTAAATAAATTAATAAAATAAATAAATAATGTTAATAATTAATGTTTAAATACATATTATTAATAATATATGTAAATTATTTTTAAATATATATTACCTTAACTATATTATTATTATTATTGATATATTACACTATTAATATTATATATTCCATATTACACACTTTATACTACACACTCTATACTTATTTTTATTAGGGATTTGATTAAAAACTATTGGTTTCCACCTTTTCCTTGATTTAAAATAAGTTTAAAATTTTAGACTAATAAAGTTTATAATTGTTAACATTCGATATTACTAAATATAATATGAAGTTAATAAATAAATAAAATAATAATTAATTGATAAAAATAGCTTTACCAACCACCTATAACTAGGGAAGATCTACAGATAGATATAGTACCCGGTAGCTAGATAACTGGCTATATTACAATATGCATATATAACAGCTGTGGATGACGTTTGCGAGAGGATAAAGTGGCATGTTAAACATCGCTAATTCGAATTCGTTCAAGCGGCGGCTGGGAGGCCGGCTTCGATAGGAACGGGATGTCGGAAAAACGTAGAACGCTGCACATGTCAGAATTAACTTCGAATTAGGGAAGAAAAACTGGTTGCGTTCGTTTATATTCCAGAATTCGCCGGTCTGTGCTTCTCTCTACTAGTCTTGGCTTCTAATTCCTCATATTTATAAGGTTTATCATTTTCCATCACGGAATATAAAATACCGAACGGATTTCTCTCCGATTCAATTATTCTTTCAATTCACAAAATTTCCACGCTCGCTCCTATCAATTGCAGCTCGGGTATATAATATATAATCGTCTGATCCGGTCGTTTCCACATTCCTCGACGTCACTACCCGCTTTGGTCGTATGAAACAAAACTGCAACATAAACAACGCAAATATGGCCGAAGAAACCACGATCGTTCTATACCTGTTCAAGCGCCTGCACCAGCTCGGTATTCGATCCGTCCATGGTGTTCCCGGTGACTACAACCTTGTAGCATTAGATAACCTTCCCGAGGCTGGTCTCAAGTAAGTCTTCTTTGGAAAGAATTTGTTTAAATAGGAACATTTGAGCTCACGATGGAACAAATAGTTGGGTCGGAAACTGTAATGAACTCAATGCTGGCTACGCTGCCGACGGGTACGCCAGAATCAAAGGACTCTCCGCTCTGATCACCACCTTCGGTGTCGGTGAACTATCCGCCCTTGCCGCCGTATGTCCCTTTCACTTCTATGCGTGATGTTCATAGCTAAAGTGTTGTACACTACAAGGTCGCCGGCTCCTATAGCGAACGTGTCCCTATTGTTCACATAGTCGGTACTCCGTCAACCATCTCACAGAAACAGGGGGCGCTTCTGCACCATACACTAGGGAATGGAGATTTTTCCGTCTTCGCGAATATGTCGAGGAATATCTCGTCTGTTCTGGTCCACCTCAACGATCCGGCTACTGCTGCGAGGGATATTGATCGTGCGCTAAGAGGTATTCATATACTCCAACTACGGCGCGAAGCAATGAATGTGGGATTGATACTAACAGAGGTCGGTGTGTATAGAATGCTACGTCTCCGCTCAGCCAATTTATATCGGTATGGAATCACAGAATGCTACTATTAGAACTTCCACTAATACGTCACTATCAAGCCTTGCCAACGGATATGGTTCTGCGAAAGATCTCTGCCAAGGGACTCGATACACCGATCAATATTGAATTACACCCGAATGATGAGGAAGTTGAACGCGACGTCATTGAGAGTATATCTAAGATGATATATGCGGCTAACAACGCCATTATCTTGGTCGATGCCTGCGCTATCCGACATCGTGTTGTAGACGAGGTCCACGATCTGATTGATAAGTCTCAATTGCCTGCGTTCGCTACGCCAATGGTACGTACCACCGCTGTAGGGGTAGTTAAATAGTGTCACGAGCTGACTTAAGAGTGTCTCCCTATAGTCGAAAGGCGCTATCGATGAGACAAATCCCCGTTTTGGAGGTGTTTATGTCGGTTCGGTCTCCAGACCAGACGTCAAAGAGGCTGTCGAATGCGCGGATCTTATTATATCGATTGGTGCGTTGAAGAGCGATTTCAACAGTGGCGGCTTCACGTATCGTACTAGCACTAAGAATACGATCGAGCTCCACTCCGATCATACGAAGGTTAGCACCCCCGGCCCCGGAGCCCCGAGGATGAATATTTTACTCACAAAGGATCAAAGATTGGTCATGCCACCTATCCGCATATTACCATGAAATCCGTGCTCCAAAAACTTCTGAGCTCCTTGGATTTCCATAAAATCCGCCATAGCGAGAGCGCTAAATCTGCCCCACCTGTGCTTAAAAACGAGGAGGCTGAGAAATCAAATAGTCAGGAGATCACACACTCCTGGTTCTGGCCGCACATTGGGAACTGGTTGCAGGAGAACGATGTGGTTATTACGGAGACGTATGTTAAAAGCCTAACTCTATCAGGCCTTGGCGGCACTGAACGGCATGGATGTTTGCTAATGAATATGTATTGAAGCGGCACGGCAAACTTCGGTATCATCGAGACCCGCTTTCCTAGGGGAGTCACAGCCATCTCTCAAGTTCTTTGGGGTTCAATTGGCTACTCTGTTGGCGCCTGTCAAGGTGCTGCATTGGCGATCAAGGAATCTGATCCTTCTCGCAGAGTTATCCTCTTTGTCGGCGATGGTTCCTTCCAACTGACAGGAAACGAGGTTTCGACTATGATCCGCCACGGGCTCAAGCCGATTCTTGTGATCATCAACAACGAGGGCTATACTATTGAACGAATGATTCACGGCGAGGATGCAGGGTACAATGATATCCAACCGTGGAAGCACACAAAACTTCTGGAGACTTTTGGGGCGAAGGAAGGGGAGTATTCTAACTACGTGGTTAAGACGAGGAAAGATGTTGATGACTTGTTCAAGAAGGGGAATGAGTTCTCGAAGGCGGATAAGATTCAGGTGAGTTTCTTTGCGACCCTAAAAGTTTGGTGCTTTTCAAAACATCCCATCGGTGGCGCACTCGCTAATATATGTAGTTGGTTGAATTGTTCATGCCGAAGCTTGATGCGCCTCGTGCGCTAAAGATCACAGGAAAGATGTCGGAGAAGCTCAATGCGAAGATGGAGTAACAACGGATAGGAAGCATGAGTTGAAAGGAATAGAGTAGTAATGAGGCACATCCTGCTTTACGTCAGTATCGCAGTAGCTTAGAAACGAAACGAATGATAAGGTCATTGGTCTTAAATTTTCCCTGGCGCAATTAATACCACAGCTCGCGCCCTTGGCTTCGAGTTTATCGATATGTGTGTTGATCACGTTGACCTGTGCAGTGGTGTGTTACCCATTTGGCTCAAAGTTGCATGCTGTGCCACAGATGCACTGCAATGCCGCAGACTGAAGACATGGGGATTAGATGACATGACTATAGCTAGGGCTCGTAAATCGCGAGATCGAAAGCTTTGATCAATTTGATCCAAATCGTCGGATAGACCGATACCTATATAAAAGCTATAGGAAAGCCGGGACCAACTGCCAATTGGTACCTCCTTATCCGAATCCGAAATGCCCGTTCACAAATAAGAACAAGTTTCCCCATGACGGAACTTGGCATGAAGAGTTAAGCCTTTTGATGATGCTACGGGGCTTAGCCGTGCCAAGGCATTAGTATAGGGTGAGCCAATGGGGAGATGAGTTCCTAGCTGAATCCTGGTGCTGTTACGCGAAACGCCTCAGGGAATCTCTGCTTAGGGGGTCTGGGCTTTTTTTTGACAGGACCGGTGTGAGACGAGCAGTGTTTCTGCAAGCCATGATTCATGCGAGGAAATAGGAAAAGAGAAGGGAGAAAAAATTCGAAGTTTCGTTTGGAAACATTCGGGAATTCTGTTCTTTATAGATTGCGTTACCCGCCTGCATAGGAGATTCACATGCCACGAGGGCGTCGATAAAGAAACAAACCCCCCTTGGCGGAGTTCTAGTTGTTCTAGCCGCCTGAATTGGTAGAGTTCTAATGATGGATGAGCTGAGAATAGTATCATTGTGTCTCTGACGCCGGAACAGGTTGCGACTGCGGTTGAAGCTATCTTTTCTCTCTTATTTAGACCGTCGCGACAGGAATATTCATACTGTCAAAGTTTCCATAGATCTTTCCATCGTACGACTTTTGGACCACTTTCGAATATTTTGCACCGCAATTTTGGAGGGAGGAATATTGGAAACAGCGTTGAGAAACCTCAAACAGCTGGACCCGCAGTTTGACGGCCCTGAGCCACACCCTCGGGGCATTCCTTGTTGGGGCCTCCACTCGGGAGGTGCTTTCCGAGCTAGGGCAGCCCGTCACTCTAAACATTGTCCAGACAGTGCTCCGACCAGCTTAAAACATTCTACACCGCAGACATAGTGTCCTCTCTGTCGGATCCGGCAGTATCGTACGATTGTGCTGCTACCTTGGATCTAGCAAAGACAGGCGACACAAAGTGCTTCAAACTTCCTGGATAATTTGGCTTGGCGTTCGTACACCTTCCCCTCGACTAAGAGGCCATCTGAACACTCTTGGGAAACAAGCCTGCCTCAGCCAGAGTCTCTCTCACAGTTTATCGTCTAATCTTTCCTGGGGGAAAGCCCGGATCCAGAATACTACCCTGCGCCCGTATGCGAAGGTGGATTATGGCACAGGGACACCGCCAAGCAGCTCCTGGCACTAACAAACCTGCCTGAATATATCAAGAATGGGTCCTCTCTTGACAAAACCTCTCTCCCCTTCCTCTCTTTCTCGTCATCTCTTTCTCGATTCCTGGTTTTTGGATCACCAGTTGGGCTAGATACCAACTTTCATTTCTTTCTATTCTTTTTTTACGATCCGTTATATTCTTGCTCTGTTTTGTGAACGCTGCGCGTTTACCTTCCCTTCATTCGCTTCTGTTAGTTGTTCACTGGGCTTATAGTTACCATTTTCGACTTCGATCTATCAACACCATTCTTTTAATATTATCGACACCTTGCTGAGCAGGTAGACTCGAACTTTCCTTCATTAATTATTCTTCGGCTGGCCTTGTCTATTCCTTCTTTACACTACCCGACATACGATCCCGCTTTTAGCTGGCATATGCATATTTGATCCGACCACTCGGCCCAGATTACGACTATCATTTCCCAAAAGTCGATATCCTATCGACACTATTATTCCGAGCGGGGGGGTTTCGATATATATACTCGGAGAGAGAGGGAATTTTCCCAGTACGACGACACACAGAGAGGAAAAGAGGAGGACACCCTTTTTTCTCTCCACTTCGTCCTGGAAATTCATCGTTTAAGGGAATAATCGCATCACGAACACCGCCAAGATGAACAAATTACTCGGGTTCTTCCTGTTTTTCGACATTCTCCAGTTGGGCAGTGCGATACTGCTCATCATCGCTGGGCATATGTTCATGCAGCACATGGATACTCTGCCGTTGAATGTTGAGAACTCGCCATATGTTATCCTGCTCTACTACCTTCCTTGCACTCGTAAGTAGTATATCCGTGAGGTGTTATACCTTCAAATCGGTCTAGTACTAATATATACCCCGTTGTGTTTTATAGCAATCTTCGCCAATGGTATTATCAGCGCCGTCACCTTCTTGTTATCGTTACCCGCGTTGCTGTTGCCGCAGTCCCTCTTCTGGTTGAGGTTGCACGGATGGATGTTGGTTGTTTGCGCCGTCTATTCTTTGATCTTGGGTATCCTCGTCTGGGTCGACACTCTCACCCAGAGAGCGCAGATGTACCAGGCCTGGATCGATGTTGGACCAAGCGTCCAGACCTTGTTGCAACAAAAGGTTAGTTGTTTTTTTCCGCCTTCCGCATATTCACGCATAAAAATGTTTCAGTCTGGGGGAAAAACGGATTACCTAACACGGATTGATATATATAGTTCGAATGCTGCGGTTATGTCTCCGCCATGGAACCCCTCTTCGTCACCGACAAGATGTGCCCGAACGCCCTAGCTGCTTCGCAGACAAAGCCATGCGTCGGCCCTTTCACCGCTTTCGAGGACGAATTCTTCAACACTGTTTTCACCGCCCTCTTCGGTATCGTCGGTCTCAACTTTGTGATGTTGTGCTGCACTGCTATGGTTATCAACCAGAGGAAGGAACAGAGGCGATACAGACGGATCGACGAGAAGCGAGGGTTGGGTGCTATCTAAGGGAGTCCTTTTTTTCAAAGCTTTCTATTCAAGCGTTTTGCGAATGAAAAGAAAAACTTCCTTGGCAACGGAGGAGGTGTTGTACAAAATAAAATGGGCCGTTCCGGGTCTGGGGATGGTAGTGGGATGTATCAATACCATATGGGATACTTCTTTTTTTCTTTCGATTCGCGGGGAGTTTTTATATTCTATTAGGGTGCATATTATTAGGACCTGGTTCAGTTTCCGACTGCTTCTTGAAGATATATCTCATCTTCCCAAGCACCAACTTTTTTACTTCTTTTTACCAGAACTATATAGTGCCATGTAGTGAGGTCTAACTGGGAGGGTTCGGCTGCTTGAGCAGATATATCGGAGTGTCGTTGGTTTCATTTGTTATTTCCTTATTTTTCCTCTTTTTATTTCCTTACTTTTCTTTGTTTTCTCTTTAACCTTCTCTTCCTCACCATTTTCTCTTTCTTCTTCTTCTCTTATATATACATTATGATACCCTTGGATCTTTTGGAAGCCTACCAGATGGCCACTGGCCGTTACCGCAGACATCCACTTAACAGACCAATGTATATTAAATTTCCTTAACATATAACATAGTATGCTTTGCATTATATGGGACCTCTTAGAGGTATCGTGATTGTCCAGCGACTTAGTTAAGCTAAGGATTGTTACCATGCTCGAGCGCTCTCGTACTCAAGTCCGTGCGTCTGCCTAGGCAAATCTTCCCACACGCACCTGCGTTGCGTCGGCATCGTGTAATCCTGTGTAACATTGTGCTGACTACTAAGCTTTCTGTGTAACGTCTAACATGGCTAAGTACGTATGCGGGTTTTAACCGTTGTAAGTTAACAGCCTCGGCGTACAAAACCTTAGTCTAGGGTCTAAGCTTGATAAGATCGACTACAGATTCTAGGTCTATGTCGCTGCTAGATCAGCGGGATAATGAATTTCCTTCAACTGCTTTTAATGAATGAGTTTCGAACTAAGCCTAAGTGTTGTAAGTGCGTGCGCCGTGATATAGTATAAAGGCCCTTCCTCCATCACCGCAATAATCTAAAACTAATCAGCTGTAGCTGGAGATGGGTCCAGACTGTATGTTGTGTTGATGTGTAGTATTTTGCATGGTGTGGGTAGATTCCGAGCTTGGAGTCAATACCGTATGTGCTTCGCGAATATTAGTGTCTGCGTCATAATCTTAAGCCAATACAATGGTGTCGTCTAGAATGCGAGAAATCGATGCGACCGCAACATGAGTCACGTTCTGCGGGACAACTCAGGTCTTCTGGCATGCGTGATCACGGGTGACCGTGTTAGCGTGTCGCAACAATTGACAAAAGGCCATTCCTAGGCCGGCTGAGGAAGGCAGTTCCGTCGGAATTCGGTCTGCTGCCAGCTTTCAATCCGTTGATGACTACATCTCGCTGCTAGGAGAGACATATCGGGATAATATATAAATCCCATGATGGCCTTCAATACCCGTTCGTAAGGGCGATTCTCTTTCGTCGCGTATATATAAATTTCAACAAGGACGAAACGTCAAGACTATAAGACGGGTTTCGCGCTATTCGAGAGCGAGAAATATCGAAACATGGCATTACCGACCCTAGCCCACGAACTTCTTCTCTCGATCTTCTCATACCTCGAATATAAGGATCTTGTATCCCTCACAGCAACATGTAAAGGCATTCGCGGACCCGCATTCCATTGTCTTCGCGGGGAGGTGAACGTGCGTACAATCCAAAGCATTTCGGAATTCCAGGAGAATGAGAGAACCGGAAGATATTATAACGTTAAAAAAGACGACCAAGTAAAGTTTCAACGCTTTAAATATAACGAATATTCAGAGCGTCTGCGATTGGACTTCACGGTCGTAGATGAGGAGAATAAGGCGACTACGGATATGTCGGTCACGGATATGGACGAACTACTCAACAACGTACATATCGGGGCAGTGCTTGGGACGATGAACATTTTGGATGTGAAGTTATATGTTAGTCGAGATGGTAAGCCGGTGAATAAACGACACCCCCTATAGGTTGTGGTTTTAGCTGACTTGTATATCTACTAGTCCTTGATCATAATAGGATCGACACACTCCTTCGAACCCTTAAAGAGTATTCCTGCACACGATCCGCCCTCGAGTTCTCGGTGACCACCCTCGTCAGCCACTTGGAAGCAAGCAGAGTAGTCTCACTCTTTGATGCCGGGAAACTAACACACCTTACTATACCCCTCGAAATCTCCAGACGGCCCTGCAACATCGAACGTAAATCCGCGAATATCAAAGGTTTCCGGAAACTATTCCAGCGAGCGTGCAATTTAGAGCAACTAGAGCTTCTATCAGGCAAACCATTAGCAGCACCAGAGCCCTCTACCCTCTTCAGCTCAGAAGTCGATCCTGAAGAACTGGACGGCCTCAAGACGGATTTTCTGGCGTTAAAAAAATTACATACTTTTAAACTGGATGCCTACTTCTATTCCTCATCCTTTTTTCTCCCGATACCGGAAGGTGTGAAAACGCTTTCACTCGGCCATGTCGTCTATTACTCTCAATCATGGTGGATTGAGTTCTCGAAGTACCCTCTCAAGAATTTGGAGAACCTGGACTTGGATATTTGCGGGGTCCCCGGTTGCTTCGAGGAAATGGGTCATACAGCTCATTATTACCCAACGTGGCCCAACCCAGTACCATCCGAACGGATGATCGGTAATGTGGAGGTTCAAGGATTGAAAACGTTCAATTATAGGAAAGTGGATAAGCCATATCTTCCTATGGATTTATGTATGGTTATCATGAAACGGAATCCGGAGCTTGATGAAACATCAAAGAAGCTAGTCGCGAAGGACTATGCTTCGTGTTTGATGCGGGTGTGTAAGGTGGAACTGTTAAAAGCAATGGAACAGAACCTACACGAACGAGAAGTCGAAGATCAGGTGGAACAAAGGCTGCTGGGAGAGGGTCCGCAGGGGGATGATTTGGAGAAATGCTCTTTGGACTACATTACAGCGTTTCGGGAGTTCCTTGCTGGACGGATGATCAAATCAGAGCCAACCGATGAGATAAAACCGTTTGACGGGCCACACAGAACGTCGGGGAAACAGAAGGATCGGTCGCCTAGTATAGCGGTCAAGGCTAAAGATCCTCGGGTGCAAGAAAAGTTGCTCAACTATGCATGTGAATGAATTTGGGACTCAACGGTACTATGACTTTACGTATGTATTCTATTACAGTTATAATATCATTAGAATGAAAGAATGACATCTTTTGAATATCTGTATAATACCTGGTATGCTATTCCCATGACAAGCCGTCTCAGTCCCAATGAATGGCATGTATATACGCTCATTACATTATAGTCATTACCTCGTCCATGTTTATTTAATTTCCCAAAGACTGAGGAGGCCATCAAAAGTAGTGTATACGTATGATATCGTGAGTCGGGATCACTCAAATGGCGATCTCTCCATCGGGCAAAAGTTGTTAGAGCCAGGCGTGTTTTCGTATTGAAAATAATTTCGTATATGCTGTTGACCGCATTTGTTCACCACAAAATGCTATAGAAATGATATCAAAGAATTAGAGCTGTTCCAATAAATTTGAAAGTGAAATGAAAGTGAAAACTTACGCCTACGTCGTCAACTTCAACTGCTTGAGCACCGTCGAAGAGCGTCGCCGCTTTGATGGCACTGGACTAAAAGTTAGTGGTTTTTGTGAGAAATAAATAGCATGGGCCCTGTTGTACTTACCTAGTGGCCGGTGTAACCGGGTCATAACGATTGCCAATGAAGAGTATCGGAGTCGCCGTATTCCCACCCAATGGCCCATACCATTCCCACGCAGGACGTACCCGCCATTGCGTACAATTAATCGCCATGACATCGGAATGGGCGTTGGAAAACATGCTTATCTTTTCATCTCCAGGATTTTCTGGCCGTGGGGGGTTTTGCCTCACTTCGTCAGTGCAAAAGACCGCAGCGTTCGCTTCTCTAAGCAAGATTATCGGAGGAGAGGCCGTTTGAAGCTGATCGGTTTCGACCTGGGCTTCCGGTGACAGGTGACCGAGAATGGCGGCTTCGTTCCAGGACGAAGGGTCCTCTGGAGCTAGCAATGGCTCGATGTCGGCGAGATCTACGGCCAGTTGTGACCAACGGAATTGAGGACCATGAAGAGAGTTGAAAATTCTTCCTTTGAGGATATCCAGGATTTTATAAACCTTCTGGGCGGCGGGGTGCCCAGTGCGTATGTACTCGATAGCATCCAGCTTCGAGGTTATGTTATTAAACCGCTCGATCAAATCCTCAGTGGTACCGCCATCAGAAAATCCACACTGTTGAGAACCAGCAGCAGCGCAGAATTCAAAGAACTTCAACCATGTCTGGTCGGCGTATTGAAGTCCGTTCATGATATTGCCTGTCAAATAGTCATCGCCGTCGACGACGCTAGCCAGGACGAATCTTCCAACGTGTGAAGGGTAGATAGAGGCGAACCATTGACCGAGGATAGTGCCGTAGCTGGTACCGTAGTAGTTCACGAGAACTTTATTCTCCGGTTCCCCTTTCTCTCTCGCCACAGCTTTCGCTATCGAAAGCATATCGGTGGCCACTACGACTGTGTTCATATGTCTGCCAGCTTGGTTATCACCACCAGTAGTTTCGTCACATCCTCGAACCCAACTATCCCATTTTGCGGAATGAGCGTCGATGAGTTGCTGCCCGCTCTTAGGCATTATAATCCCAAACGCCGTCTTGAAGTGGTCTGCGGTATTACCAGTGTCTTCCTTAGAACCTTGGTCCCTACGCCTACAGACTGGGCGTAGCGTAGCATCCGTTGTTGCATTTTGGCGGTGCGGTTCAAAGTCGGTCGGTATATCCGGAAGGTTGACATTGCAACTGGCGTATGGGATGGAATAACCAATCCCACGAGGATCGAATCCGATGATATCGTATCCTGGGCCAACTGATGATATAATTTCTTCGGCTCCGGCATCCCACAGGATTTGTGTAGTTGCTGCGCCCGGACCACCAGGGTTAAATAGAAGCGTTCCATGGTACATGACATTTTTTTCGGCAGGCCATTTGAGTATTGGGATGATGGCCTTCAATCCGTTATCGGGGTTGTTGTAGTCTAGGGGTACCTTTGCTATAAGTCAGTTACTTTTCGACGTCTTCGTAAAAAGATAGAAATATTGGGAGGGGAGGGGGGTTACAATTAGCCTTGCGCACAAGGGTGCCCGGGCTGAAGAGCCAGCTTCACAAGGATACCATTTAAGATCTGCATTCTCGATAACCTTTTGACCGCCAGTTAGTTTCTCAATTATATCTGTCAGATGGCGCCTCGTTGAATGGTACCAGGTGTCTTACATTTTCGAAAAGCCGCTGCGAATTTACTCCCACGAGCAAAATGCACAAAGTGCACGCAAAAGACTTCAGTTGAAACATTAAGGGCGTCCTGGTGGATCTCGACACTATTTCAACTGACGCCGAAGAAGACAAACAAGACGGACTAGAAGGTTTTATATACGTATGCACATTGTATTGTTGAAATCACACGGCTACTTAAAGCTTTATCGATACGATGGACCGGACCCTTAATTAATCGCGCCTACGGGAAAAGGTTGAGACATCATAGCAAAATGCGCCTGGCCGCTCATCGTGAAACAACTTAGCTTCCTGCCCACCTACCACGCCCAAATTGAAAGTTTCCGCACTGTCGAGATGCTTGGCAAGTTGAAATCAACCGCTCATTACAATCGATATAACGTGTTGACGGAGTTCCTGAAAAAGACGCTCTTCCCGGATTAAGATAAAACAACGAGAATCTCCGAGTTTTGTATGCTATTAAGCCTCCCGTATTCCATATCTCATGCGTCAGGAATTTTCACGACACAGTTTAGAGTTCAGTCTTGTTGGATGGATACGGTTCGGGTCAACAAAAATAACTTGAGATGGATTTCTTTTCAAAATTTATAGTACACAGATTTGTAACTGTCTACTGGCCCGAATTTGCAAATAAGGTTAACGGTTGGACAGGGGAGGCATACCAGGGCGGTCTCAGATGCGGTTCGGAGGCATCCTGCATATGGATCGCGGAATCATTGAGAAAAACCTGTGTATTGAGTCTCTATTTTCGAGTCGTGTTCTAGAGCACCTTACTGGTTCTTAATCAGGGCTGCCACAATTCATCTGCAATGCAATGCAGTCGGGAATGTATATATCGACCCGCAGTTGGTTTTTCCCAGCCCACAAATGCTTAAACCTCTCATATGATGGTATGTGCAACTGGTACCCTCTTCCTCCTTCCCTATAGTTTCTAAAGATCTTCAATAATGCTCATATATATCAATCGAACCAAGCCTCAGAAGTATCCTAACGTAGCCTCCAGTCCACAACGGACCCAAAATTTAAGGCGCCTTGTTGGATTTTTTTGTGTTGGAATGGAAGTTGCTTTGAAATCACGGCCGGGCTGGCTCGGGTAACGTCCTCCATGGAGCTCCACGACGATTACAATTACAAGGAGGCAATGGATTATATAACATTGCTTTGATATCGATATTATCGGCCTCAGTATGGCCAAGTCGGAGGGACCTAAATTTAGGCTCAATGGTATCGGATTACACACCTACAAAACCCCGAACTAATTGCACAATCGAATCCCGTCGGCTCCGTTGATATCGACCTGCCCGAACCGACTGGGATATCGATGTCCAACCTTCAATATAAATTCCCCACCATTGCATTGCATTGGCCCCTCAGACTCCGAGTATCTCCTGTTATAATACCACAGTCGACAGCATGACGCTCTACCACTCCTACCCCCCAAACCTCACCGCAGAGCAGCTATCCTACCTCATAACCTCCTTCACCGACTACTCCCTCTCCCACGGCCTAATCGTCCGCCCCGCCCCCACCTTCATCCCCACCAACCCCGCCAATTCCCTCGCCACACCGGCCCCAGTAACCCTCTGGCCATCTCCCTTCCCCAGAACCCAATTCGCGGAAGCCCGCGCTCTCCAGCCATTCTACAACCTCCTCTACGCTCGGGTAGCATCGGATCAATCATGGCTAGGGGACCTCACAACCTCCCTCTCCCTCGTCGACGAGTTCATCGCAAAACTCTGGGCCATCCACACGCGGTTAAAATCCGAGAACGGGTATCATCATAAATACTCCCTCGGCCTGTTCCGTTCAGATTACATGGTCCACACTCCGGAATCCGAATTCGTACCCCTGGGTATCCGACAAGTAGAGTTTAACACCATTGCCAGTTCATTCGGTGCTCTAGCTTCAAAGGTCTCGGAGTTACACAGGTACTTATGGAGAAGCGGGGCTTATCCGCCTACGGCGGAGTATATCAATGATCTTTCGTTACCCCGTAATAAAGCTCTTGAACAACTGGCGGAGGGACTAGCGAAGGCTCACGAAGTGTATATTCAAGACGTCCGGCCGGATGCGAAATACACGCTCGAAGCGGCGGCATCGGTAGGACCGAACTCCTCGTACGGGATAATGTTCGTGATCCAGGATGGGGAAAGAAACGCGTTCGATCAACGGTGGTTGGAGTACCACCTTACAGAAAAATATGGAATCCGGGTGTTCAGGGTCACGTTTGAGGATATTAGGAAATACTCGCATCATGTGCGGCCTAAATATGAACTGCTGTTCGTGCCGCCTCATGCTTTTGACGGGAGGAAGCAGCAGGTTTATGAAATTTCTGTGGTGTATTTTAGAGCTGGGTACGGACCTGGGGATTACCCGGGCCAGGAGGAGTGGAATACTCGGTACTTTTTGGAGGAGTCGAGGGCGATTAAGTGTCCTACTGTTCTAACGCAATTGGCTGGATCGAAGAAAGTGCAGCAGGTGCTCGCCGATCAAAAGAACCTGGAGAGGTTTATAGGAAATGAAAGAGGTGGTGAGAAGGAAGATGGGATTTCGGACAGGATTTTTGATACCTTTGCCGCGATATATCCGATGGATGAGTCCGAGGCCGGGTTGAAGGCACGAAAGCTGGCATTCGAAGAGCCGCAGAGGTTCGTGCTGAAACCGCAGAGGGAGGGTGGTGGGAATAACATCTATAAGGAGAAAATTCCAGAATTTTTGAGGGGACTCGACGAAGAGAAGTGGGAGGGGTATATCTTGATGGAGTTGATACAGCCCCCTGAAGTGGATAACTTGGTGATGAGGAACGGGGAGATGATGCAGGGCAAGGTCGTAGGGGAGTTGGGAGTTTACGGAGCAGTGATTTGGAAGGACGGTGAAGACGGCGCCGTTGAAGTCGTCTATAATGAGGAGGCTGGTGTGCTTTTGAGAACGAAGGGAAGCACCAGTGAGGAAGGAGGGGTAGCCGCTGGGTTTGGATGCGTCGACAGTTGCGTGCTGGTGGACTAAGGCTATCCACATAGTATTGTAAATTAATAGACGTATCGCCAGGATAAATGGGGAGTATGTGTTACGAAGGATATGAAATGATAGCTTTCAGAATGATGAGCTAGAATAATATACATTTTGTGAACCATCGCATCCGCATTAACGAAGGATAATATCGACCGATTCCCGTTCTGATGACCCCCAGAAACTCCGTGAACTCCACTCCAATATGAAAAGCGTATGCAAGGGTAACAGTATGAACGATTTCATGTAGCAATCTTCCTCCTCGAGATATCACCAACAGACTTTCTTAAAAGGCCCATTTCAATCGTCTCCTCCAACGCGGACAAAGTTTCTGCTACCTTTTCCACGTCTAACCCTCTCTGCGAGGTCAAGATTGCCGGCGTGCTGATTCAACCCGGTGATGAAAGAACCCTTGCCACCCCATTTGGCATTATTTCGCCTAGTGGAGTCGTCTTGGTCTCTCTCTTGGCGATCACGTTCCGCCAGAGCGGCGAGACGGCGATTGCGGGCTTCGTCGAGGTCAGTTGCATCGGCTTGCATGGCGGCGAGTTTGGCTGCCCTATCATCTTCTTCTGCTTGGGCGGGTTTGGGTGGTGGACGTCGGTCGTTATTTCGGCGCGCGTAGCTTGGAGGCGAACGTTCTCGCTGTTTGTAAGGAGCTGGAGAAGCATTTGTGGAGTGATGAATCGGCGAGCGGCTTCCGGACTGGTGACGGTCCTCGCGGGGTCGTCTGGGAGAGCCGGAACGTCTTTCATCGCGTGAAGATCGTGGGGAACGGGAACGGGCCTTCTTCTCATCACGTCGGCGAGGGGATCGTGATCGTGAGCTGCGACGGTGATGTCGGCTGCTCCTGTGCTTGTCGTCATCGCCTCGGTCTCGGTGGGATTTATGGTGGTCGTCCCTGTCCCGGTGGGACCTATGGTGTTTTCGGTCGCGGCTCCTGTCCCTATCTCTATCCCTGTGGCGGTGTCGGTCCTCATCGTGCCTCGAAGACCTATGCTTGCGATCTCTGTCTCTCTCCCTGTCCTTATCGCGGTGGCGATCCTTCTCCCTGTCCTTCCTCCCATCGGCCCCAGACTCCTTCAGCATCATCCGCCTCACACTCGGATCGTTCATAGCTGCCTCCAAAGCGGCCTGCTCTCTCTTCTTAATCGCCAACATCGGATCCTCCCTGATCTTATTCGCCGTATCCCTAACCGTATTCGCATTCTGCACCGCCATAAAACTCCCCTCTCCGGCATCCTTCTTAAGAGCTGACGTCTCCTCCTCCTCCTTACTCTTCAAAATCTGATCCACCCTCCTCTTTCCCAACAGGTACCCCTCAAGCTCCTCGGTAACCGGCCCATTCTCACCAGAAGAAGGCCCAGCATACATCCAATCCACCCGATCCGGTCGTTTCTTCCCACCGGCCGCCTCCTGGATTTCCTGTAGTTCTTGCAGCTGACGTTCCTCGGCACGTTCCTTGCGCATCTGTTCGATGAGTTTCCGCTCCTTCAGAGCCTTCATCTCCTCCGCGTACACCTTCTCCTGGTTCTTTAGTAGGTTGGGATGCCATGACTTCTTGTTGTTCAAGTCGCCACCCATGGTTGGTTATCGGGGACGTTAAGCACGTCGCTGGGCTGCTCGATGTGTGTGAAGTATATGTAAGGGACTGTGAAGTTGTAAGATTTAGCGATGGTTCCGACACCAGGCCGAAAGCTGATCGATGATGGAGGATGATGGAAGATGGAAGATGGACAGGAAGAGATGTCAGGACTCATTTAATGTGCGACTGTGAGGCAAAGCAGAGAGGCAAACAACTTCCTAATATGGAAGTTATAGCAATAAATAAAATATTGCCGCTTTAGGTAACTTTGGATTTATTACAATTTCATTGGCGACAACGTCTCTGAGCTTCAAAACTTCAACATCCATTCGTATCGACGACGTCCACATCGTCGCCCACCTCAATCGTCAAGAAAGGTCACCACCACCATCACACAGACCTCACAAACCCGATCGAACATGACATCCATATAACGTTCATATTACTACCTCACCACTCCAAAAAGCCCCCAAAGAACGTCAAACAAGACCTCCAAAGATGTCAACCACCACCCTCCGAGCCCGCCTCACACGGCTCCCCCTCGACCCGTCCTCCTCAATCTGCCGCCAATGCCTCTCCACCACCCGCAAATTCTCCACCACCCCCCGTCTCTCCTCCAAAGTCGGCTCCTCACCCCTAATAATTCCCGAATCCGTCAACCTAAGCGTCTACACCCCACCACCACCCCGACACGTAACCCGCACCCTCCCCTTCCGCACAGTAACAGTCCAAGGACCCCTGGGCCAAATCACCATCCCAATCCCTCACTTTTTAAACATCGACATCACCCCACCGCCCCCGGAATCCGAAATCAAATCTTCAAAAGCAGTAATCTCCATCTCGGACAAATCCCTAAAACCCCAACGTCAAATGTGGGGTACCGCTCGCGCATTACTCGCCAATAACATCCTAGGCGTCACGGAAGGCCACGCGGCGTTAATCCGGTTCGTGGGTGTGGGTTACCGTGCTATGATCCAAGAGGGACATGGGAGGTTTAATAAGGGTAAGCAGGTGGTGAATTTGAAATTGGGGTATTCTCATCCTATATTCTTGACTGTTCCGGAGGGGGTTAAGGCTTCGGCTCCTGTGCCGACGAGGTTGCTGTTGGAGGGGATTAATAAGGAGGTTGTGAATAGTTTTGCGGCGGAGATCAGGAGGTGGAGAGTTCCGGAGCCGTATAAGGGTAAAGGAATATTTGTGAACGATGAGACGATTAAGATGAAGGCGAAGAAGATCAAATAGATCTTTTTTGTCTCATGTTATATTCGGGAGGTTCTACCTTTTTTATGTATTATATTATAACCAATGCTCTCGATGGTTAGGGCTGTATATAGCAAAGTAATTTGCAACCTTCTACATCCAGATTTTCTAGACCACATCCAGATAGACATCTACAACCCCGCCTACCCAGACCAACCACTGGAGTGCACTAACTACAAGGAGCTCTTCCCGTACTGCTCTACCGCAAGCTCACTCACAACCCTTATGACATCCTCCGCAATTCCCTTCGGCATAGCAATAACCCCTTTATTCCTCTTAAACGACCTCCCAGTGGTAAAATCCAACTTCTCACCGTACATATCCACCACCACCCCGCCAGCTTCCTCAACCACCAAACTCCCCGCCGCATGGTCCCAGATCTTCTCCTCGTATCCCATCCTAGTTGGCAAACGGAGGTATATCTCACCTAATCCTGTTGCCAAAGCGGCGTATTTGGCCTGCGAGTCCATTCGCACTGAAGGCTTAGTTATACCGAGCCCTCCGGCTATTTTAGCTTGTAGATCATGGTTTGAATGACCGCTTTCCACGCCCTCGCAGAATGTGGCGTCTGAAGGGTTCGTGATCGGGTTCATCGTTACCCTCGATGGATCTGGGAGTGTAGAAAAGTCCGACGACAGCGGTCTCTGTATAATATACCATATCAATATCAACCCCCAAAAAATATACCTTCGAGATCAAACCACCAAAGAGTACTTACCACAACAGTCCCCTCCCCCCTCACCGCACTCAACAATATTCCCCCTTCCTCCCCCAAATTCGGACACCCAAGCACTCCAACCCTCACAACCCCATCAACCAACAACCCAAGCGCAATAGCATACTGCCCACCCCTCAAGAACCCTTTGGTCCCATCAATCGGGTCCAAAACCCACACTCTCCCGCTCTTGCTATCCGTGCACCCTCCCTTATCGATGTAATCCAACATTTCATCTTCGTTATTAATCGTCCCCAGTTCATTCGAAGAACCAGACGAAGACGAAGATGATTGCCCTGTATTATTGGAATATAAAGCTTCAGTCACAACTTTAAACACCAACCCCGTCAGCTCCTTATTAGACCTCAAATCCGCCGAGTCTTCTTCGCCGATGATATTATCATCCGGGAATGAGCTGGCAAGACTGGCAAAAACGAGTGATTGAGCGCCAAAATCCGCAACTATGTGAACATCACCAGAAAAGTATTAGATTTTTACCATGCATAAAAGTTACCAAAAGCGCCATGGAAGAGAGAGAGCATACTAGTAACAGGACTCTTATCATCCTTCTCAACCGTTCCCTTAACTTTCGAATTATAAACAGCCTTCGTAAGAACCGCCGCCCGCTGGACTGCCAGCTCCGCTATCCTCCTCTCCCGCACGAATGACGGACCGTCGGTAGCCATCGTTCGAGATATTGCTACCTTGCGATACAATCCGGGAGTACAAATAAATCCGATCCGTCCGGTTGAGCTGCAAATTGCACTGGAGGCCCGAATAACGGAGCTCTGAATCCGAGGAAGAGCTTGAGGAACTAAACCGATGAGCACGGCCAGGATTACGGGTACCAGAGTGAAGCCGAAGATGACCCAGGCTCTGGAACTTGATATGGGGGACTGTGTTCGAGGGGTAGGCTGTGGGGTTCTTGACGGCGGAGGAGTGTCGCATGTAAAAAAAATGAAAATTAAAAAAAGGAATTTTCTAGAAATGCAAATATGAAGCAGGAACCCCAAAAGGCGACGGATTTTATATTATCTAATGGTATCTCGAGACGAAATTTACGTCAGTGGAAATAATAAAATCCCACGGCCATTACTTTATATTTTGTTCTGCCGGTATCGAATCGATTCTAGTCCCATTTCGGACCGCTTGGCCCCAACTCCCTCGTTACCTCATTAGTCTGGGGTATAAAGCCGACTACACAGCATGCTAATACAATGTAGATTAGATCCGATCACCACGATCTGAGTACTGTGGAAACACTTGTATATAATAAAAAAGAACTCGCAATTGCTATGATCGCAAGCAGGAGAAAAACGAAAGAATATTGTTACAACAGTTCCTCTCCCGACAACAAACCTTCACCACATATCCTTTCTCATAACCAGTGAAATCATATCGAATATATCAGACACCAATCCTATCGATATCACCATGATAACATACCCAAGCCAGGGATACCAACAATTATCTCCGACCTCTAGTCCTAGCCTCGTCTGCGACCCCACCGGCCAATATCCGCGTACTGTTTAAGTACAATTGTAACCTTCCCAAGCGTTTCATCTTCAAAAAAAACGGACAATAGCGATAAAGGTCAGTTAGTCAGAATTCGCAAAATGTACAAGCCTACTTTATAAAACCCCATATACAATGGTTATATGATTTGTATCTTCCCGGTTTAGAGCTTAGACCAGTGCTAAGATATGCTGAACTGCATATCCACACATCTATACATAGCATAATTGGCTGACAATAGTATCACCTATACAGCACCGACAAGGTTTACCTACACGGATACGAACTACACCGGCTGATTCTGAGGGTACCAATACCCCAAATCCCCAAAACGGCCGCCAAACAAACAACATCCGACATGTCGAAATTACAATGGTAGCCAGAAAGTGGATCAAGGTCATATTCATCTTAGGTGCCATTTTGATCAAGAAGGATTCCTTGGCAGTAAAGATTCTGTCAGCTGTAATCAGCTTTTTAGGAATCTCTGTTGGGGCGATTTTGACATGCTGGGGTATTAATTAAAAGACTGCAGTGGTAGGCCTGCTAGTAGTCTAGAGACATCCCATCTCAGGAGGACCAAATTGATTCTAATGCTGAGATAAATAATATAATTCCATTTGATCTTTCCTGTAACCAAGTACTGTTTCATAGCCAAAACGTAGTCTCGTTCCTAGGCCAAAACGTATGCGGTCGTGGCCCAGAATTCGATAGCCTGACATTGTCAAGTTAACAATATACCGGAAGCGCGACGCCGAAGCGAATACACACAATTTCCTCCCGTTTAGACAATATTCAGTATGGTATTGAACAATTGGTAATATATAACCTAGACAAGAGATCCCTTTAAAACGTACGATATCGTTTGGAGGTTGGCTCGATTTCCAAACGGGGTCAATTGACTGAATGGGAATAGCCATTATCGAACGTGGCTCGGTTCGACTTTACAGTTCCTCACTGGGGGCTATCTTAACACTAGCGCCTCAAAAGCCCCCCCACGTTCGTGTAGAAGGTACAATTGTAAAAAACACGAGAAGTGGAGGTGCTGAAGCACATGTGCCCAATAGGTCGGGGCTACCGCCTCTCTAAAAAAACTGGTATCATGCACAGGATGGAATTGGTAGCGCCACCCTCCGGATTTGGACCGGTCTCGACTCGGACCTCACGTCTACGATGGAACGGTTATTAATAATAGTCTTCTCATTATTTCCACTATCGATATCGACCCCCCCATCCACATGCTCTTCGAATCATCACTGCCTCCTCCGTTCTCTCTCTGCATGCGTGACAATTAATTCTTATTAACAGAAGCAATTGCCATAAAAAGCTTGTAAAAAACGCCATTCGAGCTAAAAGAACACCTCCTAATAATAGTACAGACAGGCTCTGGTGTAGCACTGGCACACCTGAGGCTAAAAAAATGATCACTTGTGAGAAGTATCGGCATTACTTTTCAGACGAACGCCTCTAATGCCCTTTATCCATAAAAGCGTGAAAACAATGAAAAATTAAGGAATAGAAAGGCGGTAAATTTAAACAAACAGACTGGTCGCCAGAAAAATGTTGCGACGAGACTGGTAAGGAGACTAAGAAAGGTGAAGAAAAAAGGGTTCTTTCTCAGGAGAGGTAAGGTAGAAAATCGGTGAAGGTGAGAAGAAAGTCCGTCTCTACGGAATGATGGCGAAAGGAGATCCAGCCGCATCTCCCATACCGTCAACCATCGGAACATCCTCTCCAACTCCTTTGACGCAGTTTCGGGTGATGTTGGTGATGATATCGCAAAGGATCGAGATAAAGTATGGGTTACGACTGGCAGCCAGCCTCTCAGCCAAATTGTGTCGTATTAAGAACAAGAAGTCCGCACCGGAAGGCTCGACCTTGCTGATGTTCAACAAAACCTTTGCGGCCATGATGTGGACGCCGACATCGTCTGGTTGATGATCCTTAGCCGGGATCTCAATGGTCCACGTGATAGCCGGGTGCCCTGACAACGGTGCATCCAGCGGCTTCTTAGCAACCGGCGCAGGTTTGATGACCTCTCCCTTGGCATTTCGGATCCCTGGCTCTTTCTTCTTACCGGGCATATGTCCCAGTAGGTGGAGGTAGAACTCAGTTTTGGTGGTCGATGGCGTCTCGTGGAACTTGGTACAGCTTCTGTACAAGCACTTCTGTTCGGTAATCTCGGATCCTTTCTTCAAAAAGGTATGCTCGTCTCGGACGTGATTGAAAAGCTCAACTTGGGTTGGGAAGAACTCCCCGCACGGTTTGGATTCGGTCGAAACACCATTTGGAGTGGCTCCGGATTTTGGAACTTGCCATTCGCACTTCAAATAGGTGTTGTAGTCCAGACCCATTGGAACCTCACGTGGAGCAATCCCGTTGATAACGAACCTATTTGCTTGCCCCTGTTCGCCTTTAATCATCTGGGGCTTAGCCGACGGAAATGCGACGCTAACGTTTTTAATAAAATCGTTGGCGATGAGCATCTGCTGCGGCTTGGGCCCACTGGAGACGTAGTTAGCAAACCTTTGCTGGTAAGCCTGCCAGAGAGCGATCTGGGTGATTTCACTCTGGGTATTCGCTTCAAAGCTCGAGCGCATCCTAGGGATCGTCAGCAACCTGTGTCTTCAACAGATAACAAATTTCGGTAACATACCACCAGATGGCACGTTGTGGCTCATGTAGTTTGAGGATGTCATCGAGGAGATCATTGGGGAGGTTCGGAGTAACTTCCGGAACCGTCTTTTTGGGGACCGGCTGTTGTGGGGCCGATGGAACGATGGGAGGTGAGATCTTAACGAGGCCGTAAGAAAGGAGGCGTGTAAGCTGGGCGGCCATATCGAATGAGCCACGTCGTGCTACGAAGACGGTGACATTTCCCGTGATGAGAGTGTAGTGGTAGAGGAAGTCCAGAACAGAGATCAAGAGTTCCTCGTTGGGGACCATCAGAAGGTTCCCCAGCTGCTCCAAGACCTCGGGTGGAGTGTTTTCAAAGTGCCGGATGCTGCTGTGCATCGACATGGTAACCAAGATCCCGAGGGATCTGGTGATCATAGTTTGACTGCTGCCGAGTATTATCGGCCACAGAATCTGGACCAGGTCATCCTCTTTCTCGTGCTGGAGGACGTTCAGGATGGAATCGATGATCTGCAAACAGACAACTTGAAGGTCCGCGTAATTGCTTGGAGCCTTCAGAACCCTGAGAAGGACGTGGAACGCGTCCGACTGGTAGCGGAGCAGGAAATGGACGTTCTCCTGCGTAGCAGGGAACTTGCGAGGCTCTGTCGTCAAATTTCGAAGGATGTCGGCCGCGTACAGGCCATACTCCATCGTGATGGCCCACTCTCGAGTCTCCAGACTGCTGGCTAGGGTGTTGTACGAGGTCAGGTCCACCTTTTCTGGTGGACCGTGGGACGACAACCCCCACGGGGTGGCAGATTTGCCAACCTGCTCATTATTGACGGCCTTGACGCAGTCACTGATCAAATCGAGAAGGCTCCTGCCGATGGAGGGCTGCAGTCGGAGCCGGAGCGTTGGGAGGTGGGGGTGACAGGATCTTTCGAGGAGATACTTGAGCCCCCAGGACACCTCGGTTGGGATCCCACACATCAGGCTCATCGCGGCCCTGTGAATGTCGGTCACGCCATGACCGGAAGCCAGTTGCTGGAGGACGGCCGGGGCAGCTGGCGCTGACAAGGCCTGTGCGAAGTTCTGAGGATGGCTGTACGGCGTGGGGATGGCGGTGATGACCATGGGAGGGAGAGGAGGGAGGTGAGATTGCGGGTGGGCCTGGTTGCCCGAGGCCCCGCCGTTCATCGGAGTCGAAGTCTTCCCATTCATCGTTGCTTGAGGTGTTGGAGACTGGTTGGAGGTGGTGATGTTGCGAGGTTTCGGAGTCTGGACGGGAGGTTGGAAGAGCTGACGTTTGGGAGGAGCTTCACGTAAGGTTCTACCTGACGGTGTTGAGCTCGCCGTCGCGTCTTCAGTTCCGGTGCGTCCCCTGGTCAGCAGACCAGGCGTGCTGGACTCAGCGGCTGGCGGGGCAACCTTGCCCACCAGCTCGGAGCCTGCGGCCGAGACGTGCTCCAGGACTTCAGGCTTCGGGGCTTCCGCCTTCCAATGATTGATGCACTCGTACGCACTAGATGGATACGGATACGTGAGTTCATCTGCCTAAGTACTGTCCATCAGCGGGATGACGGGAAGGCATACCCCAGGTTCTTCCAGTAGATGGTCTTGAGAACAAAGCCGATGTTCGTATTGTGCTGCGGTGGGTTAAACTGAACGGCCAATTCCTTCCAGAGACCTAGCAAACCGGGACGGCACCGACGGTTAGCAGCAGCCCAGCCAAACGGCACGGACAAATCGTGCGCATCCACGGATGCATCTCAGAGGTAAGCATATCCCATACCGGTTGTGTTTGAGACCACGGTGTAGCCGCCACGCTCGATAATGTTCTTGTACAGCTTCAGAAGGTCCACCTTCTTTCGTTGCAGGTCCGGCTCCAGATTGCCCAACTGCGAGACTCTGCGGATGACGGATATCAGGTCAGTCAAAAGCTCTCCCCGCTCTCCCAATCGAAGCTAATCTTCGGGTAGGTGCATACGTACCCTCTCTCTTCCTGGAGTTTGCGGACATCCTCGATGAAAGCCTCGTACTCGGGTGTCCTGTCGATGTCGGTTTCGTCAAACTCGCGCGGGTACGCGGTGTATTGATTTTTGGGGCCCATTTCGTAGCTACTCGAGGAGACGGCGTCACCAGACAGCAGCTAGCCGGGCAATGGCAGCACGGGTCCCAGCAGCACCCAGGACTTCCTGACGGGAGACTACGTGGCCCGGACGGTGTTCGCACACGGGTCGGACGGATGGATGGATGGATGCCGCGATGGTGATGGTCTGTCGGTCGTTTTCGGGAGCAAGCTATGGCGATGGGGATGATGATGGAGGAGGGCACATTCGAGGGATGTTGGACTGATGCCTGGAAGTTTGTCGCCTGTCAAGAAAAGTCGCGTCCGTCCGTCCCTGATGCGCATTGGCGCTATTTGGAGCCGCATTTCTTGGCGATCTACTTGGACTCTGCTTGGGCTCTGGACGCCCTCATCACGATATATCACTACTGGGGGATTATATGGGGGTCCCTCTGGCATGGGGACTCGTCTACTTGAGGGGGCAATGTGCAATGTTGTGCCTCCGCTGGGGCCAATGCGATATATGCACTCTGCGGGTATCGATGGATATATATACGGCATATATAGGGCGGACGGACACCGGGCCCCAAGCTATCGACCCTGTATAGTCTCAGGCGCATTCCCTCCTGCGGGAGGATATTCACGTTCCCGGGTAGCTGTACATTACAGGCTTTTACGGGGATACCTGCTGGCTCAAAATACCAGGTAGCGTGGGCACTTACTGTGCCAGGAAAGGAAGACTATTGGGACGACCCAATGCTTCAGTATCATGGCCATACTACGCATATCTAAAGCTAGCCCTATGAGAGCGGGAAAAGGCTTATATTTGGACTATCGAAGGCTAAATATTCAAAAAATGCCGCTGTTCTGGCGCAGTACGACTGTAGACACAGTCCATTTGTACTGGAAAGAAGGGCGGTATCAGTGCACACTTGGGCATGTCGTCGTACTACGGATCAATCCCGTGGTGCAGCGTTCAATCCGCACGGAACTGTTATCAAAGGACGATTTTTTTATGATAAAGACCCCATTCCTTCGCAGCACCGTAGGCAGACCGTCCCTAAGCATAGCATACAAGCCATCCCTGGGCACTGCCGTCGCAGCCGTGTTGCAGTTCGCCGCAGAAAATTTTGCTTTTCTGCGTCGGCGGTATACCGTTCTTTGGCTAGCACCGGTCCTCTCTTATCTTCAATTAGGTTCTAAAGTTTCTACTCCCTTCGCATCTTGAACTTCCCCGGAAAAAAAACTTTAAATACGATACTGGTCCACCTCCGGAATGAACCCTTTCCATCTAGCCGAGGATATATAGCTCTCGACCCTTGACCGATCCTTACGCCTCTCCCTCACTTTATAACCCATCCCTTCGCCGCCATAATGTTCAGAACCAGCTTGCGAGCCGCCAGACGGTTACCCAGAACTTCAGCAGTTAATCCGACATACCGACGCTCATTTGCTTCGGTAAAGCCCACCTCAGTAGTACGTCTATCCTCCGGCATACTCCTCCTCAATCAACCACTGACATTTCGAGCGACTCCAGGAATCACCAGAGTTCGAACAGGTCACGACACTACCAAATGGCGTCCGGGTGGCAACTGAGGCCGTGCCCGGCCACTTCTCCGGCGTCGGTGTATATCTGGACGCCGGCGCCAGATACGAAGACGACAGCTTGCGAGGGGTCAGTCATATAGTCGATAGGTTGGCGTTCAAGGTCGGTAGACGATAACTCTTCTCACAATCATTCCTTGAAAAATGCCGTCCCTGAGGCTGACGAATTTTACGATTCGCAGAGTACGAAACAACGGACGATGGAGAGCATGTACGAGTCGATAGAGCGGTTAGGCGGTAACGTTCAGTGCATATCTTCGCGAGAATCGATCATGTACCAATCCGCGGTTTTCAATCACGACGTTCCCACGGCTATGGGATTGTTGGCTGAGACGATACTGGACCCTCTGATCACCCAGGAAGAAGTTGAGCAGCAGCTAGAGACGGCGGAGTACGAGATTGGGGAGATATGGGGCAAGTCGGAGCTGATACTGCCGGAATTATTACACGGTGTGGCATACCAGAACAATACCCTCGGAAACCCGTTATTGTGCCCCGTGGATCGACTTCGGGTTATCGACCGCAGCACGATTGAGAAGTACAGGAGCATTTTCTACAAGCCGGAGCGGATAGTGGTGGCTTTTGCCGGAGTGCAGCATGAGGACGCGGTTAAGCTGGTCGAGCAGTACTTCGGCGACATGAGATCCGCCTCGCAACCACAGCCATCGTCTACGAACTCGAAACATGCCCCGGTACCATCGTCAAATCCCAAATCCCTCCTCTCCAAAGTGCCGTTCCTGAAGAATCTCTCGACTACCGCCTCGCCATCCGCCTCACATGCGTACCCGTACCTGGATCCGCGAAACCCATACCCCAATCTCACGGTTCCATCGCTCTACACCGGTGGCCAAACCGAAATTGCGCCCAAATATGGACCTGGTGAGAATAAGGAGCTGACACACATTTATATCGCCTTCGAAACACCCGGAATCGTGAGCAAGGATATTTATGCTCTGGCGACATTGCAGGCGCTGTTAGGCGGTGGCGGATCCTTTTCCGCAGGTGGACCCGGAAAGGGTATGTATTCGAGGTTGTACACCAACGTGCTAAACCAATACGGCTGGATCGAGAGCTGCGTCGCTTTCCATCACTCGTACAACGACTCCGGCATGTTCGGTATCGCAGCCTCCTGCGGAAAGGAAGCTTCCGGGGTTATCGCAGACGTGGTACTTCGGGAGATGGCCAATACTTTCACTTCGTCGGGTTACAATGCTCTGCAGGTGTCCGAGGTGGAGAGGGCGAAGAACCAACTTCGGTCGTCGTTGCTCATGAACCTGGAGAGCAGGATGATCGAATTGGAAGATCTGGGGAAGCAGGTCCAATGCCACGGACGAAAGATTGGACCCGCTGAGATGTGCAGGGAGATCGAGAAATTGACGGTTCACGATTTGAGGAGGATCGCGGAGAGGGTATTCACCGGCAAGGTTGTGAACGTTGGGGGTGGGTCGGGACGACCGAGCGTGGTTATCCAGGGCACCGAGACGGCTTGTCAGATTCTCGGGAGTGTGAACGAGAGGGCGAAAAAGTACGGGCTGGGAAGGAAGCCGTGAGGCGGCAGCACGGCATCCAGGACTATGAGACCAAGGAGGACGATATAGACCATTTTCTCCTCATGGACTGTACTGGTAAGGGGAGGCCAGACCGGAGCTGGAGCTCTTCCTTTCCCGCATACGGATTTAGACATCATTTTCCATTCATCTTGACCTTTTTTGCTTGCTTTCTTTCCTGTTTCGATGCATGACTTCTGTACGGCGTACGAGATATCTACGGTGGGGAACGCTGCACTGGCCGGGTTCGAATTCGCGCTCCTGTATATTTCCCTCTCACACGACTCTTTGTAAATACAATGCACGATATCACACACAGCACAGCGGAAGCCTCGGGTGCTCTCAGATCCGGGACCAATAAGCTCAGCACCAGGGCCTTTTTAATTTTCAGACTTTGCCCTCCCAGGAATCCGGTGGAGACCAGGGGCAATCCCTTGCGAGAGCCCCAGCCAGCCAACCGCGTCGGTTTGGTGCTGACGAAGCAAAAAAAGGAGCAAAGCGAAATTGCACGCCAAAAATTCTCCTTCTGTTTTCCCAGCGCATGCACATATCCGCCTCGTGCCGACTGTCTTGCGCCCTCGAGCAGCACTTCCTTCCTCTTGCTCTGCTTAGCCGTAGGGGACTTTCTCTCTTCACTCCTTCACTCCCTCGACTTTACCCATCCGCAGCTTCGTCTTGTTTTTCTGTTTCTCGTCGTCAGTATCGTCGTCAGCAAGAGCAGTGCAAAACGGTGTCCGTTCGCGCCCGCCTAATTATAATTCCCACCTGCGGTAACGATCGAGACAAGGCTTACTTTTTTAAAATCTCCATTCCATCTGTCTACGATAATACAGCGCTCTCTTCTCCGTTTCTTTACCAGGGGCAGACCGTCAATTGGTCCTCCCGATCGATAATACTCTAATCCCTAATTCCCTGCCGGCAAACTTAACCTCGGAAATCTTTGCTTCCTCGACAGAAAGTCGTAGCGATTGGCCGGCTGCTACTTTGACAGATCACTGCTCGCGATCTCCGCCAGCCAATCTAATATATAATTTAATACTCTGCTCTCTCTCTATTCTCCTCTATCTCTCTCTCTCTCTCTATCTCGAGGTTTTAAATTTATCATCGACCCGGTGAAGGAGTCCTTATCGTTTCCCGTAAGTCCGTTTAAGCACATTGTTGGCTCTCTCTCTCGTGTCTGTCCCCAACAGCTGCATTCCAGCTGCGTGCCCACCACCACCGCTCAGCCACATCCAATCCACCAGCAGCTTCGGAAGCTAACGGCAGCAGTGCCCTCGGTGACCTCAGACCAGACCAGAGCTTCGACGTCCACCCTAAGCGGCCCTTGCCTGCAGCTTATTCCCACAGACAAACGACCGGGCCTGCTTGCGGTCAAAAGAACACACCACCGCCAACCAAGTGGAGCTACCGGGATCAACCAGCCCCTCACAAACCTCCTCCTCACCTTCCCTCGCAACTCTAGCCAGATCACCGTCAGACAGCCTACCTGATAGATACCTGCTTTTTCGAACGAGTGCGAAATAAAGAGGGTCTATTTATCTCGTAGCGTTGTCGGACGGCCTCTGTCTACTTGAGCTTCTCTGAAAACCCAAAACCTCTCCCTTAAGAAAGGCGTAGAGCTTTTATCACACCTGGTTCCCGATGCCTCGTAAAGCCTCGAGCTCCGTTAGCAGCATAATCGATACCCCGAAGCGTGCGACTGTGAGGACGACCAACAAGATCGTGCAGTTCTTTGCGTCCTCGCAGAAGCCTTCGTCGGGTGAAGCCAAACTCTCCAGCTCCTTCCCCGGTGCCCTGCCAAAACTCGCACCCAGCATCTCCTTGCCGACGATCTCCCTGTCCACCGCTACCGGAGAAAATACCTCGGAAGCACCAATGGTTGTCTTTTCGCCCGAGGAAGCCCGTCGCACCGCTAGGAAGAATGCCCAGTTCGGGCCTCTGCTGCACCCGAGCCACAAATATGTCAGCCAACATAACGATGAGAAGGAGCTCGATGAGCCGATAGAGGACGAACCTCCGTACTTCATCATGTTCACCACCTATTTCTCCTATCTTATCCTCATCATATTCGGGCACGTCCGGGACTTCTTTGGCAAACGGTTCAGGAGCAGCAAGTATACCAATCTTAAGGCTCAAAACGTAAGACCCCAGCTCTTCACCCACCCATTGGCTATTCCTCTGACGTTGATATAGGGTTATGCTGCTCTGAACAGCGATTTCGACAACTTTTACGTTCGAAGGTTGAAGAAGAGGCTTGATGACTGCTTCAGCAGGCCGATCACCGGTGTTCCCGGTCGCTATATCACCCTCCTCGGGCGAGAGAGCAAGGACTACAATGACACCTTCCACATGACCGGAGAAAAGATCGAAACCCTCAACATGAGCTCCTACAACTACCTCGGATTCGCACAATCCGAGGGTCCTTGTGCCGATGCATCCGAAGACAGCATTCGCAAGTATGGCGTCAGTGCGGCTGGAACCAGAGCCGACGGCGGTACCTTGGACCTTCACGTGGACTGTGAGGCTCTGATCGCCCGATTTGTTGGGAAGCCAGCTTCCATCCTCTACTCTATGGGTTACGGCACGAACGCTTGGATCTTTTCATCTTTAGTTAGCAAGGGCTGTCTCATCATCTCCGACGAACTCAACCACGCTTCCATCCGTACCGGTGCTCGTGCCTCAGGTGCCATGATTGACATGTTCAAGCACAACCACATGGGTGATTTGGAAAACAAGCTTCGCGAGTATATCTCCCAAGGTCAGCCGCGAACTCACAGACCGTGGAAGAAGATCCTTGTCGTTGTTGAGGGTTTGTACTCGATGGAAGGTACCATGTGCAATCTCCCGGCCTTGATCAGACTTCGAGAACAGTACGGATTCTACCTCTTTGTTGATGAAGCTCACTCCATCGGTGCCTTGGGTCCCCGCGGCCGTGGTGTCTGCGATTTCTTCGGCGTTGACCCCCGCAATGTTGATGTCCTCATGGGTACTCTTACCAAGTCCTTCGGTGCCAACGGTGGTTACATCGCCGCTGAGAAGAACATCATCGATAAGCTTCGGGCCATCAACGCCGGTGTTCTCATGTCCGAGGCCCCTGCCCCCGGTGTCGTCACACAGATCACCTCCGCCCTGAAAATGATCACTGGAGAACTCAACACCGGCGAAGGTGAGGAGCGTCTTCAGCGTCTGGCTTTCAACTCCCGTTACCTCCGTCTCGGTCTTAAGCGTCTCGGATTCATTGTTCTTGGTCATGACGATTCCCCGATTGTCCCGCTCATGCTTTACAACCCTGCCAAGATGCCCGCCTTCTCCCGAGAGATGCTCAAACGCAAGATATCTGTCGTCGTTGTTGGGTACCCAGCCACTCCACTCGTCAGCTCCCGTGTCCGCTTCTGCTTGTCGGCTGCGCATAACAAAGATGACCTCGACAGACTGCTGAAGGCGTGCGATGAGGTTGGTGATGACTTGGACTTGAAGCTCTCGAGTGGTATCGCTGGCGGTGCTATCCCACTTCCTGAAGGTGTGACCCCAGAGATGGAGGCCGAGAGGATTGCTAAGGGTGGGAAGATTGCGGCGCCCAGGTGGCCGATCGAGGAGGTTATCAAGAGGGGTGTGCAGGATACTAAACTGCCCCTCAGGTAGATTTAAGAGAGAGGACGACTCAGTGGATGTAACGGCGAATTATAATGTCCGCGAAAGCCTTTCATATCATCTACTTGATGGAAATCGGCGAAGTATGCTTGTTTACCTACCCTTTTTTGTTTTTCTAGCTTTTCAAGGAGCGAGAGGGCAACGATGATATATTTTCATTTTTTGTTTGGCTTTTTCTTCTTCTACCACTACACTTGTAATAACAAAGAAGACTCTTCGTATCCGCTCGCTCCTGGTCAGTTTTTTTCTTCTTCGTTCTTCCGTTTCTTCTTCTCACGTACCCAGCCATGCACATATCCACGTCCACGTCGGTATATAACATTCACCTCACCCATCCACGATTACGTCAAAACATGCACCCTTCATACATACATCACGTTAGACGGTTTCTTTTTCTTCATAGACCAAACCACCCCTTTTTTTGTTTGATACCCCCTATTCTTCGTTCACAAGCCCGCTCCTTTTTGGATCTCTAACGTTTTTTGACGTATCAAAACCTGTACTACTAACTCACTCTTACCTTTGAATGTTATCCACGCCGTACGCTGTACTTTTTGCCCCTAGTTGGTCTTTTATGTTTATGAGAAGTAATGGAGGATGATAGGGGATGGACCGTAGGTTTTATTTTTGATGAATGAATTGGAGGGAAGGGATAGGGCCTTATGGTGGTCTGTAATGAAAGGAACCTTGTGGATATATATGTATATCGATGAGAGGAGATGTGGGATTAGGGGACCCTGGTGGTCTGGGGGGTATATACAGAATACTTAAGTAGGTAGTAGCTAGCGAATGACAATGAATGGTGGGTTGGGTGGTATTATATAAAGTACCTGCCCTCCACATCTTCTTATCATTCTAACATCCCATTAACGACTCGAGCTCAAGTAGTGTACTCCATAGCCCCCCCGCCTCAACAATTATACCACAAAATTAATACAAATCTAATCAACCTCATCCTCATCCCTCTCATACCTCTTCCTGGCCGCCTCAAACCCATCAACCCAAGCCTCAGCATAATCAACCAACTCATAAACCCTCTTCACGACCTCCTGTGCCGTATGACACCCGATCTCAGGTTTAGCTTCTATATCCTCGATCGCTGGTAGATCGATGTGATACCTCAACCCGCCCCATTTCTCTTTGATCTGGGTGATGTTGTAGGTTGGGATTAGTTCTTTGATTGAATTGTGCGTGTCTTTGATGATTGGGTACCAGGGATCGTTGAGGAATTGGGAGACGTAGTGGTCGTTGTTTTCCCAGCGGGTTTTGCAAAAGTGAGGGATTGAGTACATGATGAGGGCGGTGTGTCTGGGTATGAGACGTCGGGTGGTCCTGGCGAGCATGTGGGATTTGAGGTTGAGGTTCTTTGGGGGGTGGGTTTGTTTTATACCAGGTGAGGGTTCGAAGAGAAGATATAGTTTATATATGACCTTTGATTCGGACCTTATCATTCATACGAGAAGGGATTCGAACAGATCACTCGACTAATTGCTGGAGGTGCTGAGTCAGGTTTGTATAACCTGAGGACACGCCTGACGATCCTGAAAGAACTAGGCGCGGCCTTGGGGATCGATCTAGAACCCCCCTTGATATCATCTCGATCCGGAACAATCCCAGAAAGCTGTGATAAGAAGCATATATTTGCCTGTCATATAACAATCTAAGAGGGTCCTTGCCCTTCCTTATACACAAGTCATTGGCCCTGCATGTAGTCCAGGACATCGATCAGGTCCCACGGTCTTACAGCCGTTAGCTTAGCCAGTTTATAAAACCACTACATCAAATGGGAAGGTTACCCGTCACACAAATTAAAAGCACTAGACCATATCGTCAAAATTCCACCTTGTTTTCGGTTAAAGTACATTGCATGCATTGCATATGGGTATGGCTGTTGTGTTAACAAGGACAATATAAACCGACCATGATATATGAGCGGGAAGGAAACGACGTGAAGTGGAAAAAGAGGTGCATAGTTTCCGCCAGTTTTACACGATGAAAGAAGCCATACTCCTCCTCTCCCCCCATTTACTTCCCCCGCTATACCAACGGGCCCTTTTTTCAAAACAAGCGTATGAACATTCTAGATCCTAAAAATACCGGTTAAGAAAAAGAAAGGGAAAAAAGTCGTATCAGAAGTTATCGTGGTAGAAAAAAAATGCCTTATTAAAGACAAGTTTATCCATTTAAACATCGATCTTGGATGTCATAAACTGCCAGAGGAGCTTAATCAGAGAATCTGGCAAGGTGTACAGATCGACGTGGAACTCGCCCTCTGTATATATGATTTCGGTTAGCGAAATTCATGGGGAATTCGAAGAAGAAAGAGAGATACATACGCTCGACATCGTTCTTGATGTACGTATCAGCAGTCTTATGCTCATGAACCATCTGAACAACCTTCAAGAGATCATCCTCGTCGAGCTTCGGAAGCCCTTCGGCGAGTTTCTCCATATCGATCTGGTATTTCATCAACAATATTAGTCCCCGTATTCGACCCAAATTTTGTGGTAGGAAATCAAAAACTTACGTTCTTCATACTACGACTAGCTTTCTTGCTCGACTTCTCCTCCGGAGCCGCCTTCTGCGACTTCCTGCTAGGTCCCTCGTTTTCACCGAGAGAATCAAGACCAGGGACTGGTCCAGAAGCCTGAAGGATCTTCAAAAGACCGGGCTTGGGGTTGCTGAAGGTCTAATTATAACGTTTCTTTTTAGCAACTGATGTGAATTAGGGAGGGACGGAGGGAGGGGTTCTTACGATATTCTGGTTGATATCATACTTCGGCTGCTGGAAGTGCAAATCATGCTTGATGGTATGATCACCACCCTTCTCAACAGTGTGAAGTACGATTTCCATATCGAACTCACCCCACCCTTGCTCGGAGAGCTTAAATGGAGGTCGCTTGATAACTATCATTAAAAAAATATTATCATCAGCATATCTACTTTCTCTTCCTCTTCTTCAAAAATAATAAGATATAATAGGATCTCTTACCTCGAGTAGGATTGGCAAAAGTCGGATGAAGCTTGTAGGTGACTTTGTCAAAGCAATTGGCGGTGAGCTCGTTACCCTTTTCATCGAGGATGTGGATCTGAATAGACCATTCTCGCATCGGGAACCCTTCGGCGACGGGTTTGGCTCCCTCGCTATTTTTCATCACCAACGGACGCGTTTAGCATTCATTCAACATCCAAAAAAAAAAAAAAAAGCGCAACGTTGCACACACATAGAGGGATAGGAAGATGAAGAACTTACATGACAGACTGGGTAGTCGTCAACCTAACCTTTCGCTTGATCTGAACATTGGCCGACCTCATTGTTTAGCTTTTTTTATCCTTTTCCAAAGAGAGATAGAACAATAAGAGAAGTTTGATGGGAGATCTTTGGGGTTTTGTAGATGGAGATGATGTGAAGGGGGATGGAAAGTGAAGAGCACGATCTCGAGGGATATGTAACGGTGGTGAAGTAGTGATAGCAAGGCAGACGGGGAAGGTGGCACAAGCTCAGGCCAGACCAGACCATCCCCACCCCGTCGCCGAAGCATCCAACTCCCACGCAATCAACCCATCCACTCCATCATCATGGCCACAACCGCGTTGACCGTGTTGCAGTTGGGTTCCCAATTGCCATCACGAGACAGTCTCGTAACCCATCTCCTCAACGGCTCGCAACGGACTCCCAAAACTTTTAACTGAAAAAGACGCCACCCACCTCAGTCATCTTGATATCGATGCTCGTGGACTAAAAAGTAACCACCCAGCCCAATCCTTCAAAAGTCCAAACTTTTACTCTTCTCCTTCTTTTCCTTAAATATAAAAAATATCTCCAGCTACCCCCAGAAAAAAAAAGAAGGATCCAAAATATTCACACCCCAATCAATAATAAAATCCAAGAAACTCCAACAAGAATCCAATCAAAACCCAGCAAAAGAAACGACCAAGAAGAAAACCGATAAGAAAGAAAAAGAAGAACTGCTGTCGTGCCCGTGTAACGTCCTTTTATATCGTAAAAGAAATCCCCGCGCGGTCCGTCGGTATACGTAGGTGACAGCTAAGCACACGGTACCAGCTAGCAACTTTTTTCTGTTTGCTCCAAAAAACCCGTTCCGTTACACGGGTAAAGAAAAAGTCCAGTACTATCGCCCGAAGAGCGGGGGGTGGAAAGGTCGGAATATACAGGTACACCGGCGGCTTCGCTATTAACGTGCGTATACGGGATGTTCGACGATTCGATCGAGGAGCGTGGCGGGTTTTCTCTCTAGGTCCGGCTGTCGCGATGGGGTTTAACTCATGAAAGGGCGAAAATCAGGAAGAAGGTGCTCGTTGGATTTCCCTTTTGGAGAAACGCGCCGTTCGAAAACGCCAAGACACGACGGCGCTACTTTTGCAACAGGATCCCGCTAGTCCCGTGCGTGTGTGGCCATGATAAGTTGAATCGAGCATGTATAGTCATTCTCAGGAGCAATGCATTCTTCCGTTCTATCGGTCGTCTAGGGGAATCGAGGGCTACAGTTTCTTCTTCTTCTCCAGCACAGCTTACAAAAAGGGCAGGCTTACATGACACATCTAAGAAAAAGAGATAAAAGAGAAAAAGATCACAGGCCAGGGAAAGGGCACTCAACAGAGCAAGAACTGGAGAAGCTCAAGAATACTTAAGCCGTTGTGTGGGGGGTGACGAGGGGGTGTTCCGATTTCCTTATTCTCTTTTTTCGTCTCAAATATATCTTTCAAAGCTTGATTATTGCTGATAGACCAAGCTCGTACAAGATTATCATCTGTAGTTTACAAGCCAAACAAAGAAGGTTGTAAGACAGGTGCAGATATTGAATCAAAAGGTGTTAGGGGGGAAAGTGGGGGGATGGAAATTCAGGCGGTCGTGTGAGGGCATAGGAAATGATATCCAGTAGCGTTAGGGTGGGTTGTCGGAGGCCATGTCGTCTATGTTCATAAAAAAGCGTGCAATCGTCGGAATTAATCCTTGGTTTCTTCCGCTTCTGCTTCCTTCTCGGGCTTCTTGCCAGAAACCAAAAGCTCGTTCTCTCGCTGCGATTTAAGGAAGGCCTCCTTGAAAAGGTTGGCATCTGGATAGGTATAAGACGTTAGCACGAATTCACTTCATATTTATATGTGGACTTAGGAGAGGAGTTCGTACTGTCGCTGTTGGCAAATCGGATAGCCAAAGTCGCAGCCTCTGGGAGACCCTCGCTGACATCAGCGGCGACATTCCAAACCCAACTTCTATCACTTCCAACATTTGGTGTTAACTTCATCTCAGGAGTGACTATTCATCATCATTAAAAGCATCCGTTAGCCTTCTCACTCAATTTATCTACCCCTGGGTTCGTGTAAAAACGTACTGTAGTGGTTGGCGCAGACTTTGAGAGTCTTGTCTCTTCGCATGACCAAACGGGTCTTCTCGTTCTGCTTGTGCTTCAGGAGCTTGACGTCACCGGTTCCACGCTCCTTCCACTCCCTGGACTCCTTGTCGAACTTGAAGAGCTTGGCTCGCCTGTGACGCGGTGGATTAGTATCGACCCCCTCATCATCGCCGAGCAGCAGCGGAATCCGTACATCTTGAAGGTTGTTTCCTCGGCCTCCTCGTTTGTGGTAGCCTCGACAGGCTTGAGGGAGACGACGGGCTCGAAGTGAACATCTGGAGATTCTTCGACTTGGTCCTGAAGCCATGGATAACCCACATCAGCATCTTTTCACAGAGTATCAAAAAAGCCGATAAAATATAAGGAGGTCAACAAACATCATCCTCGCCCTTCTTTTTCGAAGAGCCGCTCGGCTCATCGTCGTCATCATCAGGCTTTTCCTCGCGCTTCTTGGAGGATCCACCAAACATGCTGAAGACGCCGCTGGAGAGGTCGAGGGGCTTCTTCTCCTCAGTCTTGACCTCTTCGGTGGCCGGCTTCTCCTCAGCTGGAGGGGCAGTATCGGCTGGTTTTGCGTCGGACGACATGGCTAAAATGTGGGGATATCGAAGGTTTGGGAGGTTGCTTGTTGAGCGATAAAATATTCCTAAAGAAGTTTGGAAAAGTGGGGGGTTTGTTAGCTATAAGTTTCGCAGAAGCTCATGCAAAGTTTTCCGTCGTCATTAAAAAAAAACTCCACTAGCTCTCTCTCTTCGGGAACGCAAAGTGGCGGGGCAAGTTTCCAAGGGAAGAGGGGGCGATCCCACAACTGGGAGCAATGGGGGGTATCCGTACCAGAAAGGGTGCTGAAGCTGTGTTGCTGGTGAGTGGGTAAGGTGATGGAGGTATCCCTGAGATGGCCGGAGGATGGAAATATGGTGCAAGGTGGTGTCGTTTGGATGCGAACAGGAGCAGGACCAAGGAGGGGTGCTTAGCTCCCCTCACAGCAGCGGATGGCCAGGGGCACACTCGGACCACACACAACACATCAGGATCTGGATCCCTTCGAACGCGATCACAATTTAGCTTCAATATCATTTGCTCTGGGATGGATCCTTTCTGGCATCATATTATCTCGCCCTACAGCTACAGATCCTACAAGCTACGAATAACATATGTGTACGCCGTGCACTTTTCCTTTTTCAATACAAAATTAAATTAAAAAATAACGCAGTATCCAATGAACACCAAAACCGACCAGTTTCCCCCCCGATAGACATACTGTAGGAGAGTATCATAATAAAAAAAAAACGGTACAAAGTAAAAGGATAGATTCCCTCCCTTCCCAGCTGCGCCGAAACCAATTGCCATCCCCCCTGTCCTTATGCATATCGTTTCCTAGCCTTCCTTCCGTAAATCGCAAAAAGATACACTCCATTCTGAATGGTGACCATTTGTATGTTCACCACTGTTCAAACAAAACCAGATAAGCAGAGACGTTAAAATAGAAAAAGTCAGGAGCGGTGATTTTTACTGCAGCTTATTACCATAATTAAGCACGCAGCCATTGGGAGGGTTTAAAACAAAAGAAAGGTCAATAATTACAAAAGAAAGGGTAAACGGCGGGCACAGTCTATGAGGACGGGGGAAGAATAGGTCGGTAGAGCGTAGAAGCGAAAGTAAAAGAGACCGCTAACTAACGACTCGACGGAAAGGTTTGAACAGTAGGTCCTATCTGCTGTTCTTACACTTCCCAGTCTTTCCTCTTTTCCCTTTTCTCCCGCACGGGACTGAATACCCTTGAGCCCGCTTCTTAGCGATCTTCTTGGCGGCAGCGCGAATCCAGAGTCTGCTTGCGTTCTTGCGAGCCTTCTTAACCTGCTGCTCCAGCCGGCCCCCGTATTTCTTGAGAGCCTTCTTATCAAAGTACTTCTCGATTTTCAAATCGTCGAACCCGTTCTTCCAGAGCCTGAGCTGAGATTCAACGGTCTTCCTCGCAACCTTAGATTGCTTTGTGATCTCCTTGTGCAGTTTGACGGCCTCTTTTTGTAGATACTTGATGTCCTTCTTGCAGATGTCGATCTGTTGCTTGCCGGTCTCCTGGATCTTCTGAGCGTAAACGTTTGCTTTGGACGAGGCTTTATTAACGGCCTTTCGTAAATCCGAGGACGTGGCGAGCATCGATCGTTTCCAAGCAGAGGTACTGAGCCATGGATTCCCAAGGTCAAGAATGAATGACTGATTGACAATGGGCTTGCTTTCTGTTTTGACAGTAATATTCAACACACCCCATGCCTCGGTAACATCCATTTTGACAGCGTAGACGCCACGGAAGAGTGTGACAACTTCGACCGGAACGGTCTGGTTCCTCCTCTTGACATGAACGATCAACTTTGGGGGTCTTCTCAAGGAAGCGAATTTCGCAGGGGACCGAAGAACAATATGACCGTCGCTGATTGTGTACATGGCAAATTCGTTCGATTCGTTGGCGGGAAGTGATGGAATGTCAGTAACACTCAAGGATGTAACGCCTGTAGTCATGATACTCGAAGGGCCCTTGAAGGGGACCTTTGCCAGTAGGGACCCGGTTTGTTCAGTCTTGACCGAAACGGAGGAAGAAGGTGTCTGCTTCGTCGTAGACAGGCTCGTGCTTGACTTGGTTGTGTACGCGCTCAAGCTCGTCGAGACCTGGACCTTCGTGGTGACAGAGCTTTGGATTGGCGAAATCAGTGCAGTGCCACTTTGCACCGCAGCCGAGGGCCTGAGGAACGAAACAAAGACGACAGAGAGTGCCAGGCAGATAGAGCTGAGCAGCAATCCGAAGAAAATAAAGACGGCGATGCTGAAGACTTGATCGTGAGCCCTGCCCTCGAAGGCTTCGCAGATTTCGTGAATCTTATCCCAAATCGTCACGCTCTTGGTCATAGAACGATCTTCGTCTTCATCTCGTTGCTTAACGATGACAGCTAAATTTCTGCTAAGCTGTTGGACATCGATATTGATGAAGCTGTGCATATCGACAGGGAGTTCCTTGTAGACCTCTCTAACCTTCCTTCCATCCTCAGTCTTCTTGCGTGTTTCGATGGCTATGTGAAGGGCGTGATAATCAATATCGAAGTCCTCCTTTGACTTATAAAGCTTCTTATCAGAGATCGCAATGAATGGAACACCGTGACGAGAGAGGAAAGATCGGGCACAGGATCGGGTTGCACGTTGACGGGCATCGTCGTTAGCCTCGCAGTAAAAGATGGCAAGATCGGGTAGCCTCCAGCCCGGAGCCTCAAGCTTGTCGAGTTTGTAAGAGCTTCCAGCCTTGCGTGAGCGGACGAGCATCCTCGGCTTGATAACGAGAGAGAGGGTATCAAGATCTGCGGTATCATTCGAGGGGTAGGCAAATGCACAGGTGTCGACGGCCATCTCCAACCCAAAGGATTCAACGAGCTCGACATCCGGTGTCGAGGTAGAGCTACCAAAGGATGTAACGGGGACTACACTGAAGCGAGCTGAAGACTTGGAATCCTCGAGGCTCTCGTAGGATGTCGAAACAACCAAAGCAGCCCCGAGTTTTCTGAAGATCTCGTCTTTGGCTGATTCGTCGCCGACGTAGAGGACTCTGAAGGTGTCTTTGACATTGAGAGGGTCGAGGGCGAGGGCACATCGAAGAAGAGAATGTAGGTTCTTCACATCATCGGAAGAAGCAATGGTAGCGCGAATTTCATCGAACTCCTCGCCGGTGAATTCTTGTAGGTCATAAGCTCGGATAATACGAGGTCCAGACGGGAGGAGGTTTTCCTCGAAACGAATCGTGACATCGGGGAGCGAGTCATCGCTCACGACGTTGTGGATGGTAGGGGGCTCGTGTTGGTCGAGACCGGTGTAGGACGGTATACCGGCAGATTCAAAGGTATCGGGGACATCGGGAACAGACTCGGGATACGTCGAGCTGCGAAGGTCTTCTGTGGTATTTTCCTTGGGTAACTCGGAATTAGGACTAGGGAAGAGGAAACCCTGTTCGTCTTCGTCGCCCTCTTCGTCTTCATCAGCGGTGTCTTCGGCTAAGGAGGCAAGAGACGAGAGGTCGTCGTCATCGTCAGAGTGGCTCGGGATGGAGAGATCCGAGAGAATCTCATAGGTGCTCTCTCCTAGGAGGCCGTCATCGCTATCGTCCGGGTGCGAGATCATTTTGCGGCTTTTCTTAGACATGGATGCGGAGTAGTTGATGAAGTTCTGGCCGAGAGTCAGAACTCCGTGATGGGGGATCCTATGAAGTTGCTGGCGGGGTGTTAGTTGGGTAGCCTCGTCTGGAGTCATCGTACGCAGCTAGGCTTCATCGAAGGACACGGGCAAATGGATGCAACTGGAAGGCACGACGAAGAGGAACGAGAAGGAGCTTACTAAGTGACGGGCAGAAGGAAAGGGATGGCAATATTGAAGATATTCGATCTGACTTGCCTCGCCGGGTCAGGAGCTGCGAGTCGTGTCCATGAGATGGTTTGAGAGGGACAGGCAGTGATACCCCGCCAAACCGAAGGGACGGGGCTGACGACGGCTCCTCTGGCAAGCAACAACCAACCGGGAAACCGAAGAGGATACTTGTCCGGAGTATATCACGGGAGGGTCGGGCGAGACATGAAGGAAGGGAACAGATAAAAGAAACGAAGCTGGATTGGAGTCAAGAAACGTTCAACGGATATGATGGAGGAGGGCTACCACAGGATCCCGTTACTTTACTGAATGAGGATCCAGGCTAACCGCGAATGGCCAACGGACAGAACGGGAAAGCAGAGAAGCGCACAGCTACCACCTACCAGAGATCGGGGAACAGCTAGCAGCTATACCCTCGAGGATATTTGTCGGATATGATTAGCCTTGTCGTGGCAAGCTTTGATCTGATTGAATGATTGTGCAGAGTTGCAGGTGCAGTCGTGGTGGACTTGAATCGAAGGTCTGGTATCTGATCAGGTCGGTGGATCTGAGGCCCGAAAACGCGGGGTTGTCGAATTCACGGGCATACAAAAGGACCTCGAAGTATAATATTGCTATTCAGACGGTACCAGAGGATGTGACGGTGACGAGTTAAACTCCCGACGTCGGACCAGCAAACCGATATCGAAGTATGGATGCTATCAGCGGAGGGCGCACGCCGGATCGAGCTGCGTGCGAGGGAGCTTATCACCCCACTTCGAATGCCCTCGCGCGGTCACGTCTGTTTGCTGTTTTGACACCACACCCCTCCAAGTCGTGATCTGTCGTGACCATTCCTGTTTAACGTTGATACGTCCCGGTAGGTACTAATTATGGCTTCAATCGAGCACCCATTTGTATATAAAATGTATATATAGTATAGGAGTTGACGTAGTATGAATATTGATCCACAGCTGGGTTATACCGATAATAACCTGCACGCTTTCAGTTGGCCCAAAGTAAACTTCACCCGAAGTTTAAACCGACCGATCCGCCATATGCCATCCCGTTTCACGTAAGGGAACAGTTGAAACCGCCAAATGCTGGGCCGATACCCTGCATCGATCTCGCGAAGAATTCACGGTGCAAGCCCGTTATTTTCGGAGTAATACTGACACTCTGCGTCAATGCTGCCGTACTTGTACATCTGCCCTCTTCTCAGTCAGCTGAGGCCAAGACGTCGATATCGATGCCTACGGTGGATACCGTGCACCCTCCAATTACCCACAGCCAATGTATTCCGTCGACAGGACATTACTCGCGACGTGCGGCTCTGCGGCGGTTGGTCTGCGTTTCACGACCGTTACAGCGAGCCGGGTCTTCAATGGGTGGTGTCGGTATTATAATATCAATCCCCACCCTGCTGACCCAGACTACACCGACAACCAGCCAATTCTTCGCCAATCGCGAAGTCAACGGTCCAAAATGGTAACCACAGGCTTCGATATAAAACATTCAAGCTTTTTAGCCCAGTCCACGTATATGCCTCTTTGGCCAATTCAATAACACTTGAAATATCCATATGATTCTAGGGTGATAGTATAGTGTAGCTCTCGCAATTCATTCCCGTTCAATATACCACCCCGGCCCGATAAAAACCCCGCGTGCATCCTGCAGACCCCCTCTGCATGAAAACCGCACAAAACAGGACTCCAACCCGAAGTTTCCTGGCCGGCTGGATAAATGGCCTCCGAGTTGACGGGTCTTTCGCGGTCAAAGCACACTCCAAAGGAGAACTGTTATACCTTAGCGGGGGGCCAAAACCATAGCTAAGCTGTGGGTATAACAAAACCTGCATTAATAAATAACAAGACCGTCTCGAACCAAATCCGTCGACGACTGGAATCGCATCCTGGCGCTGCATGTAACGGACCAGCGCTGCTGCCGCACAAATGATTTCTAAAATGGTGGTCAGGCAGCCCTCCCAAGTCTTCACTTGGCCTTGTTTTGTACGCCCACAACCTGAATGATTTGCGATTCGATCCGTGTGAGGAAGAGAACCTTTCATGCCGGACCTGTTCTGCCCCTTGCACAAGCTATCCCGATTACTCGATTACTCAAACTTTTTTAAACCCAGACTCACGTAGACGATTGGACGGATACCCCCTCCCACCGATGCGGCTGAAATGAGAAACTGAAATTTTTCCCATGATCTTTCTCATTGTCAAAATGGCGTTAGTTCCGACGAAGTTGCGTAGACGGATAAGGTAGGTGCAGATAAGAATGAGCCAAGTTCCCGTCCCTGGTCTCGAAACCACCCATGCATGCGCACCTCGCATGCAGTCTTACTGACACTTCTTTCCCACCCCCCCCGACCTTATATCCTTTTTTTAATCTTTATTTTTTCTTGTCCACATTGGCGTGCTGGGTACCTACCCTTTAAGTAGAAGCCTACCGCTTCAAAAGGCCTGTTGGGTTTCTGGGATTCGATTTTATATTTATCCATCTTTTGTTTTTGTGAATTCAGCTGGCTGGGATTTTAAACAAGGGAGGTTCTATATATAATCGATCGGGCCTCCGGATTGAGATTCTGCGGCTCTCTCTTTTCTCACGCCATCTTTTTTACAGGGCGCGCATTTGGACGTCTTGATAGATAGCTTGGGGATCTTGGGAGAGAACGGGAGGCAGAGCCTTACGAGGAACCGACTTTCGATATTTCGATTCAACCGCCCTGGACTGGTTTCATTTCACAAGCTTGGCCTTGAAGGGATGCATGTGGGGAATCGTTCGGTGAGATCCAACGGTAATATTAAATTTCGACAGAAGAAAGAAAAAGCGCCATTCTCGCTAGACTCCCTTTTTTCTATATCCTTCGATTTTCAAATCCGTTCAACATCACGAGAAGTTTTTAAAAGAAGAGCCGGGAGGGTTGAATTATTCGAATCTATAGATAAGCTGGCGTTTTATCGACTCGCCAGTCAATTGCAAATATGATTTTCGAAACTCCCCGACTGCAATCAAGGCTACTATGTCTAATCTTCCTTTCGCTTCTCTTCTTCACAAGGACGACAATTGCCCAGGACACAAGCAATGAAAGTTCGATTTTCGCCTTCACCGACGAGGATTGCGTGCAGCGCCCGCGGCCCCGGCAGCCAGGTACACCCGACGGAGCATGCCATAAAATCGCCACTGTAAATGCGACTTCCTTAACAATAGCACTGCTCGGACACGGTTGCACAAGTATGTCGAATTTCCCCCTTCATACCGGCCACCCGCCTATTCTCTTGCATAAAATACTTCAAAAGTACTTAGATACATAGGTACTAACCATTGTAAAACAATAGTATCCGCCTACAGCGACGAAAACTGCTCCGAAGACGCCACCGCCATCCGCGAAAACCAATGCACCTCAATCGGCACCTTCTTCCTCTCCTTCTCCGTCGACAACTGCACTCCAAACCCTCCAACCACAGTATCAACCCGCATCCGCCCCTTAACCTCCTCCACCTCCCGACCCGGTTCCACCTCCCAACCAAACCCCACCTCAACCTCCCCAAGCAACATCGACTCCGACCCCCCACTAAACACCACAGCCCCACAATCATCCGGCCTCTCCTCCGGCGCAAAAGCAGGCATAGCGGTCGGCGTAACGATAATAGTCTTACTCCTCGCCGCCATCATAATCCGCTACCTCTTCTTCGTCCGTCGTCCTTCCACCCCACCCGCCGCACCTGATCACGCAGCAATAGATCCCACAGAACCGGAGAAAAAACGGGGATTCTGGCCGTTCGCTAGGAGGAAACCGTCTTATATGTTCCCACCGCCGCCGGCGGAGTTGGGAGGTTCGTATCCTCCGCAGCAGGAGACGATGGTTGCGCCGCGGTTTAATATGCGGCCGGGGATGGTGTATGAGCTTTCTGCGGCGCAGTATAGAGAGTTACCGACGAGGCCGAGTGTGGATCCGGAGGAGGGGAAGTAGTTTTTGTTTTATTTTTCATATTCGCACTTTTGTATAGAAGCTTCTTTTCGCTTTTTTGATGAACTAAAAAGGTAAAATGATATCTAGCGGTCCTTTTGATCTTGAGTCCTTGATACGGATCTACTGCGGGTTACGGGTTCTCTTGAATTTTCATTGTTTGGGATGTATTAATATAACGATATCTAGCTTAACATCAGCTACCTCCGGAGCTTCATAGCTACACATTTAGCTATAAAAACCAAAACCTCTCCGAAAACCAATCAAAACTTGAATCTTAACAAAAAACATCTTCAAATCCATGCGTTGTAGACGTTGCATTTTCCATTCGCTCAATCCGCACGAATCGAATCCAAGATTAATAATCTTTCGACCAAAGTAAGACCTTCGACATGGGGATCCAAAAACGGAATATTCCATGCCTTTAACGTTAATTATAACGCTTGACAGGTACGGGCGTTCGGTGATCAACTAAAAATCGTGAAACGTACAAACTAGCACCTGTTCCTTGCAAAAAAGTCCCAACTGCATTGTCATCTCGTACCCACGGTTCAAATATATTAATCGGCAGGAAAAATACTAATTACTGACTTAAGTATTTATATTTAAATAGTCTGAAACGTTAGCTCGTATCGCGATATCGGTGTGTTTATATTTCTGTTATACCAATAGATGCCATGGCGAATACGCCATAAATTCTACCATTGCAATTGATCCACCAAAACTACAAATAAAAGGATCGATCTAATACGAAACCAATCGCGGATGCAAATTGCCCTGCCTATCATTACACACAAAGTCAAGGTCTCGAGGGTAGCCAGGATTCGACCCATCGCAAGAGGGAAAAAAGGATAACAAGCCTCATAAATAAGAAGAACGAAACGGTCCCGCGAACGAAGAAGAAACGGAAGAAGAAGAACCCACATAGCCAAACCGACCAAGTTATATTATGTACATATATGAATAAAAAAGCCACATGGAAGGATGAGAAGTAAAAAGGGTTAGCTAGAGTATGCCCGCATGACGCATGGATGGAGTGAGGGGGGGGGAGAGAAGGAGGCGACAGAACTCCAATGCCTTAAAGAAACAAGAAATACCATGCTAAAGTCTGATAGATGTATGTTAAGGGAAAGGTCATTAGAAGCCGGTAATAGCAGACATTATGTGTACGTATGTTTTAAAGGCGCTGAGAAAGGACCAGCGGCGGATGAGAAAAATGCAAGTTTAACAACCCAATTACCAAAAGAAAGTTGAGAAGTTGCATATCATCACTCCGGTAACCAGCCTCCGGCGACCTTGACCCATTCGGGTGTACAGCTACCGGGCTTGCCTTCGACGTCATCGATATCGGTATCGCAGCGGCAATGGCACCCTACGCCGTTGTGTTTGGGCGTGTCGTAATTGGCCCAGTACGCATCATCCTCCTTTGCGAGACGCTTATTTCTCTGCATATCTTCGGAGTGAAAGAATGGTTTACGTGTGAGCTGTTTTCCGGGGGCGTTCGAGGGGCAATGCTGGATGGTTGTGTGGCGGTAACCGAAGTCGCGGAAGTAGTGTATGTCCTTGGTGTCTAAGAGGATTCCGGCAGCTAATGAATGGATTGGTGCGTCTCCCCACTGTATAATAATTAGCAGCCCATCTTTTAAATTGCAGTATTCTTGTAGTAACTCACTCTTTCCGTCCAGAAACCACCGGATTTATCCATCATCTGGAAGAAATCTTCGTACTCTTTGCTCCTGAAGAAGTCGAGTCTTGCGATTTCAAAGTTGCTCCAGAAATGACACATGCTATAACATTAAGATTAGCGATATTCTTAATCGTAGGGTATAATTGTGCACTAACTTGTATTTCTCGCCTTCCATATTCTCCCCATCGATATCGGGAAGCGGTTTTCGCGGCGAGGTCGGGGCATCTTCTGTGATATCCGCGTCCGCGGATTCCACAACCTCCTCCTTCGGCGGCTCAGCCCTCTCGGCAAACATATCCCACAGGCCAGTCGTGGGGATATTGTTCAGTCGTTTGTATGCTGAGGCGTATCTGAACAGATTCGGGACCGTTTCCTTCAATTCCTTGACCGCAATCGTGTATCCGTAGGTCTTGTTGTGCCGTTCCATATGGACAAAGGGGTCACTGTGGAGCCGTTAGTTACCGCCGAGCTTATCACTGCTCCGGATTTCAAGCTTACTAGGTGATATCGCAGAAGTACTTGATATCCGGCTCCAATCGCCAGTACCACTTGTACTTCTCGAGCAGTGGATGCTTGTAGAAGAATCTATCATCCAGATTTAAGGTTAGCTGCCGAGCTTCTCAACGCCGGTCTCAGGCTTCTGAGAAAGAAAGAAAAAAAAAAGAAAAGAAAGTAGAAAAGCTTACCCCGAGTAAAATCTGCACATATGGTGATAGCTTTCCATCCCACCGTACATGATTACACGGTCTCCCTGTTTCGCAATAGCCTCCTTCGCATCATCGTGGTTCACCCAGTCCGGAAACCCCCACATACTCCTATCGATCTGACCAAATTCCACCTCCGAGCTCGCATATTTCTTCACCGTGGCCTTGAAGGATTCATTAAACTCTCCGTCGTTGAGGAAGACGTAGGGATAGTGGAACCAGTGGTTAAAGTGACGTTCGATCGATTTCATGGACTGGACCACACCGTCCAGCTCCTTATTCCTCGCCAGGACGACGAATGCCGCATTCGCTCTCGGGAGGTCGACGGCCGGTTCCAAGCAGCCGGTGACGAACGGTTTATCGTAAGTTTCGTTGATTTTTCTGTTGTAAAGTTGCTTATATTAGCTTCATTCAGGTTACTCACGCAGCGTTTTTCGGACGCGTTGAGCATACGGCACCCGCATGAAAGGGTTAAAAAAAGGTACTCACAGGAGCCCCGGATCTCGATTTATCAAGGGTAAATTCTGGATGACGTTGGGAGAGTCGGAATGCAGCGTTACCAAGACCAGGATGACGACGATGATGAGGACGGGGAAAGCTACGACGACGGCCAGGGGTATTGTGACGGTTGAGCCGGCATTGAGCCGTATCCGTTTCGAGAAGAAGCCTTTGCCGTAGGGTTGAAGCTTGCGAAACGGGATGAAATCCAGGAAGCCTCTCTTCCTGCCTACGAGATTGTCGGCAGCCATGATGGCGAGAGGGAGAAGCGCAGTCAGATATGGAGCCCCAGAGGGGGCCGGATCTGCTATAAAGGAGAGACGGTTATCGAGTCCACGTTGGCGAAGCTAGGGTGAGAAGGGGGGAAAGTTTATGGTGAAGAAGGGAGCGTCGGATGGGCCGAAATTTTGGAGGATGACGACGCTGCTGGCGATAGAATTCGGATTGAGGACGTTGAGCTCGAATAGAAGACGGGATGGAAGAAGAATTGGCGGTTTTCGATGGAGGCCGTCGAGCGGATAGAAGGGGATATCGCACAGCACGTTTTAGCAGGAGAGCCGGAAAACAGGTTGGACCGTCGAATGGCTCCAACGCGCCTGTGACAGCTGTAGATACTTCTTATTAAGATAAGGGATGGATGGATGGATGGCCGCCCTACTCTACGGGGAATAGTAGACTATATCGGGCGGGTACTATAGGATTACTTATTCGGAGCGTGCGTACGTAAGTGTAGACGGGAATGCAGCGTCGACAGCGAATGTTAATTAAGTAATTGGCGATACGGAGAGCAGGGCAGAGATGGGTATCGTTACATTGGGGGGGTCCATTTAATAATCAGGATGCGAAGCTAATTAAATTTTAAGCCCGTGCCGTGCAAATTGGAACCCCGAGGAGGGCTGCCAGAGAAGCATCGTGTGCCTTCTCCTTCGAGTCGCCCGAACGGACGCTGCGGGTGAAACAGAACCCACTCACCGACATTCATTCTGCTCGTCTGCCATGTGGCGAAAGAATTTTTTCCGGCCCTGAAACCTGAAACCTTGGGACACAGTCTGCACTCCGAACTCACCCCTTAGCTTGGTCCGGTCGATGCCTCCGTTTGGAAGGCACCGGTGCTGTCCCTGAAACTCGCCCGTCGAAAACCGTCCTAGCGGGTCCGGCCCTGGAAGGCAACTGCCGGAGTCTGTTGCAGAAAGCTTGATTCCATCCCGAACACAGGGCTGACCGCCTGTCTCTTATACCCTCTCTTTCCACCGCACAGGATGTCCCACAAGAACTTAAGCTACGGTGTGTTCGATGGTCCTTTTCGTTCCTTTGTATTAATTTTTTGGTGAAGACTGACAGCTTTCCAGAATCGAGGGAGCCGGCCTTCCTGCAGCGACTCAGAGCTCAAACCGCCGGGGTCTACCAGGAGCGGCCGCTGAACAGGCCGAAGAAACAGCGCAACCCCGAGGACGACGAGGAGGACCAGCCCGTCTACGTCCTCGAAGACAATACTACTCTATCTGGGAAGGAATTCGACGCTCTAAAAGAGGAAACCGCGGCGAAGGCCAAGGCTGAGGAAGAGGAGGGAGCCGGTTCAGATAAAGCGGCGAAGGGTGAACCGGGAGACAAACCACAGGATGCGAAAGATGGGAAACCGAAAGACTCGGTGCTCGAAGTAGGCACCAAGGCTCAGAAGAGAAAGATCGCGAAGATCGTTGGAGCAGAGGCCTCGGACGACGAGAGGAAAAACGACAAGGAGACGGATAAGAAGGACGACGCGCCGAAAAAGAAGAAAGCCCGGCCAAAACAAAAGGTCAAGCTGTCGTTCGGCGATGACTGAACGATAGCCTGCCAACTGTGCGATGCCGACCTCAAAGCTAGACGGATTGGAAGTTCAGGTTCAACTACTGACCCGATCCTAGTCGCTATACGATGGCTTATCCAGGCTAGATTTGTCAGGTTGCGTCGAAGTCATAATTCGGACTGCACATCTGGATTTGCTGGACAGCGTCGATGTTTCGAGTCGAAGGTCGATCCGATCCAGTATTTTCGGCCGTATCTCTTGGAACGGGGGGATACATAAACAATAACGTATCGTCAGGGTCCGGGGCATTCGAGACTATAGACAGTGCAGGATTGGTCTCCAGTGTGCCCACTATCCGAAGGGCTAGGGTCCCATTCAGACGTTGAAACCAGGTTAGCTTTGAAGGGTCCTTTGACGGCCTGAGGGCTGCTCCTATCCACTATGGAGCTATTTGGATTATAAAATACAACCATGCGGCCCCTTAGTGATCGAATATATGGTTGATACACACTTTCCCATTACCCGTCGCATATGCATCTTGAGGTTGTTCGGCTTTGTCTATCCCGCTCCTCCTCCTTCCGTATATGGCGACGACGAACACAAGATATAAAGATCGATACAATGAGTAAGACGTAGTGTGCTTGCGAAGTTTTTATAGATGGATGGGATCGTAGAACCCTATAGGGCTATATATAAGATTATAAATTTGAAGCCATGGGCCACGACAGTAGGCTAAATCGACCTTCGACCGGCTATAGCCAGGTTACGGGCCCGACAGATCAAAGTAATCAACTTATTATCGGGTCCACTAAATGCAATGGGTCGCTGGCCATGGTGCCGATTCTCGGATATTTCCCATCCGGCCTCAGTTTCCTACCCATTATTCTACGCCCGACTAAAAGGTGTGATATTCCAGTGTCGAGATGTCACATATGGTTCGGGGTGTAACTGATATGCATACGATATCGATATATCTGATATACAGGCCTATATACAGAGGAACACGCTGAACAAGTGCTTCTTTTAACTGGGTCCCACCAAATCCGCTTAAGTTATAAATTTGATAGGTTTCGTAATTCTGTACTTAAGTAATTTGAGTGAGAACTGTTAGTGTATCCAGTGAATTAATTTGGCGCTGGTGTCGGTTGCATCGCATTGAAGCGGTTTGACAGGCAGCGCTGCGTTGCGAGAACCGGATCCCTGCAAAAAAACACGACCAGAACAACGAGACCATCACCTCGAATCCATCTTCATCGCTCACCTGCATCTTCACCTTCGTCACATCCGCACCAATTGAATCACCATGTTGTGCGCAAGTACGTCGAATCCCCTCCTCGCGGTCCGATATAGCATCCAACTGACAACCGTGCCGTCTAGTCTCCGGCGAGACGCCACAAACCCCTGCCATCTCCTCGAAGAGTGGTGAGTCTTCCAGGATATCATCCAGATATCTCGAGCTTCGGTCTTTAACGCATAACCTCACAGGCCACGTCTTCGAGAAGCGATTAATCGAACAATACGTCCAAGAACACGGCAAGGACCCCGTAACAGGCGAAGACCTCACGCTAGAAGACCTCATCGACCTGAAGAGTACGTCGTCATTGAAACCCCGTCACGAGACCTAAATGCCCAGATGTACTCATTTCGCACCCGTTTTCTTCATCTTATAGCAAGCCGAACCGTTCGCCCACGCCCTCCGACAATCACCTCGATACCCTCTTTGCTCTCCGTTTTCCAGAATGAATGGGATGCTTTGGCATTGGAAACGTATACCCTCCGACAGCAACTTGCCCAGACGCGTCAGGAGCTAAGTACAGCGCTGTATCAGCACGATGCAGCTGTAAGGGTTATCGGACGGTTGATCAAAGAGCGCGATGAGGCGAGAGATGCTCTGTCCAAGGTCACCGCCAGCGGGGTTGCGACCGCGTCCGGAGGGGATGAGATGCAAGTTGATAGCAATGATGTTCCAGAGGATGTCGTGGAGAAGATCAATGCGACACACGCTGAGTATGTTGTTCTGGTTGTTGGAGGTTGTTGTTCGTGCGCTAACTATGGGTTCTAGACTTTCTGCTGGCCGTCGTAAACGACCCGTACCCGCTGACTGGGCCGTTCCTGATACGATTGGGTCATTCACCACACTCTCATCGTCCGAGCCGCTGTACCCCGGTGGAGCCTCGGTATCTTTAAATACATCGCAGGAGTTGGCTTTGGTCGGTGGCGTCGACGGTGTTTCCGGTGTTTATTCTCTCTTGGAAGGAAGTCTTTCGCGGGTTTTACCATCGCAGGACGGCGCGATTACGGACGCAGCATGGTGGGGAGCTCGACCGATCACTGCTTCGGCGTCCGGTGTGGTCAGAGTATGGGAAGAGAGTGGCAACGAAAGCACGTCGTTCGAGCGACATGCAGGAAAGGTCAGCGGTGTCTGCGCTCATCCGAGCGGGCACCTGCTAGGGTCGGTCGGTGTTGACAAGAGCTACATTCTTTACGATCTTGCGGCGAGCAAAGCTGTTTCGCAGGTCTATACCGATTCAGGTACGTTAAACGAGTACTGATATATATATACGTGAAGCGTTCAAGATTGCTAACATGAAATAATTACAGCCCTTACGAGTGCACATTTCCACCCCGACGGCCACCTGCTCGGAGCGGGTACCCAAAGCGCCACGGTTGAAGTCTTCGACACCAGGGAGAATAAGGTGCTAGCTAAGTTCGAGCCACTCGGAGGACCCGTAAAGTCACTGAGGTTCTCGGAGAACGGATTCTGGTTGGCGGTTGCGTGCAAGGGGGACAATACGGTCTCCCTGTGGGATTTGAGGAAGGGCCAGATGACGAAGGCTCTTGAGATCGGGTCTGTGGTCGAATCGATTGCGTGGGATTACACCGGCCAATACCTGGCTACGGGCGGTCCTCAAGGAGTCACGGTACAGCATTTTGCGAAGGGGCCCAAGACTTGGTCGGTGCCATTGCAGAGCGCTGTTCCTACGGTTGCTGTCGCATGGGGCGCGAGGGCAGAGTCACTGGTTACCGTGTCCGGCGAGGGAGTCGTTACAGTGCTCGGGAAGAGCAATTAAGAGGGAGAAGAGAGACCCGACGTTACCCCTAGAGCATGTGGAAAGATGGAGGATGTTATTTGTGTATTAGATACGAGGACTATGTTTCCGTTATTAGGCCACGACCGCCCGCCGACTGCTGCTTACCAAGAGATAGCCGCCCTTCTCGCGCACTGTGATGTATTTCTACCTGTACAATAATAAAGATGGTATCGAAGGCTCCCACCGAGGAAATACTCGGACTTTGCGTGAATGTCCTCAGCTCTTGGCGGCGGATTTGGCCACCAAATCTCGGCCGATTAGTCAGGTTCCCGTCTCCATCTCCAAACAACCACCCGCTCTGTCCCCATCACAAACCCCCCAGCCATCTCCCCCAGCTAGCTGTCCTCATCCCTCCCGGTAGCTCCCTCGAAAACAATCACGGTGTTCACTATCCCTCCTGGATCCTCGCCACTTCATCCTTTCCTCGTCGCCTCCTCGGATTCCAATCCATCGAAACAGACAGTCCTCCCTCCTGCAACTCGCAGCGACAAGAACCTCGTCAAACCGCGCAGGTTCTGATCGAAGAAACCCCCTCTCACGGCGCCTCACCGCTCGACGGCACTCCCATTCTTCCAGACCCTTCGACATTGCTCTCCGCCCGAAAAGCGCCTGATATGCCATACGCCCAATGAGAAATCGAGCTATCTAGGCTTCGAGTCCAGGCTACCTTGATATCTACGGTGTTTTGAGGGTGCAGGCCTGAGCAACAGCCAAAAACCTGTCAGGAGGTTGCATAACATCAGGGTAGATTGCCCTCCCCTCCCCTCTTATCACCGAGAGACAGAACGTGTCGACTGACTTCCACCTGCTTTACTCAGCAGATTCAACGCAGAACCTTTAACTTCTTCTCTTCTTATCCTTCTCCTCCCATCCTTTCCTCCCTCTCTCTCCTCTCAACCTCGCTCCCCGCTACACTCACCGTAGTTGCCACCTGAACCAACAAACTCCAACAAATCAAACCTCTACGCTACCCTCGAACACATATCCAGACAGCGAAGATGATCAGATCACGACGTACACCGGCGGGCAACCGCCAGGACGCGGCTCCAGAGCCTGAAGTCATCGACTTGACCACATCGCCATCTCCTCCCCTCCGAGCAGCGACCATACCCGGCCGTTTCAGCCGACGACACACCCCGTACGATAGGGAGAGACGTGGTAGGGAATCCGAACGAGAACGTGAGCAACGGTCAAGAGCTCGCCCTACCGCTGCTCGTCGACCTCACGACGCTGAAGTCATCGACCTCGATGCAATCCCGGACCCGGCACCTGTTCGTCGCAACGATAACGGCCGCGAAGAACGACGACATGAGCCGCTCATGTTCCCACGAGCTTCTCCCGGCGACATCGAACTGACCTTCGCCCACGCCAGAGTGCGACAGCCTTCAAGGGATCCTCTCCAACCGCCACACCAGGAACAGAATCACCACCATCAACATCAACACCACAACCACAACCACAGAGCAGGTCCAGCAGGTGCGCCACCAGACGAACCCCCACTGGACGACTTACTCTTCGCCCCCTTTGGACGACTTAGGCCTAACCTTGGAGGTGTAGCTAGCGCAGGTTTTAACAATTTCTTCGAAATGGTTCAGAATATGCCTTTCCATCTTGGATTCTTCGGTGGCAGCGGTCCGAATCGTGCCCATCAACTGGCACCACTGGCGCCCCTCGCACCCCACAGAGACCCACCCGACCTGCCGGACTTTCCCATAAGGAACGCCATCTTCCAAGCCCCCGGACGAGATCTGGATTGGTTTCAACTACCTGGGTTTGCCCAACCCGAAGAGGATGTGGAGATCACCGGTCAGATTCACAGCAAGGACCCACCGATCAAGGAGGCCCGGAAAGGATTCACGAGATCCCCGAAGTCTGAGGATGCGATTGGGTGTTCGATGTGCGACCAAGAGCTGGGAGACTCTGATGACGACCTCCAGAAACAGATCTGGCTTATGAAGTGTGGACATGTAGGTTGCATATTCCTCTACGTACCTTCGAGGGTCAACACGCTAATTAGTTTCTGATTTATAGTGCTACTGCGGCGAATGCGCTAATGCGATGCTTAGCCAGCCTCGAGCTCAGAAGGGCCGCAAACGCAAGTACACACAGTGTGCGATAGACGGGTGCAAGCAACCCACCACCGGGAAGAAGTTCATCTGGGAACTTTACCCATGATCATAACGCCTCGATCGCTCAACCTCGGATATCCTACCAACATCCTCGGGATTATCGGAGTTTATCTCTTCTTTACTATAACACCCCTGTTCCTTACTCCGTTGTTTTACTTCTATTCTTGCATGGAGGTGGTTTCTAATGAACCACCGGCGTTCCTGAGTTTATACATACATGATCAGGCGCTTCCTATGATTCCTTTTTCTTCTTCTTCAATCCCAACTCCTTGTTTTTAGCATTATGAACGGCGTTCCTTTTTTCCTTTTCCAGGGGAGGTTCTTTTTTTCGTTTTTTCCTTCTTCACGTGGATGAAGGGTATCATCGTCGGGCGGCGTTTTTGACATTTCCCTTCTCTACCTTAATGTTTATCCTGATACGACCTTGTCTTTCCCGCTGTATATACCCATTCTTGCTTCGCTGCTGCTACCGCTACCGCCCTATTATCCTTTCCCTTCCCCGTTCTTATAAGAGTCCCCTTTCCCATTTCACCGCTGACGAACCTCTAAGTACCGCTGGGGATTCGCGACCAGACCGAGGAAGAGAGCGGAGGACGGTTGCGAATACATGATATTAGATATTCGAGAAATTCGATTTTTACCTTTGTAATCTACTAGGTCGGCGTGCAAAGAGTAATCAGACCTCGGGCTCGGAACCCGGCTGGATTGCCGTAGTTATATAATCGTGACCGTGAATGTGAAAGCGGAGTGTGGACGTGGTACCTTGGATCGCACGGAGTCGGGTACCTGCCTGTTCCCGATTGGCTTCATTTTTTCGGTTGAAAGCTTCGCCCCCAACGAAACTTTGAGCTCTAATTTGTGGCGACGGCGGGTCGGGTGGATAAAAAAAGTCCGCGCAGGGGAAATATATTATGGTCTTTGGTTGATTTACTTCCTCGCGCCGGTTTATTTTACAAATCAGTGGATATTTTGTAGTAGGCGGATGGGAACGGTCTCGTATACACTGCACTGGGTTTTTAAGAGTTGGAGGATGTTGAGCGCGCTATAAAAGTTATCGAATCCTGAGCTATCGATCCGGCTCAACATAACATTTTTATAGCAACGAGCAAGTACTTTAAGCTTCGTCGACACCACCCATTCAAGCTTCCAGGTCTACAACATCAAAGCACAAAAATAGCAATTTCAAGTGCTTCTGCCACCCAGGGAAACCATCAAAAGACCAAACCTATCCTCTCCAACCAAGTCCGAACGAAGCCACCACCATGGCTTCCCGGCCTACACCGAAGCAGCGCCAGGAGCTCAAGCTCAAAGCCAACTACCTGGTCGCCTATAACACCCTATCATCCGCGCTTTGGGCCGTGGTCCTGGTCCGCACGATACTGATCAATATCCGCTCGGGGCCTGAGAAGGTGTACGAGGGCGTTGGGGATTACACGAAATGGACGCAGTCGTTGGCGGTGATGGAGATATTGCATGCTCTTCTTGGTTTGTAGTCCCTTCTCCTTCTTCCCTTTCCTTACGGATAACCTAGGAGATCTATACGAAGGTTTACCGTGCTAACTATCTACTGTTCAATAATATAGGCATAGTCCGCACCCCACTAACCACCACCGTCGTCCAAGTCGCCTCCCGTCTAAACCTCGTCTGGCCCGTCCTCCACCTCTGCCCGGACTCCATGCGCACCTCGCCAGCATACTCCTCCATGCTACTCGCCTGGTCCGTAACCGAGGTGATCCGGTACAGCTACTACGCTCGAAACCTCCAGGGTGAACCGCCGTCGTGGTTGACGAAGTTGAGGTATAACACGTTCTTTGTGTTATACCCCGTGGGGATATTGAGTGAGGCGTGGGAGATTTATGGAAGCCTTGGGGAGTTGGAAGGGGTTAGTGGGGTTATTGCGCTGGGGGAGAAGGTGGTGCTGTATGGGACTTATGTGCCGGGGGCTTATGTGATGTATACGCATATGATGCATCAGAGGAGGAAGATGATTAGGGGGAAGAAGCCGATGAGGAATTAGGGATTTTAAGCGTGTTTGCTTCCTCCTCCTTCCTGGAGAGATCGGTGGAGTAATGTAATGTGGGTAGGTTGTGGGTTTGTGATGAAGGGAGGAATTCTAGAGGGTCTTCATGACTTCGGCGACGGCTTTGGCTGCGAAGGCGCGTTTTTGGGCGTCGGGTAGTTCGGCGACCATATCTATGCAGGCATATAGACTGTTAATAAAGCTAGACTCTCCCGGGGGACGGTTTCTTGTACCATAGTGGATTTATTAGAGGGGTGGAATGTATCCTTCTACCTTTTACGGTTTGCAACCTCTGCATCGCGGCTTCGAGGTTTTCGACTTGTATCTCCTCGTCGTCATCATCGTCATCGTCTTCGTCGCCGTTGTCTCCGAGGATGGCCTGGTGGAGACCGAACATTTCCTGCTCCATCTCGTTGGCTTCGAGTTTTAACCCGTTCCTGACGTTGCCGTCTTTATCGACGGGATCTTCTCCAGCTAGCTCGTCGAGTTCGTCATCGTCCAGGTCGTCGATTCCGAGGGACAGCGGGGCATTCCAGTCGTTCGCTTCTAACGCTTCCTTCAATCTTTCCATCCCGGTGGGTTCTACCCATCTATCAGTGGCCTAATCCAATGGATAGTAGATATAGATATAGAAAAGTAACAAACCCCCATAATCATCCCTCCCCTTCGCCTCAAAATCCACATACTCAAACCCAAACTCCACCGTCAAATCCTCCCACTCCTCGCCCGTCCGTTCAATCTGCGGCTGCATACTATGCGGCATCGAAACCGCCAAACAAACACCGTCCCAATGATACCCACAAGCCTTAACAACCCTTCCTAACCCTCTTAAATCATCTTTAATATCCCCGTTGAGTTCTGAATCCGATGTGGGTCTTTTAAAGCAGTATATTATCGCTCCAAGGACTTGTCGGACTTCCTTGGCTTCCGGGGAGGAGTAGGCTGCTGACCATTCTGTGGGATCGTGGATTTCATCGATCCAGATGGGGATTGTGGAGGTGTAGTATTGGGTTTTGAGGGTTAAGGTGTGGGTTAGGCCTGCGTGACCGGATTCTGGGGTTTGGTGAGAGGGGAGGGAGCCGGTGAGAGCTGAGGGTTTGTTAGTATCGTACTATGGTTCTTTAGGAGAGGGGAGAGGGGGGGGTATCGGACCTTCGAGGAATTGGAGGATTTCCGAGTCCCGTCTTCCGACGAGGAGGATTCGTCGTTCGGGCATGGCGAAGGCTGTGGTGGTGGTGGTGGGTTTTATAGGTGTGGTTTCGTGAGGAGCGAAGCTGAGAGGATGCGGGTATTATATAATCCCCCCGATACAGACAATCTCGAGATATCCGATAGTTCAGAGTCTGCGGCTCAATGGTATCTCTATTATGCAATTTGGTTACTATCATAATATGCCGCCTTGTTCGGATAAGGCCCTCCGTTATCTTCTAGAAATACAGCCACCATAACGTATCAACTGTTCCCTTATTCGCCATCATCTCGATTTGATTTTCCAACTAGCTTTGAATAGTATTTAAGTATCAAGTACCGATCATTTCATACATTCATCATGTACCGTCTGATCGATATTCAATACCCGGAGTTTCTCCACCCGTGAGAACGGTGTTCCGTTCTTTAGTTCCCACCGCCACCACCGCCGCCACCCCGTCTCTGCTGCGTCTTCGCCCTATTGACCGTAGCCCTTCCTCTCGCCATACCGACACCGCGTCCGCGGACAGCTCTCGATCGGAACATAGGGGCGTTTCTGTAGAAAGATTAGGAATATTAGTAAAAAAATCGTCCACTTGGGCCGAGTACTAGATGGAATAATAGGAGAGAGAGCGCACCTCAACATATCCGGCACGATGAAAAACCGCACGTGCGATCCACGGATGTAGACTTGATCCAGATGCGATACACGGCCGTCGCGGGCGGTGACGGTGATGTCTTTTAGTTGGACGTTCATGTTATCTTCGGCTGTTAATCACCAAAGAGGGTCAGCATCCAGTGACAATGGGGTAATTAATGGAAGTAAAAGTACCCTCGAGTAATTTCCCTCTATAAACCTGGCCGGACGTGAGTTCGAGGGTGACGACGTGGCCCTGGTGAAGTACTTTCGTTAGCTGGTTGACCTCGAAGCTGGTGGATTTGGTGACTACTGCTGCTCACCTGCGACTCGCCCAGCAGCTTTAACGGAATACCGATGGAACCCATTGTGCTTTATCGAACGAAACTATAGAATGACGGGCGACCGTGAAGACCGGTGATTTGGATAACTGATGACGTGGACGGGAGTAGATTGAAGCTGTGGAGATGGTTGGTGCCTCGTGTGCGGTCGGTCGCGGGTTTTTTGGTGAGGATTGAAAGAGTGATTGATTTGAGTTTCCCACACGCGATGGCCAATAAATTTCTGAGCTCTGATTCATCCCACCTTTTCTCTCTTTCTTATCCTCCAAGCTAATTCTTCAACATCGGCATCGCCGGCTGGATTAACGATACTTCTAATACCATAGCACAGAAACACACGGCTTACAGCTTCAGATCCTCAGAATCCACAATATCACACCATGGAGTTCGAAGTAACCATGGCGGATATCGCCAGACAGCCCAGAGCCGCCGCACCGACTGTATGCAAACGCTGCAGACAGAACCCGCCCGAGATCACAATGCGGCATGAAGCCCTCTGCGGGTATATACCACCTTCCCCATGTTCATATTCATATAAATCTACATACTCAGGTACAAGAAGCTAATAGATACAAACAGCGACTGCTTCAAAATCTACATCCGCACAAAATTCACCCGCCACATGGAACCTTACCGTGTGAAAAAAGGATCCCAAACGACCAAGAAACTATTACTAGCCACCTCCCTCGGCGTCTCGTCCACCGCTTTACTAGACACTCTCCACTGGCATCGAGCTTTACAGGTCAAACGGGCTAGAAGATCAGAGTACGATGTCTACGTCGTACATATCGACGAAACAGCCGTAATAGGCGGGGATGCAAAAGTCGCAGACGAATGTATCGAAAAACTACGAGAACGATACGCACAATTCGAATTCTCCAAAGTACCGCTGGAGGACATCTACGCCATCGTCTCAGACGACAAATCAATCGACGAAGTAATATCCACAACAGCAGGGATACCACTAGAACCAACTTCATCCACCCCATCATCATCACCACTATCCAAACTCCGCACCCTAATCTCAACCCTCAACTCCCGCGCTTCACAGATGGATCTAATACAGATCCTTCGCACACGTTTAATAATCGAAATAGCGAAACAGAGGAACTGCGAAGCCGTCTTCTTCGCTGATTCGATGACCAGGATGGCAGCTATGGTCCTCGCTGAGGTTACAAAGGGTCGTGGACATGCTCTGCCGTGGATGGTATCAGATGGTCCAACACCATATGGTACGCCACTTCCTTCTTCTACTCCTCTCTTATGTTCTGATTGAGATGGTATACGGGTTCTTGGATTTTGGAGTATCATTCTCCTCAGTTAACCTGAAGATAATTATCCACACCATCCAAGAAACCCCATATACCACCTCCCCATACCCATCTTTCCCAAACGTTAACCCAAAAAAGGCACCCAAACCCTCGTCCGCCCCTTCCGCGAACTCTCAAAATCAGAACTCACCTCCTTCATAACCCTCTCCTCCCTCTGGCCCTTCTCAACAACCTCCCACTCAACCGCCACAAACCCTCCAAAACCCCCCGTGAAAGCAAAAAACCAAACAATAGACGAAATCATGCAGAAATTCTTCGACGACGTCTCGAACGCGCATTTATCCACCAACGTGGTCAAGACGGCGGGGAAGTTACAGTTCGCGGATGATAGGTATCGGGCTCAGAGGCTGGGGCTTTGTGAAATTTGTGGGTTGCCGATGGATGAGGATCCGAGGATTAGGAAGCTGAAGAATAATAGGCCGGTTGAGGGTGGGGATGAGGGGAGTAGTAGTGGTGGTGGTGGTGATGGTGCCAACGATGCCGATGCGAGGATTTATTGCCTTGAACCGCCGGAGGGAGAGGAAGGGTTGAAGCAGAGGCGGTGTTACGGGTGTAGACGGTCGACACTCGGTGCAGGTAGGATAGACTGGCCGGTGAACAATAGATAAAACGAGTATAACCTCGCCAAAGAGTAAAATTAAAAATTAAAATAAAATAAATTCGCAAAGATATCAGGGAACCGCTCAAAATCCCGTAAATTACATTACTCGTGATGCCGCTGGGTATTATAAGGCTGCAATAGTATACGTATACCGAGATTTATACATCGAAAAACGACAGACATGCTAAAAACGAGTGTGACTTTTACCTTTCGAAAGACGCCACCGGATGTGAAAGCCGACTACAAAGGAAGCCAACCCTACACAGCCAGTCACGGCTCAATTCTAATCCTATCACTCCCATCGTCCACCGGCTCTATCGCCATATCCCGAGCAGTACTCCCGGACGGTTGCTCCTCAATGATCGTCATATCCCCGTTCGCTTGCCTGGGGACGTTGCCGTCCTGAACAGTCTTGGGCCCGAATGTGAGGCGCCTGGCAGCGCTGAGTTTCAGCTTGGGACGGTTCCTCCGTTCCTGCCTCTCACGCAGCTTCCGGACCTTGTTGATCTGGCGGCGGCGGAAGAGTTTTGTTATTTGACGCATCAACGGGCCGTTTCTGATCCCATCTGTTAGCATATAATCCCCAAGATCAATATACTTATAGTAGAAACTTACAGCAATATAAGCATGGTTGTTACACCGATCGGTACCGCAAGGTACCAGAAGAAGCTGTATCACAGGGGTTAGGGTCCATCTATTCGAATTTCGTTTCGCACATATAGTACTTACGCATCCGATCTTTCGATTCCACTAAATTGCGTAAAGTTCATGCCAAAATATCCCTTTACAACCCGAATTAGCTACCATTTCCCGTACCTTCTGGGTTTAGATAAAAATACTCACGGTCAAGAAGGTAAGCGGCAAGAAGAATATCGTGACAATCGTCAACTGCCGCATATTCTCATTCTGCAGGTTTCCCACGGTGTTGAAGATGTAATCCCTACACGACCATCTCTTATTAGTATCCCACTATGCACCTAAAGGAGAGGTATAAAGCAACAACATACGTAAGATTATCCGCCGACCTCTTCATCGTCTCGACGGTTTCCAACAAAACGATAGTGTGATCCTGCACGTCGCCAAGGTACGTATGCGCGATAGGCGATATCCCAACGGACGTCAAATGACTGATGGTATTGCTACCTTTCCTCGAAGCATCCCTCTTGTGATCTCGCAGGGCGTTGATAATCCCCGTCAGCGGCTGAATGGTAGTTTTCAAAAGCGCCAGCTCGCTGGTTAGGATGTACAATCGCTGAGTATCATGGAGGGAGGTGTCCGTCAGGACGCTGAGTTCCAGTTCGCCGATTGTATCCTGGTAGGCGTGTATCACCGGGAAACACAGATCCACGATGGCGTCGATGATGGCTTGAACTACCATACTGCCGTCGCAGGAGCTGCGCAGCAAGGTATTCGTGGACGACAGACGGGCCATTATCGGTGGCTCAATGTCGTCGGCTGATCTTTCGAAAAAGCTTATCACGGTATTATCATCGCACATGAAAATGGAGCATTGTTCGACGGCGACGGCGTACCCCTTCTGCGCAAGGCTGGAATTGCGCTCCATGAAGAGTATACGCTCGTAATTGGGACCTCCGTGGTATCTCTGAAGGGTTTGGATGACCCCAACGTCGCCTCCCTCGATGTGGCCCTGGACCTCGGGGATCGCGTCGTCGTCGCTATCCACGGGGTCAGGCACATCGAGGAAGTTCTGATACCAGCTCCTTTTCTTCTTCTTGTGTTCCTGCTCTACAGTATCGAGATGCACGAGCTTCTGCAGCGTCAATACTATGAGCGCGTGATCCGAGTACCAATCGGTTTTTGAACGACCGTGGGTGTTCATGATATCCTCAATTGCCAGACGATGCAGGGCCTTGTACTGGCCGAGGCACTTGATGACGTCCCAGGATAGGCCGTTGACATTGATCCAGCGCACGGTCGCCCACTTCGGTCGCGGCCTGGCCAGGAACTCAGGAAGGGTCTCATTGACCAGTTCGGTCGTGATCATGTCCTCCATACCATAATCGACCAGGGTGATCTCGCAGCGCGCGTAGAGCTCCAGATCGATCTCCTGGGCCGTCGATATACCAGGTTCGGCGCCAATGATCTTGGTGGGGTTCTGGTAGCTTCTCGAGGCGGTCATGCGTTTCCCGCGACGGCGGAAAGCCCGTCGACGGGCTGAGCCTGTGGACGAGGTGTCGCTGTCATCGTCGCCCGGGGTGACAGGTGGTCTGCCGGTGTCGAGAGAGATTCGAACTTCACCTGGGTGTCGCTGGCGGGTACCGAAGCCTTCGGCGGTGCTCACGCGACTGATGGGGGTGGTTGGATCCTCGTCGGAGCGGGAGGATTTGTGGTGGTATCTCCCGCCGGTCATCATGTTGGACTGAGGTGGTGGTCGGAGAGGGCCAATGGCGAGTCAACGAAGGAAAGAATCATCGAGATGTGTAAATGCAATGGCAAGATAGAAAGGGAAAGGGAAAGGGAAGGGAGGGGAGAAAAGAAAGAAAGAAAGAGGGAGGAGAAGGGAGAGCGAATGTGTGCGACTCAGCACGGTGGGTTGGAAACGGTTTATTGGGAGCTGAGGCAGTTGGTGTGCATGAGCAGGACGCAGACATGATACGACCGAGTACCCACAGACGGCACGGCGAGAGCGAATAAGGAGGCCGTGGCCCGTCATCCGAACCGGCTGTCGCGCCCAAACGGGCAAATTGGCCAAGCAGGAAGGCACTAAAATCTCATTGTCTCGAAAGCTACAAAGTTGTGAAAGAAAGGTGAGAATCGGAATCGCAGTCCAACATGGGTCGGTGTAGTCTGCAGTGGGCAAAGTGGATGCTTGACAGGTAACGCGTCGGGGCGAACCGTTGGTTGGTCTACAGCTAAGAGGTAAGAACCTGGCAGGTCAGCCCAGCCCAGCCCAGTTCTGAACACACACCGGAGTACGCCAATTGATCCCAAACCATTCTCTAGCCTAGTCTACTCTATCTGGAGCGTAAATATTCGGCTCTGTAAATCAGTCCTGCAGGTTACTTAGATAATCCATCCACGCACCAGCCACAGCCATCGATATCCGCACGTGGCGAGGTCTTCGGCTGCGGTTCCGAGCAGCCAGCGCTAATGCCAGCCAAAGCGGGCCGATGATGTCACAATGGCAGCCAAATGACGTCCCGCCCAACACACCGCTCCACATATCCACGCTCTCTACTCTCGATTCGTCTGTACCCTCGATCCATCATGGGATTAATATTCCAAAGCTGTTTCTCAGTCTATGTACAGGTAGCTTCTTCATCACTCTATGGACCCGTAAAAACACCCGAGTATTCCAACATTATGAAGAACAAGTCCACTGTCATGAAGACCTCCCACCCCAATTGCAACTTCATTCATATGATATAAAAGTATTGGACCGTCTACGTAACCGCCAGTTTAAAATAAAAAGACCCCTGTATAACCCCAAGCCTTGGTAGCACGGATGACAAGTCTCGCCTGCATCCTGCACAACCAGGCCGTCAACAATTCCGTGTCTCAAACCGTCAATTCCGAGTTTTCCATGCTTTCGACGGAGATCTAGCTTCGTGCGAGCGAACCAGAAGACATCGATACAAAAGAAAACTTCGAGACCGGTGAAGTCATCGATGTGGCTCCATCTATACCCCCAATGATCATAGTGTACAGTCTTAAACGAAAGGGTGGGTGCTCAACCGTAACCAAGATTTTAATAGAAAGTATTTCCTGGATGTGCGTGGGGAGGGGGTATATATAACCCCGCCAATTCACACCCGACCTTCTTACTCGAGGATCAAGCATTCCGTTATCCGTTCGTAAAAGATCTTAGACCCTTCACGACAAGCTTTTTTACCAAGAAACTTAGCATACAAGGTATCGAACCCTTTATCCTTTCTCTTCGGATATCTTTGTAAATTTATCCGAGATATATCGACATATTTAGTATCGATATATCACCACCACATCGTTCACAATCCATACTCACCCTAATTATAACAATCCCGTAGACCAAATCCTTCTTTATAAGCAAATAAAAATAAATTAAATAAAAATGGAAACCCTCAACCAAGCCACCAACGCCATCAAAACCACCATCTGGGGCGACCCCTCAACCGCCGAAAGAACCCAGGGCACCCAGACCGAAATCCACAAATCCATGATCGATGACACCATCACAGAGTCCAAACACAACGGCCGTCTAGAATCCGACCCAGACGCAGAGGGTGCCTACCAACCAGGCCAACAAAATGACATTATCGACACAGACAAACGCCCCCAAGGCCCCATCTCCACAGCCGGTCAACCGCAGGGCGAAAACGTAACCGGTGAACTGAGGAATACGAATTCAAACCCCTTTAGTAAGCTTCCCCTTTCATATTCATAAGTAATTTAATAAAGAATATATAGGCTTATACTACCTAAAAATCACAAAAGGCTCATCGAACGAACCGAACACCGGCTTCGGTGGCTCCGCTGGCGCCCAACCGAGTGTCAACGCCGACCCTTCCTCAGCCCAACAGGACGCCCCGCATAACCAGGGAGGCGACAAACCCACCGCTGAACCGGATACACCGTCAAGCCGTGGCAGCGGTAGCAGCGGTGTTTCTGGCGGAATCGGGTCAATGGGCGCTGGAGGTCCAGGCGGGATGAAATTACCGGAATCGGACAGCCAGAGTAAAGGTGAAGGGACCGGGACAAAGTACGAGAGGAGTACCGGTCTTGCCGCCGAAGGTGGAGATTTTGATGCCACGGTTAGTGATATATCAAATGTTTAAATCCGAAAGGGACGATAGCTAATATATTATGACAGCGCCCCGGAGCTGCCCGTGAAGCTGCAAGATTAATGGACGAGAAAGGTATCGCCCACGGAGACAAGCCTGGTGACTCTGGTGAACCAAAGAAGGAGAAGAAATGTAAGCTCACATATACCCCACCCACCCACCAAAAGCCCGTTCAGTATAATAACTAACTCCAATGTAAAACACAGGGTACGGCGTCGACCACAGCGGCTTCGGCGGGCACGGAAGCCACCAAAACAAACGACCCTCAGTTTCCAAATCTTCCGATGAAGACCCCGACGGTCAGGGGACCTCTGCAATTGAAGAGCCAACCATCACGGACGACCACCCTCATACTGAAAAGAAGGGCCTGGCGCAGAAAATCAAAGAAAAGCTCCACCATTCGTCCGGGTAAAGAGAATGCATTTGCATCGGGAAAGAGCGATCGTTTAGATAAAAATGGCTCGGTTTCTTTGAGTGGTTTCTGATTCGTATTGTTGTTTTCTGGTTTTCTTTACTTTGTATTTCTTTCTCCTTCCTCGTTTTCCGGGTTAATAGCTAGGAGCTCTTAAGGTCTTTCGTTTTTATATCTATTCGCGTCACTCGCGGCTTATTACACCATCAATGGAATTCTGCGTTGCATCCGTGTCTTTTTTTCCACCTACAAGCGGTGCAGAGACTTGGGTTACAGATATCAATTGAAAATATCTACATTGTCTCCGACGTATTGAATACATGAATTGGATTTACTACAAAATCCATCCTTGGAAATTCCTCATATCAAGCTTCGATTCATCCCCATCTCTATCACATCATCCACCACCCAAAACCAACCAAATTTAAACATTACACCTCCACAAGAAAAGTCCAGCTTCTTCGCAGACAGTAGCGTATCCGGGGCCAAAGGGAAAAAAAGGAACATACAGCGAAATGCATTCGATGTAGAAAAGGAAATCTATTGCAACCCCCAGCGAGAAAACAAAATCAATTGAACAGGCAACAAATGTTCCCTCCTGGCGTATGCAGCGCTGTGTATAGCCCGAACTCAATAACGCGTAGCAAGTAGGGGGTGTAAAGTATTTAGAAACGTTCGTATGTATGTACAGGATATGCGTTTGGGGTATATCAAGATAAAGACATGCTCCGATAGTTACGTATGATAAGGGATTTGTAATAGAAAGAGGAAAAGGGTAGTAGGAACAGAAAAGTCCCCTCCTCAGTTTAAAATCATTCCAATAACAGCCCGACATGAAAAACCAAAAACTCCCAAAAAGAGATCAAACAGAAGCGATAATCTCGATAGTGACGTCCCAGCTCCTCTTACCTTTCCCATAGACACCACCGAGGCGGTCCTTAATAAGCCTGGTGATTCTCTCTCGAATCTTGGCTTCAGTCGAGGCATCGGAAAGGCGGACGTGGAGTCTGAGATTAGCCATGCAGAGGCTGTAGTGGACTTGCCAAAACGAGGCTTCTTCGATGTTGGTTACGGCTGAGTCCTGCTCAATCTTTTTTACGGGGATTGGTTTGTTAGTTGCTATGCCTTTAAGGGAGGGGTGGGGATTGTAGTTAGCTTACCGCTTTAACCACCTCAGCTACTCCCTCGCCACCGTATCGCATGAGTAACATGCTACCTAGGATCTTGACAAGTCTCATCCCCAGCATGATCATTGAGATCGCAATTGTCAGGGATAGTGTCCTGTCAAGCCAAGCGTACATGGTGACGGAGAGCAGCGGAAGGAGAAGGAGAAGGCCTGAGCATGATAGCGTGAGGAAGTGAGACGGGTTGCTGAGAATGGATGGGAGATTCGAGATGTATGCGAATCGAAGAGCTGTATATCAATTAGCCTTAGGTTCTATAGTGCGGTGATATCATAGAAGTCGTCCTACCCTTTCCGATACGAACGTGGTTCTTTAAACCGATGGCGGAGATAAGAGTCGCCCCGATGACGAGGAGAGCGTAGCTATCGATTGTACCATTGGCGACTCGCTGGTGCTTATGACCGTGACCGCCGTGACCATGTCCTTCGTGGTCCTCTTCTCCTTGGAGGCCAGCGACGAGATCCTGAGCGGCGTGTTGGATCAGGTCGAATCCCATGAAAAGCAGGAGGACCGACATGGCGAAGCCAATGAGAACCTCAGCTCGTTGTAGCCTATCGGAATAAATCCATCGAGTTGTCAGTCTCAAGTTTCACTCTTCCCGTTAAACATTCCTCATCCACTACTCGGCATCCACGAATTCACACTAAAAAGAGAGGCAATCATACCCGAATGGATGTCGAATACTGCTTCTGCTCCAGACATCAAAATTACTCAAAACGTCAACCACGACACACAAAGCAGCCGAAACCGCATCATATATCACCAAATGCGACAATGCCGTCATAGCCAATGAGCCGTGTCCCTTCCAAGCGCAGAAGACCGCGATACCGAAATGGACTAATCCCCACCCTAACCGGATCTTTTGCTCCTTTGTCATACTTTGACGCCATTCCTTGACGGTGGGGACGGGTAGCGATAGTGGGACAGCTAGCGGGGCTCGAGGCTTCGGTTCGGTGAAGATTTGATGGCTGATACTCGATCGTTTGTATCGATGTCCGCGACGTTGGTTCTGTTGGGCCGATGGTAACACAGAGTCAGAGTTTGAATCATAAGGTATAGGGTTTCCGGGTATATGCCCGGGACAAGAATTAGAACTTACAGCTTGCTGATTCATTGATCCAGGGTTCGTCGGCGGCGCCATGGCCACTTGCTTGAAGTTGAACGGCGAGCGCGTGGGCGGCGTGGATGACGGTCCATTGATCGTGGTCGTCAAAGTGGTGGTGGAGGAGGTTCCTCCATTGGTATAACCGTTCATCCTGGACTGTCGGATGGATGAGAGAGTTGACGGTGTGCCGTTAAACCTTGTTGGCGATGGAGCGTACGAATAAGAGAGGGTTTGGGGAGGCGTGGAGTGAATATCAATTCCCTGGAAGTCGGCCGATGCCCAGGAAAGTCTGTTTGGAGTCGGGGCGAGCGAGTTCTGGTCGTAGTCGCCGTCGTCTACGAAAGGTTCCTCGGGAAGGGGTGTGGGAGGGGTCGGGGTCCTCGGTGGGAGAGGGACTGGAAGGTTATTGAAAGTCGTCATGGTGGTGCAGCGAGTGGCTCACGCCTTACGTGCTCGCCAGGCGATGGTGTGCCTGGGAGAGCGTTTTCCAGATGCAGCAGCTGGGGGTGGGCCGAAATTGGGACAAGTTGAAACGAGGAGGTGGGCTGCTAGTATTCCTGTTCGCGAACAGAGGTGGCCCGCATGCGGACCTTACGGGAGACTGTTGAATTCGAGTTTCGATTTACTGGAGATGTGCTGGTGTTATATCTTGGGATGGAACCGGATACGGTGAGGGAAAGCAAAGAAGGAAAGATCGAGGTCCCAAATGCACAGCACAGGAAGAGAAGGTCTGGCGTCAGTGGCGTCCGGGATGGTAATGTTACGGGCGGTGGTTACGTATTGGCACAAGGTGGTATTCGAGGAGGATTCCCGGGACGCTGTCGAGGCCGCAGCTGAACGTTGGCTTTAATTCGAAGTAATTCTGGCTGTGGCGATGTTCGTCGGAACAGAAGAACTGAGGTCGTAGTGTTGTGCCTCGACTCCTATTTTCTACCAGCCTATCGGACTCGCAGAACTAGCCTCGACGCCTGCATTATCTGCCTGTCATATTGGTCCTCGATTCCTGCACCTGCATGGGCAAAGGGGCAACAGCCTTGGCGTCCTGCACGAGGGGACCTGGTCTTAATCCTATCCGGTAGGTGCGCTGCGGCCCACGCTAAACACCATGGCGCCCTCGCCAACCCCGAACCAACAATCGTAGTCAAAACAGAAGTCTTGGGTTTCATTGTGAAGAGGAGACGCGGCCTTGAAGCCGTGGAATGATATGCAGGAGGTAACGGCCGCCATGATTCCGGTTCATACCGAGTAACGACTAGTAAGCCGTAGCGGAAAATGCATACATCATGCCTCGTCTGGTCGCACATGTTGCATATCAAATGCATACGATGAATTCGTATGGAGGAGGGTCACCGATTGCTCATAGAATTGACGGCGAAACGAGATAACATATTCACAGGATCCCAGCTCTTTTCATAACATCTTCGAAATCCCTCCTTTGGTAGCTCAGGTTAGCCCATGGAATACCCGACTATCGAAGCAAGAACACAACTTACTTGTCAACGCTCGTTCCACCGCTGGCCGACGCCTCTCTCAGCATATCCCTCAGTGTATCATCGCTCACACTCTCGTTCAGGACCTTAGCAACCTTCCTCAGATGTTGGAGCGTAATTGGGCCATCGTCGTCGCCGGTAAACAAGGAAAACGCCTTGTCCACCTCTTCTTCCTTATTACGGTCCTTAATCTTCATGGCCGCGACTTCAAGAAACAGCTCATATGTAATGAACCCTTCATCGTCTGGGTCGATGGTTTTCAAAATATCTCTGACTTCGCCCGTTGAGAGGTTGAAGCCCAACGCGCTATGTCGACATGCATCCATGTTAGTCCATTCTACCGTATCCATTTCATTACAACCATACGATGGGAAATGATCTCACGTGAAAGCCTTTTTAAGATTTTTAGCTTGAATAATACCGTCTCCCAATTCTTCAGGATCCGTGAAATAATCGAAAGCATTGCGTACTTCCTGGACTTCTTCTGAAGAGAGACTGAGGTTCTGAGCTAGCTTGACCCTGGGCTTCTTCTTTGGCGGCTGACCCGCTGGATTTCTTTTCTTTGGAGGCTAAGATGTTAGGGCAAATAGTTTAGCGATGACACTCGGCCCCGTGTATCAAAAATCGAAGAACGACCTACCATCGTGATCAAGGTGAAGAATGATATCTAAGTACTAGTAGATCTACGTAGATGTAAAGTGGATAAATTCCATACCCAGACTGAGTTGACCTCATCCAGGCCAGCGGAAGCCCAAGACCACAACTCATGTTTGTCCACACGCCAAGACATTTAAGCCCTTTAAATTCCCTCCAAAATCTTTTTCTTCCTTTCCTTCTCCATCTCAAAAATTTATCATCTATACATATGCTAGAGCTTCATTTCGACATCAAATCATAGCACCAGGAATTGGAGTGTGGACAAATAGATGAGATGGAATACCTTTCACGTATCTCCTTGTGTTTTTCTACGGAAAAGTCGGGGTTTACAGAGCACGGAGCCGTCACTGGCGACGATGTGCTTCTGTTCAGAGAAATGAGGGACATGTGCGGGCGTTATATATATCTTCTTTCTACCGGACGAGATTATAGACACGGATTATGCTTCGATGTGAATAGGCGGAATACGTTTGACTTGTAGGACGTATGCAAGAAGGGTCTGCTTCAGGGAACGCCTCTTGAACATAGGAGGCGACTTCAGTATGAACGTAATATCTTAAGAGGGAGCGACCCCAGCCTGATCGACAGATACAGCTGTTCTAGTCCGGATAATAAAACCAGTTCGATTCTATCCTGGGTGGTAGATGCCTGGCTGGAAAAGGAAATATCTGGAGAGCTATTGATGGCCGTGGCCTAGTGCTTTCAAATGTGTATCTGTGACTATGTTACATGATGCAAATGCGCATGCTGTCGGCCAACATAAATGCTGCCGCAATCAAGATTCAACTCCGTCTAACAAAAAAATACTCGCTAATGAAGATTCACGTTTTGAAAATCTAAGCACCGCGTTATTGCAATGCTGTCGATATGAAGAAGGAGAAAGGAGATGTAAAAGAAACTCGGGGTGAATCATGCCTGTGAGAAAAGGTTAGCTCTAGGATCATCGGGGATTGGGCTTCGGACGATGTACCTCAGCAGCAGCGTCAACCATCGAGTACAAAACCACAAACATATCGACAAGCGGCCCCATATCACCGGCGTTCGGAAGCACACCTCCAATGTTGGCATTTCGTTTTAATATTGAAGACACCAGTATCCTGTTATCCGCTAGGAACTTCTGCGTCTGCATAAGATCAGATTTATTATACAGACCCTTGCAGATCAGGCAGGAGACAAGGACCCGGACAAAAGATAACAACAAATCGTAGTAGCTTGAAATGTTTTTACCCCCCATAAAGGCTGCCCGCGGAACAAAAATATTAGTGGGCTGTATTTCTCCGGTTTGAGGGCGCCACTTACCAATACCAATGTCAGGATCGATGGTGAATAACCCGCATTCTCTCAAGATCGGGAAATAGCCGGAGTTAAGGACCATCCCGGCTCCTAGTTTTGTTCGCGAGAGTCGCAGTAAGAACCCTGTGATGGCCTTAACAAGGGTCATAAAGGACTGGCCGCCTAGACAAATGTTAGAAGGAATTGTGCGGAAATCAAGTATTCGGTATAAAGAGATGACATACCATCGGTAACCTGTAAGGCTTCCTGATCGAGGTTCTTCAGAGATTGCACGAGCACCACGATCAGGTTCTGCCTTCGTAAGACGTCAACAATATAAGTAGATTCCTCCTCCTGGCCCAAAGCGACAAGTGCATCTAGGAGATTCAGGGCGAGCAGCTTGCAACTTCCGGCACCAACGTACGCATCGTTGCATAGAATCTCGAGGAATCGCTCACCGCTTCCGCGGATAGTCTGCAGGCTGCGACGGTTGAGAATGGATAACTGAGATGATAGACCTGCCATGCCGTTGAGGTATCTGCAAAGGATATCGTAGAAATCTTCGCGAATTTTAGCGGATGCGATAGGAGACTGAGCGCCCCGTAAGGCGAGCCGGAAAAGTTGATACAGACGATCGTGGGCTACATCCGCTCCTCTATCTCGACCTAGATTTATAGAGTCAAAGTCGAGGTTCGAAATGAGCGCCTGTGCCACTACTGTCAATTCAGCCGTTATTCGCTCGTCGCTGCCGCAGTACTGGTCGAGCTTGGGAACGACCGTTTGCAGAGCTTGCATGATGTATGAAGACTTGGTCGTAGGGTCTGGGAGCGAGGTTTCAAGGAGGGCGACGACAAGTCTGCACCACTGCTGTAGGCACATAATCCGGGAAACTTTGAATTGCCGAAAATTATTGTCTTGCTGAAGGTATATCGCGATTTGGTCCATCTCAAGATCCATAAACTCATCGGCGTCAGCCCCGCCCCGCCCCGCCCTCTTTAACTCTAGTTTCCTGAGCTGCAGCATCGAGCGAACGTTGTCAATGTTGTATTGCTCAACCTCGTGGCCTGCGGCACTTCTCAAGTACGGTGCAAAATTCAAACCATGGAAGTGGCTCAAATTTGGAGCGGCGAATGTACCCTCTACATCAAACTCTAGGAAGTCAAGATAATCGAGGAGGCTAGGATGATTTAGCCTGGTGTCGAATGCTTCGGTAACCCCCATCAAGCAGCGATAGTATGCCGTGAGCGAACTCGATGCTCCAAGAAGCGACATTTGGCGTAGCTCAAGAGCTAGATAATCGAGGATGTATGTCCGCGAGTCGATGTAGGCGCGACAGCAGTCCACGGAGGTATTGAAGAAAAAATCCAAGGCGGTAAAGGGAGTTCCATCCCATAGTGTCTCGTTACTTATAATAGCCTCCTGGGAAAATTGGGCGAAAAAGAACTTGTTTTCCCTGAGAATGTAGAGGGTATCGGACGAAGTCAGCTTAGATTTCCAGAGGAAATGGAGGACAGTCAATGCTGCTCGCTTCAAGACCATGAGTTCTCCGTCGAACATGGTTCCCTGTTCGTCCCTCTCTTCCCACGAACTGGCGATGTTAAGGACAGAATGGAAGACCGAGGTACCGGAACCAATACCGCTTGGTTCTTCACTTATATCAACCCGGTTATCGTTGACTGAGAAACCGAGGATCAAGTGGGCAAGAGTCGGTTTATCCGGCGTTGACGCCAAACAGGTATTCAAAAAGGAAAGGATTTCAAGTTTCACGACAATATCGGGGTGCAACTGTCCCTCGATAATTGTGTTCGGATCCATTCGCTTCTCTAAGGCGTTGATGAACCCGAAAGCTATTCTTCTTGATTCTCCTTCAGAGTCTGTAATGGTGAGCAGCCGGTTCTTACCACTGATTCTGCTAAAATGAGAAGTTGGCATGCTCGTTACCGTGTTTGACGCAGATAGAGTAGTGAGCAATTTCAGCGCTGTTACCGCTAGAGTTGAGTGTTCCATTCCACCTAGTAGGCCGAGATGGACGATGATGGAAAGGTGGTAAAGCACGGCTGTCTCGAAAGAGGAGAGGGCCGTGTTTGCCACACTTCTACGAGGTGCATTGTCGTCTTTCCATAGCTGTGGCCGCACGACCTCGAGGAAGGTCTGCTCTTTATCCATGATGATTGTCATGATTTGGATCGTCATTAAAATACTTTGAATAAGAGGCGAGTCTTCCTTGATGCCTTCCGTCGCTGTCGCTGCTTCGACACCCTTGCGAACAATAGAGAAGAGCGTACTTAGGAGCCCCTCGCTGAAAAGATGATCCATTAATCTCGAAAATGGATGCAACTTGACGTAGGTAGCGAGATCGGTGGTTTTCATGACGGAATCGACAGCGATATGGGACGTGTTGGCCACGACGATGAGTTGATCATCAAATGATTGTAGGGAGGTTAGGACGAAGTCTAGACACGCCGTTTGGAGTAACAGCGTCTCATTGTCCGAGTATTGTTTCTGGCCAGTGGGTTTGTTGGCAGCGTCCGCTTCGATTAACATCTCGACAATGCTGTCAACATAGAAATCGATGCCCGGAAGCCGGTTCGTGCTACCCAGATTTTCCGGGAAAGGGAGTACATCCGTCAGGCTTGGGTCGGTAGGGCGTATCAGCGCTGTCATGAGCTTGACGAATGCTAAAGCTGAAGCAGGCGTCGTCTTCACGACTTCTGATTTGAGGAAAGTCATATAACCGTTGGGCTGTGTCCTGAGAGCTGCCATACCCGGCCCAGCGTGAGGGGGCGGAACCATGACCCATCGGTCAATAGCATCCCATAGCTGAATGTTATCATTCTCAGACTTAGCAAGGCAGAAGCCAGCAAGGGTGTTGAATATAGATGCGATAAGAGTTCCAGGAAGTGGGGAGTCCAACATCTCCATCAGAGTAGGTATCAGTTGAGCGGTTGTATTCTCGAATATTCTGTCTCTAGCAGTGTCGTTAAAGGTGATGACTTGAGTGATGAGGCGGAGATAGGCATCGATAACCTTGACACTTTCGTCATCAAGCTCCGGGGGCTCTACGGGGGGTGCCATACCGCGATACCCGATGGCAGGGGGGGGAGGTTCGAGGCGAGGCCGCAATTGCGTTACATAGTAGTGGAGAGACTGGAATATAAAATCCCATGAGACCTGTTGTGGGCGTTTGTTTTTGTGACCCTGAGACGATGTATCTTCCGTGAGGAATTGGTCCGCCTTCTGGGCACTGTCGGGACCGAAGGCTAGGGAGGAAAGCATATCGCAATATGCGCTAGCCATCATCGGTGTCTGCCGTTGAGACGCCCATGTTAAAAAGCCGTATAAGTTACTCTCCCGGTCGCCCCAGAAGGTCATCCCAGCATCAGGTCTATTTCGGAACAAAAATCCGATGAAAAGGAAAAACCTCTCTAGATTGTATGCACTTTCGCGCTGAATCATGTGGTCTTCTTCCTCATTATTTTTGATTTCCTTTAGAATGTCCGCCATGTTACTTATAAAACTGTCCATGAAGTTTTCAAGCTGACCGGTAAGGGATCTCCGGAAGTCGGGCAAGAGGCCAACCAGCTCACTGGTCTGTATGGGTGTTTTGGTCTGTAAGAAACGCCTCAAATCCTCCCTTGAGGCCTCTGCTTGGGTTGCGGGATTCGTGTCTGCCGCAATTGCCATCATAAAATCTAGCCCACCGTCGGCTAGGGCTAACTTGGAGGGCTCGTGAATGTCCTTCTGATAGTTGATTTGAACGGGGAGTGTGGGAGGTGCATCCCGTGATAGGCCATTCATCTCGGTAAACCAACATAAATGGACGGCGGCGTGGACGTATTGAAGATCCCATCGGTCGTCTTTACTAGATGCTACAAACTCTGCGTGTTTTTGCTTGAGTTCTGTCACGGTGCTCCTGGTGCTCGGGGACAGCACGAACGTAACAATTGCGAGGAAGGGCGGTATCTGATGGATGAGGAGGACATCATACTCTTTCTGCAACTTCAATCCGGCCACGATAGCATCGAGTTCAGCCACCCCACATTGTTCTAATTCGATCAGAGACGTCAGGGACAGTGCGAGGGCCTGGTGTTGTTGTGATAACGCATTTGCCTGCAGAACCAGCACTTCCCTGATCTCTACCACGTTCGGGAGGTTGTGAAAGGCCGCTAATCTGTGCTTGTCGGCCAGCTGTGCAATCCATTCTCGGATCGTTCCCATCGTCTTGATAAGCTTATCGCCGAACTTTGTCCCCCTTGTTGCAATAGCCATTGCAGATTGCTTCAGGATGGCTCGTAGCTCCGGATCGATATCATTGTCAGATGACAGTGAAAGGATGAGCCGAATGCATTCTGCGATATAGTGTCGGCGCCTGTGGAAGATGATAATCGCAGCTTGCTTCGGTTCTCGGTCAAGACTTGTACTCTCCTCCTGTCCGAGTAGAAGAAGCTCTGCCGCCAATGATTCGTCCAAAGAAAGCTCGTCTGATAATTCGATCGTAGTCTGAACGAATAGATTGTTTACCTCGTATTCGTCGTCGGATAGTTGTACTTTGCCTACTCAGATGTCACCCGTCGTCGTCAGCCACCTTTGAATCCCATGTCCAGCAGAGATCCACGATTCTTCTCACCCGACTGTAACTTCTTCCGATTCTCTTCGTTTCGAGGGCGTTGGTCGAGCAATTGTTTGAGTGCATCTTGATGCCGGCTCAGCAGGTCATCGAGAGTATCAGACCCAACCACATTCGATTCTGCGATCGCAAGCAGCGCCTCGTGTAGACTCTCGAAGTCCGATAGTAGCCACGCTGGTAAAGACATGGTCTATGTTCGTATGCAATGGACCGTGCTCGTGCACGCCGCTTGCACGCCCTGTTGATGATCCCTATATACGACAGCCGCCCAGGATGTTGGGAGTGAAATATGCGATTGGTGCGCGTATCCTCGTAGGTATGCCTCAAGGGTAACGGTTCGGAGTCGTAGATTATCGCGACAGCGTGCGCGACTTAGGCGAGGAGCTGAGGTCTTCGAGGGGATGTTGGTGGGTGGTGCAACTCGAGTGTCCTGGGATGATGTCTGGAGAGCCGAACTTTTTCCAGGTGGAGAGACGCGTCGTTGGACGGCCGCACCCCAGCAACCACAACGGAACACTAAATCCTGCGCTGACTTGACTTCGGGCCGTGCAAGGTCCACCACTGCTTCATCATACATAGAACCGGCCCGGTGTTTGGAGCCGCTTTTGGACCCGTTACTGCTACTCTTCTACGTGTTATTTATCTGCTCTCTGGTATCATCAGGCCGAAGATATAGCGAGATACGCATAGCAGGCAGGGCGGGATACCGGATCCTGCATCACACGCCTCCATCAACCAGCCGGACGACCAAACAAACGGGCATTTTTGACCGTAGAACAGTCTGGTTTGTCGGCCAGCTGGAAGGAGTCTTCCTGTTTGGTTCTGCGGCGTTGCATCCCAGCCAGTGTGGGAGAACTGCCAGAGCCTTCTGTCAGATATATCCTCCTCACTATATCTTCCACGACATAAATAGCGCTCCTGGTCTTCCAGACCCTACGATCCACCGCCATCATCATCGTTCCCGGGTTTTGTCTTTGCTCTTGTGCTTTTCTGGCATTGATATTGTTACTGGCGTTTTATACCCTGCATTGTTACTTATATCAAAAACCAACGGCTTTAACACAATTCGATACTCGGGCATTTCTGCAATCATTGCATTCGTTTGAAAAAGGTCCAATAAATCATCATCATTACCATCGCCGTTCCTTAAACACGTGAGGGTTTGGACGGCAGCCCTAGAATCGGTCAATATGGCTGAGGCAAAGTTAATCCAGATATATGGTACGTCGTTGGGGCCCACATTACCTAGCCGGAAACCGAAGATTGACGTTTATATTGTTGAAGACAGCTTGCAATCCGACAAGTCTACTGCAAGACAGAGCGGCATGAAAGGTTGGTTGATCTCAAGATATCGATTAACGTCGGGTTATTCATCCTAAGTATGATCATGATTAGAACTCCGCGAGAACATCCTTCAAAAAGGAGATTACATGTGAGCCCTATCTTCACGATCCACTGTAAAACCGGACACTTATTGATTGGGACAGATACAACATGCCGGAGAAGAGCTACAATAAATTGTTCGACACCCTTTTCAAAGCCACGCTGGCTGAAAAGGCTACCGTTGCCCGGCAGGGCAGAGAATCAAACCGCAAGATGAATATCAACAAAGTTGACACCTGCGTTGAGACGATCAGGATGGCGGTTGACAAATGTGGACCTCGTCTACGTTACAAAACCATCAAGGCGTTAGTGGCTCACTGTACGCAGATGCTGGTGACTATAAACGAGGACCACTACGGTTCTGTGATTGGGGAATATACGCGAATCTTGAATGGGATCTTCAGTAACTATTCTCACAGAGAGCATCTCTTGAAAGATGATTGGGTCGAATTAATTCAGATTTGCTGCGAATATCTTGAAGCCCGTATCGACCGAGATCATAGTTACATGCCAAGGGCCACTTCCCAGAAGAACAAAAATGATGGCTTTGGAACAATTGGGACCAACATCCTGAAACTCGTCCAGACACTAACATCGACACCGCAAGCTTTCGATTTATCTCGCAGGCCAGCGTTCAATGCGGAGGGTGATCATCTAGCCAAGTTAGTGGACGTTGTCTTGGACGTCTACGAGATTCGTTTCACCGAGATTGACGCTCTACTCACCCTCAATTCGGTATTAGAGGCATTGACGGCGAATCATCTAGATTACGCTGCGAAAATTGTGAGGAGAACCACAGCACACTTTGCCGGGAACTGGGAGAATACAAAATCATCAGCGATGAAGGAACACCTTGCTGTCCACCTTATTCTCGGCTTACCTCACATCTACACTTTGCTAAAGTCTCCCTCAGAAGGTGTACTTCGCGAGAATCTTACTTCTCTCTTGGAAAAAATCGCCAAAGAACAAAAGGGAGCGCTCTTAAACATTACTGATGTTGTATTTGACTGCCCACTACCTTCCAGCCCCAACCAAAAGAATTCACTGCGGACGTCTACCTTCGCTTTTCGCCCGAGCGCTTCGAGGAGTGAACTGTCCTGGGCGATCCCGCAGGTGATGGCATCCATTATCTACAGTCTCCAACAAGGTGTCGAGGATAACGCACAAGCTATGGATATTGATAACCTCGATGGGGCTGGAATAAAGCGTTTGAGGCTTGGGTCCCAGCTAGACGACATAATTCGTGACCATCTAAGGTCACCAGAGGAAGGCACCAAAATCCTGGCGATGCAGGTCCTCAGCTTCTATTTCGATAAATGGATACCCGACGTTGCGACAGCAGAAAGAGGGCTCGAAATAATAGCGCAGCTATGTTCAAACGAAAATACCAAATATTCGTCATGGGCAATGCTCGTCCTTGCAGTGTAGGTAGCCACGTTTTCTACTTTAAAGCTAGTGTCCTTCTCACTAACGGCTTACGACAGAGTGTACTCGAATCCAAACTCGAAAGAAGTTGTTAAGTCACTGAACAACCTGGAGCTATGGAAAACCGCTATGAGGAATATAACGTCGCCGTCAACGTGTCGTTCGGCGTGCCACCTACTGCGGATCATGCTTTCGGAGGGCATCTTGACATTCACAGAGGTCAGAGATACGGTTGATGATCTCGTATCAAAAATTGAAGCGCAGGGCCCTGCCCTCGTAGCAGACTCCACCGTCGCATTTTGGCATGAAATTGTAAAGCAACGGAGAAAGAGCCCCGCGATTTCGAAAGTCCAGCTTGAAACGAGGCTCTTCCAATGGTTTTTAGTGAAGTGGCGACCTGGTACGTGTCTACTCTTTCTCTTTTGTGGAACGCTTCGTTAACTTCAGTGTTTCAAACTCAAGGAGCGCCGCGGGGGGATAGCGAAAATAAACCGACCCAAGGCACCCCTAATGCATCTATTCCGGAAGTAAGCTCCATCGTGTCGCTCTGTTGCGGACAGGAGTACTATCCCTACACTACATACCCCAATTTAGTGAGCGGTACTATCGGACAGGCGGTACAGAGAAGCATTGCTTCTCTAAACCCTCTTTCATTCTTACTTCTCGGAAATGCCCTCACGGGGGGTCGTTCAGGATCCGATAGTACTTCGGCTCCTAAGTCCTGGGCTAAGCCCGCTGTCACGAAAAGGTCTGCAGAGGCCGAGTCACAGATGATTGAGTTTACAAACCAGCAACTCGATACATTTTATGAAGAGTGGCCGGTCGTCCAGAATAAGGAAACCACCAGGAATCTCGGTCGAACTGGTGCGGAGGGCATAGTTGACTTTCTCGCGGTCGTCTCGATATTTGGTGTCTTTCTCAACCAACCCGCAACGAAGGTCACAGAAACCTTTTTCAAGAAGCTAGCAAGGCTTCGGTCTATCTTTGAGGATTATTTCAGTCGAAAGGCGGTTGATATGGACGTCATCAATGGGATTATGTCGAGAGTTAATGATTTTCTACCCCAGCTTAACGGTCATACCCAGGGACCAGAAAACCACCAGTGGAAACTAGCTGAGGATAACGCCTTAACCCAGCTCCTCTCGACACTCGACATTATCATATCTTCAAAATTGCAACTTGCCAAGCTAGGCTTGAGAGATGAGGATGAGGAGGAGGAAAACGACGAGATGGACCTTGATGATATACTCGGTGATGGTACTACCGCCGAAGAACAAGCCTTCAAGGACATGCCCCGTGAACTTTACGAAGCGATAAGTTCCCCAGACACCGCAAAGATGATCATATATGAAGCTCTCCGGTTTCACGCCTCCGTCACCAAACTCAAAGATTCTACCAGGGCCCACAAACAGTTTGCGATTTTCATAGAAGGCCTATCACCAGTTCAGCTAGTATTATCAAGGCCGATAATTAACGAATTCTTGAGCCTGGACTCAACTCTCTCGAGGCCCGAGCTTGGGGATTTAGTTACCTCAGTTGCCCGGAAATTGTTATCAGCGTACGACTATGAGAGATGTGAAGTTGGAACGATGATATGTATCGAAATTCTCACAAATCTTCTCAAACTGTGGGCCCCACAAACGCACGATGACGAGCTCTACAACCACTGCGAATCGATCTATAACTGGTTGATTTTGGCCGCATTGGACAAGAAGGCTTTATCCTACAAGATACGCATGGCAATCGCAAAGTTACTCAAGGATATGCTCTCCGTTAACACGGCGTATGGGCAAAGACCAGGATCGAAGTCTCTCAGAACGAATTTTCTCAGGCTGCTGCAAGACGAAGATATCCGAGTGCGGTACTTGATGGCCGACTACCTACCAACCTTGTTCTCCCTCTACCCTATCGAGGTTCATGCTCGGGTTTACGATGAGGTGGCGAAAGATCTCGAAGCCGATATTGATAACCTGGAAGGCCTCGCTATGAGAGTACACAGCTTGTCCAAGCTGACCTCGGCTTCCTTTCATGTTATGAAAAATGCCGTATTTCACATTTTCGAAACCGCATGGAAAGTACCGCACTCAAAGCCGTACGCAACCCGTGCAATATCAAGTGTGGCCAAAACACTCAAGAACAGTGACCCGAAGGAAGTGTTCAGGCTCTTCAAATCGCACCTGATCCATCTTTTCTTGCAAGAGGATGAAAAACTTAGTGATAAGTTTCCTTATTCGATATTCGGATACGCCACGCTTGCGGAGCTTTACGCCGACGCCGACGAAGAGCTCTTTGCCCAGCTTCTCATGTTTAGTCGAGATGAGGATGCAAATGAAGTTGCAGAGGTTCTTGAAGTCCCCTACGAGTCCCTAATTCAGAAGAGCTTCCATAAAATCATCGCATACAGCACCGCCTGGGCATCAAGCTCTGGAAAGGATAATAACCAAAGATCCGCCAAGGGCACAGCGGATGGAAGGATTAGAAAGCGGCTTGGAGACGACCCCTACAGCGAACTTATGGCCGAGAAACTAGCGCTCATATTATCGACATTCTTCGAAATTTACACCGAGGACGATGACGCTGAAAAATCGACACAGACTAGTCAAGAAGACACTGCCAACAAGGAGCATCACCTCGCCAGGAATGCCACATTGGGGGCCGCATGGGACATTATGAAGTCGATCCTCACAATCAATCATTCGACCACAAAACTGGGACAGGTCACCAAGCCAGCATTCAAACCCAGAGTTATCGTCACATCGGTAAATTATATCTGCGGCAAGGTGAATCTTGGAAACATCGGTACAATGTGGGATGCTCCACTTTATACCTTCATCGTCAGGCGACAGCTTGAGATGATCCAAGAAGCATTAGGGAGTATGCAGAGTTGCGTCGTCATTCGCACTATCCGGTTCATTATCTCACTCGCGGGAAGGGTGGCAGTCGAAGGCTACCCTCTGGAGCTCGCCATCCACGGTCTCATACCGTATCTTACAGACCCGGTTTGTACCCGAGATACGATTGGTGTTCTCCAATACCTATTTACCTCTGGCAAAGATCACCTCATCAAGGTTCCAAATTTTGTGCTCTCTTCAAGCCTTACCATCCTCGCCTCCATGAATACTTTCCTTGACACCGATGTATCAACCCCGGCGAAACAAGCACAGATGCTCGATTGTAGGGACGGCGCAGTTGCATTTAGGAAGTGGCTTGCTGAGTATCTACAAACCTACAAGTCATCCACGATCAACGAAAACCAACAATCCACTTTCCAGTCTATCTCCAGTGCCATCATCGACAGCCAAAACCCAAGTTCGGATAATACCCTCCTCAGAAGTTTGTTGCGGGATGAAAATAGCAACTCCGAGAAACTATTGAATGAATCGACGAAGCGAAGGGCCTATGCTATCCTCGGGAAGAATTTCCATAGATCACTTCTCGCCGCCCAGAAATGGGTGCAGACCGACAAGGAAGCCCTGAATATAGGGAAAATACTTTTCCGAATATGCCGAAATTTTCCAACAAGCGACGATTTTCTTCTGTGGTCAGCCCGAGTTTTCGGACGTTCCTTTGCATCCAGTGGGGTAGTTCTTGACGAGTGGACGCAGGAAAGTAGGGTGAAAGACCTGTTAATCAAGGATTCTCAGGCTCTACCCGAAGGCACTGCGTCCAAAATCTCACTTCTGAGGCTTGTTGAGACCTATCTAACGAGTGTGGCGAAAGACGAAGTCGGAGTAGCAGAGTCGACAATCCGTAACATAGTTTTCCGGGATGCATCTTCGGGGAACGGAAAGGACAGTATCGTTGAAAAATTCGTTTCCGGTCAAGTTATAACTGCCATGCGATGGATGACCATGCAGCCGCCCCTTTACTCCCTCTCGGATGGGCCGACTAGACTACCAGAGTCATTGAGAGCTAGACGTGCTGACTTACCAGAGTTTAAGACTTGGGTTAAGCAAGTCGCTGTCTGGTTGTCGAGCAACATCCATGATGATAGTATATCAGCCAACCTCCGACCTCTGCTATCAGCGGTAGACGACTTCGCAGAGAAGGCTTTGCCCTACCTGCTCCATATCGTGCTTCTGGAACAAATCTTAGGTGACCAGAAACAAGTGAGGATGCAGGTTTCGAGTTTCTTCGCAGATTGTTTCTCAAACTGCTCGCCGGACTTGATTCCATACATCTCAAGTTTACTCGAGGGAGTCTTATACTTACGAACGCAGAGAGTACCCGACGAAGTCACGGCATCGGAACGAGATGATTGGATCGAGCTGGACTACCGGGACCTTGCTCGCGCGGCAGCAACCTGTAACCTATTCAAGGTCGCCCTGATGTTTGTTGAACTGCACGTTTCGCATACCGGGAAACCTTTCGAGGATACAGATCTTCTTCTGAAGATTTACCAAAACACCGGGGAACCTGATTCATATTACGGCGTTCAAAAGACTCAAACCCTGAGGTCCGTCATGCAAAGGTTCGCATTCGAGAATGACGGGTGGAAGAGTTTATCCTTCCAGGGCGCTCGACTGGAAAATCATATGCTACACCTCCCCCCAGGAAATCCGATTTTCGACGCGGAGACCGGGATCGGAACGGTAAATGCTTTGAGTGCAATCGGTTTGAACGCTCTATCATTCAGCACGTTGCAATCTCAAGGTGAAGCCGGGGGTGGAGGTACAGGCGGACACGAGGATAACACTTTCCAGACCGCATGGAAGCTTGAGCAGTGGGACCTCCCATGTCCTGACAGTTACACTTCCAACTCCAGCGGAATCTACAAGGCTTTACAATCCATCAATATCAAAACGGAGATGAAATCTGTTGCAACGTACCTGAACGAACCGTACCTTGCATGTTTCCAACAGGTATTGTCCCCGGAAAAGACGAACTTGGGATTGTCAGCTAGCATGCGTACCCTGGCGATGCTCTGGGAGATTGAGGAGGTTCTGAGCGCTGAAGATGGTACTTCATTACGGAGAATATATGATAATTTGTATGCTCGTGATAAGTGGATGGAAACCGGAAGGTATGTGTTATAGCCATCTAATCCTGTGAAATTCCTACTAACAGCCCTCGCAGTTTTCACGATGTCGACGACATTTACTCCGCTAGAATGGCAATATGCCGCTCTATGGTCAAAAGAGCCCACCTCAGAGCCAACGCTCAAGTCGAAATCCAATCAGCTCGACTACTAGAGGCAAAGACCCTCATCAAGATGTGTCAGATCTCGCGCAGTCATAGTATATTGCAGAAGTCGTTGACGACATCGGTGTCATTGAGCGAGATGATTGGGCCTTGTAGGGATATTGGAGTCGAAATCGAAGCTGCAGCGACGTTGGAGGCTGCGAGTGTATTATGGGACCAGGGAGAGACATTGCCGGCTATTGGCATGTTACAACCATTGCTTGAGATGTCAGAAAGAGATAACAATTATCTTAAGCAAGCTATTCCAGTTGGTCGTCCCGAGCTTTTGGCGAAGACTGTAAGTCCCATGCAACAAAATATACGCTGATGGAACATACTAACATTCTAATCAGGCAACTTGGACCGCCGAAGCCCGTCTTAAGAAACCGGACTTCGTCATGGAAGAGTACTTCACCAGAGCAGTCGGTGAACTCGAAAAGGGCCTGGTGACCCCCGCAGACGGCAAAGTCTACCACCAATTCGCCATGTTCTGCAACCACCAACTCCAAGACCAAGGGAATCTTGAAGACCTCCAGCGAGCCGAAAAGCTCATGAAACAGAAAGAAGAAGAATACCTCGAACTCGAACGTTTAGTCCGCGCCGCCGCCGGTTCAAAACAAGATAGCTACCGCAACTACCGTCAAAAGGCCAAAGTGCTGCTAACAATCGACAAGGAAGAGTACGAACGACTGTACAATAACCGCCAGCTCTTCCTCGAAAAGAGTTTAGAACACTACCTAAAATGCCTAATAACCTGCGATGACTACGACAGCGACGCCACCCGCTTCTGCTCCCTCTGGCTCGAACACTCCTCAAACCCAGGGGCAAATGCCGCAGCAGAAGCCGCGCCATTAGCAGACGTTGCATCCAGAAAGTTCATCCCAATGATGAACCAGCTCTCCTCCCGCCTCCTCAACGACGAGGACAAATTCCAAACTCTCCTCTTCATGCTCATCTTCCGCATCTGCAGGGACCACCCATACCACGGCATGTACCAAATCCTCGCCTTGGACCGACAAGCAATCCGACGGGACAACAAAGACCCCTCTGCCGCGGGACGTCAGGCAGCGGCGAAGCGTCTGCTCCGCATGCTCTCAGAGGACAGCAGTAACGCCAGCGTCCTAACCCACAACATAACCCTAGCAACTCACTATTTCATGAACCTCGCCCAGGAAAAAGTAGAAAAGAAACTCAGCAGCGTATCCTTCAAGAAACTGCTCCCAAGGCACTGGAAACTCTTTGACCAGGAAATTCCAAAATGCAAAATCGCCCCGCCGACTATGCGCGTGGAAGTCCGCGCGGACTGCTCATACGTGAAAACCCCGTTCATAAAAATGTTCGAACCAGACATCGGAATCGCATCCGGTATCAGCATGCCAAAAATCCTAGCATGCAGAGCATCCAACGGTCAACGTTACAAACTCCTCGTCAAAGGTGGAAACGACGATCTCCGTCAAGACGCAATCATGGAACAGGTATTTGAACAGGTCAGCGATTTACTCCAGAAGAGCAGAATAACGCGGCAAAGAAACCTCGGTATCAGGACCTACAAAGTCGTCCCGTTATCCACCACAAGCGGCATCATAGAATTCGTCCTCCACACAGTCCCACTGCACGAGTACCTCCTCCCCGCGCACCAAAGCTACCGACCAAAGGACTGGCGGGCCCCACAATGCAGGAACGAAATCCAGAAGGCACAGGATAAACCGCGTGAAGTCAGGGTCAAAGTCTTCGAACAAGTGATGAAGAACTTCCAGCCCGTCATGCGATTCTTCTTCTTCCACAAATTCATCGGTCCGGACGAATGGTTCAGCAAACGTCTAGCCTACACGAGAAGCACAGCTGCAATATCAATCCTGGGCCACATATTAGGCCTCGGAGACCGTCACGGCCATAATATCCTACTAGACGAACGAAGCGGAGAAGTAGTACACATCGACCTGGGCGTGGCATTCGAACAAGGCCGCGTTCTACCCGTTCCGGAAGTCGTACCCTTCCGATTAACAAGGGACATAGTAGACGGCATGGGCATCACTAAAACCGAAGGTGTCTTCCAACGCTGCTGCGAATTTACACTATCAGTTCTGCGTGACGAAGCATACAGTGTCATGACAATCCTAGACGTCCTCCGTTACGACCCCTTGTACTCCTGGACGATCTCCCCGGTCAGAGCCAAGAAGATGCAAGAGGAACTGAGCGGCGTGCAAAATAATGAAGCGGGGGCAAAGAAATCAGGAGAGACAACGAATGCGAGCGAGGCAGATAGAGCGTTAACCGTGGTCATGAAGAAATTGAGTAAAACTTTGAGCGTGCAGGCGACGGTGAACGAGTTGATAACTGAGGCGGGAGATGTGAGGAATCTAGCGGTTTTGTACGGCGGTAAGTCTACCCTACGGTATTTCGAATTTTTCGCCTCCATTACTAATGATTGGTATAGGTTGGGCGGCGTATGTGTGATCGTTTTATACCATTTATCATTACCACGGGCATAGCGTGGCGATTCAGTGCCTACATCGGTTTTCACTGTTTTGCCAAACATCGAAACAGCATAGAGCGAATTCTCACATTGTAGGCGAGTTAGTAGAGTATTGTTTTAAAACATGTACCCATATTGGGTAATCAATGGATGAACGTTGAAATAATAGTAATTGCAATCGATCCTCCGGGACCTTGGAGGAACTGAGTCTGAATCTGTCATCTCCGTTGCAAATATTGGCTTTTTATTGAATAATGTGACAAGACCCGAGAATGCAAATGCAGCCTGCAATACCCCCAGGACCCGTTCCAACCTGAAATTCTGAAATACAAAACGAGAAAATATTAACGTGATTTACCGATACTATCCCATAATTAGCCCAAACCCACACTCGGTTTGAATTAGTCTGGGGGACTAGATTTGAATAGTCTGGGGTCGCTCACCTACACCCCGACGATTTGAATGCTAATACTAGCCCCCTACTTTTTACCATCCACGGTTACCTCGTCTTCTGCACCGGCAGGCTTCATTTGGTACGCCTGCAGCAGGTGTCCACGCCCCCCCCTTTACAAGGACTGCCAGGAAGTCGTCCATTCTTTTGTCGAGGCGACCGGTATCTCCACGCATTCCTGCGAGTTCCCGTTCCACGGCCGACACTCGGTCTTTAGTGCTTAGGTCTATGGTTATATACCTAACGAACTATTCCGTATAAAAGTAAAACTTAGTCAAGGGAGGCGATATAAAATGAGAGACTCTTACAGCTATCCCAAACTTAACCACCGAATGTCCATTTTGCTAGACGCTACTGCCTTATCGCTTGATGTAACTCTGATACTTCCACACTCTTAGTGAGCTAAAACGCAGATAGATGTCAGTTTTGAAAAGTTACTGACGGATCGTAATACTGTATATATACATACAAATCCAGGTTTACCATGGCTCAGAGTCGACGGGTCTGCCACGCCATGGTCATAGGGGCTTTGCGACGAGGTACGCTGGTACGAGCCAAAGTTCTCGCAAACATTATAGACTATAATATATATCGATGTGTCAGCGACTTGATTGAGTATTTCTTTAAATGCCCCTTGAGTAGGAAATTACATCAAAAGGATGGTATATTTTTATCCATTGGAGCTTGCCTTCGATACAATGAATGCGCTGGGCCCAGTGGACCTACTCCTCCTGCGGCGTTAATACTTCGAATCTAGGGTGCTGGCGGGGTGCTGGCCGTTTGGAAGAAAGTTTTTGATGACAGAATGGTTTCTGGTGAGCCTATCGCTATTCTAGAGTTTACGGGCGTCTATCTACGTAACTACTATTTATATATTGATTTAGTTTACCAGATGTCTCCGAACTGGCGCAGCTGCCCAGATTAAGGATTATCAAACTTCTATCATCAGAATTACGGCCGATACAGTGTTGATGGGAAACTCGCAAGAAATCCCCCGATTTTCCCATCAGTGCGAAACGCATCACGGGCTCCCAACTAGGGAAACTAGATATTACCGATGAAGTATGCACATCAACAGTCAGACCATCGAATTGCCTGGCCATCATAATACCGGCATCGAGCCACCAAAAGTAAATTAAAATACCACGTAACACCTTCAAATGCAAAGTCTCCCGAACTTTTAACAACCATCTGCAAATGCAAGCTCCAAAGACACCACCCTGTGACAAAAGTGATACAACAAGAGGGGGGGTAACATGTACCTCAAGCCGAGAAATCAAAGGGAAAGAAGAAGGGTAAGAAGAAGAAACATAAAGGAAGAGCAGATAGACACATCTAATGCGAAAACCTGGTGAATGAAAAATATACAGAAGAAAAGAATAAAAGAACCACAATACTAGATATCGGGCCTACATCGCCGCAATCATTTTTCTAGGAGACCGCTTTTTAGCACTCGGCCTCGATTTCACCGCCACATTGGGCTGTTCCTGGTCTGGGTACGGGGCCAGCTGTTCCTGATCATATCCTTTAGGGAAATTCCACCCGTAGTCATCCTGCTTAGAGTGCGCTAACGGACGCCCCTGCTGATTGAGGTAAGCCCACTTATCCACTCCTTCGTCGGTCCAGGTGTAAGGATCATACACTGTCCCCTTCCCTCTTGTAAACGTCTCCTTCATTAGCTCAGGTGCTTGGGTCTTCAGTTCCCTCACGACCCTTGCGAGATCTGTCTCATTTTTAGCGATCTGTGCCTTCATCTGGTAGATATTTGATTTCGATTGCTCCGCCAACTTCTCCAAAATCGGCACACGGTGGGTGTACTCAATATTTTTGAATTCTTCATCAATGTTGATAGCTTCTTTCCCCAATGGTAACTGAGCCTCATCGTTCGCGAGGAGAGCTGCCATATCAACCGACTCCCCAGATTCAATTGGGTTAGGATTGGAGGGCGTTACACAGTCCAGATCGACCTCCTTTCGCAGAACATGGTCGATATCGACCGCAGAAAAGAAGGCGCACGATTGTGGTAGATCGTTGATACCCATTTGTTGAGAGAACATGGACCGGGTCCAGATGTTGGCGACCTGTAGAGCCATGGCAACCTTGTACCGGTCCTGCCGCTGGACGATGTACCGGATTTCATCGTGTACGGTGATCATGAGCCGGGCATTGAGTTTGTACTGCTGAATTAGGTAGTCCATAGAAACGATGAGGAGGTGCAGATAATCGACGCCAGAACTTTGGATCGCCCAGTTGATGCGAGAAGTTAGGAATTCGCCCTTGCTAATATGGTTCTTTTGCAGAGCTGCTGTGATTGCACACGCAAGCACCGGTGTCCTCGGGATTTCTTGTTCCGCAAACTCTTCCAACTTGTTGAAAACAAAGCTTTCGGTTCCTCCACGCCAGAATGGTTTATCAGAGAGCACTTTTCTCGTGGTCTTGATACCCTTCGTGACCTTGTAAAGATTTCCAGCGATTGTATTGGCCTCGGATTCGCTGACTTTGGGGTTGAATTGTCGAAGTAGACTAGCCGCGAACTTGATGCCAGCTCCGTAGATTCGTCCGTAGTTGAACACCTTGGCGTTATTTCTCGAGATACCTAAGACAGACGCTGTTCGGGAGTGCATATCCGTCCCCTCGGCTTTTGTACCTTCGAGCGTCATGAAACCGATTGCATTGCCTCCGTGCAGTTTGAATTCCGCATCGCCAATCAAGCTAGCAATCCAAAGTTCTTCCGAGCTGTTATCAAAGATTAGAATATTTCAGATTACCACAGAATTGAAGAGACTTACTCGACATCAGCACCCACAAAACAGTATCCTGGGGGTGCTTGAATCATCGCCTTGAGCTCAGAACCAACTCGGTTTTTCTTCGCATTGCTCGCAGTCAACCAAGTATTCTCGACAGCTCTCCTCGTTATCGTTCCCATTGTGACGATCTGTGGTAGGATTAATCCAAGTCCGGTTTCCTTGCTCTGCTCGCTTTCTGGCTTGGAGATATCCGAAGAATGTGCTGCTATTACGGTTGGTGGCGTTTCCTGGGCGTGTGCCGCATCGAATCCCATACTCGTTCCGATGTCTTTCTCCCGAATCACAAACTGGGACTTGATTCTCTCCCGTGCACTGATCCAGTACGAGCACGCAGCGTTCATGTCGAGGGCTTCTTTGGCTTGTTCGAATTCAGAGGTCAAAACCCCGTCTTCGAAGTACCGCTGGTAGCCTTTGGCGAGAGGGTTAACGCAGCGAGCATCCTTCCCTCCGTTGTGAGGAAGCTTATAGTATACAGCTTCCACATCTTCAGCGACGTGGCGGTTCGGCTCATTCATCAAATCTTGAACGTCGCACTGAACCATTGGTGTCTCCGAATATTTTCCTATGTCACGGTTAGGCACGCGGAAAGTCCAACCGTATTTATTCGTCCAAACCAACGGGTAGCCATCCCATTGGAGTCTCAGCATCAGCGTTGAGACCCGAGTCCGAACCGATATATTCATATCGGCCGATGTCTTGAACAGATCTTTGTACCAGTTTGGATAGCCCGGTAGTTTTTGCTTCGCAAATGGAACCAGAGGATCTGTTGGTTTCTTTTGTTTTTTATACCGAATCTCCCTACCGCCCCAGTCTAACTGGCTGAGCCAGGCATTTGACTTGGACCATGGATCCATATTGATGTTCCTGATTCTTTCTTCCGCCTCAACCTTGTCATTGTCCAGCAATCCCTGGCAAGCCCGCAGCTGGGCTTCGAGTTCCTCGATTTTTGTCATTGCCTCCCGCTTTTTGCCCTCTAGTTCCTTCTGGGCTTCTTCCACCCCGGGCTTCGATCCCTCTTCGACGCCATTCTCTTGCCCTTCCACCAGTTTCTTTCGCCTGACCCTGGCCTTTTTCACGGGCTTGGTTTCGATCTCTGCATCCGCGCCGACTTCCGCCTCCATTTGAGCTTTGGACGCCTTTGTCTTCCGTGTTCTCTTCGGTTTCAGTAATACCTTTTCCTCCGCCAATAACTTATCATAGTCCTTATGCGCTTTACCTAGTTCCAGAGCAAGCTCCGCACGCTTTTTACCGAGTTCCAAGACTTCGCTCTTCGTCATCACCCCAAAACCAAGCGATGCAGCTTGCTCCGTCAACGATTCTAAGTGGTCCTTGACCTTTGTCAGAAGTCCATTGTAAATTGCCTCGGAATTTGCTACGTAGTTCGACCAAGATTGGTTGACAGGCAGTAGTAAGGACCCCATATGCCTAAGAGCTGAGAAGCTGACCGGATGGGGGCATGTTTCGAGGAATCGCGGGAGAACCATTTGGTAGACTTGGTGTGTAACATGGACGTCATAAGCACAATAGGCAAGGCATTCCGCTAGCTTTGGCCTCAAGTCCCCTACTTCCTTCATCTCCCCCATCATATCACGAGTTTCCTTCGACACCGGGATCCCGCAATGAAACATTGCAACGTCTTTCAGCGAGTTTATCGAGCTATGGTCGACCCAAACCTCAGGCTCGAGTTCCATGGCAGCTCGTTCGATCATATGCGCAAGTTCCGGATCCGGTCCCTGGATAAGCTTCTCTCTGAGTTCCTTGTTTTTCCGATGCTTCATCCATGTAGGCCGTTGGCGGGAGCACATGCCGTTGACGGCAGCATGTAAAGACATCGTATCGAGGAAGAATGTGCCGGTTTGTTGGAGGTTGTACTCTTCCGCAATTCTCGCACGGTCATAGCTGACATTGTGACCGACAACCACCCGTTTAATCGATGGATCTCCCAGAGGGATCAGATGTTTGTCGTCCTTTGATTCACCTAATGCCCAAGGCGAAATCCAGCTATACCACGCAGTCGGGCTCGCTGCACAAGCCATGACTGCATACGGGCTGATCTTGTAGAGAACTTCAACATCAAAGACCAACATGTCGTCCGCGGGGGGGTCACAGCCTTTCTCAACCTTCCCGTTTTCATACTTGGTCCACCCACTCGTTTCTATATTCCAAACAAGTGGTTGCTGTGGAAGGCCGGAAGTTGCGGAAAACTTAGGAGGTATCGAAAGCTTAGGGGCCTCCGGAATGGGACTTCTAGCAAACTCCTGCGCAAGCCTTAGCCATGGATCACCCGTATAAGAGCCTAGCTTGTGGAAGTGTTCGTCTAGGGATTTCCCAACAAGCTTCGGCATTTGAAAGCCAATAGGCTCAGAAGGTGCCGATTGTTTCCCGAGCAGTTCATGCAGAGTTAGATGTTCCCTCGCCAGCTCGACCAATTCTTCGTTAACAGGTTCCAGAGTCTCGGTTCCAAAGATTTGTTGATGGAGCTGGTCGCTGATATGTTGAACGTCGATTTCATTGAAGCCTACGTTTTAAGGACGGTCAGAATGGAATGAAGTGCTACAGTATGATAAGAATCACAGCTAGACGTACGTGCTATCAGTGGACTCCAAAAAGCAGCCCGGGAAGGTTTAGAAACTGAGTCCAAAGGTGAAGCATCGATCTGTTCCGTCGAAGCCGGCGAAGAAGATGTTGGAGATGGCGACGCTGCCGGTACAGCCAAACGTTCACCCTGTACAGGAGACGAAGAAGCAGATAGACCGGCGTTTCTCCGAATCGCCGTAGTGGCCAGCCATCTTGTGCGTAGAGGCTGCTGCCGGGCGATATGTGGTCGGACGAGAAGCGAGAAGGTGGGCTGGCGGGGTGCGACTCGCGAGACCCGCAATATACGATTCATATCACCGGCCTATATATCTGGCGAATGGTAAAACTGAGGGTTCGGGTAAGGTCATGATAAGACGACCATGACGAGCGAAGGTCGAGAGCAGGTAAATTGTCGATACGGTGGCGGTTTTTTCCTCGGTGGAGGTGAAGAGTTAAATGTAAAGTTGGGGCCGAAGAATTCGAAACGTGCAAAGAACATGGATAAATTTTCAGTTGGTTGCTGCCCGAATCGATCGCCCGACCAGGCCAGCCAGCCCGACTGGGAATCTCGCAGGCCGCTTAAAGTTAGATCGAATGGCGCCCTGCAGAACTGTCGAATGCGCCAGGGCATTGGGCATATTACAAATCCATGTCGATGGCCTCTTCGCTTCATCTGAATGTTCCTGACGTCGACCATCTTGCAAGTAGAGTTCGGATTCACAACTCGCGGTCTGTTCCAAACCACAGGGATATCCACACATCGAGATTTAATCTCGAAGAGATTTCGATCGAGGAGGTCTCGAGACCACCGTCCAATCTAGGGAGCCGGATCTGGGTTCGATTTTGGGGCTAGTGTGGGTCTATGACATAGCGTCGAGCTCGGTCGCTGTCGGGGTACTCACTTATATCCGATCAAACTGTACTGCTGCACTGGCAATTGGCAGTCGGTTCACTCGCTCACTGTACCAATCCCCTCATAAGTGATATTTGATATTTTGCGTATCGTCCGGATCTCGTACATACAAGTAGATATCGCGACGGAGATGCGGTGCCACAAATACGTTTCTCTTTTATAATACGCTGCCAGTCGGAGCTCGGAGTTAAGAGCAGGTGGGCTGTCGCAGCACTCCTTTCCTTCCAACCACAACCACAACCATAACCTCACCCACAACCAACCCGCCGACACGCGACAACTGCACATTAGAACAAAGGAACTCGGCTTATCAAGCACGGGCTATCCCTCGACCCCGTCTTGCACGCCCGGATAAATACCACCCTTCCACTCTTCCCAGCAATCCTCTCCTCAGCGACATCACCCTCTCCTCGACATCCTCCTCCTCACATCCAACATCCGTCTTCTCTTCCATCCTCGAAACCCATACTACTCCAACAATCGCCACCATGGACGTCATCGATTTGACCGCTTCCTCCCCGGCCGTTCATGCAGGCCGTACGACAGCTGCTTCCAGGGCTAGGCCGAGACCATCTCGGCCAGCCGTTCCCTCAAGACTGAACACAGTCACGTCCCGGCCACCGGCACCGCAACCCCGCCGACAGCTCCGGGGCCGCATCGCCGCCACCGATTCTTCCTCCGACTCTTCCTCTGCTTCCGAATCGCTGGATACGACACCCACTACCAGCGAGTCCGAGGACGAAGATTCACCCCCACCATTCGTGGGAGGTACGGACACGGACACAGAGACGGACTCAGACTCAGACTCAGACTCAGACTCATTAGACTTATCTCCCGAAGAGTACCATGACCTCGAACAAGTGTACCAAAGAAATTTCGTTCACCGCCGCCGGCCTGCCGATTCCAGCCCGGAATCGGAATCGGAATCGGACAGCGACGAGTCCATAGAAGAGGACTCGGACGAAGAAATGGAGGAGCCTGCTCGGCGGACTACTATAGCCGCCAGCCGCTCTGCGGCAGCTGCAGCTGCCCGTACCCGCTCACAGGCGGCAAACAACCCCCCAGCGCCTTCTCGAACCTTCACCATGCCCCAGGCATCTTCCCGCCAGCCACCAGCTGCAGCTCCGCAACCACAACCACAACAAACAAATAACAAACGATCACGCTCAGACGCCGAAATGCCCACCACGAGCTCGCCAGCGCCCAAGAAGGCGAAAACCGAGGCCGTCGACGTCGTTGACATGGTCAACGTCGATGACGATGACGATATCCAGAAGATCATGCACGAGCAGATGATCAAAACCCAACGAGAAGAGGGGAACGCTCGCAGGAGAATCGCAGACTTTAAGTGTGTTATCTGCCTTGATGATCCGGAGAACCTCAGCGCTACACCTTGTGGTATGTTTCTCTATCCCTTCAGTTGACCCTTTTATGGTTCGCAATAAAGACTAATGTCACGTGTTCTTTAGGACACCTCTTCTGTAACGAATGTATCAAGACGACCCTGCGATTCGGTCGACCCAGCGCCAAATTTGGCAAATGCCCTGTTTGCAGAGGCAGAGTGGTTATCAAGGAAATCGTTCCTCTTGAGCTCAAGCTGATCAAGAGGATCGAGGGGAAAGGAAAGGGGAAAGCTTAATCTGCCACCGGCTTTCACATTATCATCTTCACCAACGCCTCACCTTTTCTTACACAAACTCTCTCTCCCCCTCTCTCTCTTGCTTAGGATGTTAGCATTATCCCCTGCTCATCTTATCACCATCATGCATTAGTATGTCATAGCCTTTTCTGTTTTATCATTACTTATTCTAGCGTGGCGTTTAAGGGACGGCGGCGTCTTTGGGTTGAGGATGGAAGGCAATGAGATTTTAGTTCAACCAGCACGTTTGAAGTGCTAGGTACATATTCAGTATTTGATTGCACTTAATATTAAATCGTAAAGCTAGATTCACCCCAGGGATAATATGTACGATACACGATCAACTGAGTCATGGTCTTAGAGCTCTGCCCTATGAAGCTCCTACTCCTCTAGCGATAGGTGACTCCCGGTGAACCTTCCAAAGTCTGGCAGCGGCATTACGGCATCCATCCGTCGCAAACTATCGATAACCTCCATCGATATCGGCCGCAGCCGATGACATCAAAGTTTTTTTTTTCCTTTCCTTTCCTTTCTTTTTTTTTCCAAACAAAAAAATGAGAAAGAGGAAGAGAGAGAGACAAGCTTCACACCCCCCTGTCGTCCATAGGCCGGGTATCGAATCGCCAAGAATGGAAATACCGTAGAGTTTTCTTGACGATTGGATGGGAAGGAGGGAGTTTATTAGATAGCCAGTTTCTTTTTTTTCCCAGTATAGTGGTTTGGGGTCTTAAAATTCTCCGGATGAACGGTGTATTCATAGGTTTATAAGGTTTACTGTTGAACCGGGGTTTCGGAGACGGGCGATAATCATTGATTGTGGTACTCTTGAGGTTGGCTTTTTTTTTTTAATAGTCAGAGATGTGGGTTAGATGTGTAGGTATGTAGTAATGTAAAATCGACATGCTGAGAGGCTCGAGATTGTGCAAATTTAGGGCCATGTCAGTCATTAGATGTCCAATTGATCTCTTATCGAGACGTCATGAACGTTTCAATAAGGCTTCGATATCACAATATGCAATGTCCTCGAGGCGGCTCGTACCCCTCGTATACTAACGAGGACCGACCGCAGGAGCCCTAGGGTCCTGCAGCTGTCACGACCAAAATTCTGGAAACCCGATCACATCGATATCATGATACCACGGATTTCCATCCCGGATATAGACACCCGCAAAATCAAGCCATTTGACCCTTCCACCTGCCGCCACCCCGACGGAGAATATAGCCAGCCGCCCCATGAGAATCCAATCCTTGCCATGTATATACACGAAAATATCACGGCAAGTCAATACTATAATTATAAGACACTTCTACAAATTACCACGTCGGAGAGCTCCAGTAGCCCCTTCGGAACCCCATCTTCTCCCCGCGAGGTGGCACGATACAGTTGTACGACCATCGCCAGAGCAAAAGGTCCACATCGAAATTGATTAATCCCGTAAATTTCTCGCCTACCGAGGGTAGCTTGTCCCTGCAACGTTGATCACGCCACATGGATCCCCCCGGCGCATTTTCTTGGGAGTTGGATTACATCATAGTTGGGTATTTGCGTCGTTGGAAGTACTCTGTATTAACTTGATAGCTTAGAAAGTTAGTTGGAAATGCGGGGGTTTTTTTGGCAAATCATTTAGCCTACGATCGTATTGGTAGTTCATGCTTCTAGAGTACATATTGATAATGTGGAGAAAACTGTTGAGGGGGTATTTTCTGCGCAATGTGCGAAAATGAAAAATGATAAAGCAATCGATAAAGAAATAACTCCAAGTCCAGATCTCAGTCCCGTTGAAATAAACGCCAAAGAATGGAGGATCGAAAACAAAAGCCCCATAGCTATAGAATACACAAAACAAAAAAAGAACAAATTCATCAGTCCATCGTGGTGAAAATGATTAGAGTACTATGTGTGTTTTTCCTTCCAAAAAGATGCCTGCTTTTCTTTTCCTCGTTTGGTAAACGTACTTCCTTGCCTTCCGAATGTTGCGCCGGTGTTGAAAATCGTGATCGCCAAAACGTATTATGTAAAATGCGGGGTGGGTAAATATGATACAATGAAATGAAGATAAAGTCAATGCAAAAAAACAAAAAAGTGATTAGATGCTGTGGAGATCCTCCATTGACTGGGATTCGCCGATTAAAGCCTGATATGTTGGCGGGGATTGGGGAACGTCGTCATATCGCGGTGGACACTCGTCTTCCCACGAGATACCCATACCCGCGCGGGCGGTGGTGTTCATGTTGAATTGCATTCTCAGAACTCTCGCGCTACCCGTCGGTGTGACGAGCTTGCTGTTCTTCGGGCAGTACTCCTCCGCTACGATCAATTCGACGACGAGGTTGTGAGAGACGGTGAGGCCGGTGGTATTGTCGACGTCATCCGTGGAGGTTATGTAGGCTGGGATTCCGGCGGTGAAGCCGAATTCGACTTTTCCGTCTGAGGTGTCGAAGTCGGATTTCCAGCCGCTTTTGTATTCTTCGGTTGCTAGGACTTTGATGTCTTCGTACTTGACGCCTTTGCCTTCGCCTCCGATCTTGTGGCTGTGGGCTTTGCAGGCCGGGGAGATGATTTTGGATTTTTCCTCGATTCTCCAGGTCGCTTTGCGGAGTTTCCATCTGGTCATGTTGGAGCGGGTGACGACACCTTCGAGGCGCATCTCCACGGGGAAGTTTCCACCGCGGTGGATGACCGAGGGGAGGGTCAGGGTGGCGGAAAGGTTGGTTGGGGGGAAGATTCTCAGGGAATTCCGGTCATTGCCTTCGAGGATTGAACGGGCGACTTTGATTTCCTGGGTGAATTGGAGGATCTCGCCGTGGTTTGTGACACCGCGGGCGGAGAGGTGGTATTTTATTGTTCCCAATTGAGAGTCAGTCGACGCCGGGAGGTTCCCAGGAACGAGATAGCTGAACGGGTAGCTGTGCAAGCCATGCCCTACCGGGTGTGTGCTTGTGATGAAGTCCCAGCTATGAAGGTCCGTTGTCTTGGAGGTGCAATCGGGGCAGCCAAATACCACGGGCTTCTTGGTCGTGACCGTCGATTGGAACGTCAGCTTGAGGCTTTCCAGGTCGATTTCCCACGGCGCAACGGTTAACCAAAGCATGCCCGATAGCAAGGCCCCACTGGACTCGCTCGCCGGTCCGTAGCAGACAACTGGCGGTGATTCGATCTGAATGTGTAGAGATCCGGCCAATGGGCTCAGACTCTCCTGCGACGACTTCGACGACTTCGACGACTTGTACGAACGGATTGAGTAGTCCACGCTATCTCTGTTCGACGACCGCGATGTTCTTGAACTTCGGGGCTTGTGACTGGGTGTGTCCACGTCTACTATTGTCCCCGGCATACCATTGTGCGAGTAGGGCACGTAGTGGGGCACAGGGAAGGATCGAATAAGCGACGGCATTGTGAGATCTATATCGACAGATATTCTCGAATGCGTGTTGGGGATTGTTGCAGAATTGTATGAAGTTTGGTATATTGGACTGGTGTCAGTTTTGAATGTGTTCTGGTGATGTAGAATGCTATGCTCTAGAAGGGTATGAATCTATGCTAGCTAGCCTGGAGGCAATGCGATGCAGATATAATTATAAACGAAAGACAGGTGATAGTTCAGTTAAAGCTTTGGTCAGAAGCGTATATGTCCGAGTCGAGTCCAGAGGAGAGATCTTGTGATACCTCCAGCGGGAGGGTTCCTTATATATCACACCACTGACGAATTCAAAGAAACCCGCCCAAACTTAGCCATGATTCGGATACCAACCGGCACCAAAGAAACATGCTAACATGCTTCCCATCTGACGAAGGTTCAACGGGAACATTAGCCAATCACCGGCTCTTACGTGAGTCTGTTAATATTTTTACTTTTTCTTCCTGTTCTATGAAACTTTTTCTTCTTTTTTTTCTCTCTTGTCGCAACGTGCTCTGAGGCCGGCCGAAGAAACCTTTTTTTTCCCCTTCACGGTCGACTGAGAAAGGGCTCTGCGCTGAAAGAGCTTATTTGCGTCCGGGGTGCAGCACGCCGGCAGGGAAGCCAGCAGGGTAGCCGGCAGGGGGGCAGCTGGGTCAGCCCACCACTACCCCTCCGTCCATTCCATCGATTGTGGTTCGGAACTGGCTGCTGGAGCTCTCCCAAGACAAGGCAAAAATTTTCCTTTTTTACTCACTCGCGCACTTCTCCCTTGTGCTTGCCCGCAGGGCTCCATCCCATGGGACACGGGACCTTCTGCATCATTGCATAGCTTGGTTTGCTTTTCCACCCTTTGCCTTGCGTCAAGGGAACTCTTCAGCTTTTTTTTTTTTCTTTCGCACGATGGCCGGTTTGGTTACCATCACCATATCGCATCGAAGGCCTTGCGGCTGTCATACGAGGCTCTAACCATGGGTCTATGCTATCATCCGCGAACTTTTTTTATCCGTACGAGGCACGCATAACTCGATGCGGGCAATGCAAGAAAAACCTCAAGTTTCTAGAAGGAGAAGATTGATTGATCCTTCTGTGAGCGAAATACAATTGAGCACTCGGACCGTCTAATGTGTAAAAGCGAATAGCCTCAGATACTTGCATTGGCTGTATGCAAACGAATTCAAACGCAAAATGCCAATACCCCGAAAGACCCGCTAACTAGGTCATATCCTATCTTTTTACCAATTGTAACAGGATCCGAAGTAACCGTCGACCGAAAAATCAAGATTAGTTGGTCACGGTTAGTTGTAGTTTCCCGCGATGACCCTTGGAGGGACCCATTACCGACCTATCACATCATCTGCTCCGGTTCTTGTGAATGTATCGAAAAAGATGTCGCGAGACACTTGCAGACCTTCGATACATGAAGTACAACTGTGGGTCCAGGACACCGGATCAATCGAATCACGATAGGTTAATTTATGAAAAAAATGCTCATGGACTTTATCTTGTGGAGTTCCAGAAAAGCTCGGACCTGTCAACTATCGGCTGCTTTCAACGAGCCCTTTCGATCCGTAGACATCTGCCATGCTTCTCTCGTCTCGTCACGAAGCATTCAAATGATGATGCCACATGATTTCCTCCAACTCCACATATAATATATGCTAAAACGATGCTTCGTAAAGCGTGCATAAAACCGTCGATGCTTTAGCTTTCAACCGTGCAGGGCTACGTTATCAAATGCCGGAAAAGTTACTTTCCATTCCACATGGACTTTGCTTTCGACGTAGGTTCCTGTACCACCGAATCTCTTAGCTTCAGATTCCTTGAATATCTCGAGACGTTAACGTTGGAGTCGATCCGCAAAGTGCAAGCCCCGCACGCTTAGCCCTGCAAGCCCCGATTTCCCCAGATTTTTCCTCGTCCCCGCCGAATCATGGACATTTTGACGACGTATTTGAAAACAATTACAGCATTTCATGACCACCATGTTTCGCGTTTTGACTTAACGGCGAACGCTTGACAATATATATTTACACATCCACTCACACAAGGAGCTTAGCAGGTTCTTCGGGAGGAGTCCGCGAGTATTTAAAGGAGCACAGCGTCGCCAACACCCATCATCTCCTCGGAGATGTTACTACTGCTCCGGAAGTACTCAAGTCCAAGTTGAACATCAACGTCTTCAAACACACAGGCCATGTGGTTAGTCATGGGTTGAACGAAGAAACGCCAGTGCAACGTGAACTGGCGCAACAGATCCAGCGCACGGCATTTACGTAAAGGCCCGCGATCGCTAGCCAAGCACGTTCTCCTCCCATTGGCTGACTCTCGACGGCCACGCCCAGCAATTGCGACAAACGAGCGCTCTAGACTCGCAAAGTCACCCGATTATCCCAAGCTGAACGTACTACTGCCACTTATTTTCTTTTCAAATATAGGGCTGGCAAGGGCGTAGCTGCGGCCGTAGCTGTTGGGCCGTGGCTATTGGGTCTCAATCAGGCCCAAGTACGGGCTTCTCCGAAAGGGATGAATTCCACTTCTTCTTTCCAAAGAGCGCTTGACAACGTTCGGGGTTAAATCAGTAAAACTATACCACGAGCATCTAACGATTGGTCTGTACGCGTAGGAATGTATGATCTCATTCAGGGTTTCGGTAGCGACATTCCAAACGCACCTGACTTTGCACGTTCTCTCTACTCATTTCTATCGGGCACATAATTGCTGAGACTTTTTTCGATCCTTCAATAGCCCAGCCGCCCTTAACTGCTGCAAAATTTTCTGTAGCCGTGGTGCCTGAGATCGCGAGATTTTGGTTAGTAATTGCGATTTGGAAATTACTGAATTCTCCGTAGATTACTCGAAATGTTCTGTCAAAGGCGAGTAATTTTTTTTCTCTTTAGACAAGGAGAGCTCGCCACAGTGAAAAATATTTCCCATGATTCACGAAATCCTTATTCGAATTAAAGGGCCTTGGAAAACCCACCGGGGAGCCTTGCCGAGCCGTCCCCGAATGACTTGTCAGATCCGCATACGGCATCTCCAATTGCTTCCCGGGGCCACAGTCCGACGCTAAGTTTCGAAGATTTTTCCCCAGGGGGCGAATTCAAACCTTTGAATCATCAAAATTGAAGCTAAAGGGAACACCACGGAATCCCAACAATGCAACGCACAAACGAGAAACAGAATGCAACCAAGTCCTTCCAGGGGAATATCCGGATACGGCTGCATTGGAAGATGGGATGCGCCGGATACATGCCGTCGATGCCCAAGCTTTCTTCTAGAAGGAGATTACTTCCCGTCCGCCGCCGCCAAATATAAGGTGCCCCTATAGCTAATGTGCTGCTATGCTATGCAACCTCGAGAGCTCGTACGGTAGCTTCATGATCACCTTCCCGGCATGTACCCAACAATACAGTTGCCATTGTTCTGCGGGTTGCTTTCCGCGAGTAATGACTAAATTCATAATAGCTTCCATTGTCCCTTATCGCAAAAGTCTTTTTCTGGAAACTTTTTGTTCCTGGAAGCTTTAAAAACCCAAACCTTGGTTAACGTTTCCGAACGTTGGCCGTAGACGGTTGTGGTATGATGTAATCCCTGCAGGACCCGGATACCAGCGAAATATCGAATTCTATAGTATACTCGAACCCGACCCGGCCCGAGTCAGGAATACCTATGCAGTCATATCAGACGATTTTGATATCACTGATCCCAAGAACGTCTCCGAACTCCGCCCGGAGCGGCACCGTTGGGGGAAAATAAGGCCTGTAAAAAAATACTAAAAAAGTTCCACTCACAGGCCGGAAAAACTTAAACGCGCGGAAAGCGAAGCTCTTAGCTAACCATTACTCGATGGAAACGCCATCGAAGACCCGCCTACAAGGACCGGTACCCCCAACGGCTACCAGGTCCACATTCTACAGAAAGAAAAAAAAATCTTCTGCAAAGGATTTGCGACGGGAAACCCGTCGAAGTGTAGGGATCCTTGTGCCCCTTCATGGCCTTAATTTCTACCCGAGACAGTGGAAATAGCGAAATGCAAGATTTTAGCAGGCTAGCTCGACGATACGATGCATCGGGCGATGTAAGCTTAAAGGCTGGTTACATACCGCCAAGATCAAAGCTAGGACCAGAATTTATCCGTTTCATAAAATTTCTGAACGAGGAGCTCTAGCTATATGATTACGTAGCAATGGGGCCTTCAGGCACCTACTATCATTCGTCCACAGCGTGATATCATGCGAGTCAGGCTCAGTGGAGAATCTACAACATGGTGAATGCGTTGGTACAGGAGCGCTTTCATTCTAGTCGACCTTCCAGAATACCCTCTAGTCAGGCCCGTGCCGCCGTAACGGCCCTGCTCCACGTGGTTAATCTGTGGTTAATCTAAGGAGCCGGATGGCATTGCCACCAAGAACCGCTTCTGCCTGTTCTTTCTCGGGACCGAATGCGTCCTGAATAGCCTTGTAGTTTGTGGTTACGCTCAACCACTTCTGTTCCTCTTCAGCTTCGGCCTCATCCAGTGGCGGGAAGAATGGGTGATCGGTTCCTAGGCAGCATTAGATAAATTTTCTTTCGAACGACGTTATCAGGCATCCGGGTACATGTTTTGTAAACTCACCAAATAGCACCCTATCCGCGCCGCTGGCTGTAACCGCCGCCCTGACACCGAGCTCTGAATATACGACGGCATCTAACAGAATATTCGTCTTGAGGATATCCCATATTCCTCGTCTGGACTTCGCCTTCGCCTCCGGACTGTTGTAGTGCGCATCGTGCAGTATACAGCTTTCCAACCTCCCGGCAAGGAACGGTAGCGTACCACCGCTGTGAGCGAGCAGTACGCTCAGTTTTGGAAATCGATCGAATATCCCGCTGAGAATCATCCTGCTCACGGTTATTGTCGTTTCCAGCGGGAAACCGAGTGCCAGAGGTAGGACATGACCATATTCCGCTGCCCTGGGACCGAAGACTTCCTTTGGGAGACCGTAGTGAGGGTGGAGGAATATTGTCATGTTCTCCTCTTCCAGTGCTTTGTATACTGGGTCTAATTCCGGATCGTCAAGACCCTTTCCTAGACCACTGGTTCCCATGATAACTCCTCTGGTATACTTCAACGTCGGCAGCCTGTGGATCTCCTCCACGATAACATCCGTCGGAGCTGACAATGGAAGGGCTCCGAACGCGAATAATCGGCCAGGATGGGCCTCACACATGGAATTGATCGCATCGTTCACATCCGTCGCAAGCCCCTTCGCTTCATTAGGGTCTAGGAAATCCAACCACGGATTCGCCAGGGAGATGACAGAGATATCGATCCCATGGGTATCCATGAATTTGATCTTTTCGTTGATGTCGTAGTATTCCCCGCCAATTGGACGGCCTTTGGCGGTGCTTTCGCTGGATGGGTCATCTTCGCCGGGGAGAATGATGAGACGGGATGGTTGGCCTGGTGTGGTGTCGCGGACGTAGGGGACTTTGGAACGGGATTTGAGGATTGTGACGTACTGGGGTGGGTAGACGTGGGTGTGGACGTCGACGACCTTTGGTTTTGAAGCCATGGTGGGGTAGTTGAGGTTACACGGTTGAAGCGACGAGGTTTGGAATTTGATATGATATCAGGTCAGTCGAATCTAAAGAAGCCTTTGACGGACAGAAGCGGATTTTGTGGTGATAGGTACTATTCATGAATTCAATTCAGAGTTCACTATCCAGCCACCCGTGGAATGAAATTGAAGTTCTCAAATCTCAACCGGATGACCGCCGTCGCAAAAGGCAAGTCGCACTCGGCCTGTGATATGCCACCCACAGACAACTTCCAAGCAGAAGGTCAGCCCCGTCGACTGACAGCATCATCCCTCCCTCCGATCGATAATCTTTCGTTTTCCAGCCTAGCCAGCTGCATCTTATCATCACCATCCCCGGATCTTAGCACAATTCCACAACATCCACCTTCTCAAACCGAACGCTCTCACAACGCAGGTTTCCGATATCGACCGGTAACACTGCATGGCCAAGCAAAATGCATACATGATACTGACACAACCATCCAAGATAACAGACGACCGATAGCCAATGCGTACTGTCTCACAGGGCTCTTCTCGTCCCCCCACATTGACGTTCTATTCGTCGGGAGCTTCCGACTACGGTTATACCTGTCGTATTTACATGTCTACGTGAGACGGTTCGGGTTTTTGCATGAAAGAACAAGCCTTTCGCTTCTCGTAAGGTCGGTGACCACTTACGAGGGTTTGCGCAACTCGTACACCCAGGTCAGGGAGATATCAAAAAAAAAAAAAATATTAAATGGCGGGGTAGATGCCAAACCCGCAGCGCTGATTCCGGTAGTTTCTCAAGTGCTATCAGCCCACACAGTCCCGAATTCAGTAGCTGCGAACTTAAAACTATGCAGCACTATCGCTGATAAACCCGTCCTTGTCTGTTTGACATGACATGCATGATTCTGTGAAGGGCCCGATGCGATAGCACATGCAGGTCTGCGGCGCATTCTGTGGAGAAGGTGGTCCGTATTTAAAGATTAGATACTTCCCTTCGCGGTTGGCCGGACTTGATCTTGAATTTTCATCTTGTTGTTATATTCCTGCAGCCTCATCGACTAAGAATCTGAACTCTATCTTCTAAGCTTTTAACTAAGCCTTAGCGCTGTACCTGCGTCTAAACCTGTATCGACTACAAGAGGGAGACCTTCAGTTTTAAGCATCAACATAAGTTACGTTACGTACAGCTTATCGGAAGAAATGGCTGCCGCTACAACCGCTGTCTCGAAGGACGGACTCGACCTTCCGGTAATACCTGCCCCAATCCGGAATCTCGACCGTCTATAGATACTATCGAACGGAGGTGTTGACAAACTCGTTGGGTAATGCATTATAGTTGATCGATTTCTCGAAGTACCTTCACGGCAATGACGAACAAAAGTTAGAGGTCGCAAAGGCGATGGTCCATGCTTTTACCCACTCTGGGTTCGTATATATCAAGGTATGGACATTGTATATGTTGATATCGGGTTTGTGGGTCGACTGCTAACATGGATGAAATGTAAAGAACTACGGTATATCGGACGAAACCGTCGCCAGCGTCTTCGGAAACGTATGCATACATCCTTGTCCTATCTCCAAACAAGTACCGTCTAATAACATATAATCCTCCATAGTCCGCCAAATTCTTCGCCAGACCCGACGACGAAAAGAACCAACTGGCATGGACAACCCCCCAAGCCAACCGCGGCTACGCCGCCCCAGGCCGCGAAAAGACCTCCCTCGTCTCCGACGCCGACAAAGTCGAGTCGCTAATCAAAGAATCCCCTGACCTAAAAGAAACCTTCGAAATCGGCCGCGAAGGCGTCGAGGGTCTCCCCAACAACTGGCCAGAACACATGGACGCCGACGGCGCAGAGTTCACAAAAACCATGAAGGAGTTCTTCCTCACATGTAAAGACTTACATATGAAGGTCATGAGGAGCATCGCGCTCGGGATGGGGATCGATGAGGCTTACTTTGATCAGTACACCGATGGTGGGGATAATAACCTGAGATTGTTGCATTATCCGAAACAGCATAAGAGCGTTTTTAAGGCCGGGAAGAACGTGGTTAGGACGGGAAGGCATACGGATTACGGTTCTATCACGCTTTTGTTCCAGGATGGGAAGAACGGCGGGTTGCAGGTTAAGTCTCCACAAGGGACGTATGTTGATGCACCGCCTATTCCGGGGACGATTGGTGAGTATTAGTTTTCACGCCGCGTAAGAGTTGAAGTTTAGGGGGGTGATATGAGCTAACGGTTTCAATAGTTATCAATAGCGGTGACCTTTTAGCTCGTTGGTCGAATGATACCATCAAATCGACCGAGCACCAGGTCGTTGAGCCCCCGCACGATGACGAGGAGGAGATCGAGGAGTACCCACCCCGCTACTCGATAGCCTACTTTTGCAACCCGAACTTTGATAAGTTCATTGAAGCCATCCCGGGGACTTATGTTGAGGGAAAGTCTGCGGAGGAAGGTGGCAAGAAGTATCCCGGCATCAAGTAAGTCATATCTGCCCAAACCGGAGATCCCTTTAGGGATCCGTAGGCTAACTTCTCTACAGCAGCGGAGACTACCTGGTCCAGCGCCTGGCCGCGACTTTCAAGGGAGTTCCGAGATATCAAACAGCTTATTAGAGGGTTGTTGATCCACACCCCTGCCTAGGCAAAATGGATATCATCTGTGTTATTAATTATAAGCGGCTCCAGTTTTCTTAAACAAAATGCCAATATGAAACCTTGGCCCCATCTGAAAAAAATTTGTAGATACGGTAAAAATCATAAAAACCGTATAACATTTCACCAAACCAAGCAAAAGTCCTCCAATTCCAATAGTTCCCAAACCTGGTCCGCAAAACCCTTTTCGTCGACGAAGGCGAAATCGCCGTGGATCCCAATACCTCCCCGCCCCTTAGCCGTGTTCTTAAGATTATCCTTCGTGGACGATTTCAAGTCCTTCCAATCAGGGATATTGTGCTCTCCAAACAACCCCTTCATAATGTACTCGTGAAAATTCTGCTTCGCCATTTCCAGAATCGGACTCGGGTTTCGAATACCCCCGGAGGTTCGGTTCATCCTGCTGTTCGTTAGTTGGTCTCTGTACAGTGGTAAAGTGACTTTTAAGAGTCTGAGCACATAGACGGAGGTCTCTCGAAGTGCTCTTCCCTCCTTTAACAATGCTTCTTGGTCACTGGGGTCCGTAGACTTGGGTATGCAAAGACATTTCCCTGAAGCTTGAACAATGGCGTAGATTATTGCTTCGAGAATGTAGCCTTGGAGTTCGTCTTCACCGTTGAGGGTTGTAATGAACGACTGAAGTATTTTGACGCAACCGGTCCTAATATCCTTTGTTCTGGGTGGAAACTCGGTGTTGAACCGTCTGGATGCTGCGTGGATGGAATCGAGAGTCGAGCAAAGGAGCTCGGAGACAGCTTCTGTGACACCATTACGTGCCGCGTTAAGAATGTGTGGCTCCTCCTTTTCCAACATAGATGATAAGCGAACTATTGCCATGAAGAGGCGACGGAAGATATCGTCGAAGGCCTTGGTGACATCACCGACCCAAGCTGCGTCGAGGAGTTTTTGTTTCATCTTTGCAGCATCTGACTGCCGGGTCCTGCGAGTTTGTGTGCTTGTCTTGCCTTCTTGGTCAACATCTACTTTCTCTTCCATGCAAAGACTATGGATTTTGCTTGAAATTGCCTCGCATAGCTTTATGATATTGACGGTCATGGGCTTTGTTTCTTCACCGTAGTGGAGTGACCGGAGGATGAAGTATATGCTGTTTTGCCCTGTGATAGTATTAGATCCCTGCAGATGACCTCGGCTGAGTAGAGGGTCGTACCAGACGAGAGATTCTCGTAGGTATCCTTGATAGGTTCCCATTTGACCAAGTGGTGTTCTACAGAAGCGGCAGACCATTCCCTTGCATTATCATCGAGCTTACGGGCCTTCTTCTTCCCTTGACTGAGCTCTGTATTCTCAGCGTTCTGTCCCTGGAGCTGTTCCAAAAGCCTCTCGTTCTCCAGCCTGGCATCAATAAGCTTCTGGTCGAGCTCGAGGATTCTCTCGTCTTTGTCTTTGCAGATATTTCTCCAGTATGTATCGTGAGATATGTGCTGGAGCGGGCTGGCTCGGGATGCTGGGTCCCTTTGGAGACATCCTCTGAGGTAGTAGATGAATTCTGGATGGAGAGTACGTAAGAAGCAGGTTAACTGGATTGGATTTACGTATTTAGATGATGGAGAACATTCCTACCTCGCACGCTAAGCTCGGGAGGCTTGTTGAGGAATATCAATGACGCCTGCGAAAGTAGAGAGGGTTAGAATGAGGAAGTGGATGCATTTGGGGGGGAGGAACGGTCACAAAAGCAAGGCTGAGAGTAGAGTATGGAAATGCATTGTCCCCCTCGTCGTCCTTGGCCGGTGAAGCCATCTTTTCCCTAGGTTGGCGTTGGTAACGTTGGCTGTCGACGAGGGCAGGAAGACCTAGCTGCTGCGTGGAGGTCACGAATCTGGGCCCATAAGACGAGGAACGGCCATGCGTACTCGTGTGTTGTTTGCCCAAAATACCACGCAACGCGGGCACCAGGTTGTCAACACAACCCTCCAATCCATCGATATTGTCGTCTCGGCGTGCACCAGGCCGACATCTTCACAAACCAAGCTTCCAAGCTGTCCCTGCCATGACAAGCTACAGGCAGGACTTGCCCTTCGCAGCTAACATTCTCCACCTCCCGCTTCTAAATTTGAGGACCGCATGGGAATCGATCGACGCCAAACCCCGATCAGATAGGGACCTTTTGCAGCGTTTCAGAGTTCGTGCTTCGGCCCTTTACGTGTCAGGTATTCTCCATCGGGGAGTGTGACAGCGGTGTATTTATGGAATACAAGCAAGCTCTTATGCATGGCAGCCAAACCTATAAGCTTCTGCATTTTAATACAGCAGTTGACCTGCCCAAACTATTTTAACATCTCATGGAGCTTCTGGTTCTGAGTCTCTAACAACATGAATCTAGGTAAGACAGCCGAATTCTAACATCCTGGAAGGTTGATATTAACTGTACCGTCTCGCCAATTAACCAGTTCACGAAGTCTGGAGACGATTCCCATGTGTTGCGGCAAAAGGCTGGCTCTGTTTCGGGTCCCTTTCGAAAGCTGAATGATTAGGCTAATACATCCCGCGTCAGGTGTTCAGACGAAACTTCGGCTGCCGTGACCCTGACAGCGGTATCGATAGAAATATATTAATTTATATTGCGAAAACACCAAGAGCTTTCCCCACATCGAACTGTGATGGAGCGGGGCAAGGAAGCTGCGTTTTTACTCGGCTATATCGAGTTTTTTCTCTTTGTGGTTTAAAAGTCTACTGCAATTGATATACGCATAGTCCGAGCGACGCCAGCGTCTGCACATGATATCTTAGCGGCGCAGTTTTTCGGTCGCTCCTGGGCGGGATAAGTTGCATTTACTATTCAGCCGGTATAGGTGGGCACATACCCTCATGGATAAGGGGGAAAATAACGCACATCCAACCTCTTTGAAAAATGGCAAGGGCAGTCGACGCTATATGTTGGTATCATTTATCATCCTCAGGATTGACCGTCCGCTGTAGGATTTTTACACCGGAGAATGATCAACAGGTCCACGATGCTAAAATTGTGGAGAACCCTGCAGGAGCCACGATATGGCAGCTCGGATCCGAGTGGCAATTCCCTTTCGCAGTTGTCATACCCGTTCGACGATAGAGCGGACCCAGGCTTCGATTTAGCTTGCTTGGGGCTTACGAAACTGTGCATGATGCTAACCAGCTTTCGGGTTCGAGTTCCAGCAGAACGGAACCGCTCATGTGCTTATTATGTGCGTTTTTTCCCCCTGCGCACGTGTGCTGGTAGTGTTTTGGAATCTGCATCTCGAGAGAGAAAGCTGTCCATGTCGTCGCTGGGTTGGTTTGCTAAAGGGTTTAGTGGAGGACCCAACTTGCGATATGTTTGCGAATTCCCATCGTGGCGCGGGAACATTTTCAGGGGAAAACTTGCTCCCATTCGACAGAAGCATGCGGGTGTGTGTCCGGGCAAGGAATCTGCAGCGAGAGCCGTTGCCACGGGTGGGATGGTATCGGTCAATCACGTTAAGGTTTTCTCGTTTTCTCTGTCAGGATTATATTTCAGGTTGGAACGCTGCTGGGACAGACATAGAATGGGCAGCAGCCCCCACCGGGAGGGGTCCTGTGCGGGATGTTGCAGGCTGCATTCTCGGGTCTTGTCACATCGTTCAATCAAAAGCCAACAGTTGCAACGGAGATGATATCATGGGGTCATTTCCTGCTAAGATTCCAGACGATGATTGTAATTGCTGTTGGGTCGGCACAGGGCCTTTGACTTCGTTCATTGATCGATATGATTAATTGGGGCGCCCACGATGGCGGTTTCCGATATTAAAAGATCTCGAAGGGAACCCGGCTAACTTGCGAATCGGATGAAGCACATGTCCGGTCCAGACATGCATGGAAACCGGTCGCGAGCATTTGCTTCTTACGCAGGTGCTACGAACGCTGCCTGCACTATATTAAGGCGAATGGACCGCTAAGCTAAGCAGCTAGATTTATATATACCCGAGTGGACAACTATCAGCTCAGGCGCATACGTGGAATCCCACCCGCTGCCCTCTCCGGCTCATTGTACCTGTCCCGTACCTCTTTCTTATCTGTCGACGAGGACCAGAGATTCCCCCTGCATATCGATTAACAGGGACCCTCCTGCTAAAGGGGCTGGATGGCCCTTTCGCAGGCGCCATTTGGACTGTAATAATTGTGGACGAGGAGACCTGGAGCCTTGGTGACGTTCCCGCCCTGGCTCGCTGGGCGCTACGGTCTCCCCTCTCAGGTTGTTTTAAGTTATAAGATTTTTCTCCGCCCTTTTCTCGTGATTCCAACCTAAAGGGCCGACATTCTCGCATGCGATTGGGGCAACCGTCTCCTGGCATTCCCATCTCCTCCCCTTTCGAATCTCGAACGTTGTTGTCTTTCTGGATGTCATGCACGGGCGGGAAAGATTAAAAGAGAAAAGAGGAAAAAGAAAAAGAGAGGAATGATCATTTATTATTATCATCATCATCACACAGCTCTGACAGTATACTAGCCCAGTGACAGCACCAACGGACACAACCGACCACAGCAGGAAAAATCTAACGAAGATTACGCAGTTACGTCGACATATTTCCTACTCTGCTCTCGAAGAAACCCCTCGGAACCTATCCTTATTTTTTCTTCTTCCTCTATTCTTTCTTTTCTTTTCTTCCCGCGCAAAACAGGAGCTGGAAGTGCTCTCGGACCGTATACTATTCGGGTTCCGTTCTGCTCTCTCTCATCATCGTATCAGCTTGGAACCGGCCCACTCAGCAGTAGCGCAGCCATATTTGGACAGCCGAGAAAGTGTTCTGACTTCCCCAACTCATCGACAAAACCTCCCGCTGGACAGACAGCTTGACATCCACCTCTGAATGACTGCCTCATGGCGCTGAATGGGCTGGATGCGCAGGCATTGAAGGAGGCCTTTGACTATGCATGTTCGGAACCAGGATGGTATGCCCATTTCCCTGCTTTCGTTTTGATACCGGCGCTGCACCGCTCCGTTGACGGACCAAGGGAGTGTCAATGCTCTGAAGAAGCCCTGTTACTGACCCTACGGATGCGCTTCTGCAAACAGGTTTTTGCTGAAATATGAGACCCGGGATGAAATTGCATTGCTGGGGAAGGGAGCGTCCGCCGTGAAGGACATGAGGGAGCTGATATCGAGCGAGCCGGATGATTCGCCAATATACGGGTTCATTCGATATCGCCGGAGGAATATTCTGATCAAGCTGGTGCCGGACAATACGAGCCGGGTGCTGAAAGGTGAGATAGACCAATCTGATACCCCTCCCCGGCCGATACGTATTCCCTTTATATCGATCTACGAAAGTATATTGCTTTGTCGCGGGTTCATTACGAATGTCGATTAGAGCTTCAATGGAACTTTATAATCGCACGCAAACATGCCCATGTCGGCGACGGGTAAACAGAAAGGATAACAGCGTACTGACTTGGGGACACCAGCCCGATCGCAAGTGCACTTCCAGTCCGTGGTCGAACGATTCTCACCCTGCGACGTTACGGTATCCTTAAAGTCGTACAAGGAACTTACGGATGCAGCCCTCACGACAGCCTGTTCGACGCATACGGCGACCGCCTCGATATCGTCCTCGTCGAGCTCGCTACGCCAAAGACGGCTGACCGACATCCAGGAGACGTCCGAAGAAGGCCTCGAGACGCAGGAGGCCGAACCTAAGCCGGAGACGACGACGACGTCCAAGGTTGTGGAGAACCAGCAGGGTCTGCAGGTGATCGTGACGACGCACGATCCCGGCGTGTCCAGCGACGGGAAAAGAGCGCCAATTGAGGTGGAAATATCAGCGCCCGAACCGATCAAGGTAGAGCAGGAAGTAGAGGATTTCAGCGTTCCGGACACGGTGGATGAGACGGACCTGACCCGCACGGATTCGTTAATAAGAGAACGAGAGGACGGCGGGCCGCCACGGAAATCCACATCTTCAACGACGGGGCGACCGACGGCAGAGGACATATACGCAGAGTTGGCACTCAAGTACGCTCCGAAGGTGAAACTGGGGCCGCGTCCTTCCGCGGATTGGCACAAACGGCCGCACACGTCGTCGTCGACAGCTTCCGGGCCGGCAGCTGGGGATAAGGAGGGCCATTCCTCGAAATCGGGCCCTACGGCCTCGGTACCGAAAAACGTCCACCTTCCGGCGAGGATGCCCACGAGGAAGGCCAGGTCAGGGAGTCAAAGCTCGAACCACTCGAAATTGCAGTTTCAAGCAGAGCAATCACAGCAGTTGCAGCAATTACAGCAGTTGCAGTTGCAGTCGGGCAGCCCAGCCAGTAAGAGAAAGGGCTCTCTCCACCACCCCGGCCCCCCACCACCCCTACAATTTGCTAGCGCAAACAACACAACCACGCCATCAAACCCTTTCCCTTCTGCACCCTTATCCCCTACGCCCTCGTTCACGTCTGTTAAAAGTGCCCTGAGTACCAGCAGCCATTCTGCGGCTGCCTTCTACCTCGCAAACCCCATTGGTGCTGCTCCTGCAGCTGCAGCCTCTTCTTCTGGAATTTCTCCTGAAAAGGCGAGGTTGTTGAAGGCATTGGAACTGCGGAAGAAGGCGCTAGCAGCGACATCGTCCACAGCAAGTCTGAAGGCCGACGAGTTGTCGGGTTCAGGTTCGAATTCCAGTTCCAGTTCGGGCTCACCTCCTCAGCCAGGAGCAGAGGCTTCCACTTCCACCGCTTCTTTAAGCATCCCCACTGCGTCTTCGGCTTCGACGAAACCGTCCAGATCCCTATCCCGATCCAGATCCAGGTCCAGGTCCAAGTCCAAATCAAAGTCCAAGGCCACGACCTCGACCACGGCTACGACCACGGTCACGCCAATCTCCACGAGCCCACCTCCTCACCACCCTCCTCACCACCCTCCTGCCACCACTCAGTCCAGCTCCACTCCCCACGCGAGCTCGCCCGACGAGATGTCTGCCACGCTCACCGAGGCCGGATCGCCTCCAACCTCATCTTCATCCTCCATCACCCCTTCCGAACCGACATCTCTCACCAATTCCATCCCTGATACCCCAACACAGGGTACCTATGCGGCATCTTCCGAGCCCATGCCCGTCGAAAACACGCTGCCTTCTCCCACACAGGCTCCCAGCACTTCGACCGAACACGACTCCCAAAAGAGTTACTCGGATGATCTTGACAAAGAATCCGAGTCCTCCTACGGTGTCTCGGACCTCAATGGCGAATCCGTTGAAAGTAACACCATTACTGATGACGGAGAAGACCGTATCGCTACCCGACTTCACCCTCCACCTCCTACCCTTCTCCTGCCAACTCCTAAATCCGCACCCCCTGAATCATCAAAAGCAAAGGAAAATACTCAACCCGAAATCATCTCGAAAATTATTGAAGTAAAGGAGGAACCCAAAAGAGATGACACTCCACCTCGATCTCCACTCTTACACCTGAACATGCTCCACCCGAAAACCCCTGCCGACTACATGGACACGCCGATGCTGCCAAAGTCCCACAACCACAACCGGCTACCGTCGACCGAGGTTCCCGTCATCGAAACCGCACGGTCGGTCTCGGCTCCTTTTCTAAATAACCAGGACAAGAAGCCGGTCCTGGTGGCATCTTCTCGGAAAGTCAGCGTTTCCAGCAGTGTCTCACAGAGGATCAAGGCCCTTGAGATGCTGTCAAAGGATAAGCCCGCTGCTGCTTCCCCACCTGTGCTGCCCCCGCAACGATCACGCCCTTCCTCACCGACCCCTCAATTTGCACCCGTTCGTACCAACAGCCTGAAGACTAGTGCTAGTTCTCCTAATCTTTCACCGTTGGTCTCCCCTGGTAAGATGAATTGGGTTTGAGTTCAAACTGTTTATTGTCTTTATTTGTGAACATACCCATTAACGTATCATCTGCGTTTTCAGGGACCCCGCGTCAGAGGATAGATTCGCCATTCCTGCTGAACAAGAAGAACTCTGATGAGCTCAATGGGAAGTTGCAGAGCATCCCATCTGGCACTTGGTCACCAGCCAAGGCTAGGGCAGGCTCCTTTGGAGAGATCAGCATCGTCCCACCCCGAAAGGCCTCCGTTGCCTCCGTCAGCAGCCTTAACATCAGTATGATCGCAGAAACCCCAACGGTTCTGCCTAGAAGAGATGATAGCCCGGTCCCACCTAAAACCGCTGATGGCAATAGCCCAAAGAGCAAGATCTCACCCCTGCTCCGCCGGATGTCATCCTCCAAGGCGAAAAAGGCAACTAGCCCGGTCACGCCTATTACACCAGTTACCCCTCCTACTCCGACACCAGTCGCCGTTGCCCCTCCTCCTCCGCCGCCGCCACCGCCAGTAGTGGCCGCCCCGGTCGAAAAGAAGCCCCTTTTGACCGGCTGGGTCAATGTTCAATTACCCAACACCATGTTTTGGAAACGGCGATACCTCAGGATCGATTCCGACACCTGGCTCTATCTCACCCTTAGCGCTGATGAGGTGTGTTCATATCCGTATAGGTTCTCATATGTATCGGAATACTGACTCAATTAAATATAGAACTCTCCCCAAACTGGAAAGTACAACATCAAAAATGAAATTATGGCCGCCGTTGTTCCAGATATTGATGAACAGGAGCTGCCAAACAGTATGTTATCCCCACCGTTTACAAATTTGGTGACATTGGACTGACATAGTCGTAGGCGTAAATCTTCGCCTCATTGAGGGTGGCGTACTCGCATGTGCCTGCGAAAACGACCAGGAGCAGACTAATATTCTCAAGGGTGGGGCATATTTCCTCGTTATGATAACTATCGCATCCCTAATTAACTCGCTTTTCTATAGTCGTGAGATCCTGCATTGCCTAAACCCACCATTACACTTCACCCACCATTGATTGGGCGACATACCGCTCCGGATGTTAAGTTGTACCTCGACAGCCAGATCGGTCACCAAACCCGGTCTCATCGTTTTTTATGATTCTACATGTGCGACAGTTTGTTATACCCCCCGGTTATTTGCGACTTTGTTTTTTCAACCCAACGACCCCAGCCTCGTTATCACATAGCTCTTTCGAGCATCAGCATTCCCCGTCTTCCTTTGTCAGTGTTCCTTTGGCGTCTGCATGCACCACCTCGGCCCCGATTTCCCTTGAGTCCATATACATACCTTTCCTTGTACATCTTTGCCCCGACCCTTATTTGTTAGGTTTAAAGAAGCTCCTTTTAAGAGAGCCGATATATCTCCTTGATTGCGTACCCCCCTTCAACCCCATTTTGCGTTTGGTTGTTGCTTCTCTATGTCTTTTTCCCTTCGTTGGCCTTGTACAGAGCATCTCCTCGCCATTTGCATAGTTTCTTTATCTTTGATTTCCATTTGTTTTCACCTTCGTATAACCATTCTTAATAAAATACTTCAGCATGCACGGTTTCTTCGCTTTCCCCCTCCTGTCTTCTTTCTCATTCTCATTTCTTATTTCATTTCTTCGTCTTTATTCTATTTTACATCCTTTAACTTGATGATGTACGATACACCTCTACCCTTTTCTATGGTTACCCTTTTGTACGGGAACCTCTCGACTCTTTCTGATCCCGGAAGATGGAAAGAGATCCACAGCGAGATAAATTTGGAATAATAATCTTCTTTTTGAAGGGAGGAGTGCTCCTTGCGTCCAGTCACCCAGTTCCCCTTTGGCCCCCATGTCGTATAACGTAGCAGAGACCGGTTCTAGATCGTAGATATATCGACTATGCTAAGCCAGTGGTAGCGTTGCACCAGCTGTTCAAATAAAGTTTTGGGCCCGCCTTCCCGAAAGAGAGCTAAAAAGACCAACGTTCTTTTGCGACACGACAAACCAACCAACCAACCACAACGTTAACATCGCATCGACATGCTACCGTCGATATCCACCACAATACCATCATTATGACCTCCCTCGTCGTCCCCGGCCAACCTCTGGGCCCCGTGAGCTCCTACATCCCCGGCCCGGGCGTCCACATCTTCAACGGTCAGGTCATCGCCTCGTTAGTCGGACAAGTCCACACCACCACCCCTCCGACATCAAATACCACCAATACCCCCCCTACGATCTCAGTTCAAAAACCCGTCCTCACAGCGGACGAAGAAACCAACGCCACTTTACTCCCAGAGGTCTCCTCCACCGTTCTCTGCCGGATAACCCGCATCAACGCGCGACAGGCCACCGCATCCATCTTCGTCGTGAACGGACACATCTGCGGCGACGAGTTTCAGGGCGTGATACGCGTGCAGGATGTGAGGTTGACGGAGGTGGATAAGGTTAAGATTTTTAGTAGTTTTAGACCGGGGGATATTGTTAGAGCTAGGGTTATCAGTTTGGGAGATCAGTCGAATTATTATCTCAGTACGGCGAATAACGAGCTTGGGGTTATTATGGCGGATTCGGAGATGGGGGATCCGATGTACCCGATCAATTGGAGGGAGATGAAGAGTACGAGGACTGGGGTGGTGGAGGAGAGGAAGGTTGCGAAGCCTTTTTAGAGGGTTAGACTCTGCACGATAGATTTTTTCCTGTGGTCCTGGCGTTTAAGGTGAAGCATTGATCTTGTCTTTTTATACACCCTTATGTTGGATGGGTATCACATAGAATATTCATAGCGATTGCATGCTGCCTTCGAAAAGTCGTTGTATTATAACCGTCTATGATGTCTATATAAACAAAAAAATATCGACCGTTGACCCGCAAAATGAAGTGATACCGCCACCACCGTCATAAATATCAATCTCACATAGAGCTAGCTCATCTAAACTGTCACTTTTTGAATCTCCTCGGTGACCTGTTCCACCGAGGGCCCAGCAGCGGGAGGCTCCGAGGCAGACAGTGGCTTCGATTTCTCGCCACCCTTCAGGTAGAATTCACTCTCGCCGATCTGGCTACCGTTAGCCTTCCACCTCTCCTCATACTGCCTTCTCTTCTCCTGGCTCAGCTTGACAAAATTCGGCCAGTAGGCGGCATGGTTATAGGTAAAATCAATAGCTCCGTTGAATTCCTTCAACAGATGTTGTTTTGGCACGTGGAGAGACATGTCCTCGTTATACTTGAGTTTTGGTCTGGTTACGGGGTCGATGAATGGCCAGATGATGTTGAGGAAAGCCTTGGCCCACCATGGAACTATAATTGAACTCAGTTAGCAATTGGTTGATGGTATAACTTGGGTAAGGATTTTGTGCAGAACGTACTGTTCACGATCAATGCCCGTCCCAATCTCTCCGGGTAGTGGTTCTGCAGGATATGCATGACCTGCTTGCCCTGTCCCGGTGTGGCGTTCTGGCCGGCAGTCGCACTCTTGAAGTCGATGAGCAAAGCGAGTGTCTCGACACCTGGTGGTGCGATATCTAGTACCCTCTCCAACATGAATGTCAAATGCTGGATTTGACGGTCACTCTTGTCGGTATTCTGCTTGGAAGGGTTGAGGTACAAGCAAGGTCTGGATTCCTTGTCGAACCCGAAGATAACCTGTTTACCCGTCTCGTTTTCGATTTCAATGTAGTCAGGTGTATGGGATTCGAGACCCCACTCGCGTCTCCAGGTCAAAGTAGCTTCGATACGCTTCTTAGCATCCGCCACGACCCACTTTGTGGCACGGAGATACCGAAGAAGGCATTCCTTGGTCATGAAGATGCGTTCGACGTCCGTCAACGGGACCCTCTCGGCGTTCTTGGCCGAGGAGACGGCAAAGTCGGTGATGGATTTGCATTGCTCCAGGAGCGAGGCGTATTTGGCCTCCTGCTCGGATGTGAGCTCCGGCGGTGAAGGAATGGTGGCAGAAGCATCTGGGGCGGCGTAGGGGGTGGTTTTGGTATTTGTGGGCTCGGATTCAGCGGTTACGTGTGCAGGTGCAGCGGATTTGGCGGCAGAGGGAGCCGGAGCATCGTCGATGACGGTTTTCTCGTTCATTGTTTCTAGAACTTCCTCCTCTGGGATGGGAGCTACGACGGCTGCTGTCGACATTGTGGGAAATGGGAGTTATGTATCGTCCGAGAGAAGGTTCAGGTAAGTTCCTAGGGTTCTTTTGGGTCTTTGGACAAATCTGGAACTGTGATGGAAGTGGTGATGGTGATGGTGACAGCAGAGGGGGGTGTGAGGTTGAGAGAGGACGAGGCCAGCTTTATAACAGCATTGAGCAGAACAAGCTCATCCCTTTACTCGTAACCGTGCTCGCTGTGGGTCGCGCTGCAGGACAAGCCCGTCCCAGGGGCATCCGGCCTGAAAGAGGCCGGCGGACCCGAAATTTGGTGTCGACCGCATTGATTAGTCGTCTATTAGACCGTTTCGCAGTCGACGTGTTCGCTCTGATGCTATTTTTGACGCCCTCGGACGGCAGCTTAGCACGGGATATCGGACTCGATCGCGGTGTTCGCGTGGTTGGATTCTTTTTGTGGTTTATTGGCGACAACGTTTGGAAAACGCGTTTGCAGGCCGACACCTCGACAATTGACAGCTTCACGAACACTGCATAGCTGCTGAGCTATCGACACTTAAGAAGTAACTACCATCAACGAGGTAACGTACAATCGCTATTTCTTTCGCAGAGTACAATTCTAACTAATCATAGCTCGGATTCGAACAGCCATCCCACGAAACCCCACTGATAAGCTAGCTATACCATCCACCCTCAAAGATGTCCTCCCCAGAGGACCTCGCCGACAAGTTCGGCGAACTGCCCGACGAAGTCATGGCAGAGCTGCAGAACATGCTGCGAATCTACAACATCGATGCCGAAGAGCTTTTCTTCAAATGGGAAGAATACTGTCTCAAGATGGGCGAGGATGTCAAGCTCGACATGAAGAATCTCACAACCTTCAAAGGTGACGTGCGAGACCAGTTCGAGATCGAAATGAGGGCCAAGTCGAAAGCCGCACAGGGTCCGGCAGCGAGAGGGGGACAGAGGGCTGCGAAGAATACCGGTGATGTCTTTAATATGTATGGACTCTGCTGCCAATTGGTTTCGAGGCGGGGAGTTTCTAACCATACATACGTATAAAACAGGCTGGACGGCTTGACACCTGCTACTCCCAGGGCGTCGGGATCCAGTGCAGCAAAAAAGAAATTCGAAAAGGCTGGTTACGAAACACCCCTCGCCGAAAGGACGAGCAGATTGGCCGTCGGTTCCTCGCCTATTGGTCCCAGGTCTGCCTTCAAAACTCCTGGTCCGGTAACGTAAGTTAGCTTTTTATTCGTGGCTGACAGCTTCAAAACCAGCTAACCCTCTGGTGAATAGCTCACTGCCGTTTCGCAATCGCACAGATCCTGGGAAAGTTATGGAAGTCCTGAACCCTCACATAGTTATACCCCCGCTCCCTCTTCCAGGCTACGAAAGTTACCGAGACAGAATAAAGGTGGAAACCGGCCTTAAACTCTCTGGATTTCGATACAAACCAATGTTCCAAAAACTCAGCACCATTAGTCAATACTTCGACGACCGAATCAACGGCTACGCAGCCGCGATACATGTACAGCAAGAGATACCAGTGGATGACTTTTGCAACCCCGCGTCAAAGCTACCCGAAGAGGTTGTCGTAGTGGGAAGGATCGTGACGGATGTGATGGACTCGCAGAAGAGAGCTAATGAAGCGAGTTTATTGTTTGAAGCTTCGAGGGCGAGTGGCGGTGGAAAGAGAGTGAGGCTAGATCTTACCGAGTTGAAGGGTTACGCTTTCTTCCCCGGGATGATTGTCGCGTTCAAAGCGACAAACCCTACCGGTGAAAAATTGATCGTTAAAAAAACATTACCGCCACCGACCTACGATCAATTCGTATCATTACCCGATCAGTTAGAGGAAGAATGCCAGAGGCTGGCTGGGAGAAATATGAATGTCTTCATCGCATCCGGGCCTTACACTACAGATGATAATCTAGACTTCGAGGCATTGAGGGAGCTGGTCGATCGAATAGTTGAAACCAGCCCCGACGCAGTGTTTCTGTCAGGTCCATTTATCGACACCGAGCACCCGAAGGTCAAGCTTGGGGACTTCCCCATCGATGCTAATAATTTCTCAGGATACGTGTTTGAGGACCTATTCAAGGAGAAGATCACATCACAGCTTAACAGAATCACAAAGAGCCTGGTGCTTTTGGCGCCGAGCACAAGGGACGCCATCAACAGGCATATATCGTTCCCGCAAGATAGGTTTCACGGGAAGCCGTTGGGCTTACAGTCGGTATGCTTATTGGATTCTTATCCCCCCCCCCCTCTCTCTCTCTCTTAAACGCGAACAAGACTAACCTCCCCCCACCGCAGAACGTCCAAGTACTCACAAATCCTTCGATAGTCTCGCTCAACCAAGTAGCCTTTGGGATCTCCACCGCCGATATCCTCTTCCATCTTAATATGCAGGAAGTCAAGGCATCGGGCCCAGGAGTCGAAACGAACACATTCCATCGGCTGGCTAACTACGTCATCTCACAAAACAACTTTTATCCACTATTCCCTGCTCCTGAAGCATCCCAGGTCGGATATTCGACCATGTTGGATGCGGGTGAGCTGAGGTTAGCTGAGTTCATTGCTCGGCCGGACGTATTGATATTACCTAGTAATCTGCCGGGGACTACCAAGGTATACCGAGTTTTAGCATATCTTTTAGGGAGGGTTTCTTTACTAATGGTTGATTTTGTGATAGGTCGTCAACGGGGTTATCACAGTGAACCCGGGTTTCTTGAGCACGAAGAGGTCATCGGGGACATACTCATTTATGACTATAAAGCCTCCACAACAGGTCTTGGATGAGGAAAACATCGTCCCGCCACCTGGACCGGACTTCACATTGAGGCATAGGGTTTATAACCGTGCGAGGGTCGAGATTCGACGGATATAAAATTTCATTTTTGTTAGGGACAAATGCCCCAGTTACCCTATTAATAAGCTATGGTAAAGAGGCGCACTGCATTCGAATAATAGACGTCTTTTCTTGACCCAATCGCGGACACGAATCTACCCTGATATATCAAAATACTCCTTCTCAATCCACGTTCTTTTCCAGCCCCAAAATCCAACAATCGACAATCCGGTGACCCGCAGTTTGTGTTGCCCGTGGTCGACTGGTCGCACGAGCGTGTGCCCGAATATAAACCTTCCGCCAACCCTCCCAAGCTCTAATATAAGATCCCTTGTTAAACCCTCCCCCACCATGACATCTCCTTCGCCCACAACCTCCACAACCCCCGTGGCAACCCCATCATCCATCCCCGCCGGTGACGGTCTAATCCACGTTCGAGTTCTCCCGCCTTCAAAGCTTACGCTGCACCAATTAAACTACAAATACCCGTTAAAATTAATCTCACCGGCGCCGTCGCAATGGGCGAAATCGCTGACGGTGTTTGTGCTGAGCTACGGCGGGGGGCTTGTTTCGGGCGACGCAGTGAATTTGAGGGTTGTGGTTGAAGGACGGGGGAGGTTGTGTTTGCAGACGCAGGGTGAGTTTTATAGCCGGTGTGGTAATTTGGTTATGTAATGGAAACGGTGATGTCACGTGCGCAGGACGATATTGTCGCTGGATAGGGTTCAATTGATATGATGTCTTCTAGCGACGATAAGTTTATCTCAAATATACATGTACTAACTTGATATTATTATTGAAACCCAGGCAGCACCAAGATTTTTAAACAAACCCCCTCCTCACCCCCCACAGTACAGCGCATGACAGTTCGAATCCACCCAGGCGCCTCCTTCCTCCTCCTCCCAGACCCCGTCCAACCCTTCGAAGAAAGCAACTACATCCAACACCAGATCTTTGAGCTCGAGGATACAACGGACGATACATCTTCCCTCGTCATTCTAGATTGGGTCACAGAAGGACGGGCGGCGAGAGATGAGCATTGGAGTTTAAAGAGGTTTGAGAGTAGGAATGAGTTCTTCGGTGTTAAAAGTAGTGGTGACGGTGGTAGTAGTACTGGTAATGCTGGGGAACGTATAAGAGGAAGATTACTACTAAGAGACGCAATGATCCTTGACGGGGAACTATTATGCGGCGATGAAACCCTAAAAGACCGACAGGATTCGCAGACGATATTTGCCACTATAGTCATCCGTGGAACCCGCTTTACGGAGTTAATCGACTACATTAAGCGGCGATACGCCAATGAGCCGCGTATCGGGCAGAAAAGGTGGGATACGGATGATGATTCTAGAAGACATAATAGAATCGAAGTCGAAGCGAGGAATAATGGGGTTCTTTGGGCGGCGTCGTCGGTTAGAGGGTTTTTGTTGGTTAAGGTTAGTGGCGTGGAGATGGAGGGGGTGAAGAGGTTTGTGAGGGGGATATTGAGTGAAGTTGATGATGAGGGGGTGGCGAGGGAAGGTGGGTGTATTACGGAGGAGTTTGGGACGGGGATGTTTAGGTGCTTGGAGTAGGGGTGGTATTCTGCATTTGGGTGGTATTGGTTCCATGCTCGCATTAGCATTTGTACATACAGACATATAATATACTATGAAACGAAGATGCATTGATGACAGAACCTAGTCTAGTGAGCAGGCAAAAAGGGCTTGAATGTGATGCACAATATGTGATAAGATAGCAATGAAATTCGATGTGTCAGTCTATATATCCTTCGCCAAACTCCTCAAATCCAATCCCATGTCATAATTCATCCTTGAACCCAGACGACCTAAGAGGCTGTCTGCTCGACCCTAAGTGCCACAGGTTCCTCGTCAAGCGCAGCTAAAGCCTCTTCCGCTTTCTCAGCTGCAGCTTGTTGGTCCGCCGGCCCGACGCCAACCAACCCCTTCGACTCCGCCAATTGGGTGCTCCTCGAATAGCTCGGATCGCTCTGATAAAACTCATCTATGATGGGGTGAATCAGGACCGTTTGCTTGTTCACCGACAAAATCGAATTCGTCGGTACGGTGACCCAATCGCCACGTTCAAAAGTCAACGGCTCACTCGCCACCATAATCAAATCCTGCCCACGATCATGACGTTCCATGCGGTAGAATCCTCCCGTTTTGTATTCATGAAAACGGGTGCCGGAGCTGAAGTACAGACTTGCAGCTTCGTCGGTGCGAGAGCTAATGTAGCGGGTGCAGACGACGGAGTGGCCGTCCGTGGCGGCGAAGTTGAGGAGGGAGGGCTCGGTGATGTCGGCCGCGCGGCAGTAATCGTTAAGACGAGTGATGGTGGTGAGCATGGCCTGACGGAGAATTTGGTGACCGAAGCCATTGGGTGGGGTTGAAGCTGGGTCGACGCCGAGTCTGTTGAGGGAGTCGAGGAAGAGTGCGAATGCCTTTAAAGAAGTACGATATTGAGCCTTTATAGCAACGTTTGAGGTTCTGAGGGATGGGAAGTTCATACCCATTCGCTATCTGTGCTTCCTTCCACAACGAGGAAGAATCTCTCTTCTATATCTAGCGCAATGTTACGCTTGATCTTCTGGAAGCAGGCAATGTTTCCATTATGCATGAACATGATGCTGTTGTATTTGAAGGGGTGGCAATTGCTCTCTGAGAGTTGGCCCGTGGTGGTGGCCCTGACATGGGCAAATACTAGTGAGGATGTCGTCTTCTCGGCGAGTCTTGTGAGGTTCGTGCAATTCCATGCCGGAGTCGTCGATGTGAAGATGCATGGCTCGCTGCCCAGTTCAGGGGATGTGTAGTATCCAATACCGAAGCCGTCGCCATTGTGAGGTCGCCGTGTGTCCTAGATAAAAGGTATTAATACGGATACAAGGTGACGATATCTCGGATCGAGGATTGGTAGTCTACTCACAAGCCGTAGTCGGGAATCATAGGACTGTGTGAGAATGGAATGGGTGGGATTGAGAATCAGATGGGCAAGGAGAATCTCCTGCCTGCCTTTATATATCAGGAAGCGGCACTAGCATCGTCCTTTGGTTAGCCCTTCCGCCATCGTAATCTCGCCTATGAAAAATGCATTTGATAATGGAATAACCAACCATCTTATGCTAGATCTCGAACTAGTCCGACCGATGGGGTAACTTTCAGAACTGAGCGAGAGCCTGGAACGACAAAGTTGGTTTCGAAGTCTAATAAAGCTCCCCCCAACCAACTGCCAATGAGTCCGCTGTTGGATCACGCGATCGTACCCTATATCGGCGCAATCACTCCGGATAATGACGCAAAGGACCGACGCTGGCTGGCTATATTAGCTGGATTGTAGGGATTCGGTGTCGCTCAAGTAATCGATTCGTCTGCGGTTGTCGGCAGGAGGCAGTGTATTCTCATGATGATGTTGACGATGAGCAGCCGCAGCGGTTGTGACACGCAGGTAAAGAAGGACTAACCAAGTCCGCCAGCTGAGGGTGATCGCGCCATACATCGACGTCCCGGGGGCGCCCTTACATAATCCCGGGGCGCCCCCGGAATGTTCCCGGATATCGTCCCGGAGTCCACGGGCTCCGGCCGCCAGCACATACAGGCTGACGGATCCAGCTGTCACACCAAGCCAATCAACCTCGACCTTCAATCCTCAAAAAATTGCATCTACCCACTACGCCACGCCTTCACTTCCTTTTCTTCCGACCCTCCTATATAATACAGCTCGTGCGGGGCGTACGGCTCGATATCAACTTACACACTCCCCTAGGCTAACCGACATACCCATCACCTCCCAAACTACTTGATGCAGTCACGATAAACATCCTCCTTCGCTATCTCCTAACCATGGCCATGAGCGGGCGGCTTCTCGCCCCACGAGCCACGAGCTCACTGCTCCGACCCCACATCCGCCTTACCCAGTCTCTCCGACCTGCTTCACGTCCTTACAGTCTCCTCGCTCCACCTACAAACTCTGCCGGCCTTCTACGGCACCAAACACCCCTCCGACTACGACACGAGACCCTTGCCTCCCAACGTTTCCGTTCCATAACTCAGGTCCCCGCTGTCCGGCTGATAAGCTTCCAAAGGGCGTTACCGAAGCTGTTTGTCAAGTTCATACGTATACCTGCGGCGTTTGGAGGAGCTACTATTGCTGGCCTTGCCTATGTCAACTATCAGATGCACCAGGCGGGGACTTGGACCCTAGGGGTGTTGAACGATGGGAAGGAAATGGCGTCGAACTTTTTCAATTCAGGGAAGGAGGCTTTCGGTGGTGTTGTGAATTCTATCGAAGGGATTGAGAAGCCGGATTGGTTTACGAAGATGCAGGAGTCGGTGAATAAAGCCATGTCTGGTTCGGCGGGCACAGGTGGCGGCGGAGAGGGCGCAGGGGAAGGAGGGGAAGGAAAGAGGCCTGAGGACGAAGATCCGAAGGCGAAGAAGTATGCTGCACAGACAGCTGCTGCTACTGCTACCGTGCTAGGATACTCAGGTGGAGAGGACGACAAGCAATCCGCGAGGGACGACCAGATGATGGTCCTCACTCGCAAAATGATTGAAATCCGGACAATACTCCAAAAGGTCGGGCAAACTGGTGCACTGACACTACCGTCAATTGTAGTCATCGGCTCACAGAGCTCTGGCAAGAGCTCTGTCTTGGAAGCAATCGTGGGACACGAATTCTTACCGAAGGGTGCTAATATGGTTACGAGACGGCCTATCGAGCTAACACTGGTCAATACACCTGATTCCAACGTGGAGTACGGAGAGTTTCCAACCCTCAACTTGGGCAAGATAACCGACTTCTCGCATATTCAACGAACATTGACAGATCTCAACTTGGCCGTTCCGGAGAAGGATTGCGTGTCTGACGACCCCATTCGGCTTACCATATACTCCAGAAACGTCCCAGACCTCTCCCTCATAGATCTCCCCGGCTATATCCAACTCTCTGCTCTCGACCAACCTGACGAACTCAAAGCTAAAATCTTCCAACTGTGCGACAAGTACATCCAACCACCGAATGTCATCCTTGCTGTCTCTGCTGCTGATGTGGATCTTGCCAATTCTACCGCCCTTCGCGCAAGCAGAAGAGTGGACCCTCGTGGTGAACGGACAATCGGCGTCATTACCAAAATGGATCTTGTAGACCCTGATCGCGGTTCTAGCATTCTCAGGGATAAAAACTACCCTCTCCGTCTAGGATACGTCGGTGTGGTCTGCAAAGTCCCACACTCGGGTGGTCTCTTCAGCCGACAAGTTAACGTCCTCAGCGCTATCACGAAGAACGAGAATGCCTACTTTGGCCAGCACCCACAGTTTTCCGGGGAGGCTGGTGTCACCGTCGGCACATACTCTCTTCGTCGAAAACTTATGGAAGTCCTTGAAGCCACAATGGCACAATCCCTGCAGGGAACATCGGATGCAATCCACCAGGAGCTAGAAGAGGCCAGCTACGAGTTCAAAGTTCAGTATAACGACCGTCCTCTCACCGCAGAAACCTATCTCGCCGAATCCCTCGATTCGTTCAAGCACTCGTTTAAGGAGTTCACAGAGCTGTTCGGCCGTCCGCAGGTCCGCATGCTGCTTAAGCAAGAGCTAGATCAAAGGGTCCTCGACATTCTCGCCCAACGGTATTGGAATAAGCCCGTTTCGGACCTGAAGAAGGCCCGTTTGGACGAGCACCCTCTGGCCGAGTTAGTGAAGGTTGAGCCCGAAGAGTTATACTGGCACCGGAAGCTCGATGGGTCCTCCAGCGCACTTACAAAGTTGGGTATCGGACGGTTAGCGACGAACGTGGTCGCAAACTCTTTGTCTACCCAGATGGACCACTTGATCGAGAACTCGACATTCCGGAATCACCCCTTTGCGAAGAAAGCGATTCAGGACTCTACGAACCAGATCCTGAATGAGCGATTCTATGCCACTTCGGATCAAGTAGAGAATTGTATCAAACCATACAAGTTCGAGATCGAAGTTGACGATAGGGAGTGGACAAATAGTCGAGATAATGCACAGAGACTACTAAAAGACGAGTTGAAGGCGTGTGAAGAGGCATATAAACGGTTGAAGGATCAAATCGGGGGGAAGAAGTTGAGCAGTGCGATGGCATTTGTTGACAAGATCAGGAACGGAAAGGCACCGGAGATGCAGGAAGGCACGGAGGCGCTGGGATACAGCCAGGCAATGTTGGAGAAAGGTTGGTATCCCAATCCTTTTCCAGGTGTGCTGTACGGCGGAATCACTAACAGAAAATTTGTCGATAGGACGCGAGGGTATCTTCCTCCGAGACCGAGCCGACATCATTAAAATGAGGATGTTAGCGATCAAGAGCAAAGGATGCGCTACCAAGGATAACAAATACTCTTGCCCAGAAATCTTTATGGATGTAGTGGCGGAGAAGTTGACATCAACGGCTGTGCTGTTCTTGAACGTCGAACTTCTTTCGGAGTTTTATTACAACGTTCGTCTATCCAATCAAATCGTTCTCATTTCTAAGTTTCACATCTAACGATCCCCATATATAGTTCCCCCGAGAATTGGACCTCCGCCTCGGCCGCCACCTCTCTCAGGCCCAGATTGAAGCCTTTGCCAGGGAAGACCCCAAGATCAGGAAACACGTTGACCTCCAACAGAGGAAACAGCTACTTGAGCTTGCACTACAAAAGATGGATAGTTTGATGGCGTTAGAGAAGAGCAAGAAGGCACAAACAGATCCCGAGAACGGCGGAAGGGTTCAGGGAAGGTGGGGTGGTTTCTTTTAGTCGAGCCACAGTTAATCGTCGGTAATACGAGTTTATTGTCTTTTCTGGGCGGCATATTAATGGACCTTTCCTCTTCCCTTTTGCTCCCGCCAAACCCTCTTTACTAGCAGGGGTTACATATACTGCCTACACGACAACTTGGAGCAAGAAAAAAGGAGGAGATCAGGGTTTTAATTGTTTTCTGAATAGCGGTAGCTACAGGCGTTTTTTGGGGCATACTCTCTCTTTTTTATACTTGTTGGATGTCTAAAATTCCACACAAAAACAACTCCAATCTTACCTTTTACTTACCCACCATGTCTATACTCATCTCCCGCCTTTCAAGTTTCGCACGAGACTTATATATTTTGGAACAAAGGGGGCTTCTAACTTATTTTGTATATACGGACATTTCACGACCAAAAATTGAATTCTAAACTCTACTACGAAACTTGAGCAAGAACATGGCACAGAACCCCAATCTGGTTAATATATAAAATCGCAAGGGTCAATATCATCTTCCCAGTAACAGTCAGGCTTCCCTCGTGATGCCACATCGATCAGATAAGTATAGCAGCCTATTCGCTTGCAAAGGGCCCGAGCAGCCGACTCCCCGATCTTCTCAACTACCGGGAGCGATTTTACTCCAACCGGCCCGTCCGAAGACGTGATTGAATAGTACACCAAGCCAGCTTTATACCCAATGAGATCCACCACCACGAGTCTGAGGTCCGGCGGTCTGCCGTAAGCGGTGTGTGACCATTCATAAAGCTGGTTTACGTACACCTCAGTTCTGACTCCGAATGCCGTCTCTAGTTGCGGAACTAATTCGGATTCCTCATCATCACAATTATAATCGGGATAATACACAAGGCGGTTAGACCTCGCGCAATCGATCAGTCGTAATATTTTGAGAGATTTTAACATGGGGATCATCTTCCAGATATCTACGGGAGGTCGGTAGTCCCGCCCGCTGGGAAGTCGGATAGCAAGTTCTTCGAGGAGGGGCCATCGATCGTGACCGTCATCTAGGGATAGAGAAGAATCCCAGAGCTTGGACATGGTGTCTTTTAAGGGCCCCAAACCCCATAAATAGCCCAACCATAATCTTTTTAACATGTGTCGACACTCGTAGGCTGCTTGTAATTCGCGTTCGTGGCCAGTGCAGTCGTCCATGCGCAGGGTGTGTAGGGATTCCGTTCCTGGTAAGGTTATAGACGGAGCAGAGGATTCAAAGAACACGAACTCGCTGCTGCATAGTTGGAGAGATTCGATAGAGTTCCTTGATTCTGGGGTTTTAAGGATACTGTTAATGAAGGCGTAAGGTTTGCTGAACCTCGAGAGCTTGATTCGTTTGAGTTTAGGGCTGAAAGTTGCAATTACTGGGAAGATATTCCAGAATGTCGGTGTGCGGCCGTACTCCGTACATACAACTGAATAGGCGATGAACAAATCTTCCAGTACTGGGAAATGAATTGCGCCGAAGGGAAGGGTAAACCTGTCAACCGCTCGGAAACCGGTTTCGTCTCGAGCGAGTCTGGCCCGAGGCGGGTGTTCGTGCGCCGATTGTTAAACTCTGCAGGGTTGATGAGTTCTGGTGAAGTATTGATAAGACCAGTGAACTAGCTTCAGACTCCACCGTCGATATCTCTAAGGATCTGAGTTTTGGAAACGTAAGGCTAAGGCTCGATTGAAGGTTTCCGAGGTCGTATGGAGCGCCACGTAGGGTGAGGTCACCGATGTTTAACACTCGGATATTCTTCTGATGGGAGCAGATATCAACCAGAGTCTTGAAGGACGTTTCAAAGTCGATCCTAGCACAGATATAAATGTTAATACAGAACATTTAATTCATACCCTCAAGACGGCATATAAGAAATCACCTACTTAATATTCTCCAACTGGCCGGGTTCGAACCGTCTCAGAATAGATCTTATCCCGCCGTCCGTCTCCTCCGACATGACCACGGCATAGGGCGTGTCTTTGTCCGTTACCATCCATTCCAACCTCTTTCCATTAAGGCGAAACTCTCTAGAATATCTCAGCTGAGTCTTCGATTCAGGAAAGAAGTCCCTAGTATTCTTTGCATCGAGTTCGATCGTATCACCGTTACGCCCAAGACGAGAACCGCGGAGACGGTATTTGGACACGGTTCCCTTATAAAACAGCCTTACGGCTTTATAGAGGGTAGGTCTGACGGTATAGAATGCGACTCTACTACAGAGAGAAATATTTTTCAGATCACTCCCGGGAACCTGGATGCAATGTTAGTTCTCATGATGATATCAACTTCCCAACATATTAGCAAGAATATTGCACATACAAATATACAAATATAAGGATATATATTATAGGTAAGCAGCTTTTTTGATGGTCAGGTTTCTCACATCTTGTAGTATTTGGTACACCAATTCTGGGGGCATATTAAGAAGCCCCGGAACGCTGGTAACCATGGGTGATGGGTCCCGCATTGCCTGCTGTATGCTGTGAGACACGAGAATCTGTATACCCAGGTAATATGTAATTACCTACATCAATAGGCCCGACCCGGCCTCCGTACGCGTTTGAGGTGTGGACAGCAAAGAGTAGTTGAGTGTGGTCTTTGGTTTGTGGTCCAGTAGGATCCAGTCTAGAACCCCTGAATTAGCAATCCAGGATGCTATTCATACCGTAGGGGAAACCGAGTGTTTTCTAGGACGGAAAATGCGCCTTAAAACAGACTTCAGATGGATTAAGGCGTCTTAAAGGTCATATAAACCGTCTTAAAATTTCAAAGCGATCCTAAAAGCTCTTCAAAATCCCCTACGGTACTTACTTAAGTACTTACTTAAAGTATGCAACATATACGCATAGTCTTGTACTGCAGTAGCCTCGAATCCAGGTACCGCAGACGCTGGCAAATATACGCATATGCATGCCTACCTCGGCTAGATATATTTATCGACTACGGCAGTCCAAGTAAACCTAGGACCCAAGTTCATAGCACGGCAGTTAACGCGGTTCAGTTCAAGTGGGAAACATTAATGGGTGTTTCCGACAAGGACTGTCAGTCTTGTGTCCGTCCAATCAAACGAATCGCTGGTGGCACTCATAAACGTGCAATACAACACATCCGACAGGAAATCGCCTGATACAAAGCGTCTTGGAAACATTAAACTTCAAAGCATCCCCAAAAACTTATCAAAAGCCCGTATGGTAGTTGGGTACTTACCTTCTTTTCAGAAGCAGGACTTAAAGGAAAACTGAAATATTTTTGGATGGTGGGAAGTTTGAAGATCGTTGCAAATTGGTTGAAAAAAATATCGCGATCCATTTGTGGAAGTGCATTTTTCGCATACCTAATGAACTATGCTTTCGATCTATTGCCGACTATACTTGGTTGTGCCTGTACTTTTTTTTGTGTTCGTCTGGCACTTCTTCACACATGATGATCTGGGCTGAAAGCCTGTTTTTAACCGTCTATGTTGTTTGATTGTTTTCCAGATTGTAGGCAGTCGACGCTTGCATGCATGCGGGCCTAATTGGTACCCGAGGACGAAGAGGACGAGGATTCAAGGGTCTTCGTTCTTCGTCTTTCCGCCTTTCTCCTTTCTTCTAGTTTCTTGAAAGGATTCCATTGGCCTGATTTTTCTTGAAACTCCAATCTTCTGATTCTCTCTTGTCTTCTCTCCTCCGGGGTGAGGTCTTCCACTTCCAACGGCCCAAGCGGGGATTGGGTAGCTTCGTCCTCATCATCCGACTCGATGTCAGAGCTGCTAGAGCTCGAGGTGGATGTGTCTGTTTCAACAGGTGTGATTCTTTTAACAGACGGTCTCTTTACCTCTTTTCTTGTTCTGGGCAGGTGGGTTGTTGGCGTGTAGGTAGGGGGATTCGGTGCCGCTGTATAATAAGGGGGAGTATTCGTATTTGCGCCAGGGGTGATGGGGATATTTGGGGCTGCAGTAGATTGGGTATGTGTGGTGGTAGATCGATGTTCAGATCTATAGATATCAACCCTTAGACGGAGGCGTGCTGGGAGCTGATTGTACGTGTCCCGGTGTATGTCCCACCGCGGTCTACCAGAGGTATCCTCTGGGTAGTTCCACAAAGTTACTATTTCCAATCCGAGTAGTCTGTTATATTCTATTAAACCAACGTAGTCTAGTCCGACTGGTGTTGGTCCTGGTCGCGGAAAGTTCTCAAGTGTGACGATGTTTCGTGTTCTGAATAGTGGCCTTCTATTACTGATGTTTCTCAGGTTCTCCGTAACCCTCCTCCTTTCTGTGTCAGCTAGAGCTCGTTCTCTATCTGAGTTTAGATAAACAACCAGAGTTGAGCCTCCGTCGGCAACGAATGTTCTTCTGAATTCACCGTTGTCATCGAAAAGTCGATAAAAATTGCTTGTAGTCACAGACGCGTCTATGTAGACACGGTTTGTTGCTCTTTCGAGCCTTTCTCTTCGAGTTGGTTTGCTTCTCTTTTTTGGCATTTGAATTGATCCTATGTTCTGGAGGCTCAAGGTACGGATCGTACAGTTCTGTCACAGGACGCCGGAGCTGGCTCACCGCTTGGTGTTGGACTTAGCTAGTTCTGCGTTGTCTGAGTCGTTTCCGGTCTACCGCGGTGGCGGGACCCTTGGAGCTTCGTCTTGCTTTTAGACCAGTGATCGGAGGGTAGAGCTTTCCGGTGATACCAGACGATGCTAAAGTGAAGTTTCTGGACGGAACTGAGTAGTGGCGGTCGTAGTCTGGTCAGTCGTAGTCTGGTGAACAGGGTGCGGCGGTCTGGTGCAACAACACAAGGGGCGGCGGATAGCTTGTGGGGGAAGGAGCGGGAAAAGGGAGGATGTGTCGCGCCCCGCGTACCCGAATAAGAGGGCTGCAGCTATAGTACCTAATGTATACACATGCACGGCGAGGGTCTCGGCAGTGACAGGGTCTGTACACTTTGCAACCCGGACTGGACCCCAAAAATGTGCTATTTTTCTTTTTACCAAAGTACTTAGGCGCTTACCCGGAATACTTTCAAGTAGTAGGCATAGGTAAGGACCGTGCGCGACCCGTTTACGAGACAGGACTGTGCTAGGAGAGTGTCTTTCATAGGTAAGGACCGTGCGCGACCCGTTTACGAGACAGGACTGTGCTAGGAGAGTGTCTTTTTTTTTTTTTTTTTTTTTGAATATACCATCTAATCCAAGTAATATGACAATTTTTGCTTTTAGAATCGCGATCGTTGTAATACCCTATCGCGGCCTAGCACCGTATTGCAATTGATCTAGTATCAATAAACACCCTTTTTCCTGGCGCAGTAGTAAGAACTTACTTGGTTGGTTTCCGTCCGTGAACGACCATTTCCGTCCCGATAAACACTCCGTCTCCCGGTTCTCAGCATTTCAACCAGAAAATAAATAGAAATAATTAAATCTGTAGATAAATACCAAAATGTGTTGTGTGAAAGGGAAAGTCCCAGACCCTCTTCATCCTCCCAAACCTTCACTCAACCCTTTCCCAAACCATCAACCATCAACACCAACCCAATCCATCTCCAAAACCATCAACAGCACCACCACCAACGAGATGCTATCGAGAGCGGTCATGGTAGGTCTCAAGGTGAAGTTCAGGCATCCCCGTATAACTGAAGCTAACTGGTATAGCCCCTACATCGGGCCACCTCAATTGCCAGACACATGACCCGTGCGCAACCCCCCCGCCAACACATGTTGTTCTCGGCGAACGCGTATAAACTCAAGAAAACCGGAGAACCACCAACCCCACCAACCCCTGGCACCTCAGACGGCGGTTCGGATGGCGGTGGATCAGGTAGTAGTTGGTCCGACATTCTATTTGGATATGTACGTTGTGATGATTCCAGATTATCTAGCTTGATATCCAACTAATCCATCATTACTCTAGGCCAAGGAATACGATTTCGTCCTATACGGAAGTGGCTTAATTGTGAGTATTTATACACTTGATGATTACTTACTTGCCAAGCGTTTAGTAATTCAGCACTGACTTTCTTCATGCTAGTTCCTATTCCAAACGGCCTGGAATATGCACGCCGATCTGACAACCTTGAAATCCGACATGTCAGGTATCGCTTCCGGCTTGGCATCAATCGATAGTCGCTTGGCATCAGTTGAGGGTCGCTTGGCATCAGTTGAGGGTGGCTTAGCTTCGGTTAAGTCCGATATGGCGATCGTCAAGTCAGATGTCACGGAACTCAAGGGCAAGTCGAGCCGTTAATAAATTAACAACCACATGGGCGTACGCGGGTTCTTAGGCCGCGTACAGAAACGAGGAGGGCTGGGGCCTCGTTTTTTTTTCGCCTTGACTGGAAACAGTCGGCGTTGGAGCAGACAACTGTTTTTTTCCTGGTGTTTTTTCCCTGCTGGTGTTTTTTTCCCGCCGGTGTTTTTTTTTTCCCGCAGGTGTTTTTTCTTTCCCATGTTTTTTTTACCTGCTGGTGGTTTTTTGCTTCCTGGTGTTTTTAAAAGGCCCTTTCTCATTTTGCCCTACTGCAAGTCGGGGCCATAGTCCAGAGCTATCCCTAGTCTTGTCCTTTTCCATCAGATGATATAAGAGCCTGCATTCTAGCCTGCATCTGCCCCAAGTAGACAAGGGTTACAAGACCACCAAGTAGCCGACCTCAATGTTGACCAGTTCACGCCCAACTAACCCCCGCTCAAGAAATAAAGGTTCACGCCAGACAGCCCATATGGCACTTCAGAATATATATTCTCACGAGGTATCACTTACGACTGGCATAAGAACCCTCACCACCGGTTCGTCAACCCCAAGACCCGGAATCACATTCTCATCTACGCCGACGGATCATGCTCCAACAATGGTGGGCTCCATGCTGCCGCCGGCTGCGCGTTTCACTTCCGACCTCCTAGGATAAAACTCACGACAGACCGCTTCACAAACGGCGTTGTATCCTTCCGCCTAGAATACGAGGGTCCAACCGGCATACCCAGCCCACAAACCTCAAACAGAGCTGAACTTCGCGCCGTAATCGTGGCCTTACAATTCCGTGACTGGTACTACGGAATCCGTGGTGGCGAAAGGCAGTGTGATATCGTCATCGCCACGGACTCAGAATATGTTGTCTCAGGTATCACGGATTGGGTTAGAGTTTGGGCCTACAACGGATGGTGGAATACTAAGGGGAGACCTATCGTTAATCGCGACTTGTGGCAAGAGTTGTTGCGAGAGCTTCGAAGGTCCCAGGAGTATAACACCGAAGTTACGTTTTGGAAGATACCCCGAGAGTTGAACACGACCGCGGACTCTGCTGCCAAGGAAGCTACATTGTTGCCACGGGTCGCTAACTATACCAAACTCATTATTGGGTGAGTGAGCATTTGGATATATAGGTGTACCCAGATGGTGGCTAAGCGGATGTGCTCAAACCGGTAATGTTATGATCAGGGCTTCAGACATCCAATTATGCGGCGGAAGACCGAAATGGATAACCTTTTTATTCAAAGACTGGGAACGAGCAGTCCCGAAACCAGGGAACGAGGCGAACTCAAAGGAACAGATATAAGAAATAGAATTTCGAAGTCCGTGTTCGAAAATATCTAGCGTTAATAACAATCCCACCCAGGGAATCCACATCCAATCTTACGAATAGAAAAAAATCTCGATTTGAAACGAGCTGTACCGCCCGTATCTGTGTTGCACTCCACGAATCTATGGGAAATATCGAGCAACTCATCAGGAAGCGATGTTTATACAACGATATGAACGGGCATATCGTTTCCTTGATCTCCCCAGGACGTCTGATTGAGAAAAAACCATTGAACCACGAGCCCATCCAGAACCAGTTTCCGACGAATGATTCCAATAACCACATCTCGTAGGAGCAGGTTTATTCAAGCCACCCGCAAGGAAAAAAGTTGTCAGGAAGGGCTTTCACCGTGAGATATTTCCCTTTGCTCCTGGAAGGAGCCATGAAACACGACTACAAGACGGAATCTTGAGACGGTTTGGCCGCTGGGGGGTTGTTGAGTACCAATTCACGATTGGGAGAACCGGGTAAGGCTAGTTAGTCGCAAAAGGATATGTATATAAATTCCTTACACAGCTGAAAATTAGACTTGAGTAAGAAGGCCCGCCAAAAATGCGCTATCCAATCTGCTCTCTAACGCGTATTCTTTCCCAGTCCCGTTTTATACCTCTCTAGCGCACGCTCTCTAGCAAATTTGTGATCGACTATGGGTTTTGGGTATCCCAATTTCTTGAACTCAGCTGGCGGCAGCCGACCAGCCGGGTCGTGAATCGCCTTTCCTTCCAGTTTGCTGAGTTCGGGGACCCAGCGACGGATGTAGTCCCCATCAGGGTCAAATTTCTCACTCTGAGTCAAGGGGTTGAATATTCGAAAGTATGGTTGGGCATCTACGCAGAAACAGTTTGTTAGCTAGCAGTGGGAGGGGGATTAAGCGGCGCATTATACCTGTTCCCGAAGAGCTACAGAACTATATATATAACCAACACCGGAATAATCGTTAGTTTCGATCCAAACAAAAGGATGATCGCTATTATTAGTAGCAACATACCTGCCAACCAGCGTTGTTGGACGCAAAATCTCCGTCAATCAACTCTGACATGAAATAATTCTCGCCTTTCCTCCAATCCAACAAAAGATCCTTACACAAAAAACTAGCAACAATCATCCGGCACCGATTATGCATGTATTTATTCGTCGCCAACTGTCGCATGCCCGCATCGACAATCGGATATCCGGTTTTCCCTTGAACCCAACGTTGGAAATGTTCTTCGTTGTATTCCCACGTAACATTGTGGTATTCTTCATGATACGCCTTGTTCATGCAGACGTGTGGGTTTGCTGCTAGGATTTGTTTGTAGAAATCCCGAAAACAGATCTCACGGATCCAGCCGTGGTGTCCAGAACCCAGAGTTTTGCCCTTGCTGTGATCCATGCAGGCCTTAACAGCCTGACGGGCACTAAGCGTCCCAGCAGAGAAGTGGACGGATAGAGCGCTAGTCCCGCTGTCGTTGTCGGGTCTGTCACGGCTATCTGCGTATTTGGAAACCCTTTCGTCAAGAAACCGCTGGAGCCGGGATCTGGCCTCATGTTCACCGGCGGGCCAAACTTTTGCAAGCCGTTGAGCATCCTTCTGCTCTAAACGTTTGTCTTCGTTTGGAGTTGGGAATGATTCTTGCGAAAATAAGTCCTTGAAAGTTTCCTTGGCTTTGTGCTTCGCATCAGTTTTGCCAGGTGGTGGAAAGAGGGTTTCCACGCATTTATTCCTGTAAACGTATGGCTCCCAAGATTTGAAGAATGGTGTAAAGACAGAATACGTTCTCCCAGTTCCGGATCGCAGGACCATGGGCTCAACGACACAAGTGTCGTGATGTACGGTAAAACCAAGGTCTTTCTTCACTCCCTCTCTAACGAGCTTTGCATCCCGACGTAGTTCATCGACTTCGTACAACATATTCGCGTGAAGCTCGCTAACACCCCATTTCTCGCACCAATCGAGTATATGCTGCTGGGTGCGCTTTCTATCCGTAACTTCTTCAACCCATAGTGGAATATCCAATTTGGCCAGGTCCTCCTTGAGAATTTTGAGGGTTCGAAGACAGAAGTCGATTCTTGCAGGTGCTGTATAGTGAGCGTGGAAGTCCTGATGGGAAAATATGAATAGACATATCAACGGTAGCCCTTGGGATTTTGCAGATTCAGCGGCTCTGTGCAGACCAGTGTTGTCTGCGAGCCTGAGGTCCCACCTGAACCAGTGGGCTACCGCCCTGTTGGGCTTCATGTTGACACGCTGGGATGCCGTATCTTGCAAGGCCGACGTTAGTTCGTTGTATGGTAGCTGGATCGTGCCATTCTTGTAAGACTTGACCCGCTCGTTGGACATCTCCGGGGGGTAGAACTCGCGAAGAACAATTTCTTCATGGCCAGCATTGTTGTCGACATGCGGTATAGGCTCCTCTTTCGGCAGAGATGAAACCTCATCATCAACTTCATCGCGGGTGGGTACGCGTGCGTTGGAGCTCTCGCCGTTGACTGCAAGTTTGACACTGCCGCGAGTAGCTCGCTTGGCTGGAGCACCGGCTGTGGATTGAGCCTTACGCTTAGAGCCTTTTGGAGGCATATTTGAGAATGGAAGAGCTCTATGAGTTAATAGTTTGGTATAGTTGATAGTTTGGCGATTTGATGATATGCATATGAGATGTTGGTAGCGTTGAAGTAAAAGGGTCATCCGGGGTGCCAGCTTGGGCATTGGGCAAAGGCAGGGACGCGTAAAGCCATGGTCATTGGGGGGATGCAGGGCGGCACAGGGACGCGATGGCTGGCTATTTAGATCTCTGGGTCTGGATCTCTAGATCGGACGGGCAGATCGCGATCTGAGTGGCAGCGCGGTGGACTGGCGATCGAGATGGCATGACGTCGAAGATATTTGGTTTCAGGGCAACGCACAACGATAGCCGAGCCTTGGCGGAGGCCGCTGCTTATCTAATCAATCTCCTCAGCCCAGTCTCCTTTGCCATCCACGGTTGACAGCTCAACCTCAGGTCTCAGATGCCGCCTTAAAATAAATACTTCTTACAAACTCTCACTCTGACGGTCTTACCCAATAAGCGTACGAGCACTGTTCTAGAAAACCACCTCGAGACCAAGGACAGGCTCTGGACCAAGTGTATCGCCGCGCACGTCTATGTATCAAACACTTTCATTAAGTCCCTTGCTTTGACGGCGATGTACCACAGACTGGTGACTGGCCAGGTAGCCAACAGTGCAACGTACCACAGCTTATTCATTCTACGCGCACGTATGTGTGCTCACAAGTATTGCCAAGTTGGACAGTCTGCCACTCCGTGAGCCAACTCGCAGGGCAGTGGCGCAGGTACCGATCCTGCTGACCCTTCTCTGCAAGCTCCACGGCATCCTTCTCGAAGGTTTACGGTTGGATCCCAGGTGACAGCATGTCTACTAGCACTTCACCAGTTATCCTAACCGCACGGTGTGGAGTCCGTCGACGCACAGCTTACATGGCCTGACGTCCCGTCCTGTCCATCCTGTTAGGCTTTCCCGTTTGCATCAAGTCTGGTAAGGATTACTCGAAAGGATCGAATAATGATCGAGTAAGAAACCGTCAAATCAAAACGGCCAACCTGCGTAATCCTTAACCCAATTCCCGGACTAAGAAGCTTGTTTTCCAGCGGTGCATGCGATATATGTACGAGCTCTCTTGTCCGTCCCGTCACGCTTAATTAAGCTCTAGCTTTCCTTTTTGCCGCCTTTGCCAGTTCCCTGCCCGTTCCAGTTTCTCGACAGCCTAACGAATTAATTGCAAATGTTGGGGATATAAAACCTCGGTCGGTGGTTCCAGCTGCTGGTCTGTTTCGTTTGGATTTATGCGCCATCCTGTTTTTATTCGAGGCCAGCAGAGCACAAAACACCAATCGCCAGCCATCCATCCCACTTGGCCGGGGCTTCTGTAACAAGCTTCCCTTTCTCTCGGTCTCTTAATTCATCGGGTCTTAACGTTCCATTTTTGGCTCGCGCTCCAGCTACTTTTCGTTCGGATTGTTGGCATTCCTGCCTCCTCAATATTACTAATTTCCCATCAGTTTTAGTTTTCTGGCTTACACATATCGTCAACCCTCTGGTACCGTCCCTCAGTACATATATCGTACCTCTTCTATTTTTTCCCCTTCCGTCCGATCCAGTTCCCCTCTTCCCAACCTTCGATATCACCCCGGATGCAGTCGCAACCCGTATACGAATAATAGATAATAACCATTCGGAGAACATATTCGAGTACGACTTATATATCTCTTACACTATATCGCTTTCTTCGCGCTCCTCCCAAGCACTATATAGAGCATCGCCATCGGCAACGTGGAGATCCCCGCCAACCACGTTTCCAAGCCATCTCCGCGCGCCCAGCCTGTTTCCAATGCCCATTCCGCCCTCCTAAACAGCTCCTTGCAATTAATCATTCACAGTTTCCATCCCTCCATCAATCCCTCAACCACCTCATCCATCACTACATCAACCTCTCCGACACAGAATATCAAATCACTGGAGGCCTACTCAACGGACTCCAGTAACTACTTCTCATTCCGGCGATAGATATCGTCTCCGAAGCAATATCACCAGACCCTACAGGACCCCAATTGGGTCTCTCATACTCCTACGAAAATGGCTCAAGTACTCTCCCCTATTCCTTCCGTCTCTACAACCAACGGAATGCGACCCGAAAACCGTTCTCTTTCCATCGATATCGCGACTGCCTTCTCGCCTGTCGATGAAAGAGGTGCCTTCATGCACGACAAAATCTACAAGGAAGGCTGGCTGCATCAGAGGACACGGAAAACAAAGGTACGTCATATATCACAATACGCCATAGTTTTAGGCACAAGCTAATCCCTATGTAGAACTGGAAACGTCGTTGGTACGTACTCAGGGGATCGGGAATAAGCGTCTACAAGGACGACAATGAAAAGAAGCTCCACCGACAAATCCAACTGGGCGATCTTACTGCGTGCGCCCCGCTCAAGAGCGACAAGCGGGCTCACATATTCGGCCTCTTCTCGCCGACCAGGAACTTCCATTTGCAAGCATCGAGCGACGCGGAAATGAACGAATGGGTCAAGCTAGTTCGCGAGATGACTGCTTTGGAGGAATCGGATGAGCCTCTTGTTATGAGTCCTGTCACAGAATCGCATCCGATCTCGATTCCTAGACGAGCTTCGCAGCCTCCCGGCCCATCGAGCCCGAATGCCAGGCCACAGGATGGCCACGTCGGTTCCTTTACTCTGGACTACTCTGGAGCTTCGATGTCGTCGACTTCCGAGCTTGGAGGTGTCATATCACAAACATCACTTGCAATGCCAGTCGGCGAATCGACTACGTCGGCATTGAGGCCAACATCACCACCAGCAACCGCCACCAGTGCCGCAACTGGAGCTTCTATCGTTTCCCCTGTCTCAACAAACGATCACCAAAACTCACCGCCAATTGCCGGAGTTCAACGCCAAGAGTCGGAACTTTCTAATCTTGAAGGACAATTAAATGACTCCCGGGTTGTCTGGCACGGATATCTTTATGTCCTCAAATCCAAATCTGGAATTCGACAATGGAAGAAAATTTGGGTTGTCCTTCGACCGCGAAATGTCACATTCTACAAGAACGACGACGAATACAGGGCTCTTAAGTTGATTCCACTCGAAACGGTTGTTGATGCTGTCGAAATCGACCCAATGTCGAAAAGCAAGAAGCATTGCATGCAACTGATTCTCGAAAACAAGTCGTATCGATTTGCCGCCGGGGATGAAGAGAGCCTTACAAAATGGCTAGGAGCAATCAAGAGTACGCTTGCGAAGAGCCGAAGATAATATGAGGATTTTTCTCTATTTTTTCTTTTATCGGTTTCTTATAATAAATTCCGCGGGAAGCCTCCTTTCTATTAGTAATTCACAAAAACTGCTTTTCTTAACGACATTCATTACGATACACGACATACGGCCGCCTTCCTGCATTGGTACCCTATGAGCCTTTTATCTTTTATTTTTTCCTATTCGGACGACTATCACGAATCGACATGAGCGGGGTTTTGGGATTCTTTGACAGTATTTTTTTTCTCGCGGGGAGCATTGACTTTCTTAATCGCAAACTCTTTCCTGTTCCTTATTTCTCTGTTCCTTCCATTCCTTCCCTAGCGTCGGTTATGACCTTCTTTCCCTCACGCTTCCCGCCGGAACCTGGATATGGATGAAAACCCTGTATTACTACTAAGCATTGCAACCTGCTTCGAATGACAGCGACTTGTTTCCTTTGTTATCGGTTGGCGGAAGATACTGTTATCTCCTTTGTTTGGTGGGCGAAAAAAATTGCTGGTCCTTCTTGTAACCAGAGACCTTTTTAGTGTATTCTGCACTTATCTCGATATGAATCGCTGTGTGCCTCTCAGAGAAGAGTTCACCAGACTACTCAGAGCTACTCTTTCTTCGTTTCTTTTTTTTTTTCGATCCAAGTAAGCATATTCTGTAAACAGGGAGTAGACCCGAGAATATGGAATACGTCAGGTATAGTAGATTTTGGAATCTGTTTCTGATGATCGAGAGTCTGGTTGGTCATCAGCTTCGTGCACTATATTAAAATGTCTATTAATATTTGGGAATTAGGTAAGCATTCGGACGGTAGCCTGGGCTCATGCAGTGGTGTTATTACGTCGATGCGCGTGGTAGACTATACGCCTTTCGGGCTGGTTATCCCGAGCCAAGATGTTTATGCCAAATACATTCTATGGGCTTATAAGACAGGTGATATGCAGATTTTGTAATTTTACAACATAAAGATGTCAGCATGGAGCATTTGCCGGCACTTGATTTTTCTCTCTCAGGATTGCAATTTAATTGGTTGATATGATAATTGATATGGGTTAAGTAGGTAAGCAAGTATCCATTGACGAAGTTAGCTTATATTGCAAACGTTAACATAAGGATGTATCCGATATCTGTATATCGAAATATCTCCACCCGTCATATCTCACAATGATGGAAGCCGTCCGCCGTAGCCTTCACCAAGCGTATATACAAGCGGTTCCAGCAACCTGTCGACAGCATCCTGATCAATTAAATCCAATAATATAACAATAAATAAAATAACTTAACCAGATCGAGCGGTGGATTAAGCTTTCTTCTTTACGTAGAAAATGACAATTGCGTTCTTTGCGTTTAATTAATATTTTGGATATATTAACCCGTACCATTGAATATAGATCGCTGTTGACCTAGTGCGCAGGAGCACTGTATCTACACGTATATACGCGGCACAATATAGTCCAACGAACCAGACGGTCTGAATCAAGCATAGCAACCTCCACGGCCCCAACTTCATAAACTGTATATACGTATACGTAACGGCAATCTTCATTCATTCTAAGTAATTACAGTTCCCAGAGTCCCCAAATTTAAAATTCAAACCCTTTCGCTCCATTTCCCTCAGCAGGTTTTCGGAAGTGATCGGGATGGCATTACATACGAACTATTGACCGCCTTTATATTACCGAAGAGTTTAAGCAGGATCCTGAAAATGATTTTGAGGAAGATATCTTCAAAACTGCATGCACATGTGGTACAATTCGAGCCTGAGGAAAGTTAATCGATCACCTCTTCCCTGGTGCGATGAGGCTGCATGGCGTCGGTATCGGCAATACAAAGTCTACATTATGTGAGAGGCTTTATACTACCGCTCTCAGGATGATGATCTAATGCTGAGACCAGGGAACCTAAATGGCATTTCGTGAGCGATATTTTGTTTATATAAATATATAGGGTACTTAAGTGGTCAGTCGGCCCATGCATCTAGATATTTTCATGCTTCGGTTCACGCCTCGCCGCATCGTGGATTAATTAGATATGTAGCATACAAGTGCACTTGTTAATTACTCAAGTAACCGCTTGATTTCTTAAGACAGCTTCAATTTGGTGTTACTTAGTTTCATTTGCCATGTCGTCGCCACGCATCTGCAATTGGCTTCAAAAAAAAAAAAAAAAAAAAAAAAAAAAGGGAAAAGAAACAATATCATTCTCTACATGGGAGAGATGGAAGACATATTCGATTTGATCCCTGTGAGGCCTCCCGTTTAAAAGTATACCTGCCCACTATTGAAGTAGCTTCCTTCTTGAGACGAGGGTAATCGACAACTATACAGCCTTTCATCGTAACAAATTCGTCGATTTCGTTTGCGATTTTCTCATATTCCTCGTCAGTAACCTTTTGCTCTTCAAAATCTTGCACTGTCAGCGTCCGCCCACATTCTATTACTTGAACCATCGCTCGATAAGTTACTATGGTAAAGCAACATAGGAACTTGGTCCATGTAGAGATTTGACGCCTCTTCAGTGCCCAAAAAGCAACACCACCCCCAGCAGCAAAAAGGGAACCAACTGCTGCAGCTGCAGTTCCAAGCGTAGCAATTCCAATCACAACCTCTTCTGCGGTGAAGGTTTTTAGGACGATGGCAGCCGCAGTTGCAACACCGGAACCAACTGCTCCGCGCCTTGAAGCAATGAAGTACTTGCGCTCGAGGATCTCATCTCCAGGGCGATCCACAATATCATATACTTCTTTTTCGTCCAAGTCCCACGCGAAGGTCCTTAGTACCGCCTTCCCTATTTCTCCAAGTTGCTTAGCTCTATACCACTGACGATTAAGGGTCCGAAAAAAATCTTTTCCTTTGATAGCTTCGATTCCATCCGTTATGGCCTTCCTACATTTGATGCCATATTCAACCGTCTGCGCTCTTATGAGTATACGCCTTGTACTGGGGTCTGTGACAGCATAAGTTTCCCGAATCAGCCCCTTGAGGCTCTCCGAGTCGTCTGGAGGGGTCATTAGCCATTTGATCTAGAGTGGATTGGACAAGGAAACTGAACTAAAGAACTTCAAAATTTAGTCGTACTTTTGTCAGTCCACACAACCCGAAAAGCCGATTTGCTCCGCTCTTCCACCACATCTTCGCTCCAGCTTCCAGGCCCCAAGGAGTTCCTATAAAGTTTAAGGACCCAGTTATACTGATGTGACCGATAATTAAACCTCCATGCATCGAGCTCACGTTTGAGTACGTCCTCGGGGATGCCTTTGCCGTATTGTCTCTTATATTCCTGCGTAAGGTCGCCCTCCAGGCCCCATTCGTGGCGTACCGACTTGGTATAGACAACAACCAACGGGATTTTCCACTTCAGGAAACATTTTGAAAATATCTTTTGAACTGACGCATCCCCGCTTCTCTGATTCTCAGCGGGAATGCAGTACCAAATGCAATGGATATATTCGCTTCCGTCCGATTTATCGAATTTATGGCAGCGCTTCTCAACAAACTCCTCCGCCTGTTTGTTTTTTGTGTCGTCCCCGGTTTCGAACCCGTTTGAATCGTGGATGATGACTGAATCGTTCCCATGGATCTGGTCAACTACAATCTCCTTTTCGATGTCGTGCTTCGTTTGATCCCCAAAGCCGGTTGCTTTGGCCTAAAGAAGTACAGTTAGAGTGTCGCACGGGCATTTGAAAACTCGCGTCTCCACCATCCCCCGATAGGATGCTACTTATAATTACCTCTCTAGTATTGAATACGCTATTAATCAGCGTAGACTTGCCCACGCCCGTATTCCCGCATACCAGTATTCTGAATTTAATTTAAATGGTAGGGTCTTTCTCGGGACCCAGAAGTACTGAGACTCCTCTTTAACATGCGCCATACGGAAATCTTCTATCTGCTTATGGTAGCAATCCCAGTTTTCAATCTTTGAGAATTGATCCCTGTGGTAAAAAACGGAAGGATGTATGATCGTTCCTAGCATTAATAGTATCATGTTAGCATTTATTCTATAAAGTTACCCTGCCCCACGTGCCGAAACTTTGAAATGACATGCTGGTACGTATACGTATGTAGTGAAACCTACTCTTCCTACTGTCAACGTTATACTCACAAAGTGAGTCGTTGCTATCGTCGAAAACACGGCGTTTTGTGCTCAACAACCGTAAAAGCCAGCTTTCGGTTTCTTGGAACTCGAGCTGGTGCCTGTGGTTTGTTAATGCGAAAACCCACGATATGTCCCAGATATTAACCGCTACATTATTGGAAAACACAAAGCGATATGGATCCTTTTGAAGTAAAGATGCCTCTGCGATATTCAGGTTTCCGGAGCTGGGCGAAGAGTCTGAATTTAACGCGAGACCCTTCGCGCGGCCTTCGGAAACAAGCCATTGTAACGGCCAGAGAGACAGCCCATTCTTAGAGCGGGTCCCATCGAGATCCTGTCGATTTCCGAAAAACCAGGCTTCGATAACCTCGCCGCATAATGAACTTGATGATAATTGAAGCCGTGCCGTCCCAGCCCAATCCTTTTGATTCAAACCCAAGGCATGGCAGGTATTGGCTACGTCGAAAATAGTGATCGGGAGATTTTGAAGCGCCGGGTAGGGTAGCGGGTCCACTTCTATCAAACCCATAAACTGGATTTTTGGCGCCTGACGCGCGGTGTTCGCTTTCGGGGGGACCTACAGGCATCGGTGCGCATCAACCCGACGTATAATTAGCAATAGTGATCGATGGGTCCGTAGAAAGAATCTTGATTAATGTCACCCCCACCGAATCGGCCTTAGACTAGAGAGTGGATTCAGATACCTGATCGATAGATGATTTTACCCAACGTTCCCATGCGGATTCAAAGACCCTCTCTAGTTCGGGCTCCTGGGAGAGGTCTCCCATATTCGGTAAAACGCCGCCAAAATGCAACAGTCTAGCAGTGACCACCAATGCACCTAGAAATTAGGATACTATCAGCATTATAAAATGGAATGAGGTTCAATTTATACAACAATATTTATCCAGATATCCCCCACGCTACTTACTTGCTGCTACCCCCTCACCGAATAGAAAAAGCTCATCGCTAGCACATTGGGAAACCTGACAAACGGCCTGTCGGTTGGAGAATTCGCAGTGCCGGAAGAACGATGAAAGGGGACTTGGTCAATTAATGGTAGTGCCTACTGTGTATATATTTTGAACCGATTTTTTCAAGGCCCTTTCAACTTCCATTTGCATATCCTGATCCCTTACTGCGCCAGGAGTATGGAAAACCATATCTGTTTGAACTGAACTAAGACCTCCTTTATATATCGTAGTCTAGTCAAGCGTTCGAGTAAGCCCGAGCCCTCTGCTAGCAGTTTCGGACTCGACAGTACTACTTGTTTGATATACATACTTGAACTACTATCTCCCCTGACAGGGTATCACGCACTTGGCCTGTACAAACAATTTTCGAAATGCTGTATATAGAGGACTGGCTTTGCCCAGCTGAGTCGCAAGAAGCTGTGTCAGCACAAAGTATCAATCGTCGTCGGTGATGCTGTTCTTTGCAGAGGTTGCAAAAAGGAATTTCGGTAAGATTTGTCGTGTCGGCCTCGCAATTAGACTCTTTCAGATCCGAATCGTGTGGTTGGTTCGAGCCTAATTTATCTGAAGACCTTTCACCGAACTCTTCATCAACATTGGAGGGCGTCTCGTTTGGAGTGAAGACCCAATATGCCGATTCGCCATCAGCGTCATCGTCACTCGTGCCTCCAGCCCCCGCCATCTCGAGTGGCGAGGTTTTAATCGTGTCGTTTATATTCACTCGCATCTTCATACTGCATGATAATGGAAGAGACGCCTTGATCCAGTCTGTTCTGTGCTATACACCTGTTCTTTCAAAAGAATAAAAGTTTACGAGAAGTCATTGGTATCGAGGATCTACGAGGAGAAAAGTCATCATTTATAAAATTTACGGATTTATCTGAGCTGAGTTTCGGAACATCTAATTGTACAACAAATGGTACAGGATATAACATTCTCAGATCTGGAGCGGGGTCGGGGTTGGGCATTTTCGAGACCACCAATATCCCAGGTGGCCTGTTTAAGTTCAAAGCTTCCCAAAGACGTATGTACACCTAGACATGCACATGCCCACACATATCATGTACAATTTTATATAGGACGATTTCTGTGTAGCAGTTACGCTCTGACCTGATCCCGCATGCGGATAGCATATTTTATAGTCTTATCAAAGTAAGTACCTAAGTAATCATCACACTCTCAAAGTAAAGGGGATTACACGACAAAATACATCCTCTAGTACTAGTGGTGGGCAGCTATTTGTTTGAAAGTATTTTCTAGCTTGCATGAAGCCTCGAAGGACCGTTCCGGCCACTTGAAATGGGCGACCCTGGTCCGGTAAACTCCTAGCCTGTCATATACCTAGCACCAACGCCAGACCAGCCTGGCATATAACTTAAGTGATTCACGCATTAGGTTAGTAATCCAATTGTAGTCTCGAGACTAATCCAATTGTATATACAACTAAGTACATACTTAAGTATATAAAATACCAAATACTTAAGGACTTACTTGTGTTAGATGCGGCTGACTCTTCGTTCCATCGATTACCTCTCAAGATCTAGATCATTCACTGTATAACTTTTCGGCTTAGGGATGCCTTCTCAGGTTCATAAATCTGCTAACTCGGATTGTTGGTCCCAAACACGTGGTATTGATGTATCGATTCTTAAGTACCTACTAAGTACTTAAGTGCTTGCGTATAAGGGTCCCTCTCCTTTGAGGTACTTAGCTGGACCATGGAATGAGCATGGAAATAGAAGGCATGATTGGTGCGAAGGCATGATTAGAGCGAATCCGAAACATCAAACTAGCGAGTGTACACAACCCCCCGGGCTCAACGTTCGAAATCTTCCGGGGTCACGCAATATACCGTTAAGCATTTTTCGTTCAATTACTTCTTGAAACAATCGAAGAATTCATTGTCCGCAGTAACGAATGCCCGGTTTAGGGAATTCCCCTCGCAGGCGAGGGCGAGATCAACTTCGGCCTTATTGCCCGCTTGTCATTCTGCATTTGCAAGAAAGCATATTGTTAGCGATTCAACCATGGAAAAGAAACCTTTGGGGGTTTACCCATTATCTGGTGACATCGAAGAAAGTGCAATCACAAACGTTCTGCAACATTATCTCTCGCCTTTATAACGCTTCGAATTCGCCGGTGTGGTAAATGTCGCTCTTTTCTTCATCTCGAGGATCTCCATCGCAAGTGTGGAGCTTTTTTGGGTCGCACATGGCCCATTGAGGACGCCAATTTGGTTTTCTCCCAACTTCTGAATAACGTCGTTGCAAGATATTCTGGCATCCACCTGGGAGCTCCCCAGATACTCCATTATGGAGTACTAGCACATCACGGCTGATGAACGCTCCAGGATCGCCTGGAGCCACCCGCTGAGCGGGTCACCATCTAGGGTTGGCGATTGGGGTTGATTCCCCGGTGTGTGGTTTTGCCTGCTTCCGTATATGATCTATCAGTATCATCGACGTTAACTTCCTGCGAGTGCTTACTTACCACGGTACAGAACGCTCATCATGAGGTTGTTGGTTCGGTGAGGTATAAGCCGTGGGTGTTTATCTAGATTGGCTATTGTGTTTTGCTCAGGGAAGAAAGGTGTAGGATGAGGATGAAAGCCATATGGCTTATAAATTTTCTATAGACATAATTAATTTGGAAGACATTTTAATTATGAAAATATTTCGGCGTGTTGTGTAGATACGGTGCCACCTATGTTGCCATGGTATCTTACATAGTATGGATTTAACAAATATTGAAGTATATTTTAGGATGGGCAGTTACGGACAAGAGACCCGGACACTATGGGTGAGTGAGGACTTCATTCAATACAACATGCAACAAGGTATAGTTACCATACCGACGGTATCGAATGGGTTAATTATCATACAGGCAAGAACCAAACAATTTCCCCCAGCATCCCAACTAATCCAGCCAGTTAACCTCAGTTCATACATTAAGCAGAATATAATATTAGATCGATCCCGATCGGATCCATCAGCCGCATCTCAAGATCTCACAAAATATCATTTCGATACGAATTAAAATGAGACTCGATCGAAATGATCCCAACGCCTCAGCTGAAGTACCACAGATCTATTTTCCAAATCGACACTCTCTTATAAAAAAAAATATGGTTGCACAGAGCTCTCTAAGTGGTCTGATAATGGCCTCTTCAATCGCTGATAAATCGATTTCAATCCAAGCTCTAACTTGAAAAAGGAAAGTTTCGCACTATCAGAAACGTTGGATCTTAGGAATGATCAATCTCGGTCCACCAGAAATACTCAAAGCCACAAACGGCGCCTTTGAGAGGGTGGCACAAGCCTTGGCCGAAGGATGAAGGGTAAAATCTTGCGATTCGCGTGGGCATCTCTCTTCTGCACATGGCTTTTGAGCGTGGTCACGGAAGTGATTTCCACACATGCACGCAACCACTCAGAGGACCTGAAAAATACAACAAAGCACTTATTTTAGATACTAAAGTGGAAACAACGAGATGATTTCGACAAGATGGCGTTCAAGGCGTTGAACGCCCAGATCCGTGCCCCTCGCGAACTTTTTTTTGCAAAACTCCGTGTCGTTCAAGGAAATTGTTATCAAAATTGCGTTGAGTCTGTGAGGTCCAGACCATCTGGTCTTTTGTTTCAACCCACGGGGCGCACTCCGGTCAGAATTCCCTTCGGGACGGCATGTACGGGCCACGCCTGGCCGGCCTTCGGGGCGCCGTGAGCAGACGTTTAGCAGACGTTCCTCTGTCAAAAACGCCACGCAGGGCTTTACAGGCCTAAGGAGCCTTTTGAAACCTTGACCTGCTATCAAACATCAAAAAACCCGATTTGCAGCTTCGGAAAGAAAGAAAAGTCTCCATCCGAGGAAGCCGTTTAGGCTGCTATTTTCCCCTTCCAGAATACGTAGCGTGTTCGTTAGCGGAGGCGATGTCGCTGTCAAGAAGATGGTGAAATGCCTCGGCCGTGATTCGTTCAGGGTTATACTTCCCATATACTAAAGAGCAGTGTGACGAAACCTCAATAAGCATACTCCCTAATAACTTAAAGCACAAACGATATCCACAAAACCTGATACCACAAATGATATCACAGAAACTAAATCAAAATACGTAAACCAATTAATCACCTGCTTCCAAAAGGAAACAAATTCTCCTAAGCCATTCCCCGCGATATCGGCATCCTATATAATAGCATTCAATATATCGCAATCATTCGCGCTTCCTCGTATCCCTACAATCGATTTAGCCAATGCAAGGGGCAGAGGAAAACAAACTCCCAACGGGAAAAAAAGGGTCAAAGCTCCCACCATTAATCAGGGTTTTAGATAAGTTTCCCTTTCGTTAATCCGTCATTTTAAACCGTTTTTTCTTTGCTCTAGCGATGCTTCAGATATATCCCGCTGCGTCGTTCCCATGGATACCCTTGGTTACAAGTATATTGATAGTTTGAAAGGAATGGGGCGCGTGGGGCCAAAAAAGGTGGAGAAAACGGATTGAAATCCAAATCCTTGATCCGGAGTCTGTTTGATATTTCGGAAACACTGATCATGTGCGAAGCAACAGCAAATTGGCTACGTTACATTTGAAAGCACAGGTAATGCGGGTGAGCTTGCATGTCCGGTGTTTATATGTGTAAGGGAATATTGCGGAGACGGGTGGGGCCTATGATATAATCGGCGTGTATTTTTTCTATCACTTATCTCGGATATATAAGTTATTTGCTATTATACATGATGTCGACGGGCTTCCCCTAAGCTAGAAAGATAAACCTGATACGAAGTACAATAACCGTCTTCGGGAAGGCCATGTATAGTGATCCACTTGTATGGCTGCGCAGTCGGGTATATCTTCCTCCTCCTTCTTTTTTTTTTTTTTTTTTTTCTAAATAATAAATGAACGGGAACGGATATTGCAAAGAAGTAAAGATTTTTCCTCTAATAATTATAACTCCACTTGCAACATCATAAAAGGTAGTGTAAACTTGGATAAAGGGACGGGGTATAGGTTTGTTATCTCAAAAACACAATTCAATCAAAAACCCACAATGACTAGGGAAAGACGGACAAACGGGAAAGATATTAATAATACAAATGATATGAAATGAAAAAGAAAAGGCATTGCAAGGGAAAACAGGTATTTGGGAGGAAGGAAGGGTCGGTAGTGAAAACAAGGAATATCGCTAAAGTAAACCACATATTCATGACGGACATGAAACGAGCGTAAGAAAGAAAATGAATTTAAACGCAATAAAAATTTGGAACGACTTTTCAGGCAGCAGCAATGGAAGGCGGGAAACTTAATTGCTGAATCTTGAATGAACGAATCTGAGTCTGTATGTCGAGCAGGAGTTCACCACGGTCATCGGAAGGTTTGGTCGTGGTTGTATACGCGGCCTCCGCTTTCTTCATGGCCTCAACGTAATCCGCTTCAGCCATAGATTTCTCTTTTGCAAGGGAGGGTTCGAACGTAGGTTCGAATGTTGGCTCAAAGCTAGATTCATGAAGAGGCATCGACCTGATACTTCCAGACGATGATGCCGAACGTGTGGTTGTCAAACTCGGTGTGATATCCGTGACCGGCGTTGATACGTCTCCGTGGAAGCATGGAGTGCGCGGGGTGCCGATGAAGGATGGGGATCGCGGTGGTTCCCCGGATACGTTGATGAAGTGGTGGACTAGGTTCTCAAGCTTGAATAGAGCATTGATGTTGGTTTGGATGACCTCCTTGTGGCGGGTTTCGAGCTCTTGGAGTTCGGTTTCGTAGCCGAGGGAGATCGCTTGCTTGAGCTTCTTTCCAGCCGATTCTTCACCTTCGATACCGGCGCTGGCGATAGTGGCGAGCAGGGTTTGCTTTTCATCATTGAGGGTCTTGATTTGGGATTGATAATCTTTGGCGGCTTCGTTAGCAGCCTCCTTTTGTTCCCATAGACGCTTTTCGAGAGAAACATTGCGTTCGAGGATATCCTTGAATTTCCCCTTCTCAGACTCGAGTTGAAGTTCGAGGTCTGCGATGATGCCCGCTTGACGTTCAATCTCATCCTTCTTGCTGTCGAGATCCATGGTCAGGTCGGAGATCTTCTTCTCATCCTCCGCGACCTGGGCGTTGATTCTCGTCTGAAGCTTCTGAAGAGCTTGGAGCTCGGCCTTTAAGATGGCTGTCTGCCTCTCATATTGCTCCGTGGAAGCCTTCTGCTGGGATTCGGAATGAGCGGTGACCTTTGCAACTTCCGACGCAATCCGCTTCTCAGTCTCATCCTCGTCTGCGATCGAGGCTCCAGATTCACTGATGGTGTAGCTTCGGCGGGATCGAGTACTAGAGCTGCCAATGCTATCCCTAACCCTTCGTTGCAAGAGTTCCTCGCAATTGTTAGACATCCTCTTCAGGTCGGTCTCGAGAGCTTCCTTCTCCGCATTAGCAAGCTTCTTATCCCTCGCCTGCGCAGCAACCAATACAAGTTTCTCCTGAGCAAAAGCTTCTTTCTCCTTGCCGTGCGCCGCCACGATCTCTGCCTTCTCGCCTTCGAACCGCTTAATGTCTTCCTGTCTAGAAGACTTCACGGTCTCCAGCAAAGTTTCATACTCCGACATCTTAGATCTTTCAGCTGCAATCCTCTTCTCCATAGCCTGAATATCCTTCTCGTGTAACTCGAAGAGAGACTCCTTCTGCATACGGAAGAGTTCTACCTGTTCCGCATTCTTCTGTTTGAGTTCCTTCAGCTCGGACTCATATCTATCGGAGGCAGCCTTGCGTCGAATGTTCTCCTCACGAACTAAACGCTCATACCGAGACCGTTCGTGCTTCAAACACTCTTTCCTCTTTTCATCGGAGGCAGCAAGGAGTTGCGCTCGGATACGCTGTTCATGCTTCTGGAACTCCTCACGCTTCGTAGACTCCTCTTGAACAGCATTTTCCAGCTTCTCCTTCTCCGTCTGGCGAGAAAATTCGGAGGCATCGAGTGCTACCTGCAGTTCCAGAGAACGCTCTCTCTCGGATGTTAGCTCTTCAATATGCTGCGACAGCGAGCTTTCGAGATCTGCGATTTTCTGGGCAACGATGTCCTTATCGACATCGTTGGTTAAATCGAGAGGCCGCGTAATGATCGATTTCTTGAGCTCCGCGATCTCCTTCTCATGTTCCTCCCGCAGGTTCTCCAACTTCGCCTCGTAGTTCTTTCGAAACTCGGCTTCGGTTGCAACAATGCTTTCCCTCAACGCGGAAAGGTCCTTCTCAAACAACTCTTCTCTCTCCCTCATCCCGATCTCATGAGATGCGATCAGGTCCGACTCTCTTTGCCTCAGAATTTCAATTTCCGATTGTAATCTCGTCTTCTCTTCTCGGCTCTGCTGCTCCTTAGCTTTGATTTTCCCTTCCAGTTCATTCCGAAGATTTGTGATTTGCAAAAGATTCCTCTGATGCATCTCTGAGATCTCCTTCTGGTACGCTGTGACCATCTTCTGAATATCCGTTTTAGTAGCGGCGTGGAATTCTTCGATCTGTGTAGCGTGCGTCTGTTCGAGTTGGCTGATGTGAGAGTTTCTTTGGAAAAGAAGCTTTTCTCGGAGTTCTAGTTTCTTCTGAAGTTGTTCGTTCATGACCCGCATGACGTGCGCGACTCGGTGACCCTGATTAATGATGTTAATATACACCGTAAAATAAATGACAGTAGAAGGGTTGGGGTGTATAAACGTACCTCAGTAGCCAGCTCTTCGGGTGGAATATCCTTTAGTTTCGTCTTCGACAGCCTATCACCCATGATCAAAGAGGAACGTCTCGAACCCGACGGCGTTGGCGGTGTATGCTGGCTCATTTGTATGATTTTTTCCTGCAAAACCTCACACATCTGATAAAATCTTTAGCAAAAGCCATTCTTCTAATAAGATATTTGCATATACACGCAATGTATTTCGTACCTTTCGAAGTCTCACGACCTCAGCATCCGTCGACTCGCCCCTCGAACCGCTGCTCTTCTCAAAAGGCATATTTCTCGGCGACATTTCGATATCAAGAGATTCTCTGTTCAAAAGCGGTAGGTCGGTTTCGATGTGCTTCGGTCTCTCTTTCTCTTTCTCTCTGTCCCTTTCCTTTCCTTTTCCTTTCCTGTCCGTTGTCGGTGTGGTGGGTGAAGTGCGTGACGAAGCTCGAGAACTGGATCTTCGAGGAGGAGGAGGAATAATCGGAGGCATACTTTTCCTAACCTCTTCAATGGAATAGAAATCTTCTGGGTTACCGGGGAACAAGATCTCTTGAGAGGGTTTCTCATCAAACCCGGTGGTAATACAAGAAGTGGTGGTGGCGGCCGTTATTGTGGAGGACGAAGCGGCGCCGTTCTCATACACTACTAGTCCCGGGGTGGCCTCCTCAGGAATCGAATTTGCAAATTCATCAAATGAAGGGATCGGTCTCCGCAGGGTTTTACTGCGAGTGGCTGATTTTAGCCTGCTCTGACGCTGGGAGTTGGAGGAGGACGAGGAAGAGTAGTAATTCTTGAGAGCCTTCTCACTGGTCTCCTTGATAACGGCGTTCACGAATCCATCATCATCAACATCGTCCTGGTCGGACTCGGGATCAACCCACGGCGAAAGGGATGCCGAGCCAGGTGTAGTAGGGGTTGGGGGTTCTGCTGACGGGGATCGAGAGGTCTCGAGAGATCGGGACAGTCGAGGGCTCCAGGGCCAGGAAGGCATTTTGGACGGTGATAGGTCAGCGAGAGTGGGTGAGCTGACAATTTGATATTGGCGGCTTGATATAACGCTAGGATGTATCAAATATCAGATTTCTTCGGCAAGCCCATACATAAATATATTTTTTTATTCCCTTTCGAAATCCGGCAAGGCGAGCGACTGATAGGACGGCTTTTTGAAGAGAGGAAAAACGAATGTCGGGGTGCCCAAAAGTGTATGGAGTATCAAAGAGGGGTGGGTGGTGGCATATCGAGAGTTTTAATACCCTCTCAACGGCTCAAGCTGGTTAAGCCGATGGTGAAGTACTTCGGGACCCCATTGGAGCAATTGCAAGGCAAAGACAAGGCAGTCATTGCAAGGTCGAGTTTGATCCTTGAAGTAGTCCGTGGGACCACCAGGACCAAGAGTCTGGCCCCATAGAACAAGGCCCCAGTGCTGCTGCCACCCCCCTTCCGCCGCTGCTGGTTCTGCAGCGCGTCTTCAGCGCAAACCCCCCCAGTTTCAGTCGCACGGGAACAGCAGAGAAACCCGGTCGAAGACGATTTGATGGGTGTGGGAGTGTGGGATTCGATTGTTCAGATGTTTTCCCATCCGATGCAGCGAGGCCATGCACCAGGGTGGGAAGGCCGGGGCCCCTGCAGGCCAAGCTTCAGGAGAGGAAAAGCAACGATCCCATTTCCCACCTGTCAACCGGCCAATGATCCATCCTCCCGACGTCCTGCTGCATGGATTTGGGAAAACCGCGGCCGTTTCCCCACCTCGCACGCACCCACACTTTTTTTCCTTTGTTCGAACGCTTCGTTTTGCAGACGATACGTGCGGTGTGATATTAAAGTGGCGTATCGTTACGTTCCGTTGAGAGGAGTGCCCCTCGAGAAGGGCCATCGAGTCGAATGGCACGAGGCGTCTGCGATCAGATCGCGAGTTTTTCAGCACCAAAGATAGGCATATATGCGTCGAATCTCGGCCTCAGTTGGATTCGAGGCTAACGTTCAATATCAGGTCTGCATCTCGAAAAAACGCCCGAGAGATTCGTCAATTTCCCCACTGTCAGCTCGCTCGCTTGTGACCTTTTCTCCCCAATTCATGACAGCAGCTAATATGCAAGGCGACAGCAGTCTAGAAGAGTGAGGTGTGCTGAGAATCTTGCATCTTGCATGAATGACTGTATCCCATCGTTGGATACGTTCATTCCTTTTTTTAAAATTATCCCGACGTTGATCCAACTAACAGGCTCCGAAGCCGTATGATATCCCAGAACACAATCATCATCCACTAGTTATCATCACTAACTTTCCAGGCTATAAAGATTTTTTTTTTTTTTTTTTCATCATCATTGCGCATTTTACTCCCCGAACTAGGCGACGACATGGAGAACAATATCCCTCCAGACATCCCACCCATGCAACATCGGTAACACTCGATTTTTGTATCCGAAGGTAACTTTTTTTAAAGATATATCCCCTGGTTCCCTCCATGGGTTTCTAGGGTCCAAAGTTCCGATAGACGTAATGCACACCGTGTGTCGGAGATCTGCCCCGAGGACCGCTGACTGATGGGGCCAGGCAGGTGGACTGATGCGTGAGAGCTGCATGGCCAAGGGGGGCAGAACCGGCTGCAAGGAACCGCCTACCACAGGTTTGCTTTTCTCGATAGCGACGGTACACAGTGCTACCGATCCGCCGTCTCGATAGAATCCCCTCTTCTCCTAGCTCCTGATGTGATGTTTCCGTCGACTGTGCAAGCTCAGTAGCTCGAAAGTATAGTACTCTCTGATGGAGACTTGTTGTCAAGTGCAAGGGGAAGCGGGACAGCTCCGCATTGGATCTAGTCCCAGAGACTGAGCGCTGTCTACATCGATAGCAACCGTATACATGTATTCATCGACGCAGATACGCAGGGATGATATCTCAGCCGTCGAGTTAAGTCCAACATCATCCAGCCGCCCTGACAAGATGCAAATTTTTCTGCATGCATATGGCGAAAAATCGGCGAATCGAGTTTCCAGCTGCAGACTGATCCTTTCATATGATCATTCGTTCAGATCTCGATTGCATCTTTCCTTGGTATGCATACGTACATGTACTTAGATTATCCAATCGACAGGCGACCTATTATATTTCCATAACCCTATAAAAACTTGTAAAGAAAAAGAATCGAATGTACCCGGCGCGGATTTGTTCGGTACAGCAAATCCCATTCAAGAACTGGTGCCTGAGCTCAATCAGCTAACAGCTTCCCCCACGGATTCCGGTGATGATTTTCAGGGTGTACGATAATATCAGGTTAACAATCTACAAATCTTACACTCCTCATATAACTAGCAGTATCTCCTCAACTAGACTCTAGGCTGTCATAAAAGAAGAGTTTATACCAAAGCCACAGAGGTCTAGCCATGACCAGCCAAATATCGATACCCACTCATGCAGGTTGAGATCGATGCATCGAGGATCATAAAGTTTATCAGCATCCCCTCGACCGATTGCGATTGCGATCCCCCTGTAGTCAACCACTTCGTCAAAAAACCGAAACGTCCTTATGCACCCCTCTCGGTTCCTTCCGTCAACCATTCGTAACGACTGTCCTTGACTCAGATACTCAATCAACATTTTGTAATTTCGGATATGCCCCAAACTGTTTCGGTGCTCAGATAACAAAACCGTCTTCCTTTTAAAAATTTCTACATGAGACAAGAAGAAAAAAAAGCCAACAGGAACGCCTTTTTTTGCCACTCGCACACGCGGACACCCGCGAACGGCAAATCCGGACGGGCTTGTAGTTCTATTACTTGTCATACCAACAATCTTGTGAGAAGACGGGAGGGCACTTGCTCGTGTTGGTTTCAGTTGGATTCCGTGTCACCAAATAGCAGACTACCAAATAGCCATATCGTATCCTAAAGACGATTAGTCCCGAAGGTCCCTGAAATTATAGTCGAGAAGCTTAGCTAGTTGAACTTTTAGCAGCATTCTCGAAGAAGAAGCGGAAGAACCCCATATTCGTAACGAAGATCCAATTATAGACATGCCTAAGCTACCACCCGTAATACCACCAAGATGGCGGAGTCCAATATAATAGAACGATCGAATAAGACCCTTCCACGGGAGTCCAAACCCGATCTCCCAGATCCTCCCGCCACCCAAGTACCTCAGTAGGTGTAGTAGTAATGTATGATCAATTCGCCGGCGCAACCCTCGCATGTCTAAAATACTTCATCCCAACCCACGCAATAATCACCCAAACCCACGCAACCACCCACGTCAAAATCACCAGAGCCGGGTAGTACCCCGGAATCGGTAAATCATCATCAGGGTCGTGTTCTTCTTCGTTCCCCGTCGTCGTCGTCGTCGATAACCCCGTAGACGACCCAAACCAAGCCCAATCCCATATCCCCAAAACACTCCCCATCCCAACCACAAAAACCACCCAAGTAGTAACCAAAACAACCCACCCCCACCACACCGTATCCCCATAATCAACATGTCGCGAGGAGCTCGTCCGCCGTCGGAAGGAACGCGATATCCTCGAAGACCCGCGGGATGCGACGGAGGTATCCCTCATCATCAGGGGAGGAGGTGAGAGGTGATCGTCGTCCTCCGAGTTATTTAGGCTGGATGACGCGCCGCCGCCGCCGTCTCCGCCGGAAAGTACGATTCGGCCGCCGGTTGCATCTGTCGGGTTTGTAACAGATGAAGAAGACGCGGTAGCAGAGGAACTGCTATTGTTATTCTTGGACCCGTGCAGAGAAGATGAGGATGCGAAGGTGAGCAGTGATTTGCGAAGGGACCGGGCTCGCTGCCTGGTCTTCCGGGGAAGTTGCTTGCTGCTGATTGTCGACCCGCTCATCGTCGCGTCATTGACGGAGCTGTGATTCGTCTTTATCTCTTTCGCGCGTGTGTGTGTGCACTCGTGTGTCGTAATGCAGAGTGGCTACATCGTCCATGGAAATTTGAGATATGTAGAGGGAAAGGGGATGGATGCTGCCTATAGAACTCGGTATCGGTGTATAGTGTGCCTAGCCCAAATACCCAACCCCTACTTCGTCCCCGATCCTCGTCCCTCAGCTAGTCGGAGAGAGAGGGAGAGGTGCCGTCCACAGGCCCTTCAACTTCCCTCGTGGCAGAAGCTCCCGCTGGTTGGTTGGATGTTTGTAGTTCGGAAATGTGGTCGGGTCGAGCAGCTCGCTAAGCTTTGAGTGATGGACAACCTTTCATTTCGCCAAAATCCCACGACAGGTCTCGCTGCCTCGTGGCCGAAATACCAAAGAGCGATGTTCCCAAATCCCGAATGACAGGTTCCCAATAGCATCAACAAAGGTTGGTGGATCGAAAATGTCACACCGATCAATTGGCGCTAATATCATTATCCGCTGCTGCCTACTATAGGCACATGTTCAGTCAAGCTTCGCATCGACAATCGTATCTCGATCTCAATATCAATCTCTGCGATATACGATCGACTACTACCACACATAATACAGCTCACTAAGGCAGTCCAGACCTTTCACACTCTTAAAAGAACCGTAGAACAAGAGAATTTCCGTAATTTAATGCTTATTTACCGATCTACAGGTAACAATGGCCGCCTGCTATCTATCCCATACCGACGTCATAAGAGCGCTAGATTCAGGTCGTAGCAGGAAATGAAGCCGCTAAGGTGACATTTGTGGGAGAAGAGTAAAAAAAAAAAGTCAATCCTATCCAGGATAACCCTCCCAGAAGAAGAAGAAAGTTGAGGATGATGGGTAAGAAAAAAACCTGCAGTAATAAGTTGGAATGGAAGTGTGGATACGACCGTTATGCGAGTCGGCTTTGAAGCTTGCTTTTCAAGCATCAGATAACGTGAATAAGAACAAACCTCTCGAAAAACAGTAATCCACCTAATGGTCCTGGTTTCGATAATAATCAACGTATCCGTCGATGACAGAAGGATAAGATCCTAAAATCCAGCATCCAATATTATTAGCCTCTCCCGAACCGTCCAGAAAGAATCCCAAAGAAAGAGAACATACCTTCTTCATTATACCAAGTCAGAGTTGGATCAGCCTTCGCAGAAATAAAGAACTCGAGAAGCATGTTCCAGGTATCCTTCGGAATGCTCCTCTTCCACTTAGTCTCCAGGAACTCGATCCACCTGTCCAGGTGACCGTTATCCCCGAACCTGCTTCGCAAAAGAAGCTTCCACCACTCTATAGCGGTCTCGAGCGGCAAGGCCTTCGCGCCTGGTGCTCTCGCCCACGCAAAAGCCCACTTGTAGACGTCCTTGAAATACTCCTCATCAGTGTCCAGGGACTGTCGTAGCTCCTGGAGCTTGGCTTGCATCTTCGGTATGGAGTCAGCTCTAGTTTTTGGATAGTGTTAGCCACATCTGTATCCCCCCAAATGCTGATATGTATCCCAGGGGCGCGGCTTTATACCCCAACTGCATCCATCCGTCAGTAAATCCACTTTTGGTGAATTCTCCCATGGATTCAGATCCAAGAGCTTTACTGAGTGGAACGAGAGTAACGTCGTCGAGTTGTAGTCCCAGGGCTTCGAAATAAGCCATCGTCCCTTCTATTGTGAGGGAATGTGGAGGGTCCGCAGGCTCTGTAGGAGCATGTTTAGTTCACGAGTTCCCTACTACATCCTCTCTCTCACCCACAAAACAGTGCTATGGGGGGAAACATACGCCTGTACCGATCAAAGATAGCATTGATAGCATCCTGGTTTGTAGGGCCCGGTCCAGAGGACGATGTGTTTGGATTTTGATAGTATCTGCTCAATGCCAAAAGTGAGTTATAATCATAGTGGTTGAGCTGCCTGTAATAGCTATAAGGTTGGGCGATTGGGCGGCGGGAGGCAGCTCGACCGCTCGAAGAGAGACGATCAAGGCGGGGGTCATGGCTAGGAATAGAGGAAGGTTTAAAGGGCGCCATTGTGAATTGACGATGACGGTACGGTGAACTAAAACCCTTGATGATGTGGAACTTGATTGCGATGAAGAAGAAGAGGAAGGGTGAGGTGTATGCGGGTGGAAACGTACGAGTCGATGGCAAGTTCCAAGTTCCAGTTATTGGCCTGAAGGATCTATATTATGACGAAAAACGAAACGGAAGGGTTCCCCAGTGAGCAAGAGCGCTTGATTTGTTTGGACCTATTTTGTAGAAGAGGGCGGAAGGGAGGCGGCAGGCGGCGGGGGAACCATTCCCGTGCGGCAACATATAGCTGAGCGCACTCTGCTCCCCCGCGCTCGGCGCCCCGGTGGGGGGTATGGAGAAGGAGTGGCGGTGTGACTGGTGATAGATAACATTGCTTTATGGAAGAAAGAGCGTGCTCAATTACCTTCTTTGCTGTCCTTTCCGGGGTCTGTGTGAATTGCATAAACTGCGTGAGCGCAGCGCGCTGAGAAGATGAGGTACTCTATAACGTCCCCCGAACACCAACAGTCAGCGTCTGGTCTTCCGACGATATCGTTTTTTATTGTAAACGGGTATCGACAAGCTGAGGTTTCGGTCCGTACCATGCCCAATACTCTTTGCCTGAGGTAACGACCACGTTTCCGAGCGAATATACAGCAGAATCCGCGGGAGACTGTGAAAGGATTCGAAAGTCTAGGTCTGAGGGGTCGGAACGGAAAGGCGGGTTAGCATTCGTGTGAAAGGTATGAGGCTCTAGATAACGGCTATGGTCATGGATATGAGCAAGGACGACTCGGGATCCTTAGAAAAAACATACAGCTGTACAACTTAAAAGCTTAGCTCCCCGACCTTGGTAGCGGTACCGATAAGGAATGGTGGTGTGTGTATACTCGTATGGATTTCCGGTATCCCCCAGCAGCTGGAAACGACGACGGAATCTAAACCGGAGAGTGAGAGGAGAGCTGGGTAGATGCGAGAAACCAAGTGCTTATTTTTGACTATAATGCTAATTTATATTTTATATAAAATTTTGGGGAATTTTTGGAGTATTTAAAGAGAATGACTGCGGTTGACCATGAGGGACTCGACTGCAGGACAGTCATGCGATTTTGGTCGCGCAAGCGGGCTAACGTCAAGTGGGGGGAGTAACTCGAGCTCTGACAAGACAAGAGTGCTTGAGTGGACAAGGAGGGGCAGCCCAAGCGGGTCGGACCCCTCAGACACCTGTCATGGCACGCACACACTCATTTTATCGTTACAACGATGATGCCTCATGCATGCGGTGTGAAGTTCTATACGAGACATCGAGAATACACACCAACGGGCATGCATAGCCTTAACACCGGGTTCGAAGTTAAACGCCCAAAGTAACCCTTAGCAACAGCCAGGTATCTATCGTTGATCGAACCCTCAGTATCCAAGTATGCTGCATGGAGGATGAACGTTTTGATCGGCGCTGATGGACAGCACATGTTTTACTTTGTGTTGAAATGTCGGTTTTGAACGTCAACCTCAACACCCAACTCTCAAGATACGATATATCCTCCATATATCACACGTATACGGCAATGCGTCCATAATATACCCGTCGCCATGTATACGGCCCGAATGCTGAGGCCGTCTCGAGGCCTAATATCGGCCCGGTCAACCTCAATCGGCCCGAATATCCCCGGCATCACCTCAATAACCCGCACACACTCCACACACGCCCACACCCACGACATCGAATCCGCGCGATCCTACTGCCGCGAACTCCTCAGGTAATAGCAAAATCAACCATCCATATACCACCCATACTAACCACCCTGGTCCCGCCAGCTCAGAACCCACGACTACCCCTCCTACATCCTCTCCACCTTCCACCCACCACCCCTCCGAGACGCCCACCTAGCAATCCACACCTTCAACATCGACGTCGCCCGAGTAGCAGACCAAGTCTCAAACCTCACCGTCGGCCGCATGCGCATGCAATTCTGGCGCGATGTGATCGAAAAAACCTACGCAGGACACCCACCGCACGAACCAGTCGCCTTACTACTCTCAAAGGTCCTTCACGAAGATAATATCAAATTCACAAAATCGTTCTGGATAAAACTCATCAGTGCTAGGGAACAGTACCTTTCGAACCAGGCTTATGCGACATTAGATGCATTGGAAACATACTCCGAAGCAACATATTCATCACTCCATTACCTCTCCCTCGAGGCTCTGGACTACAAATCAACAGATCTAGATCATGTAGCTTCACACGTAGGGAAGGCATCCGGCATAGCAGCCGTGCTGAGGGGTACACCTTTACTCGCCGCCCCGGGCCCTAATAGCACTCACGCAGCGGTACTATTACCAGTAGACGTATGTGCTAACCACGGGCTCCGTCAAGAAGACGTCATACGACACGGAGGCAGCGCACCGGGGTTAAAAGACACAGTCTTCGAGATCGCAACCAGAGCGAACGATCATCTTATCACTGCTAGGGAAATGCTAAAGAGAGCCGGCGATGAAGGTAAAGGGGTGGCGTTTACGACGTTCTTACCTGCGGTATGTCCTAACAATATGATACCAAGCATACGGTGCTGGCGAGAAGTTCACCAGCTGATACGTAAATATTCCTATAGGTACCCACATCTTTATACCTAGGCCGTCTAGAAAAGGTTGACTTCGACGTCTTTGACCCTTCGTTACAGCGTAGAGAGTGGAGATTACCCTGGAAAGCCTACATTGCCAATGCAAGACGACAGTTCTAAACGGATTACACACCAATCAGGAAGGACGAAGAAGCTTAACACGGTTCTTTTATAGTAAAATTGTATGTTTACTGATACAATTCGAGCTCAACGGCCAGGAACGAAAAAAAAAAGGGAGCTGAGTACGACGGGTAAGTGCGCATGCATGTACATATATCTGTAAATAGGATTAAGAAAAGCAATTTGCGATACGTTCAATAAAGGTTTTCGAGGGAAGGTCAGGGTATCCGAGATTTAGAAAATTAATAACAAAAAAAAAAGAGAACACTAGAGAAGACACCGCCGCCGTATAACATATGCTACGGTGTCAAAGAATCAAGAAAGAAAAACCCGCAATGACTCCATACCAGAGGGGACAAAGGGAAGCAAGTATAAGGGGAAAAAATGAGAATTTTCGGTGGACAAAGTAAAGTGCGGGTAGCGAGGCATATCGTGAAGTCATGATGCTAGTGTACAGTGTTACAAAAGTGGAGGACAGAGCAAAGCACGAGAAAAGCACAATTGACTGGGAAAAAAAAAAAAAAAAAATGAAAGAGGCGGTCAAATGAACAATACCAAAAACGCCAGCGAGATGTTCCCACATTGCAATCGACCCGGCCGAAGCGACTCCCAAGGAAACGATGAGAGAAAGAGATAGGGGAATTACGAATAGAAGCTGAGAGTTTTTTCGGTGTTATGTATGTACCAGGGCCGGAACTTGGGCCGTTCGGCAGGCCCACCAAGACTTGTAATGTTAGGAGGTGTCGGTGTTCGAGATGAGGATTTCATATCGACAGTCGAGAGGGTTTCTTCATGACAACTAATGATCGGTACCTCTGCGGAGGTCGTGGGGAGAAGGGAAGTTTCAACGAGTCGCGGAGCTTCGGTTCGGAACGCCGGGGTTGGAGTGCGAGGCTAGTTGGAATCAAAGACCGAGTCTGAAGCGAAGGGCGAGTTCGAAGCGTGGGACGAGTTTGAGGGGTAGGACTAGCTTGAGGCGTAGAACTGGCTTGAGGCGTAGGACTGGCTTGGAGCGCGGGTCCGGCTTGAAAGGTACTTTGAGAAGTGTGGCGTGTCTACCGTCGGGACTTCATGTACCTTTCAAGGATCGAATCAAGGCGCTAATCGTAATACATTAGAATGATGGGCAAAGAAATCATAGAGTGGTTCAGGACCATTACTTACCATATTCATGTCTTGAAGCTTGGAGTTTGCGTCCGCAAATAAGGGAGTGATCTGGGGATGCGATTTGACGGTCGAAACTTCGGTTCGATGTCTGACAACAACCAGGAAGTCTCTGATATCCTGGTTATCGTCGTCCAGGTAGGTTCTGAGGGCGGCTTCGGACCATACGAGCTCACCTGGAGACCCTGGTTGAGCGACAGGCGTATCGGGGTATGTAGCCTCAGTTGGGGAAATCTCGTGAGGATTGTTATCCTCGGATCCACTACCATTGTCAGGTATAAGCGAGGGTAGTTCATGCGGGGTGAGATCATCAGGAGTGTCCGAGTAATACCCATCAGCTCTTCCATCCACATTATCAGTTTGCGTTACCACTGGCGTTGGTTCTTCGATGACCGGGCTAGACGTTGATATGGATGTTTGAATAGAGACAGGAGATGCCTCCACGACAGTGGCCTGCTGCGGCTTCGTTGGAGCCAATACAGCTGGTTCCTGCTCCGGCTTGGGAGCCATTTCCGCAGGTGGAGGAATAACAATGGATTGCTGCTTGTCCATGGGAAGGATCTTTGTAGCGAACCTCATTCCGAACGGCTGCTCCTCTTCCTCCTCGTCCACCTCTCGGACGGATTCTATCTTCCGGATCGGTGCCTTGATGAGTTTCGAGGTAGTTTCCGGTCCCTTCTTGGATTGCTGCTGCGAAGGGTTCTGAAGCAACTTCTCGTTCTGCTGTTGCTGTTGCGCACGCGGGTTTTGCTGCTGCTGAAGCTGTGGGGACGATTGCTCAAAGGAGTTCCCGCCCCGGCTGCTGCCAGGTCTTCCTGAACTCGTGTCATCTCGGAGCGATTCGTTGGACTTCTTTTCGCTCGAATGCAAGAATTCCTCGATTTCCTCATCCTTGGAGTTGTTCTTCCGTTTCTTAAACAGGCTTCCCAGTATCGATTTCTTCTCCTTCTTGACCTTCTCGTTCTTTCCAGAAGTGGGTGGTGGCGACAATGCCTCCTCCCTCTTCGCGATTCGATCGAACGAAGTCTTCGGTTTCACTGGTACTACTCCCGGTGTAGAGGTGATATCGTCATCCCGAGCGAGTTTCGGCGTTAACGTGATACGCCTAGGTTCCGAGTCGGGGTCTCCTCCGAATAGGACGGAATCGGTGTTCCTGGGCTTGGGTTTGGGCTCTGAGGCTCCGTCGACTACGGCAGGGTTATTAGCTTGGTTGTTGTTGATGACGTTGTTGCTGCTGCCGGAGGCAGGCGATTCCAATTTACCCTTCGAGTCGAAGATCTCATCGCTATCCCGGCGTTCTGGTTTGGCGAACGGTTTGGATACGGGCTGCTGAGCCGGCTTCTCCTCCTTCTTGTCTTTCGGTTTCTCCTCGAATGCCCTAGGCCTCTCAACCGTATCCGGCGCATCGATCGGTGTTATCTCGTCGTCTTCGACGATGGTCGAACCACCAAGTGACTGGGCGTCGGCTTGCGAGGTTTCCTCATCAACGGCGGCACCTTCATCGTCGTCACCGTAGTATTCGCCTTCACCTTCCTCTTCATCCGAGCTGTAGTCGTAGTCCGAAGCTTCAACGTAGGTGGGAGGCGCGAACTGAACCGTCTTCGCCGCCCGTCTGCGAATCGCCTTCTTGAACATATTCTTGGATTTCTCCGGATTGTCGCCGAGCATGGGCGTCGATAACTACAGTCTCGAATGTTAGCGCCCAAGTAAAACACACGGACCGTCGAAAGGGGGTTATTCGTACATCAACATTCCGGTGCTTGTTCAACCGGGCTAGTCTTTCGGATGGGGTTTCGATATGTTCGGCAGGGAGATAACCTATTTCGGTCGGGTATCAGTAAATGACTTCCCTGAAAATATGCCAGTACCCGGAGTCTTTCGCGTACCAATTGAGGAGTCCTTGACAACACGGACCAGCCACCAGTATGAATTCGAATCATCAAGGAGAACCATGGTATCGCCCTTCGTGGCATTCGCCTGCCCCTCCACGGTGGCGATAAAGGTATGTAGTGCGTAGACAAACTCGAAATCTATATCTTCGTCGGAGATCGATGGGCTGGAGGACATCCTGTCCAACATCTCCTCGTCCATTTCTTCCTCATCGTTCGTATCGTCGTCATGACCGTTTGCGTAGTGAGGGTCGTGATTGTAAGGGCTTATCGAGTCCGGGATGTAGGGCTCCCCGTTCGATTCCCCCCCGTTTGTTCTGCTGCTGACCGTCATCAAGTCGTGCTGTTCATGAACTTGCTCCTGAGCAACGTTCATAAGCGCGTTCGCCTGCGAGGGTGCAACGGAGCCTGCCTTGGTCGCGACCCCGTTTGACGAATGATCCTTGGCGGACGGATGGTCTTGGTCGTGCTGGAGATCGATCGTATCTGTGTAAAAGGCAATGGGAGAAGAAGAAGAGAGAGAGAGGAGCGATGTTAGTCGGGATCCGAACGGACGAGGGTGGTTAAACAAGTAGCGGCGAGGTGCAGCGCCGAGTCTCTCAGGCCTTCAACAACAAGAAATTCCAAATGGACCCAAGTTTAGAAACACAACGACGGAGACGAAACGAGAGATGAGAAGAGCAAAAAAAAAAAAAAAAAAAAAAAAAAAAAAAAAAAAAGACAGCCGGTGAAGAAACAACAAGAATAAAACGATTGTGGTCTATCGAAGGGCCGAGGAATGTAGAAAGGACGGATGATGGAAGAGATCGAGAGAAGCTGAACCACGTTTGCGGAAATAAGGGTCTGTCGTTTCAGGACAACTTTCTGGACAAGCAGAAAAAAAGGGGACAGGCAATTTCGAGACAAGGACAGCCACACCACCCACACATTCTCTCACAGAACAAGCATCATCCAGCCGAAGAGCGCCCTAAAAGGGTGCAGGCGGAGTGAGGGAGAGGGCGAAGAGAGAAGAAGGAAGAAGAAGAGGGCTTTGTGCGACGGATGGAGGGGTTTCGAGATATCAGCTTGATTGTGACCTACCAGCTCTAATGATCTGAGGCCGCGGCATGCCTCCTGACTAATGGTATTTCGGCGGAGAGTTGGGGAATTGGGGAAAGATCGAAAATGCTGTTTCGGCAATGCAGGTACCTGGCTGGGACGGGCGTGTGAATGGATGGCCGAGCGAGCTGTGGTGCGTATCAGCGATAGTCGAGGAATGCCGGTGTCTGTTTGGCCGATAGTGAGAGGGAGATGGCAGAGAGATGGCAGGGAGATGGCAGTCCAGAGGTGTCGAGGGTTAGAGTCGACGATTGATGGCGAGCAGCGGTCCTGGCATTGTTGAGGAGGTTTGTCGGGTGCCACTGAACGGAATCGGAGCTAAGGGCCTGTATTGGGATTCGATAGGTAGATGCGAGAGAACACCAACGGTCGACCGACTGACCCTTGGGCGGCTAGCAATGTAAGAAGTACTAACTACTTAAGTAGCGACGGTTTTAAAAAGGGGATGACGTTGGGCTGAGAGGGATCGCGCAAGAAACGACGATGCTGATTGACGGTCGGAAGAAGCAAAAGCGGCGATGCCCAGATATACTTAGACGCGAGGGTATCCTTCTCGGTATGTTATATAGCAGGCGGGTGATATTAATAAGATGACAAGATCGCAATGCGACGGTCCTGATATTAAAACATCAAAATGCCTCTTCGATCTACCAATTCCCAGAACACGTTAACCCGACCGAACAGAACAGAAGGAGAGTCCGAGGAAGAAGAAGGACGAGGCAGCGTAAAGGAGAAACCACCTTCTGTCGCTGTTGATTGCTCCCTGAACCCTGGTGTAATAAGCTGAAACAGGTCGACGACCCACGGCTTCAGCCAATCGACGCTCGCCGGTCGGGTGGCGCAAATGCCAAAATACCCGCAAAGAAACCAAGGCCTTCCGGAAGCCAGCACAGAATCAATTCGAACTTGTTCGGAATCCGCAGTCGAGCGGTGGAGATGTCTTTTCGATGCGTAACTGGGCGGGGAAGTTGCGCGAAAGGGGGCAAATCGGCCTTAAAACCCTCAGCTGCTCCGTGCTATCGCTGCGAATAACCTGATAAGTACTCTACTGTCTTCTGTACCCGAGACTAGCTTCTTCGATCACTTGAGTCCTTTCCAAGGGCCGAGTCGAGTCGAGTCTGAGGGGAAGCCTCAGATGCACATGCGCCAGGATTCTCCACGATCACGATATCGACCTATAACACCCCAATCACCGCCGTCCGAGCGATTTACTCGATCGTGAACATACTATATATATATATATATATTTGGGTGGGGGAGGACCGGGTTCAATCCTGAAATCAAGACTCCACCGGAGCGAATCAGACCTGCAGTAGACGTCTCCTATTTTGGTAGCATGGGCATGGCCGTCCGCATTCTCTGCATGATGCCTGCCGGCGCACGCGAATGGACCCCGGTTGGATTCGATATAAGAAAGATGTGGCTCAGCTGTTTGTCGTCCGGCAACCAGCGATGTGAACAGCCACTCAATTCATTCCAACCGTGATGCTTCGAGTACTTCTCAAATTCTATCCCGGACTAGCTAACCGAAGCTCTCCACAGAAACGTCACGTTTACGCGCTATCGATGCTTCCGTGCGCCTGAGGGCCTCTTTGGCGCCCTGTGGCTCGGTTTGGAAACAGCTTTGACGCCACCGGTGCAATTCCATCGAAGATACAATCCATATTAATACTCTATACGAAATGCACCTGCTGTTTGGATGTATAGCTTAGGGTTATATAGATACTAAAATCTACACGGAAACAAGGTACCCCGTCGACACCGATTCCCAAATCTTGGAAAAACTCCTCACCTACCAGAACAAGCCCAGCTCCCTCGCATGCAAGCCTACCTCGCCGACATCCCAGGGCTCGAAGAAAATACAAGGTCCAAAGCTTGGGAGCGAACAAAACCCCCCGACCCATGATCGATGCCATGATCGTGATCTAGGACCCTAGATAACCTTAAACCCCAGCGACTACGATCCCACTACATCTCCAAAAGGCAACTGTTTAAGATACAGCGGGGACTGTCCGGTGGCGAGATAGTCAGACCGTCAACGATATCGGTCCAGCATGCTATCTCAAAATAGCAAGACACTGCATTGCAGTTGTTGTGCAACAGACAAACCTAGCATTGGATTCGAGGCTACGTCTACGAGAGGTTTGGACATTCGCGAAGTTAAGTACCAGGTACTTACATAAGCACTTCAATATTCGATGCATGGGGCTCCACCGTCTCGAAACAATACGAGTATGCATAACACAATACTGCTAAGTTCCTAAAAAAAGACGCATCAATCTAGAGGTACCCTGAACTCTATTATATTATATGTCACCCTATTCAACTGGATCCTAGCCTCGTACCTAGACCTGGATCCGATATAAGATATTATAAATACCGTATAGAGACGCCCGCTTACAAGAGGGGTAAATGGTAAATACATGTTCTAAGCAGCTCGTACCAATGCAATAGAAGGTTATGCATTTGGTGTAACCATATATCATACCTGCCAGCTTCATATATCCCCAACTTCTCGGAGTAGCAAATACCTAAGTGGTACTTAAGTACCCAGCACTAGAAAAGAGATAAAACAAGGTACCTGATACAAAACAGTATGGCATCTTCAAGGCCCACGCTTCCAGGGGACTTTAACCCCGATTCCTCTATCGGTAAGTACATCTTATCGACCCGCATTCCTAATGCAATATCGACGATTATTAAATCCGACTTCCGCACTCATACAGGGTCCAAGCATATCCTCATCGAAACCACCAGTATAAGCCCACCATACTTCTACTGCTACTCACCAATCCCCCTCTCATCACCAACAATCCAATCCCTCCGCGTCAGCGCCGAATTCTTCTCCACTTCCTACAAAACAAGAATAATCGGAACCCTCAGAATCCTCTCAGTTCCCAAAACCTTCAAGGCCCCGTGGTACCGATTCAACGACGCATACAACTACAATAATGAGTTAACCCCCCTATTCGACATCGATGAGGATCAGATGTTGACCCAGCTGGCATCTGATAATATCTTAACCGTCCCCAGCCCCAAACCCACAATCATGGCCGTTATCAAGGGAAACGTGGCGGCGGACGTGACTTGTCTTTACATGTTACCGTTGTCAGCGAGCGGTTCGCCAAGGGGGGTTATAAGCTGCGAAGGACTGAAGGATATTGATTACGAGCTTCCTCCTGATCGTCAGCTTATTGCGCTGTTGACGACGAGGGCTTATAACTCATCAATTGCGGGTGTGGAGGTACATGTATTCGTTAATGTTAGATAGGTACTTCTGCATCGCTGTAGCAAAGGATAAGACGGTCATAGCTAGTCATCTACTATCCGGTTACGGACATAAGATACGACGATATCTAAAACATCAGACCTTATCATTCGGGATCTTCCTTTTTCTCAACTTGACAGCTCGATATCAAGGACCGCGCCGCTGCGCTAAATCTTAGGATCGAACTCTAACCAATATAATGGTCCTCCAACTTGAATTCCAACAATTTCCAACCCCTCTATATAAAAAAAAGGCCAATTCACAATAAAGATACTGACACAATCGATCAGTGATCGAGTCTCAAACTCCCATCCGTCCGCCTCCAACATCTTGACAACCCCAGCCCCAAGAAGCGTCTATTTTACGTAATTCTCCAACTAGCCGCACCCTCTAACCTCAAACTCTAAGAAATTTCCAACCAATCGTACCCACCTGGATTCGAGAACTTAATTGATAAGATGCTATCTTTACGTGAAAGATTTGTGTATTTTTATTTGGTACTCGAATTGCTCGGATCCATTACCGAGATGCATGATATATAATTGTCACAAAGCTTAGCAGCTCGACCACACACCCCGCGAAAGACGGTGAAAAAAAAAAGGACATTTACTAAAGAGCATCGGAAGATTGTACCAGAAGGGTTAATATTCGCTACTGATATGGTAATCCCATACCTCGAATTCCCACTTCTCCGAGGAAATGTCGAGGTTAGGGGAGATGTCGGGATGCCGCATTCCGTGCCTCACGCATCGATACCACCAATCGATTGCCGCATTTGCAGCGGATGCAGCGTGACGAAACTCGCAGCACGCAAGCACGGCGATGTCATACGAGGAGAACGATATGTACGAATTCCGTGGTCGCGGGCGAATCGCCGTCGCCTTCTGCTCTACCCATCAGGAGATTCAACAGTGCATCGTCGGCCACACTCCGTTTGAGATTTTTGCTTCAGGTTATGGGGATAACTGATCTTCTGATCCAGGCTGAAAGCATATGTAGCCGCCAGAGCCCAGTGGCCAGATTCGCCGTATCCAATCGATGGTGGTGTGGATGAATTGGAAAAATAAAAAAAAAAAGATGGAAAAGAGGGTCCCAAGATTCCAGTCCAAAATTTTTCTTCCAAGCAAGAGCTCTTCCAGTTCCTTGATTGAGAATTTCTTCTCTTTAATTTACTTACTTTCTTTTTGCCAGCCTAAATAGTGCCCTTTTTGCTCTGCGTGCCGAAGCCCGGGGATGCTAAGGCGTCTGGCTTCTCCGCAGAATAAGTCCGTCCAGGTTTGGGATTTGAAGCCCAGACGCCTGGTGGTGCCTTGACCCTGCCATCATAGATCAGAAGGCAAGGGAAAATCTTCAACCTGAAACCTTTTGAGTTCCGTAATCGCCCGATTCCAAGAACTTATGACCTTCTGTATGCCGAAGGTAAGCTGGTGTCAAACCTAGCACCACGATGTTTCTAATGCATCAAGGCAGTGATGCAGCGTATCATGGGAATTAAAATGAAGAAAACGTTCAGTTGGTGGAATGCTCGAAGGGAGACGGTGTTCTTGTTGGCAAACAAACGTACCATTTCTGTTGGCTAATAGACGGCGACTTTGCCGGTCTCGAGTCATCCGTTCCACCATCGATGCAGCTTTTTCTAAGAAAAATCCTAACCTGCACACACTCGAAAGCGGAACAAGAAAAAAACCATGGACCTTTTCTTTTATTTTCTTCTTTTTCGCTCTCTCGCTTCCTGTGGTGGATACGAGGTTTATTTCCCCACATCTTGGCTGTTCCCGCTGAATGCGCAATGCCATGATCGTGAGTCGAACGGTCGAGATACTGTCCGGCAAATTCCTCAAGTCAGACGACGTCCGCCGAAAGAAGCACCCTCGCCAAAAGAAAAGCCTGCTGGATCCGCAATTGGATGGCAATGCCTCCTGCCTTTACCCCAGATTGACCTGTCGGTTTCTGGGGTCAGACATGGAAGGGGGATATTAAGCCTTCCGGCCGACGAGTTATGATTTGCCGTTCCTCGCCTTTTAGTCTGTTTCTGAGTAACGTAGCTCGAAGGACATCTGCCAGTTGGATGTTGGTAAGTCGTCTTATGTGACGCAGGTCGTCATATTCGAAGGAATGCGTGGTTGCTTTCCTGAAATAGCCTCTTCTCCACAGAACCCTTCAAATTCAGCCATGTTGATCGTGGATCAAGCCTCAATTCTGTTCCGAAGATGCAACTAGGCCAGGGTTTTCCTGTCATACAACAGTCGTTTAAGCCCGACTGGTGCTGTTGACCCGTTTCAAATAGCATCTATTGGTCTGGGTCTCGACGACTAGGGAAAAAACTTACGTACAAAAAACGGTTGTTCCGGCGCAATAGCGTCATGTAGGGGCACCGCAAGCCTAATTCTTGTCCACCGTGAGATTTCCGTAGCGGTGAAGAATGTGGATTTCTCAAATTTGCTTGTGATATTCATTAGCTAGCCCCGATTTTAGATCCTGCAGAAGGTGGTGAATATACCGGATTAGATGAATAAGGCCCTCTCAAGGGAGGAGGTTGAAATCTTACCCAAATCGCCGGTTCGGTACGAAATGAATTGACGAAGGAAGCTACCCCCTCGCCGCAGTCCACGATCGGGCGGCCAGGCCAGGCCAGGGTTTCGAGAGGGGAATAGGATTAGGGATATCCCCCACACCGCAGCTCCTGCCAACCCTGCACACCACCGCTGTTCTGTTCCGTGGCATTTTCGTGTGCACCCGGTTAGCCATAATCATCACCATCCCACAGCCTGATCAGCTTGTTTTACAGACACGCCCGCCGGGGTGGAGTTCCGCTAGCCTCTGCATTAAGGTTGTCGGCAAATCTCCTGGTGTGTATAATAGCAGCAGGGCTCCCCACCATTTGACGCATTTTTGTGATTTCCAGTATCTTGCGTGCATATATTATCATATCCATCTTCCATCTTTTCTTCCTCTTCCCCCGTTGTCTCAACATCTTCAAAATTCCAAAAAAGCATAAACACCAAAACTTTGAAAGAAGGATTCGAAGTGAACAATACGCACAGCTTCAATCATATCTCCCGGCCCAATCGAACTCTAAGAAGCGAAGCCATTTCTGCCGTCAGAACTTGCTATCTCATTGTCACCCCCACAAACCTTTTTCCAGAAACGGCGATTCCGACTATCTGTCCGTCTTGCCTAGAAGCAGTCTGTCTCTCAGCTGATATCCCAAATCCACGGTGCTAGCCGATAAACTCTTTCCATTGAGTCAAACTCTATCCTTCGAGGACCGCTGACCCTACACGACATATTACCCCAAAACAAAAAGAGACAACTTTCCAACGGGAGGAGAAATAAATATTTTCTTTCCTTCAGTTTCACATCATCAGACTCCGCGTGGCGAGTCGTTTTGCGAGAGATATCTTTCCAACTCGTATGTCACGGCAGGGTGGACTAGGACAAACGGTGTAGATATATATATACCCATCATCAGCAGTCGAACCATAATCGTATAAGCCGAAATAAGGAAACCACGAGGTTCCATATATAAACTTACCATTCACCGCTCTCCCACCACGCAAGTTTCCCGATATTAACAGGACGAAGCACGTCCGATGGATACCATAGATATCGGACAGCGTCGATTCCACAACCTCAAGATCGCTACCGCTACACCTCCGCAGACATCACGGCTTTCAGAGGGACTCGCGGCTCAGTCACTACAGCGGAGAATCTCTCCGATCCCCACTGTCTCCGAAAATGCGTCGACACCTCCCATTTCCGTTACACCGACAAGCAGTGCGACTGTTTCTAGGACAGATGTGAATGTACACGGCGCGTTTGGCCGGTCGCAGGATGAGCTCTCGCGAAACGGTGTCAACGGTGTTAAGAACGGTATGGGTGTGAGGAGGAAGTCGATAACCTTCGCTCCAAATGTCAGATTGGATTCAGGACAGTCGTTGCCACTGCAGCAGCCGTTGCCTAGGATCAAAGCCGACGAAGAGGAATGTGCCATCGAAGAAAGTCCGATTTCTTTGCATATATACGGATCTTCTCCGCCGAACGGGTCCCGGAAGTTTTCTTTGACGGAGATGCGTCGAGGGCCGACTTTTGATCTGTACGATACAAGATCTGAGGACGGTGATGACAGCCAGTCCTCGCGCGGCGGATATGGATCATCTGTTGGGTCACCGATTCAAGAGGGCAGTGTTGACGGACTCAGCCATAGACTGTATGAAAAGGATCGAATGGGATCTCTGACATCAACAAGCACCGCATCTCCTCTTCTCGATGAAGTTAAAACACCACCATCAACCATCGACTCCTACCTCTCACCAATGAACCACCATCACGTCCGAAGCCCCTCGTCCTTACAGGACGAGCCCACGCTCTCTCCGTGGCCATGGATGAATTCCGGCAATGTCCAGAGGTCTAAGAGCTTCTCTGTTGATAAGCCAAGAACCACTAGAGCTCAAAGGAAAGCTTCGTGCCCGACTGCCAACTCTCCGGCCTCACAGTTCCTCAGAGGCTGGAAGCAAGCCAAGAAACCACAACCTGATGACGAAGGCCAGTCGATCGGCGACTACATAATAGGCAAGACGATTGGATTCGGCGGCTACAGCGTTGTCAAGGAAGCCCACACCCTCGAACGCGGTAAGAAGGTCGTTCGTGCTGTCAAGATTGTCAAGAAGAAGGTCAGAGATTCCGAAACGGAGAACGACGCCATCCAAGCCGAATTCGAACATGAAGTCAATCTCTGGCGTCACCTCGCTCATAAGCACATCCTCGGTCTCCTCGGTGTCTACGACACCCCCTTCGCTTTCTTCTGCATCACCCGCTACAACATTGGCGGCACTCTCTTCGACCTCGTCAAGAAGAACCGAGGCGGGTTGAAAATGGATTTGGTCCGCAGATACTCTCACCAGATCGCCTCTGCTCTTCGATACCTTCACCAGGACATGAGAGTTGTCCATCGTGATGTCAAGCTCGAAAACATTCTCGTGAACACAGAAGAAGACCCATCCGGCCATATCCTCCTCTGTGACTTTGGCATGGCTGAATTCCTCCCAAGCTTCCACCCTGACGGCGATTCTGATGACGATGGGTTCGACAACCATCGCAACCGACCACCAATCAAGCGTCACGGCCCAGCTGGATCATCCAGCGCCATCGCTGCTACATCCGAGTCACCGGTCACCGGGTCCCTTCAATACGCTGCCCCGGAGCTTCTCCAATCCGATGTTCCCATCATTCAGGCTCATGTCGACATGTGGGCTCTCGGCGTCACCATCTACACCATGGCAACTGGCTCCCTACCTTTCCATCACAGCATGTCCGCCATGCTCCAAGAATTGATCACTAAGGGAACTTACGACAAGAATCTTCTGCGATCCAAGGGCGCCAGCCCAGAGCTTATGGAAGTCGTGGAAGGTTGTCTCCAGATGGACATTCACCAACGATGGGACATCTCTCAGGTCCTCGAGAGCAAGTGGCTTGAGGGACTCGGCGGATTCAGTCCCTAAATCATCGATCATTCACTCTTCTACCAATTATCTTCTCTTCTCTTCCCTTTGTCATATCCTTTTGGGTCTCCGGGAACACAGAGCATGCTATCTCTTTGGTCTTTTGTTTATTTCCTCACGACTTTTGCATTCGTTTCATGGCCAATCCGCCATATTCCTTTTCTTTGCGGGCTCTCGTCTTTTTGAAATCAAGCGGTTGAAAGATATTTATACAACCTTTCATCACTGCATCTGATTTTGTTTTCTCTTCTCTTCTATTCACTTTCCTACACACGAAATAAATGGGAAGGATTTACTGATTTTACTTCTTTTTTTCTATCGCATCTCCGTTATCAGGTTTTATTTGCACGTTCCAGATTCCCCAGATCCTTACGTTTTCACGAAACAACTCTCCAGCTCTTATCTTTTTCAAACGGCGTTCATCAATCCTTCTCTCTTTCACTTCTTCTTCCCCTCAAAGCATCTCCATTAATTTTTTAGTTTCTCTTGATTTGATATCCTTTTCGGCTTCTTCGGGTTAGGGAGGAAACGGAGTCCTTGATTTTCTTCTCTTTTTCTGTTGGCATTATTATTTTATTCCCCTTTACATAGGCGGACGTCGCCGTTTACCGGTGCACCTTGTTTTTGGTTATCCTTTTTGTTTTCTGTTCGGTTTGATATCACTCTGATGGATCTTGGGTCTTTGGGACATAAGGCGAATTTTTTTTTTCTTTTGAATCCTTTCATTTCATATCTGATTTGTACGATAGTGGCGTGAGGATACCATATAAAGAAAGAAATGTCAAAAAAGAATATAAAACAAGAGAAATCAACTAAATCTAGTCTCGTACCCAGACCAAATCTCAGAATCATAGTCTGTAGTGCGATCCTGTGACTGTGTGAAAAAATTTTTTAAAACATGCTTTAGCTATAGACTCAAGAGCTCTTATGCCTTTGATCACTCACAGCCCCAAGTGACCTATGACGCATCGACAAGTTCTTGGAAACCTTCGAAACCTCCGTTGATCTGTGGAAGTTTTTGGGTCTTGGGTGGTGAAGTTACGTTACTTAGCTAGTCTCTTGCGTTGCCAGACCGTCAACAACCCTCCATCGACTTGCGATGGTCCTAAAACGACCTACATTTCACATTGTGACTACGGGCTCAATTATTCTCCAAATGAGCTGAAAATAGGATCAATCGAACGGCCGTAAAGATATTTACATTTAGTGAACCATGCAGAAAATCGACTGAAGTTTTGACCATGAAATTGATCACGTGGATTGAGACCTTATGCCGCACTTTTTGGTCAGAGGCCGCACCAACAACACCACCATGCACCCACCAGACATATCAAAAAAAAACGCCGACGCAAGGGAATCTCAGATGCAGCTTCCGTTTCGTTACACAAAGACTAATAACGTCTTCCGAAAGGGTGTGTTCAAATGGCAAAAGCGGGCTGTTATCTAATCTCGCAGGTTGTGATTTATTTATAAACCACACTCGCGCTCCGGAATCAATCCGGCTACCCACAGCTTAGCGCTTTCATAGACGCCTCGCAATTGTCAGCGTTTATAGCACCATCACGGACATTGGCAAGGAGTTTCGTGCTATATACATAATTGAACATTTATACCTAGTAAGTAATTATATGTATGAGCTTCAGTAGGGAATCGAATAACCCGATATCATGGCGCCCCCGGGTAAGGCTAGAACAGCATACCGACGTGCACACCCCTATCCGAACCGAAGAGCTCAATATCTCGGAAGCCGGTAGTGGTTAGCATGGAGACGGGTTTACATAGTATCTACTCTACTGTACTATCAACTGAGGATTTTAGTCGTTCAAAAAAAAAAAAAAAAAGAACACGCATCTCTATTCAAGCATTCTTCGATCACTCACACCAAATCTCTTCCTCCACTGGGTTCTCCTCCCACTATCCATCGATCACTACCCCGATAGGTAAAACACAGAGGTCAATTCACAAAAAAGGGTAGGTGATGAAAACCAATAAGATGAAAAAAAAAAGATGAAAAAAAAAAAAGCGCTTCCCATTAAGATCCAGCCGGAAACAGTAAATCATACATGAAGAGAATAGAAACGACATTATTCCAAAGAGGGGGTTTGTTTCGAAAAGACCATCGCATATCATGAGAAAGAAAGAAAAGGGAAAAAGCCGTAACCAAAAAATCCCGTTAAAGGGTGTTTTTGTGTGTATAGTTTTTGTGGTATTATGCCAATTAGTGGTAGACCAGATGTAATGTTCATGAAGAGGGGGAAAACGGCCAATGCTGCTCTTGCTTCTTCGAAGTTGGAGGAGGTGGATGGTAAAAATGTGACATTGAAACACGCTCTTGTAATCAACATATGGGGGGTTCGTTCGCATGAATTGTTAAAAAGCGCTTCAAATTCAGGGCTTGGAGGGTACAAAAATCGATATCCTTCTCTCTTCCAAAACATTAAAAAAAAAGGGAGTAGGACACCAGAAATAGTTTCTCATAAGGGATTGCCTTTTGGATCACATTTTGAGGTAGGGGGTATGAAGTGAGCAGGGGTACAGCGAGGACGTCTTGCGTATTTTGAATCACGGAGTCGTGATTCAACGATAGTCGCTCTTGGAGTAGTAGGAGTCCTTGTGGTGCTCCTTACCATACTGTGAATTCTGTATTAGTATTAAAGAGATACGTTAGACGGACCGTTCGCACTGGGATAGTATATCTATATGGTTGTATTCCAAGTTATATAGATTTGGGGTTTGGTAATCAACTCACCTTCTTCTTCTCGAGAGCGGCCATTCTTTTCTTCTTGGTGAGAGCATTGACGTAGGTTCCAATGATGAAACCGATAAGGTTGAAGAATGGAACTGTTCAAAAGCCTTTGTTAGCCATGTTTCCGATTGTCGGAGACAGTGGAGAATAAACGTACCCCAAGCATGCTCGGGCAAGAATTTCTGGGCGAAGGCGAGAGCCAAGGGGCTGGTAATCCAGCTGACCTTCATGACGGGGAAGAAACCCGTCCTGACCATAGCCTTAACGTTCTCCTTCTTCCTGGCACCAGCAATGATGGCCATGCTGGCGAGGTAGACAACATTCTGGATCGGGGCAACAATGAAGTTGCTGACCAAAATCTGGAGAATCTTGGCGCGGGTCGAAGTGCGATTTCGGAAAGCGCGCTGGAGAACGTTGATGAGCAAGTGACCGAGTGGGGCGGAGATGAAGGCGCCGTAGATGGCCATCATCGGCACACGTGGGGTCAGGTAGCTGCCATGCTTCTTGTCACCGGCAATGAGCGATGCGAGAAGTTCCTGGAGAGCAGACAGGGTACCAGACGTAACCATCTTCGTCTGACTGAGCGATTCGAGAACCCATTGTTAGTATGTCAGGCCCGGGATATCGAAGGGTAGTGGAGGTGACGTACAGAGGGTTGGTCTGGAGCAGCTGCAGGTACGACTGAATGTACGTCTGACCGGGGTTCTTTCCTTTGACAGGCATGGTGGGCGATTTAATTTGATATTCTTCTTAAATCTGTAAACGGTCACTCGATAGGTTAGCTTTTAGTGCGATCGGGAGAGACAACGGCAGCGATAATCGAAGAGGACGGAGTCGGAGAGTGGAATCCGGCCAAGCCGTCGGTAGCGACACTGGATGCTCGTTCCGGAGAATAGCGACCCAACACTCGATATCGGGAAAGCACATTATATCATCGACCGATTGAAGTTCCAATGTATAATATAGTGGTGTATAGGATAATGCATGACATATAGAATAGAAGACCGGCTACGGCAAAAGAGGAAGAGAGAGTGGACTACGGACCAAGGATATCTATTATCTAACAAGTTGTCCCGGCGCGACAAGAAACCCTCAAGCAAGAGAGCAGTGTGTTGACGCGTTGCAGCTGAAAATTGTCGTGATGTCGACAATGAACCCGAGCAGGCGATTTTTAACAAGTAAAAATCGCGGGGTCGAGAGGCGTGAAATCGTCAAGATCTCAAGGGCGAGTGGTTTTTTCTGTTATCGTGGAGAGGATGAGATGTGATGACGGCGGTGGAGGGTGGAAATGGATGAGAAGGGAAAGGGAAGGGAAAGTGAGAGTGTGAAACGAACCGACTGAGAGGAAAGAAGGGAGGCTGGGGGACCCGACCAGGACGAGTCGCTGGCCCTCGCTCTGGCTGGTCTGCCACTCGCCCTCAGGTCGGTTCTCTCGCAGCGGGAAAACCTCGCTGGACGGCCGTCTATTGGCTGCCAATGCGAGCATAAACAAATAAGGGAAGTCCCCACCCTGCCATTGCCGTGAGCGAAAGCACCAGGCGACCGGGCTGGGCTGCCTGTCAGGTATGCAATTTTCAATTTGAACCTCGGTCGGTACCGCCGGACGTCTGATATTACCGAGGGACGCCCACTTGGACTTCAACCCTGAGCATGGTGTAGTAGCAGCATTTCGGACTACGGCTGTAATCTAAGATTAAGATTCCTCCTTCTTCTCTCACGATCTCATGTCTTTTTTTGATTTGCACGCATTCGAGAAGGCTGTCTGTCTTGCGTCTTTTCTGTCGCCCGGTGGAGCTAAAAAACCATGCTGAGGGTCCGCAGCCTGCCGGACCAAGTTCACCACCTCCCCTTCCCCCATTGGCTGTAACTACCCGATTCTCCGTACCAGACATCTACTGTTCTCTCGACAAAAAGGTGTGTGTATTATCAAGTATGTGGTAGTGGGTGGTGCTTCACTTCTTCCTGGTGCTCTGCTTCTCCGCTCCAGCCAGCATCTTCTTCGCCACAAACAGCCCCTTCCTCGCCCTCACAGCGTCCACATATCTCTTCGCAACGTTCTCCCTATCCGCCAGCTCCCCTAAATCCTCAAGCTCGTCCTCCGTGTGCGGGACCCAGAACGGATCTTCGTCCAGGATGTTCTCAAACCCGCTAAAGATCAATTGCGGTGAGGCCGCTCCAGACGTTTTTGTCCTAATCTCATCCGCGAACCCAAACGATTCCACCACCGGTAAGAGCGAAGTGATCGTGTAGAACGGCGTCCCCTCTTTCATTTCCTCAGCTACGATGCGTCCGCGCCGACGCGTGATGACGCCGTAAACCTTGCCGAGTACCTCACCTAAATTTCGTATTGTCGCAATCGCGCAAAAGTTAGCCAAAATACAAAAATACCGGGGCTTAACAACATCCCTGTCACCCTGTCGCTTTGGCATCTGGGGGATAATGTAAGAATGTGTTGTCTGTTGCTTACTGGATGCTTGGATTTCACACGAATACATGGCCAATAGCAGCCGTGGGGACCAGTCCAGAAAGCCCTGTCGGATCGCAGATGTCATGGCCGTGATGACTTCACCGATCAGTTGCCCGATCTTCATTCGCAGGGCCTCGACCTCCTCGTCGGAAATCTCGACCTTGACTTCCTCCAGGAAAACTGCAACGCCCTGCATGGGTTCGTTGCAGAGCGGTCCCTGGAAAGTCGCATTCTGGAATGCTGTTATAATCTTGTCACGGAAATCCTTGATTGTGATCTGTAACGACGAAGATTCGTGGCCTTCGTCCGCATTGCCGCCGTCCTGAGCCGGATCCTTCTCCTCCTCTTCCTCTCGTAGTATCCTGCGCAGGACATTGGCATTATCAATCAGGATGTTTGGCCCTGCCCTTCGTGGTCCGAATGAGGATACCTTGCTGACGACGTCTGTCCATACATTCTTTGTATCTTTTGTCGCCCCGGTTATGAGTGCTGTCTGGAACCCTTTCTCAAATTCTTCGATGGGAAGACAGCCTTTTGCTTCCTCGCCAGCTGTCAACATCAAGTCATCGGTGTCACGCTCAGACTGTTTCTCAGCGAAAAACTTCTTGAGTGTCCCAACATTTTCTTCCAGGTACTCGACAGCCTTTGAGGGCAGTGGCCGTACCCGTAACCTAAATGTCACATGTTTGCCGGGTGTACTTATGACAACGGTACCTCGGGGCAAGTTCTGAGTTTTCGGTGGCGGCATCTCGGGAACAGACAGTATCGTCTCTCGATACGGCACAATAGGTTTAGATGCTTCGATTTCAATCTTCGCAAATCGCTCTCGAAGATCTTTCAAGCATCTCTGAAATGGGAATTAGCGATACCGTAGTGGTAGTGGTGGTGAATAAAAAAATTCTCACCTCCAGATGTAACTCTCCAGCCGTCAAAATGACATGCTCTCCGTTCGACTGAACGAGATACTCCATACAAGGGTCAGATTGTTCCAGGAGCTTCAAACCTTTGATCATCTGTTGCAATTGACTCGGATTCTTTGGTTCCAGCGCGACTCGAACGATCGGTGCACCTCCCATGCCAGCTACACTGGCAAGATTGACTCCACCAGTTATCGTTGAACACAATGTTGCATTTTTTAGGACTTTTCCTTCAAGCCCACCGATTCCAAAGACGTTGCCAGCTGGAACTTTTTCCAACGAAACAAGTTCCCTGCCCATCATCAGGTAGAGATCCGCGACTGTAATTGACGAAACGTGCTGATCGGGGTGTCGGGGGTCATATTTGGGGCCTAAAACGTGAAGAGTCTGTCCAACTGATATTGTACCGCTGTACAATCTCGCGAACCCTATCAGATGCTCTTTGTCAGGATCTGCTGGCGTCCCATTCTCTCCTGTGCCGCCAGAACCCGCGGGTTCAATACTAGTGTCTCGCATATCTATGACGACTTTGTCAAGTTCAGAGTCTGCAGTCGACTCCCCACCAACTGAAGCTGTCTCGCTCGCAGCCGCAGCGGCGAGTGCTCTTGCTATTTCCTGTCGCTTGATCCGTCCCAGTTCCCGCAGCTGTTCCGCTGTTAGCTTCTCTCTCTGGTTTCTCGGAAGATCCTTCTCTGGAACCGATATCATTTTGCTGACGTAGGCTACGATTGTTTCGTCGGCTGTGTCCAGATTCTCCATGGCGTTCTTTACTTCGGGGGCGATGGAAGCTATCCCACCTGGGCTGTTTTCGATAAGGTTCCCGACTCGCTGCTTCTGAGCAGCTGGTGGCGACGGAAGCTGGCTGACCACAGTCCCGAGAACGGCGCGGGACAGAGGGAGCCATTGTGTAAATATCGTCGCCAGTAGAGCCCGAGAATCTTTCGCTTTCAGGTCTCTAGGGAGCACCTTGATCCCCAGAGTTTGCACGATCCTTTCGACCTTTTCCTGGTCCCTATCCTTCCGTAGAATGTTGTCGTAGATTGCCCAAATATTGTCCAGCGCGAACTGCACAAACATCGGCTTCAGATTCCGTCCCTTCAAGTGTCTCTTCTTCAGTACCCTCTTCGTCTTCGGATCCAAGTAAAAATCCCCCCATAGTACCTTCTCCAGAACCGCCCGTTTGACCCCAAGTTTCTTCTCGTGAACCGCTGCAAAATCCTTGACTGTGAACGCCCACCCGTCTATCGCGCTTGCAAAGATAACATTGAACTTCTCCGGCGAGAAATATAAATCCTCATCGTCCTTCTCTTCGTACCCATCTTCCGACCCAAGGCCCAACTTCTCCGCCTCAGCTTCCTCCGCCGCTTTCGACACAGACTCCCTCCCAGCCGCCTTTTCCCTCTGCCTCAACTCCATCTGCTCCCTCCACTTCAAATCATCCTCCATCCTCTCACCGGCAAAGAAACTCCCCATAACCGCATTAACCTGCTCCAGCAACTTTCCCAAATGCACATTCGCCTCCGCCGGCGACATCTTCCACTCCGTAATCAACCTATCAATCTTATTAATCACCAACACCGGCCTCAAATGCTCCAGCCACGTCTGCCTCAACACCGTCACAGTCTGCGAGCAAACCCCTTCCACCGCATCAACCAACACCAACGCTCCATCGCACAACCTCGACGCCGTCGACACTTCGGACGAGAAATCAATGTGTCCCGGTGAATCGATCAAATTGATAAGGTAATCCTGTAACGAAGGATCCGTGCTTGGTGGTACCGGTGGTTTCAAACTCTGGAAATACAACGATATGGCCGACGATTCCATCGTGATACCCCGGATTTGCTCGTCCGGCCGGGAATCCAGGAACCGGACTTTACCCGCGAGTTTCGGGCTAATGATGCCATTTGAGGAGAGGAGACAATCGCTAAGACTAGTTTTTCCGTGGTCCTAATTAAGCTCCGTTATTCCGAGAGTTATAGAGGGTAACCTAGATGTTGGGGTTGATGGTGGGGGTGTAGGAATGGAGGGGTACGCTGGTGGCGGGGTAGTAGTTAGGTGATGGAGATGCTTACGACGTGGGCTAATATACAAATCTAGAGATGGTGGGTATTAGCAACATCTAGAGGTCACGGCATGGGAATGCGATTCTTACATTCCGTACAAACTCGCTGTCGCTCTGAAGCGCGACTAGCTGCTGCGACGATACCACCGGCATGACTTTGGTAAAGGCTTTGAACGTGCTAAAAAAAAAAAAAAACCCTGCAGTTGAAGGAGAACCAAAAAATCCGTTACAGTGAAGACCGATGGATATGTGAAAGGTAATGGAAGAGAAGCCGAGCCGATTTTAAGGTCAAGAAGTCCGAGCCTGGTGACTCACGGACTTCGAGGTTACCTACAATGAATCAGTCTGACAAAGATATGGAAGATGTCTTGACATAAACGAACCTTGCATTGCCAGGGACGGGAATATTTTAGTTCGGGGAGCTAAATTCCAGCTCGCATATCTGCGGTCCAACACAAAGATTACAACAAAAAATCCGGTTGAATCCACCCAGGCTCCCGGACTCAGGACCCTAGGCCTCCTCTGATTAAAGACGCCGAATCGATCTACGAGTTTGCCTAAATATACAAGTTGTGGCTTTTTTTATTCGAGCCGATGTTAAATTTCCCTAACTTTGCTTTAATTTAAACGACATAAAATGGGCTATATGCATATATATATGAGAATGAATATATATATCTAAAGATAACCTCAGTGGGAATCATGCACCATATGCCGAAGATACCTAGATCTAGAATTCGAATACGTGTAAACTTTTAAACGTAGGATTTTAATCCTTCTACATAAATTTATTGGGGGAAGGGCTTTCATAGGTCACAAAAATCTCCGGTAGGTCCTAGGGTGCGCGGAAGGTGTTTGAACCAGGGGGCTTCTATATGTACGGATGGGAGAGGGGAGAGGTATATGTAGTTATTTAGTATGCTGGATAATAAATATAAATTCCCCAAAAATTCTCCGTCTAAAGTCCACGAAAAAGGTTCCTGTGTGAAAACGTATACGCGTATCGTAATGCATTGTTCAGGATTGGGCGCTCACCTCGAGGGCTTGTCTGGAAGCTTGATTGCGAGAACGGGAGACCGATGATCACATAGCTATATAGTTAACGCTGTAGTGATTAGATCTTGATACGAAAGATTTTAAGATACCCATATATTGTTATAAGATAAATCTTCTGATTTGGACTACCAATTAATTTGCAAAATTTAAAAATCATCGCCCTGGGAAATCAAGTAGACCTATATAAAATTTAAAAGCTCCAGGGGAGATATAAACGATAGACTATCAACAGAAACAAACATACATAGGTTCTTTCTGTCACGATGTAACGATGCCACTAGTCTTACACGAGAACTGATAGGCTATTTAAGTCTGAGTTTCGTATGACAGTTTTTCATAACCCGGTTGGTTATCTTCAGCTTCAAGTCTACATCTTTTGGAACTATTCCGTATATCGCGGAAGCTAGCTATGCAATTATGGATTGGGCAATTAGTCCATGGAGTAGCCTGCACCCCAACTGTCGATCGAACCCGGATTCCAAACCCAACGAAAGAAATTGGAAATTACCTTAAGCACATTAAGAATCCGAACATGTACAGGGCAGGCTAATTTCCGCAGCATGTGTGTGCATCATTGTTTGCTTAACTTAAGCACCGTTTAGTTGGTGTTTTGGCGAGAGTGTGATCCGCTGCGCCCGCAAATTCTATCACATATATAACCTAAGACGGACCGAGGAGCGCCCATGATGTTAGGTCCTATTAATAGCCTGCCATTGGCAGACCCGGAATATATACAAATGTAGCGGATATCATAATATACACACGGATATCTCAAGAGGCACTCATATCCGAGAACATCCTCTTTCAGTATCCAATGATCTACCGCCAGAATGCGAAGGGCGATTTCTTCGGTGGTTCTTCCGCCACAACCTTAGGTTCTGGCTCCGGTATGCTCTCAACCTTTGGCACCCCAGCTTGTATCTCAGACTTCACAGTCTCCTCAGCCTGTGGCACCGATTCCGTAGCCGCTTCTATTTGTGGTGTGGATTCCTTGACCCCCACTATCAGCGGTACGGCATCCTTAACCCCTTCCACCTGCGGTACCGCCGCCCCGTCCTCCGCAGCCGCAAACCTCCCCATCCTCCTAGCATGGAACCTAATCCCCTCCTGCGTCTCCACATCATGCACCACACACGCCGGCCACTCCTTCGCATACTCAGCATCATAAATATTCATCCACCTAATCCTAGCCTTCTCCTTATCCTTCACATCCCTCTTACATATCGCCGCCAGATCGGCGATCGAATTCCCCCGCTGATCCTGCAGGATCTGGCTTCTCTCCCTCATCTTTTTGGATTTTAGCTCCATATCCCATTGGGTTTCGTGGAGTTTTCGGAGCTCGCGGAGGTGTTGGTAGACTTTTAGTCCCGTTGCGGGATTTGTGAAGGAGACGGTGAGGAAGGGGGTCCAGTGGTCTTTACGGAGGGAGGCGGGGACGGATTTTTTGCCCATGAAGGTTACTTGTTTCATGGCTTTGCTATTCTAGAATGTTGTCGTGGGTGGTTAGTTACAAGCGCTTTTAATTGTGAGACGGTGTGATTCGGGGCCCTTACGTATAAGCTTTGATAAAGAGAGTAGATGACCCTCTTGCTCGAAATGTGGGTGTAAAAGTATACATGGCTACCCAAGGGATTGGCTTCCTTGGACATATCTCCGACATCATCTTGAACGGGTTTCTCACGACGATAGGGTTGCTTGGGTTTCCGTATTCGTTTTTCGGGGAAAGTTAGGAGGAGGGATTCGGCGGTGATGACCTCGGGGAGCGGGACGAACTTCGCCCACAATGCTTTTGAGGGACGCATTGTGGGGTTGTCGAGTGAGTGGGTGAGTGGTCGGGTTGGCGGTGGGGAGTGCCGGGCTAAAGGTTGGAAGTTCGGGCGATAAAAGCTAGAATCGAATTTCGCATATACAACCGTGGTTTGCGTTGTCGGTGAAGTTAAAGATCACGTGAACGGGTGTGTGCGACACAACGCAAAATATGCAACAGATGGGAAGGTGCTCAACACTCTTTTCTCTCGGTCGGCGTCATCGAGTGAAAGGGCAACACGGAGATGTTCGATGTCTGGACGACGGGAATGGAAGAAGCGGGGGCGGCGGGCTGACGGGCTTTTGCGGACTCAGGTCCATGCACCCGAGCACTTCTGGTTTTCTGTCTTTATACTTTTCTTGCTTCTGGCGGACGATGACGCCGATGTGCATATGTGCTTCGTCTTGCAGATGCTTCACATTCGACTCGAATTCCAGTCAATGCGGTGTCGCTAACTAGCAGCGCTTCATTCTTGCTAATAATAAAGCCTATCGGGATTCCTTCAACTCTCGGAGTCTTATACATGACATTATAGCCATCGAACTATAAAACCAGCAGGCTAAACCATACCCACAGCTAACTAAATAACTTCCATCAATTTTTCTCTTTCCATCATAACCATCTTCCCCGCGAGCTGCCTATCCTGCAGCCGCCAGTTTTGGACCTCGGCTGAACGGCGACGGCTACCTTCACGTTCACTCGCTGACATTTCGCTGTTGTGTTGTTCATGTGCCTTTCCATATTTCCTGCCGCCCAAACATCACCACCATCAACCACCATCGTCAATTCCAATCCTCGCCAAATGTCGACTGCAATGCCGCTCCGGAGCGCATAAATAGCATATCCATATACCCCAGAAACCCAGTTACACCCATTCCACCAAACTCCAACCATGGCAGACGGCGGACCCGGCTTCGAGGGCGTTCCCATGCAGGGACCCGACCCCTACGGTAACCAAAACAATGCCGAGGGCTCCTATAAACCCATGGCGCCGTACGGTGCAAACTACAACAGACCATCGAAACCGACGACCACGGGGCATCTATCGAGATGGTTCCAGTTTATCATACGGCACCGGAAGGGCCGCGATAACCTGGCGCACGTTAACAGGTAATCAACCAATCCACCATCCGTCACATTCCCTCCTATCGCCTCAAAACCGTCTCTAGTGAAAAAGCGATAAAACAAGAACATAGAAAATGCTAACAAAAACACCCCAGAATCCTCTCCACAACCTCAGGCACAGACAAACTCCTCATGCTATCAGGCTACACCCTAATGGCCCTCACTGCCGCCCTCGAACGCGTAAACGGTCCCCTACCATCCGGCGTCGACATCCTAAAAGCAACCACAACCCACCCGCTACCCCCGTTCCCCGCAATCCGCTCCTTAGAAGTCCGTCTAAGAGCCTTATCAAGCATAATCTCCGACTTCCGCATATTCTCCCGTCTCTGGGGTCTCTTCGGAATCGCCGAATGGGCCGTCCAAGTCTACGAATCCCCACCGAAGGATCAGCAACTACGGCAAATAGCCTACGCGCAGGTAGGCGTGAATATAATCTACCAGACACTCGAGAATATTGCCTATCTATCACAGCATAAGATTTTGCGATACTCGAATCCGACGCAGAATAAACTGTGGGCGTGGAGTTGTAGGTTCTGGGCGGCTCATGTGGCGTTAGACTTTTGTAGGTTGTGGAGGATCAGGATGTTACGGCATAATTATAAGGGTGTGACCGATGCTGAGGATCATGAGTGGTGGAGGCAGATTAGTAGTAATCTGTGCTGGGCACCGTTGACGATTCATTGGAGTGTGGAGAACGGTGGGTTGTTGGATGGCTTTACGACCGGAGCTTTGGGTACAGCCGCTGGTATTTTAAGCGTGCAGCACGTTTGGAGACAGACCAGGACTTGAAGACAGTGAAAAGGAAGTAATAACCGGTAGGCAAGTAGGTATTGGTCGCGAGGCCGGTAGCAAGGTAGGAATTGTAGGATAGACGGGATCTTGGATATATCTGGGCATATTAGTATTCTTGGAACGGGTTTTCCTTATTATTACGTCGGGTTCTCGGGGTTCAGCGGTTACGTTTTCATTTCATTTCATATACTTGGTTGCATTTTTCGATAAGACCGATTACCATCTCATCTCAGAAGCGGGTACTGTACTGCCCATAACGCTAAAGCGACCTAATAAACCATGCGATCCAAGTAAAACGTATGACCCACAACGCCAGCAAACATGGTAAAAGAGAAGACATCGCTGTGAATGGAGAAGTTCTATGTACGAGGGCACAGTAACTACTAGCCCAAATCTACGCTTACGAAAAAAAAGACACCATCGTCGATAAACTCCGCCAAGTGGAAAACAGCATCAGAGTACATCCTGCGTTTTCCGAAAATCACGCTTGAACGAAATCGTAGACCGAGAAATAGTCCCATTAGGACTAATCGTCGCCGCGAAGTTCTTCGTAGTCTTCGGCAACGACTTCGACAGCAATGCCGACGACGAACTCTTCCCATTTTCCCCACTCCCGGGGCTCCCACCGTGTGCGCCACTAGCATTTCCATCAGCTAGCGCAGCAGCCGCTCTCCGACTTATAGGGAGGTTGAATGGTCTCGAGGGCCTCTCGTCGATTCTGAAGCGAACAATGGGGTGTTAGTATGATGGGAACAGGTCCAGAGGGCAATAACGGCGATGTTGACGCTGGACTGGCGGCATCAGCGCAACAGAGGCCTAGATCCGTGACAACATATGGATCACAGGGGTGGATAGGTGGGGGGTACGACATTGGAGTTTGGCTCGCCGTGGTTACGTAGAGAAGGTACTTGAGATTTGGGAGCGTCTGTCGGATGTCTAGAACGATGCACTTCTGGGACTCCATCAACTGGATAAAAACCAAAGTTAGCTGTGGTAGAAAAGATCGAAGGAGGGGTAGATTTCTAACCTGCTCGATATTCTTATTTAATAGGAATATTGCATATTCGAAACGAAAATACGGGACGCCCTTAGCCCACAATGGAAAGCTGGAGAGGTCAGAATATGTACTTATAGGGACTGGGCGATATCGAACTTACTAGCGTGAGCCTTGGATGACGCTGATCGGGTCGTGGACCATCGAAGAACTGCCTTTGGGGAGTACAGGGTATCTAAGATAGACGCTAAGGTAGAATGATAGCAAATAGACGAGATGCGCCACATAACCAAGGGCAGCAGCTATCACATCTTCATTATGCCCCTCCGGTGGCTCATTAGGCAGGTGGAGGTTGCATATTGTAAAGTTGAGAGGTTGCTCGGGAATCTAGTGAAGGTTGCAGGTAAGCCTCGCTCTAAGCCTCATGTCTAAAAAGGGTATCTCACATGTTCGATAGGGTATATCTTTGTCAAGTAGTCTAGAATGACTTTCCTCCGAGTCGTCATAGCGGTTATGGTATTGCCCGCATCAGCGACCTTTTGATGTACCTGTTGCTTCTCGTTTTGAAGATGCAGTTTTGCAACCGCACGGTTCTCGACCCCAGCATCGATGGCGGCCTTCCTTCCACTAATACTCTGCTTAAGTGCATCACGATGCTTCCTCAGAGCCTCTAACCGCTTCCTCTCTCGCGAGACGATTTTCCGTGCGTCCTTCAGTTCCAGATTTTCCTCATCCAAAGCTCTCACGTGCGATAAGTACTCCGCTTTCGATGAAGCTATCGAGTCCATCTGCTGTTCGACACGGGCCTGTGTCTCCATCGCATCATAGATACACTCCTCCAGGTTCTTCAGTTTCAATATGGCGTCGAAGGAGCATGACTCCGTAGCCTCCGCCAACACCCTCTTGGTAGGCCGCGGCGCAACATACTTCTTGATCAGCTTAGGATCCAGTTCGCTGAAAATGGTATAAGAGCCGTCCGAGAGGATAATAACGACACAGTTTTCTGGGAATGTAAAGTTGAAGTTTTCAAGCTATTTCGTATATCAGCACGGCGAATTCGGTATATTTGAAGCACGGTCGAATACAGACACTCCGCCCGATGAACTGAAGATACGACAGACCAAGGTTCAGTTCTATCAGCAATCCGAAATCGTTACTTCGTTCTTTCCGCGACCAAATCCGTATTATGAGAGAATCCAGCCGTGTTATCCCGGGACCGCACTCTCCCAACTCGAAACTTTGGAACGTTGGATTCTAGACGTGGGTTTTTAGAATGATATATTTTCGGTTGGTGGTTTGGCAGTATCACATACGTTGGACGATGGTACGACCTCGCTGATATAAAACGGGTCATCTGAGAGTGTCGTCAGCCCCAACTCTATTCCCCAACAGCGCGGATACACCAATGACGCACCCCCCACGGAGTCATGATGCAGAGTGAAGAACGTATCGACTAGTTTCCCCAACGTCGCATCAACCAAATTTCTCTGCCTTGTCATCGCATTTTCGAATATAGTCCCCGCCAGTATCGAGTTCGACCGGGTATTCCGCCGTCTGATCGGGATAGGCCGCCCACTACCTTCACTGACACTATCTTCGGGAACGTGATGGGTATTATTCGAAGCACCGGAAGCTGAACTCTCGGCGGCTAAAGTTGATAAGTCGACCGCAGACCGAGAATGCGTCAAAGTCCTTTCCTCCTTGTGCACGGCAAGTTTTCCAGGGGATCTCCAGGTCGTAGCTAGGTTCTCGTCATCGTTGGAGCGTCGGTGCACCCGGGCCGGTTTTGAAGATACATTTCGAACAGCGATCCCCTTGAGATGGCGTAGATGGCGACCCTATACTCGGGCCGGTTTAGTCCGGTTTCCGGGATATGTATATATCTGCGCTCGTGGGCACTTACATTTGGCGGGAGGAGCGGGCGATCGCGTGTCGCCCGGACGGGAGTCGCTGTGCCGCTACTGGTTCTTAGACTACTATCGGGAACGTGAAGCCTTGCGCCGGCTGTCGATGTCGACATCGCATTGAGCGATAGCGGGTGCGGGAGTGGTATGGGATTTTATGCGCAATCAGCCATGCGAGGAGGTTTAATTACGGGATGGGATGGCGGGAGCGCTGCGGAGAGATGAGATCGCGCAAGTGTTGCGGGAACGCAGGATGACGTCCGTTTCGCTTAGTTGCACAGGCCGGCCCGATTTGACATGTCAACCGGAGTATATGGCTGGGAGTATTCACTTGGTCGTAGTTTATAGGATATATCGATATAAGATTGAAATGCAGAAAGGAAAGAGAAATGACAGCCCAATCTCCAGTACACTCGCAAGAAGGTACAAGTAATTAACCCGGAACGCCAACCCGCTAGTACATGTACTTTAGTCCTGTCGGAAAGCATCTCCAAAAACGGAACCAATCGGAAATCAAAATGCATATATAAGGATTGAGCTTATATGCCGGTGGTGGGTATCGCTGTCCTGATGCTGGAGGAGAGTCACTATCTACCCAGATTGTTGAATCTTGCTTGGAGGTCGTCGTCACCGCCTCCGATAGCCTGTGCGACGCGGTCTTCCTTTTGACCTTCCGGTTCTCCTAGACCTAGCGGGGTTGTCCCGAGCTGGATACTCCGAATCAGTACACTGCAGGGCTGCATTGCGAGTCTTTGGGAGGGGGAGTGGTTCTTACCGCCATCTCCCTGTCGATGCCGATTTCGTCCAGGACCTGATTTAGGACCTCGTCTGTTTCTTCCTCGTCTTCCAACCCGTTAACGTCGTCGATGGCTTCTGACATAACTTCTTCCCGGAACTCCATCATGTCGCTTTCTTTCTGGAAATCCATCATAATCTTCTGCAGGGCGGGGAGATTTGTTGTCGCATTCATGGTCCGTAGAAGGCCGGTGGCTCCTTTCATCGATTCCATCATCTGTTGGTTGGATCGGACGGTCTGGATCCGGAGGGATATCGCCTGTAGTTCGGTGCGCATTCTGTAGAACCTCGTGATATAGCTGTATTGGATGTAAGCATGCTATCATGGCCGATTAGTCGCGGAAGAGTGGCTGTACCCTCGGGTCCGAACGAGATCCTTCGCCTACAAGTTGGATAATAGTCGTCGTCAGTATAGCTCCACCACAAGGAGTAGTCAGAATATCGTTCCTACCTGGATCTTGGCAGCTCCCATCTGTCCATTTTTCGCAGACTTCTTGATATCCTGGATGAGCTTTTTCTCCTGCTGCTCCAGCTTGGTCCTCTCTCGGTCCAGCTCCCTCTGTGCCTTTTCAAGCGCCCGTTGGTTCTGAAGACTCGGATGTCAGCGTTTCTCTGGTTGGACAGAGTAATCACGGCGGAAGTGTCGGGATGGCTTACTTTTCGCAGACGCTCTATTTCAAGGAAAACCGAGTCAGTGTTCATTCATTGGAATATGGAGTATCTGGGAAGATAATGCCTACCTGCGGGCGTCAAGCGTTTCCCGAATGCCCATTCCACTGGATAATCCGATCAGCATACTTCCAAGGATCCAACGGCTCTGCAGTCCGGGTCGTACCGATATTCATGATTACGGGAAACGCAGCAGGCGAGATTCCCGATAGGAGCAGTTATCGATCACAGGCGGTGAATGTGAAGCTGTGTGGCGAGCGATGAGGGAGTCTAGTTGGGTGTTCAAAGAATGATGATGTGACAAAGTGGCAGCGGCGGGAATTCGAAGAGCATCGTCATGCATCAGAGCAGCCGGGCTTGGTCGCGTTTGGCACACCGCAGCCCACCCGATTCAGACCAACCCGGATTCACAAACTCTCTTTCTTTCTTTCTCGTCTTCAAACTTCAACAGGGGAGAGAGAACACTAACACGACGATACCCGATGTGCTACCATCTGAGACGAGGCGGGAATGCACTCGTTCACATGAATGATATACGGGGAGGACATGTGCGTTGTCAGCGAGCGTACACCTCAGACCAACCGGCCCCGAGCTCAGCCCAGCGTCAAATCAGAGGCCAAATCAGCGACCGCCAGTTGTATCGTGCATAAGTCTGACAGGGGCGAGAAGATGGATCATACGGACGAGATCAATGTATGGAATCCGGTCTAGCTGCCAGACTTCACCGGAAACAGGTCGAAGAGCATGAGCAGTGCTGTCTGTGGCGCCATCATCATCACAGCTTTTCCTCTCCATTCAATTAGTAAACCACTGTCAAATCGAATCTAGGCCGCCGGAACCTTGTGTCCCCGCCCCCCGTCGAACTCGTCTATCGACTCTGGCTGACCTCACACGGGCTGCAGAGGTTATTCCTCGGCGGGTGCAAACTTTTTTTTTTGATAGCAGCCGGCTGTTATTGGCGTTCTCTGCTAGCAGTTTTCGGCAGCAGTTCTGACGTTGTTGTGGGCAATTTTGACTTCTCCCTCCGCCAACCTCTCCCATCCATTCTTCTCCCTCCACTCCACTCCACTCCTCTGCATCTTCCATCGACCTCAATCACCGACACCCGTACCGGTTCTGCCTCTCCAATCGCCAGAGCCTCCCCTCTTTACCCTTCCAGATCAGACTAGTCCCCTTCGATAATCATCCTTTCCGTCTTTTTGCGGTCGTAGTACCGCCGACAACCCACCAAAATGTCGCAGCGATACTATCCAGCGGAAAGCTCTTCAAGGGGGGCTCGACGACCTTTTGCTCGAGCTGCCACCGCCCCATCAGAGCACTCCGAGCAGGCCTTCTCGGATTCTGGTTACGGAGGCTCCATCTCTGAGGATGTCAGGAATTTCGATCTCAGCGAGCTTTCAGAGCTCAATGAGGACATGCCTATGCCACCCAGAATTCCCGCCCTGAGTGCGGATTCCAGTACGTTCACCCGCCACTTCCCACCCGGTATTGACGCTCGGAATGAGATTCTGACCTTTCATACTTCTAGCCGATGTCGACCGACGGCAGCACCAGATGCATATCCAGCAGATGCACTAGTAAGGCTCTTCCGTTGATTCTTCCGTGTTTCCGAAAGCTAACCAAGGGATATAGCAACCAAAACAGAGTTGCCCTGAGCCGGTCTATCTACAGGACCATCGATACTTTGGAGGTACGGACTTCATATACTTCTTCGAGTCGGTCGGAACGGGTGCTAATCCTCTCATTGACAGGGCCTTCAAAACATGAACCAAACATGGCCTATCCACTATCCCGCCGTCCAAAGACCCGAACCCAACCCAATGCAGCGCAAGGCCTCGATGACCGACGACTTCTTTACACCCGACACCACTAGCTCACCCTCAAGGGAACGATTCCAACCAATCCGACGAGCTCTTACTAGTTTTGACCGCCAACCGGCCAGGGATAGCAGGTCTGGAACCCCAGAACCTCGGTTGATGTCACCACAGATTTCCCAGGAATTCAATATCCTCAAGCTCGACCTTCGGATAGGCTCATTATCTCAGAGCGAACTAGTCCACTCCCTCGAGAAGGAATCTATCGCTTCTCTTTTGGACAACAAGTTGACACAGGCGATCAAGCACTTGCGATCCCTCCGTGATCGTATTGAAGACACAGCATCCAAGGTTCTGGTCACCGGCGATCTTAATGCCGGAAAATCGACATTCTGCAATGCCTTGCTTAGGAAGAAGATCTTGCCGGAGGACCAACAGCCATGCACCGAAATCTTCTGCGAAGTCTTAGATTGCCGGGTCAATAACGGCGTCGAGGAAGTCCATGCTATCTATAAAGGTGCAACTTACGACCGGATGGACGAGCGAACGTTCGAGGCTCGCCCTTTGAAGGATTTGGAGGACATCGTCATCATGGTAGACAAATACTCGCAGGCCAAGATTTACGTCGAAGATTCACGACCGATCGAACAGAGTCTTCTCAGGAACGGTGTTGTTGATATCGCCCTCATCGATGCACCCGGTCTCAACATGGACTCCGTCCAAACGACTGCCGTATTCGCCCGACAGGAGGAAATCGATGTCGTTGTGTTCGTTGTCAGCGCAGAAAACCACTTCACTCTTTCGGCTAAAGAATTCCTATGGAACGCAGCGAACGAGAAGGCATATCTCTTCATCGTCGTCAATCGTTTCGACAACATCCGCGACAAAGTCCGATGCCAGCGTATGATATTGGAACAGATCGCCAACATCTCACCCCAGACGTTCAACGACAGCCAAGATCTCGTGCACTTTGTTTCTTCAAACGCTGTTATTGATGGAAAGGACCCTGATAAGAGCCATGACTTCGACAACCTGGAGAACTCTCTCCGAGGTTTCGTTCTTGACAAACGTGCCCGTTCCAAGCTCGGCCCTGCCAAGAGCTACCTGCTCAACCTGCTCCAGGATATCGAGCAACTCGCTCTCATCAACAATAACATTGCTGGTCGGGAGCTAGATGCTTTGAGATCCGATCTCGCTCAACTCATGCCCAAGTATGACGAGTCCGTGAAGGCGAGGATCGCTGTTTCCGATGAATGCGACCGACAGATTGAGGATACCTGCAATGCCGTCTACCGGAACTCCCGCCGTGAGATTGGTCGAACCATCGACGATGTCGATAAGGCCAACCAGATTCCCTGGCGCGGAGTTTTCAACTCCTTCCAGTTTGCGGAGGAGACGCGTCGGGCGATGTTGGAGAGCATTACTCGGGCGGTCGTCGAGGCTGAAGACGCCGCCCGCAGGTCTACCGTTTCCGGCGTCGGAGCCATCAATGCATTGGGCTTAATGCACTTGAAGCAGGAGTACGTGGAAAGAACCTTCCGCCCCGACTTCATGTTCAAGAAGAAGAGGGATGCTCTCGGCCGTCATATCAAAACCCAACTTGATGCCTTTGACTTCTTCGATTTCGATCGCCAGGAGAAGGTTGCAGGTATGAGCATGTCGCTCACCGTCCTCTCCGTGGCCGGCTCCCGTATGTTCAATATCAGCTCCTGGGTCGACGGCATTGTCCAAGCTACAAACATCGTTGGTATCCGGAATGCCAAGCGTCTTATCATCCCGGCTATCCTCGCCGGTATTGGCGCTGCGGCTTACTGGCTCATTAATGACGTTCAGCGAGCTATTCCCAAGAAGTTGGCGAAGAAGATCAAGAGGGAATTGACCGAGATGGACTATGTTCACCAGAACTCCGAGCGTATCTCTAAGGAAGTGCGCAAGGTGCTTCGGTTCCCGGCCGAGGAACTCCGAGGCGGATTCCAGAAGAACATCGAGGGCCTCAAAGTCAAGAAGGAAGAGGCCACGAAGAGGAAGGGCGAATGCGAGGTTGCCGTCAAGTATTTCGGAAATCTTCTGCGCGAATCTCGTGAGCACGCAGGAGTCGTCCGACGATACGATTTGGAGGCAGCTTCAAACCACTGAAACCATCGATCGACTGTGTAGCAAACACGGTTGGGAACAGGAGGGTGACGGATCTTAGGTAATGGCAGATTTTCAAGATACGACTTTCTCCTTTTGTTTTCTCCTTATTCCATTCAACTGTAAAAAATGAAAATCGGGATGGTTGGAGTACTTTTATAATTCATTCGAGCGGCTCTTTCGTTTTTTTCAGGTGCCATTCCTCCCTCTCCCTTCCAACCATGCCCTCGCAAAAGCATCTCCATTCTTCGTTTTCCGTATGAGCAATGAGTTTATTCTGCTTTATGACAAGTTCTCCACGCCCCTCTTATTGCCCACAATTAGCCAATCCCCCCTTCTTTACGATCACAAAACACACGTATCATTATCTTTTCGTTAAGTTTCGTTTTTTTTATCTCGTCAGGTTCGAATTATACGTCGACGTTGACTTTGATGCATACATTTCTTCTTCGGAACTTCTTGAGCTGCAGATTGCAGGGACGAGATGTGGAGGGAAACAACTGCAGTCTCTTCATGGATAGATATTTTCCCTTTTTATATCTCTTTAAGAGTGTATTTACTTTACCACGATGCCTGCTTTGTCCAATTGAGCCAGACTCGGATTGAACTTGCTAGCTAGATAGACTATTATAATTTTTATACATACCAGTGCCGAGTGTGTCCGAACCTTTCGAATGTTGATTGAAGCTGGGAATCCAGTCTCGCTGGGAATCCTTGTTCACATAAATTTCAGCCGACACAAACCTCGAAACTGAGTAGACGACATCCACACCTTCGACCCCGATCGAAACATCACCTACACGATGGCACTCCGACAGATAACCAGAGCAACCTGCCGACATCTCAACCGGCCAAGCCTCTCCCTCCTTTCCATCTACACCCAAACCCCCGCCTCCACCCCACTATCCTTTCTCCTCCCCTCCCACCACACCTCCTCCCCGCCGCCTGTCTCCAACTACAGCCACAACCACCCCACCAGACTCCTCCAACGCCGCAACTACGCTGCCATCAACGCCCGCTTCCCGGTAGCCCCCAACCTCGGACCGCAATTCATCGAAGAAGTCCGCGTCCGGTTCCCCTACGATGACGAAATCACAGCTTACAAACCAACCTATATCGACGAAACGGGCGCCTTAGTCGGAGTCTACCCGATCGATCAAATACTCCGAGCTTATGACCGGAACAAATACCATTTAATACACATCTCCGGCGTCGACCGGTTAACGGACGAAAGTGAAGGTCACATCGTCAGATTATTTCCCAAATCACTACTTCTCGAACGACTTGAAGCCGAACGAAGAGCCGAGATGGAAGCCGCTGATGCCGAGGATTTGGATTTACCTGGGTTTAAAAGAAAGAAGAAAAAGTCTGGTAGGGATATAACTAAGGAAGTTCAGATATCTTGGGGGATAGATAAGAACGATTTAAACACTCATCTGAAGAAGATTGCGAAGTTTTTGGAGAAGGGGAATACGGTTGAAGTTATGATTGCTAGGAAGAAGAAGCAGGCTAAACCGCCGCAGGCAAAGTTGGATGAGATGATGGAGGTTATTGAGGAGTTTATGTATTATAATGGTGGTGTGGAGGTGAGGAAGAGGACTGGGGAGGTGGGTCTGCAGCTCACGATGGCTGTGCAAAGGCCAGAGGATTGGGTTGTTCCGCCGCCCCTGCCGCCGAAGGTGGTGGAGGAAGAGGAGCCAATTGAGGAGGCGGAGTTTGAGAGGTTGCAGAGGGAGAGGGAGGAGAGGATTGAGGGTGCGTTGGGAGAGGGTGCGCTAAGAGAGGGTGTGCAGGCGGAGGGAGGTCAGGTAGAGGAGGAGAAGAAGAAGAAGCATATTCCGGCCTGGCAGGCGAGGGGCGAGGTTTCTTAGGCTTCTGTTTGGGTAATGGCTCATATTCATGCGTGAGCCTTGTATATTATGAAATGATGGGATAGTCCCGGATTCATTTATCGTCCCCCGCTCCACTAGTATACAATTCATTCTAAAGATGCGAAAAGAGAATGTGGTATATGATTCTGTGAGATCGGTTGTTTCTCCTGGTGTGTCATTCCTTTATCCGAAGGATCCAAACGCCCATGTTCGATACCTGTGGTTGAACTTGCATGGCTTTTCAATATGCTCAAGAGTAGGCAAAGTAAACCCCCCGCGTTACTGGGTAAGCAAGCGTTTTAACTGAGAAGAACAAGAATGACAGAATCACCCCGCAGGAACCTGTATTTCAATCCCATACACGTTAGCATCTACTCCCCTTCTATAACCAGTCTCGAATAGATCTACCCACATCTTGCTAATAAACCGATCCTTATTCACCGGCCGGCCCTTCTTGCCCTGGGCGTTCCTGGGCGTCTCAGTCCACATCTCCTTCACGTTCTCGAGCACCATATTGCTATGTCTGTCGAACGCTTTTACCCTGGCGAGGAGCTTGCGGTTGTTTCGACACGAGATTAGGACTTGGTTGTGTGTTCGCACGGCGGTCTGTAGGATTGAGAGGGGCCCGTTTGCGAATTCGTATTCTTCGAGCTGAGAGATCTCGTACTCGCTGGAGTGGGAGGGTTAGTAAAGACTCATTCTGGTGAGTGGGCGGGTGGAATGCACGTACGTGAGTTCCGATCGAGGCTTGTTTAGGAGTTCGCTGGTTCAATTGTTAGTATGCATTTTGAAGGAGTGGGGGGTGCGATTGTGTGTACTCACGCCATGGTGACGGTATTTGTGGGTGGGGAGTGTGGGATGGGAGAGAGGAGAGAACGTCGATGGACCTGGAGCTGTTGCTGAGTCGCGTTTTGCTGGAACAGAGCTTTGCTGTTGGACGGATGCCAAGTCTGTATTAAGGATCTTATCGGGAGATTAGATCTGCCGGACACCACCGATGATTCAGAAACCAACCATTTCATCACCTCCAGCCGTTCAACCGAAAAGTTATAAAAAACCTCGAAATTGGATTCATTCAAATTGCAGAGGTCTGGTCTACTTCATCCCGTTGCCGGAAACAAGTTATCATGTCTTGTTCTCGCACAAATCGAGGTCAAAGTTGGTCACTTTTGTATGGGAAACATCGACAACGCAAGGTAGCTGAACCCCATTTCGAGGCCGAAAAGTATCACGTGATTCGCATATACAGGACGAATCCGGTAATTATGGAAACAAACACCAAAACTTGCCGCAATCGGCAGGCAACGCGCGATATGAGACATCCAACGTCAAAACAACGCATCGCGGTCTCCCTCGCCTGGTCCGACCTGGCCTTGTCGGACCCTTGTCGAGCTGTCCTGTCCGACTCCGACCGAGTCTGAAATCTGACCATGCAAATGACCAGGCCTTCAGCTCCACATCCCACCCGTATCCATCGGGCTCGCACCACAGACAGTGGAACTGGAACTGGAATTTCGCGAGTTATTGGCAGGTCCATTCGCTGCTTATTAGCCGAAAGCATATGCGCATGCATCTCATCCAGGTCGGTGTCACGTCCCCTCGCAGCTCTGATTGGACCGTCCTGCCCGGGAGCCCAGCTTCCATCGTGCATTCTAACTAAAAGTGCTAAAACCCCCAGCGTGTTCTGCTACTTTCAGCAAAACGAGCAATGCAAAAGCCCGTTATTGACGGTTTAGCTTGTTGGTTGCTGTTGGTTAACTCCCAACCTCTCGTCTTTCACAATCACGATTCCCCTTCAAGCCCATCTCCAAATAAACTTCCCCAAACAGCCATGTAATTGACCACCCACCAGAAAAATTACTTCTCCACCGGTCGAATTGGTCGGGCTGTCGAATCATATCCGTTTTATTATCTCACGAGCGCTCACGAATAACTTACTCACTCACTGCAGTTTATAGACCGCCCCTCGTTCTTTTTCCGTCGAAAAAGTAACCTCTTTTTTTCAACTATTTCCCTTTCTTTTACATTCTTCACTCTCCTTTCAACATTCCTCTAAGTGTCTACTTTGGTACCTTAACATCGATCAAAAGTTAACTGTGCCCCGTCCCTGTGCCTGCGTGTGTCTGTGTGCTCTCTTTCAGCGTTCCTGGTTTCACGTTCCATATGCCAGCCGACCAAAACATCGCCAGGCTCGACTCCGACCAACGCTCCTCGACGACCGAACTGCGGGCTCTCGACCGTCTCCATTGTTCTCTCGACAACTCTGAAGGAAAGGCAGTCTGAAACGCAGAAGCATATATTTCAGTAGTATATCACTGGGACTGCTAGCCAGTTTGGATTCCTGGGAATAAGTTGGTAGAAGGGTTCTATCCGAGAAAGCCATCACGAGATAGACACGACAAAGACTTCTGCCGTATAACTGGACCGCTTTATTGCGATTCTCGCCCATAGGATATCACCCATTATATACATACGCACACCAGGTACCCGATATATACGCCCGTACGCACTCTCGACTCAAAGGCCATCTTTTACGCATTCTATCGACACTTAATCGACCAGTTGTTACAGTCGACTCGATCTTGGACCTCGATATTCTCTCATACAACACACCGCCGAAGTACCTCCTTTCTTGTGCATCCGAAAACTCCAAAAACGGATTACCAACCTCCTCATACTCGATAAGGCAAAAGGGTTACCGGAATCCGTCAAAACGGCCTCTGAACTCGGCGGTTACAGCAGGCCTCACACGGGGCCATGGCTAAGAAATCCTCGAAACCGCCGGCGGCGGCGGCGCAGGTTGGCCCGGACTCAGAAGCGGACGGCGTCCCCGTAGCAACTCCGGCGCCAACACCACACATGACCGAAAGTCATGATACTTCCAGGCATAACGGGCATCCTGCCCTACAGCCTATGCGATGTGAGGAGACCTGATTTTGATTCTTCATTTTAGAAGGTCGACTAATTTGATGCTGTGGTCAATTAGTGAAAGTACTATATAGTATAGATGATTTGTTACCCAACTGCCTAGCGCGGGCGAAGGAAGTCGTCCACGTCCGTGTCGCCCATCTCGACGAGAACACCCCTGTTGGATTCGTGGACCTCAAGACCTGCATCCTAAATATAGTATACTCGAGGTTTGTGCCATAAACATTTCTTGCCAGATCGGGATTATCTATATGACCATGAGAACCTAATCGTCTTCTTGATACCTCTGGATACTACAGCCCCGAGATTATGCATCACCGGGGATGTGATTACTCCGTCTACACATACGATTACTCGGAACCGGATACCCCCATGACGGGGTTGGGTCTACTCTCCTGGGTCCTCTCATTACCGACACTCAATGGGCAACAACCGGACCCCGATGCCATTGACCCTGCCCAGGCGAATCGATTGGTTACTGGACGGGTGCAGAAGAACTTGCTGGGGATATTGGCTGGAGACGTTAGGGAGACTTTGGAGGTCAGGATGAGGTTGTGCCGAGTACCGACACTGAGGCAGGTGGATTATCTCAACCACATGAAGCAATACTCGCAGCTCTCACAGGCTATGCCGCCTGGTATGGACCCGGCCAGTCTATGGACCAACGGTGTTATGGGACAGAATGGGATGGTTGGGCAACATGGATACGCTCAGCAGCAGCAGCACGGGGCCCCCGGGGCTATGCCATATCCGTATATGCCCCAGGGAGTTGGCGGGTACCAGCCAATGGGGCAGTTCCAGCAACCCCCACCCGGTCATATGGGCCACCCCCCCCAAGGGTACCCCCAACCATATACACATAACCTTCAACCACCTTACCAGAATCAACCATCAGCACCACTTCAGCAATCTCACGGCACTCAGGCGCCTAGCCCAGCGAATACTCAGCTCCAGGGGGCCCAGACATCTGATATACCAGAATCTGGGGGCCCAATTGGACCACCAATGGCCGAGGGACCATCATCAGGGCCATCATCACAGGCCCAGCAGGCCTCAGAAACCCCTGCACAGGCCATTGGCAGTGGGGAACCACAGAAGGCCGAGTCAACTGCCGACCCTGCCCAACCTGCGGCGAAGAAGCGCCGAGTCTCCACCAAGAAGCCCACGGGCAAGCCTCGGGGGCGCCCCAAGCTGACGGACATAAGAAAGTCAAACACCGACGTCCAACCCCCGTCTCGGGAGGGGCTTCCGCAGGATCCAGCTGCAAGCGATGCCGCGACGGTCCCTATAAAACAGGCACCCACCCCTTCCTCGGTTGCCCCCTCTCCTAGTCTCACTTCTATTTCCACCTCTAACCTTAATCACATCTCCGCCTCCAACACAGCGCCCCCAGATTCTAATGCTGGGTCCCCTCATCCTTCCTTATCTCAAGCAACACCCTTACCACCACCTTCATCTGCAGCACCCTCACCTATCACACTAGTACCCATTATCACTGAAGCTAACGATACAGCTACACAATCAACCATGCAGTCGCCACCCACTGAAGACAGGGATGTCGAGATGACGCAAGATATCGATAACGATGCTGACACCGAAGTTGCGGAGTCGCCACGTGATAGTGATATCGACTCCCTCTTCATCGGCTCTTCACCACCCCCCTCCCACTCTGAGGCCACTGAACAAAATGAGACAACACCCGCCTTGGATACCTCCCCAGCCCTCCCTCGCCAACCCAGCAAAGGTTTTTTCCGTAGCCAGCCTCGTCAGTCGAGCTTTGCCCTCCAGGAAGCTCTTGACGAGGCCTCGGGAGATGAAACAGCTCTACCACCCAATAACCTTTCTTTCCCAGCCACAAAGGGAACCGAGAAGCCGGGGGAGGATAATGGCTCACCCTCTGAGAAGGCGGAGTCACCTAAGGACTCTCCCAAGGATATTGAAGAGTCAGCGTCGTCTTCCCAAGCTGTTGTCGTACCCAGAAAACGAGGACGCCCACCAAAGAATCCCGATCAAAAGGCGGATGCATTAAGGAAACAGAAGAAGTCTGCGCTCAAGACTGACCCTTTGCCATCCGACGCACCAATCCCAACCTCACCCATCGAACAGAGGCCCGAGTCGAAATCTAAGTCGAAGAAACCTCCCCCAGTTCAGATGTTCGTTCCGCCTCCATCGACCCTTCCACCGGGGTTGATTCTTCCCGCTCTTCCGTCAAAGGAGAACGAGAACACCAAGAAAAGAAGATCTAGCGATGCCGGCTCGGATACTGACACTGCACCCGCGAAACGAGGCTCGACTACTGCTCTGGTCCGTGCGCGGATCGAGCGTCAGATGCTGGAGAAGCTTGCGGCCGGCGAGATGCCGACTTATTGTATGCACTGCGGTGCTATTGAGACGCCCACCTGGAGGAAGGCGAAGGTTATGATGACTGATCCAGAGACCGGAAGCGAAGTCGAGAGAGAAGTGACCTTGTGCAACCCTTGCGGTCTCTGGCATCACAATCATAAAACCATGAGGCCCGACCAGTATTGGGATAAGGAGGATAAACCCCCGAAGCCAAAGAAGAAGAAGCAGAAGAAGAGAGTTTGCTTGGCTCCGGAAGGATCCGTCAACGGAAGTGGGACGGTTATAGCGCGTCATGCGCCGTGTCCGTCACCACCTCGCGAGCGGGGTATGGGTGGCCATAGAGCAACCAGCCCCCCCGAAGCGAGTAGGGATGGGGAATGGGACCAGGCCGTCAACAGGAATCTTAGAAGGATCCAATCCAGCCCCTACGGGCTCGGAACGATTGCGGAGCCGATCAGCTTACTCAGCCCTGACCAGAAGACGCGTAGGAAGCTCTTCCCGGAGGCCAAGAGGTCGTCTACCGGACTTGACGGGGCGCCAACCCCGGGGGACGAGGGAGTGATTGAAGCAGATGATACGAAAGATGAATCGATGTCACCGGAAGAGCCTGTCGGCAGCCCTGAGATGGAGAAGGAGAACAATCCACCTCCGGTTGATAGCGCCGTTATGGAGCTCGACTGGGAACGAGAGCTCGAGCGAACACTTATGCAAGCGAATGCGGAGGCAGAGCTGCAGGAAGAGGAAGAGGAGGAGGAGGAGGCTACACCCATGGAAGGAGCCGAGGACGTTGAAGACCAGAGCCCTGAGGACGGCGAAACTACACCGAGGCCGCGAACGCCAGTCAACCAGATGACGCCGGCCAACCCCGAGTTTAAGACACCGATCGGGCTCACGCCGCTCCTCGCGAGCATCAACGTTGATAGTCCATCGTTCTGGAAATCTGCGATGTTGGGAGTCGCAACGCCTTCTGGTAAACTCATTAGCGGACATCCGACCCCCACGCCCAGCAAGCTTTTGATGAGTCTTAATGCGAATATCATCAGCCCGGCTACGGGCGAGATCATGCTTGAATTTCTGGATCAATGGAGTAAGAACGAAGAACCCGCGAGAGCGACCTCGCCGACTCCCGCCAACGGAGCCGACGATGATGACGACAACGACGATGCATTCTTCTCGGAGATCAACCTGCAAGCGGTCGAACAAGAGCTGGGATTGACATCCGAGGGGAATGCCATGCCGAGCAGCCCTCCGGCGATGTTTAACCTTTACGACGAAGAACCGGCTTCGCTGGCTGATGGGATCAGTTCCAGCCTCTTCAGCGATGTTTTACCCACGAGCCCTGGAAATGCGACGACGTATACACTAGATACCGGGGATGGATCCACCGAAAAGCAGGTTAGCGAGAAGGCGAACCTCGATCCCATCGATTTGAATTTCGACTTCGACGCAGCTCTCGTCGTTGACTTTTCCGATTTGGTTCCCACCGGGGCCGCCGCTAAGGTTGCGGCTATTGCGAATGCGAACGCAGCCGCAGGTACTACCGAAACGGCTGCAGTTGTCGCCAGCGAGAAGAAGGAGTCATCTGAAGACGATAGTTCGTCTACTGAGGGGAAATAAGTTTCTACTGCATTTACCTCTCTTGCTTATATGGTTAAAATAGAGGCGCTTTTCGAGGTGGAGTTGAGGTGCGCGTTTTCCGATTTCTATTCTGCACAAAAGTTCCGCATGGCATGTCGATGCATGATACGGCAGCCTCTCGAATGATTCATGCAGGACCTTTTTATGTTTGTCATGGCGTTTATTCACGGTAGGTTCTTCTTTTTCTTCTTTTCTTCTTCCGTATGATTCCTTTTAAGCCTGTGATTCATCATGTATTGCGAATACCCACTCTTCTCTTTTCTTTTTCATATATTAAACAAAAAAGCGTGTATATTTTTTTTTATTCTTTCACCCTTTTTCCTTACATACGCATCACCCCCTCTATCATTTTTTTATTTTTATGATGGTGGTGGTGACGACATAGACATTACGCATTCGGCTTCTTTTATTCTACTTCCTCGACTACGGGAATCGTGTACCATATGATGGTCCTTACCAGAGGGTTCTTCACAATTCTGTTCTTCTGCCTCTTTTTTTTTTTTTTACATTGACGGTGGTGGTATACGTATTAGGTGCTGAGGAGACACCGCAGCGGAGGCAGGCATTCATGTATATTACTAGGTTTCTAGCTAGCCGGGAGAGATAGCCTCCAGGGAATACCGACCAATGTGAAGGTCGAAGGAATAATGAAATTAAAGAGATAACATTCATCATATCATTCGATCGTTACCTATCAGCATTCTCTGCCAGCATTAACGCCCACGCTGTCTATGGAAGAAGCGCATGGCAGAGAGTGCCCTAATTAAATGTATCTTGAATTATCACCCCGCATTACAGCTATTCGTCCCCGGTCTCAGCTTGCTTTTCTTCCTTCGTTTTTCTATTTCGGGTCATAGAATAGCCCTGGGTATGTGTGGGTTGCTTGAACTACGGCTTCGATTGCGTTCAAGTCTACAATTTAATTATAGTTAGTGGTAATTCCATGAAGCGTGTGAAAAAAAGGTGCATACCGGCGTTTGGACCGAAATCCGAGGAGGCGAATTCCTTTATCGACTGGTCACTGTTGACTTTGCCAATGATCTCGACGACGTTACCGAGCGTTGTGACGTTTGTGTCCTGTATTCTATCAATTAATATCTTTATTCCTTCAAGGATGATGTTATATATATATATATATATATATATGTATGAATGACCTTTTCGAGATGGATGACCACGGTTCCCTGAGCATCGATCGTGGCGGAGTCGCCGCGGATCTGGACGACTTTCCCGGCGATGCGGACGGTTTGGGTGGTGAAGTTTGAGAGGTAGCTGGCGTTCACGCGGGGGGTTTGGTCGGCCATTTTTTAATATTTTGGGAGATGTTTTGGGGGTTCGTAGACGGTTGTGGGTTTCTTTTGAGGGTTGGAAAGCTTAAGTCAAGCTGGGAAGACGCGACGGGTTTGGCGGAGAGCTTCCTATTCGTTGGACAGGCGCGTTATAAACCCACTGTGCTTTTAAGGATGCATACGGGCTTATCTACAGGATATTGTAAGAAAGAAAGGAAGAAAGAAAGAAAGAAAGAAAGAAAGGTCGTAATCCGTCATATCCAAATCATGATCATACATACAGGCATACACAGAGACATACAGACATAGACATACAGACATATACAGACATAGACTCATCAACAGATCATAAGATAATATATTCAGAGAACCGCCAACGGATGGCACCGATGCGACCCCCCGACCAGGGATTCCAGCTCGCCCGGGTACAACTGGTTCAAACACCGAAAGTAACCCCCATACCGGTTCACCAGGAAGTATATCAACCGCAACCGCAGCTCATTGTCCATGGCATAGCTATCCCTCGACAGTCCCCTCAGCTTCGTCACGGCCACCATGATCAGGTGGTCGCTGTGCGGTAGCAGTGAGAGGTGACCCAGTCTTCCGACGCTGGCGGTGATGACCAATTGGCCCAGGCGCTTGAAGTCGCCGATGGGTAAGGTGTCGAGGAAGACGGCCGTGTGTTCGTTGATGAAGTGGGCGGGGACGGTGTACCCGTGGACCGGGCGAGGAGAGGCGATGGCGTAGAGTGGGTCCGGATGGGGGGAGGAGATGGAGAGTTTCTTTGGGGGTTTCAGAGCAGACGATGTTGGGATTGAGAGAGGGATTGAGATTGAGATCGAGATTGATATCTTGGGTTTGAATCTCTTGAAGGTGAGGAAGCGGCCCATTGTCGACGTCTACATCGGAGGACGTTATATACCTAGGTATACTCTCGAGAATCGTACTATCACGGACCCTTAATTTCTTCCACTGTCAATTATAATCACCATGCTCAATCGAACGGGCTAGTTGAGATCCATCCAGCTTGGACATACCATTTTCATAAACAAATTTTCTTCTTTTCTAAAACCGCCCTTACAGCTTATAAACCGATGACAGGATGTTTAGATAATACCGTCTCACGCGGAGTGAGCGCGAGAAATGTTATCAATCGAGATATATTCACTGCCGAATTAATCCCAATTCAACCGCTTTGTTTTTTTTTACTTTTCTTCCTTTCCTTTTTACCAACCAACCACGAATCAACCCCCCTCGTTTTTAGGAGGATCGGTCAATCGCGAAACTTATCCCCCAATCCATTGGCTACTTGCATCCGGTCGGAGCTGAGGGGGGGGGATAAAACGGTCGAGCTAGGGATCGGACGGCTGCGGCGCCGCACACGCGGGGGTGAAGGAGCAAGGAAACAGGATATGATATGATACGAAACAAAACGATATGATATGATATGATATGATACGTCACCGCCATTAGCTGGACAAAGGAGACCTATAGCCGTTAAGCTGACGGACGGGGGCAAATGTACCGCCTCCTCTCGCGCCACCGCGGCCGTCTGCTGCCACGGCGTGGTGGGTACGGGTGTATCATCCCGCCGACGGTACACTACAAACCTCAATTATCCATCCGTCACAATGGTACTGTCGCGATATCCAACAATAACTCTTCTTCAACAGGAGGGGGGGGAGCAGGTGGTAGTAATAGTGGAGCAGGAGGACCGGAGGACGACCTACCATGGTACCACCCCCGCTGGCGCCGGATCCTAACCTCCCTAATCGTCGGCATCAAACTCCTCGCCTTCACCCACCTCGTCGTCTCAAAGATCTTTATAATCAGCCAATGCGAAGGTCCCTCCATGCTCCCCACCCTCCCGACGTCCGGCTCCGTCGTGGTAAACAACTTGTACTCCCGCGGCCGGGGTATCAAAGTCGGTGACCTGATCGCTGCTCACAGGCCGGATGATATGGATGTTATGCTTTTGAAACGGGTTATCGGTATGCCCGGGGACTATGTGGTCGTGGACCCCATGGCTGCTGGGAGAGGGGAGGAGACTCTTATGGTTAGGGTTCCTGAGGGGCATTGTTGGATCGCTGGGGATAATCTGTCGCATTCTATTGATTCGAGGTTTTATGGGCCTGTGCCTTTGGCTTTGGTTATGGGCAAGGTCGTGGCGCAGGTTGCGGGGGGTAGGAGGTGGTTCTCGGAGCCGTTTTCGAGGGTGGAGGAGGATTGAGTCCTGATAATAATATAAAGGGCTTTCAGGTGCATCATATCAGGGATATTCTCTACTTGATAAAGGCTAGTGGGAACCTGTCGACTTTGGCCTTATCTTTTTAATTCGATATGTACATATGGAACAAGACAGGACTCCCAACATGTAGATATACAGATGCTATGTACAGATAATATGCTTCGGTAAAAGGGATTATATATGCTCCGGATGCTTGAGGTACTTCATATCCCAATCAGTTCTTCCGAGTTTCTTCATAACATCGATCATGGTGTCATCGAATTCGACACGCCAGAGGTCTGCTCCGATGACCTTGAGATCGTTCTTGGCGATGAATGAGCGGAGGTTGAAGCCCAGTCGCTTGATTCGTTCTTCTGTTGGTTTCACAACCGCAGAGTCCGCCGTTGGAGTAGTTGGTGAGGTCTCCGCTGTCGCTGGGGTTTCGGCTGGCGTGGTGGTTTCTCCCTCTTTTGCTTCTACCGGGGCGGCTTCTGTCTTAGGTTCAACGGGCTGCTCTGGTTTCTTGCCGATTTCTATCCTACCGTTCTGTTCGAGGATGAATAGGCAGTATCTGTGGTAGTTCTCTCCCTTGTGGACGTACGGAACCTCGTACGGCGCGACCTCGTCACGGCCCTTGTGAGAAGTGCTCACACCGATAACCATGGGGTTCTCGATCGAGATCTCGCAGTTTGTGACCATCCATTGGAGGTAGTTGTCGAACTTGTTCTTCTCCAAGTTCGGTTTGTCTACAATTAAGAATATACGTATTAGAAATCCATACCCAGATGTGTGGATGTGTATGCTTATAGGAAAACCTACCAGGATCAACGACCAGCACCGTGACCAACCTCTTCTTCGAGTCGAACTGCTTGACCTGAACGGACGGGTACCTCGTCGCATTCTTGGCTAGGACTTTGGATCCAGGCGGTACGTTTCTACGCCTGAACCGCAGGGAAACGTCAATGATCGGATCGATCTTCGGCAGAATATCCGGCACGACGTTCATCTGGGTTAGCCTCTGCATCACGATCTTGCGCTTCATATCCCGCCATGCCAGTTCGTCCCAATGTTGGTAGATTTTCCTGTGCGGGTCAACTGTAAATTCCCATATAGACGTTAGCACGGTTCTAGGGTTTTCAATACTCCGAGAATATAAAGGGATATTTACTCTTGAGCTTGTTATCATAATTATACTTTATCCTCGGATTGTTCTTATCAATATTCAACTCCAACTTGTCGATGTAATCTTGCATCTTCACGATCCTGGGATTGCTATCATCGAGATTATGCAACTTCTTCAACCCCGCGATGGCCTTCCTCTGCTCCGCGATCTTGACCAGACTCTCCTCGCGGTCCTCACGGAGGATCTTTAACGCCTCCTGGTAGCACTTGAACGGCATCGTCTCGATTGTGTGAAGTTCTCCATCGGTATGCTTCGATCTGGCTTTTCTTCTGGCACTGACACCACTACTGCTGCTACCGTCCGGCGTGGATGTCGGCGGGGTCGATACATCTTGCGGCGCAGACGAAGAGCTGGTATCAACGGGAGGGGGAGCTGAAGACGGTGATTCGTGGAATGGCGGAGTAGGTGATTGGACTTCTGTGGATAATTGGCGTTTGAGGTAGAGGACCGCTCGAGGTCCGCCTGCCCGTAGGACGGCGCGGGAGCATAGCGACATTTCTATTATTACTTTTTTGTGCGACGAATTGTTTATTGATACGGTACTTCGCTACCTCATTTCAGTAGCCCGGTCTTGACACTTCCTTCTCCTTCTTCTCAATTGACCCCTTTTGTCGTGAAAAGCTATCGCGGATATATTATCGATGCGGTCTCGCGGGTGAAAAAGTTTGGGAGAGAACGACGTTGGAACATCTGCGTTGATAAGATAAAATCTTTGGTTCTTTTTTTTCGCTGGTTATAAACTTTCCCAACGTCAACTCTTGAAACCGACCACCCCGCTGCTGTTATTACCACCACAACCACGCCAATTCCGATTCACGACGAGGGTTTCAATCGGGGCGGACGGAAGGACGGAAGGAAAGGTGGTACTATTGGTCTGAGGCTATACCGGGGGAAATGGCGTCGAGTTCCAGCTCGTCGGCGAGGCTGTTGCGCAGGACCGGTGCCTCGTTACAGCGGGCTTGGACTAGGACGGATGGGAGTTGTATACCGACAGTATGGGGCATTCCGACATTCTTTACAAGAAGATATATGGTACAGTAAGCTGACGGGTATTTCCAGAGTTACAATGTCCTCTCGCGGCGGTTTATGGCGACGGAAGCATCTATCTCGTCAGAGTCGACTGGTGGATCTGATTCCTGCGTCAAAATCTTCGAAAGCAGATTACGGCCTCACAAGACTAGGCAGCAGCTGCTATTAGATCGTAAGGATACATCACTATTCTATCTACACGTATTTCTTACCAAATAGCTAACCCAATTGCCCCAAAACAGCCCCTCCAATAACCACAACTCTCTACAAATTCCCCACCCTCGAACCCATCCAATTCGTCAAATACGAGTCCAAATTCCTCTACCTCCCTCTCCGCCGCGACATCCTCCACCGCGCCATAGTCTACGAAGGCAACGCCCACCGCCTCGGCCGCGCAAAGACCAAATACCGCTCGGAGATCCGCGGTTCCGGTCGCAAACTCCGTCCTCAGAAGGGATCCGGTAAAGCCCGTCTGGGCGACCGATCCTCGCCCATGCTCCGCGGCGGAGCGAAAGCTCACGGTCCAAAACCCAGGGACTTTCGAACGGACCTACCTAGAAAAGTGTACGACCTCGCCTTCAGGACCGCGTTGAGTTACAGATACAGACAGGGACAACTTATCGTCATCGGTGAGGCTATACATCCCGACCACTCGAAGACGAGGTATATGAGGCAGATTATGATGTTGAATCGGTGGGGGGCTGCGAATGGGAAGACGTTGTTTATTACTATGACGAGGAGGAATAATCTGTGGTGTGGGTTGAATATGCTGTCGCAGCATGGGAGGGCGATGAAGGTTGAGGATGTGGATGTGAAGGATTTGTTGGAGACGGGGAGGATTGTGATCGAGCAGCATGCGCTGGAGTGGTTGGGTGCGAGACATGGGGTTGTTTTCCCACCGAGGGTGAAGAAGGTGAAGAAGAAGAGAACGAAGGAAGGGGAGGCGGCGGTTGAAGTGGAGGGGGATGCTGTTGCTGCTGCATCTGAAGCAGAGGCTGCCGTCGAGGCTCTTGGCGCTGAAGAGTCGTCGGTGGAACATGTCGAGGCGGAGGCATCTTTGGAAACTGAACACCAGCCGGCATCGGAGAGTTCATCCGCTCCGCCGACAAGGCTGTAACGTCGCCCATAATTGTAAATATAGAGTATTGAATTGTAAATATACTATTTCCTCGAAAGCTGAAGTCAGTAGTATCACGACGTCTGCCGTGCTAAAATACCACACTGACAACAACTATGGTTAACCACCAATGGCAAGTAAAACTGTCCACGAGTCGATTCTGTAGAAATAGAAATTTATAAGTATCTACTTGAGCTAGTCTCGTTAATTTTATATACTATAAGTATATATACCCAAGCGTACTAGATATAATCCCAGAACTCCAATATTAATACCTAAGAAAACCGAGCCATATCGTAAATGGACTTCCACCAAATATCCCAATATGCAATCTACAGATTCCGAATTAAACACCGAAACACTCCTACGCAGTATAGTATAGCAGATACCGTAGAGGAAATCATGCGTTTTTTAGGGCGGTTCATAAATCCGCCTAACGATTGGATTAAGACGCCTTAAAAGCGATAGAAACCGTCTTAAAGACCCAAAGCCGTTCCAGAAAACCCGCCCAAAACCCCCAGTCTTGCCGGTATCTCTCACAATCAAGCCATCTGCCACTTCCCATCCGCAGCATCAACCCACTCCTTCCCATGCTTCATCAAAACCCTGATAAGTATATCATCCCCCCCGGTAACAAACAACTTATACTCCCCCTTCGAATCCCACGCAAACCACCCATCCTTCGTCCTTATGATCTCCGCGCCGGCAACGTCGTCCACGACCATTAAACGGGATGTTGGCGGGTACCCCTTATTCGTGTAGTTTTCGCGGGTTAACGGGGAGATATGGTGGATTTGGAAATGTGGGTGTGTGGTCATGACGTCGTGGAGGAAGTATGAGAGGGTTGTGTAGGGGAATTTTTCGGTTGATTGGGATGGGGGTGGTAGGGGTGGTGCAGTCTCGTAACCTGACTGTGGGGTGTTTTCAACAAGGTTACGAGACTGGGGTGGAGGTGGTGGTGGAGGGGGTGGTGGTGGTGGTTGCGGTGGGTAGTAGTTATACTGGTTGGAGCCTGATGGGAATGGAAACGGCGTATACGGCGACGGTGTTCTGTCTGACAAGAAACCCGGCACCGGCGCGGTGGATGCTATACCGTTGCCGTATACGTAGGCTTCTGTTTTTTCGTTCATAGGTCCCGTGTACGTAGGCACTTCGGGTCGCCAATTATACCAAGGGTTAATGGCTCGACGGGGTCGGTAGATATCAGGTTCTCGTCTCGTATGGACGGGCTCCTGGTAATCGCCCGCGGAGAGTGGCCATGAATTAGGGCCTTCTGACATCGGGAGCGGCCATGAATTGGGGCTTTCTGATACCCCCAGGTTTGTCATGTCCTGTAGAGGGTCACCACGGCCACTCGGCGGGAACCTTCCCTCCTCGTCCCGGGCAGCATTAGTAAACCGATCCATCACTGCTCGAGGGGTTGTATGAGCCTCTAAAGCCGGGTTATAAAAACTATGAAAACTCCTTTCGTTTGACCCCGTTATCGGTGTCTATACTCGTATGTAAAAGAACGGTGTGCAGGGCTAGATGAAGTTATGGGATAAGTCGTAGGTGACAAGCTTCAGAGCCTTTGGTGCATTGTGAAGTTAACTAGTAGTGGGCTTATATTTATACCTGGTCTATCGGGTAATTATAGGCATGCGAAAGAGTATCTTCCTAGATATCATTGATGATAATAGCGGAGCGGACCGACAATCACCTCGTGGAGCGGGCGGCAGTAACCTTATTTTAGCACACCTCACCCGGACTCTGTACTAGCAGAACAATGCAGTTTGATCATCACTGAAGTAAAGTCTATTGTGAACAGTAAGCATATAGTACAGCTCTTGCAAGTAATATCGTGGGTAAAAAAAAAGGATAAAGAAGAAGAAGCTTCGGAGGAGGATAAATCAAAGGGGAATAGTGTGACGGATTAAAAGTGCAAGAATCCCCCCAGCCATAAAACGCCTCGCTATGTTGAAAGAGATTGTATATGATGAACGATCGCGGAAATGAAAACAACCCCCTCAGTTGTCCGAGGTCTCTCTAAAAGCCTACCGTTAATCGCCATGATGATTGATGTTCGTCGGAATGTCATCAAGTCGCCAGGGCCAGTACGAAGACCTCTCGCCACCAAATGAGCAACCGCTCGCAGAAATGAACGCATAGCTAGAAAACCCCAGGCGATCACCTAATTGTAATCGCGAAGCATGCCAGCAAGATGGGTGTTTGTTATTCTACCCCTCCTTGGCTTCTTCGTCTTCTTACTCGTGTCCTTCTGCATGGCTTTCTTGATCGTAGCCGGATCGACGCTAGTAGGCTTCAACCCGGCTCGTTCAAGTTCGCCCGGTAGCTCAGCAGGTGGCGGGATCACGATCTTTTCCCAGATATTCTTGAATTCTTTTTCCAAAGAAGAAAAAAAGCCCTAAGTGTCAGCAAATAGATACCAAGGAAATCATCATCCCATCTCCCCAGTACAGAAGCAAAACGGAGACGGGAAGAAGAAGGTATTACCATCATCAATCTGAACGTTCAAGCTCTTATCATTAATCCACACCATTCTCGCCTGCCCGTCCTTCTTCGTTCGGGTCACCAGAATTGCCTTATCAGCCTCCAACTCATCGATAGTAGCGAGAGCACCAGACCACCCGTCCTTGAGCTCCTTAACGCTCAACCCCTGGGCCGTCGTCGAGGCTTGCAGGTGCGTGAGCAGTTGCTGCGCGCTCCTGATATTGTGCAGCGGCTTAAACGCGTACGTATCCGCCGCAGGGTTATAAACCAGCTTATCGTGCGACCTAAGGATCTCGATCATAGTAGAATCGAGAGGCTTGGCGAGGAACTTCTCGAGCTCCGTGCGGGTGAGCGGTGTTTCGACCTCCTTGAGATGTTCGACGAGATGCAGGACTTGGGTCATGATGTATAGACCCATGCCTGTATCGGCTGGTTGGGAGTAGACGACATTGTTCTTCACCGGTTTCTTGCGCTTGGCGATAGCGGCGGCGTTGGAGGAGGAGTTTCCACCGCTGCCGCTTGCTCCTGGGGTTGAAGCCGGTGAGGGTTGGGAAGCTGGCGCTGGGGAGGCGATGTGACGACGGGCCTGGACGAAGTTCCCCTGGTTGACGACACCGGACTTGAAGCCCTTGAGCTGGGAGTTCAGCGACATCGTGATGGGTCAAGTCGGAGAGGCTGTCGGGAGGGTGGTGTATTGTGGTGGTTGAGAACGAAGGTGGCGAGTGGATTGTGGTGAGAGGATGAAGATGAAGACGAAGAGAGGTTGATGGGAGTCGTGTTTATGCGCGACAGCACGCGGTTACAACACACAGAATTCCAAGCGCACAAAAAGGATTCAGGCCTTCTTCAGATCACGGGATCCTGGAAGAGAAGGAAAAAAAAAAAAAAAAAAAGCCCTACATAGAATATCCCGGCCGAAGTTCATGTGCAGTTCGCGGTGTGATCCTGCCCTTCGACTGTTGAGCCTTGAGCGAATAAAATCTGGCCAGGTCTATTTTTGACCTTTCCATTTCATGCAGGGTTGCTGCAGCCTGGAAACCTACTACACACCAGCAGCCGCCCAGACCGGGCTGTCGGAATCGTCGCCTCGCTCGGATTTCCTCTCACGTCAATTGGAACCGAGAATTCTAAAATCGGGTTCCATATAGGCTATAATGATGTAAAACGTCAAGTTATCTAAATTCGCGATAGACTATCAAATTGCCCGCCAGCTTCCTCGTGGAGAGGGGGATATCATCGAAAACGACTAGGAAAAACTAAAAGCTAAGCCGAACAAAAGCAGAAACGTCGACACGCATGCAAGGCCCAATTCAATACGCGAAGCATTAAGGAAAAAGAAGAGATGGGAACAGTAGACAAATATCAGAAGAGGAAAATGTCAAAATGCCGTATATTACATGATCCGACAGTTCTTATCTGTCGGAAAGAGAGAAGTTTTGGTTGGTTTCAGATACATGATCGGATAGATAGGATGTGGATAGACAATGCAGAGGATAAAAGGAAAGCAAATTGGTATAATATATTACCGGTGGTGCCGGGGAAAAGGTCAAAGACAGGGTAGATTGTGAAAAGTTCAGCTACAAAGATATAATCAGGATTTCTTGCCCAGTACTCCAAAGATGATGCCCTTTTGGTTTTTGTTTTTGAGTGCTCAAATAGTTGCTCGGTAGTTTAAGAGAGATGCTATGGAAGGGGGGGAATTTGGGGGTTATATGCCGCTTAACGTAGTAGATGGTTCCGAACAATTGAGAGAGAAGACATAGATTTCCGGTAGTGTGCAGGATTGGCTTGCAAGTCAGCCTACATGAATAACACTCGCTAAACGAGAGGCAAGAAACGAACAAGAAAAATACATCATTGCTTTATGACAAGAAGCCAAAATGCTGGATAGGAGACAGGAGGGTGGGAGGGAGAAGGATCGATTGGGAGTTTTTTTTCATTAGAACGAATTTCGAGAAACAGTAGCGGAGTGTCGACCGCGGCCACTGACCGGTAAATGCTGTGCATGGTTTTTGTTCGCCAGGAAGTAGAAACACCAAATGCCCCAAGTGCTGTCGAAAGGAATATGCGCTGGAAAAGAGAAAGGATATAAACAAGGCGGAGGTCGTAATCGTCGTATCATAGTACACCTCAGTCCTAGGAGGATGAGGAAAGTTGTTTGTTTTGAGCTACTGTCCCGCGGCCACGACGCACCAGTGACGATGGTAGACCCATGCGTTCTTCTGGCAGTCCTTGCTGCAGTACTTGGTTCGACGACAGCGCCTGCATTTGGCGAACTGTCGTGTGAATTCTTCCCATTTGCCACACTGGAAGTAAGCACACTGTCTGATGCCTCCCCGAGAATCATCTTTCCTACAGAGGTTTCTCATAACGACACCAGCCCAGTACTGCATGTCCTGAGGGTGATGGCGAACTGTGAACTTCTCAACTAGTGGGAATATATTAAAATCATCCGGAACGAGGTATTCCTCCATTGGTGGCTCGGGAGCACGGGTCGGTGTCTTCCCGTCGGCCTCGTCGAGGAGGTGAATTTCGGAGTTGATGGAGAGATTAGGGACAAGGTGAGACTTTTGGAAGTAAGTTCGAAGATATGTGTACTTTGAAACGTAGGCGAGGAGCTGGAGAGACATAAGGACATCGTCCTCCCGTGGCATCGATGGGAGGACGATTTGTTGAGAGGATGGGTTAGTCGGAACCAGCCCGGTGAGCTGAGTGGGCGGTTGAATCGTCATTGGGTTAGGGCTAGTACGGTTGATTGAGAAACCGGGAGCCTCGGTGGCATCATTGGAAGGGTCCATTATTCTCCCATCGATGGGAGATCTGTGCGTGATGTTGAAGGTTTCAGCTTCAGGGCCGTCAGCACCGGTTTGAGCGTCCATAGTCATCGGGGTATCATCAGTCTCAACGAGCATCTCGGCGGAGCGGATGGAAATGGTGACGCCGGATTGAATATTCACGATCGGATCATTTCCACTATCGACGCCCCCGGAAGTGTTGGAAGCCACCTCATCCGAATTCGCCTCGATTTCGTCGGACTCGTCCGACATCGAGCGGGTATGCCTAATAGAGGGTCTGTTGGTAGACCTTGACATCCTAGTTCCCCCCGTGGCCATAGGAGCGGAAACACCGGAGGAAAGAGGATTCGGGGTAGTAGGTGACTCCGGCTGTGAGGCCGTTCCTTGGCCGAATAGCATCGATGGAAGTCTATCCGCATCTCTAACCGGACGGAATCCGAATGTCTCCGACATGTCCGCAACTTGCGAGGCATTGCTGCCGCCGGGGAAGCCTTGGGCTGCGGTTGGCGCAATGGAGGTAATTTGTGGGAAGTTCGCATGGTATCGAAGTTCGGAGACACTTCTGTGGTGATTAGGTCGTAGCGGTCGCTCAGCTATCGTGGTTGGGGCGGTAAGGGGTACCGAGGAGTCGGAGTTCAGTGTGGCATGGTCATTGGGGAGGGCGTTCGGGAAGGGGACTGGAATTTCAATCGATGGAGGGGGTGGCTGTCGACGGGCAGCCCGGTCGGTGGATACGGAACCCGAGCGCTCTGTGGTGCGCTCGAAGTACGAAGCAGAGGATGCTCTAGCTTCTCGCGGCCTCAGGGAGGGCGCTGTATTGTGGTTATGACCGGCACCGAGACCTCTTCTAACTCCGGATTCATTCCTCATCCGATACCGTTCCATGACCTGGATATAGTTGTCCAGAATCGTCGCGATCACAGGGACCATATCGGCCTCAACGACACGCTTCCTGACATCTTCCGATCCACGAACTCCGATATTTACAACACATTGAAATGCAAGATTCCATTTCCACATGTTCATAAGGTCCTTGCTGCGACCCTCTTTGAGGATGCAGACCAGTCTTTCGACACCGCCATCGACGGTGAGGATGTCACGAATACGAGCGGAGGATGTTGTGAGGTAAGCGAGGTGGTTTAGGGAGTTGATCAGGGGCAAGGTGGAGGTGCAATCCAAAGCCCGGCGGTCATAGAGAGCGGTGGTGATTCCAACCGAGGCCTTGTTGACGTTCGGGATGCTAAAATTGACTTCTCTCATGATTTGATAGGCTGGGTGGGAAGAACGTGGGAACGACGGTGGTGGTTAAATGAGGGCCGGAGGTGGTTTGACGGGACGGGAAATCGTCGGAGCGAGATGAGTCGTCTTCTACCGGGTCTTTCAGGCAGATGGAATCAGAGTCGACATCCAGCGGGAAAGAATCCGAGAACGTGCGAGGATAATCGGAGGATGCCTCGGGTCGCTGAGAGAGTAATCTCAGGCGTGGTTGATGATTGGATTCAAAGGTCCTGTTGAGAAACTACCAAGTTAGGATTTTTCCGCTTTCTTCCTGCCTCGTGGCAGCAGGCGATGTTGTTTTGCTGGGAGTGCTGACTGATAACGGGATCGAATAGGAAAGCGAAGCAGCGAGAAAAAATAAAATAAAATACAATACAATACGAAGATAAAAAAAATAAAATAAGTGATAGGCGAGGGAAGGATAGGAGGAAGTATGAGGATTCAGAGGAGGTTGGTAATAAAGATAGTGAAGCAGCTGTTAGGGGGGACCGGAATGATATTAACCAAGGAGAGTATGACGGTGGAAAAATGAAGGATGAGTAAGTCAGGTTCTGGAAGTTCGGGGCAAAAAGAAGACGAACATGAATAAGGAAGAGAAGAAGAGGAAGAAGAAGAAGGAAAGACGGAGACAGCAGGCACAGCAGAGTTTTTCCTTTTTCTGGGAGGGGGTAGGGAGGTAGGAGGTGGACCAGAGCCCGAACTAACCTCGACTCGGCACGCTCGAGTCAATGCTGCAGCTACAGAGACAAACAGGTCAGAAGGACAGGCAGCTGGCGATGCTAGTCGATTGGTGACGACGGTGGTAACGACGGAGAGGAAGGGAACAGAAGGGTAAGAGGAGGAAGAGGAGGAGAAGGGAGAAGGGAGAGAAAGGATGAAATGAAGACACCAACAGTGCGAACAATGTCAGGACGAGGGAAAGAGAAATTAAGGTGCGAACGAACGGAGGCCAAAGGGAGAGTTCTTGAGCTGGATGGCTGCAACGGGAAATAATCAATCCAATCTTCCCAGACGCCAACCGCCAATGACCGTCAGACCAGCCTGGACACCCGCCGGATATAAACGAGGGAGCCTCTTCGAAGACACTCTAATCCCAAGAGTCGACGGACACAGGTGTGTGCGTGTGTGGACAGTTCGAGTGTCTCCTCTCCCAGCCCGCTGGGAAGCCATGCATACGATAGACAGTTCTATCGATGCCGAGCCGTCGAGGGAAGATTCATCCAAATGGCCGTCCATATCTGCTGGGACGATGGCGAAACTCCCTGCACCAGCTGTTCCAATGCGTGATTTTCCCGCTAAGCAGGTTTCATAATGCACCGCTGTGCAGGTACGTACCTTCTCCTTGTTGTCTTAGCGGGATGACATGTGTGCCACTGGCTTCGAAGCTGATGATACGAATTGGTGTAGATTCGGTCTAGTCGACTGTGGTTATATCGAAAGGATATTAATGGCTGAGTGAAGCCCGCCTGCCGACTAAAGGAAATGCAATCCGGGCAACCGACGCTGATGATCGTTTTATATATTATAGCCTCGACAGCCTTTTAAGTATGCAAAGCCTGAGTGTGCAGCTGTCAAAAAAAGAAGGGGGGCGAGCAAGCCTGGCTCATGCACTTCCGACCCAGCTTTAAGCTTTTCAACGTGGGTGAACGTTTAAACATTAAACTCCTCTCTGGACATGCTTGCCTGCCGCTTTCCGAGTTAAAGAGGCCAGGAAAGAAAAAACCACTCGGGATGGCCAGAATGTCTCGTCAAGAATGACAGAATGGCTACCAAGAAATCGTCGCTGGCACGCAGGTCCCCAAAAGAAAACAAATTATGCGCTTGGGGCACCTTTTTCTCACACCGCAGCGTATGGTTCTTCCGGAATCGAGGTATCCGCGAGGAAAGGGGGGTTGTTTAAAGCCCCAGCGAAACGGAACGGGTTTAGATGTCGATGTCATGAAGGTCGGAGCGGGAAAAAAGGCCCAGTCCAGCTGGTTCGGTGTGGCGGTGGTGACTGGAATTTCAGCTGGATGAGGATGGTACTAATGTCGAAAGGAACTCCAACATCGGCAATTCCGCACCATTCGGTGTACTCCCTTCGATGTGAAAGCGGACATCCAAGAGTTCCTTCCCTAACATTCACTAACAAAACATTTTCTCCCTTAGCTCAAGCTAATGCTCCCAAGATGCAGTCCGTCGCCTCTTCGCTTGACAGCGATAGGCAACCTTTAGCTGGAAGGCGGATACGTTTGCCTGATACCGCCCGGTTGACTGGTCCCGTCGCCACTGATGTTTTGACAATGCTCTGACTGCCGATCTGCCTACGCCCATGGGCAAGAAGGGGATGCTCGTTCGATGCTACGTTTTTGGGAAGACGGGATCGTGATGGTCACCCCATACCTCTAATGCATGCAGTCTACCATTCAAAGGCGCACGCGGCATTTACAATACAGTGCGTGACTTTAATTTTTATATTTTCTTTTACAACTGCAACTACCAAGCGAATGAGAATCGACAGCCTCAAACCTTGGTCAAACATATCTCGACCTTGTTGACCCAGGTAAACTAAAGTTATCGTCGGCTAAGCCCTTATTTACCGGTCTACAGCGAGGTATGCGGGCTTAGAATTCAACTATCAGAACGGAATGCTCCAGCCAAAAAAGCTGCCGTACGACTCGCCATACCCTCGAACCCGAGGTCAAAAAAGGGTCCCTAACCTTAGATATGGGTTGAGGCATGGACCATGCTCAAAACTGGTCCTGATTATTCCCCGAACAAGCGAGTGGAATGCGGAGAGGAACGCAGAAACGTGGCTGCTGGCGGTCAACAAACCAACGGCGGAGCATATCGAACCGAGTGAACATGAATGGACCTGCCTTTGCTTTTGCTTTCCATAACATTGAGCAGTCGGCTAGAATTCGGGGAGGGTTTATGAACTCACCCTTGGATTTTAACATCCTGGTAAGCGAAAGGAGCGTTGGTATCGTAAAGGTGCACGCGAGCAAAGAAAAGATCCGAACGGCTACAAGGCATCAATCGGACGCCGGCGGGCACAATAAGAGCGCATAAAGTAGCCGCCTCGGACACAACCTCCGTAGGACAGATTACACATGCGCATATGCGGTAACAGAGTAAGGTTTTCGACCATTACTTGCATGACGTTAATTCCGACCAGACGGCCGAAATATGCGCTGATAGGTGGTCGCACGCTGCAGGGCTGGGTTGGGTTAGAGACCAAGAATGTGGTATTGGAACCGATCTGAGTCGACATGGTTTCTAAAAGTCTAAAGGACTTAATACCCTAAGTCGAGTCGCTATCGTATAATGCATTCCTCGCATAATGCAAGCACGCTCACATCCAATAAGCCACAGATACCAATACCAATGACAATGCTGCACGGAGTATTAGCTAAGTATGTATGTACTCCTACGGTACATGACTATTACCATTAGAGATATGCGAGCGACAAAGCAAATAATGGTGCAGGGAATGCGGAGTCCGGCCCAAAGTCGACGATCTCTCATGTCTGGTCGGGCCCAGGCCTAAAGTAGTCTAAGCAGAGGTCACATTGTCGGGCAGTTACCCCAAAATCTGCACCATTGACCATGCGGAGCAGCCAAAAATAGGCTTAACCAAAGGTACACTTATAGCTTCGAGAGCATGTGGACAACATTCCAGAGAAGCCCCTTAGACCGGCACGGGAGAGGTTTAAAAGAGAGAAGTGCTATGCCACGCATCCGAAAGCGAGTAGCTAGGAGGTGTTATTCAGCTGGACAGGCCTTATCAATTTCACATATTAGAGAGGGTGTGAGACCGGATCGGACCGATGTACTCAGCGATTATCTAGATCGATGGACTAGTAGACAGATGAATCGCTATCGGACGGCCTTGGGGACTAAACTATGTGCGGCGGCAGGTCAATGCTAGCTCAGCTCTAGAATTTCTAACAGCTTCGATGCTGCTGCCGGGTGTAGTTAACGTTCCTGGCAGAAAGACCAGATGCGGCCAGGAACAACACCGATCGGGGATTCCAGACTGTCGTCATGGTGCGTCTGATATTGATATGCGATATTCCATATGCATGATGCTCGAGTCGGCCGATTTGGTGGGCTCGTTGCATCATCTTGAGCTATATGAAAGTTGTATTTTTTTGACGAATGACTCCAGCTCTGACAAAGCTTCTACGAAAACAAAGAATATTCTGTCCACGGCGTAGACGGTTTTGGCCGGTATTTCGTCAGTACTTGGCGGTATCGACGGGATGAGTAGAAAGAATGAGCATCTCGTGGAGCTGAAGTCGGAGCGTTGCGTTGGAATGGAGGTTGAAGGTCTCTAGTCTTCAGATCGATCGGATCAGCAGCTGCTAATGTTAAATCCCTCTCCACTCTCCATCCCCTCTTTTCTCTCGGCCGGCAAAACATTATCGTCAAAGGAGATTTGTTCAGCTGGTTGAAGATCCGGCACGGCTGGACATGGCAGGAATGCGGAGATGGGCGAAGTTATAGATAGTGGAAGGAGGTTTCTAAGGGGATGCGGGAAGGCAGGCTTGGCCTTCTCAGCCGTAGGTGCCAATATATCAATTTGAAGTCAGTTTACAGAATATAATTTAATTTCTATGGAGCCTAGACCGGGGTGGTTAATATCGAGGCGCGATGCGGGGAAACGTATCGCCGTAAGAGGGAGGCGGTGATATACAATTAAGTAAGCATAAGCACTTGACGATGAGTATTCATGCATGGAAACTCTTCGAACCCGGGCAGTTTCGCCCGATGGCTCGCTGAGTTCGAACCAAATATTCAGGTTCAGCATAGACAGATATTTCTATCATCGATGTATTTTTCTGAATATATAAGCAAGTACTTACGTACAATCCGCTATTACAATCGGTTGATGATATGCGGAGACATCTGGTAACGGATATATACAATTGTATAATCAAACCAATACCATGTATAGAGGCTGTTAAAACACCACGGATAGGTAGAAATCAGTTACCCGAAATCATCATTTTTCTTAATAGATTACACCTACTTTCTAAGGGTTGAAGCATCTGCCTGTTCGCCGCCTGACGCCTGTTAGTTGAACCGAAAGTCTAGATTGTCCGCCTCAGGTCAAGACAAGAAATTTGTACAGATTTCCTTCTCAAAAAGACACTTAACCAACTTACTAAATGTCGATAGACAGACGATGTTTTCGAGAGCTCAACATGCATGTGCTCTAGATTTACTAAACACCGATGTCCACGAATACCCGGGGTGGCCCGGAAAGCTATAGCTCAGTATGCATGCATTGCGCTACTTGGCTTGTCTCGTAAACCAGCTGTGCTCAACCTCAGAACCAATACCTTAGGAATTATAGCCTGCTAGGGCTGTGGAACAAGACGCTTTCCATCAGGCGACGGGGCAGTGGAATTTGGTCGGGTGGCTCCAGTACCGTTGTAAGACCTCTTATTTTCTATTATTTACTCACCCTGCCTCTTATTTTTATCTTATCTTCTACCCTGGGTGATTTATATCGATAGTTTATAGCTATAGGCCACCTAGTGCTAGACTTCAGTCTGAAAGACCGAGTGATAGCTTTGGCAGGGGAGCAGGTCAAGGGGAGCAGGTCCCTAGCAAGCAGTAAAGCTTACGGACGTGGGTGGAGGCCAAATCCTTCCAGAATGGTCCGAAAACCCTGCGACTGAGACCGACGGTGTACTTTAAATTTGAAAGTTCGAACTGTGATCAGAAGTATACAAGTGCAAGGGAATACGGTCACACGTAATCCCTATCAGCGGGGATTCCGTGGCAATGTCGAAGAGGGGCACTGCAGTGCCCCATAATTACATTGCATTTGCAAATGTTGTATTCACACCATTGTGATATGACCTACTGCATTCTTTTTATACTGTTGGAGGACGTAACCGCCGCGGTATCCGCGGGACTTCCGGCATTTCATTCGATCTAAGCACGCACTTAAGATTCGTATGCTCTCAGATCCAATATCTGGTCTTAAAGCATATTTTATATCAGATCCGCCAGGCCCCGTCGACACCGGGGCTTCGCAACCGTCTGAACAAGTTTTGTCGTCATCCGTATATGGTGTAACCAAGACTAGCAAGCTTCTCGAGCTGGCTTAGCAAACGCGGTGCTGAAAGGGGGCAAGGTGTGGACGAACCGGGCGGCCTTATTGGGCCAATCCAGCGAGGTTCCCCTCGTGCCAAGTCGCCCCCTGCACGATGATTTCAAGTTCGAGGCACCGAAAAGGGCGTTTGAATCGCGGTGGGTCTCTGCAATTCATATCAAACTGCCGTGCGATTTCTCGGCTCCAACCAAGAACTGGGGAGATAATTCCCTTTCATGGTGTGGCCTGGTTCCGAACTTCCTATGTGAACGGGCGAGCGAATGGACGATTGCAAGTCCACGAACAAACTCAAATTCCCGCGCCTTCATATTCACCTAGTTTGGTTGTTATTTGGGGTGCGTGGTAGGGGAGGCGCAGCATTATATCTCACCGAAACAGCCCGAAATGCGAGACCACATGCTAACTCTCCAACTCTGCCAATCTAATTTCCGTTGTCGAATTCATGTCTTCCTTCTCTCTTTAGCTTTCTCTCTCGAATCATGTTGAAACTTATTAGGTACTGATGAGCCGCGAGGTTTTAGGTCGTTTTATTTTTTGGAAAAGTTAACGTTGCTTCTGTTTTTTTTTTTTTTTTATCCCCTTCCTTCCGGCCTGTCAGCGACAGCTGCGATATAACGACGTCACTTCTTTCATTTCGCAATTTTTCTTTTGGTTCTCTACCCACATCGCCGGGGGTTGAGAGATGACGGGGAGAAATAACAATGCTTCAGGACCGCCGGTAACAGGATATGATATGGGCGGCGACAGGAATGGGACACAGTATGGGAACGCTGATGTTGGAGCTGAGAATGGGGGTGGTGGTAACACAGCGGGATGGCAGGAGAACTCATCAAACGACGACATGAGGAAAACACTGGGAACGCGCGATGGACAAGCTCGACGGAAAAACTACGACTACAAGAAGCAGCACATGTCGACGATGGACAAAGTACGGGAGCCCTTCATCAATGCGATGAAGTTCGTGCTGCGGATGCAAGACCTGCCGCCTTCGAAGGATGGGCGAAAGATCCCCTTTACCGTCTACAAAAACCGCAAAGCCAACAAGTTGACGGACGAACGTCGCGGGAACAAACACTACATCGACAATACCATCCGCTCGAGCCGGTACAGCATATGGAGTTTCCTACCGAAACAGCTGATCTACCAGTTCAGCAAACTCGCCAATTTCTACTTCTTGATTATTGCTATATTGCAATTAATCCCTTCGCTCAGTACGACTGGTCGGTTAACCACCATCGTTCCACTTTCGCTATTCGTCGCGTTTTCTATGGCAAAGGAAGGGTTCGACGACTTTCGCAGATATAGACAGGACAGGAAAGAAAACAACAGGAAAGCCAAGGTTTTATCGTTATCGGGATCCGGACCGGATGCGCGGGAAGAATATGAGGAGGTTATCTGGGAAAACCTTCGAGTGGGGGATATCGTCAAATTGGAACGAGATGATATGATACCAGCGGATCTTTTGCTTCTTCAGGCCCAGTCCGAAACGGGAATCGCATACGTGGAAACCTCTGCTTTGGATGGCGAAACGAACCTCAAAGGCAAGCAAGCTCTGCCTATGGTTACGGAGCATTTCTATGGACGATTCGGGGAGGCGAAGGATGAGCTAGTCACTGTCGAAGATCCGAACTCCGACCTTTATAACTTCGAAGGAAAGGTTCAGATCGGAAGCGAAATCAAACCTCTGACCAACTCCCAGATTTTATATCGAGGGAGTGTTCTAAGAAATACTCCAAGTGCGCTTGGTCTTGTCATCTTTACTGGTGAAGAGACGAAGATCCGCATGAAGTAAGGCCGCAAGCCTCAATCTTATATTGTTCAATGCTAACTGAAATACAGCGCCAACAAGAGACCCCGTGCCAAAACGCCTACCCTCCAAACATCCGTCAATTACATTATCGTCTTTGTGATGTGTCTCGTGATCTTTATTTCTGGAATCTCACTTCTCGGATACAAATTATGGCAACGATCTACCGAACGAAATTCCTGGTATCTCGAGGGTCTCGCTGTCGGGACCTTCCCAATCTTGGCCTCATTTATCATCATGTTCAATACCCTCATTCCACTATCTCTATACGTCAGTTTGGAAATCATCAAGATTGGTCAGCATATTCTGTTCTTTGATCGAGATATGTACGATGAAAAAAGCGATACTCCAATGGAAGCCCGTACTACGACAATCAACGAAGAACTGGGACAAATCGGATTCATCTTCTCCGACAAGACTGGAACGCTTACCGATAATACCATGATATTCCGCAAGATGACTGTTGCTGGTTACCCATGGACCCACGTTACCAAGGCCGAGAAAGAAGAAGAGGCGCATGCCGGCGAAAGCAAGACTACGGAAACCGAGAACCAGGAGAAGGGAAAGGACAAAGCGCCTCGTCCAAGATCGTGGCTACCCGCCGACTACGCATCATTACGCTCGGTCGCTTCTGGAATCAAAAACCACACTATTGGAGACATGAGTCGGACTCATCCTCCAGAACTAGGGAGGAGAGCTTCCATGGTACTCAGTGAGGGTGAGCTGTCAACTGAGGATTTGTTGACATACATCCAAATGCACCCCGAAACGGCATACTCGCAAAGAGCAAAGATGTTCCTCCTCTGTCTCGCACTCTGCCATACCTGTCTACCGGAAACTGACGAGAACGGGAAAATTACTTACCAAGCTTCGTCGCCTGACGAAGTTGCGTTGGTTCAGGCTGCCCAAGAACTTGGGTATGTGAATATTGACCGTCAGGTTGGAAGCGTTACCGTAAATACGTATCCAAATGGCCCCGGAACCCCGCCTGTTACCGAAAAGTACGAAATCCTGGAGGTCCTCGAGTTCACCAGTAAACGGAAGCGCATGTCCATCATTCTTAGGTGCCCAGATGGCAGAATATGCCTCTTCTCTAAGGGTGCGGATTCCACCATGACGGAGCTGCTTCGGCTCAAGGAGATGGCACTTAGGTCCTCGAAGGAGGTCGAGAAACGGAACCGTGAAAGAAAGAGTCACGAGGTGTTTGAGTTTGTGCGCAGGACTAGCATGCCTCCTCAAAGCCCCACCCACAATCGGTTCAGCATGAGCAGCCCGAGACCGAGCTGGTCAGCTCCCAGAAGAAGCCACACTGGTCGGCGCAGCATTGGAACCGATACACATTCGCCTGTCGTGGAAAAAAACACCGGTCACTCATTTGAACTACCCCGAACCGATACCCCGAGCCGGCCGCGGAGACTTGACACATATATCAACGAAAGCGCTGTCACCAACGACGGATTCGTATTCGACCAGTCATATAGCCAAATCCACGATTTTGCAGTTGAAGGATTGCGAACCCTTATTTACGGTTATCGATTCCTGGACGAGCGGAATTATCGAGAATGGGCTCGGACATATAATGAAGCTACAACCAGTCTTGTAGACCGACAGGCTATGATCGATAAAGCAGCAGATCAAATCGAGCGCGACTTCGAGTTCGCCGGCGCAACAGCGATCGAGGACAAACTGCAAGATGGTGTCCCAGATGCCATTGATCGGCTGCGGAGAGCGGGTATCAAGATGTGGATGCTTACTGGTGATAAAAAGGAAACCGCCATCAACATTGGGTATTCTTGCCGTCTCATCACTGACGTCTCTGAGGTTATGATCGTGGATCAGGACGTTGGAGATCTTGGGTCACAGATTCGGGATTACATTGAACAGCTCAAGAGACATGACCTAGCCCACTCCGTCGGTGTCGTCGACGGTAGCACCTTGAGCGTGATCGAGGAAGACGAAACACTTAGTAACCTTTTCTTCGAATTTACCATCATCGTTGACTCGGTTGTTTGCTGTAGAGCAAGCCCTAACCAGAAAGCCGGTCTCGTACGATCAATTCGAAAGAGGGTCAAGAAATCTGTTACACTCGCTATCGGTGACGGTGCCAATGATATTGCCATGATTCAGGAAGCACAGGTCGGTGTGGGTATTACCGGAAAGGAGGGCTTAGCCGCCGCCAGAAGTTCGGATTACTCTATCGCCCAGTTCCGATTCTTGTTGAAACTCTTGCTCTGCCACGGACGATGGAATTACGTGCGGACGTGCAAGTACGTCCTTGGGACTTTCTGGAAGGTGAGGATTAATATCAGCATTCCGTTTATGCGGGCTTGAACTAACTTCGATGTCATAGGAAATGATGTTCTTCATTATTCAGGCAATGTATCAACCAAATAACGGATTCAGCGGAACGTCACTTTACGAAGAGTGGAGTTTGGCCCTCTACAACGTCGTATGTAACCTCTACCGCCCTTCTAGATGCAAGCCCAACATTCTAATGTTGCATAGTTCTTCACCTCGCTCGCTATCATTTTCCTTGGTATCATGGAAAAGGATTTGGAACAGGAGACCCTCCTTGCCGTTCCAGAACTTTACGTCTACAACAAGCGAACAATCTTCAACATGTATGCCTACCTTGGTTGGGTTACCATCGCTGTTGGAGAGGCCGCCATGATCTGGTATACCGCAAATGCGCTCTACAACTCGACTATAACAGTTCCAAACCAAGGAATATACTCGATTGGTGCCCTGATCTACACTGTTGTGGTGATATTTGTCAACACGAAACTTCAGTAAGTCCAACTCGAAACCAATTTGCATATAACAAGGGGAGTACCGGTCTAACTGTTTCCTTTTTCTCAACCAGATTCTTGGAACAAAACAACAAAACAATAGTGGCGCTTATCGTCTTTCTTATTTCCGTGGGAGGTTGGTTCCTCTGGAACGTCGTGATCCTCGGGTATGGTTTTAGCTCTTGGACGATTTACTATTTGCCGCAGGAGTTCGCGTTACATATTGGCCGCGATCTGTTGTGGTGGACGGTGGTACTTCTGGTCCTCGGATGCTGCATCATCTTCGAACTTTCGGTCAAGGCCATCAAATCCAGCTTCTTCCCTAATGAAGTCGATCATTTCCAAGCGATCCAAAAGGATCCAGTGATGAAGAAGAAACTGGAGCGCGCAGCGTACACGCAAAATCTTAATTTCTTTGAAGAACTGAACTCATCGGCTTTGGAGGGTAATGCTAGTGGGGAGGTATTGAAGGAGGTCATCCAGAGAAGAAGAGAGTCGAGGTTCGCATACGTACGCCTCGGAAGGCGGAAGACGAGGAAGATGGCGGAGGCAATACAGGAAGAAAATGATAATGCTAATGATAGTTACGAGCTTGAGAATCGGAAGGTGAAGACGGGGGATGAAGAAAACGGGTACCAGGAACAAGAGGCGCCGGAGGTAGGGAGGGTTGAGCGCAGTTCGTGGTTTAGGCGGTCGTGAGAGGATATTTTTACAGCCCATTCACTTTTTAAGATTCTTGTATGCATTATTATTAGGTCTAACTCCTATCTTCTTTTATTACCTTTCATATTGTTCTTTTTTGACATTGTATTATTTTTATACTTCTTCGATTGGGCAAAACGTTATCGCGATCGAGCGGGTTTGCTGTCTCTACTTTTTCTTCATTGTCTGTCTCTCTAACGTGCCTTGCGACTTGTACTGTATGAACACATAAAAATACTTCCTCGGTCGTATCATACGCGTATATGGGGGAAAAAAGACAATCGAAACAATATACTTGCTATTCTGGTTCACATGCATTTGGCGTACATTTCTGTCTGCTACATTCGTGAACAGTTAGGCGTATTCCGGTGTCAGAAATAGACACAAAAAGAGCGCCTTATAATGCCCTGTCGACAGAAAATATCGGAATCCACGGATAGCTAAGGCTCATGGCGAGGAATGGAAGGGCAGGTGGAAGAGAATGCATGTCGAGGATTGAAAACAAGTCGAGCATGCTCCTTTGCTCATATAACTTTTCCGAGCTGCGTCCCTTTTTGCTTATGAGTATCATCCCGACATGATGGCCCAAAATAAAAAAAAACCCCACTGTTCCGTATACGAATGTAGAAGAGTATCGGTGTCGACCTTTTACCGTGGGAATTGAGACTCAGGGCACAGCCTTGGCTCTTATTTACTTAAGACCTTTTGATATCTGTCATCACTATTCTTAGAATTTATAGCGGATGGCGACTAGGGTGTGTGTCCGGTGTATCAGGTATACCGATGCTGACGAAGAAGAGAGTACCGAGACGGGTCGGTAGATTATTTATCAGAGTCAAGATATACTGGCATAGGCATGTGGTAGAACGGTATCGTTAGGCTGGAATGTCTGCCAGGCCGGGAAACATGGGAATTTTCAGATCCATTGCACTGCACATGTTACCCGCCGTTTCAGGTACTGACATATCGGAGGAATCTTATGAATGGTTCGAGAAGCTCGCAAGGTATGGGGCAGAGACTCGATAGCATGCTGATTGCTCCAGGTTAACTTACCCGCGAAAGGAAAATAAAAAAGTGTCTTTCGACAAGAATTTCCCTTCTTCGGCGGAAATTTGGAAGAAACGGGTTGTCTAAAAAGCAAGAATCGGCACAGAGGAAGGCTCGAAAGTGGCACATTGCTATGTAGCATTCGACGGTGAGGTTTGTCGATTGTCCGCTTAGCTTCAATGCTCTTCACTGCGGCGCACGGGGTAGAAGATGTCAATGCAAGGAGAAAGGGACTTCGCAGGACGCCAGCTGCACGTCGACAGACATACAGACATCCATCGCACGTACGTTAGCGCTAGCGTCATTGTCGAGGCACAGTACAGCGCTCCAAAAGCGAGTCTCGGGGACGGAAAGGGGACGCGAGTTTGCCTTTCAGCATTGACGAGGTCCGAACGGGACAAGTCTGGCTTGGTTGAACGGCAAGGGCTTCCCTCTCAGCTGTGAGAGAGCGCTGGACGATCGCGAGGGTGTTTTGGAGGGAGACATCGAGACCAACTATTGACAAGGTTGAGCGAGTAAACGGCTGGCTTCAAGGGCCAACTTCGGATGCACGAAATAATAGTTGAGAGGAAAACCACGTGCGATTAGCAGGCCATTGTCGTGTATTTTTAGAAGAACAAGCCAGCGGATTCACTCGTTTTCGTGAGTTTAATTTGCGGGGGATAAGGTCGTAAGTAAGCACAGTCAGTTGCAGTTCTTTTGGAACAGCAGCAGCGGCCTGGCCTCAGAGCGGATTGAGGCTAATTGCTGACCTGCAGATGTTGAGATTTCACTTGCTGTGCGAATATCCGAACTTCTGACCAGGCGAACTCGGTCATCCTCATCGCCATCTCTATCGACGGAAGCGCCTCTGATTGCCGGATTATTCACACGAGAGAGCCCACTGTCTGACCCGGCTCTCCTACATGATGTTTCGGCACAAGGATGATATGGGACATACGTCTATCGACCCCTTTAAATCCTCGATCGGGTCAAGCGCCACTGAAAATGCACAAGAGCCCAAACCACCTTGGCCATGGGCTTGAATTCTCCCCCGGCCGTCTTGCTTAATGCCGACAAGACTTGCACCTCATGCAAAAGAAAAGTTTGCCATCGATGAGGACAAGGTCTGTTCGATCGATGGCCTGATTGGCTGCATCCTGCGTGGGGACGACGGATTGGTTGGACCACCGCCCTTGCCCAGCCGGAGAGCCTGGACCATCACGATCCGGCGCCTGCCAATCACGAACCCGGTCCTCCTTATCCTGCGGCTTTCGCACAAACCCTCCAGGGAAAACTCCGTTTGAATGAACAGATTGCTATTCGTCCCTTTGGCAGCGATGCAGCTTGGGTTGGAATGGCACGTCTTGACTGCTTTCCAAGGGGAGCATAGCATTTCTTGCACCATGCCTTTAGTGACGACATTTCCGGCATGAGGAAGTTTTGGAGCTTCAACGATGCCCGAAGTAAAGTGAAGGGCGGAGAGCGTTTGGGATATGTTACTATCCTGAATACGGATGCCCATCGAGGGACTTTTTTCTCCCCCCTCCCCTCCCGCGCTGTCACTGACAGAATTCCGTGTGAACAGAGACAAATATCAACAGAAGGATATCATACGCACGCATACTTGCAAAAGGTTCACTACCAATCCCGATGTTTAGCGGGGAGCTGCACCGCAAGCAGGCAACCTTGTTAGGAGCGCACGCGCTCTGTCAAAAAAAAAAAAAAAAAAAAAAGTCGCAACAAACAACAGTCAACAGTCGAAGAAATGCAACAGGTACAGGATCCCTGGATTGCTCAATTCTAGCGGCTGTTAGGCATGTTTCTCTGAAGCATCTCCAGAAAGGATTGCGCCATGACGGCGTTACGAACAACCGCAGGCAGGAGAACAAGTTGCCTGCTTGTCTTCTCATCATGGTGAGGAAAAGCGTGGACACGAGTCTCGAACCAACGGGAGCCAGGCGAAGCAATCCGCCCGTAATATTGATATCTGCAAAGCCCAACAACCGGAGAGGACGAGATCACACGCGGTGCACAAGAACGAACTCAAAAGAAAAACCCACCCGGCTGTCACCATTGGGGGAAAGGCCCTCCGGAAGGGACAGGGCCAGAGAATAAGAAAACATGGCAGACACAGGCGTCCCCACGCCTGCCCAATTCTTCGCAGTCCCTCCAAAGATTCCGACAGGGGTAACTTAACGCAGGTCAGCGAAAGGGAGGATTTTTGCATGGAGCGAGCTGTACCACCTTGCCCGAAAAGATGTCGGAGTCGATGGGATGTGTGTGGGAGGGTTTCTCGTTAGCGTGTGTAGAATCTGTCGGTCTGTTTTGGATCCCCCTTTTTGCCCAGTCATGGCGAAGGGCTCGTTTGGTGGAGTCGTTCGTTCCCTCCTCTGCGCGAAAGAAGCCAGCCTCGACAAGGCCCCTTCCCTCCTCCCGTGGGACCCGTCGTTACTTTTTCCTGGCCCTCTGGCGCACCTCCGCTCGCTCTCTTCCTACAATTATTCCTTCCCTTTCCCTCTCCCTCCTTCTGTTTTCCTTTTAATTCCCTTTCATCTCCCCCAATTTCTCCTCGTAATCAAACCTCGAAGAGACATAACACTCATTCGTTCATTCTTGATTTTTTGCCAAAAAACCCTAGGATATAGCCTCACTCATTCGGCTGATCCCATCACGCTCCTTATTTTAATATTGAATTTCGCTTCGTTATTTTTATTTTATCTTATCGAAAGGGCCTTTATTCCGACGACGGGCTACACTACACACTACACTGCTACTGCTCTACAAGGGAAATTATTCAAGGTGGAAAGTAATACACAAGGTCTCAAGATTCAACGCGTCCAGATTCTCATTACGACTAATTGCTCGATCCACTTAACCCAACAACCACTGCTTCTATAATCCAGCCCTAAAAGAAATACGTTTTTTTATTACCCTCTTGCATTTCGCAATTTTAACGACATCATACGCCGAGACCCCCAGACATCAGAGTGTGCATCTGCGCCTTGAGAGGAAGTTGGTTGATAGACTTGTGCGGACCAATAAGTCCCAAAGAAGATAGCCACTCTCATCGGATCGAGATATAAAATTTATAATACTCCGTAATGTTTGCTACACCTCATCAGGAGCTGCTGGAAGGTAGGTCTAGCCCTCGATATCACCTGATATCTTCGAATGATACGTGTCGGCATATGCTAAGTTTGCAATCATGTTCAATAGCATCCCAGATGTTCCAGAACGGAGACCACAGGCTGTCGTTCGCCTCGGTGTCTTCCGCTGCCTCGAGTTCTCCCCCGCTTCAGCCACAGCAACATGGTAGCTCCAACAGTTCGTCGGGTGCTGTCCGACGACCACCCAGGAAGAGCACATTGACGCAGCAACAGAAGAATCAGAAGCGTCAGCGAGCTACTCAGGATCAGCTGGTCACATTGGAACGCGAGTTCAGCAAGAACCCCACTCCAACCGCTGTTGTCAGAGATAGAATAGCTACGGAAATCAATATGACGGAGAGATCTGTTCAGATTTGGTTCCAGAACAGGTAGGAACATAAACCGTCTTCTAACAAAAACAGCTGCGGGATAAGTGACTAATATTATATCCGAACAGACGTGCAAAGATCAAGTTGATTGCCAAGAAGTCTTTGGAGAACGGCGGTGAGGATATCGATTCGATACCAGAGAGCGTCAGACTCTACCTCGCCAACCAGAACCCCGAGATGAAGGCTCTTGCGTACGGCACAAGCGGTGCATTGAACGGTTTCGGAGGCGGGTTTTCCGCTCCCGGTGAAGCTTCGACTGGCAAGATTGTCATTCACCACTTCACATGCCGTTCGTTGAACATTGGTACATGGAGACGGATCGGACAGAACGCCATGGATCTCGTGGTTTTCTACTCCCCTGAGAAGGCCTGCATCACATACTACATCAACAACGACTCCGCAGGTTACAAGATCGAGTACCCATTCAGAAACATCAAGAGCATTGAGCTTGAGACTCTCAATGTTCCAATGGCCCCACCAAGCACGCACGGTGGACAGATGCAGGGTCAGCTTGTCATTCAGTTGCTCAAGCCACCACACTTCTTCATGGATACATCGGGCTCCGGTGGCTTCGTCCAGTGCGGCGACTTCACCGAGGACCAACAGGCTACCCAGGTCTTCACTCACACCCTGGGAGGTAATGCTAAGTCCCTTCAAGGCCAACTTGCCAAACTGTTGAATTTGGATGTTTTCCAGAATCGACACAGACAACCACAACCTTTCATGTTTGATGCAACATTCGCTAGCCCACCATCCCCTCCAATGCGTCCTTCTTCCGCTTCTGGAATGATGGCCCCACCATCTCTCGTCCAGCAAGAGGCTCGCGGCCACATTGCCAACCCCTACAGACACAAGAGGCAGAGGAGTCGTTCCGTCCCCAACATCAACGACTTCGCAAACTTTGGCCCCATGCCTTCATTCCAGTTCGACGATGTTATCATCGAGCCAGAAAACGAAGACTCCTTCTTCCTTGGTACATCCGTCAGCCCCAAGCTCAAGATGGAAGAGAACTCCAACGGCCATTTGTTTGCCCCGGCCCCTCAACATCCACATGCCATGTCGAACAACCTCAGAATCGATACTTCTGCTCCTGGCTTCTTGGATTACAGACCGGCTTATCCTCTGTCTGCAGCGACCACTGTTTCCGAATACGCTGCTAGCCCTGGTATACCAAATGAGCTCGCGATGACCCCAGGCCTCCACTCCCCATTCATGGATCAGCCATGGCTGTCCCCCATGATCAACCCCAACGGCATGATCCCACAGTCTGTATCCCCACTGTCAGCATTGAGCAACGGTGACCCAATCATCGCCTCTGGTTCTCCTCCATTCATCGACCGAACCGGATCAGCCGAGCTGTTCCCGCTCACCCACGAACAAGCCCTCTACGGCAACGATGAATTGACGGACTTGTACGCCAAGCAATCGTTAGCGATTCACCAGAGCCCGCCAGCCCTCGAGGAGATTGACGACGTCGACAGCCACCTCTCGCCTTACAACATGAGTCCAATGGGCCATCAAGTCACACTTTCTCCCGAGCAGCAGCATTCGGCACCGCACCTGTCACATGCCCAACCTCAACATCTGTAACGATGCGAGCATCACCAGAACAAAACCAAAGTTTCTCTTGATATCTCTATCTTTTCTCAATCACCATTTATATCTCTCTTTTAGTCATATCAAATCATCTATCTCTGCATGCATAACACACAACAACAAACTTAATGGGTCCAAAACTTCTCTCCGATCATGATGTCTAGCGAAATCGAATTCACTTGGTGTGGTAACAAAACGTCTTTCCTTATATTCTTTTTCTTTTCCAGGTCTGCAGTTTTTCTCTCAATTATAGTCGCAATCATTGGTATTTAATAGTTTGGGTCTTTCGTTTCCATCTTGCATTCGTTACATTGTTGGGATCTGATATTTATTTGTCCGCGTTTTATTCCGAAAGAATCAGAAGAAGTCATGTAAAGCATATTGTATTCTTTATCCCTTATCCCTCGCATCTGTTTTACAACACTCACTCATCATCGTAATGGCCTTCGTTTATTGCTTTTCACTTACTCTCCACCTTATCATCGCCCGGAGGCCGATTATCCCTTTCGATGGATAAAACAGGAATAACTAGCAAAAGCGCAAATTGCAATTGCCAGCCTCTCTATCACTCTATCTCCCTTGTCAGATATCAAGAACAACGAACAGCTAAATGCGGCTACAGAAAAAGGGAATTAAAAAAACTCCGAAACATACCTCCTCATCCTATTCTTGTTCATTGTAATGCCCCCGTAGTTATCTTTTAATATAATACTTTTTTGTCGTTTGCAAAGAAACAAAAACCATACTTTACTATTATCTATCAGCTAATGAACCCCCCACATACCAGCCTCAGACGCTATTTTCCTTATACTCTCTTTGCAGGTTTATTTTCCTTTCGTTATCCGAAGTTCGTGTGGACACGGGACTCGCCAGCGAGTGGCCGCTTCTTTTTTTCCTTTTGACTTCTCATGTAGTAATAATATTTAGTCTTATTATTCTTTTTCATGTTTTGAATTTAAAGATATCTTTAATTAATATGAAACTATCACGGTCTTCTGAAGTCGCGCAACGGAAAAATACAATGTGATCACGTCGAGATACGTGAGTTCCCTTTGTTTTTGTTTTTCGACTTTCGTCATCCTTCGACGAAGAGGCAAATATAATGAATAAGTATGGAAATCTCCGACGCAAAATAATGTGATTTTGAGACGCCCATGTTACACAGACTCCGTAAATAAGGTTCGCGACTGTTTTATGACCGCCTCGACCCGCGCAGACGTGCAATGATACGGAATATATAGCGGGAGGAGGAAAAAACGGGCTGGGTTTTAGCACGCATGCGGATGGGGAATGCCGTGGATGTTCGCATGCCGGAACCCGTTGAACTTAATGTAATATAATATCGACTGTGGTGATATGAATTTGTTTAACATCCACGGGCCTTTCCCCCAGCCGTGTGGGGTTTGAATGATATTATTCGATTGAATGAGTTTCCCCAGCCTCAGATATTCTTCGTACAATCTATGCCATTATTTATTTTTTGTAATTTGTTTATTTCATCCGTCTTTGCTACGTACGCCAGCAGATCGATGATGTTCTAGATCACGTTTGGATCACCCGGTTTACGACGCTTGTTTAATTACTATACATTACGATGAGCCATTGCCTCCATCCGCAGCGAGCACAAGGATGGCGAGCGCTACTTTCCTCCTCTAGTGAATGCCGTTCCTCTTGTTCATGATGATTGTGGCGACGGAGGTTGGTACCCACGTTTCACAAGGAAATCATGAAGACCTTTCTCGAAACCCGAGAACTGTAACATTGGACCGCCGCTCATCAGCCGTTTATGTTCTTCGTGAGATTGTCAAAGCCCGCCCCCAGCCTCCCCAACATAACCAATCGAAGCTGAAAAGATAAAATAAAAAAGAAAATGAAATAAAAAGAAAAGGAATAACAGGTATGAAAACGTAGGAGGCGAAGAAAAAGAGGCCACTTACAGCGCTGGCATACTTGGCATCTACGCCGTCTCTAACCCACACCCCCCAAGCGCCCATCATGTTGGCCATCATGACATCGGTGAACAAGCGGTCACCAACGATGGCGATCTGAGATGGGGATTCGAGTTGAACATCTGGGCAGGCGCGTAGGTGGGCGAGGATTTCGTCCAGACAGCCTGGCTTTTTCACGTTGTGACGTAAGACGGGGATTGAAAGTGTTTGGGAGAGGAGGGCGGCCTTTTGGTTTGTTATATTTGTATTTGGTTGGCGGTGTTAGTTGTGCTGATCGAGAGAGAGATGTTTATGTTGGAGGTTTGTGAGGCTTATGTTGGTGTTTCTCTTTTATATATTCTTACTTACCTCTTTGCCGTCTTTGTCGTCCTGTGTGCCTGAGGAATTGGAAACTATGAGCAGACGGTTCCCCGGATACGCTGCTTTGAGAGCCTCGAATTTGTCCTGCTTCATGTGTTAGTGATATATCCCTTTTTCCAGCTTATGTCATACTCAATATGCATCAAAAGATATCAAGTTCAGGCATAAACACCACCTTATAAGGCGCATAAACCTCCAGCGCATAGTTCTCGGATATGCAATTGTCTTTGTCCAATATCACGGCCCGGATCTCAGACTTCTGCCCGGGGAACCTCAAGGGCACGGGCAGGTGCGCAAAGGTCGGGATGATCATGTGAGGCAGGCACAGCGACGGGTCGTAGAGGACTCGGAGGGCGTTGAACGTGGCGGACAGGTTCCCACCTATCATCGCGCCGTCGCCCGCTGGGACCCGTTTGCTGTATTATCGAGATAGTAGTGTGTGCTGGATGTTTGTTCTATGTAACCGTATCAGGTGGGTTTCGGCTGCGGTGTTTGTCGCCGTCAACCGTCGAGATGTTGCATTTTTTGATTCGAAGGGGAGCCAAGAGCACCCAAATGGTCCCTGACCGAGAGGAAGCAGTCGCATCCGGCTGGATATGACATGTATACGTAACCCGGAAGGCTGCCGGGTACCTACCTTGCCTGGCTGAGCTATTCTTGTTTCCTGCGAAGCTAAAGGGAGGGCTCTGCTATAGTACTATCCGATAGCATACGCCTCCAACCAACAGTCCAAGTTATTATTGTCCTGCCGTATCGTACCGTTTGTTTGTCCGGCCAGATCGCAGGATATCTCAGCTCTGGCTTCGGGCTCAACTGTGGTCTCATCGCCATCGCCGGTGCTCTCCGTCGCCGTTTAACTTTCTTCTGAAAAGCTTCCTCCGTACCTTGATACTTTTCCGCGTTCCTGATCCCCAAACCTTCCTCCTTTCGTCCTATTCCACTTTTTTTCTATTTTTATTTTCTCAGATCTTTGCATGTACTTTATTTTTCAGGCATCCTCAGCTTAGCTCCGGCGTACCGACCACTTTTTACGCATTTCGTTCCCTCCAAAAGCGCGGCTGGTCGTCTTCGCATCTCAAATTACCCAACGTCACCTCTTCGAACCGGCTCCAGTAGCTGGACGAAACCCCTCCCCTCGACATCTCCCCGCCTCGAACTCCCTTCTCCATCCAACCATCGCATCACCATGAGGTCCTCGAACTCCCTAATATTAACAGTCCTACTGTTATTCGCGGCGCTAACCAGAGCCGCCGAATACGCCCTCGTATGTGTCCCTCCCTCCGGAGCTTCGTAAGCCCTGTGCTCCGTTTCAACCGAATCGTTGAATCCCCGTCGCACCCTCAACACGATCGCGAGCTCCGAGCTAATCAATTGATACGTTTGAAATGATAAATAGAGCAATACCGACGATGACCGGCAGCGATGTTCGGGAATGTACGGACCGAAAGCGTGGGGTGGGAAGACGGCGCCTTATATACTGGTCAAGTTTATGGAGGAGAAGCCGGATGGTGCAGAGGATGTCGATGTTGATCGGTGGGCAGTTAGTATGTTTCTCTTGGTTTTGAAGTGCTGGACGAGATGAGGGAGATGTGAAGAAGTTCAGAACGCGTCTTTTATTAATCTCAAGCTGGTGGTTTGCTATAGGTCTTCTGATATTCGAGTATAAGGACGAAAGTTTAATCGGAGTGGAGGGTCGCGATGAGAAGGGAGAACCAGTCGTATGTCAAAGCTCCTCCTAGCTGCTCACCTGTCCCGCGAAAAACTGGCTGACATCTGTGCTCCTCAGAACATTGTAACCTGCTCCGACGATGCCATCAAGAACAAATACTGCAAGCAATCCCAGCTCGGCCAATTCATCCTCGACCCCAAAGCCAACAAGACCGCCCAATCCCAGATGCTCTCCACCACTGTCAAGCTCAAGGGTGGCCAGCCGATAAGGTACGAGATCAAGAAGACGGGATTCTACTGCGTGGCGACATGGGGTTACGCCGCCAGACATTACCACGGCGTCGTGGAGTTCAGGAACGCCTACGGAGAGCTACCGGCGTCACAGATCCCCAAGCTGCCGTTCTACGGAGGGATTACGATTCTCTATGCGCTTATTGGGGTATTTTGGGGGTTCTTGTATGTGCAGCATCGGAGGGATATCTGTAAGGCGAATCACATTATGCTGGTGGTGTGGGTTTGGGATGCTAACGGGGTGCGTGAATAGTGCCGGTTCAGAACTACATTACGGCTATTATTATCTTTTTGATAATCGAGATGTTGATGACATGGGGATTCTATGGTATGACGAGAGTTTACCGATTTGATTGGGAAGTGTATTTGCTAACTGGAGGTTACAGATTACATGAACATCCATGGTTCCAATATAGTCTCGAAGGTGTTCATGGTCATCGTGGCCGTTCTCAACGCCGGAAGGAACTCGTTCTCGTTCTTCTTGCTTTTGATTGTCTGCATGGGATATGGTGTCGTCAAGTATGCTCAACTTTCCATAATCACTCATAGTACTTTTTATATTTACAAGGGTAATATAGGCCGTCTCTCGGGTCCCTCATGTGGTACTGTAGGGCCCTCGCTCTCGCCCACTTTATCTTCGGCGTCATCTACTCCGTGGCCTCCCTCGCCATCGTCAGCCCAGAAACCGCCGGTCCCCTCGTCCTCTTCGTCATCCTCCCTCTCGCCGCGACTCTGACCGCCTTCTACGTCTGGACCCTCAACTCCCTCAACCTTACCATGAAAGAACTCCTGGATCGCAAGCAGAACGTCAAAGCGCTCATGTACCGCCGGCTCTGGTGGGTGCTTCTCGGCAGCATCATCGTCATCTTTGGGTTCTTCTTCATCAACTCGTTGACATTCGCCGGTACCGGGTCTCCGGATTTCGTGCCCACGCATTGGCAGACGCGGTGGTTTGTGCTGGATGGGTGGTTGAATCTGGTTTATCTCGTTGATCTGGCGGTTATTGCTTTCTTATGGAGGCCGACGTTGAATAACAGACGGTTCGCGATGTCTGATGAGGTTAGTTGCTCCGCTAACCGGCCTGAAGATAGTACCACATACGGTACTATTTAAAACTATTTCTTTGGATATTCTAACTGGGTGTGAAATTTCCTTATTTTTCTTTCATTATATAGATCGCACAAGACGACGATGGGTTCGAAATTGCGTCCCTCGCCGGGTCCGATGAAGAGGAGCACATCGGCGGCCACAATGACAGGGATTTACCACCTCACGGACATCAGCCTTTACCGAAAGATTCGTTCGATCAGCCCAGGCATTCCGGGGAAGGGGAGGCGATATTCTCGATAGGTGAAGGGGATGAGTTGGATAAGTGGTCGGATGACGATTCAGATGATGAGAATAAGAGGCTTGCGAAGGGGAAAGGTAAAGACAAATAATTGCGCGGGGGTTTGTCATTTTGGTTACCTTTTATTATTAAAAGGGGAGGTAAAGGAATTTGGTGGTTAGGACGAGATAAAATGGCGATACGTGACGAAGATACCTAATTCATAGATATTCATTAGTTTTTTCTTTCCTTTATCCTTGTCTCTTTTGTTTTTGCAGTTCTATGGTAGTGAAGGGATGAGGGTTAAGTATATCATTTCGTGGGCCTCGAGGGCGAGGCGGAAGATGCATTTTCCTAGGGATATCTTGTATGGGATATATCATTTTTCTTCTCTGAGTCATTCCTTACGGCTTTTTGGTTTCCTCTCAGAAAAAGGGTTATGAGCAATGTACTTATGTATTTTAGTAATGACAACGACAGGCTCATGTAAAAAATCTGAGAACTAAAAGTATACGAGTGCTTATATCCACTAACCCACGAGCAAAATACTTCAAAGAAAGAGTATGTAGTATATAAAACCCATCACGCCTCCGTCAAAATCTCCGTCCCCCTCTTCATCTTCCCCACCAAGCTCCTCGCAATAGCCAACAGATGAACCTTAGGCCCCACATCATCATCCTTAATTCTATTCTCCTCAACCAACCACTCCAACCTCTTAACCACGCTTCCGTTGGTAGTCACAATCGTAGTACCCATCTCCCATGCCGTGAATAACGAACTTCTGTTCACGGATGATAACTCCGGGCCGATTTTTGCGGCGACGGGGTTATGTGATGTTAACGTTGATTCCGTAGAGTCCAGGACTGTTATGGGCAGTTTTAGGGTAGGTGGGACGGGGTGTTTTGAGAGGGATTGGAGGGTTTCAAGGAGGGTGGATCTGGTGCGGCCGTCTGGGAGGGTAACGTCGCCTGACTCGGTTGTTGTCAGGTCGTTGGCGCTGTTATAAGGATTGGTGGAAGTAGAAGGTGATTGTGAAGAAGGAGGGTGTCTCCAATCCCTCCCAAGGCCGCCCCAAACCAACGTCTCAGCCCTACGTTTCTCATTCTCACTTCCGACGATTTCCACGATCTCTCTATATCGTTTATAAGCGTCGAAGGTGCAGACCATTTCTCTACCTTGGATGCAAGGGTATACCCAATTGGGTAACAACGGTTCCTCGCGTTCGGCGCGGACTTGTTGGAGGATGTAGCGGTGGAATATTGGTTGTTCCGCTACGGATTCGTGGGAGAGGTCGGAGACTAACGCGAGGAGGACGGTGCAGTCTAGCAGGATTTTGGGGGTGATGTGGGTTATCGGGTCAGAGGTTATGGAGAGGGTTGTTAGGGCTTCTTCTGCGGGGGATTGTTGGGGTGGTTGTGGTGGGGGGGATGAAGTGTTTGGAGGGAGAGGAGAGCGGTGGGTTATTGTGTTTCCGAAGTTATCTGTGCCGCTTGTTGGAGGAGTGGGGCTTATGATGTTGTTATTTGAAGTTTGGACTCTGGCTCCTGTGGATAGGATTGCGGTGATTAGGGTGTGCACCGCGGATCCTGGTTGCGGGTTTTCGGGGTCGTAGGAGATGTTTGGGAGGACTATGGTGATTTCTGGATGGAGGTATTGGACTCGAGTCTGCTGCGCGGCTAGGACCATGGATCTGGCGGACTTGACGAGGGAGAAGGCGTCGGAATCGTGTTGGAATTCGAGGATGGTTTTTAGACGGTCCTCTTTGGATTCCTTTTCTTCTCCTTCCTCATCATCTTTATTCGAGCCTTCACCATTAGCGCCCTCCTTTACTCTATCATTGTCACCCTCGTCCCTTTCATCTTCATCTTCATCATCATCGTAGTCGTCTCTAAACCCATCAGCCTCCCACCTAGCTTTCGCGAACTCCGTCTCCAATCTCTTCTGCGATAAATTGGCTACTTTGATCCACTCCAGCCCGCTTTGTGCGATTATATCCACCTGAACGGGTGATTTCTTCCTCTTTAGCTGTTTCTTCTCCTTCCCGCGTAGCCTGGTCGGTGTGAAGTTGCCATCTTTATCATCCCCGGCAGGTCTGTCGAATAGGTATACAGTTCTGAAAATGACCTGTAACCCGCTGCAGGTTTTTGCGACGGCCCAGACTGATTCTAGAAATTTCAGGTTGGAGGAGCGGAGGGAGTGGAGGGATTTGGGGGTTGGAGGGGCGTATGATAGCTTTTTATAGTGCATATCAGCATTGTATTTTTATAAGCGTCGGAATATAGGTGACAAAAACGTACACTCTCCAAGAGCCTCTGCTCAACCATAATCGCATTCTTAAAATGCCTAAGCTCGATCGGTAAATTCCCCTTCTTAGACCTCTGTTTCGGCGGAAGTCTTTGCAGTAACTTCTTTTCAAGAAGTGTTATCTCGTCCGAGACTTTTAGACAGCGGGTTAGGAGTTCATCCGCTAGAGGATTTGGGAGTATGCCACCGTTTGATGTTGAGGTGGCCACTGTGGAGTCCGGAGAGGAGGGACTGGGAGGGAGTGAGTCGCATGATATTATCTTCGGAGTACCGGTGTTGACCTTGTTGTATTTTATGTTAGCTATTCTGTGTGACGGTGATGTATTATTGGCAAATGACATAACATACCTCCATGATTGCTATCAATTGAATTGAAATCCCGAATTGGAGTTAGATAAAATGAATGATAATATCTCGAGGCAAGACCATGAGAAGAAAGCAAAGAGTCGGGATCCCCTTCTTTATATAACCCTACCCCTTCCCCGGATTCTGTTAAGGTCTGTTCTGTTCTGTTCTCGTATGTTCCCAGGGTTAGAAGTTGGTTGGGATGTATGAAGGATCTGCCAAACCGCAACTGGCCAGCTGCCCGCTGCAACATTTTTTTGATGCCCGTGTTTCTGTTTCTGGGCAACCGGCACGACACCACAACCGCCCTGCCGCTATCAACGTCGCTGAGACATCACCACCACCACTCCCATCACCATCATCACTTCATCACCTCATCACCTCATACCACCGGCCAGCCAGTAGTCCCGGCCCCTCCGCCACCAGCCGGCCCTCCCGGTGAACAGCCACAATGGTCCTCGTCAAAACCCCCATCGACTTCATCGAGCGCTCCATCCAGCTCCTCCAAGCACATCCAAACACCGTAGGCCTAAAAAAAAAAAAAAGACAAAAAAAAAAGACAAAAAGATGACTCGAACCCGTGACATACCGTCGGCCGATTACTACCTCCCCGCCTAGACTCTTTCACCGGGCGGATCCTGGGCGGACACTGGTTGCCGCTGAGTCGGTTAAGCTCACGCTATACCAACTGGACTATCCGGGGATCTCGATATGTTACAAGACAAGAACAATCGGTGGTATATAAATGAAGTATTCTTGCTACGTCTCAAAATGAGAGTAGCTGGTAGCTAAGTTGCGTCTGCAGTACAAGACTAAGCTAAGTTATAAAGGTCAGACTGGCGTCTGGGAGCGAGACTAAAGCTCAGCTACATCTCAAGCTAGCTCAATTCACGCAGCTTTAAGCTCTGTATAGCTCTTTAGACTTTACAATTTACGTACTTAAGCTCAAATTTGATGATGATATTGATGAATTTTTCATATCCTATTCTTTCTCGCACCATCTGTGTGGAGATTCTCAAATCAAAAAGACATGCATGCATGAGATTATGTTATACAATAATAACCATTGAGAAGGGGGGGACATCTCGATCCCATCTTTCAAAACGCGCCTATTCGCACGCCATTTTATAAAACATAAGTGTTTCCTATGCAAAAAGGAAACATGGACTCCAAAAGAACAAACAATGAGAAAAATAACGCCAATGCACTCCTGAACCACCATGACCATATCGACGTACAAAGCATTAATATTTACCGCGGCATGTAGGAGCTGCCGATCCCAATTTATGATATACCCAAGCACAGAAAAACACAATCCGCTCGAAAAATCCAAATATTACCTTGTTTCTTTATTGTGGAAAACCCTTTGCGCCCCAGCAGCGAATAAGAACATTTAGAAGTCATCATCGAAAGAGATGCCAGCCATGTTGTTATTCTGTGGCTGGCTAACGGGGGATGCAGAGGTGTTAAGAGGGGAGGTGGCGGTGGGCTCAGCCTTCTGCTGGGTCTTAGCCATAACACCGGCCTTCTGGTAGTCGCTGACACGCTTCTCAAAGAAGTTGGTCTTGCCTGCCAGGGAGATGGTCTCCATGAAGTCGAATGGGTTGGTGGAGTGGTAGACCTTGGAGTTGCCGAGAGCGATGAGGAGTCGATCGGCGACGAACTCGATGTACTGCTTCATCAGCTTGGCGTTGATGCCGAGGAGAGGGCAGGGGAGAGCCTCGGTCAAGAATTCTTGCTCGATGGTGACGGCCTCGGTGATGACGGCCTCAACATCGGCCTTGGAGGGGCGGTTGTTTAGGTGGCTGAACAGGAGACAGGCGAAGTCGGTGTGGAGACCCTCATCACGGGAGATGAGTTCGTTGGAGAAGGTGAGACCGGGCATGAGACCACGCTTCTTGAGCCAGAAGATGGCAGCGAAGGAACCGGAGAAGAAGATACCCTCGACGGCGGCGAAGGCAACGAGACGTTGAGCGAAGGTGGACTTGTCATCCTCGATCCATCGGATGGCCCAATCGGCCTTCTTCTTGATGCAGGGAATGGTGTCGATGGCGTCGAAGAGGTAGGTTCGCTGGCTGCTGTCCTTGATGTAGGTGTCGATGAGAAGGGAGTATGTCTCGGAGTGGATGTTCTCCATCATGATCTGGAAACCGTAGAAGCACCTGGCTTCGGGGATCTGGACTTCGTTGCTGAATCGCTGGACGAGGTTCTCGTTGACGATACCGTCGGAGGCGGCGAAGAAGGCGAGGACGTGGGAGATGAAGTAACGCTCGTCATCGTTGAGACGGTTGTGCCAGTCGTGGAGGTCCTTGCTAAGGTCGATTTCCTCGGCGGTCCAGAAGGAGGCCTCGGCCTTCTTGTACATTTGCCAGACCTACACAAAAAAATAATCAATTAGTATTCCGGATCGGGATATGTGATTGATCGATGGAAAGAGACTAACCTCGTGGTACTTGATGGGGAAGAGGACGAATCTCTTCTTGTTCTCGACGAGGATTGGCTCGTCGGCTTCCTCTGGCTTGAGGTTGTTGAAGGCTGGGCCTTCGGGTGTGGGTTCGGCCTTGACGACGGTCTTAGCCTCGACAGGCTTGATCTCGACACCCTCCTTCATCTTGAGGTTGTGGAAGGCATCGATGGCCTTTCGGGTTTCGGACGAGATGGTAGTAGACATTGTGAAGTTTAATATGTGAATATGAAGAAGAAGGCTTGGTCAACAAGAATGGTAGTAGCAATGCAAGATGTAGATGGTGGTGGTGATGGTGATGGTGATAAGAGTGGTTAATCAATATGAGTTCCGTTAATGGAGAAGTGATTGATGCTGATGAGAAGAGAGAAGAGGGAAGGGATAAAAGACGATACGAAGTGAGGATGGAAGTTGTCTTTTATAAAACAACCGGCAGGCAAAAAAAATAGCAGCTGTATTTGTTTTCAGTCACGAAAAAAAGTCTGCGTTGGCCGTGATTGCTCCTAAAACTCAGGCTGGGGAAGACGCGACGGGACGCGAGAAGAACAGAAAAGTTGATACGAGAATTCGGGGACGCGTCCGGCCGGAGATTGAAAAATGGGCGGGTGCCATCGCGACGAGGATTTTAATCTCGGATTCTTTGTGGTTGGTTGGGTTTTGACGCCATCGCGCAGGCCCTTCTTATGCACTTGACCAGCCTGGGCCCCAATCCCCAGCCGACTGTGAGCCAATGGCTGGCCGGCACAGACCGGATGGCTGGCTAGCGTCGACTCATCAGATCTCGCTCAGGGCTGACATGCCTTATCAGATCATGCACCTGCAAGGGGGCTCTCACTTAATCGCCCCCGACGCGCTCACGTTAACAAAAACACCGCGTCCCCCAGAAAAATAGAGTGATCCGACCGGGTCCAAACGTGGAACGACCTCTTTCCCTCAAAAACACGTGACCTGCCCGTTCGTGATCCCCTACAACTTCCTCGTGACGGCCGTGATAGCTCTCAAGCAGCTCTCCCTCTGCTTCTAAAGCAGGAGGTCGGGCTGTGTGATTCGGACCTGCATTCCCGTAAATAACATCTATCACCCTGAACCCCTTCATTCCACACCTGCTCCCCTCTGCACTCGAGGCCTGGCTCCAGGAATCCAACCCATACCCGCAGATGCAAGGTACGCCATATCACCGACCACTTCCGATCTCCGAGACCCCCTCAAGCACGCAAATTAAACGCTAGTAGCTCGTAAACACTCAAGCATTTACTTATCACATATGCTATCAAAGCCCCCGGTTTCCCGTCTCAGATGGTGCGATATCAATCTTCTGTCCAAAAGTAGCATTGTAATTGACGACTTTTTTGTCAATGAGAACGCCTCACCCCCCAACCAACATATACCAAAAAATCGAATCAATCGCTCCTACAATACCTACAGACAGAAATGAAAAATAAAAAGACAGTCGAATATTAACGTACGCACGCAAAGAAATACAAAAGCAAGAAAGAAAGAAACAAAAGAGAAAACAAAAAAGGAACATCCATTAAAAACCCTTTTTCATAGACCCCCGGTCGTTCAATTGGCGTGCGTAACAGTCGTATGTATGTATGTACCTGAGTTATGTAATATGCAAGAGGGACACACGTCATCACGTGCCTCCTTCACTTCCTCGCAGTCGACGGCGAACCCCCAGTCTGATACTTCATCTTCTCACTTTTCCCGTGCAACTCGCTCTTCTGTTCTTTTGTAAGCTTGTCGCCTCCCTCCGGTCCCTCGACCGTCATCTCCTCGATCTTCAAGGCCGGGTTCAAAGGTCTGTTCTCGTCGTAGTCGATCTCTTTGACGACTCCCAATCCTTTGGTTCGCCCCTCTCGGAACAGAAGCTTGTCACCTGGGAGGATGTATTCTCTGTATTACCCTCGTTAGTAATCCAAAAAAATTCCAGTAAACCTGATATAATAGAATACTTACGGCCTCTGAACGAACTTGAACGCGACCAAAGCACGGTCACCGGTTCGGACGGTTTCTATCGTCAAAAGTCAGCTCATACCCTTTCCTAGACACATATATAAAAATACACACCTCGGTCGAGATCAATAATACTGCAAGTCTGCGAGACCGGTCCAACGTGCAACATAGCCTGGTAGCGTTTCCTGATAGTCGTGGCGTGACTCAAGATCATGACCTCAGCCACAAACTGTCGAGAAGCCTTTGGAGGCGGCTCGTCAGTCTTCGGGAGGACAACCATCCCTTTCCTGACATCGCGCCTTCGTACCCTCCTCAGAGCGAACGATGCGCTTTGTCCGGCCGTGACGACGGGAACGCCTATTCGTTTCCTCTCGATGGATCGAATCTGTGTGGAGATGAAGTTACCCAGGCTGTCTGGCCCGATCAAGATGGGATCACCGGCGTGGATGACCCCGCTCTTGACGACACCGGAGACCACGGTGCCCACGAACGGCACCGAGAAAGTGTCATTAACGTAAAACTCAAACGGGGCGTTCTGGTCAAAGTGTCCGTGGTAAGGGAGAATATTCAAGAAGGTCCTGACGAAGTCCAATCCTTCACCCGTGACGTTGGAAACCTGGAAGATGGGACAGATCCTGTCGCTGACGAAGTGGGTGGCGGTCGAGATGGCCTCATCTTTCGACTTGATGAAGATGGGGATTTTACGGGCACCGCCCGATTTCAGGATTTTGGTGATCTGGTTGACGGTCTGAGCGAGAATGTTTGGCGGGGTCATGTCGATTTTGGTGATGACGACCATAATAGGGACGTTCAGGGCAACGGCGATACCCAAGTGCTCTTTGCTCATACCGATCAATCCGTTATTGGCAGCCACCATGAGCAAGCAGTAATCCGGGGAGGTCCCCAACAGACCGAAGACGGTCGTACGCAAGTACTTCTCGTGTCCGGCAAGATCGGTGAAGGAGATAACTTTGGCCTGCATCAACCAATTAGCCTTCCCAGCTCTCGGCGTTTATCGAATCGACTCGTATATAAGCCGAGCAACATACGGATTTCTTTCCAATCTCCTCCCAAGTCAACTTCCTTCCAGCCTGGCTCGTCACAATCTGAGACTGAGCATCGAATCCCATGATCTCCATCCCAACACTCGAAGTTCGCCCGCTCTCGATCTCGTGCTTGTGTCTGAACAGATTAACTCGAGCTTTCCCTCGGCCGTCATCGAGCTGTCCCTTGACCAGGACACCCAGCATAGTAGACTTCCCGGCATCGACTATCCACAACCATACCAGTCAGAAACCCCATCCCTCAATAACCCAATCCATCAAAAGAGAAGACTCACCATTCCCAACAACAGCAACCCGAATCTCCAACAACTCCTCCATGCTCTTCGGGACAATCCTAGCCATCAACTTACTCCTAGCACCCTTCCCATCCCCAGCAACCTCCTCGGTCTTCTCATCGACATTAACCGTCTGCAAAACCGCACACTGCGCATTAAGCCCCGCCAAACACCCAACAACATTCTCATAAGCCTTCTCATACTCCTCCTTCGAAAACCCCATCGAATCACCATTATCCTCATACCCAACCTCAAACAACGCCTCGCCCCTCCCTTCCTCCAACCGTCTCCTCAGCAAAACATCAAGCCCCGGTTCAGTTCCCAACAGCTGATCCCTGAGCTTAACCCTCGGTCCATCATCAGTGTTGAGTCCCAGGTCATCGATGAAACTTAACTCATCGACTGCGTCTTCCAAGGATTTGTTCGTGGGAGCGGACGTGAGCTTTGGCGGTGCAGCACCGGGTTTGGAGGTTGACCCTGTGCGGGTGCGGTGCCGGGCTGCGGCTTGGTTGGCGACGTGCTCGACAAAGTCGCTGAGGGCGTTACCGGCGCCGCCGCGGGATGGACCTGACATCTGTGGCTGCTGTGGACTTAGCAAGCTAGCCTGGCGGATTTCTGTGGATTAATTGGATCGGATCCCGATGGATGGAAGAAAAAGCAGTTGAGTTCAAGCTTTCCCCGGACGTGGAATAATGACGAGATAATCAAAGCAGCGTGGATTGGAAAATAGAAGAATAATCTCTTGCGGACGAAGGTGTTTGTTTTTTTAGCAAAGAAGATGCTAAGGGAAAGAAAAGAAGGAAGAAGATGCAATCCCGAAGGAGATTAAATAGGCACTCTGGCTAAAAGGGCGAAGAAGCGTAGTTTTTGGATCGTTTCTCAACGTTTTAATCTGTGCCGGTTCGACGTGTTGAAATGGTGACGGGAAACCAGCAACAGCAGACGATTCATTGGCTGGTTCCCAATTCAAATGAGGCTTAGAAGAGCTTCGGAGCTTCGTCAGATAGCTATTCTATCATGGAGCGGAAGAGCGGGGAATACATACCAATTGATTCTGACAGAAAACGCTTATAAGCTACAGCTACTATTATATATAAAACCCGGAGCGAAGCTATGATGCGGTCTTCGGAGGCAGGTGGGGAGAAGAGAACAGGACAGCCAGCTTTTTATGGCCTGGCCGCCGTCTGACTGCACCGTTTGCTTGACTCATCTGATCCGGTCATCGTTGACCCAACACAATTTGGGGGTTCTTCCAACAGCTGACTTCAACACCACCAGCCACCAGTGCCGTGCAGCTTCTAATGTGAAGGATCAGCCTAGCAGTCTGGCCTCCATGCAAGGTCCCTGGCAGGTCTAACCTTCTTTTTGTACTCCATCTTAACATCAATGCTTGTTTCCGGGGATAAGCGAGAGCTGAAATTCGAAAAGTGGTGCTGGATGGGGACAAAAGCGCAGAAGCGCGATTGAGGGTATTACGTCGTGTGCGATCCCGAAATCAATGGAAGGTATTTGTCATCCCTAGGCCTCAGGTATACCCAATATCTAGCCTCGAATCCAATTCATATCGATTGGATTCAGAATCTACACGCATGCATGCCGTGGAGCCTGAGAATTGATTGACCTCTATTCTCCTTTGTACAGTCTTGTTTCATTGTTCAAGTTGAGGGGGATATATAGACAGAGATGGACAAAAAGTAAACTACTATACACAAGAAAGAATATACAAATAATCCGTGTGAGAAAATAGAGAATGATCTATATGCACAGTTGTAAAGAAGAGGAGATAAGTAGGGGGTAAGAGGAGAGGGTTCGTCCGTGTCAAAAAAAGAGCCAAAGTGGAGAGTTGTTCATCAGTCGATGGGTAAAAAATACGGTGATTGATCTTCTTCTCCTCATACTTCCTCTCTTTCTTTTCGTCAACGTTTGCTATCCTTCCCCGTTCTCCCTCCTTCTCGTCCTCTTACTTTTGTTGGAGCTTTTGGTTGTTCGTTGGTGGATGGGTGGTTCCTTCCTCGCGCTCAATTATTCACAATGAAACCCAGTGGAGATTCTTCCTCGTCCGGTCTTCAACCCTCCGTCGTGTATTAACGCCTACAAGATCTGGGTAACCAGACCAGTGGCGACTGTCCTTCCACCCTCACCTGTAGATTTCGCAAATTAAGCGTTAGCTTCGAGTTTTTGTTTCCGTGACTCAGATTCGAGTAAAATTAGAATATGAAGGAGTTACTCACGAATATTGAAACGAACACCGGGCTCAACGGCCATTGGGTTGTGCAATTCGGCAACCATCTCGACGTTATCACCTGGCATGACCATCTTTCCGTCGACGTCTGGAGTTCCAGCCGGGAAACTCAAGTTGATAGCGACATCTTCAAAATCCAACAAATATTAGTCATACTCCGCCTACAACGAAACCGCTGAAGTAGTAAAAGTGTAAACGAAAGAGAGGAACTTACCAGCAGTTCGGATGTACATCTGCGGCCTGTAGTGATTTCCAAACCCGGTGTGTCTCCCACCTTCCTCCTTGCTCAAAACGTACATCGAGCACAAGAACTTGCTAGCGGCCTTGATCGTACCGGGCTTCGCAATGACCATACCCCTCTTAACGTCCTCCCTCTTCACACCGCGCAACAGCAATCCGGAGTTATCACCGGCCTGAGCGAAATCCAAATCCTTCTTGAAAGTTTCCATACCAGTAACAGTAGTCTTGATCGGTTCCTTCTGCATCCCCACGAGTTCGACTTCATCACCCTTCTTCAACATTCCACGGTCAACTCGTCCAGTCGCCACAGTTCCACGTCCGGAAATCGAGAAAACGTCCTCAACGGGCATCAAGAATGGTTTGTCGAGATCACGCTCGGGGGTTGGGATCCAGGTATCAACGGCCTCCATCAATTGTCCGATCCTGGATTCACCGATATCGGGCTTTGTGCCGTTGAGAGCGCACAGAGCGGAACCCATGATGATGGGGGTTTCGTCGCCGTCGAAGCCGTAGGAAGCGAGGAGTTCACGCATTTCCATCTCGACGAGTTCCAACATCTCAGGGTCTTCGACGGCATCGATCTTGTTGACGAAGACAACGATCTTCTGGACACCGACTTGACGGGCGAGGAGGAGATGTTCTCGGGTTTGGGGCCTGTAATGTTTTGTAGAATTTTGTTCAGCATTGACCACATCGACGGGTCTGGTTTAAAACAAGGTATGTTGAAGAATCCGTACATTTGACCATCCGAAGCGGCAACGACAATGATAGCGCCATCCATGCTGGCGGCACCAGTAATCATGTTCTTGATGTAATCGGCATGGCCGGGACAGTCGACGTGGGAGTAATGGCGTGTAGGGGTTTCATATTCCAAATGTGCAGTCGAGATTGTGATACCACGGGCCTTCTCTTCGGGAGCTTTATCGATTGAGGCGTAGTCCAAGAAGTTGGCGAGTCCCTTGCTGGCTTGGACTTTGGTAATGGCGGCTGTTAGGGTTGTCTATACCCACACCAACATATATCAGAACTTAATGAATTCGTATTCCATTGCATATTGCGAGATTCAAAAGCTCACCTTTCCGTGATCGACGTGACCGATGGTACCTATAACGAAGAGATATCGTCAACATCCAGTCCCCCCACTATACTGCCCCACCATCCTTGAAGGCTTTTTTCCTCACCAATGTTAACATGCGGCTTCTTTCTCTCAAAACTAGCCATCTGTCTGATATTGCTATAAACAACCTGCACGCCATTGTTATTCCTCCCCGACCGGATGGAATTTGTGATGAACGGCGATAATGTAGCACCGTTCTGTCGGATCGAAGACTGGGCGGACTGACGGAGTCCTCGAAGGACGGCGCCGGCGAGTTTCCACGAAGCCATTGCAGGGGTGGGTTCAAATGAGGGGAGATTTTCTATATGTGTCGGGTAATGATCAATTGACTTTTTGATTTCAATTGACGGAGAACCAAATGGTTGGAGGCCCGGGGATGAGAAGGAGTGAGGTCGAAAGAGAAGGGCGGGTTTTGCATGCGGCTCTTTCGTTTGGGGAAAAATTTCGCCTAAGAAATTTTGATAGTGCGAGGTTTTGTACCACAACGTCGTTGTCACGTGACATTCACATCCACCTATAACCACAGTACAGCCCAGCATAATAGCTTAAGCTTAGTACTTTACACTCGAGCTGGCCAGCTGGGGTGAGATTTATCACACACATTTTGCTTTTGGGTAGGCCTTCTAATGGAAGAGAAGTGTATCGGTTATACCAGTTCCACTGGCCAGGGACGCAGTATCACCCTGCGAACCCACGGTGGCGAGCTATCTGCATCGAAGCCACAGATTCACAGCATCGACCCGAACGCCACAGTTCGTAGGCACACCGACACCTTAGCTTCGACCCACAGCACAGCAGGTGCACAGTCACAGCGTATCCGAGAACGCCACATCGATCCATCCGATCCAACTCTTCGATCCCAACATTTCAACCCAGCCAAACCACTCACATCCTTCCGATCCATCCATCTCAAAGAACAAGCTAGGCTACACCGCCTCCTTCCCAGCGGTCCAAGTGATATGCACGAAAATCGAAGCTTCTCTTCTACATCGGACCTTTTCACTTTTAGCCCGTTTTTTTTCAGGTTTGGATTTCACCTGCATTGCATATAGACTACATTGATTTTTCCTGCAAGGTGCATACGCACGGGGGTTGCGAAAGATGTGGCAGGTGGATGGATCAATCCTGAGTGGTGAATATCTCCCGCGCAGTGGTTCCAGGGAAAAACCTTAATTTTTTCTCACAGATATCATGAGCTAGCACTTGAATACTCGAGTAAGAGCAGGTGCTCGAGCGCTCGTGAACGAGCAACTTCCAAGGCACGGAAGCCACATAAAGGCTAGTTCCACTCATCGAGGGAAAAAATCGCAACCGCTGGAGATAACAGTACAGGGAAACAGAATTTAAAGTTCAAGCCTCACTTCTGCTGAGCCTCTGATAGTCGACGAACTCTCTAGCTCTAGGAGATCTGAGTAGTCTGGTCGTCCAACATTTCTCCAACAAAGCAAGGACGAAACCGAACATACGCATTCCTCGCCCCGGAAAACCGATGCCGGGTAACAGGGAACCGTGATTGGCTTCTCAGAATTCTGCAGTGAGTCGAAAGCTAGGGGAGTGTGAGGTGCGCTGGTGCGATCGAAGGACCAAAATATGACTACGGATGGGTAAGAGCTAGGACCGGGTTGAAAACGGTGTCCGTAGACATGGGGCCTTTCACCAGTGAACGACTGCTATCCAGAATATTCGAAAATAACAGCAGGGTTTACGGTTAATGTGTCGATCCGGGATAGGTTAAAATTATAAATTAATATAAAATCGAGACAGGAATTACCCAGGATGGATATGCCCTTGGCTCGAGTAAGAGGCGCTTCACGGTCTGTATAGTTAGTTTTCCCGAGCAGGATTCGAGTGAAAAAGAAAGCATCCGTGGTTAATGTTTCAAAAAAAAGAAAAGGAGGAAGGAAGGAGGGTCTATGACAGCATCCCGCCTTTGAGCTTCGTCTCCTGCTCAAATCTGCGGGCCAATGACGCTGTTTTGGAAACCCTGGAACCCAGGTATGGGGAAGGTTAATCTGATTCGTCAGCCTTAATGGAAGATTCGCAATTTATTTGAATCTTTCCCCATGTAACGGTCGGGTCTCAGCAGAAGCTTATTAAGATGGGGAGTCATATCAGGTGATATTGCGTCAAAGATCGTGGCCTGAAATGAGACCGATGAGAAAAGGATGTGTCGGAAAGGCCCGAGGTTGGTCAAGGTGTGGCAAAATTGTAAAAGGAAAAAACTAGGCAAAGTTGGAAGGGGACCGGTCACAGTGCAGCGGGATTTCGAGAGGGTTTCAAGATGACCCGGGAGAGCAGGTAGAAGCATACTCTGGCAGGTTCTGCTTGACAGCTATTTGCAATGGGGGAAAACTTTCCGTTGGGGGGTTACCCGGTGGGTTTGGATGCAAGCAGTCAAAGCAAGGAATCGTACGAAGGAGCAGGTTAGTCAGCCTATTTGGACGGGCCCAGGTGGTCTCCAGGCGGCGAGGTTTTGGACCGACCGAGGCATGGGAATCGTCAATAACTGTGAAGATATCGTATGTGGTTAGGTGACAGGGGGCCAAGGCGACCGAATCTTCGATCAACGTTGAAAGCCCAGATCGCGTCTCCCACCAGGCGAGGTGTCAGTCTCTAATTATAAGCGAGGACTGTGGCCGATGTCCAGCGTCATAGCCGATGTGTTGCCCCCTGCCCTTAGCTCCCTCGAAGTATTTCATGCCATTTCCTACCTGCTCGGGTACTTGGATACTTGCTTCTTGCGGTCTAATACCCCCATCATCATCATATCCCCGGCCAACGGTAAGGTACTTGCCTGCTTGACAGGCACATTTCCCACATCCAGTCCGGCCTGCGAACATCAATGATGTCAAGGAAGCCTCCTGACCGGTTCGCGGTGCGACAACCTCTCACGGAGACGTGTAGCCACACCCGGTCTCGCGCGAGACAGAATGAGCCTTAGGGAACCCACGCAAGCAGCACCGCTGTCGTCTCCCGGATTTCCTGGCCTGGCCAATGGCAGCGGGCCTCCAGCCACACCGGCTCTGGAACTTAACAGGTTTTACCTTCCATGCAGATCGAGCTTCCAACGAAACGGGCTATCAGCGGCCCCTCCACAGTCCGGCCTGTGAAAGAAAAACCTTGAAAGTGGGAAAATGCCCATTCTTTTCTTTTCCCACTCCGGCTCGCATGGACGCTTTGCTTTTTGGATGGGATTCTCGCATTGGTTTTCTTTTTCGGAACCACGCCTGTGCTCGATCTCTCGATCTCTCCTCGATCCTGGCGAGTATTCAAGAAAAACAATCATAACGCTCTCAAAGAAACCGCCTGGCCTGCTCCTGTGCTACTGCCCTTGGTTTGCTGTCGTATATATAAGCTCCCCCGATAGAATCTACTAGCTTGTGAATGCTCTCTCTTCCATCAAAGTAAATGCATCTGCGGTCCGTCGAATAGCTCAAGCCTCGAAGGTAAAAGAAGGTTTCGATCGAGGCAATCAACCATAGGCAGGATTGCTTGCTCAACGTTAACGTCGTCACGGATTTGAATATACGCCGGTGCCAAAACGTCGGATGATATATTGATATCCCCATCCGGGAACAGCATCAGCGGTCCCACCAAACTGCAAAGGGAGCCATTCCGTCTACCGACAACAGGCTGTAACGGGCGTTACTTGCCTGCCCCGCCGAAGATCTTGACGTCGGTTCGTGTTTGGATCGCCAGTTCCCGCGTCGGGTCGTTTTCGACGTATATTTTATAACCAGCCGGATCCATCGAACAGCTACACCTTTCCTCCAGCATTCAGAAACAACCGGTAACATTTTTGACAAAGAAGACTTCGAAACCGAATAAAGAGAAAACGGTTTGAAGGGCCCTCCCTAGCATTTACGACAAACAAAGCCGAGGTTTCGGAAAGAGAAGTAACGGAAGGTTATTTGGACGTTTGCGAAATACATTTTCATTCCACCCGGTCCGTACCTCGCGTTTGCAGCGACAACTGGTGCCCCCGGCGGAACAAGCCGTACGAAGATAGTAACGGTCGACGGTCTCTTTCAGAGCCCTTTTTCTTCTTTGAAGACTTAAAAAAACCTTCGAGAGGCGGGCTGCCTAGCAACTTAGACCTGATCTGATACCCACCCTACCCACACCCTACTATCTATCTCCAATCACTTTTTCCCTTGCCGGAATTTGTGTATACCCGCCTGGAAGTCTGCCCATGGCCTGAAACTCGAGAAGAGAAAAAAAGAAGAGGAAGAGTCTCCAACCAACCCGAATCCAACGTAAGTGCACGCTACCCTTGTTCGAAAGCACCAGCCCATCCCTCCAATGCCTGCACGTCGATGCCAATCGGTAGGGTTTTCGTCCTTCGAGAAAGATGGAATTTCCTTGTCGAGCCTAGAGATAGCGGACCTAAAAATGGGCCCGCAATCAAACCATTCTGAAAAATGCCGCTAGCTGCCGTGTGAGTTCTGGGACCGGCTCTGTACGACGATGCTACTTAGCATGCACGTCGACATTCCTCAACTGCATCTAGACCCGCGTCCCACCTTCCAGCTGGCTAGCACAGGATGGTGGTTGCTGTCGATTGATATCGCCCTGTCCGCTTTGGTTCACTAATCCCACCTGGTACTGCTTGTTCCGTGAAATACCCGTCTTTATATGGCACCCATCCTCTCCTTCCTACCGTTGATTGTTTTTTTTAATATCTCTCTCATATCATTTCTTATAAACCCCGATTTCTGAAGCTGTTACGGAGCTAACGGGCTATCGATAAACCCGCAGTTCCAGACTTATTTATAACGTACTCGACAACGCAGCCACGCCATCCCTCTCCGAGTGTGAACCGGATTCAAAATTCGAAATTCGAAATTCTAATATCTCGAGCCCCGGGAAGCCCCGAATCTGCTCGACCAACTGACCTGTTCGTTCAAGAGATCACTGCCGTTTGATCACGTAAATCTTTATTTTATCCCACTTCGTACCCCGAATCTGTATTATATATCCTTCAATATGGCAGCAGTCGCAAAACAACCAACAATGGCTGGCGGTGCCTTCGGCGTCGACGCCCTCCCCTCCAGCACCCTCACTCCCAACTTTTTCAACTCCATCTTCAATGATGGCATGAATCCCTTTGATGAATACTTTGCAGGATCACCCACCCCTGGTAACCTTGCAGCTCTATCTGCGTCTACACGGAAAGAACATCTCCACTCCGACAAACCCAGGCTCATCAGAGACGACACCCTTCCCTCCATCAATACAAAACTCGATCAAACTCTCACACCCGAACAATCTCCTAAATCTCTAAACGCTGCAGACTCTTCGCTCTCGAATTTACGACTGTCTCGCAGCCCCAGCCCGTTTGCTTTTTCGATTGCAACCACATTTCCTGACAGCCCGGTCTCGTTGATAACACCCATCACAAGCCCGGAAGAGCTAACACCGAACACTACTATGGCGAGAGAACAAATAACAAATAATTCAACAACCGTCGGCCGTGCTGTTAACGGGAAGAGCTTCGCTGTTCCGGATTCCAACAAGCTACCGACTTCTCACAAGCGGAATATGTCTCTGCCTCAGACTTGGAATTCGAACACTACGGGGTCCTCAGGTATCTCGGATATGTTCGAACCAAAGACAGAATCCTTGAGGGCTCGGAGACAAACGCTTCCTCGAGGTGTCGAGTGTCTGGCAAAGCCCGCTACTAGGTCCAGACAGAGGCTACTATCAGATACACCAGCTGTCCAGTCATTCTCACGGATGGATGGAATATTTGTTACAGAGAATATCCCATCAGCTGAGATCAAGATGGAGCCTGTCAGCCCTACGACCCCGAGCTTCCAATCGACCACCTCTTCCACGATCAGCCGAAAGAGGAAGAAGTCATCTGTAGAAATTGACGACGACGACGATGATGAAATGAATGACAAGCTCAATGAATCCGACAAGAGAGCACGCTTCCTGGAGCGCAACCGGATTGCCGCCAGCAAGTGCAGGAAGAAGAAGAAGATCATGAACCAGCGTCTGGAGGAGAAGAGCCGGCTGCTGGTCCAGCAGAACCGACTCTTGAATAGCACCCTCGTGAAGCTACGCAGCGATGTCTTGAGGCTGAAGCAGATGGTACTCACCCATCACGGATGCGGAAATCCAGCGATCGAGCAATATCTACAACAGGAATCTGAAAGGTACCTGGTTGCTGACAGCGAAGAAGCCGCCAAGAGGAAGAAGGAGGACGCCAGGCTAGCAGCCAATAGCATCGCAAAACCCACCGGAATCAACGGAATCATCAAAACGGACGAGAACTTCCGTCCGAACGCGGGCATCAGCAGCTCCGCCTGGCTCAACGAGTTCCACAGCTTCGAGGAAGTCGAATCGGAGGTCTTGAAACGATCCCACCTCCTCGACTTCAACGACGACGACTTCCAGAAGCTCCTTCTCGGTGACCAGCTTACCGTTCTCGACGACAATTTCGCGACGTCTCCACCTGCTTACGACTAGACTGGCCCCCCCTTCCAGGCTGCGTTCAGGTACCATCATCACGCTATGTGTTAGCAGACATGGTCTTTGGTGGGGCTAAACACGGCAGAGAGATCTACCCCGCACTCAGTCGCTAACGAATCCACCACATCAACGCAAAATCGCTCGCTCGTATCGACATGCCCCTCCCAAACCAACTATGCATCGACACCATCACGATTCCGGTGTATTGATTGGATAACCGCCTCTCGGATATTAAGGAAGCTTAACATTTAGCTTTTGACAGGTTTTTCTTCTTCGTCTGTCTTCCTTGATCTCTTTTTTCTCCCCTCTTTTCTTTTTTTCCCACCAAATTTCTTTTTTCTCTCTACTCCTCGGTTCACTTCTTGAAATCCCTTTGGTCGCTATAAATTTTTTAGTATCGATCTTTTCAGCCGAAAGAGAAAAGCCCGTTGTATCATTTTTTTTTCTCTTATCCTTTTTCTTATCTGTTTTACTGGAAAACTCATGGGAGGCTTGGTGTGCAATTATTATTTTCCCGCTCTCTTACTATGGATTGATTAAGCATGCTTTTAGTGGTCTTCGGCGCTGGCGATGTTTGGGAGTTTTTCGGTGTGTCAAAAACATGTACTTCTACTTTTCTGGGTCAGCAAGCAGACCATTCCTTCTCACCTTTTGCTTTGTTGGCAGGAAAAAAACTCGGGACTTTCACACCCGGAGATACCATTTGGCTGTGTCGCCTTTTTTTTTTTTTTTTTTTCCCAATGCTGCCTGAGGTTGCTTGGTTGAATTTATTTGCTTTCGCATAACCTTGCCACCCTCCGCTGGTAGGCTTGTCTACTTTCTTTCCCCTAAGGATGGGGGAGGGGAAGATAGGTCGAAGCCTCGCTCAAAAACACTTGAAACATACACCGACCCGGGTTGGTAGAAATCGCTCTGGTCTCTCTCTTATTGCAAAATCACCCTGCAATTCGGACAGCTTTTGGCAAAAAAATGAATAAACGGAGATAACCACACAAGAAATATTTTTTGGCTTCCCTCTTTTTTTTTACTTTCTAATTGTTTTTTTTTTTTTACTTCTCCGCTCTTGACATTCCCTTTTGCCTTTCGTGGGGCGAGTTTGTTCTGCGGGCTTTACGATGCGGTTTCTCGGTCCTCCTCGTCTCTCATTTCCTACGATTGATGACGACTACAATGGATTATGAAGATGTTTATCTTAACGACGGGTATGGGGATAGTCACAGTGGAATGGAGAGGGGAGGAATTGGAAGCACAAATCGAGAGAAAAAAAAAAGCGGGTTTTTTACGTCCTTTGAAATTTTTAACAAATAAAAACAGAGGAGGATGTTATTCTTGAAGAATACTTTTTTTATATATTATATTGCAATTGGGAAACACATATATTTTCTTGTGGATAGGTTTGTCGACGAATTGAAAGCATATTGAGGGGAATAATGATATTACCCTTCTCTCTCACTTGGCCATGGATATCGTTTACTAAGTGATTCATTGTGATAATGGGACGTAGAAGTTAACGTGAACTATTCGATGCATTTCTGGTCAGACCCGATTTTGAAAGGAACTTCATATGCTAGGATATCATCTTTCCGGGTTGGCTATCCCATGGCCCAGACGTGCCATGCATTCATTCAATTCAGATATCCTGTTTTTGTGGCTGAGGAAAAACCGATGATCGATGGGAACACACGTTTCGTTACGTGGCTCCCGGTTCAGGCCTGTCGATATCGATGGGCCGGCCGGGCTGCCGTGCAGGTCCGAGCTTTAAATCCTTTGCCTTCTTTTTTTCCCTTTTCTTTTTCCCGTACGAATACTTCTTAAGTGCTTTTTACTAGGGTGATTGAGGGAGAATACTCGGGGCACACACACTTAGACTACAACTGCTGTGGCTGCGGTGACATCGATCGATGCGATGCAGCTGTCAGGTTAATCCTGCCGTGAGACGGGGACTAGGACTGTGGGAAAGCCCCGGAGGACCGGTTGAGTATCGATAAGAGGTTTTTGGAGTCCGGTTTATGTTGCCGAGATCGAGACTGGTCTTTTAAAGATTGTGGCGTGAGAGACGTACGGTATAATGCAACAGGCGTCTACGGTGGATCTCGATGGGTGGCTTACCAATTGGCCGGAAGAAGGAAGGGACGAGGGTGTTTCCGCCAACCTTTTCGACTAACTTCGCTTCCAGTTATAATGGGTACCAGTAACCGGTATATATCCCGCATAACCGGTTAAATCTTCAGCTCTGACTTTCGGTATGTCGCATGAGAGTTTTGAGTGCTGAGGTTATCTCGATATTCACATTGTATATAATCGTACACCAACTTCAACCATTGTATATCTACATGTATATCTAGTCTTGTCCCTTTACTGATCCTCAGCCTTCCATTCCGCAATCCCCCCCGGTCCCTCTTTAATCTTCCTTGAGAAAATATCCCCTAACTTCTCCCGCACACCAACCTTATGCTCCCACTTCCTCAAAACCGCCTTCTCGAGCTCCGCAACCGTCTTCCTATCCCCGGTACCCAACATAATCCTCACCGCATTCTCCGACGGCAAACCCACCCACCCGTGCGGGTAATTCGCGTAATCGACCTCCCCGGGAAGCTTAACAAGATCCAACCTCTGCGCTCCATCTTCGATTTCAAAGTACTGTAAAGCCATATTATCATCCGTATCCTCGATCGCAACTGGCCTCCAGGCCGGTGGGATTTTAAATCCGTTTTCATCCGGCTTGGCTAGTTGTCTTTCCACGCCTTCGACGAAGTCGGGGTGGAATTCGTGTCGCATGAATTTTCTGGCCATGTGGAATTCTCGCATGAAGGCTGTGTTGATGGTCCAGGCTGCGCCGTAGCGCATTTCGAAGAGGGTGACGCGGAGGGAGATGGGGGATCTGCTGCGCAGGGTTTTGAGGGTTTTGGTGGACCATTCGGTGTTTTCGGTCTTGAGGGCGGTGATGATTTCATCAATCGTGTTGTAGCGGAAGCAGCTGTTTTACGTAGGTATTAGGATATTTCTGAGGTGGGGGTATGAGAGGGGGGAATAGCATACCGATCAATTGCTTCCCTCGTCGCTCCGCCCAGGATGAACGGTTCGTTCGGAGGTAATCCGGTCACGTACTCCTCGATCGTGGAGTTGATAAGTTCCAACCTGTAGTGTAAGTCGTCGTGATCGTTGAACTCTAATTCCGCCAGGCGGTCTTGTAAGTCCTGCAGACTCGACGAGTGGATGTAATGCGTCGCCACGCCGGCCCAGTAGGCCTGAACACCCTTGAGTCTCTCGCTGGTCAAGGCGAGGTAGGTACCTAGATACCCGTCAAGCCGGGGTAAGAAGAAACTCGCGCCGACGTCCGGGAAGAATCCGATCGTTGTCTCGGGCATGGAGAACAATGTGCGTTCGGTGGCGATGCGGAAGTGGCCGTGGAGGGAGAGACCGACGCCGCCGCCCATGGTGATGCCGTCCATGAAGGCGACGTAGGGTTTTGTGTATTTAGCGATCAGGTTGTCGAGTTTGTATTCGAGGGCGAAGTAGTCGATTGAGGCTTGCTGTCCCTCCGGGCCCAGACGGTTTTGGGCGGCGAGAACGGCGACGTCACCGCCGGCGCAGAAGGCCTTATCCCCTGCGCCTTTGATGATTATCACGTTGGCCATTTGGGATTTTTGCCATTCCTGAGATATGGTTAGCTGGGATCATCCAAATCCTTGAATAGGGTATATCTGGGGATCATACGAGTAACCTAGGCAGTATCTTGCCAGCCATAGATGCACTGAGTGCATTATATTTCTTCGGTCTATTGAGTGTGATCGTGCGGACGCCCTTCGTGGAATCGAAGAGGACGTCGTCCGCTGTGTTCTCGACCTCAGCCGGCGGCACCTCAGCCGTCGTCGATTGCGAACGAGAACTCTGGAAATCCGAGTATTAGCTTTATCAATGTGTAATGGGATTTCATGAGACGGTACTGACCTGCGCCATAGCGTTTGCCGCGACCCTTGCGCGGAGGGGCATGGCAATCGTCGTCGGTCTCGCGTGCGAAGAGAAGGTATTGAGTGCCCGGCTTGCGGTGCGTGCCGTGCAGAGCTGTCGTAGGATCATTCCAGAGTTTATTTCTTGTCCAATGCCGGATTGGAAGGTTGATAGTTGAGTGAAGAGGAGGCCTCGGGGTATGTACAGTTTAATCGAGAGGGGGTCGGAGGGTGGTGTGGGGCGGGTGAGGTGGGGAGGACCCGAGGTTGAGGTTGAAGGTTTGGGCGTTTGGTGGAAGAAAGACTAGTGAATTTTTGGGACGACGATAGCCGAAGTTACATCATTCGCTGCAGGGTTTCAACCGATTGGCCGGCGCCGTTTGATAGATTCGATTCTACAGAGATATTATATTCTGATACGAAGATTCAATTGATGGTCCCGATAGCAAGTATCCCAAGAGCTAAGAAATAACAGAAAAAAAGGACAAAAAGGAAATGTCTATTAGAATGCAGTCTCCGAACACCTCCCGTAACGTTACATAAAGTTATCAATTTTTCTAGTCCCTCGACGGGGACGGCAGCGACACGTGCTGGTCGGGGAGCCAAAAGGACTGGGCACAAGTCAGTTAGTGGGTTAAACTGTATACGTGGAATATCACTACGGATTGAAGGGATTCCACTCACCACTTCTTTGTGGGCCGTCGCGAATATGTGATTCCTGGGGTTGAACGCCACGACGGAGGCCGGGCCCTTGGGACTCTCCAGCTCCATGAAGGGCGTCAGGTTCCTATCCTTGTCCAGCTTTCTCATACTGAGATCCCACATGGCCAGTCCCTTATCCTGGCCACCGATCACGAAAGCGGCGTCGGGCGAGAAACAGACGTCCCCGCTGGCCTTGAGCATGTCCCACTTGCCGTCCCTTCCCACGGGGGTCGGTCCCTTCCGTTGAAGCCTACACTTGATCTCACCCTTGAAACTATCAACGATGTAGTGGGCTTTGGCGTTGGTGGCGACCATGATGAGGCGGCCGTCGTTGCTGAACTCGACCTTGGACCACTCGGGCATCATCGGCGGGTAGCTGAACTGCTTGAGGTAGTCGTCGTCCAGGACGGGGAACATGGCGAAGGGCTCCTTGTCGAACATGCGGATGTCGTAGAGGAAGAGGTGGGAATGGTGGTGGGAGGCGACGGCGAAGGAGACGCCGGTGGGGTCGTGGGCTATCTGGGCGGGGGCATCGATGTTGAGGCAGCCGGCGCAGTTGGAGGAGCGCAGGTCCCAGAAGCGGACGGAGTTATCGAGGGAGGAGGAGAGGAAGAGATCGTTGAGGGGGGAGACCTCGAGGTTGTTGACGGGCTGCTTGTGGCCTCTGAAGTAGCGGATGAAGGAGTTGTCGTGGAGGGAGAGATACCGTATCGTGTCTGCATCCCCATCCACCGTCGACGGTCAGCCATCCGCATACGAACTGAAGGGGAATAGGATGGGATAGAGGTAAATACCGTCCTGCTTGGTGCTGGCGTAGACGCAGTTGGTGTGGTTGTGGGTGAACCTGGCCAGGTGGACGCCGTACTTCTTGCTGAAGAGTTCCTTGGAGTGCTTGCCCAGCTTGCAGTCGTACAGCTGGATGGACTCGTCATCGCAGGCGGCCAGCAGCCACTCGCCGGAGTCGTCGAAGTCCAGCGACGTGATCACGGAGCCCTGCGACGAGTTCCGGAGGGACTTGGCCGGGCGGTAGGACTGGATCACGTCGGCGAGCCGTTTGGCGGAGGGCTGGCTGGTGGAATACATCGCTGAGTTTGATCCTTCGCTCCGATTCACGGTCGCTCTAATTTACGCCTGCCAAGGTCGGAAGCATTAAATATCCCGTGCAAACGGTTTAGACGTCTTGTGCGTGCATCGTGGAAGTCAGGATCTGGCAGGGGTGATGAAGAGATCGCGGAGGGTGGATGCTTCACGACACCAACAGAAAGTATCGCGTGTGATGCTTTCCGAAGAAACATTTAAGCTCATGGCAGGGATCAAAGTATCCGCATTTACCCGTCTTTGGTTCGGTCATCCTGTCCGGTCCGGCGGCCTGCACTTTTTAGCACCTCAGCTCAATTCCGAATATTCCTACCGCTCTATCGTGCTTCAATACTGCCTTTCTACTGTATATTTTATATTTTTTATAATTTTACTTTTTAACTTTCTATTTATCTTCGATACATACTGATGGTAATAATGCAGACCCGGTCATGAAGTATAGCCATGCTATGATCGTTCCCTTTCCTTTGTAACCGGTACACGATCGTATACACTTCATCCACCTTCGACGGAGTCACTCGTAAAATATCTAAAATGGCCCGGATCCGCGGCACTTCCTGCTAATTAGCTAAACTTCCAGTCCGTGGCTGCTCTTTTTATAGCCCGCCGGATATATCAATCCTCGCGAACATCCTTTTCTGTTATCGAACACCGACAAACATTTAATTTTACACCGAAGGGAAAACAAAAACTTCATCTTCTCAAATTCACATTCGAATATCACGGTACTGCGAGAACCCAGCGATGCCGCAGACCACAATTGGCGGCTTCATCGCCGGCGGGCTGGCGGCCTGTGGCGCCGTCACCGTCACAAACCCATTCGAGGTCGTCAAGACGAGGTAGATACATACAATACCCCCATTCCATACTCTATATTACCGGGTCGCATTGTATTATCGTATCTGTATTCATTGTTTTCTGTACCTCTTGTAATCCAATCTCTCGATAAAAGTCGGAGGGATGAATATATGCATGCGCATGCTTTATCCGTTGCGTACAGCCCCGCTGACAGGCCCGTCTCGCAATTGGAAGACTACAGCTTCAGGGCGAACTCGCATCCAGGTCGCAGGTCAAGAAGGTCTACACCGGCATCTTCCAGGCCCTCCGTCTGATCTATCACACCGAGGGGCTGCGGGGCACCCAGAAGGGACTCGGCTGCGCTGTACGTCGACCCTCTGCCCCACCATACACTCGAGACGGACCCTTCTAACGAGTTACGTATTCATAGTACATATATCAAATCCTCCTCAATGGTACGCCCTAAGCAATACGCATACCTTCTCGTTATAGTAGTACTGACATAGACATCACAGGCTGCCGTCTCGGCTTCTACGAGCCGATCCGCTCCTCGGCCACCCTCGTCATCTCCGGCGACTCCAAACACCAAATCCCCTACGTCAACGTCTTCGCCGGCGCAACTTCCGGCGTGATGGGCGGCATAGCCGGCTCACCTTTCTTCCTCTTCAAAACCCGCCTGCAATCCTACTCTCCGGCCTTCCCAGTCGGCACCCAGCACCCTTACAAAAACTTCGTCGAGGCGGCGCGGACGATATACTCCGCTGAAGGGTTTAAGGGTCTGTACCGCGGTGTCACCAGTGCGGTCGTCAGAACTGGTGCGGGGAGCAGTGTTCAGCTCCCTACATACTTCTTTGCGAAAAGACAGATAGAGAAGTACGGATTGCTGGAGGAGGGTCCGTTGAAGCATATCGCGGCTAGCAGTTGCAGTGGAGTCGCCGTGTGTATCGTCATGCACCCGCCGGATACGATCATGTCGAGGATGTACAATCAGAACGGGAATCTGTACTCCAGTTTGGCGGATTGTTTCGTTAAGACTATTAAGACCGAAGGCTTGTTTGCGGTTTACAAGGTAAGACTCAGTTGAATTCGGCAAAATACCAGTCATTAGTAGTAATAAAACTAATTATTTGTAGGGAGTCACGGCTCATCTGGCCAGGATATTACCGCACACAATCCTGACGCTATCATTAGCAGAGCAGACTAACAAGCTGATCGAGGCCGTCGAGAGGAGAGTATTATAAGAAACACAAAAAGTCTACGAGTGTGCAAGTGTGCTTTTTAATCTGGGAGGCTACCCCTTTTGTTTTGGACTCGGTGTTCCGTGTTTTAGAAAGAGTATACGTTGATATCTACCTGTAGATAAAAGTCTTACGTCGTCGTGTGAATATTTTAGCCGGCAGGGTGATGGATATGGGAGTGGTAAAGTGATGGATTTTATAATTTTACGGTGAAAAGAAAACGGGATTCGGATTACCGTTAGTTTGGAGGGCTTTAGACTTATTTATCTTTCCTTCGGACCTACACTGCAGATCATCTTTTTATCATGTCAAAACCGGGGTCGAAGTTGACTATGATTATACCGTTAGATTAGAGTATAGAATAAGTTACTTTTTGTTAATTTACTTCTTCCACCCATATGTAGCTGCCAATCTACCCTTGAGGTGTTCGGCAGCGGTGATAACCTTCCCCTGCGTTTCCGCCTCCATCGCGCCTCGTTTCTTTCCACGTTCCTGAAGGAATTTGCTGGGTACGGGAACGAGAAGCGCGGTGTCGACCGGATGGCAAAAGAACGCCATCGAGTACCTATCTTCTCCGCTGAGGCCTGCGGTGGGCGGAACCACGACCCGGTGGATTGTGCTTTTGAGGTACCCACCGGTCCAGTATGCTGAATTATAAAAAGTTAACGACCAATGGATAGGTATCGGAAAAACCAGGTTACCAAAGAACTTACATAACAAATCACCAATATTCACAAGAATAGGCGGTGGACGGGATGCATCCACCGACTCCGGATGAACAGGCACAGGCTGCCACCCCTTCGATAAAATCTCTAGTCCCTCCTGCCCAGGCCTTTGGAATAACAGCGTTATACTCCCGTAATCTGAGTGAGCGCCTGCTCTTATATCCTTTCCTGGGATATAATTTGCGTCTGAAGGGATGATTGGGTACTGTGATTACTCACCCCCACGTAATCAATATTTTATTTAAAAGAGTAGAAAAAAGGGAGGGTACTAACATGTAATAACCTCAGAATACTCCCCGAAGGTCCGGATCTATCGTGCCGTGACGAAAACCAGTCTTTCCCACCAGCTTCCTCGTCGATTTTGAGGCCCATGGCGAAGAGCTGGAGGAGGCGGACGCAGAGGTTGTGGCAGGAGTCGAAGAAGTCGTTTAGGGTTGCTTCGTCGGTGACTAAAGAGTCCGGGAGAGGCTGCTGGGCGCGGCCGTTTTGGAATTCACCGAAGTTGAGGGCTCTGTGGGATATTATTAGTGTCTATTCTTTAAGTATTGTATTTTGGGAGACGGTACTCTTTGAAGTCTCCTCTCTGGTGATAATGTGGGTTAGCATGGATACTAACATAGTGAGAAAGTATTACGTACCGTCTGGTTCTCTGGGTCCAGAGTCTCGGAGAGCATGGAGCTCCATCCTTTATTCTGTATTCTAATTAGCCAATTATATCCGTAGTTTATTGAGGAAATGCATCCTGATATATTGAAATGCATCCATGCATCTGGACGAACATACGTTCTCTGTTATCGCGCACTTCTGCTTCTCCTCCCTTGGAGAACCAAAGAACTTCTTTGACTAGAATTTTTAAATTGAATTAGTCTCAGGGTCATTACTTTTACAAAACCATGCTTTTACTTAAATAATCATCGCAGCAATGCAATGAATATTCTTACCAGCTGGAACATGTGTTGGACACTGTTGTAATCGATGTCGGTGCTCTCGAGCTCGACAAAGACAAAGCCAAAGGTCGCTGCCGCATCGACCAGCCGGTCCGCAGTCTCGCCGTCGATGTGCGACACGTTGATGACGGGGATCTGGGCGGTTGCGGGTTCCGATTCTGCGGTAGACATTGCTGCTATTCTATTATATAGTAGGTCGGATATAACTTTGACTAGTATTATGCTCAGAGACTTAGAGTTTCCTGCGAATTATCGTCTATGAGATGATACGAATTGAAGGTTCGATGATTGGTTAGGAAGCAAGTTATAGACAGGCCTTATCAGCAAAAACGCGGCCCGGGATATCGATATCGGTATCGCCAAACGTATTAATTGGGAAGGTTGCAATTGAATGCGATTGCAATTGCCGTATATTCGATTCGAATCGCGGTACGAGTTCGAACAGTGTACTTCATGCGCATGTGTGCACCAATGATAGCTTAGAAGGTTCGAGTAGAGAGTTAAGTAGCTATCTCTAGCCAGTACTTGGAGGTGCCTGTGCGGGTGTCAATCCATCCACATGATGTCCAATCTAATCTGCGTTGAGCGTTGTGGGGATGTTCTTCCTTAAGCTTCAACATTAAGCCTCACGAGCCAGCATCAATTAAGCCTCCCTCGACATCCCCATTAAACTTCACCGTCATCCCCATCGCCGAGTCCGTCGCCATCATCCAAGGACATCCCGAATAGACCATCTTCTTCTCCACGTTCTTTGCACCGCTCTTCTTTCCATTCTTTTGTTCCTGAGCTCTAATATATACCCTCCAGCGACGTGCTAGCTTCGCTTTCCTACCATTCGACGCCTCCCTCCCTGCACCACCTCCACATCATCAAAATGCCCGCGCAAGGACCTCCAAGAACCGTAACTCCCCTTTCGATAGGCGGATCAAGTGAGCATCTCCTCAATTGGAACCTCCCAAAAACCAAATCGCCCAATGGCTTAGCTGACTCGTGACATTCCTCCTCTCCCCTCTGCTAGTTCGAAACTTCGACGCCTGGTCCAGCAACCGCCTTCAAACCCTCCCAATCTCCGTTCTCAAAGATGCCGTCGTCGGAATCGACGCTGGCAATTACTTGAAGAAGATAATTGACGGACCCGGCACGAAAGAACCCCTCGTCCCCGCCCTCGGCGGCTTCCCGTTCAGTCTCAAGAGTAAAATCGAAGACGACCTTGTGCAATGGCATCAAGCCGGTATAAAGCCATTGTTCGTTTTCAGCGGCATCCAATTCCTCAGAACGGACAAGGCGTCGTCCACGTCCGAGATATCTGCCAAAAACCGCAGTATGGCATGGCAGCTCTACGATATCGGACGCGCGCCCGAGGCCGTCGAGGCCTTCGGCGACTCTGGGTTCCTACAGCCTTCGGAGGTGTATAGGTTTCTAAGGCAGATTCTCCTCGAGAATAACGTGGATTTCCAGGTCGCCCCGTACGCTGCTTGGGCGCAGTTGGTATACCTCGAACGTCATCCGAAGCAATTCATCGATGCCATCTTCGGCCCTGCTGAAGTATTCTTCTACGATGTCGACAAGGTCATCACAGGTTTCAGCTTCCAACGAGCTTCATTTTCGTGTCTTAACAAGAAAGCGATTATGCAGGATCTTGGTGGGTTGAACCATGAACAGTTCATCGACGCTTGCATCCTCTCCGGCTTCGATTTCTGCCCTACCCTACCGATCCTCGAGAAGCAAAACTCGTCTCTGTTCAAGACTTGCTTGGACTTCCTTAAGACGTGCCGCAGCGCCACTGGTATAGTAAACCAGTACAGCGAGTCTCCAGCGATAAAGGACTCCGGCTATCTCGACAAATATCGACGAGCAAGGCTGGCTATCAAACATCAGCCGGTTCTTACCGATGAGGGTTACATTGAACCGATGAGTCTGGACGATGCTCCAGGTGACATGCACGAATTCATGGGCAATCGACTCCCAGAAGAAGTCTATTTCTATCTCTCCCGTGGTGTCATCGGATCCAGCGTCCTTGACATGATTGTCAGTGGCGAGCTGCACGAGCTTCCACCCCTCGACGCCGGCGAAAACGAGAGCTACAGGGTCTTCCTAGAAGGCCTACAAGCCATGCGAGCTCAGTCCCTCGCGCTCCTATCCCAACCTCTGCAGCACTGGTGGAACAGCAGGAAAATCACGGTCACCTACTGGTACGACAAGCCAAACCCTCGGCCCATAATCTTCAAAGATCTCAGCGCGAGTCTTTACGAATCCACCAGTTCGTGGAACGTAAAGGAAAGCGTATTCGCTACAGCGTTGGCCTCACATCCCGGGAGCTCACTTCTCGGGTTCGCGATCACGGGACTGACGGATAAAGATCTGGCCGCGAAGACCCATACGCCCAAGGTATACGACAACCTGCTCAAGACGACCAACGAACTCGTTCTCAACGTATTCTGGAGAACCCTCCGGCTCCGTGGGTTCATCGATACCGATCACTTGCTTACCCCATGGGGCAGAGTTCTCTCAACGGCGCTGGGAACCCTCGATCCCGACGACGAACTCGAGGAAGCTTGCTACCTGGGTATCGAACTTCTCAAGGCGAAGATGCTGCGCGCCGATCCCAACACGCTGAACCAATACTCCGGCCGTGACGCGGACAGGCGGTACTGCAGCTTAATCTCTCGCGTCGCCTCGCTCGGAAAACTCAGACACAACAGCATCGGCTACACCGGTCCCCTCAGCAGGACGCTCCTAACCTACAATTCAATCATCAGGCTCATGTCCAAGAATTTGGAAAACCTCATGCAGATGGTTCTCACATCGCTACTGATGAATGGAGATGCGGATAGGAACGATAGGGCGGATTGGAAACAGATCGGGCTGGCTATTCCATTCGTTGAGGATATTAACGCGGGACTGGGGATAGCGGTTAAGACTTATTTGGACGAATTGACGAATACGGATGATCCTACGAGTTACGAGACACGGTTGAGGATTCAGAAGGAACAGTTGATTCCGCAGATGTTTGTGCAGAGTGTGGATGTTATGGCGGATGTTGGGAAGGCGTTTAGGTTGTGGGATGCTGTGAGTTTTTCTTCTCTCCCTATTTTCTTCTAATTTCAGTTTATATTACCAGATGCTAACGACCATGGGTAGATCATCTCGGGTATTAGAGCTGCGGCCGACGGTCTCATACCGGATACTTCGAAGTTCATAGAGGCGGACGCTTGGTTGAAGGCTAGGCGGCCGGTGTCGTGAGTTTTAGTTTCGTTATCATGATCTTATTGTATGTTACGGCGTTTTTGTTACCTCGATGTGGGGCGGTTTACGAGTACCACTGCTATGGCACAGAAGTATCTGGGCGATGGCATAGAGGTATGTATTGAGGTTATGGCGGAATAAACCGTGGGGGATGGGAGGGGGATTAGCGTACCGGTAGGGGAAAAGTCAATCAAAATATCACCAAAAAAACAATACCAAAAATTTGAAAGCCAATTACCCCAAGTAAATCTTTGAGACTGTACAGCTGCTCTTGATCACTTGTAATTGATTCGAGAGTCGCAATTTCAAGTGGTTTTCCATACAACTAGGATCATGATGTATATCAAAAGTGTCCAAATATGCAGAGTACCCTTGTAGGTACTTGGGTAAGTATATACTATAGTACTAGCCATCCTCATTAAACATTCCTGATATATTGACATCAAATTCGTTCCCTATGCTTAGGGCAATAATAACAGACGGAAGAAGAAAAGAAAGAAAGAAAGAAAGAAAGAAAAGGAAAGACGAAAGTTTGTATCCCAGATCATGATCCACTGCATCTGCGCATGTGCATAAAGGCCTATGCAAGTCCACAGAGCAATATCAAAATAAACCGTAGATACTAACTAAACAAAAATCCCGTGGTCAAAACGCCCCTCCTTCTCCAGTCATTCGTGCTTCGTTAGGTAATGAGAATACAAGGGAAAATTCGCAAATTATAGATTTCGAAAACCACGGAAGCTGGAGGGTTTCATTAGTTTGAATATCAAAAAAGGGACCATTAGGAAATAGAGGAAAAAGGGAAGAGTATCTCCGAATTATCGAACGTTAAGGTCGCTAATACGCACCGACAAAAAAAGAAAAGAGGGAGGAGGAAAAAGGGAAATAGACCCTGTACGAGATGAAACTTGCATAGGTCGAAAAGCCTGTGACGTTTTTTTCCTCGCACATCTATCGATATCAAAATCTCCAAGCTGCAGGCCAAGATGTATCAACCAGAAGAAAAAAAGAAGAGGGGAGAAAAGAAAAGCATTATCAGAAAAAGAAAGGCTTCTCAGCCCACAGCACTTCACGTAATGCATCATCCTCATTAATTCCTGTCGAAGAAATATCAAAAAGAACTAGAACTTTTGTTGATTCATAATCACACCGGGACTCGGAAAATCGGTTTATTGCTTTTTTCTTTTTTCTCGTCGTTCTTTCAAAAGGAAAGAAAGGGATAAGGCCGGACATTTTCTTGCAGAACTGGTTCATCGAATGGATGTAAGTCATGACTCTAGCATGGCGTATTGCAACTGTTTTGATATCAGAAAGAGGTGACCACGATCACGTAATTAGCAGCTGTTATCACGCAATCCATGAAGCCTTGATGCTATTGGCCAGCGACCAGAGGAACGAGGGTACGCTCAGAAGACAACTTACTTTGCACAGACAAGTCTAGCTTCTCCCCGTCGGGTTGACTTCTTCGCCCTGAAAGATGATCCGCCACATCTGATTGCCCCTGGTCAGCCATCCCCGAACACCCCCAGGGACCTCTACAGGAACATCTCTCTCTCACCTCTTACACTTCAAAGCTTCATCATTGTCGCTCTCACTACTGAACCCATCATCCGTATTATCTGCCGAGCTGATAATTGACGGCCGGCGATCCGATCCGTCTGCCATCAGGTGCCCCACAGAGGTACTCGGCGCCGCCGCCAGATTATAGAACGCCAACGATTGCCCAGTCGACTGCAGCATTAAATCTGTAGGGTCATTCGAAATCGTCTTCGCCAGAGGACTCGATGGGAAATGATCCTTCACCATTATCGTCGGCGGCTTCCCGCGCATATTCAGGTTGCTGCTTGATACCGAATTGATCGATGTAGCTCGTGACCTTGTCGCCACAGGTCCGTTCCCATTCCCGGAGACCACCTCTGAAACAGCAATCTTGGGTACATTGGAGGACGCTGTGCCGTAGCTCTGGGTTGACATGGTGGATATGCTCCTTTTCGGTGATAAACTCCTGTTTCTGGAAGATACGACACTGGTGTCCTTATCATCTGTTGACTCCCTTGTTGCAGCCGAATCTCGACCTGCAGATTCTCGACCGCCTTGCATCGAGACCCTCCCGACCTTCGAGTCGTAGCTGTACTGGCTCTGCACGCTGTTTCTCCATGATAGGATGCTGTCCCGAGGGTTGGGGGTCGAGTAGTGCCCCGAAACCCGTTTATTGCCTCCGCTGCCGAAGATCTGGACCTTCTTTGAGAACGTCGAGGACGTTTCCCAGGATTCGTTCTTTCGTTTGGTGCACGCACAGTCCTGCCTGAAGACTTTGATTTTGCCATTGTAGTCTGCAGTCACGATGATGTTCCCGTCAAGGTGGAGAGATCGAGCGACATATGCAGGGGACTCCTCGGCTGGCTTTGGCTTCGAAGCCTTTATCCTCTCAGATGCGTACGCTTTATGCTCACGCCCCGTTTGCGCCGAGGTTTCAGGTGATTTTATTGACGAACTGAACGATTCCGAGCGGCTGATCAATGTGACGGGAGGCGGATTGCATAGATCGTAGATCGGGTCGCCGGAATGACCGAGTAACTGACGGGTCTTCGTGGGTGCAATTAGAGCACATGTGACGATGGAGTTATGCGCCTCGAAGTACTCGACCGGGATCTTGGTCTTCTTCTCACCGATCCCAGCATGAACATCCCAGATGTAGACCTTACGGTCCTCGCTGCCGCAGATAACATACTTCATATCATCACTGAAAGTCGCATGTATCTGACTGCACGTATTCTCATTCCCGCGAAACTTGATCTCGAGACTCTTGTCGCGGAAGTTATACATCCTGACTCGAGAATCGTTGCTTGTGATGAGGAGCTTTATCTCCCCGCCGTTTGGATCATCCGGAGGGTAGTTGAGAGCTTCAATTCCCGTGATCTTGCTACCCCTCGCGTTTCTTCCATGCGTAGAGCGAACGTGAACCTGCGTGTGATACCGTAATCCTTCGGTTTCGTAGAATATACAAAGCCCAGACAGACAGCCCGCGATGGCGTGCTTTCCGTCAGGTGTAAAAGCTACAGCAGTAATCAGGTCAGGCAGCTCCACGGAGAAAGCCACACTCTTGTCCGGAATACTCCACAATCGTAATTTGGAATCCAAGGACCCTGCAAGGAAGAACCGATCGTCTTTCGGATGAAACAGGATCGATGTAACAAAATCGGAGTGTTGGAAGGCGCATAGGCATTCCGCCCTGCTAACGTGCCACAGCCGCACCGTCTTGTCCATTGACGAGGACAGGAGGAAATTGTTTTTGCTCCAGCTTAGGTCAAGGATATCCGCTGTGTGGCCCGTATACTCTCTCAGCGGCTCCGCGCGAAATACCGGGGCATTCAAGCGGACACCCCCACTGTTTCCTCCATCGAACCCCTGCGTATTCTCCTCTTCCTCGTGCTCCCTGCGGTCCTCCTCTGAACATAGGACCTCCCACACGGTCACAATCTTATCCTGCCCGGCCACCGCGAGGTATTTCCCGTCCTTGCTGAACTTCATGGACCAGATGGCACCGCTCTTGTGTTTTGCCATGGGTATCGATGGCAACGACTGGGTGGATCCATTGACATTCCTTGCATCTTTTATCGGGTTGGGATTCTTGAACAGCTCCTGAGCTAGGAAAACGTGATTGAAGTCCTTGGAATGCTTGTTGTGCGAGCGTATACGGATGTACTTCGGAGGAGGAGGGAATTTCGGTGTGAACCCGATGGGTTGGGAGAATACGGCCGCATCGAGACCTTCGGTTCGCTGCTCGATAACGGATTCGCTGTCGTCCTCTTCGGTGACCGTAGGTTCCTTTCGTTTACCACCTCCAATGAAACGGCTTAGGAACGATACTCCCTTCCTATGAGCGATTGTTAGCTTATCAAAGGGATGTTGTGCGACAGTGGGAATATGCACTTCTGCACGGACGTACTTCTTGTCCTTGCTTCCCATTTGAAGAGAGGGTAGGTTCAGGTCCATCTTCCGAACTGGAGGCGTGGCCGTCCCGCTACCCTTGAAGGAGTTCGCTGAGTCCTCGCCAAGAGATCCATGGGTGCTCTCATTGGTATCCTGACGCCGTAACCTCTGTTGGTACGAAAACGTGCTCCCTTTTCTTTCCCAGATATGCTGAGAGAGGGGGTCGATGGCGATATCGTTGAAGGATTGGTCGTGGGGTCGCGGCGACAGTCGATTCGAGCCGGCAGAGTCGCTTGTTTGGCGTGAAAGGTCGCCGGTCTGGAGGGTGGGACGCGATACGGTCGAGCCAGACCGTGCGGATTTGATAGGTAGCTCGCCCTCCACTAAACAAAGATCATATCGGAAAAAATATATAAGCAATCTTAGCCAGAAAGCCCGTATACGATACCAGTCTCTGTGGGCCTCCAGGCCCGGCTCCATCCTGCGGCGTCAAGCCTGGATAAAATGGAAGGAAAGTCTTGGAAATCATGGAATCGACTGGCCGAGAGGCTTAGACGAGACCTGGTGGAGGGGCTGCTGCCTTACCTTCGGCTGCGTCGGATTCGCTCTGGGTGGCTCGAAGGCTGTCCTGAAGCCTGTCGATGTCGTCCGGCGCATCTGCGCTTGGGTTCCGCGCCCGAACTTTGGGTACGGATATCGACATTGGTGGTGAATTCCGGCGAGGGCTGTCGCAGCTCTCGATTTGCGATCCGGGACGTTAAAGATACAGTCGCTTCGAGGACTCCGGTTGATTTCGACGGATCACGAGGAACGGTCCCAAGATAATTGAAAAAAAAAAAAAACGAACAATGGAGAATGAAAAAATTAAAATAGAAAATCTGCTGGCCAGCGGATAAATTTCTTCAACGGATGGATCAAGGTCGCGGTCGGTCGAAGGGGTTGCAATGGCGGTATGGGACCTCCTCCTCCTCCGAACCATGCTGTTGTAACTGGCAAAAATCCGTCGATGGACAGGCAATAGTAATCCTTCGTATTCGAGGTTTCGCTGGCAGAATCGGACACGGCAGCGTGGAATTGTTCCGGAATCGACAGGCTCCGATGGTTTAATGCGGGCTGTTATAGATGTCCGCCCACCACCTTGGCCCGAGAATGCTCGAGTTCGCGGTCGTGGAGCAGGTTACGGTGAGATTGGAGGCGGACGTTCTATCTTTGGACGGGTCGAAGAATCACGATCAAAGTCGGATTCACTTCTTAAAATAAAAGACACCGTTGAGGCTGCGACGGCGAGGACGAGAGTGACGGTGGGATTAGTCGATGTTCGGGCCTCGAAAGGGCAATATAATCCCACAGCTGCATTCGATTCGCATTCACGGGCTCCAGTCGCTCGCTCCATCATCATATGCATCTCTTGGCTGGGGCCACGGTAGATGCCTCTGAGTTTTCAAAGAAAACCTTCCCTCAAACCGTTGGAAATATGTTTTAAACCGTAAATGTCAGAGATGCTTGGTCATCACGTCGATTTCCTAATCGGCGCGTGAAAGGACATGCGCAGATGACGTCAAAGCGATCGCATGTCGGACCGCAATCGCCTGGATTGATTGAATCCAATTCTGCGGTTACGTTGGGTCCAACCGGTTACACCTCAACCGTTCACGTTGAATGTTCATTCATCTAACTAGCAGGCATCTTTGTTACTTACCAACTGCTTACTTTGACCAAGTGGCTACTAAGTAAGTACTTAGTTAGCTTCCTGTCGGGCTGTACGACGACGGCTTTGTCTCTGCGACAGCGCTACCGACCGCTTAACCGGCACTAATTTATCTTTACTTTATCTCTATTTTATTTTATTTTATGTTAACTGCTGTCACCCGAACTGGCAGCTTGCAAGTTGACTGTCCCCTTCACCTGGTATCAAGATCTTGGATTCCCACATGCTGCATCCGACTAGCCCCCTCGAAGACCATGTGAATGCCTTCCGCCCTCGCCATTGGAGAGAACGAACGACGTTGGATTTGTATTTTAGTCAGTCGATACCACCCAATCACGCTCTCATGGTAAATACCGTTGGACATTTTTACTCGGTAAGGTCGATCGATCGAGACCTTGTTATGTAATCTGCTTGTTCGCTCCATGCAATAGCTGTCGCTCTTAAGATTTAAGGATTGCTCCCTCGATCCAGAACCTCCCGCCCTCTTCCTCGTCCCCAGAAATCGATCAATCTGGTGTTTTATACGACTGTTGGCGGCCTAGAAAGTGTGGCTGGACGCCCGTTTTCCTTCCCTTCGAGCTAGTGATAAAGTCCTTAGCTCTGGACAGGCGAGCTACCCTTGAAAGGGGAACTTGTACCAGAACCAAAATATGATATAAAAATGTCACTCTCGGCGTGGAACCTGCCCGTGAGCTTGCAGCGGCATCATCACTCACGAGGTATCATACAATCCGGAGCTTGTGGACTCTCACGGTCGTGCCCCATAACTACTTAACCAACCTCACCCCTATATCCTGGCGCCATGGCTGGCCCCATCGATCAAGGAACGTTACTTTGGCGAGGACGCTAAGCTGCAGCCGTTAACATTTTCACCGAGAATTAACTTTTGGACTGTCCGCGGCTGGATACTCGAAGTCTTGCTAGCACGCTTGGGACACGGGATCGAAGGCTGCGGGTTGAAATAAAGTTATGGTACAGCTGTACAGGCATGACATCTATCTTCGACGGAATGTTCTTCTCCTCGATGACAATGCTGGACATGCGATCTTATAAGGCTGCCAAGCGACTTTATCCCTCGTCCACAGCGCCAGCACTGCACCGGCAAGCCCATACCACCAGTCCTGAGGCACTTTTCCCTTTTTCTCCACCCGCAATGCAATAAATTTTTTTGGAAAAAAGCCGCGATGTGCGAGATGATGGGCCACATGCCTGCATGCGAGAAGCATGGGCCGGGTGCTTTTTCATTGGCTGAAACCCGAACGACGGTTGGCCAGCTTCTCTGCAGCTCGCTGTACTCCGTCCGTAACTTGTGCACTGGTCGCCCGTGCATTCTCAACTCTCGTCCACCCCTTTGTAATTGTCCCTTCCCTGGCCTTAAACGCTTGGTCTTATTATGGGTCCCACTCAGCTTCGACTTGCATCCCCATCGAAGAAAGAAGAAACTTGAGGTTTCCCGCATATCGCCGTGCTACAGCGCTGGGAAGAAGTATCGATTCACTGACCCCCAGTGCGCACCCTGGTCCCATACTTGCATTTCCTACCCCATACTTTCCAATTCGTGTGCGATCCCCAAAAGGAAAAATTTGCGGAGAAGCTGCTCGCTGCAATATTGACGAGGGCTTTTGCCAGGATCTTAGCCTGCCCCCCAGGAAGGGTGACAGAGGTCCCAGGTTCCAGCGCCAGTACCTCAGACTGTCGTCTCTCTGTGGGGAGGTGCTAAGAGGGTTGAATTCGTAAGGTTTCCCCAGACCGTCCCGTCCTTCGGCTCCCTTTTTAAATACGACCTGTCACCTTTCCGCAGTTATGGTTATGCATCCATCTCTTCCCCAGAAAATCCTCGAAAATGACTTCGGCCTTATTTTCAGCCTCTCTCAAAACATATAATTCCATTTTCGACCCTTGAACACAAGATTTTTTCTTTCTCTTCTTGGTTTTTTTTTCGTTTAACCCTCTATAAGGAGTCTGAGAAGAGTCGGTCCTATCTGTTACGGCAATCCGGGATCGCATCCTTACCAGTGTAAATGTGTGTGGACGAAGTGGTCGGGGCAGAAGTGAACGTTAACGTTATCCTGGATATCTACGAAGACTCCTCCCATCCCTTCCTGTCGGTCCAGACGCCGTATGTCTTCGTAAAATTCACATATCCGGCGCACGACCGTTTCAACTTCACGAATCTTATGCCCAAATGCGCTGCAACGCCGCCGCCCGGCTTCGAGGGGTCTAGCAGGAAGAGAAGTCGTCCGTTTTGCGAGTCCGACGACTACGAACGACCCGAAAAACGACGACGGCTACGGCTCCAGGTTGCGTTTTCGACTTTAAGTTCACCCTACTCATACCCCCCCTCGAAGAAAGGGATCTCGAGTCGGCCGAATGCTGTCGGGCGACCTGGGTTCCAAGTTCTGGGGAGGGGTAAACTGCCCAAGATGAAGGGCGACTTGATCCGAAAAACGGCGATATTGAATAAAATTCGTCGTGACGGTCTGTCTCGTGACCAGGAACTTCAGAAGTCCGCTGAAGAGAAGAAGGAAGATATCCTCAGGTACGTCTTGACTCCCTTGCTAACCCTTGCGAGTATAAATCCTAACGGCATGGACAGACAACATCGTATGCAGTTTGAAGGTTATCATGCCGACCCGCTTCACAACCCACCCCCTTCCGCGGAGATACTCGAGGAAAGGTGGGAGGCCGACGACATCCCAAGATACGAAGAAGAGCAGTACGACGAGGAAGAGGAATTCCCATGGCAGTTCTTCCAGTAACCCCTTCCACCAGGAATTTTCGAAAGTTGATTTAACATCACACATACTACCAAAAGATACCCCAAGTCCATGCATTTGCTTAATTTTTGAGCGCCAGGCGACGGAAAAGCATGTACCTTCAGTTCTGCAATTCCTACCCCTCCATCGTCATCATCATCACCGTCATCATCATCATCGGAGTTTCAGGTTTCTTTCTTGGGAAAATTTACTGTACTACATCACTCGCTATATCCCATGCGCACATTGCCATTCTTGTCTTCGCCTTTCTCAAACCTCGGAATTATTACTTTTATCCTGCATGAAATCATGATGTTTACGAAGTCCTTCCTAACACAAAAAATTTATATTACACCCGGGTTCACCCGCGGTCCGAACGAACCTTTTAATGTCTTTGTTTTATGTTTATTATATTTTGTACCGGAGTCGGCTGTACCTTGCCCTGTCTGATATCATACCATACTTTCAGTATTGCAATTCTGTTCCGATTCTTCATCAACCGCACACCCCCCGGCTCCCCTCCAGGGCGCCCTCTTCTGATCATCTAGCTTCCCCATCGAACCATCTACTCGACCTTCATCAACTTCTTTGCTCTATCGTTGGCAATAGCTGCCATCGCCTGTGTTCAACACCCACCCAACCCCTCAGGGAACTTGTCAGCATGGCCTTAATTTCTTCGCAATTTAGGCAGTATATATAACGAGATATAACCAGCAAGGCTCGCTTTTAACAAGCGAAAAAAGGGAAAAGAGGAATTTACCACCGTCGGTTTAGACAGTATACGAGAAGAAAGAAAAAAAATTTAGGGACAAACAAAGAGAGTGGAGATAGACGTGTGTAAGAAGAGGGAGGAGGAGGAGCTCACGTTAATTGCCTCAAGTTTCTCCGCCTCAATGTCGCCTCTGGCAATTCTTGTCTCCATATCGTTCATAATGGCCTGTCTGCTACGGCCGGCAACGAATACCCTATAAAATCCAGAAATTATTACGAACAGGAAATGTATTAGTCTTCCAATCAGCTTGAAGATATTTTTACACAACAATGATTTTTTTTCGGGTTTCCTTTTTTTTCGTCGCTTGACCAATTTCCTTGAATGTCACCCATATAGACACACACACACAAAATAGCAAGAGGCACGCGCGCGAAAAGAATGGGGCTGGCTTTTGCCTGCTTTGCTTGTCTGGAAAATTTTTCCTCGTCCCCTCGTTCGTCGGTTGACCTTTCGTAGGTGAGGTGGTGGAGCAAGGGAAGGTCAGAAAGACGACAGCGCATAAAAATGCAACATTCCCTAGACTTTGCATGCTGCTCTTTTTTTTTTTTTTTTTTTTGTTCTTTTCTTACACCTCTCGGTCTTCCTTTCCCCTCTCTTATTACATACCCTTGAAACCTGAATTGATCATCCATGATCGTACGTCTGTGTGCTCGGGAACGTCTGACGAAAATGCGGGGAAAAAAGGGAACTAGGGGTAAGGAAAAGGAACGAACTTACACAAATCTCATCCCTGTACCCAGACCTCGCCAGTTTGTTTTTCTCACGGGCAAATCGTTAGCAATTAAGGTAACCCTTTCATTCGAGAAGGAAAAGAATAAACTGGAAGGCTTAAACGACATCACAGGGTCTCTGTTTAGTTCGAGAACAAAAAAATTTCACGCAAATTTTTTTTCTCTCGCAAAGAATCAAGAACAGAGAAAAAGAAGGGAAGGAAGCCTTGCTGCATTTGCCTTCCAATATATCCTTCCCAGCCCTTGTCCTGGTTGATTGTCTTCTGATAACCGAGCGTGATGGAAGGGCGATGCGAAAGCAGAAATATCGATGGTACGGGACATTGGATAATAAGACCATGCGTTTTTTGCCCAGAAGTTTCAGCTCCTTCAACGAAATATGGGGAAACATGGTATAGGAAGAGTAAAAATGCTATATTATAGCTGTGGACAGCTATTAAACTGACAGGGCACGCCAGAAAACTGAAAAAAGCTGGGGATCTTAGGCAAGGAAACTATTGGGCGTAATGGGTAATTGAGCAGTTCAATTGCTTCCATACAGCAGTAAACCTTGCGTGCAATTGCAATCGTGCGACGGGGGACCTGTTCATGAATTGGAAATGGAAGATATGTGTGTATAACTTTCCTCCGCAGGACAGCAGACGCACAAGGTTGAAAGCACTCAATATGCACCTGGGCTCATGGGGTTTCACAAGAATAAGTTTAAAAAAATAAAAATAAAAGTTTATACGCATACCTGGGAATGTCTCTTCATATTCGTTATTCAATCTTTCCAGCTCAGCTGCCTCCGTCGGCCCGCCGAGGCTAGCCTGCTCGTTCCTTGAATGTGCAGAATCAACCTTCTTCGCACCCAAGCGCGGATGAGCGGATAGAATCTTCAGCAGCCATTCGGTATCCGACGTTGACGGGGATCCCTTGAGTCTCAGTAGCTCGCTCTGAACGTGTGATATCAGATCACCGTATGATGTGAAGGTGGTGCTCCCAAGTTGGGAGACGACTAGAGTGTTTAAGGCGTCACATGGTTCGAAGAGGTGGGACAGGACTTCGGCTCGTTCGTCTGCGGGGAGTGAAGGGAGGGAGGAAATCGGTGGGAGGGTGTACTGAGCCATTTTCTGCTTGGTCGGGAGAGAAGGGTATATTGGGTTATAATTTTGGGCGGGTCTCGTGCTATTCGGATTTCGATAGATGGGGCTTTACATGAGAGTGTATACGTAGGCTGCTTAGGTTTTATATTTGCGGCTTTCGCTTGGGTTTTTTGCTGCATGAGATCCCAGCTGCCCGTTGTAGACACACCGGTTGGTCCAACGCAAGGTCTGGCTGGATCTGACGGTTCGGGCTTCTCCAGCTGTACATGTACAAATTTATGACTCGCAGATTCGGATTTCTAGAAGATCTTGAAGGGGCTTGCAAAAAGGTGGATTTTAATCGGAACGGAGAAGGAAACTTTTTGATTCGAGTAATTGGTTCGGAGTCGCCCACCTCGGAAGACGGGTGGGTTTGGGAGGATGTTCGGAACTGGCCGAGTGTGAAAACACCTTTTGAGCTCGCCGTTGAACCTTGAGTTTTGTTTTTAATACCTCAAATTCATTCCCGCGTATTAATTCAACTGGGAGCTGGCTATAGGAGGACCAGCTGACATCATCGATGCATGTGGGTTCTCACGGGGATGGTTCTCGAATTAAGAGCTTAAGCTCTTACAAGACCTGGCTAACCTATGCCTGGGACCTCTGGGTACGGACAAGCCTCTGCTCGAGTACAATTGGACTAGTACCGATACGGAGCTATTTATTTGGCTTCTATTTGATTTCTGTACATGTAGTCCCGTATATCATCAACATGCTGTATCTACTAGACCTGCCATCTGCCAGTTCGTGACCCCTCTGCATGAACTCCAATCCGAAGCCACGATATCTTTTAACCCCGAGACATGATTGCCCTACATATACCCCAATTATTAGCATTCCAGCTATAGATCTGAGATCCATCAGGAATAATTACCTCCCCTGCCCAGCCATCAAGCCCATGGAAAATCCGGAATCCTTCCGGACCTTATTTTAACCGGGTACCGTAGTTCAAGCCTTAACTGCGCGGTAATAGTCGGCCGAGAGAGTCAATAATACTTGTTCCCATTATCCAGCTTTCTCTTGCGGCTCAATCCTACTGGTTCGGTTTTTTGTCGCTGCTTCGTCCGCGGCGGTTCTTCTGCTCCTTCGTGCGTCTTCCTTTTGCGGGTTGGTGTCTGAGGGTCACAATGATTCGATAGGGTTGAAGGTCGCTTGCGATTGCAGAGAGTACTCGGGGTGCTTCGCTGGGGCGTATTTTGGTGAATGGGGGGTGGCGGTCCACGGGCTGGGGTGGTGGAGAGGTCCGTTCTTTTTATACGTGGATATGTCCGGGTCGGGGGAAAAAGGCACAGGAGTGTGCGCTTCCCGACCTGTCACGCACTGTGAATACCTAAGGGTTAATCCGAAGATTGCGGACGGGACATTTTCCCGAACACTAGCATCGAATCGCAGATATATGTGATATTTAATACCGGTATTTTTGGCAGAGCACCGATCACCCCGGCGGCCGTGTCGAGGACTTGGCTAAAAGTTTATACCGCCCAGAAAAATACCAAATACTAGTAAGTCTGGAGGTTGATTCCAACCTGGGGCCCAAGTAGACTTGGACCAAAACCCTTTGTTATATGAGTGGTTACATTGTGGGCGGTGTTTTGGTTATACAACTTTCCGCACAGAATTTAGAAAGATCGTGATACTTTAGTTTTTAGCCAATCTTAATTATAGCATGGGAACTAATATACTATTTATAAAATTCTAGACTGGCACCTGTATCATCTGCTTGAGTTCTTGAATATCTCAAAGTTTGCTTCTTCATCAACGGAAGAGAGGAAACATACATGGGTTTTATTGCGCATAGCTCAATGGCGGCGATGGGAAATGTGCAGTGTACCAATGACATGGCTAAGTAGATACGCCCAATAACAGAATTACCAGTGTGGATCTAGAAATATCGTGTCTGGATGTTCTATCAGTGATTTTATATGGTATCGGATCTTAACGTTGACCCGGTCTCGGGATGAGTATCAGTTGTGCAGAGCAAATTCCAATCTACTTCGCTGACGGCGACTAAAATAGCTGAACATCATTCATGAAAATAACCGTAACTAACCTTTAGAAACTTTCTGGTGACGAGACTGCCACGAGACTGTGAAACTGGCGAAGTCTCTCGAAAGTGCGTTGTTCATGGAAATTACCACGTTCATCCATTCCCGGCCACGCTAAAGTCTTGGCACATCTGCTTGTCTGAAAAAATTCGCGACCACAAAAAAAAAGTTTCTGTTGCTGGGATTTCAATTGCTGCTGTCGATAAACAATCAATTCTTACCAACCTCACCCGCCAAACGCTCCTTCCAAGCCCCCACATCATGGCAAACAAACGGAAGGACTCACCCTCTAAGGGCGCAGCCGACATTCCCAAATCTACAAAACGCCAAAAGATAACCTCAACATCCAAAGAATCTACCTCGAAAACCCCTGCGCAGAAGCCCACCGAAGCGGTGGCATCGACAATGCAGTCTTCGACACTGCGCAAGTCTAATAAGGACGAACCGTCGTTCCCTCGTGGTGGCGCATCGGCGCTGACGCCTTTGGAGTATAAGGAAGTGGTTAATGAGGCCACCCGGGAGGTTTTGTTTGAAACGAACGATGAGAAGACGCCCGCTGCCGCCGATAAGACGCCTAAGAAACGTCGTACATCTGCGACTAAAGCGTCGTCTTCGAAGAAACATAAGAAGGGAGATGCGGATGATGAGGAGCCGGAGATTAGGATTGAGCAGCTGTCGTATAAGGTGGGATTGGGCTCGAAAAGGAGACCTTGCTGGGTATACCCCGTTTACTAAACGATTGTGATAGAAACTCGTTCCAGGACAGTTAGTATTCGGATTTATATCGAAGATTACGAAGAAGGATATTGCCATTGCTCTACCAAACAACCTTATCGGATACGCCCCTCTCACATCCGTTTCCGACCAATACACTAAGCAACTGCAAGCGAGCTTGGAGGAAGATGAGGATGGAATGGATATTGATAAACCCGATGAGGGCGAAGAAGCCGCCGAGTCCGAAATCCCAGGATTGGATATGCTATTCGAAGTCAACCAACCTATCAGAGCTTATGTGATGAACGTTTCGACTGGTGGCGGCGGTTCTGGGGAGAAGAAGCAGCGCAAGCACATCGAACTCAGTCTCCTCCCCTCCCTTACCAACCCTGGGATCACAAAGACCGAGCTTGTCAGGGGAATCACGCTTCAGGCTTCGGTGAAAAGCATTGAAGACAATGGCTTCATCATGGATCTCGGATTGGACTTCGTATCTGGGTTTATGGGCAAATCGGATTGCGGTGCCCCCCCAAATACCATCAAAGTTGGAAGAACGTTCCTTTGCCATGTCCTCGGCCTAGCTAGTGGTGGAAAAGTTGTTCAACTGGCCGCGGATTTCCATAAGAGTATCAAGGGCAAAGCTGGGAAAGATGCTGCCGTGGGTGATGGGCCGACAATTGATTGTTTCCTACCCGGTACCATGGCAGCCAAAGCTCTGGTCACTGACGTCCGAGATAACGGCATTGTCTGCACGGCTATGGGGTCTATCGATGTTACGGTCGACCTCTTCCACTCCGGCTGTTTCTCCGGCGAAGTTCTTCAAAACAAGTACAAAGCTGGAAACCACGTCACGGTCCGTCTGCTCGCTACGATACCTGGATCCGAAACCAAGAAGTTCGCAGGTTCTCTTCTTCCACATGTGAAGGAGATGGGTCCGCAAACCCAATCTGGGAAGCTAGCGTTATCAAAGCTCCCCATAGGCTCGATAAAATCGGATGCCGCTGTGAAGCACATCATCCCCGGTGTTGGATTGATTCTCAACATTGGATTGGGGAATACAATGGTGTTTGTTCACATTTCGAGGATATCGGACAAGAAGATCGATATGATACTGCCGACCGGTCCATATAAAATAAGCAGCAAACATGCGATCAGGATTCTTGATTATAACAGCATGGATGGGCTGTTGCTTGCTTCCATGGAGCCAAAGGTTCTATCGCAGAGGTATCTGAGGATGGAAGATGTCAAGCCGGGCGATGCGGTTAAGGGAAAGATCTCACGGTTTACAGGAGGTGGGATGCTGGTAGAAATCGAGGAAGGATTAGAGGCATATGTCCCGGAGATGCACATGTCCGATATCGTCTTGCAACATCCGGAAAAGAAGTTCAGGGAGGGGGCCGCCGTTAAGGGCCGAATTCTCCGCGTTGATGTTGACTCGCGTAGGATCAAGATGACGCTGAAGAAGGCGATTGTTAATTCGGAGGGTCCGGTGTTTGCGGACTACATCGACGTTGAGGAAGATGAGGAAACACCGGGGACAATAGTCAAGTTGATGCCCACCGGTGCCATCCTTGAGTTCTATGGCGAGGTTAGGGGTTTCCTACCGGTGTCCGAGATGAGTGAAGCTTTTATCAAGGATCCGATGGAACACTTCAAGGTTGGGCAGACTCTGAATGTTCACGTCATTTCGAGCGACCCTATGCAAAAGAAGGTTCGACTGTCATGCCGAAGTGGCGAGGCGGAGTCAAGCAAGGAGAAGGCTGAGGCTTTGCGGAGCATAGCTCTCGGGAGCATCGTCGAAGGCTCCATCATTGAAAAGTCAAACGACGATGTCGTCGTGAGTCTGCAAGAGGGGATCAAGGGCTTGATTGTTCTTGGCCATATAACCGACGGCTCCAAAGAGAAGAATCTAGCAACATTCAAGAAACTTAGAGCTGGCCAGAAACTAGTGGACCTCGTCGTTCTACGCAAGGATGAAGTGAGGAATATCGTTTATTTGACGGCAAAGCCAAGTTTGGTCAAGGCAGCCAAATCCGATACTCTGATCAAGAGCTTCTTGGATGTTAAGATTGGAAACGCTGTCGCTGGGTTCGTTAAAGATATCACCCACTTCGGAGTCTTTGTCACCTTCATCAACGGCGTCACCGCCCTACTACCTCGCAAGGTAAATATCCCCTTCTTACTTCGCGTTACCGATGCGGGACTAACAATTTCGTAGGCTCTACCAAAAGAGGTCGAGGATCTGCCAGAGTACGGTTACCAGAGGCTGCAATCGATTACCTGCTATGTCACGGACATTAACCCAGTCAAGGAACAATTCACACTGTCTCTGCGTCCGCAGCCAACCATTGAAGCACCAAAGCCAAAACCAGCCGAAAAGTCGCAGACCACCACCACCCCTACGAGCGTTATTAACCCTGTTGATACTAAGATCCTAACCGTCGAAGATTTCGAAAGGGCAACTGTCACCAAGGGCCGGATAACGGCCGTCAAGCCGACCCAGATAAATATCGACCTCGCTGACAACGTAAAGGGCCGGGTAGACGTTTCCGAATTCTTCAACGATTGGGATTCTATCAAGAACAAGAAGCACGCGCTCCTTAGACAGGGTCTTTCCATTGGTCAGGAAATCGACGTCAAGGTTATCGGAATCCACGATGTTAAAAGCCATAAATATCTCCCGATTTCCCACCGTGTGTCTGGAAAGCTTCCAACTTTCGAGCTCTCGACCAAGCAGGTGGCCAAAAAATCAAAGAATAACAGCTTGGTTAAATACTCCGACCTTCAGAAGGAGGAAACCTATCTCGCTTTCGTCAATAACGTTCAGAAGGACCATCTCTGGGTGAATCTCTCGCCTTCCGTCCGGGGTCGAGTGAAGCTTTTGGAGATCTCCGATGATGTCTCCGCCCTCAGCGACCTCGAGAAGCACTTCCCTATCGGTGCTGCCCTCCGGGTTTCCGTCCTCGATGTTGATGTCGACACTGGAAAGTTGGAGCTCACCGCTAGGTATTTGGGTATCGCCAAAGCCCTCGATTGGTCAAATATAACGGAGGGAATGATGATCCCCGCTAAGGTCGTCAAAATCGCTGAAGGGAAAGTCATTGCACAACTCTCGGAAGCTTTGCTGGGATCTGTCAGTCTTGCGGACATGACTGACGACTTTGACAAAGCGGATCCGAAGAACTTTCACACGGACAGCGTTGTTCGTGTCTGTGTTCTGAACGTCGATTCTTCGAATAAGAAGATTCGTCTGTCGACCCGTCCTTCCAGGATTCTTGATTCTTCATCTAAAGTTCGCGATGTTGAGGTTAGAACCGCGGCGGATCTAAAAGTTGGAAATAAGTACCGCGGATTCGTTACAAATGTTGCGGATAACGGCGTCTACATTCATCTCGGTGGCACCGTTGTAACCCGAGCAAGGATATCCGATCTCAGCGATGAATTCGTCAAAGACTGGAAGAAGGGTTTCACCGTTCACCAGTTGGTCAAAGGGAAAGTCATGTCCGTTGATCTAGACACAAACCAGGTTAACATCAGCCTGAAAAAGTCGGTGATCGCGGGTACTGCGAAGAAGACGTTGGCGGATTACAAAGTCGGCGACTTTGTGGACGGACATGTCCGCAAAGCTACAGACTACGGATGCTTCATCGTCATAGAAGGGTCGGACAATGTCAGTGGATTGTGCCATAAGTCTCAGATGTCGGACGAGAAGGAGGTAGATCCGCAGAAATTGTTTGCGGAAGGAGATTTGGTGAAGGCGAAGGTATTGAAGGTCGATAGGACGAAGGGGAGAATTTCGTTCGGATTGAAGGCAAGCTACTTTGAGGATTTGCCCGAAGAAGAACTCGTTCCAAAACCTTCGGCGGAGCAGTTAATCATCGAAGCGGATGAGGACGAAGAGATGGAGGATGACGATGAGGAGGGAACCGAAGAGCCGGAGGGTGGCGTCAAACTCGACACAACAGACGGAGTGACAATCACCGGCATTGACCGCCCTTCCTTCTTTTCCAAGTTTAATACCGTCGCCAGCGCTATGGACACCATGGACGCAATGTTCGGCCCCACCGACGCCCCTTCAGACTCGGAGCCCGAAGACGATAGCGGCAAGAAACAAAAGAAGAAGAAGAACGCCATCAAAGTCGACCTCACAGGTGACCTTGACACCCGTGAACCCCAATCCGCAGCGGACTACGAGCGCCTCCTCCTCGCTGACCCTAACGACTCCCTCCTCTGGATGGCATACATGGCCTTCACCGTCACCAGCGGCGACGTAGTCACCGCCCGCGCCATCTCCGAACGTGCGGTCAAGAAAATCAACCATCGAAAGGAGGACTCAAAACTAAACATCTGGCTCGCACGTCTCAACCTCGAACTCGAATTCGGCACCCCAGAAACCCTCGAAGTAGCCTTCAAATCCGCCTGCCAACTCAACGATAGCAAAAAAATCCACGAAGGTCTCGTCAGCGTGTACATTCAATCCGGAAAACACGAGCAAGCGGACGAATTATTCCAGTCAATGATCAAGAAATTCTCTCAAGACGAGAAAGTGTGGATTAATTACATGACCTACATGATGGAAAACAAACGCGGAGACGACGCAAGGGTCATGTTATCTAGAGCCCTGCAGGCGATACAAGATACAAAGATACACCCAGGGTTAACCCTGAAATTCGCACAGCTAGAGTATAAATCCGGGGAAATCGAAAAGGGAAGAACGCTATTCGAAAAATTACTATCGGCCTATCCTAAACGACTAGATATCTGGAACGTATACATCGATATCGAAGCGAAGCAGGAAGGCGGGATCGATGCCGTTCGACGGTTATTCCCTAGAGTTCTGGCCGCGGGCAAGTTGAACGCTAAGAAGGCGAACGGGGTGTTCAACAAGTGGATGGATTTGGAGGAACGGTTTGCGCCGGGTGATAAGAAGAGGAAGGATTTTGTGCTTGCGCAGGCGATGGAGTATAAGAAGAAACTGGTCGAGGAGAAGGAAGCGAAGGGAGATGCTGCGGAGGATGAAGACGATGGAGACGATTATTGATCAGGTATGCCAGGGAGGTAGGGTGATCTAGATAGACATACTTTCTCGAGATATACACATTACTCTATATCTTTAGTTATAGTAGTAATTCTCGGTTAGGAAGAAAAAGCTATTTACAGCATATCTGTACCATAGCATAAGGCGGTCTATAAATTCATTTGTTTTTGTCGAATCTCGCCTATCTACGAGTAGAGAAACCGGAATCTTGTGTATTTTGTATTTTGTATTTTTCTTTACATTCGATATACGTGCATGCGTAAGAGACGCCGAATCTATCTACTCGCTCTAAGAGGTATATATACTAAATAATAACTCAAGGATGCGAATTCTCAACGGACGCTGCGGCCGGCCATGGCAGAAAAATAGTACTGTTTTGTGCCAAATGCCAATGTAGCAGTATTTTTTTTTTGAGGGGATATCATGATTGAGGGGAAGTGTTCGAATGGATACCCAGAGCAAAGAGTGAAGTGAAAAAACAAAGCAGAATCATAAAAAGCCCAAACTCCTGTCTTTTTCTCGTTTATAATCCCAATCCCACAGATACCCACAAGACCCAAGGGAATAAGGAAAAGGAAAGGGCGTAGAGGCGGGGCAATATCCGTCCAACCCAGCTTAGAAGATGCGTCCGCCGCCGTAGACGGTTTCCCTATCAAATACCCGGCTCCGTCTTCTATCATCGTCGTCACTCTCCTCGGGGTCCATAGCAGCAGCAGAGCCCGCTCCCGCCGCCGCCGCAACGCCCGCGACTTCCAGCAACTCGTCGTCCTTAACGCTGTTATTGACTACAAAGAATGCACCGAATACTAAGCACGCACCGATCCAGTATGTCCACGACAACCTCAGGCTCGAGATGATAACGTCGCCGAATAGCGCCATCGGGATGCTCAAGCTTAACCCGACGGTAACTATCACGGGGGTGGTATACATCATCGCGAAGACCCAGCAGAAGTCTGAGACAACGGTGATACAGCAGTTTATCTAAACGGGGCCTATCAGCAAATTTGTCGACAATGGGCTGGAGAAGGGTACACTCACAAAGATAACCCAATAAACACCAGTCGTTGGCGGCAGCTCGAGGGTCTCGTGGCCGGTGAAGTGCAGGATAAGGAGGCCGGGCCAGAGACATAAGAAATTAAACAATCCCACGAATCCAAAGAACAACTGCATGCTGACTCTGCTTTCGTGGCCAATTCTAACCTTCAATAGGACGGTGTACAACCCATAGATCAATGCGCCCAAAAGTGCCATGCCGTCGCCGAGTAGGATTTCGGTTCCACTGTGCGCCTTTTGGGCATTGTCGGGAGTGTCAGGTTTTCCTTCTCCCTTTGTAGCATCTGCTTTGGATATCAAAACAACGCCGGTCATGGAGACAATGACGGAGGCGAGTTTGGCCCACGAGAAACGCTCGACTTGGTACAGAGCACCAAAGACCAAGGTGAAGATCGAGGAGGTGGCGGAGAGGATTGTAGATGATGCTACGCTGGTGTATTCTAGACAAGCGCCAGCGAACCAATTTGCCTGTTGATATAATTTAGAATCGAGAGCTCAAATAATGCAATCAATGCATTCGACCAAGCTTGAAAGAGCGAGAATATCATACCACAAACCACAGTAGACAAAACTGCGCACTCAATCGCATCGTCTCCCTGGTATTCAACTTTCCATCACTCGGGCCATCGTCCAATTCTTCATCTTCATCGTATTCATCGTCATCTAACCTCGTATACCTCGTGTCTAACCTCGACTTTCCACCTCTGAGCGGTACAAGTCTCAGCCATCTCCGCAAATTGGGGTTTCTAAACAGTTGTTTGATGCCCCACGGGATCAAGTAGACCGTAAACGACGACGTGCTAAGGTATACCACCAGGTATGGCTTAACGTATGAGTCGTCCGTAAAGATATGCTATATGAGAATGAATGTTCCTCATCAGCATCCAATATTTTCCTTTCGAACCGTAAATGAACCAAGCATTAAACGCAAATCCCATCTCTTATTTGTTGTAGCTTCAGGTAGCTCCCAAGTAGCTCCCTCCCCCCGGCTCTCCTCAAAAAACCAAATCAGGCAGGTTAGGTGTCATCCATGTCTACTCACGCTAACCAAAAAGCTCGAGGTAACCCATAGCGTAACCACCATCAACAATAACGCAATTCCGAACGCCCGCCTGGAGAGACCACCGAGGTACCGTCGAGGACCCTCGACCACGACTTCGCCCGAGGTAACCGATCGATCGTCCCGCACCAGTCGTTCTCGCTCGTCCATGCCACCGCTCTCTTCGTCTTCTTCGTAGCGGCCCATGTTTGCAGCTGAGTCCGCGGGTCCGTCTAGATTATTATTATTAGGATTGGAGATGCTACGGGATTTCCGTTTGTGCTTTTTGATGTAATCTAGCTCGACGTCTTCCGTTACCTGCTGCGGCGGCGGGCGAGGCGGGAGTCTGGGTCTTCGGTCGTGTGAGTCGTCTCCGTACCGGTCATGGGACTGTGGGACAAAACCGAAGAGATGGGCTGGGCGGTGTTGCTGATGGTGGTGATCCCTGGGAGGAGGAGGCGGAGGGAAAGGTCGACCGTAGTTGTTTACTAGGGCACCGGGTCCGGCACCGCTACTACCAACTACTACTCCAGCGAAAGCAGGTGGTCTCGAGGGATGGTCGTCTTTTGGCGGTGGAGGTGGTGGAGGAGGAGAGTCCGGTACAGCTTTCCAACGGTAGTTGGAAGACGACGAAGGGGAGGGAGAGGTTGAGATGGGTGAGGGAGCCACCTTTATTTGAATTTAAAAGAGAAAGTGATAGTTTGGGAAGTCAGAGGAGGTCGGATCGGAATGGGTGACCTTATTCTTGTTTCCCTTTCTAGAATTAGAACTGTGGGTGGGTCATTTGGGTTTGTGCTGAGCAGCGATCGATCCGTTCGAGTGGTGGGCCTGCCGGTGTCGGGTGGGGTGGTCCAAGTAAGGGAGAGCAGAGAGATGTACCCAGGCATCCACAGGAAAACAGGGTACCTCTTATCAAATCAGTCTACGCTACCCACGGTCGATGTCGCCGGAACGAGCAGTGGTGACAGCGGGGGATAGCAGCGGCGTGGGGGCCGGATAGTAGTGGTTATGTATTTCGCTTTGAAAGGAGTCGGAATTATCAAGGAACGTAGACGGTCGTATGCTCAGGTCACGACGATACTCTGCAGGCGAAGAGCGGGCCAAGGTTCGGGTAACCTAATCTCGAGAGATTTGTGCACGAGACTAACACCAGATCTGGGCGTATGGATGTGGAGGGGATGCCGACGATGACAGAAGATGCCACCTCGTAAGACAGCGGTGCATAACAGACAGATCTAGCCGGGACTAGTCGATGCCGGAAAGGACTCGCATGCAGCGTCGAATGGCTGTTGCAGCTGACCCTGGCTGGCTCGCCAATATTATAATACTGCCGCTGTTGGTATCTCTGCTGCTCTATGATCGGGGCTGTCGCTGTGCTTCAAAAGCCCGTTCCACGGGTAAGTAAGAGTTCAACTATGGCCTGCCTATGTCAGAATGGCAATTGACAGGGTGGAAGTCCGTTGGGAAACGGTTCGACGAAGTGCCTTCTCTGAGGGTCGACTATGGCGATGATGGTGATGATGGTGGTGAAGATGACAGACAGTAACATGATATGATATCTTAGCCCGACCGGACTGGGTAATGTTGTTATTCCTGTCGGCTGTTCGTCGTCGCAAATTGATTGTGGCTGCCGGCCGGGCAATCCAAGCCGACGGACTAGATCAGACCCCCCTTTTGCGAGGCCGGCTTGCCTGAAGCAGCTAACCAAGTAAGTAATCATCCTGATAAGTGATAAGGACAGGCTCGACCACCTTCCCAAGCATCCACCACATGACCGCGCGTCGACATCACGATGGCTCCGGGGATGAAAGGAGATTTTAACATACACTATATGGTAGGTATTCCGCCCCAACGAGCATAGTTCGCAATTGGTACTGAAATGAGTCAGTTAGACAGCTATCACCTTTTGCACGCCTGCGGTAGTTCGGCGTGTATCCAAAGATGTGGGACCGAGATACCCCTTTGACGTATAAATGTTGGGCCATGGAGTCTTTACATTCGCATTCGAGCGCCGGCACTCTTTTTCCAGAAAAACGAACAGCTCTGCATACATAGCCACCTACGCAACCCAATTGAGAGATACGATCTCAAATATATATATCGACATAGCCTCACTAGGGAGCTTATCTAACGAGCTCCTAGACCAGATCCTCGAGAACCTTAACCGCTGGGATATCCTGTTGCTATTGCAAACATGCAAGTCCCTGCGCCCCATCTGCGAAAAGCATCTGTGGTCAATATTATGGCTTGACAAGGGGACGCGCTACAATGATAAACCCGACCGCGCGTGGGATGATCGCTCCTTTTTTCACGAGATCATGGAGGCAGTTCGCAGTAGAGGAATTGAAAACACACTGTTGAATGTCAGGAGCCTGCGCCTCAATGTGGGGAGACGGCACCGAACGGAGTTTCTAGACAGCGGGCTATGCCATCTACTAGATCGTCTGATTTCGACCGGGCAGCTGAACTTGAGAAAAGTCACGTTGATATTTCCAGGTAAATAAACATCAATTACAATATACGTTTCCGTATAATATCACGATATCACTGACAATGGTACTCGGGTCTGTGTAGAACCAGGGAACGGCAGCCTCTGGTCGACGTCGGTTTCCAGGCCTGATCAGGACACTTTACACTTCCTGGAGACAATCAAGGAGCTCTCGCAAAGGAAAGGACAAAGGGATTTCCGCTTGATTGTTACAATGCCACTGTGTCCGATGACCTCTTCCTTTCTCGAATCCTTGGATCACAAAACACTCGCGATCGCGGATGTGAAAATCCCGATTGATTGGGTTGGAGACAAAAGTGACAACGAGAACCACCATTACAGCGACACTGATTACGATACCGATGATTCCGAACACTTCTGCGAGGATGAAGACCAATCCAATGAAGAGGTCGCAGTGCTACTTATCGATATACTACGTCAAATCCCTACCGTAAAATCCCTCGAAATCGAGGGCAAAGACTACTACTACGAAAAGCTCCTTTACACGGATCTATCCGATAACTTAGAGCACCTAAAAAAACTACAAACCGCTTTCGATAACCTGTCAGACCTTCAAACCCTCAAAATTTCCGGGAAATTTTTCCACCCATCGTTTTTCGTCGCCCCTCCTGAGTCCGTGAAGAAAGTCGAGTACAGTGGGTGCCTCTCTCATAGGTGGTTTCGGGACTTTGCCCGGTGCCCTTTCCAAAACGTAACGGATTTGACTGTGCAATACGAAGATTGTACAAAGAGTAGATGGTGCCGAAACGACTTCTCGTGGAACTCGAAGGACGTCAAAAACGTGGGGGTTAGTGGGCTTCGGCGCTGTTCAATCCAGTGGCTTGACAGAATCTCAAATGACTATTCAGCCGCTCTACAGCAAGCCCTACTTCGAGAGAATAGACAGTTGGACCTAACTTCAAAGAGGGCGCTTTTGTCGGAAACTACCAAGAATATACGATCCTCGTGTGAAGCTCGATTGATCAAGGCATCCCAGATCAGCATTGACTCAGCGGCAACCAATTACATAATGCGCTCTCCAACGGAGGGAGATAGTCATGGAGATGGTGCAGAAGTTGACAAAGTTGATGGAACTGTGTTTCAAGGAGCTTCCAGGAAACGTTCATGCATCGAGGGCTTGGAGATCTGCGAAAGCGCGGGCCAAGAAACTTAACTCGAAAGCCGAATCTAGGATTCAACAGCTCTTGAAGATAGCCTCTCTTCTCTCTGGCGTCTATACTGCCCAGAGAATTTTCAACGGAGCAGAGGAGGATGTTGACACAATCACCAGGGAGTACCTACAGCTAATGATCAAGGCTCTAGATGCACAAATGCCGGAGTCAGAGGAATTCCGCAACAGACTAGACCGCTTTAAGAGGGAATGTTCGAAAACTATCGCCCCAGAGTTCAAATCATGCGTGGGAAAAATCACTGAGGAATACCTGGCGGATCGTATATACGCGATGGGGTCTGAGGAGCTGTTGAGTGAACTTATCGCGAAGGAGCTGGCGGAGGAGTTATCACGGAACCATTCGCCAAGTTCCACATAAGTATAATCATCATCAGAATGCAATGTTAATATAATACTAGGTAGCTTCTGAAAATTTAAATTTTGACCGATTCTCATAATATAAGTGCTCATTACCATTCTATCTAACGCCATACAATAATTACTTCAAACCAACTGGCATATGCATTTATGTTCGTATGGAAAGTAATTAAGTCATATCCATTACGTATACCTGTAGCCAGTGCGAACTGCACAAACACCTTGTCTCTTTCACAACTAACCCGCTCAACCTCAACCAACATCCCCGACCCTCAAGATCGTCTTCATCATCAAAGGTCCCGCAACGGATGGCTGCTGGACTTATAATCCAGCAGCGACGGTTCGATTCCGCCCGGGACCGATTCGGGATGCTTCTATTGAGTATTCCCCTTTGAAGTGCGTTCGTGTCGTTTGACCCCATTATCATTCTATCTAACGTCATACGATCACTTCAAACCAACTGGCATATATACGTAACTTCTTCTTAAGTATGTTCGTACGGAAAGTAATAAGTCATACCCACTACCTGCCATATAACCCTGACATGCATAGCGAATTCGAACTGTACAAACACCTTGTCTCTTTCACAACCAACATTCCCCGCTCGACCTCAACCAACATCCCCGAAGCTCATGATCGTCTTCATCATCAAAGGTCCTGCAATGGTTGGCTGCTGGATTATAACCAGCAGTGACGGTTCGATTCCGCCCGGGGCCGATTCGGGATACTTCTATTGAATATTCCCTTATAAATTTGAAGCGTTCGTGATGTCACGGCCTAATCGGTGGTTTAATCAGTATATATATGGTGAGTCGATATAAAACAGCACTTGGCCAAACATCCGTCTCAGATACCTCTAATCAAAAATTCAAAATGGAAGGGGACCCGCAAAGGGTGGCTGCCAGAATTCAAAACTGGGAGTGACGGTTCGATTCCGTACGGGCCCATCATACGATTACCATACACACCCTGCCATCACTGTCAGGGAAATACCACCTTTTTTTGTGCGTTTTTAACATGTTGACACTGATTCATATGCTAGGAGAACGCACATATATCATATACGCACTTACTTAATGTCTCTTACCAAGGGTTCGAAGGGGACCTGCAAAGGATGGCTGTCAGACTGTAAATCTGGCAGTGACGGTTCGATTCCGTACGGGCCCATAATACTCTTGCTATACACTCGCTATCCTCACCAGCGGAGATATACCCTCTTTTTTTTGTAAGTGCATAACGCCCTTCCGGTATTAATTATTAATCGACACCGGCCATGACTCAATTAGATTGAGATCCTTCGAGCTTGTAAGCATATGCATGCTGACGACTATACTATAAAAATCGGGTTAACTTATATATCCCATCCACCCTCTTTTATGACAGACCCGAAGGAGTTACAGCTCAACGGTCCGGCGATGGAGGTCCTGCGCTGCGTTCTTGCGTAGGGTGATGGTTCGATTCCATCCTTGGCCATATTGCTCACTATCTACCATAAGATCAAGCTTGGGTTTGTTTGCTTTATACCTTTTTGTCCTATCCCAAGTTCGATATATGTCCCCGGAGTGCCTAAGTCATATGATTGTATTTGAAGGTTAAACAACTATCAAGAAATCCTAGATTTTTATAAATTCAGATGATTTATAACTAAGAATGCTTAAAAATATCTCCACTATCGATTTAATATTAAAAGTTATATTAAAAAGAAGAAAATCAACTGGTACTCGCGTATATAATTCCTACTCGGAACTGAAACCACCATCCGAAGAAACCACAGCTCAACGGTCCAGCGCTGGAGGCCTTTTGCGTCTGAGTTTGTGAGCGCTGCGGGGCTCGCAATTCGGCTCTGGGCGATGGTTCGATTCCATCCTTGGCCATATTGCTCACGATCAGATCTACCATAAGATCAAACTTCGGTTCGTCTGTTTTACCTTTTGTCCTGCGTAATAACGTTGAATAACACCAAGGTGGTGCCTAAGCAATCGCATTTGAGGGTTAAACGCCTTGAGAAATCTCGGGGATCATAATTCATACGATTTCAAGTCATGAAGTCTTAAAAAATATCTCTACTGCCGATTTAAAGAGTAGATTCCTTTTTTTTTTTTTTTTTTTAAGAAAACCCAACCACTTAGTTAACTCGTATATATCATTCTTACTCGAAACCTAAACCACCATCCGAAGGAACCACAGCTCAACGGCCCAGCGACGGAGGCCTTTTGCTCGCGTTGCGGCGGTGCGATATACGCCCATATATCGGTGTCCGCGATGCAGGGCCTGGGTGGTGGTTCGATTCCATCCTTGGCCATATGAATCACCTGGATTCCTTCCAGGTCAAACTTGCAATTGGTCCTTTCTATTCTTCCTTTTTGCCCTGTATAGTAATATCAAGTTCGATATATGCTCACCGCAACCAGGCCAAGATTCGTAGACTAGCTGGCTAGAATTGCATTTAAAGATTAAAAGACCGTTAAGAAGTATCCCCCCGGTTTAACTTCGAATCATCCAAATATCTCTATTATTACTTAATTAAACAAACGGTACTTAATTAATTATAAGTAGTCCTGATATAAAGAAACCCAACTCGCATGTATAATCCGCACCCACCCGAAAGCAAAACCTCAATCCGAGCTACAGCTCAACGGTCCGGCGATGGAGGCTCTTTGCTCCAGTTGCGAATCTATCTCGCGATGCGGGCTCGGGTGATGGTTCGATTCCATCCTTGGCCATATATATAGATAGATCACCTGGACTCCTTCCAAGATCAAACTTGGGTTTCTTTTATTTTCTTCCTTTTTATCCTGTGTAGTAATATCGATATATCAAGTTCGATATATGTTCACCGCAATTCAACCGGGCCAAGATTCGCGAGTAAACTAGCTGACCGTGCAAGATGCCTCAGCAACTTTAGGGGTATCTTCTAGATTTAACTTCATATCCGAAGGAGCTACAGCTCAATGGCTGGGTCACGGGAATGGGGACCCCGACCTCGTATCGGTCGCGGGCGACGGTTCGAGTCCGTTCATGGCCATCATAATTTATTACTTCTCTTCTTCTGAGCTCGGATTATATTATGTCAATTCATTTTATATCAATATTACCTTAATACTATGCTAATCCCCGGGATAATATCTCTAAGCTGTATACCCGGTCCGGTCCGATGGTACCACTGTATCCCATCCCAGTTCCGTATATATACATGTCCCCTTCTTCACTTACTTACAGACCCGAAGGAGCCACAGCTCAACGGTCCGGCGATGGAGGTCTACGCTGTTGTACTTTCTGCAGCGTTAGGCGGCGGTTCGATTCCGTCCATGACCATTATATATATACTGCTAGATCCAGCCGTTCCTCTGAGATCATGCTATTTTTTTATGCACGGGTATCTTAGTAAACTAGGTAAGCACTTAAGTACTAGTATTCCAGTCCCCGTAATACCTTAATAAGCTGTATAGGCCTTCCGATAGTCTATCCTATCCAGGACCGAGTCTGCTTATATACCTCCCCTTCTTCCCATCTCTATAGACCCGAAGGAACTACAGCTCAACGGTCCCGCGAAGGAGGCGGACCGCCGCAGATGTGCCGTCCGCGACGGTTCGATTCCGTCCTTGACCATACATACCCTCCTCTCCTTCTCAAGTGTATCATTCTTTTTTTACTTCAAAACAATTCCGCTAATTTCTGGATAAAAACGAGTAGCATAACGATATTCTATGCTAGCTTGGATTACAGTTCTGACTGGTTGAAAACCCCGTTATGCACAGACATCAATCACAAGCTCAAAAGCTAGCCTGCTGCCGTCGTTAGCTTAGCTGTTGGACATGGGTCCGCCCATGGATCACAAGAACCACGGAACATCGAGCTATCAAGCTTGTTACGTAACAGACGCCCCAACAGTTCATTATAAAAAATAAATATAAAATATGGGGGTTCGGTTCGGGAGCTAAACGTTTGAACGTCGCCGGGTTTGGTAAAAAGGTCGGGTGGAATTAACACTAAGAATGAACACTAAGAATAAAGTATATCAAGAGATGTATAAAGGTGAAAACAGAGGGCATCCAAATGACCATATCAAAGAGGACAAAACAAGGCAGCAAAAAGGGACGAGAGCGTTCGCAGGTGACGAGGGTATATACCGAGGAAAAAAAAAAAAAATAAAATAAAAGTAGCGAATGCAAGGAAGACAGCCGCAAAGTAGAGAAGAACAGAAGAAAGGGAAAACAACTGTGCTCAAAACGACAGGTATTCATCATTATTTCGTCCAATCTTCAGGAATCTCCGTAGCCATCTTTACAACTTTAAGAGAATTCCAGGCAGATACAATAGTCTACCGCTTCCCAGATCCAACAAAGGCCCCCATCTTCTCGATGATATCTGACTAACATACGTTCAGATTCAAATTTCCTCCCTCTTTGCCGAAAAGAAATAGAGTGACCTCTCTTCTAGCAGGCGCAGCTATCTCTCTCAGAATCAGCCCCAATATCAACAATAGTCGACGCCCCAAAATCGCCGGTGTATTCCTCGGCCTCCTCCTGGGCTAAAGCGTGCCTTGCGATCACTGCCGAAATACCTATCATTAGTATCAATAAATTTCCCAAAAATCCCTATGTAATGCAGAAAAACACGGGGAATGAAGCCAAAGCATACCCTCGAAAGCCTGCTCAACATTAATCGCCTCCTTGGCGCTGGTCTCAAAGTAAGGTAGATTGCCTTTACTCTGACAAAACGCCATAGCCCTCTTCTGCGGCACCTGTCTCTTCCCATCATCCACATCGATTTTATTGCCGATAACCACGAATGGGAACGAGTCCGCGTCTCTAGGGGAAGCTTGTATCAGGAACTCGTCCCGCCACGAATCGAGTGTTTCGAACGACTTCTGATTGTTGACATCGTAAACCAGGACGCAGCAGTCGGCGCCGCGGTAGAAAGCTACGCCGAGAGATTGGAAGCGTTCTTGGCCGGCCGTATCCCAAATCTATTTTCGCAGCGGGAAAGGACAAAAAGCGACCTGTGTTAGGATTGTCGATTAAAGTGATGGGTGCGGTGTTGAGGGTGGGGGCGGTTTACGAACTTGCATGGTGACCAGCCTATCATCTACCAGAACTTCCTTTGTCAGGAAGTCGGCGCCAATGGTGGCTTTGTAAGAAGCGCTGAACTTCTTGTTGACCTGTTATTTCATTCGCAGAAAAGTATCGCCACCAAGTCAGTTTTCCCATGCGCCGATAGATATGTTATCGCTCCCAGGTGGGTGTGGGCTTACATATTGATTCATCAACGAGGTCTTCCCTACACCGCTATCGCCTAGAATGATGACCTTCAACTTGTAGTCAGAATTCTTGTTCTGTAGGTGTTGTGAAAAATATTTGATTCAAGAAGCAATTCGCACGGGGGCGAATTTTTTCGTGATTGGGTGAAACGTTAGTCCAGTTGAAAAGTAAGAAAGAAAAAAGAGAAAGAGATAAGGGATATCTGAGTAAAAGGTGTATAGATCCGGGCCGAGGACTCCATGGTTATTTCGTTCCGGAGAGTATATATGTATGATATGTGATATAACTCCAGGCTAGTGGTATATGGGTTTAGGGGAGCAGCGGGAAGGAGGGACAAAGGTTAGGTAGGAAGCACGATCTGCGTATTTTGTGGTGCCTGGGAGGGCTCCGAATAGACGTGGTCGGGTGAGACTGCGGCGGGAGGGAGGATGAATGACGGGCATACCTTGAGTAAGACCTTCTTTCTCGAGGACATCTTGGGCGGCGAGGGACTCTGGGAGGAAAGATTCGGTCGTTCGGTCGTCCGTTCGGGGGAGCAAGGGTTGGAGCAGAAGAAGAGGAGGAAGATGTCTGTCGGCGACGAGGAATCGAATCGAGTTCGGACGAAAGAGAAGAGGAGCTGTCCCTGCTTGGTCTGCTCTGGCTGGTCTGGCAGGCTTGGTTGGCGGGCGGCAAAGGTGGCTGGGGAATGCAAGCAAATGTTTGTTCGGGAGCCCTTCTCTCGGATTATATAATCTGGTATGTAGAGCAGCAGACAGAGAGCACGCTGGCTGCTGACGACGACAAGGTCCAAAAGTGAAGCTGTGATGTGTCGCAGCAGCGTAATGGAATGGAGGTGGTGATTGTGGTGATGATGACGATGGATCGATGTGGTTGCGATGGAGGACTTGTGAAGAGTGTAGTGCTATCAGATGACATGGTCTTGATGACGGAGTTCCCCCAAACGTGGTAGCTCCATCCACATTCGTCCAGCCCGTCCTCTTTAACCTCCATCAACCACCATCATCAGTACCACCGTCAGTATCATCCATCCGTCGACATGGCTTCCTCCTGGCGCTCCGACCTGCTCGTCGCCTTTGCAGAACGAGACGCCCGAGAGAAATCGCAGGCCTCCATCATCTCCGAGTGTAAGCTATCCCTTCCCAGCATTCCCCAAAACTAACTCTCTCTTTCTAACCACCATCGACAGACACCCGCCTCGCAGACCGCACAGCGGCCCTCACCTCCTCCTCCGACCCCTCACAACCATCACAGCCCACCACCACCCCCTCAGAACTCCAAGCCCTCCACACAACCCTCACCACCCTCCGAACCGACCTAACAACCTCCCAAAAGGACCGTACAACCCTCCAATCCCAACTCCTAACCACCGCCACCTCCCTCCAACTCCTCCAAAAGTCCTCCTCTGCAAACTTCCGCGAGCTCGACAAAGTGAAAACCGAACGCTACTCCCTCGAACAGAAACTTAAAACCCGCGATGAAGAGTCAAAGCTTAACCGTAAAATGATCGAAAACTTGCAGGACGAGATCATTGCTCTCAACATCCAGCTCAACATCGGAGAGCAGGCCAAGATGAGACTTAAATCCGAGAACGAAGAATTGATTTCGAGGTGGATGGCTCTAAAGAAGGATGAAGCCGAAGCCATGAACAATAACTCAAAGTATTCGTGACCGTATTACTACCGCTCGCCGGTACATGGGAAAGAAACACCACTAGAGTCATGATCTCCAACAACGCTACACGGAAAGAAAGAGCAAAATGATGGATGGATGGACGGACGGATGGATGGACGGATGGATGAGATATGTTGTTTGCCAACTCCTTTCTTCCTCCTCTTTCACTCCAACTCTCATTCTCAAAAAACACTCAGAAAGCGAAACACGCTATTCTACTCTACAAAGATAATTCCCAAAGCGGTTGGATATCTGAAGGGAAATCGTGGGACAAAAGGAAAGGTCTACCAAAGAACTATGCCTTGGGCGTTTAAAAAGAGAAAGAGAACAGGTAAAGCGATGGGTAACCGAGAAGGAAATATCAATCGAGGCCTCCAGGCCACACGGGTAATCATGCGTTTCAATAAGAAAAACTCAAGACCGGTGTCAAAGACGGAAATCTACCATCCAGTGGTCGGTGAAAAGCCGCAAACTCGAAAGGAAAGATAAAAAGAGCCGAACCAAGAATAACCCGCTATCGCTGCCGAAGAGAGGAAAGAATGGAAAGAAATGCCAATGCGGGTGCGCAAAACCGAGGGCCACACTCTACGTATGCCCGAACCCTGCCCTGCCATGTTGAAAATGCGACAGAGCGACAAAGAGAGTACACCTACCCTGAATCCGAGGGGAAAGGGAAAAAAAAAGGAATTTATGGTCGACGTCTCCGAGCTTGATCCCAATACCTCCTCACCGGCTCTCGATCCACAGTCGTCAGATACCATTTCAAACTGCTATCTGTCCAACTAACGTTGCCGCCGCCATACACCTCGAAAGTCTCGCTCCGAAAATTGTTTAGCGGATTCTCGCAGTTGCGGTCGTTGATGACCCTTCCGGCTTCGACGAATGGTTTGAGGGATATGATCTTTGTGCCGTCCTTCAGATCGAGAAACTTTAACACCAATTGGTCGTTGGTCTTGGCTTGGAAAGCGAAGTTATTGACGAGCTGTAAAATCCTCCATGTTAGCCATATATGTAAATCTTCCGTGCTGGACACGGGTTTCAAACGTACCAGAACATCGGCGCGCTTCATTGCTTCGTCGATCTCAGGGCAGTCGAAGAACGATGCATGCTTCAGCGCCACCCTCCCGGTGTTGATACCCCAGAGTCTGTATACGACTAGTATTAGCAATAGTTCAATGCTTTCTTCACCCTAATTTGTGGTTTCCGCAAGCATACCTCGTGCGATATTTGAACTCCTTGGCCTGATTCTCAGCGACTTTCGCCGCTCGACTCATCATCTCGACCCCCCAGCTCTCGCAGCCGAACTCAAGAGCAGCGTGAAGAACCGCATTTCCGACACCGGATCCCAGATCGACGAAGACAGAGGAGGGTCGAAGCCCAGCCTTCTGGAACATCTGCCGTAGTAGAGGTCCTAGAAGTTCGCCGTAAACGTTGTCCGTGAAGGCTTCTATAAAAACGATCAATATATTAGCAAATCCAAATCACACATATTCCTCAAAGATTCCGACTGTGGAGATGGAGCAGGGGAAAACGCACTCTCATCTTCCTTAACCAGCTTGGCCTCCTTGGAAACCACCCTTTGATAGCACTGTGTAAGGATATAATCCACCAGCGCACTCGGTAAAACCTCCAGGTTTTCGATATTCGTCTTCATCGTTCCGTTCTTCCTCATGCCCCTCACTAAATCATTATACTCCTTCAAAACGTACATATAATCCCTCTGCTTCTTCGTATTCTTGAACTTGTTGAGTCTTCGTAGGATACCATTTTCTTCGTTAAGAATGACTTCAGCTTGATCCGCTGTCATGAGACATTTGGCGACGGTTTCGACGGTGGCGGATATATCGTCTAGAGGCCGGAACTCGTCTAGATCGTCGGGGATTACGAGGCTATACTTTTCGGTGAGGGGGCTGGCGACATGTTGGACAGACACTGAGATGTCCGTGGAAAGGGAGCCATCCGGCGGGAAATCTGTGATTAGATAGAGGAATCAGTATTCCAGTCTGTTAAAACTGCTAAAGCCAGATATGACGTAATGATATTTGGGACGGGAAGCGTACATGGTCTATAGCCCGGAGAATCAACACCCGCGATATTCTTCGCATCCACAATGCTGAGCGCGCGGTGTGTGAATGAGTCCGGATTCACCATGTTCCTCTTCTCGCCAGAGTAGACCGTGACATCAGATTCCAGCGACCGGCTCGCCCGGCTCTTTCGCCGCAGATCTGACAATTCAGAGGCATTGTCGGATTCATCCTCGCTGCTCGACAGGGGCCTCTCGCTTTCCATGACTAGTTTACGTTTCGTGAGGGTCGCCCGTGACTTTTGCTTCTTGACCGGGGTGGAGGACGAGGAACGGAGGTCGGCAGAGAGGTAAACACTGCTGCCGCTACCGCTGGAGTTCGGGGTGTCAGCGCGCGATGACTGGAGCTTCCGTTTACGGGTCGGTTGAGAGACAGCAGTGATGCTGGTGACAGCAGCGGTAGCTGTTGTGCCGCTGCTGACGTATCGGGGTTCGCGAGAGGTAGGACCGCCGGTACCGGGAGGAGGGGGTGGTTTCGCGGCTTTGGAGGCGGGCACGAGAGTCCTGGTGACCTTGATTGTTTCCGAGACCTTGGTGATATTGGTACCCTTCTTATGGAACTGGTTGAAGAACGACATGCTGGGCAAACAGGAACACGCGGAGAGAGAGCGAACAAAATATTGGACGAAAAGGGGTGCCAGGCACGCGCACACGAGGGAGGGGTCCGGATACTGAGAGAGAGAGAGAGGTCGGGCGGACGGGAATGAGCCGAGTGGGTAGGTATGCGGTTGGCTTATCGGGACGCTGCAGGAAAGAGGTTGACAGGTACTAAAAAAAACGGTCCAACGGTTGTTGATGGTGGGAAAAAAATGATAGTGTGACCGAATCGAGGTTTGAGATGATGTAAGGGAATGGAACAAAATTGATGACGGCTGGGGGGTGGCTCGGGCTGAAGGGTGGTGGGTGCGCTGGAGGGTGGAGATATTATATTACGGCGGATCGCATAGCTTTGAAGGACGGACGAGGGGTTAGAAGCAGGAGAAGTATATAGCGGAAGACGAAGCACGACGGTGGGTCAAGAGAAGTACAAAGTACGGCATAGAATCGAAGGGGAGGACGTAGAAGGCAAGAAGAGAGAGAGGTGGGATGGACTAGGAACAGAGAAAGTAGGTAGGAAAGTTAAGCAGAGTAACGTTGAGCAAAAGAAGGTTTTCTAGTTTTTTCGCCTCGCCTGGCTGTCCGGCCTTAAGCCTTGGAGGGCACCCTGGACCGTGCAGGATTGGGACTGCAGGGCAGTGAGCAGGATATTTTATGTAATGGGTAGAAACCAGAGTAGACACACGGTACAGCACACAAATTTACTTACATACGGGCTGAGGTATCTCGAGAGGATGAATTATGAACAGAAGAGGGCGAGTGGGTAAGTTTAAAGGGGAGGAGGGGGGAAAGGGAAAGAGAAGGTTGAGTCGACGGATGACATAAAATATATACGAATCTGAATGTACAAAATAGGCCATGCCGTTTCGACTTTCTGTCGCAGTTCGGCGGCGGCAGTCTGGCCGGCCGATTAAATACGGTCAAACTACCTCGGTGGATCCTGGAAAGCACAAACATCATATCAGACGAATATTATTTCAAGCGAAACTTTAAAGGGGAAGGAAAGAGTAAGAAAGAGAAAGGTGAAGGTGAAGGATGACGATGCTCTATATATATCAAATCATCGAAGCAGGCGGGTGGGACAGAACCAAAGCCATCTCATGCAGCCGGTGCAGCTGAACGGTGCAAGGTACTGACTTTGCAGCGCAGACAGGCCTTGTTTGTCTCGTTCGCCGACCCTGCACCGTGAACTCTTTTTTTTTTTTTTTTTCTTTTTATATCTCCGGTGTGACGGGTACTGGTCAGCGAGTGACTTCCATGTAATCAACTCGACTATTGTTAGATCGATGATACAAGATGGGCAGGCACCTCAACCAGCCATATACCCGACAGCATCACTGTCCACTTTAACATTCGCTTTTATATCACTTTATATTCACTTTAGAGGGAGACCCGGGCGGAATGCTAGACGGATGAGGCATGTGTTGGCATGTCGTTGGTGAAACCGCCAACAACGGAGGCTGCCATTCCATTGACATCGCAACGTCACTAACTCAACTTCTTCGACTTCACTCCCAACCCCAACCCAGCCCCCATCTCCGTCTCCACTCCACTCCACCAGCCACACCCGACAGCTCTCCACAGCCACAAAAGCAGTCGCCTTCTCATCTCCTCCATCTCCATCTCCGTCACAATCGCCATCACAATCACCACCAGTAGCATCTCCTTCGTAGTTCCGTAGTAATGCCCGAGTAATGCCAACCTGAACACCGATTCTCCTCTCCGGCAGAGTACAATCCAATCCAATCCAATCCAATCCAATCCAATCGCAACCGAATAGCATGAATGCCGTCTCTCATCCCCGACGCCTCCGGTGACAGTGCGCAGCCCTCGAAGCCTACAATCTTGCGCTCGACCGCTGACATAACTTCCTCAGATGTCATCACCCAAACCAACGCCATCATTGCAGGGACCCCCCTCGCCCCCGTCCGATTTCTCCCCGACATAACCCCTTCCCTCCTCCTCGACCTCTACGAGCTCCTCTTCCACATCAAACTTCCCTATGCCACCCCGAGAGACCACTCCCCGGAGTCGCAGCTGCGCAACATCCGAATTCTTATCGGGCACATCGCACATGATATCCTCAAGATGGATCTGTCCTTTCTGGAACCTCACAAGATCATCACCGGGGACGATAAGGCGTTAAGGGATTTCATGAGGATCTTTCTCGGGGTTACGAAACTTAGGAAGGCGTACCTCGAGAAGAGGGAGAGATATCGCAAGCAGCAGATTGCAGGGGCGACCAGTATCGTACGGGGAAACCCTACGAGATGGTCGGAAGATGGCAATGGCGAAGATGATGACGAGGATGAAGAAGATGGTTCACCGGATGGTTCTGAGCATACGGTGACTCCTCCGAAGAAGCAGAAAGAGAGCATCCCCAATAGACATAACGAAGGCGTCACTCCCAGAAAGAGCGCCTTGAAAAAGACTCCCTCGAGGACATTCGTGGACGACACATTTACCCCTTCAGTAACATACAGACCCCGCCGAAGATCCATAACCGAAAACGAGGCCCCTCCTTTCCCCCTCCCTCTTCCTGCCCGCTCGGAAACCAGCTCCGTTCCCTCCAACTTCATTCAGAACTCTAGCGAACGGGTCAGCAATATCTGGAGTCGACTCAATACCATCGGTAGCCATCCTTCAGAGAAGAGCTCCGGGCGCCCCCCCACCCACGCTCCCCGGAAACCCCTCTCAACCATACTCCAAGACCCAAATCTACCTCCAGTGCAGGACACCGGAGCTAATACCCCCCATGCCACCACACCTGTCAAACCAAGGGGACTACCCCCTCTCACAGAACCTTCACCTTACATCAAAGCCTGGCTTGACACTACGGGTACAGAAATTTCCGTGTCAAGCCACAAACCTCGCTCCAACCAATCCACGCCCGAAAAACGTCCGCCCATCCCTAATTCTCCCCAAGAGTCGCCGTCAAAGAACCGAGACCTCTCCGCAAAACGTCCGAGTTCTTCACAAAACCGCCGTGCCCCCCAAAGACCCGTATTCCCCCTCCGTCGAGCATCCTCAGACCCCACCGGAACCTTCAACATCGACATCCCAAAGGCAATGTTCTCAAACGCACCGATCAGATTATCAAGCCAGAAGGTGAAACATCACGAGAGCGACAGCTCAGAAGACGAAGGCGCTCCAGACGACGACGATACTTCAGAACTCCACTCGCCGTCATCATCAATTGCCACCTCGGCCCTGTCAGTCAGTTCAGTCGAATGGAGCGATACAGCCAGCATCAAAGAGCTTCGCCAGAAGAGGCTGGAAGCGCTGGAAGACGTAATGAGGGAACAAGAAGCCGCTCTACCCACCGTGACACCGGTAAAGAATCAACCCCAACAATATATCGGGACCCCGCCGCCCTCGGACGACTCTCAGAAACGAATGATGGAGGGACACGGGAGGCGGAGGAGTTCTATCCCTTCCACGTTTATGCATAACGGGAACAACAGCGCTTCGAAATCCACGGCTTCCTATGAGACCATCTCACCGAATTCATCAGCGTCTATGTGGAGGGTGAAACAGAAGGGTGAAGGAGGGCCGCCTATGCAACCGGTCACGGCCGAAGGATCGCCGATGCCGCGGAGGAGTGTACAGAACCTTCACCGGAGACGTCAACACGATGATCACGACGATGACGATAATGATAACGACTTCAGGGGGGTTGGTGCGGAGGACACATTTAATACCTTTACGACTAGTAATACAACAGAGCTGGAGCGGGAACTAAAGGGCCTGGACGCCGAGGGGTTGAGCGAGAGTAAACGTCAGATCATGTTGTTTGAGAAATTGATCCGGCGAGCGGTGAATAAGAAGATTCCGGGGCTACAGGAGGATGGGAGGTAAGGTAAGTAAATACGTAAGTACGTAAGTGAATTAAGCTGGTGGATTGGCGTACGGGATATGATATGATATGTGCATTTGATTTTTCTCCTTTTTTCTCTTCCATTTTTGCGGGGCTTTTTTTTCATGGTGATGTTTACGTATATACGCTTCGACGACAGACGAAGGAAATGTGTATGACCATGAGGAGGATTGGCGTTCGTTTACTTGCGGTTATTGTTATTTGCGTCCATCAATGCGCACATGATTGTGATGGCTTACAGGGCGTGTACTTTGGAGGATTTTGGAATTGGGATTCGAATATCCGGCGATGCTTTTTTATTTTTATTTCATTCTATATCTGAGTATATCTCATCTCATCTCGATCTCAACTTCTATATTATCCTAGACCTTTCCTATAATTATCAATGGTTGATAGTGGTATTAGTTTCAACATTTACGGATTCACATCGAACGCTTGTTATTTCATTTCTACTTCACGTCTGGCTTGAAGAAAGTGGTATATAAAATATGAACCGTGAATTGATACAATTCTGGTTGATTAGGGTCTAAAAATACATTAAGAATTTAAAGCTTAAGGAGGATCCGCATGATTAGTTCGACCGGGAAGTAATCCATCGACGTCGATTATCGCGGTCGCTATGCAGAAAGTAGAGGCGAGTAATGGCCGTAGTAATAAAAACCGAAAAGGGATGAAAGGAATTGACTCGACCGCCGGGTATCAAAAGGGCTCGAACATGAAAAAGGCTACCGCTCCTGGCAGATGTATAGAGGGGTATCTCGAATGAAAAAAAAAGTTAAGGAAAAACGTTAGAAGAAGCGAATCGTGTGCTCTAGGACTCGAATCGTTTCTTTGGGGAATCATAATAATTGTGCCGTGAAAAAAATAGTAGGCATCTGGTCAGCGCTGCTGACATCTTGGGGTATTCGTAGTTCTCGTCGCTCTTAAGAACGGGGAAGGGAAAACAAGAAAAGAAAAAAGAAAAAGAAAAAAATTATGCGATTTCTAGGCCCTTGCAGGTCCAGGTCCATTAGTCAGGTTGTTACCGAGGAGTTCTCGAGCCTTTATGATGCGGCTCAGCCCCTTCTCCAGCATCTCCAAACGTACTTTCTTCTCCGCATCCCGTTTCTCCAGAATCTTCACGCGCTCCTCGAGTCTCGCCCTGGACCTCCTTTCGTCGGCCACCATATCATTCGCCTGTTGGAATAAAGTGACAGATAGCTCCTCAACTTCGTTCTTGACTTGCGCGAGTTGCTTTTCTGCGATCTCGCGGTTTCGACGTTCGGAGCAGAGGGCGTTGGAGAGGTCGTCGAGGGCTTGGCTGTCCATCGATGCGCGGGAGAGAGGTTCGGGAGGAGTGGGTGGTCTTTCGACCGGTGGTGGGAGTTCAGTGGTCGGAGGGAGAGCGGTGCGATAGAAGAGTGCGCCGATCCTCTGGGTACCGACTTTTGACATGTTTTGAAGGGTTGCGGTGACGGTGTTCGATCGCTTTAGAGGGGATTGAGGGGTGTTGGTCGAGGCTGCTGTGGGGAGAGAGGCAGCTGCAGACGTGTTTATCGGCTGCATGGACGACGATGATGTTCTCGTCGACGCTGTGGAATTTCCGGATTCGGATTTTCGACGTAGATCGTAGATTTCTTTTTGAGCTTGCGCGAGTCGTTCGGCTGGAATGAGAAAGATAAGGTTAGCTTGGGATATTCAGGTACCAAACCTTGTAGGTTTGGTTTGGGTTCTAGGAATGGAGGAGAAGGGTAACATACCAGCCATGACGGCGCGAAGACTGAATTCCTTGACCTGCTGTTCTAATTCCTCGATACGCAGACGGGCTTCGCGAGGGTAATCGGCTTCGGAGAGGACGGTGAAAGCGGCACCGCAGCTCTTGCAGCAGCAGGAGTCGGCAGCGGGTTCTGCTGGTTTTGATGCCGTCGAGGGCGTTATCGATGATAATGTGAGCATGCTGTGTGATGTGTCGATGAGGTCGATGGAGGTTTGATGGATTTGATGGAGCTTATCAAGCTGGATGGAGCTGATGATGGATTACTGATGGCAGATGAAGCTGGTGATGATGGATGATGGGGGTGAAGAGATGCGGCAGAGGGCGGTCCTTATATTGGAGGGCGGATGTGTTGTGTTGCGTGGTTTGTGCGACAGTCCGATTTGGGCGCGTTGCTTGTTTGGGAATGGTCGAATGAAGTCGAGTCGAATCGATGGAACTGAGATCGGAAGAATGCAATGGTCTTTTCAAGTATCGGCGGGAATCGAAAGAAGGAAAATATGCTATGTGACAGGATCGATGACGGGCGGGAGGGAGATACTTTAATATGTATGCACGCACGCACGAGAAATCCGTTTTGGAAACGAAACAAGAATGCCCGGGCGGTGTGCAAGTGTTTTGTACTGGTCCAGACGCTGTATCAGATTTGTTCGGAAGGGGTGGATGGCCAGCCTGTTACAGAAATGTCCGCAGGAATGCCCTCAGCCAATCGCTCGAGTCTGCGGTCGAATAAGCAGACCCGCACGTGCCTGTTCGATACTATACTCTAATAGAAGGAGGAAGAAGGAAAGAAAAGAGGCGCTGTGGTGGTCGCTTTAGCCTCTTCGAACTCACGCAATCCGTTCGCTGTGCCCGCTCAAGCCCTCCGCAGCCGAACGGTGGGAAGAACAAAGTGACAGCTTCTGACGAAAAGTAGAGGCTTAGGAATTACTCCCCTTCAGAAGTATCGCGAACGAAAAGGAAGAACAGGAAGAAGGATACCGGCGGTCAGACGTATGTATAAGGGGGGCGGTCAGAATGCTAAATACTTTCTCCCCTCGAACATCGGACGGCTGCCTCGAACGACACGGCCGTCCGCGTCTGGGGAAATGCCTGTTCGCCAGCCTGCTGCTTCCTCTTCTCAGTCCATATTATAGTCTTATCGTCCCGCCCTTTGAAATATGCAAAATCCCCAGTCACAGGAACCGGATCCCGCGCGACCCTGCGCACTGCAGCAGCAGTTCTTCTGGGTTCCCCCCCGGATAAAACCATCCTAGCTGCATAGGGGATAGCGGCTCTACGTCTTCTCGGCTGTTGGAGCGAGTGGCCCACCCAATGCCGCATGCATGCATGCATTCCCTTACCAGTTGGACCATCTCCACCCATCTTCTGGGCCCTGTCGCTCAAGTAAAATGACGGATGGATGATTTCCTGGTGTGCTTCTCCGCGAACACGACTTTAACCTGTTACAAGGCCCCATTGCGATTTCGGGCAAGCGCCCAGAATTTCGAAATCTCCTACGCACGAACAGATTCCAAAAAAACTCAACCTGTTGTTATAATTATAATTGCTTCGAAGGAGAGCGACCTGTTATTGACTGTTAGGCGGCACGGCGGACAGGCGCACGAGACCCCGCCAACGTATCATTATACTGCCTAAGTTCGTATTTGAGGGATATTGAGCTTCCCGAATCGATGTTATAGTTACCTCCTATTCGAACACATAACCCCGATCGCACGCCGCACACACGCTGCTGCGCATGAAATTGGAGCATGTTGGAACCTCGAGCCCTTCTTTCGTAAACTCTGTTGTCGGAGAGGTCGACCGAAATGGCATAGAGCGATTCGAATTCAAATTCGATAGGAAAAGCCAGCAATCGATCATGCATGACGGTTATGCGTGTCTAGCCCACAGTCGCATCGATCAGGAACTAAAGTTAACTTCCTTTGCGCTTTTTCCCAGATTTAAAATTAAATTTCATGATTTCGATCGTCTCCTTCATAAGATCTGGAAGGCGCCTGGACAAATGATAGCGTCTGGTGGGTGGCCAAGCCAGGTCGACCTTCAATTTTCTTTTTTCTCGCCTTCTTGATTACTTCGCGTTATCTTTCTAGATTCTCCGATTACCTTTACGTATCAAGGCAGCCCGCGAAATCCAGAATGCAGAGGGCAATTTCCAGATCTTCCCCGGAGGACGCCGTCTTTGGCAAGTGCGATGATAACGATACCAATCCGCGCACAGACTCGACCCTGTGCCTCTTTCATACCTTGCGTCCAACCGACATCATTCGAAATTCCCAGGCCCTCTCGAACGCTAAAAACGCAAGAAAGAAGGCCGAAACAGTTCGAGTAAGAAGACGTCTTCCCGAACGACCGCGAAAGAGCTCCGTTAAGAAAGGTTCATCCGCGATCCGTATAACATAAGTCGGGTAGTATATATAGGTACACGAAAATGCTCCATCCAACACAGAAAGTCCACCCCCACAGAAACAAAATGTTGCCAATGTTAGAAATGAAACACGGCCGTGGTTGAAAACACGATGGCAGGACGGGAAAAGGATATGTGACTTGAATACAAAAGAGAATTAACGAAACACGGAAATGAAACGCGAACGTCGAACGCCAGTCCAATGCAATCGTGGAAGCAAAACCCGGGGCATGAGTTGAGATGTTGTAATATTTAGCTTTCATAAAACAACCGCAAGCTGTCTAGAGTGGTAAAAGGGGGGTCGGACGCAACATTCATAGGCTCGTATAAAACAGCGGAAGGAGATACAAGGCAACCAAATTCCATGGAGAGAGGGGGTTTATGGAAGTGGTCATGTTAGACTATTGTTGCTGGCACTGGACGTTTCCGCCTTCCTCCTCGTCATTATCAGAGTCCTATAATGAAACAAGTTGGTTAACGTTAAGAATAGAATCAGATGTCGAAAGGAAACAATGACTTACCTCATCCTCCCACGGAGACGCTCCTGGGCCACCTTCGCCATCGGCCTGCAAACCCGTTAGTATTACAACATTGACAAATCATCATTCTTGGTATAACTTACGTCGAGATCCGTAACCACGAACGGAACCTCGTCGACATGCTCAACGGCCTCAAACTCGGGGATGGGGCCATCCGGCAGAACGGCTTTAACCTTCGCGATGTTGTTATCATCCGCTAGCCACTCTTCATCCGGCCAGATGAGCTCGACGATCAAATAGAGATCTCCCTTGGATTCGCCCCTCTTGTGAGGCATCCCTTCCCCTTCGACCTTCAAAACTTGGCCCTGTTGAAGCATGGTACCTTTCTTGTGTTCGATCGAAATACCGCGGCCGTCAAGGTGCGTCAGAACGACGCGGGAGAAGCCGCAAATGGCTTCCTGAAGAGTGATCTTGATCGTATGCGTTAAGTCTGCGTTGGCGCGGGCGAATGATTCATGGTCCTTCTCATTGACGACGAATATTATGTCGCCCGTGGCATAACCAGGCTGGGGCTTGTTAGCTGCTGGGCCTCAAACGCGGTGATAGTATTGGGGGACCTTACAACTTCATCGGCCTCGCCTGCCATAACGATCTTCTCTCCGTTCCTGGATCCAAGAGTTAGAGCCATGTATCCCGCCATTTTCTAAGTTGCATTGACGGCTACACTTACTTAGCACCCCTTGGAATGTATATCTCGAGAACCTTCTTTTCCTCCTTGACACAAGCTCCTTTGCACTTCTTGCACTTCTCCTTCTCTTTGAAGATTTTCCCATTACCGTGGCAGACAGGGCATGGAACCTCCTCTCTGGTGACCATATTCCTGCCAACCTGTCGCAGTGAAGTTGTAGAACCTGTGCCTTCGCAGTTGCTACATTCCTTTGGTTTCGCGCCTTCTTTGCCACCAGAACTATAGAATTCGATGTTTCCGTTAGCGATGTAATTCCCGCCGTTAACCTCCCACATGATTGCAACTCACCCTTTACACGAAGGGCAAAGCACATTTCTGGAAGAGCCGAACTTCACCGTCTTCCCTTTGTACAGTTCTTCCAATGTGACTTCGTATTGATGTACGACGTCTCTACCCCTAGGTTTCTGGCCATCTCCTCGCATGCCGCCCATGCCGCCCATGCCCATTCCAGGCATCCCGTGGAAATGCATACCGGGCATCCCGCCCATGCCCATCCCACCCATCATATTGATGAAGTCCTCGAAATCCATGCCTCCGGCCCCCATTCCGGGGTTGTTGATACCCTCGATTCCGAACTGATCATACGTGGCACGTTTTTCATCATCGAACAAGATTTCGTAGGCGCTGCTAACGGCCTTGAATTTGATTTCGGCTTCTTCGCGGAGGTGTTCGGGTTGTTTATCGGGATGGTGAGCGAGAGCCGCCTGTGAATTTGTAAAACAGAAAGATTAGAGCTTGACGAGGATGGTAGAAGTCGCGTGCTAAGTGATAACTGACTTTGTGGTATGCTTTCTTTATCTCCGCCTTGGAAGCTCCCTTCTCGACACCGAGGACCTCGTAGAGATCTATCGTTTCGCCTGTCGCATTCACTGGAAGCAAGTTAGATTATCCTGGAAACCTTCTTATGGACGGAGAGTTGGAGCGTACTTGTTGTGGTTGTATGTGAACGTCTGTGTTTGCTGGGAGGGGATGTTGAAGCTCGAAGTAGCTTGGCGATAGCTGGGGACGCAGCGTTCAGTTGCTTTGATGTGTCGATGCAGGTGGATCTTGATGGATATAAGCGTCAGTAAGGTGTATGGGAATCAGAAGAGAGATTCTGGCAGACCGTTGGCTCCTTTTAAGGTTTGGTAAAAGCGGTACAGGTGATATTGAAGGTTGCGTCGACGAGAGGTAAAAAGGTTTCGAAGGTTTTAAATTTCTGCTTGTCGACTTTTCGGTAGCAGCCGCTCTACAAACAAAGCCCAATCCGGTTCCCCCACCACCACACCACCGCCACTACACGAAGTACCACCGACCTCCACTGCCACCATTGAAGCAACCTCCGTCATGATTCGCCCAAACGGACTCCTTATCGCCCGCCGTATACTTCACCGGCGTCCCTTTACAAACCCATGGATCTGTGAAAGCTGCCGCACACTCTCAACCGGCCGAGCCAAGATCGCGGACCCCACCAGCCCCGCGCGAACACGCTTCGCACCCTCGCCGACGGGTTATCTGCACCTCGGATCCCTACGAACCGCATTGTTCAATTACCTCCTCGCGAAACGAACGGGAGGGCAATTCTTGCTCCGACTTGAGGATACAGACGAGGTTAGCTAGGACCAATGATTGCTTTTCATGACCGAATTGTTTTGTCGAACAGTCTGTGCCTTGGAAAACACGAAGCTTACTGGACAAGAAACGGACAGTACCGGGGGCTGAGGAGGCTCTGTACGATATCTTGACATGGGCGGGGCTACAATGGGATGAAGGTGGGTTTGATGGACCAATTGGAGGTATACGACAACGGCTCACGGATAGACAGGTCCTCTGGTTGGAGGGAACTATGGACCGTATAGACAGGTACGATATCTCATATATCCTCTTAAATGTGCATTGGGCTAACGAAATTGTACTTGATATAGTCTGAACGCTCTCAGATACATAAAGAACATGCCGAAAGGCTGCTAGAGGTCCGCCCTCACGCTCCAAAGACCACCATTTAACGCCCGTTTAACATAGAGTATAGACTGAGCACGGCTACCGCTGCTTCTGCAGTATCGAGCGACTTCGTTCCCTGGCCGAACAGCGCCGCGCCCTCGGTTTAACATCAGAATACGACCGAACATGCGCATCTCTCGACCCTTCAGAATCAGCCGCTCGCGCTGCAGCCGGCGAGCCATACGTAATCCGTCTCCGAGTTCCCGATGTCTACCCGGTGTTCACCGACGCAGTTCACGGCCGCATCAAACCCGGCCGAGCAACTATCCGCCACGGCGAACCGGCATTCGAAGATCCCATCCTCTTAAAACAAGACGGACTACCCACGTATCATCTCGCCAACGTTGTAGACGACCATCTGATGGAAATTACACACGTGATCAGAGGCGCTGAGTGGCTGCCCTCGACGCCCAAGCATGTTTTCATGTACCAGGCGTTCGGGTGGGAGCCTCCGGTGTTCTGCCATGTTGGGCTGTTGATGGATATGCAGGGTCACAAATTGAGCAAACGAACTGGCGATGTGCATATATCGGAGTACAGGGATAAAGGGTATCTGTCTGAGGCTCTGTTGAATTTTGTGGCGCTGCTCGGGTGGAATAATCGATTAAAGAGTGATATTTTGCCATTGGAAGCTTTGGTGGAGAGAGTATGGCACCTTTACCATCACCCAGTCCCTCGGTTTATCTGCTACTGAAGAAATACTAACCACCCGAGATGTAGTTTTCGATCAAAGACCTCACAAAAGGCAACACCAAAGTCAATTTCAGCAAGCTGGATTACCTTCAAAGAGCATTTATCACTGCGTATTCAGTCCCAGAAGATGGCGATACCTCCAAACCATCCAGCTTCATGGCCTCAATTGTCGAAGCGGTTCAGAAAGCCGTGGCAGTAAGATTCCCTGAGGTTCCCGAAGAGCTACGACATCCGGAGTACATCGAAGCAATTCTAGAATCCGACATGAAGAACTACGTCACCCCGGTCAAATTCGTCGAGTCGCACGACTACTTCTTCCTCCCTTCGCCGGACTGGGATTCAATCGAAGCGAACGTCTACAGGGAAAAGATGTCGGGTGAAGATGTGATCAAGGGGAAAGATGCTCTCGCTACCATAGCGAGAGCGATTAAACAGCGTCCGGCGGGGATAATAGAGTACAACGATGACTATATAAGCCGGATATTGTCGGATAACTGGGAAGACGAGGATTCACGGAAGATGGTACAAAGGAATCTGAGATATGCGCTCGCGGGGGGTAAGGGTGGACCGGGTATCCATAAGCTCATGATAATCCTTGGGGAGGAAGAGGTGATTCGCAGGCTGGAAAACGTGAGGTGGTACGGGAAACGAGGACAGTTGGATGAGAAGGGGAGGGTGGTTATGACTTGGAAGGAACCCCAGGAGGCGATGGACGAAGATGATGAGGAGGAGATTAAAGATTTGATGAAGAAGGGTGAGCAGTTTTAGGAATTAGTGTTTTGTTGGTATACTGTAAATGTAGTCTCGTTCCCAGCTGTAAATATACTCAAACTGTTTATAAATTTACTCGCTCAGAGCGTGAACGTTGATAATGCTTTGAACCCACGTGGGTATTGAGGTCGGTTCCTAACCCCTTCGCTTTACAAAATTTCTTTTAACCTCGAACTGAGATATACGTTGCGTCACAATGAGAAATCTCAGCATAGCCCTATATCTGTTTGCGACGCTCACCCCGTTCGCCCACTCCTGGAAACTAGGCCGTATCGTCGACCTCGCCCCAGGTCCCGGAATCTCTCGCTCCCACAAGCGGCCCAAGTTCCAGGACATCAGACAAAAGCCCAAAATATGCAGCGAAGCCTCGGAGACCATTGCCAGAATCAACCCAGGGCTCAGAACAAGCGGTGCGAATAAAAATGGGAAGCCCGTGCGTGCATTCTACGGATATCAAATCCAACAAGGGGATCCCAGCGACCCGGATACTATGATCAGGTATCTCGGCGTCTGGGTTACGAAGAGATGCTCGGGTCTCCCCGGATTGATAATTCATTGGCGGCCTGATGCGAATACTATCCAAGATGCGGATATCAGCGTACTCAAGGAATATGCGGAATACTTTAATACCGGATTTGACTTCGCAGAGATGTCATGGTGGTCTTATGGTGAGGTTATACCGTTGGACAATGGGCTGGATCGATTTCCGTGGATACCACCCGGAGGCATAGCGTTTCGGGTCGGGAAGACTTGGAGTGATACGAGTAAAGTGGGAACGTACGTCATAGCGGAGAACGTAATCAGGGTTGGTAGGTATGTGCAGATTGATGGAGAAGCAACGTATGAAGTCAGACCGGACATGGGAATAGGCGGGTATCGACCGACACTACAAAACTATGCTCTCCCGCCAAATGAGAATGGCCTTATTGCAGTTCCTCAGAGACAGTGGGTAGCGACTGGGAAACCTGATCTCCGAGCCACGAGGATGGAGAGGGCACGGCGGCTATGGGCGACGATTAGGGAGTTCCCACTACTGGATGAAGAGGCGGTGGATATTATGCCGGTATTTGAGGAGCAGCTCGTGGATCCACGGGGCGTGCTTCCTATAATTCCTACCGACCTAAACCTAGATATGGAGGTGCCGGACCCTCTAGACGTTCCTGTTGCGGATGAAACGTTCATCGCGAGGTTATATCAGCGTGGTGCAGCGCGGGATCTCCAATATCTATTCCTGGCGAACCAGCAGCTCGCACAAGAGCTTATGCTTCTAACACCGGATCAACATGCCAGGCTAGCGGCGGATCCGATCTACGGAATCCCAGCACTTCCGCTGGCAGAGCTTTTGTTCCTCGATAGACAGGAGAGGGAGTTGGTCGCCTCGGGCGTCTCGGTGGCGGATGCTGGTCCGATTCTGGCACGGCGACTCACGGAATTCCAGCTCAATCGTGACCGGGTTGCGCCTGAGCTAACACTTGACGGAGCCTGGGTGCAGCAGTTGGCCGACCCGAGGTTTTTGGTTGCAAGCTTAAATCTAGGCTTAAGTGGGCCTCCAAGCGACCTAGAGGAGGCTGCAATTGAGGAAATCAAAAATGAACCTCAGGTGAATCAGCAAGCGGCTGCTTTGGCTGAAGCACCGAAAATTGAACCTCAGGAAACTGGACCTGAGCCGGAGGTGAAGGAGGAAGCAATTGAAGATAATCCGCTCGCGAGACTCGCCAACAGCGCTGCTGTGCAGCAGAACATAGACAACTTCCGGCTAAACGATTTACCAAATTCCTATACTGAACCTATTAATCCGTTTGAGGATTGAATGTAACCAGGCTGGAATTAGGATATATTGTGGTTTGGCTTTATCTCGCAGGCCAGATGCGTACTGGAATTAATTCTTAATTTGCAGTATTAAGTTTGGCCGGAACGCAGATATATGCTGGTGGCGACATGAGGTGTTGGATGTTGTATTTTGGAACAGGCAGCTTGGCGACTCCACATATACTTAGAATGAGCCATGATAATTGGAAAACTACGGATGCATCGGTGCTAGTAGCTATAGGTGTTACAGTGTACTGAGTATACCCCTTCTTCCAAACCCGGAGTGCATGGTACCAGGTGAATTCGGGTCTTGGATCCAGGTACTTAAGACGTCTCCCTCCACCCCCAATGGCAAACTTATAGATACATGACCTGAGGCGAAACATATTCTTGATAATGTATGTGAATATGGTTCTCAAGGTCTTCGCTACTCAGAACAGGAAAATAAAGATAAATGCAATTGCGCTGGTAGCGCCTGCTCGCATGCTCGCAGAATCTTAATCACCTTCACTCCACCCGCACCCATGCCTGTCCCCGTTTGCCCAACCAAGCTCGTTCCTCAGCTGCTCCGCCCTAGCCCCATTGTCATCATCCCTCCAGATCCTAGCTACACAATCGTCACTAATTGATATGACGTTTCTGTTGATATCCCATGCCACACCGGTGACTTCTCTCCCGTTATGTCCTTCGATCAACGCTGTGCCCGTCCCATTGGGTAATTCCTTTGCTGCCGTTACGCTCGCCGAGGCGCCGTGTGGAACGGGCAAACCGTCGTCCTCGGCCGGCGAAAGGTATTTCTCGTCAGTTGGAAATAGAACCAAATTCCCGTCTGTACTACCCGTCGCAAGAATGGCCCCGTCCCTCGATATCGATGTCTTGATGTAGAAAGAATTCATCTTCAATTTCGAATTCGAGTAAAAGTGAATCGGACCCTTATCTAGGTGCGACGTCGAGTAGGCGTATAGATTCCCGTCCTTGCACAATGCATACAACCTTGAGCCATCTGGTGCAAATGTTAATGATGTTATCCCGTAGTCCCTATGAGGTTTGAAACCGTGAAACTGTGGTTTCGGCGTCTCATATTCGACAAGAGGGCGTGAGTTCGCCGACTTCTTGATGTAGTGTGATTTTCTGATATCCCAAACTTTTATAACAGCGTCGTTGTGCGAAGCAGTGGCTATCTGATAGGGATTCCTTGTAGACCAGACTGCAGATGTAACGGATGTTGGTTTATCACCTGCTCTATGCCCCCCGAAAATGCTGTTGACTGGTTTTTGACTTGTCCCCTGATTTTCTCCTAGAGATGTTCCGGTTGTCCGCAGATCCCAGATATGTACGTCTGAATCCCTCGACGATGTAAGTAAAAGGTTGTGATTGTCGAGAGAGTGGTTGATTTGTTTAACAGATCCACGATGTGCCGCGAGCAATGAGACGGGTGTTTGTGTTTCAATGTCGTTTACCCGACACGTTTGGTCTCCGCTGGCCGATGCCTACGGGGATTAGTTAGCGGCTTCAAGATGTTGGAGATTTCAGGTCGGCCCACAATATATCTGTCGTCTGCGGACAGTGAAAGGTCAAATATAGCGTTATCGTGCACCATAACTTCAGCGGACTCTCGGTCGAAGCCATGATATGAATATCCACCCCTTTTCAATATCGAGCTCTCGCCCCAGGGGCCAGTCCCGAGCAGCCGGATAGCCCCGCATTCGTATCCTACTGCGACCATAGGCGACGCTTTAAGATGGAGTATTGTTAGATTGTGTCTCTGGCACGAGTTTGCAATCGAACGTACTATTAAAAGTTGCAAGGCAGAACGGCATTTGGTTGCCTGCTTGAGGTTCAGTGTATAGGTTGGTGTCGTGTTTCTCAGAATAAAACCCTTCAGTTATCCAGGATCGCTCTGTGCGATGTTAGTAATGGTATGATAGTGATTAAATGTTTTGGTGAAGCATACTTGCAAGCCGAATCCCAGTTATACCATCGGGTTCATAACCATTCAAAGTCCTGTTTAAGTTTCGAAAGCTGAAAGAGGTTGGCATCGGCTTCCGTATCCTCGGTTTTTTGACCTCAATATCTTCGAAGTCGTCCACCAGAGGGGATGGCGTTGTCGATCTGAGTCTATCTCTTCCATCCCCACCCTTTGCAAGCTGTAACTTCTTCAAGAACGTGACGTCAGGGGTCGAAGCGGGTGTCAGGAGTTGTGTTCTTAGAGGCGATGAGGAGAACAATGGAAGTGGCGACGACGAAGGGATGTTAGATGGTGACGATGGCAATTCATTGACGACAGCTGAAGGGACTTCGGTGAGTGGGTCACGGTTTCGTTCGCTTCTTCGCCGTGCCCCAGCAAAGAATGCATCCCGACGGATTTTGGAGGTTCGTGGAGAGCATTTGGGAAGCTTCGCAGGTATATCCTCCTTAAGACTAACAGCCTTACGCTTTCGAGAGTGTTTGATGGTGGAGTTGGAGGCGGACATGGTGGTGGACGGTTGCTGATGGTGGTGGAAAGGGTGGCACAGGAGTTGTGAAGGGGAGTATTTGAAGGAAAATAAAATTAATTACGAAGCCGTGTTGGGATGGCTGATTGATTTGTATGCGCGTGAAATTCGCGTGTATTCCGAATGGGGAGATTACCGTATTGGGAGGGCTTCGGCGCGGTTGGTAGGGGCAACAAACCGATGCAACACATTTTTGCGGGAAAATGCAACAACCTTCGCGGTGACGGGGCTGCGCGGTCGAGACTTTCTGGTTACGAGACTTCGCAGTTTTTTGCCTTTTAGTGAAGTCTCTGCTCGGACAGAGGGCCTAGGGGTTTAGGTTGCAAGAAATTATGTTGGTTTGTACGAAATAACGGGATGGTGGCGCTAGCCCTATGCCACCCACATCGGCTTCATTCAGAAGGATGGCTATAATGATGTCTCGAGGATATTTACTGGAAGCTATATATTTACATTTCCCCGATAGATAATGCACTGGGATACCGCTAAATCGCCCGATCATTTCTTCTTCTTCGCTCTCGATTTGTCCCTGTCGATGGAGATTATTAGTGTCATGAAGCCTCGCGAAATGGACTATGAGGGCAACGTACTTCTTCATGCGAGGGTCTACAACTTTGTATCGCCCCTTCACGCCTCTTGGGCGTCCTTGAACACCCCTGTTTCCTCCTTTTGCGACAACGACACTCACTGCTTGCTTGGGTTTCTTCTTTGTTGCCCGGTTTATCATCCTTGTGATCTTCTGCGCTTTTTCCTTCTCTGTCATCCCCTCTTCTTCCATCAACATAGCGGACTTCTTCCGCAATTTTTCGAGTCGCTGATGTGCCTTGAATTTCTTCCGGTCCTTTGCTTCTTTGACTTTCTTGATTGGGCGTGCATTCAGAGCGCGCAACTTCTCCTTGATCGCAGCGGCGCCTGCGGCCGTAATCGGCCGTAGCGGCTTGCTATGTTTCGCCTCATCTTCAAGGAACCAATCCGGCAACCCGTCCTTCGACCTGAAAGAATATTTGTTGAAGCCATCGTCGATGAGATCAGCTTTCGACTTCTTTCCAAGAGCGATTTGTTGAGCGAGTGTCATGGCTTCGGCCGTTATAATATCAATATCTGGCTTCCCGTTCTTTGTGGGCTCTTTTTCGTTGGAATCCCAAACATCGTCCTTATTCGACTTTACAATCTCAATGCCACTGTCGCTCACATCGTCCTCGTCGCTTTCTGCCGTTTCCCTCGTGTCGTACCATTCGTCTGCGTCCTCGATGGTTTCTGAACTCGATTCATGATCGGGAATATCGTCTTCCGCACTATCGGGGCTCTCTCTTCCCTCCTGGTCTCCCTCCTCGTCCCCTTCATCCTCTTCGTCTTCTTCGTCGCTGCTCACGCCCTCTTCCGCGTCACCAAACTCTTTGAAGATATCCTGATCAAAGAAGAGCGCTGCCTTCTTACTCAAGCCACTTGTTGTAGTTTCTTCGCTATCAAGCGAAGTGACCAGGCGCTGCTTAGGCTCGTCTTCGTCATCCTCTGAGGATGAATCATCGTCGTCATCTTCCTCCTCCGCAACAACGTCTTCGTCACTTGCAACTTCCATTTTGTTCTCGCCAATACCTTCCCATTCATCGTCGTTGCCCTGCTTACGCGCTCGTTTCGCCTTGAATTTATCATCCCTCTCTGCTTTTTTCTCGACATACTGCTCGTACATCCTGTCGAGCTCATCCTCAAGCTCATCCTCTGCATCGTCACTGTCTTCGTCTTCGCTTTCTTCTTCTTTCTGAGAAGCGGCCGCTCGGGCTTTTGCCTCCTCCTCATCGACGACCATATTCATCTTACCCTTAACGACCTCCTTCAAGCCGCCTGCGGCATCGACTGCTTTCAGCTTGAACATCGTCTGATCGTCTCCGGGCCCTGCCTGTTGCTCCAAGCCAAGCTCCATCGGCGCAGTCATGTGCATCTGTAACCTGACAATCTCCTTCTGTTTTCTTTCGTTATCTCTCCTCTTCTCCTTCCGCTTTTTCTTGGTCTCTCTATCATGCATATTTTTAAGGTCCTCTTCCAACTGAAGCTCCTCATCCATTGGCGTGATTTCAGCGGTCTCCTCGGTTTCCTTTGCCTCTTGTTCTTCCTTCTTCTTCTTTGCCGACCATCCGAACTTATCACGGATAGCTAGACGCCATTTCAGAAGTATCTTAAAGTCTCTTCGCCCCAGAACTCTCAGGTCGTCGCAACACCTGCGTATTTCGGGAGTCGTCTCCGGAAGCCGCAGGATCGTAGCTGTCGCAATGTCGTTCTTATCGGTAAACGTAAATTTGTTCAGCGAACCGAGGAGAGCGATTGGATCGGTTGTCTCGATAAACTCCTTGACTGGAACTTCTTTATAGAGTAAGTTATCGCCTTCCTCATAACCGTCCCTCTTTCGCTTCTTCTTCTCCGGGTTATAGACCTTGGCCTCGTTATTCGGTGTTGCATCAGGTAATTCTTCGAAAACCGTCTTCGGGTCCAAAAACTTCGGGTCCACGCGCTTCGGTGCAAGGTATCCCCTACAAACGACGAAGATTTCTGCGGAAACGTTACGGGATGACGGTGGCTTCGTCGCCTCAACTTTCTTGAATAATTGGTTGAATACCCACAATAGCGAATTATAGTCTTTGGATCGAAAGATCTTCGTGACGAAGGTTCCGCCCTCCGCCAAAAATTCCGTCGCAAGTTTTAACGATTGAAGTGCGAGCTCCGCCTGTGTGAAAGCGTCCTGGACCCACGCAGTACCAACATTCGGGGCACCGTCGTGGAGAACTGTGTCGGCCTTCCAGGTTTTCAAGTGCTGCCGTAACGTAGACCGACACTTATCCGTCGTAATGTCGGAAACGAAGGTTATGACCTTTGGTATCGGCTTTATCGGTGATAGATCGACTCCGACAATTAGACTGGAATTCGGCATGTTCTCCGCCGCCACTTGAAGCCATCCCTAGTAGTGCAGTGGTCAGTCGCCGAGTATCCCAAGAATCTGTGAGGGCGCAACATACTCCAGGTGCGGCGCAGAGATCGATAAGAACTCTGGACTTTTGTAGGAAGCCATATTTTTGGTTAAGCTGAATAAGCTTGAACGCTGATCTGGCGCGGTAGTTCTTCTCTTTGGCAAGCTTGTACCACTTGTCGAGACGACCTTTTCCGTGCTGTGAGTTGATGAATTAGCGTCGCGGTTCGATGAATCAGCGTTTTGAAGGAACTGTACCTTCTTTTGGATACCCATGGTGGAGGATTCCGGCCGGTCGATGGCGACTTTGAGGATGTTGGAATTGTGAAAGCGAAATCTCGAATAATTTTTTTTGCGCCAAAAAAGGTTCAGTTCCTGGATTTGTGGCTGCTAACTGTGGCTAGTGCTGGCAGGCTGATAAGCTGCGTTGTGGCGTTGTCGAACTGCACTTTGGGAAAGCTGCATAGCTCGCGTCTCCCCACCTGTACAGTCACATCCGCTCAATCCTTCTTCAACACCACTCTACCTCATCGATCAAAACACCACGATATATCTCACCATGTCGGCGGATCTAGCTCGTAAAACCTGGGAGCTGGAGAACAGGGTTACTCTTGTTGACCCAGTCAAGGACTTTATCTACGGTTTCGACGAAGAGGAACAGAAAGTAACTTTGGATGCGAAGCCATGGAAAGCGAAGTAGGTCTCGAATCACCAGGCTACATTTTATCTGTCTAACATCTCCACAGCCCAGATTACTTTAAAAGTGTTAGAATATCGGCTGTCGCTCTGTTAAAAATGGTATGGTCGAAGGATTCCCATCATGGCGGGGCAACTCAGTTCAAGCTACTAACAACTCGGACTCTAGACGATGCACGCCAGATCCGGAGGAAGCATCGAAATTATGGGCTTGATGGTCGGTAGAGTTCACGGTACATCCTTTATCGTCAGCGATGCCTTCCCGTTACCCGTAGAGGGAACCGAAACCCGTGTCAACGCTCAGAATGAAGCCTACGAATACATGGCCGAAGCAGACAAGTTAGCCAAGGATATTGGCCGTAAGGAAAACGTCGTTGGGTGGTATCATTCGCATCCAGGCTACGGCTGTTGGTTGTCCGGTATCGATGTCAATACACAAATGATGCAGCAGCAGTGGTTGGATCCTTTCCTGGCTGTTGTCATTGACCCTGATAGGACCATCAGTGCCGGAAAAGTCGATATTGGGGCTTTCAGAACGTACCCAGAGGGTCACAAGCAGGCTGGTGGAAAGGACGCGGAATACCAAACAATCCCATTAAGCAAGATTGAAGATTTCGGAGCCCACAGCAATCAATACTATCCGTTGGAGATCACACACTACAAGTCATCCTTGGATAACCACTTACTCGAGCTTTTGTGGCACAAATACTGGGTTTCGACTCTCTCTCAGTCTCCGTTGTTCACGGTATGTACTATGACTGGCCAGTACTGCGTGTGTTGCTCCTTGCTAATCATTCCAACCCCAGAACCGTGAATATTCCTCCAAGCAGATGGCAGAAATCTCTCGCAAGATCAAGAAAGCAGAGGCCCAGCTATCGCATTCGAAAATCATGTTCGGTGGCGGCGGAAGAAGTGGTTTCGGCGGAGGAGATGGAAAGGGAGGGAAGGACAACCAACTGAGCAAAATTGTCCGAGATAGTAATAAGATCGCAAATGAAGAAATCTGTGGTCTACTATCGACGGTTGTTAAAGAAAGAATTTTCGATTTCAGCAAGCTGAAGTTGGGGAAGTGTGGCCATAACCACTCACAGCCGTCGCAGCCTCCCACCAACGTTTGATGTATGTACGATGGCGATCCTGTTCAACTTATATCCTCCGTCATGGATTTAAGAACTCATATAAGGGTGGCGTTCTTGTTCTTGTGGGTTAAGGGTTTCGATCGTGTTGAGCATTCCTGGTCTTACAGCTTTTTACATGAGAGTGTATAGTTTATTTGTACCCTTGGGACCCGTCGAATGGAAATATAGAAATGTCCAATCTAGAAGGTTGTGCAAAAGTTACACCGCACAGCAGTGCGGTGGGTTCTTGTGTATCCTCCGGGGCTGTTAGCCTCGAATCCAGGCGGTGGCTGTCCGATATCGATATGTTCTCGGCTGATGATACACCGTTGTTGGGGCGGGACAATTGCATGGATTGTTGCTGTGTGGTAAATTGGCTACTACAAATAAACAAGCTACGGCATCGTAGACACCCTGGACCCATGAACAATTTCCTTTTCGGGTTGCTAGAAGGTACGTTCGGGTCCGACTTCGCAGCACAGCGCAGCCAGGAATCATGATTTTGAAAATAGGCTGCTGCCCATCGAAAGTTTCAAGATATTGGGACTAGATTTCGAAACAGAAAGCTGAAGCTGAATGTTCATGGAAATACATTTAAATGGGGGACCAAGCTTCATTATATAATATTATCACTAGCTATAGTTAAAGCCACTACAATATCAAATTACTTAATATATTAAAAGCAGCCACTACATTTCCACGACGACCGCGGGCTATCATAACTAATGGTCCCATACAGAGTAGAACCTGAGAAGGGAGGAAGGTCTTCGGGGCTATATATATACATATCTATATTGGTACAATACGCTTCCGAAACCCTATTCCGTGCAAATACATCCTTTACTTCCTCTTAAGCTTGACAACCCATTGATTGTAGTTAAGACTTCGTCGGAAGGGTTGATATGGAGCAGCATATGCGGGGGTGTTGGCCATATAAACAGATTTGCCCTCCTGGTTTGGGGCTTGATTGTATGTGACGTAGCTACTTTCGTTTATGTACGAAGTGTCTTGCTGGGAGGGAGTGAGGTAGCCATATTGTGGATCTGGGTTGGCGGTGGCTGCGACTTGTGCGCTGAAAAGTCCGGCGGAGACGGCAAGAATGGAGATGAGAGTGGAGAGTTCCGAATTCGAAAGAGATAATTTGAATATAATATTGAAGTTTAATTCTTTGAGAATGATGCGAGACCAGCTTGCAATGATGATGTAGAATTGAAAGATGATGGTTGAAGCGGATGAATGGGGAGGAACATGGCCGAAGATATGAAGCTTATATAGACAAGTTAGCAAGAAAGGGGCGCGATAAATAAAAAAAAAAAAAAAAAAAAAAAAAAAAAAAAAAAAAAAAAAAAAATGAAGATGATCAATCGGTTCTATCAATACATGCAGCGCCTGAAGCTCTAGGCGCTATAGGCTACTGAAGCTCCTAGCCTCGAATCCAGGCGCTCGAGGCAGGGCTCCCTAGTTCTAAGACTATAGTATCTATGTCAAACAAATGATACTCGACACGTGCACAATGAAGTCATGAGCGAAGTAAGCTTTGCGATGCTTGGCTCTGATACTATAGCTAACTACTCTCAATCAATCAATGCAATTGAGCTCACCAATACTGAGGTTAACATGTCTGCTTCCGGGATCAAAATCTGAGACAAAGCACCCTATTCCGAGGGGTTTCAAGATTTCCATGGTAGGGAAAAATAAAATAAAAATAGGTTAAGTCTAACCTTTTAGAGTATGGTCAGCTGTTAGAAAAGAGCTTAACCCTGCCAAGCACGGAGTCCTCAGAAGCTTTTATCACGCTGCCAACCCACCTTACTCTTGTGTTGCACCTAGCTTATAGAAGTACTCTCCGTACAGGTACAGCCGATGCAATAGTATATGATACATTATACGCTGTTCCAACTTACTGGAGTTTGGACTTGCCGTATTTGGACCATACCTGCTGTAGCGGACCGAGTCAATTTCGTTCTTCTACATGTGTGTAGTACGTAGTTATATATAAGCTCTCCGGGATTTGATCGTGAATGAAACAACATTCCTGTCTCATGCGATAGAGCTGTAGCGGGATGCGCGGTATTGGCCTTATTTCAATTGTTCTCGAATTACGGTAGAATTTTCTTTGAAGCCTGCACCGGAATTTAATCAAACCGCATCGGCACGGGGGCCGGGCTTGAACTGGACAGGATTTGTATGAAGTTCAAGGGGAGCTCAGGATATTGGGTCCGCCGGAGAACACTCGTTTTCTAAACCGATGTTTGCTCAAAACGAGACTGCAATACTTGTATCTTTGATTCATCTTTAAACTTAGGGATGTTTTAGTTCGGGGTTGCTAAGCCGTATGCGATTTCGGGTTACATGACTTCTGGTCTAGGAACAAGACGGGTGTGAGTCCACCATGACTTCTAGAATTCAAGCCGTGGAACATTAATATTATGAACGCAAGCCTCAGGAATCTTGCTATAAAATTGGGGCATAGCCCAAGTCAATTGTCGGCACCACAATCATATGCATATAATAGGATTCAAAACCAGCCTTCTTACCAACTTCTATTCTCCAGAGCAGGTCTCTCCCATTTAAACCACCTTTTTCTATACATATATCTCTGTTTCTCAGAGCAGGCCTCTAGAAAACTTCAAATCTCAATAAAAATGAAGTCCATTTCCCAGCTCGCCAACATCCTCTTTGTGAGCATGCTCTTCCTCATGGTACGCACTACGCTAGCGGCACCATTGAATGGCCCAACTTTGGCGAACGTTAAGGCAATCAAAGCTATATCCGATCCTAATCGCGCTATGAGCGGGGCGAAAATGGTAGACGGTCCTATGGCAGGAAATGGTCTGCACAAGAGACAGTGAACGAGCGGAGTTAACAACCCTTACCATAACTACAGACCCACACTTACGCAGAGGGTCGGGGATTTTTATAACTGGTTCAGCAACAATGTTGCGGAGTACGTCTGGTAATGGGATTAGTGCTTAAGCGCTTGTGGCCATGAAGGAGCATTGGGGTCTTGTTTGTGTTAGTTGGATGTCGGTGTCTTTATGACGGGCTTAATATATTGTTCGTAGTTTATGTATGCAGTAGGGTTGATCGAGAATCCGGATTTCTTTGTTCAAAACAATGCCTACTGAATCAGTAGTCTCGTGCCCGTGCCCGTAGCTTACGTAGTCCTAGAGTGATACTGGCAGTTTTCGTCAGATATCGCTTATAATCATGTCGCTCTCAAACGTGTTTCTATATTCTCAGATAGTCTCGAATTCTCAGACGGAAAAATTGCAGAAATCTGAAAGGGGACGATAAGGATAAAGAGCACGCGCACGATATTCTTGAGACAGAACTGAATGGAGCCGAGCCCATACTACCAAGATAGTTCGCCAAAGAACTCGCATTCCAGTGGCTAAAAACCACAAATACAATGACCGCGATAGCATTGCATCTTGTCACGAAGTGTTGGAAGTGTGGTTGTTGGTTTCAGTTTGCCGACGGTCCAGGATGCCCTGTGTTTACAATGTCCGGGCGGCCTGGTGTCGCATAGCAACCAGCGCCATCGAGCGATGCACTTTGTTTACCCAACCAAGCAACACCAAAACTTCATATACAAATGGTTCGCCTGAAAGCCACTTCCCGTAGAGGAATCTTCACATCCAACATCAACCTACCTTCTTCAAACCTCTTCCCTCTCCACACTATCCTCTTTCCATCACCTGCACGAACCACCGCCACGGTATAGCGATTGCATCGCTCCGATCGATTAACAATTCTCGCAATCTTTCAGAAGTGGTGCTCTTCCCTTTCATCATTCCTCAGGTTACGTTGACTAAGCATACCGGTTTTGCTTTCGTCCACGCGACCATAAAGGGTTTTATAACAAGCATCACCGTTGAACCCGCCTGCCTAATCCTGGACCGGAATTCCTCGGATCGGACCTTCCTATACAATAACATTGACATCCCTGGATTACCTCTCCTGGAGGAGGTGAATAAAAAAATATGGACCTCGCATCCCAAGTCACATCGGCAATTCAATCCCTTCACGGGATATTTGACGAGATTGGTGTACCCCACCATGATCGCGAGGCTAGAGAAGAAGCGCTGTTCAATGCGCTCTCCGAGACGCTACAGGGCCAGCTGAGCCTTGTCATTGCCGAGAGGAAAGCTTTGGTCGAGGAGGCCAATAAGCTGATCTCCGGCATCCGACAGATCCATCGAGCTATGGATGATGGGAGAAGCGCTAGTATCTATGATGACTTGGTCGTCACGATCCCACTTCGAGTCTGTGTGGAAACATTGAAGAATAAACATAATATGCTCCGAAGCCAATACGACCAGGAGTTTGAAGGAATAAAAAGTAGGTTTATGCATTCGTACTCGGGCGCTAGGAATGGACTAACCAGACCGAATATAGAGCTTGTTCAGGCCCTTCAATCATATGCTTGCAAACTAGAAGACGGGTTCCTCCGTATCCAACTTCCGAATCTGACCAACCCGACCTACACTTTCAAGATCACCGAGGCGTCTAAGAAGAAACTTGAAGCTGAATTCGCCCGTGTTTACGAAGAGTTTACACGGAGGATTGCGACGGTTAAAACTTTAAGCGCCGAGATCGTCAATTTGTGGGCTGACCTTGGTACTCCAACCAACCTCATCGACCGAAAAATCGTAGATGCTTGTAGGGAGAACTATGATGGCTTTGATATCAGGCCAGATGCTATCACAGCCTTGAGGTCTAAAAAACAGAAGTTGGCGGACGAAAAGGTTGTCAGGGAACGCAAGATTAACGACATTCACCAGCAGCTTCAGCCTCTCTGGGAAAAATTCCAGCAGGATGATCAGGAGGAAGAGCGGTTCTTGCAACAAAACAGAGGGTGCGACCTTGCTGTTATCCAGAATGTAGGTTATTTACCAAATCTTTGGATCGCTTGCTAGGCCTCGCATTGCTAAATTTTTCTATTGCAGTGGGAACGCGAACTCGAACGGTTACTAGAAGTCAAAAAGCAGCACATGCATATCTTTATTTCAGAGGCGAGAACGACACTACAAGAGATGTGGGATACTCTGTATTACACTGAGGAAGAGATGTACGAATTCACGGCTGCTTGGTCATCGTCAAATACCGAGGCGGTTCTCAGCTCTCACGAAATGGAAATCGCAAGGCTACAGAAAATCATCGATGAGCGCAGCCCTATCCTCAACTTGATTGAGAAGTACCAGACTCTTGTTAATGACAAGGCGAGCCTGGATGCTTCCTCCCAAGACCCCTCTCGCTTGTTAGCCAAAGGGCCTAGGGATCCCACAAGGCTGTTGCGTGAGGAAAAAACAAGGAAGAAGATCGCCAAAGAACTACCGAAGCTTGAGAGCGATCTGGTTGCCACCCTCGAGGACTGGGAGGCGGAGAAGGGGGAGCCGTTTATCGTTCTTGGAGAGCCCTTCCTCCATACAATTCTCGAAAAACAACGTCCTAGCTCGAAGACTCAGCAGTCTGCAGCCTCTGTTTTGAGAGCAACTGCAGCACCGAGAGCTGCTACTCCTAAAGTTGCAGCCACCCCCAAATCGGTTCCCGCAAGACCCAATAGTGCTGGCGGTCTTCGCTCAGCCGCTAAAACTCCTGCCACCGTAAAAGCTCCACCATCGCGGGCTGCTACCAAGTCACCGACTCCGTATAATCGTCCACCTTTGATCAACTCTACTCGAAATTTGCAAAATTCTCCAGAGCGCAAACCCACCGTTCCAGCTCGTAGCACGACGCCGGCGACGCTGGGAAGGAGAACCAACAATCCGACGAAAACGCCATCTAGTGTTAGCGGAACCGCTCGACGATTGCCTGCATATATGGCCCAACAGGCTGTGCAAACGAGTGCCAACCCGGTTCGACTCCCCCCTCCAAAGATGAAGTCACTCGATCTACTCCCAAAGGAAAATGTGCCACCTCCCCAAATCAGTTCTATCGCCCGAAACATTATGGCACATATTCCCTCGGATGTGAGCACTGTTTCTACAATTTGTAGCCCAGTTGAAAGCATGATGGCAAGACGACAGAACTCGTTTGACAGGATGGGTTTTATACAAGAGTCAAGGGAAATCAAAGCCGTTGCATCCTACGACGATATGAACCGAGTTCCTTCTCTTACTTCGCAAGCATCGACCCTAGCTTCGGTTTCCAGTGCTGTGAGTGAGAACTGGGAAACCTACGGCGATGATTCCGATTACGAGGAAGATGTCAGCGGCCACTACTTCGACAAGCTTAAGGCTGTCAAAGAGCGCAAGAATTTCAATCACTATAGCATTGGTCCAAAGAAAGTCCGTGGCATTGCTCCTGGTGTTCGTGAGGTAACGCAAGACGACGAATGGGTAGATGAGACTTTCTCACCTTGAAATGCATCGGTATCCATTTTGGTTCGTATAAAAAAGGCGCCAGCTTTGAATATTCGTCTTTGCTTGTCTTCGTTGATTTGATTTCCTAACTGCTTGCTTGAACCTGACTGACGAGTTCATTGATGATATGAAACACAATGAATCGTTTCTAGCCGCTCAATAATGCGACGGCGAAAATGACAGATACTTACACCAAAACGCATTCCATTCTCCGTTTTCATGTCTCGGTGATGCCATTGTCGGATCCGCTGGTCTTCCTATTCATTCTCCTTACTTTCTGTACACAGGGTTGTTTTTATTTTTGTTTCATCAAATGGCGTTTATGGTATCGGCGTTCGTTGTTATTGAAGTTGAATGCTGACGTTGTTATGCTTACGTATTTGCTCTTCAGATTCCTGATTTTTTTTTACTATTCCCATATTCATTTTAGTCTTGCGAGATCTATGATCTCAATGTTGCATGGATTCCCAAGTCTTTATGCACTGCTTTTATATGCAGCTTTTCCTTTCGATTGACACCTGTGGTGCTGTTGCGGATTCTCTGATCACGAGTTTTTTTTTGCTTACCGCATATTCGCTTGTTCGCAGCTCATTATATATATGAGAGATTGAATCAAAAGCTTCTACAAAGGTAGCCTCCGTGACGTAACCGAATCCACCATGCATGCGTATCTGTACTTGGTCCGCCAATATATCCCTGGCCCATCACCGCCTGGATTTGAGGCTATCTATTTAAATGCACTTGTAAGATGCACCAGTGTAGATGAATGGCGCTGCTCTCCACTTCAGCTTCTAAGACATAAATATATCTGGGCCACCAGAATCTGTCTCTATTCCCATCAAAACTAGCTATCCCAGGGGGAAAATAGCGAGGGTATCAATATATTGGCCACCTATAAGTTCGCGATATCGATCGATCGAGATTTATAATCGATCATCAACCCAAAATGAATTTGCTGTATGTGCAGCCCCAGTCCAGCCTGAACCTCTGATAATTAAAAGATAGCGCTAGCGGGAACTCCTAAAATACAAAGTACCCCAAACCCCGCGAACTCCTAGTCTCAAGTCCGTGAGCTCCAAGGGCCCATCATGCCGATGCCTTTAAAGGCCTTTAAACATGTATAATCGAGTTAACCCGGAGCGCATGGTGCCCTGCACTCATTACTGATCCCAACCATAGCCGCATCAAGTCCGGGCTCGAGAGCGAAAGCGATAGATATCTCGAATCCACCCCTGGGTGGTAGGTCCATGGCCCCAAGTTGTATTTTACGGGCCAACGACACCAGGGCTCGTCACAATAGACGCTTCTGAAGGGAACTCTGCTGCCATCTGCAAGTACTTGGGCGTACCACACGCACCCACACATCTCTGAAGGTGTGATTTGGTCAGACATGGCGGTTATATGTTAGATCGGCTAGTGGTTATAACGTACCGGATTTCTAATCGTGATCCGTCTCGCTAGTTGGAGCAGTGTAGGGTGGTGGCTGAATCGATGGTATCGGTATTGACGGCGGTGCAGACGGTCCCGGTGGGAACGGAAACGGGGGTGCTGTTATCGCGGAATTTATAGGGGGCACCCAGTTTAGAGTATTGGATATTGCTGGCGGAGCTGGAATGGTCTGAAAATTTGAAAGCACTGGACTAGGAAAAGCTGTAGGGGCCGGAGAAGATGGTAGAAGAGGTGTTAGGTTTACGGCACCGATTGGCCTCTTTACGCTCCATACGACGGCCTCTCCAGGTGGCGAGCGGCAGGTGCTGTAAATTAAGCTGACTTTATGATAAAGAGGTCCGCTTGCTGCGGTTGGGGCGCTGAACGGTGGCGGACCAAGCGGTATGTTATATGGTGTCGCGGCATATACTGTTGGTATGCGACGTGTAGTGAGAACGACTTCCCCGGGAAGTGTGGGCCAAGGGATTTCGTCTCTATTACAGATGATTTGGTGTTCCAGGAGGTAGTTTCCTGAAGACATGGGAAGAAGGTTGCTATAAGCAATTTCCAGAAAACGAATGCAACAAGAGGTTCTGTTCAATAGCTGAGGCAACCGAGTAAAGAGGGTGAGTGGATGAAGTTTAGGTTATGGGATAAAGTAAGTTAGACGTATGGTAGCCTGGGGTACACGATTCGAATATATACTTAAGTATATGCAATTGACCTTTGGCTTGGTGAATGTTTATAGTCGGGTTTTGGCTTGGAGTCGATTATGAGTATCAGATCTACTTAAACTTCCACAGGGAAATCTTTTCATATTGCTGTTAGCATCAATGTCTCTTAGAGAACACTGATAATACCAGATCATGGTTGTAACTTACTTTCTACCCCTAGCAAAGTCTCATCCCTCCAACTTTCTTCAATCCAATCCGTTAATGTCACTCTTGGGATCGTGTCCCTGGAGCTTAACAGATTTCGAATTTTCCTGACTCTTGTAAGATCTTTATAGTCGACGATAATATGGGTTATATCTTCATCTTCGAAGTCGTCAACGATTTTTCCGTTCCCGAATTCAAGTAAATTTTGGCACATCATCAAATCCAGGCCGGCGCTATCGAGCTGAGCGCGAGATTGACCATTCGCCCTGAGGATATCTTCTGCGGTTGCGGAGATATGGTTTTTTAGGGCGTTTTGGGGGGTATCCAGATACGCCACCACATGTTGGAACATCCAACCGATTGGCGGGTCAAGCTGAGAGAGTTCGGCTTTCAAGTCTGATATAGCTTCTTCGGAGATGATGTCGTCGTCCTCCAGCTTCACACTATCCCTGAGTAACCTACTAAGATCCTCGGCAGTGGTATCGCGATAGTAACTATCCCCGTAGGGGTCCATCGTCTGTTCGAATCTGCCTTCTGAATCGGGAGGAATGAAAAGCATATGTCTATCAGCCTCAAGTGGTAGGATGCACCCAAGTTCTTGGCAGTCGAATATCCATTGTGGGCGTATCACTTCGACGCTCTTCTTCTTCAGAGTCAAGACTTTGACAACCGATTTATCGGCGATGCATTTCACGTTTGGTGCACCGCCATCTGACTGAAAAACTTTCCCGCCACAGGCTTTGACAATACCTTCGATCTCAGCCTTGCTCTTTCTTGGTTTTGATGACTCAGTCATAATCCCTATTCATCATGTTAGAAAGGTAATGCTACAATCGATTGTGGAATGTAAGAGGCTTACAAAAGTTCATGCGCTCAAAGAGCTGGTCGTTGCTAACTTCTACGGGCTCCACGATCTGATCCGCACCTGCTATTTTGAATTCTTTTCTGACCCTCTTCTTAGCCCTCCTCTGCTCGATGTGCATTTCGTTCTCTCTCTGTTGTTGCTCATCCAATTCCCGTTTCCTCCTGAAAAACTCGTTGAGTGATAGTGCTGAGTTCCACTCTCTATCCTCCCTCAGCTTCGTAAAACGCGGAAACCTCAAGGTTAGACCAGTTTTGAACTGGTCACTGGGTGTAACTGCTGCCCCTTTGACAGATATGACGATCGAGTCTTCCGGTTTGATCCATTTGTCGGGCCGCTCCGCTTGCCCCGCAGCAAGCTCAATATATTCTGTCGGCGGCCTTCGTGGGTTCCATGTCTGCCATTTCCCTTCTGTCTTGTGTCGGATCCAATTGTAGTCTTGAGCCGAAAACCCGCCTCCAACCTTTGTGAAGGAGTAGTATTTGCCATTCGGGGCTTTCAATCCGCACATAAAGCTGGATAGCCGTCCACCGCGGCTGCCTTGGCCGTAGTAGCCACCTATTACTAAAAGATCGAAGTTTTCACCTAGGTCTTTTACGTAGTCCGGTTTGACTTTTAGCCAATCGTCGTTCCTATCACCGAGACAATACGGACTTCGAGGGTTCTTGATAACAAGACCTTCTGAAGCCTCAGCAACAACTTCCCTTAGTTTCGCTTTAATATCTTCGACAGTCGTGCCCTCGGTGTGGGTGTGAACTTCGAGTCTCCTAGAGACTGGCTCCACAGCGCTAAGTAGGGCATTTCGCCTATCTCTGAGAGTGTAGTCGATCAGAGAAGTGTCGTTGAGATAGAGTATATCGAAAACACGGAAGAATGGGCGATGGGCGGTTGGATCGTCTGTTCTTTGAGCAATGACGGCGGATTTAAGGGTACCAAAAGCCACCATGGCGTCTTCGATAGGGTCCCAAGTCACCATTTCACCGTCGAGGATGATATTCCGAACACCGGGCTTGAACGCCCTCTTAAGGTGTCGAGTCAGAGTTCCGTTCTCATCATCAACAGATGAACCGTAGTGATCAGTATATTCCTTTGCCTTTCGACTCCAGAATTTGAATGTTCCGTCATCGTGGAGATGTAACTGCATGCGTTCACCGTCCAACTTTTCTTCAATCCAGAATACTTTATCGTCTTCAGTCGGCCGCATCTTTTTGACGACATCCTCGAAAGATCTGAGCTGAAACTGGGCCAGCTGAGGCTGGAATGTGTGCCCAAGTTTAACTCCCTTTTCTGTACTACCTAGCCGGAATTCCGGATCCCATAGGTCCCAACAGACCAGTTTCAGAGACGACGAGACGTTGAAAAGCCCGTCGGCATCTTGATGCCAACAGTCGAGAAATGTCTTTTCGGTAGCACCGACTTTCATTTGCTTCAAGATAATTTTGATGAGCCATGAGAGTTCTTCTGCGTTCATTCGATTGTAGAATTCTTGAATGACTGGCGTATGATTCTTGGAGTCCTCGGCCAGTTGGTCGAGTAGTTCGTTGACATCATCGATCGTGAGGTCGCCGGGGTCCGTCCGTAGGGCTCTTTTTGAGATTGCACTTTCGCACCTGGATGGGAAATCCCCAGCACCGGTGGCTTTAGAATCTCCACCGATACGAGGTTGTTTCCAGTGCAGCAAATTGTATGCATCGTCGGACTCCCTGGAGATTCTCAGAACTTTGATCAAGACTGTCCCCAGTGCTTTCTCCTTTAATCCGTAAACGCTTCTCTCCCGGTCCTTGTCGGGCATTATCAGCCTGAAAGCAGGCCATATGTCGTTTCCAACATCCCTTCGCCATCGGGCGATAAATCGAGTTATGATTTCTCGTCGCTTCTCTTGCGGTGCCTTCTGAGTCGTTCGTTTGCCTCGTGATCTCGCAGGGTTCTTCAAGTTCTGCATCAATGGATTGAATAGTTCCCGGTATAGAACACTGAAAGGAGGACTCGGCTTCGTGTTCCTCGGACGGTTGGGGAATTTGAGATCCACATTTTCCTTTTCCTGAGTTACTCTGCGGGTGTCCGTAAATGTATCGTCGTCGTCCTCATCCATCGGCATATCCCGACTTCGTGGCATCTTGGGCGGCTTTCTCTTGAGTTGGTACTTCCTCAAACTCTACAGCAGTGAATAAAATTGTAGAGAGAGACGTCTCTGTGGCCTTCGTCGTGGTTTAAATACCCGCGTCGCGTTCGATCTCGGTGTCATGACGCATCGAGTCGCCAATTACGAAGCCAAGAGTGCAGTGTGGTTGTGTTGGAGGTTGTTACCCCAGACTCAGGGTTGCCGATAAGCTGTCGCGTTTATGTTCGTCATCGAGCAGTTACTCCGACTGACCCGTATCTTCGGCTCTCAACTACAGCTTTGTTCCTAATCCCAACCCTATAAACCCGAGATGCAATGGAGCCATCATCGTCGTCGTCGCCGGGTCCTTTGAAAGACGAGGACATCCCTTCGATTCCCATATCATCTGCCAAGTTAAACGACACTAACGACGGCGACGAAACCCCGAAGGCTAGTGAGGAGACGACGGCGACACTTGTACTGACGCACGATGGAGGCCACACGGGTTCACAGAAGGGAGATGATGATGAGGAAGAGGGAGAAGAAGAAGAACCAAAGCTAAAATATGTTCGCCTTACTTCGTCCATGGGAAATGTCTATCGAAACGGGGATGCGACAAGTACTGCTATTGTCGCTGGCGATAAACTGGTAGGGCTAGGATCCTGCTCAGAATCATTCGTGCCCACGGTTTCGCTAATTAGCATTGAAAGCGTAGATTATAGGTACACATAATGGGAACATAGTAAGCTGCCATCTTTCACGTTCTATTGTATTTGAACCTCTTGCTAAATTGGCGATAGCATATATTATCCCTGCCGTCTCTCCATCCACTCCGAGTATATCACGCCCATACGGCTTCAGTAACCTCGGTTTCGGTCTCACCACCGATACCGCCTCCATCTTCTCTTTACTGGCAGGATAATGCTGCCGGATCAATATCGACATCCTCGATTCATATAGCCACTTCTTCACTTGATGGGTACACTTGCATTACACATCTTCAGGACTCTAAGGATGTGTCACGAAGGAACTTCTCACGGCCAGTGTCGGCAATCGCGCTGTCGCCAACGTTTAAACACGATAGATTATTTCTCTCCGGTGGCCGAGCTGGGAACTTAATCGTATCTCGAGCCAGTCCCAACACCTCATCTGCGGTATCAACCGCGACCGGGGGCGGTTCATGGCTGCCGTGGGGCGGAGGAGCCAGAGATACTGTCCTGCACTCTGGGGAAGGACCAATCAGCACGATTTCTTGGAGTAGAGTGTCGCCGAGGTTTGTTGCATGGGCAAATGAATCCGGTATTAAGATCATGCGAAGCCATATCATCACATTTAGGGGCGACAGAATAGACCGCGCCGGTGAATGGAGAAGGATAAGCGCAATAGAGCGCCCCGAAGAGGTCCCCGAAGAGATGGCTGCCAGCTGGAGGGTGCGGATGGAGTGGATCGATTTGGATACTCTTGAGAAGAGGGCAGAAGAAATCGAGAATGAAGAGGGGAAGGGCAAGGGCCATTTGGTCAAGAAGAAAGTTGTGGGTCAGAAAATTGTCAGAGGAGGTGGGAAGGAAAGGTTGCTGCTCTCATGGGGCCCTGTAATATGGGTTGTTGATGTCTATGGTGGCGATGGGTTCGTCATACAAGCCGCACCAGCAACCAAAAGCAAGGGCCCGGTCGAGTCTAATGAGGGCAAGGCCTGGGGATGGGCAGAAATCGTCCATGTGTAAGGAGACAGTCTATACCGCATGCCCAAACTTGTCATTGCTAACTCTGACTCCACAGGGTTCAAACGGACTGCACGGTTGCCGGCCTAACGCTCTATAATCCCTCTCAAGTGCTCTTTCTTGCATATCTCACCGGTGAGAAACCGAAGGAGCCGGAAGAGCAGGACGCGACGCAAGAGGAAGGGGCTGATACTGCTCCCCGTAGAAGATTACCGCATCGTGCGAATGCATTGGCTCCGGAAATCAGGATAGTCGATCTAGTTACCGCCTCGGAGATAAGTGCTGATAGCTTGATGATGTCCCGGTACGAAACACTATCGGTAAACGACTATCACCTCTCTTTCGTCCCTCCGACCTCTCATTTAGTTAGACCACGAGGCCCTACGGCGCCAAATACCCCAATAACGCCTAAGGCCGGCGAGATATCAGAAGGCGCTATTGGTTTCGGAGGCGGTCTCTGGTCGGCAGGCCTGAATGCGACGACACTTTTCAGCTCAGGCGCTAGTATCATGTCAAGATCCGACAGTTTCTCGACGGAAAGAGCCGGCAGCAGCAGAAAGGACGAAGACACACCAAGATCGTCACTCAAAGGACTATTTGTGAAAGCAAAACCCAAGTCGCCTATGGAAGGCAGAGAAGATGTTCCCGGATGGAAGGTTTACATCTCGTCACCATATGATTGCATCTTCGCTACAGAACGTGGGAAAAAGGACAGACTAAACTGGCTCCTAGACCGCCACCGCTTCGCAGAAGCCTGGAACCTTGTCGATAAATTCCCGGATATTATCTCCGAGTCCGCCATCGAGGACGAGACAGACGAGGATAATAGTGGCACTGACGATATGAGTATCACCGAACATAACAAGAATCTATACTCCGCTTCATCCAAGGAAAAGAGGAGAATAGGGGAACTGTGGCTCGGAGAGCTTATTCGGGACGAAAAATGGGAGGAAGCCGCGCAAGTGTCGGAGAGGGTATTGGATACTAGCCCTCGCTGGGAAAGCTGGATCTGGGCCTTCTTGAAGGCCGGTAAAGTTCGGGAAATCACCCCGCATGTTCCAATAAAACTCCTTCGGCCTCCGATTCCAACGGCAATTTATGAGCTTATCCTCAGTACATACCTGGAAGAAGATTGGGCGATGTTCGAGGCTTTGGTTCAAACATGGCCTGGTGAACTGTATGATAACAACGGAATTGCCAAGATTGTAGAGAAGAAGCTGAGGGACCGCGGGGAGGTTGGTTTGCAGAAGGGCAAGATCGGTTGGAGACGTCTGCATAACTGTCTCGCCATATTATATGCTCGTTCAGCGCGGCATACTGAGGCTTTGATGGAGTACATCATGCTTAGGAATGCCGAGGAAGCAATACGGTTGGCCAAGGAGTACAATATCCTCAGTGGTGCTATCAAAGGTCATGTCGCCGAGTGGCTTTGGTTGGGTGTAGATGACAGAACGCGGGACTCTGCGACCGTGGAGCAACTTGAACAGCAGACGAAGGAAAATGTCCAGCTCCTCGTCCATGAGGGGTGGGACCATGAGGGTTCTGGGATCAGTCTGGAAGATGTGGTCAGGGAGCTACAACGAGAGGAAGAAACCCTACTGCTCTTTTTCTACCTAAAGGATCTGTGGTTTCGAGATAAGCAGGCCGCGTTCACCGGAATTGGCATACGCGGACGGCTCCAACCCTTCGGTGATCTGATGGTTGTTTCTTTCGCAGAATACGACCGACAGGCTCTCATGGAGTTCTTACAAACAAGCGAAGACTATGATTTCGAAAAAGCGGTCAAGATTTGTGAAAAGCGGAGGTTTATTGACGAGCTGGTATACTTGTACTCTTTGACTGGCCAGACGAAACGAGCCCTTTTCCTCATCATCAACGAGAAAAACGATGTCGCTGCTGCTATCGATTTTGCGAAGAGTCGAGACGACCCCGATCTCTGGAATGATCTCCTGGAGTACGGCATGGACAAGCCCAAGTTTATACTCGGTCTGCTTGAAAATGTTGGAACAAGCTTGAACCCAATCGAATTAATCAAGCGGATCCCAAATGGATTAGAGGTTCCAGGTTTGAAGGAAGGCTTAACAAAGATCTTGAGGGAACACGAAATTCAATGGAGTTTGAGCGCAGGCGTTGCGAGGTGCCTCTCCGGGGAAGTCAACGTCGGGATGGAAAAGCTGAGGACTGGGCGTAGGCGAGGCGTGAAGTTCGATGTCAAGGCTGTGGAGTCAGCTGTAGCAACGATCATGGACGAGATGATACAGGAGAAAGGCAAGGAGGAAACAGAGCCAGCTCATAATTCTGGATGCGGTATCTGCAAACGAGATTTTGAGCATAGAGAGCCGGAGACGCTGGTCGCTTTTGCGTGCGGGCATGTATTCCATCTCCGTTGTTTGTTTAAGAAACAGAAATGGTTGAGAAAGAACCCGGATGCACGGCGATCTGGCTATATGTCTGATTACGAAGAGGACGAGGAGGCTGGAGAAGAGGAAGAAGAGGACGAGATCGAGAGAATTATCTTCAAAGCCGACCATGTCATGGCTGATACAGCATACGACCAGCCGGGGTATGGTGGCACTACAGTAATGAGTGTCGCAGAGAAGGTTACAAGAGCAGCATTAATCCGACAAAAGATCGATGCCGGATGTCCTTTGGAGGTCAAGCCAATGCTTCTCTGAATTCCTTTGCTTCGAAGGGCCGCATTTAGATATCCTTGGCAAGCACTGGCCGCATCGATCATCATCTGCCGCATTTTATGGTTTTTCCTCGATGTTAGATACCATTGTAGGCTACTTTGTGCGTGTATAACAGCGATTAGCGGCTTTTATGGCATATTCTTAATATGAAATATCAATTCCTTCTAAGAAAGCTGACATCGTGACGGGGAGGTAAAGCGTCTTGAGGTCGGAGAAGTTAGCGAGTTCGCCTTTGTTGGAAGCCGCAAGCTAACCGCGTCGAGCTCCAATCTTGTATTCAAGCCCTAGTCTGGGTGACTCTTGTTCAAGCCGACCCATTCAAAACAACCTTCAACCTCAACATACTTGACGGCCTGACCAGCATCTTACCCACTAACCCCATCATCTATCACAAGGTCTTATTCACTTCGCCAAAGTCGCCCCCGAGGAGAATCGATACGCAAATCCTCCGAGCCAGAGAATAATGCCTTCGATATCCCCGCGTTTTGCACCGTTACGAACCACCCTAGGCTCTCGAGCTTGATCCGTCTCGCAAGATGGCCCAGCTTACCACCCTTGGCGAGCACCGACCTTCCGCTCTACCTTATTGCTTCGCCGAAAAGCTCTTACCTGACCCTCCACCTCCGAACTCTTACCAATGGACCCTGTCGCCTCACGTGCCAGACGAAGAACTCCTCGTAATCAAGGATACCGTGATCTGGTCGCAGGGAGGCGTTATCCAACGAATTTATCGATACAAAGCAGAGAAGCAGAACGTTCAACAAGCGTTATTTGCCTGGTTCTTCGATGACGAAAACGTCATCACCGACAGGAAAGATGGGAAGAAGCGAAGGAAGTCGAACCAAGACTCCGACCTGGCTAGAAAGAAGTCAACATGGAACTCTAAGTCGAGAACATACGCTACGCAGCTAGGGAGCTTCCCCAAGATGAAGAGGAAGCAAAAGGATGTCGCATTTATGGATATCGACGAAGACGAAAATCCGGAGGACGATGATTCAGCATTCGAGGAATCTGGGAGTAGGGCGCTCGTCGTTTTGCTTAAAAGCGAGGCGTTTATCTACTTCCTTACTGGAACAAGTTATGTCGTCCACTTGCCGTGCGAAGTTCAATACGCACTTGCCGCTCCCAATGGTGTTATGCTCCAAGGAAAATACAGTTTGCCGGATGTACCCAGGCTGTTCATTCTGAAAGACCCGCTCTCGGATCTTGGGATGGTGCTTGACCAAGAGGGTGGAAGTGCGATGGACCCAGGGGAAGAGATTCTCTTTATGGAAAGGATCCAACAGAAGGGCGTCAGTGTGCACTCAAAGCATGCCGCGGAAGTTATAGTTGCGGTCACCCGAAATATACACCGCGGGCATATCACAATATGGCAGGCGAAATACATCCCACAGGGTCAAATTGGAGCTTCTGACAAACGAACACCGTCTTTGGGAGGGACACTCTCCAAGAGAAGATCCTCCTTCGGTGCCGGAACAGGGGCTGCAACACCTGCTGTACCAAACCCAAGCATGATTAGCCCAGAGCAAAGTCTCCGGCTGGACTTCGACAAAGAAAAGACATCGAACCGGAGAGTTAGCTCGCTTGTGGCTCGTGCAGACCTTGGCGGTTCCGTCGACCGGGTGTCTTTTAGTGATATGGCTAAAGCCGGTTCCACGTCCTTCCGTGATGGCCCACCAATCGATACCCTGTTGGACGAGCTTAACAGCAATATCAACCTAGAAACTCTTGGGCAGACTGAGGTCAACAGTCTTCGAAATGAGATCTTGTTCACGAAAATAGAGACTATCCCATACAGTCTCGGCCCAGACCCGCTGCCGCTAGCGAAACTCCCTCGCATCTTCACCGTGCTCGCGCCCCGAATGTCAACGGCTAGTGAGAGTGAAGGGCAACGGGCAATTCTGGTCATCGTTAACAACTTTGAATCGAGAATACTTCAGGTAATTCTGCAGCTGCCAGCTCTTCTTCCCGCATATGCCGCTCGAAAGCGTTCCCTTAGAAAGATTACAGTAATCGACGTGCTGCAAAAGTCTGGCAAGGATGCTGTACAACTTTTGGATAATAATATTACAAAGCTGCTGGTTCTCAAAGACAATGATCAAATCGAGATAGGGGCGCCTTGGTGCCCTCCATTGAATCTCCCAGTTCCGCCTACTCTTGCGCGATTGAACTTATACACGCCGGGACAAATGCGAAGGCAAAAAAGAGATTTTGCTAGGTCCCTGTCCCTACCGTTAAAGAAAATCACGGGCTTGACATACCCGGAAGCCAATGGAAGAGTATCGCTGGTGGATGAAAAAGGCGTGATCCACCGCCTCTCGATACAGATATGCCCCAAAGACGAGTTTGTCAAGCAAGCCCTTGAAACCGCGCGATATGTTCTTCCTGCGCAAAGAGGCGGTGAAGCGATTTCTGTTGCTTGGATGGAGATCATGCGGGCAAAGTCAAGTGTCAAGAACTTCGCGTTTTCGGAGCCGGGGTCAACTCTCGAAGAATGGAAGGGTTTTGTCATGACTATCATGCTACTCGGGGTTTCGACACTCCCCGCAGTCATCAGGAAGCCTAGAAGGCGAACAGGGCTCGCACGAATATCAAGCGCGAGCTCTGCGACCTGGGAGGACATGCTCACCGACGACTACGATATCGGCCCTCAGGCGGATTTCCTTCGATCAACAGCATGGGAATGGGTGGCAGAAATGGAAGAGCAGAAGGCGGAGGGGACTCGAGCCTCTTTGGGTACTAGTGGCATCGGTTCAGGCTCTCGATCTAAGAAAAACAACTACTTTATCGACTGCATCACGGCCGCTCGTGAGTTTCTGACGACTAAAGAAGGGAAGGGAATAGAAAAGGAGCTATTCACGAAGAGCAATGAAGCGGAGGTACGAAGGACGTCCTTCGCTATGTTGATCGTGGGGCTTCACATACTCCGAGAGGAGTGGAAACTAGACCTTTCCATGGAACCTGCTGTCAGAAAAATGGGAGCGTTGCTTGTGCAAATGTGTACGTGGATGGGCTGGTCAGGCTGGGTTAATGGATATATGGCAGACGACATCGAAATGGAGAGTTGGGAGTTTGACAGCTGTGAGTATCACCAAATCGACTGTATTGGGCATACCGTGCTAATACATATCGTTAGCTCGTTTCCCGGAAGTTGCGGTCCATGAGCCACATTTCAAGCAGCCTTCTGTATACGACTGGTTAATCGAATGTTTCCAGGATCAGTCTAGAGCAGTGCAGATACCATTTATGACGCTGCACGACATTGTAGTACCAAAGTCCAACGAGCTCCTAAACACTAGCCATTTCTGTGCACATATCACCCCCAAAACTCGACTCATCACGGAACTCTACTCCCAAGTGCGGATCTCTGGAAGAAATTTCGAAAATACCGTCTCGCAGATGATCAAGCTTGGGATTACCTGGGGTTTCCTGGAGAAACTGCCAGAGGGTGTTGCGATGCCATTTATCGAAGCCATTACCAGGGTCCAAGAAAGCCCTCCCACATCCTGGGGAGAGTTCGCGCTTGAACTGGTTTCCCGTAAGGACCTGAAACTAGTCTTGAGCGGGAAAGGCAAGAATCAAGCCACAAGATGGACAAATGTGAGTGTCCCAAGTACAATCGTTCCCGAACCTCTACTAATTTTTGACACAGGCCCCTCTTCACGAAGGCTTGCGAGATGCGCATACCATTTGCTCAACTACACTTGAACCAGAGTCCCTTGGCGCCTTTGACGGGAGCGCAGAGATGGATCGTACTAATATTACGAAACTCATTTGGCCAGATGATCGCCGCTGGAATGAAGCGGTGAAGCTTCTCCAGTCATCTAGGCCATGCGCCGTCAAGTTCATTCCGGATCAAAATATGACTGAGCAGGAGCAAATTGAACGACAGCAATCCCTCGCTCAGTTCACCGCAATGAGAACTTTGGCAGTTCCTTCAGGTCGAGGTCTCCTCTACTTCAGTGCTCGAATCCCTCTTCTTACCGAAAAGTTTCCAACACCAGGATTTAATCTTACTAGTATCATGAAACCGGGTGGGTTTACCGTTAGCGCCGAGAAAGTGAACTACACAGAAGAAAAGGTCTGCTGGGCGTTCTTTCATGCCGGTGTTGCAGCGGGACTCAGTATTTCGAAAGAAGCACATGATATCGACACTTCATGGATCGTTTTCAACAAACCCAGCGAGCTTAGCAACCGCCACGCCGGCTTCCTCTTGGCACTGGGATTGAATGGCCATCTTAAGTCGATCGCCAAATGGGATGCGTTCAACTATCTCACCCCGAAGCATACAATGACTTGTATCGGGTTACTACTGGGCCTAGCAGCGTCGTATCTTGGTACTATGGATAATATGATTACCAAACTACTGTCGGTGCATGTGGTTCGGCTTTTACCCCAAGGCTCTGCAGACCTCAACCTCTCACCATTGACTCAGACCGCGGGTATCATGGGGGTCGGGCTGCTATACTACAACACTCAGCATCGAAGGATGAGTGAAATGCTTCTGTCTGAGATCGAAGAAGTCGAGAACCTAGACCCGTCCGCGCCACCGGATAATCTCCGGGATGAGGGCTACAGGCTCGCAGCCGGCTTTGCGCTCGGCTTCATCAATCTGGGAAAAGGGCACGACCTTAAGTCCTTGCAAGACCTAAACATCGTCACGAGATTACTCGGAATCGCAGTCGGAAGCAAGAATATCGAGATGATACATTCACTCGACAAATCAACTGCTTCGGCTACCGTTGCTCTTGCACTTATTTACATGAAAACGAATGATGAGGCTTTGGCAAAGAAGATTGACGTGCCTGAAACGACGGCGTTGATGGACTATGTTCGTCCGGACATCTTCTTACTCAGGACACTCGCAAAACATCTGATTATGTGGGATAACATAGAGCCTTCTCTGGAATGGATTAGCAATAACTTCCCCAACTGCCTGAAGGCCCATTGTAAATTGGAGGCTATCAAGCATTTGGATAGTTCCCATCTGCCATTGTTTAACATTGTCGGGGGACTTTGCTTCGCGATTGGGTTGAAGTATGCCGGAACCATGAACGAGAAGGCGAGGGATACGTTGCTGTATTATCTCGACCAGTTTACTAGACTGTGTCTGCTCTCTGGTAAGCTTTGCCTCTTTCTCGTTACGTAAGGTCGGTTTATTGACGGTATCGCTAGCGGTCAACTATGATCAGAAACTTTCAAGAGCAACCGCCAGGAACTGTCAAGCGGTCATTGCACTCTCAGCTGCTACGGTTATGGCTGGGTCAGGTGACATTCCGGTCCTACGTCGGCTCCGCCGAATGCATGGCAAGATTGACGGCGACATGCCTTTCGGAAGTCACCTCGCGACTCACATAGCTATCGGAATCCTTTTCCTAGCGGGAGGTACATTCACCTTTGGAACGTCCAACTTGGCGATCGGCTCGCTCCTCCTAGCCTTCTACCCGCTGTATCCGAATAGTATTCTGGATAACCGGTCCCACTTGCAAGCATTCCGCCATTTCTGGGTGCTGGCGGCAGAGCCCAGATGCCTGGTACCGCGAGAGGTTGAGACGAACAGGCCAATCTCTATCCCTATCGAGGTCACAATGAAAGATGGAACGACCCTTGAACACAACGCACCGTGCATTCTCCCGGATCTAGATAACGTTGCGGCTGTGAAGACGAAGAAACCCGGATGGTGGCCAGCCGTTCTTGACTTCGATCACAATCCCGAACACTTACTAGCATTTCAAAAGACGCAGACGATATACGTTCAACCGAGGCCACCACAATTCGCTGTTAACTCGATCTACAGGGCTACTTTTACCGCGCTCGAGGAGGAGTACCAAAGCACATCTTTGATAGGATTCGAATGGGTTTTGGGACTTAATCCTTTGATATCTCTGGATCAACCCGAGAAAGCATGGTTGCTACCGAACGATGTGGCCAGCCCGGTGAACGCCAATATGAGGGACACGACGGTGGATGCTAGGTTGCTGATGGAAAGGACGAGTTTGACGGGCGTGAATGCTGACAGGTTGAGAAATGTTAAGCTGCTTTTTGCGTTTGTGGATTGGCTTGGTGGAGATGGGTTGGTATGCATGAGCAAAGCGGGGGTGGAGAGGTTGAGAGCCGCTGTTTGGACTGCATTTTCGTGATCGAATGCTATTGCTTGATAGGAGCATTTTCGGTCAGACAGTCTACCTGATTCTTATTCCCGTTGTTTAAAGCATTTTAAGGTGTTCCCAGAGGATCTGAATGGTGTTTCCGGTAGCTCCATAGACAAATTCTATAGTCCCCAGTACTATTCTACCTTCGAATCTACCTCCCAAGACTCAGAAAATACACTAGCTCAGCGCCTATCATATTTCTAGACGAGTACGTACCCGAGTGGTCCAGTATAATCCGACCGGCCTTAGTACGTAGTAGAGGTAGCACACTTGCGAGGTGGTCTTCATACAAGATTGAGCACGTAGTAACGTACTTCCATAGAGCGCTACACTTCGAAGCAGAGACGGAGTAGTTACCTATAGACCGCCCAAATCAATTCATATATATATCTAGCGGCTCGACAACATCCATCGACCGCCTTTGAACTGGCCCATCATCATCAGTCCAGACTTACCCATCAACTACCCATAGTCGGCTTCGAACTCTACCAAGTGTTAACCATACGTCCGCTTCACTGCCCACTGCAATAATCAGGATAGGTTTAAGTCCCTAAACAATCCGGAAAATGAGCGAGGATCAAGATACGTAAGTGAGGTCGCCGCCGTTATAATTATAGTATGGTTTGGGGCAGTCTCTCATATACCATCAGTTCTGCTAGCTGGCGACGTTGTCCCCGTCACACACATTTCTTTTTCACCGATTTTAATCAAGCCCGTTATCATTTCGAAAACGAATGCTGGGAGTTTTGGTGTGGGAGATGCTCTCAAGTGTTCGGCTCCCAGCAAGATCGCGACCTCCACCGCGAGAATAATCCCAATCACAACAGATGTCACTGTGGCTTCGATGGAGAAAACGCCGAATCTTTGCAAGAACATTGGAATTCCAGCGGCCACCGGAAAGTTTGTCAAGGGTGTAGCCTTTACATTCAAGACAGCTTGTGGGACGCTCACCTTGCCGGACATACCTGCAAAAAATGCAATCTGCAATTTCGAAGCATCGGTGAGCGAAAAATGGTGAGGGTTTACAGGGCCTTGGTCATCCAGAAGATAAGGTACTGAATGAAAGATTCGTTCTAGCACGAGATTGTCCACAAACCGGTTATGTATAACTGCTATGGGAAAGGCTGCCCTCGAGAGTTCCACAGGATATCGGACTTGTTTATTCACCTCGAATCCGGCACATGTTCATCTACCATAACAGCTGCCGATGTCAACGCTGTAGTCGCCCTCCACGGCTGGGCCACAGGCATGTTCCGCGGCGATTGCGGCAAAACGCGATTATCTTTCCTTGCTCGCGAGGCGACCATTGCCAAACCGTTCCAATGCATCGGGGCTGGTTGCATTGAAAGGTTCGACTGCCTTAGCGATCTGATTCGACATTGCGAAAGCGATGCCTGTGACGCTGTCTTTAGTGATGCATCCGAGGGAGGACTGTCCTTTCTCAAACAATACCTATATTCCGAGTCTGCGGTTTCGAAAATCGACACTCTTAGGGCGAACATCGCGTGGACGAGCTTGGCCTTCGTGGCTAGTGATGATAAACAGACCAGGGAGGAGCTGCAACCCCTTTGCGATCAGTTTTCCGGCGTACAGGATCGTCTCCGTGTTCTCTTGGATATCTTCCAGACTAGCCATATCACGGCATCCGGGGTCCCCATGATTATATATCGGAACCGCGTCTTCGCGCCGGGACCCGTGCGTAAGCAAATCACGGAGGTAGCGGCTATCGTGGCCGACTTCAAGGTAGCTTACAACGCTAGGAGGAGCCCCAGCGGTGAGAAGGGCCCAGTGATCAATATCTTTTTCCAGGGTACAGCTAAGTATCAAACTATCGACACATTTATCAAGGAAGTCGAGGCTGTGATTCAAATTCTGTCCCTAGCATCCTAGGATTTGGGGTTATTTGGCGTGGGATTCGGGGTACATACATTGGTTTTCTTTTTTGCTAGGGTGTGATGTGCACATACGAGGGTTTTGAACATGTGCGCCGGTTTTTGCTTTCCTTTACGCTTGTTACAGCAGCTCCACTGGGCTGGTTGTCCTCGATAATGGATTCTGAGGGAGCAATACTTATCAATACATTTGTCGTGTTGAGCTGTTGTGTTCTGTAACCCGATGCAAGCCGCCACAAGTATGCGAGCTTCCCCAGATTCTCGATTCCCGTATCATGATATCAGTCAACTGTCGCCCACTATCGCGGTGTCATATCCTCTCTACCTACTGAAGTATCCAGCAGCATAGCTTTCAATCCCAGATACCTCTAAAATGGCGTCCCTACGTTCGCCAATCACACTTCTAAGACCCCTCAGATCACGCACAATACACCTCCGTCTCTATTCTACGACTCCATCGCCTCTCATCCTCTCCCAATCGGTCCCGGCGCCCCACCTCGGCTCCATCCGCGTCCTGCTGCTCAACCGACCCGACGCCAAAAATGCATTGAGCTGGGACCTTCTTAAGGCCTTCCGTGAGGAAATCGATGCAATTGCAGCTGAAGCTGGGAAGGGTGAAACGAGGGCTTTGGTCATTGGCTCCAGTGAATCCGGTGTCGGTGGTGTATTCTGCGCTGGCGCTGATTTGAAGGTATGCTATTCCCGCTTTCGTTCTTCTTTGTGCTACCGACTGTTATACCGAGGTTCATCTTGATAATAAAAAATACAACGTCTACAACGCAGCTTAACCATAACCATAACCATAACCATACACTAACCCAACCCCCCCAAAAAATATAGGAACGTAAAACCTTCACCCCCTCCCAAACCACCACCTTCCTGCACACCCTAAACACAACCTTCACAACCCTCTCCAACCTCCTAATCCCCACAATCTCCTGCATCCCAACCCACGCCCACGGCGGTGGCCTCGAACTCGCATTATCAACAGACCTAAGACTCACCACCCCATCCGCACAACTCTCCCTACCAGAGACAAGACTAGGAATCATCCCCGGCGCCGGCGGTACCAGACGTATATCCCAGATTATCAGCCGAAGTCGTGCGTTGGATATGGTGTTAACCGGTAGACGGGTCGGTGCTGTTGAGGCGTTGAATTGGGGACTCGTTGATAGGGTTGTTGATGAGGGGAAGGATGTGAATGAGGAAGGTGTGGAGCTTGCGAAGAGGATCTGTGAGGGTGGGCCGTTGGCTATTGTTGCGGCTAAGAGGGCGGTTAAGGTGGGGCTTGATGGGGGGTTGGATGTTGAAGGGTTGGCTTATGGGGGGGTTATTGAGAGTGAGGATAAGTATGAGGCGTTGAAGGCGTTTGCGGAGAAGAGGAAACCGGTGTTTAAGGGGCGGTAGGGGGTGGGATGTGAACGGGGGTTTTGTAAGATAGTTTTGTGGATATTGAATTTATATTCAAGTGGGCTTCTGGTGTAAATTTAAACGCGATTCAACCTAGAAGTGGTGTAGCCGCCAAATAACAGAATCACATTGCGTTCAAGTCTATTCCAATGGACTATTCTACATCATGAACATCCAACGAGGTTCACCAACCGGGAAATATTTCCCTTAAACAATGAGCCCATGCACCTCAGGCTTGAACCACTCGCGAACAATATCGTCCGCCACCTCCTTGGCTACCTTAGCAGCTGCCTCCTTGCCAGTAGCTCTAGCCTCCACATAGTCTATGCAACCATCATAATCAGCCTCGAATAATTCAACCAGAACACAAAGGATCTCAATACTCACATTTAATCTTCGGTTCCGTCCCACTCCCCCGAATCGTAAACCTAACCCCATCCATCCCAACCGTAATCATCTGACTGCTCCTATCTACTGGTAAAACCGGCACACCATTACCAGTAGCACTATCATACCCTTCCGTCAAATCTCTCCAATAATCAATCTTCCTATCCCCCAAACTCTCCGGATACTTCTTACCCTCATCTCCCAGTTTTCTAATCCCATCAAACACCAACTTAGTAACACTCGGACTCGGCGAAACAACGTATCCATTATAACTTTCAAAGAACCCGTAATGTTCGTATAACGACTGCAGCTTCCCAGACGGCGTGGTACCCTCCGCCAGCCACTTTTTCAACATGGTGATAAAAACGCTCAACGCTGCGATGCCATCTTTGTCGTGTACCACGTCCGAGAACATATACCCGATGGCCTCTTCGAAAGCGTAGATTGCCTTATGGGTCCCTCGCGCTGTGATCTGTTGGGCGACATTACCGAGCCATTTGAACCCTGTAAGCGTCTCTTCGTGGTGAAAGCCGTCGAGTTTTCCCATGGCTGCTAGCATTTGAGTCGATACGGCCGAGGAAAGGAGGGCGACTTGGGAGGTTGGGAGTGAGGATGTTGCGATCATGTGAGAAGCGAATAGGATGCCGAGTTGGTTGCCTGTGAGAATTCGCCATTGACCGCTGTATAGTCGGGTATCAGTATATGTTGGTGAATAAGGAACGTAGTAATAGTAAAAGGGGAAAACATACTCGACCTTCTCAGCAGCCGCAAACCTATCCGCATCAGGATCATTCGCCAGCACAATCGTGATACCGTGCTTATCCGCCGTAGCCATCGCAAGGTCCAAAGCTCCCTTCTCCTCTGGATTCGGAAACTTAACCGTCGGGAAATCCGGGTCAGGCCTTCCAAATACACACAGTCAGCATACCCACTTCCCCAAAACCCACCAAAACATGGAAAACCCAACCTAGCCTGCTCCTCCACAAACACAAACCCTTCCTCCACTCCCAAAATCCTCACCACCTGCCTCGCAGCCTCCAACCCAACACCGTGCATGGGCGTATACACAAACCTCACCTTCTCCTCCCCACCCTTAACCCCAATCCCATCAACCAACCCCTCCACCTTCTCAAAATAAGCCTTCTCAACCACCCCCTTAACCTTCTCAACCATATGCCCTTCCTCCCTCTCCAAAAGACCCGCATCCCAAGCTCCCTCCAACGGAATCAAATTCTCAGCAATAGCAGCCGCAATCCCCGCATCAACGGGCGGAATAATCTGACACCCATTCCCCCAGTAAACCTTATACCCATTATCCCTAGCAGGATTATGCGACGCAGTGATCATAACCCCAGCATTGGCACCTAATAACCCAAGTCCGAACGGAACTAGCGGCGTGTGCACCAGATCTTCCAAAAAGTAGACTTTGATACCCTTGAGGATGAACGCTGTCGCGGTTAACTTTGCAAATTTGGAGGAATTGTGTCGGTGGTCGTGGCCGATTATTACGCTTAGATTGTGGTGGTGGGAGGAGGGCGTGGTCTGGGGGACTGAGGAGAGGAGGTAGGAGGCTAAGCCTTGGGAGGCTTGGATTATGGTTAGAGGGTTGAGGTGGGCGAAACCGGCTTGCATTGAGGAGCGGAGGCCGGCGGTGCCGAAGGCGATTCCTGGGTACGTAAGGTCATGGTTAGAATTACTATTAAATATCAAGCTTGTATATATCTCGAATCGGAGTAAGGGTGTATGAAAGATAGGAATATGCGTTGAAAATGTGGTATTTCGGGACCCCGACACCTCTGCGGCAATGCAATGCATCCAGTCCACAGCGACTAGATCGAAAGAGCTCAACTTACGAGTTCGCAACCGTTTCTCAAGCTCATCATAATCCTCCTGATCCGCTAGATCTTGAATTTCCTTCCTCGTAGTTTCATCCTATATCCCGCGGGTTAATTAGCTTCAAACTACTACCCCGGAATCGATACCCATCTAAAGCGAAGGCATCAGTACAATGACGTACCTGATCAAGCTCCATCCACTCCTTCACAAGCTGCTGAATCGTCTTATCCGCGCTATCCGACATGTTTAAAGAACTCCGATGAATGTCTGAAAGTTGATAAATTTGTAAACTTGTAGAATTCATGGAGTCGAATCAACCCGGAGTGTATGAATCCCCCCAAGGTATACCTTATAAAACAGGTACGCTTCAAAAGTTAACGTTGTATTCGAATTCCCGGAGCCGCCCGATTTCCTTTTCATGTCAAAAAAAAAAAAAGAAGGTTAAAAACGGCAGGTGGGTACAAAGAAAAAAGGGTTTATCCCGGAAATGCAATGCACATGCCAACGGCCTGCGAAAGCCGTAATCGGGTATCTACCAATCTTTCGATAGCGTCGATACGTAACATCTGCACGTCGACTCCACGCATACCTACTAGACTTATGTAAGTATGTATACGCGCACCATATGATCATGACATCAGGGCAAAGCAACTGAAGTAGTATCTACACCTTCAAGTTTACCATGAATGATATTCATAGATAATAATTGTAGTGATTTTTATAATTAATTACAGCCAGCTGTCCCACCCTGTTCATCTCACCCAGAAGAAAGAGCTGAAGTCTATAGCTACCTATCCGTCCGACTGTATCAAAACCATAGCAATCGCGAAAAAGAAAAGAAAAGAAAAGAAAAAAAAAAAAAAAAACGGTTGAAAAAAGAAAAAGACCCGGAGCCTGCTATAAAGAAGAATCTGGCGACAGACCCTCGGCCTCCGTGGTTAGTGTGAAAGGCCCCGTCCGTTTCCTTTGCGGAAGTATATACGGAAAGAAAAGGAATATAAAAGTGAATGGAAAAATTTACTTTCGCCCGGCCCAAGTCTAGTAAGTTGAAAGGGATTTCAGAAACACGACGGAGGGGAAGTAGAGAAACTAAGGGACTTTTGGGATATTGGACTGTATTCTGCGGATGTCCCCATGTCATTCTGTAAGTCGGGGCGCGGGTGCGTGTCCAGCGGGGAAGCGAGAAGAAGAACGGCTGAAGGACTAAAAGATATTATCAGGGTCATATATTTGACATGAGAATTTGAAGAAAGTAAAGTTAAGAAGGGGTGCATCATCAACAAATGCAGGTAATAAGAGAGGAGGAGTTAAACCAGACTGTCCCGTAAAACTCCATATTGGAAAAAAGGAACATGAAGAAAACAGGAAAGGGAACAAGGAAAAGCAAAAGGTATTTGTCGAGGTAGGGCAAGTTCTGCAGCCGGGCAACGGTGAGATACATGGGTGAAAAGTGATGAGAGCGGTAACCATGATTCACGTGATATTTCATCGCGATTGGTCTCCGTCTGGACGGCCGAAATAAGATACGGTGCTTGGGGGGCCGGCAGCATTATCTTGGGGTGGAAGGTTGACCCGGCTGGGTTTGTATGACTCGGACTTGAGTTGTTTGTGGATAGCCGCCATTTGGATACGGTGCTCTCTGCTGGCCGGGTTGCATAGGCCGGACCTGTGGGCTGTACCCAAACTGCTGCTGGCCCGGCGTGTGAGGGAACTGCTGCGGCTGCTGCTGAGTCTGATGCTGCTGCTGCTGGCGGAGGATCTGTTGCTGAGTCTGATGCGCCGTGAACGTGTGCTGGTTGTGGCCGGGGGTGTAAGGGGCATACTGGCCCTGACCGGACGCCGGCCGGACCTGGGGTTGCGGCTGCTGGGGCGCGAGCGAGACCCTTCTCCCGGTTTGAACCTGGGCCGGGCCGTGTCCGGTCCCTTGCGTGATGAAGCTCGTCTGGCGGATGGTAGCTTGGAACGGCGTGGCTGAGGGGGTTGACGGCTGTACAAAGCCCTGGTGAGCGTTCGACGATGCCATCCTGGGGACGGTTGCAGTAGCGTTCCTCGAGAAAGGGCTGTTCGTATACCCGCTAGCCGCGTATTGCTGCGGGGTTACCGGGATGGGTGGGCGTGGCTGCGTGTAAGGAGCTTGCTGGCCGTAGTACCCGGTATTTGGGCCGTATGCTTGGCGGTTCATCGGAGTCTGGGGGTAAGGCTGTTGGCTGAAGCTACCCGTACGGCCCGTGTATTGATTATGTCCTTGGGGACGGTTCGAAACGACACGAGCTGTTGGCGAGAACACACCGTCTCCTTGGTGATAGCTAACCCTTGTAGTATACTGCGGTGCAGGCGGTGCAATAGGAGGGGGGGGTACTTTGGCGGTGTCCGGCAGGGTTCCTTTTACCGGGTGTATTTTGGTGTAAACGACCTCAGGAGGGTGGAGATCCAAGAAGGTGTCCAACTGTTCGTAGACTCCGGGTGGTAACTTGGCCACCAGCTCTGTAAGCTGTGTAACCGTCCACTGATGCATTTCAGTCTCAACGCGATCCGGCCTGGAGAGCACGCCGGGATTGCTATGTTTGCCGAGACGATCTTCTTGCGTCAAGCGTAGTGCGCGGAGGACATCGCTAATTTCTCTAAGAATCCTCTCGCTCTCCGATTCGTTCTCGAATAACGCTGGGTCCAACGGAAACTGTTCATAGTTATCGGCGGTTTCTTTGAAAATTGTTCCCTCATCCATCTCGTCGGGTCGGTCATCTGCCCGAACCTTCCTCAGCTCCTCTTTGCCGTGCACAGCGAACCAATGTCGATCCTTTGTGTGGAGAGACATGGAGGCTCGGCCCTGGTCGTGAGTAGGGGCGAAGGACATAAAAGGTCCGTAGTATAGCCAGTCCGGAGTATCAAGACCCTTGTCGAGAGGTTTTCTATCCGACGGTTTCTTATCCCGCCGAGTGGCTGGCTGCTTTGCAAGGTTCTGGAAGGCGTCCTTCATGAGTCGCAGGTTATTACGCGGAGGGACTTGGTAAACGTTAAATATTTCAGCCTGGGGGGGAAGGTCGGACTGCCGAAGCTCGTCCGATTGATCGTCCACATCCATCTCATCGTGACCTCGCTTGCGGATTCCCGCCTTCTGGTTCTCCGGTCGCAACATTTGGTAGTAGTTTTTGTTGCCGCTCCGAACAACAACGGCGGATACGTATTCAGGTGACGGATGCTGGTCGAGGGAGATCTCATCGGCGACTGTCGGGTCCGGGGATTTGGGATCATCGGGAATGTTCAGATACGGGTGCTGGCTCAATGCCTGGGCGATGAGGGTTTGGGCGGTCTGTTTGAACTTCCTGATGTTCTCGGATGCATCGCCGGCTTCGTTCTTCACCTGGCTATCGTCATCTCTCATTTCGTCCTCCGGTGCGATGTCGGTTGGAAGGCCAAGGGCCTCCAAGGCCTCGTTGGCCACCCGATTGACATCCTGACCGAGGATGTCCAAGGATTTGTAGAAGGAATCCGACGTCAGACGTTGGCGGAGAGTCTTCAAGCCGTCGAGGGTAGAGGACGTCTTGGACTTCTTAGCTTCGTGGGAGCCTGGTTCCGGCGACACGGGCTTGTCGAGCAAGGATAATCCGGCATCGTGTCTAGAGAAAGCAAAAAACGGGAAAAGATAAGCACTTTGGATAAAAACCGGCAGCCTAGATTGAGCTCAGGACGGTACGGATGGTATGCAACGTACTGTGCGAGGGAAGTTAGGATGATTTTCCTGAAGTCAGCTAGGAGTTGCTGCTTCTGAGCGGGCGGGACCGTGGTCACGTTCTGTTGCTCTTTGGCGGGACTGCTGTCGGCGCGTTTTCGCTTCCCGATGATGGAGGTCGTGTCATGTTGAGGGATTGTTGGAAGAGCACCGTTGATGGAAGAGGACGAGGAAGCAGACGGGAGACCAGGCCTTGTACCGTTGTTGATGCTGTTGTGATTGATGCCGGCGTGGGAGTGAGGGTTCGAAGGAGGTAGCGATGAGGAAGCGGCGGCGGTGGTGGTGGCGGTGGATGCAGATGAAGGTTGCTTGACGTGGGGAGCTGATTGGAAGGGAGAATTCGCGACGGCGGCGCTATTGGCGATGCTGTTGGAGATGAGGGAGGGAGTAGCGGGGGGAACGGAGGAGGTCGAAGGCGAGGACGATGACGACGGGGTGATGCCCAGGCCGTTCATTGCTGGGGGTGCAGACGGGGCGCTCAGAGCGCGAATGGTTAGCTTGCGAGCGTGTGTGCGGGACGGTGATGGGTTTTATTTGGGGGATTTCAATGGCACGTTGGGTTTTGGTTTGGGGATGACGGTGTGGAGAGGTTTGCGGTTGTGCGGTTGTGTGGTTGTGGTTGTGTGGTGATGGGACGGGCAGATGGACGGAGCAGGACAGAGCAGAGCAGGACGGACGGTAACAGGCAGGAAGTTGACAGGAACAGGAACAGGAACGGGAACAGAACCGGGAGCAGACGCAGACGCAGAAGCGTGTTGGTGCTGTGAGAGAGATAAAGCGGACGGAGGAGAGGAGAGAGAGAGTTCTTCTTCTTCTTCTTCCTGCACAGGGCAGAGCAGGGCAGGGCAGAGCAGAGCGGCGGGTGGATTGAACCGTCGCTGAAGGGAAAAATATGATAAAAAACCTAAAAGGGGACCTCTTCTGGCCTCACAACCTTCTTCCCAATCCAACCGACCGGGCAGACTGACAGGCAGGAAGACACCATCCAGGGCGGGATAGGGACAGGACACGAAGATTATTATTCATTCGCTGGGAGAGAATCAAATGGAAATGCGCCGGAAACACACCGCTATCACTCTTTTTATAATTCTACAGAAAGAGACTTACTGGGATGATGGGCTGCTGCCGTCGTAGCCATCAGAATGTCCACCTTGCCCTTCAATCTCGCGGTCGAGAAGGCCAGAGCTGTCCCGAGACGCGTCGCCGGATCCTCAGCGGTCGACACCGTGGCTGTGCGTCGAAGCAGACGTTGGTTACGCCCGTCGGTGATGGTGTCCGTGTCTGTGCCTTCCGAGTCGTATTCGCAGGCCCTGTCTCATTCGATGGACCTCCCACGCTAAGAGTCTCGTTGATAAAATGTTCTTTCCCCACTGGACGGACTGGCTTGTTCGGAATAAAAACCGCTTCCCCTCTTCTTCTTCTCGTTCCCTCTGTGTATTTCCCCTCGGAAACCTGAGAAGTGCGTGCGTATGTGAGTGTATACGCTGTCGTGTCTACGTGTTAGGGACGGTCTGTCCTGTTTCGCTATCCTGTTCGCGGAGGACCGCCAGATAAGATTTTTGTGTGGTGTTCCCGCGTACCAGATTCGTAGCAGTCGTTCGTAAACGGGCGTAGCTATAAGAGGAGGGAAACGGGATCAAATAACCTCACCGGAGGGAAACGATGGATGAAAAAATATCACTCTCAGGACAGGAGCAGGAGGAACTAAAAAATAAAAATAAAAAATTGAAGAACAAGAGGAAGAAGAGCTAAATGCATGGGAACAAGGGAAAAACAGCAGGAGCGGGAGCCCAGCGTGAAAAAGAAAATTGCGGTCTCGAAGAACTGGTCAGGACTGACGGGCGTCCCCAAAGCACGGAAAAGAGGCTAGCGTTCTTTGTCCGGATTGCTTGACCTCGCTCACTTTCATTTGCCCGTCCGGCGGAGACCCCTGCGCACCCATCTGAGGTCAGGACGAGGCCTTGTCATCTAATTCTGTGTGTATGTGTGTCTCGCTGCATTGGTTCAATCTGTCGATGGTGGTCACTGGGCTCCGGAATGCAGCTGCGTGAGAACATGAACAATGGCAATATTACCCACCTGGCCATCCGACGGGGCCTGCTTAATGCCTCTGTTGGTGTTTCGTTTCTCGGCCTCTGAAATTGCCCTGTCTCCCATTGTTTCCGTCCCTCCCGTTGAATTCACGGGACCCTGAGATGCGCTTCCGTTCTCCTGTATTGGATCTCTCACCGAGCTGGCGATGACGGTAGCATTGGATTCGGGATCCTCCCGTTGGCGAGGAAGCGATGCCATCCGCGCGTCTCGTTCATTTCCCATCTCGCTGGCCCCGGTCAATTGTCGACAGCTTCATCGCTAACCGCCGCCTGTGCTCTTATCCCCGGTCTTTATCTCCGACCGGAACTGTCCAACACCAAATCCACCACAGCAGAGATTTAATTTATTCCCACTATCTTGCATTCCCAGGATATCTCATACATATACATTCCCTTACCCTGAAATTTAGCTCGCCACCGGGTAGTGATGAAAAGGTAAACCCAGATCTACCAACGTAGCCACCCACAATACGCAGTCCATGGCACCGTTGACGGCTCCCTCGGACGACCTCGTGGATGATCTCAGGCGCGAACTCCGCTATCAGCAGAGTCCGCAGGCTTCTTGCCCAGAATCACCTCCACCCGGCTAGAATATACGTAGCCCAGACGAAATGCGTCCTCCCTTCCGCCCGTTGGGACCGCTGGCCGTTCGACCCCGATCTCGAAATCCTGTTGTCCGGGCCCGTGTCCCCGACCCAATCTGACGATGCCTTCGACCGTTCAATATCAGACCTGCTCCGATCGAATCCCGAGCTCGTCCCGGTTGACGACCTGGGCGTGCCTCTGGCCGGTTTCAGGAAACAGCTTCTCCCGATCCTCCGCCTGCTCGGTTGCGCAGACGACGTTCCCAAGCCCAGAAAGGGGACCACCAACCTTGGTTACACAAACCTGAACAATCCTCTGAACAGGGCTCTCCGACGCAAGAGTCTGGATAGGGGTAACCCGGATGCCTCGGAAGGTGTCTCCGCCGAGTCGCCCCCGGGGAAAGGCTCTATCTCGCTCGCCGGCCTCACAGCACGGTTCCTCCTCTACAAGATATGGCCGAAACGTGCGGAATTCTACCAACAAGGGTATCCTCTCCACCGGGTCTTCTTCGCTCTCAACGAGCGTGCACTGAAGTATATCGCTTCGAGAAATGCCGACCCTGGAGATATCGCTCTCTGGGCTCATGTGGTTCTCGCCAGCAGCGGTGCCGAAGCTACGGCTCGATTGAATTGGCTATGTCGAAAACTAAGATTCAGAGTCCCATCGTTCACCTTCAACCACACCTTAAGGCATCTATCCGGCCACACCCCTCACACTGTCGGGAGACTCACATATCTAGTTGACACTTTCCTCGTCCGCAACGTTGAGATGGCGGACCATATGGGTAACTCAAAATTCAAGATCGACTTGTTGACGAAACGTCTCATGTTCCTTCGTCTCTTCCGTCTCGCAAATTACTTCGCACCGACGCAGCTTCTTAAAGTCGCGAAAGCGTATGCGAGGCATTGCATCGACCCTCCGGCGGAGATCACTAAGAACGATATAACATTCTGTAATCACATCCTCTGGGCAATCGGCAGCCCGCCAAGGATTCCCAGTCCCTACTGGACATCGTTGAGATACATCATCGACGCTCAGATATTTCTCCTCCAAAAGATGTTCCAGGCGAACCCGGTTATGCATTTAAACCCCAAAGGCTTTCGAGGGATAGTCCGGACCCGATTAGCCGCACCGCGATCCATCTCAGAGCGCGGGATGATCGCACATCAGGGCGCAAACTGGCCGCCACGGAAGGATATCACGGATGGATACGATCAAACCCACACGCGGATTGATTTTGACCACGAAACTCCGGTTGTCGGAGACGGAGGACAAGTTTTATCTGAGATGCAGCGCGCTGGGTACCCTTTGGGCACATGGGAACAATCCGCGATGATCCTCGCGGGTCGAGAGAGTGACGGGACACCTACCGTGGCCCGCCGTACGTGGTTTATAGCCGGGACCAGCAGCGGAGAGGAAAACCAATTCACGCTTTGGCAGGCCCGTATCCGAGCTACCCGGACACTTAACGAGGCATGGCACATCTTTATGCGGTTTCTCAACGAGCCGGTAATAGTTTCAAAGGAGAGGGCCGGCGTCGTCCATATATATCAGGACATGTTCGACAAGCTCGTTCAAGCCCGGAAACAAGACGCCCTGGACAAATACCCTCCAGTCGAAGAACCTGAGGTCCCTGTCCCTGCAAGAACCGGGATCAAGCGATTTATCCCGCCCAGCGAAGAATTAGACGTCATATACGCACCACCGGAGCCTAAGAAAGACCCTACGGAGCATTACCTCAGGCAAGATAACACGACAATCCGCGGACCCACATCGATCCGACGGGGCCCAAACTACGAAGACAGAGCTTCCGTCAGCGTTGGCGATACCAAAAACATAATCCCACCGCCCTCGGACCCTTCCCGCGGCGCTTACGTTCCAACCCCACCACCAAGCGTCCGTGAACTATGGAGCCTCATGCTCCGCAACGGCATCAAACCCAGCTTGAGTCTCACCAAACTCCTCGTCAGCAATGCAACCTCGCCGGATGAAGCCCACATCTACCTCAACGAATGGTACATGTACCCCCGCCGCCGCCAGAACTTCAAAACTGAAAGGGGTAAAGTTGAATTCCGCTGGTGGGAAATCCCCCACCGCAAGGAGCTGGAGAGGCTCAGGATCCGCCAGTTCGGAGTGCCGTCCAAGAATATCAGAGACGAATACGACACGGAATACATCGATGCCTCATCCGCCACCATCGACCTAGCAATCTCGTACATCCACTGCATAACATCCACCACCTTCGCACCCCGAAAAGACCGCACCTTCCTCAAACACTGGCACTTCTCAAGCGGTCTCCTCTTCCTCCAAGTCCCTCAAGCCATAATCCTCGCCTCAAGCTTCCAAATCACCTCCTTAAGCGCGTGGACCAGCATCCTCAAAGCGTTAAACTACACCCACCACCACCGCGGATTATTCCAATCCGAACTCGCGAGATACGCAACCAGCCGTCTCGCATCCGCCCGTTTCGGGGAAGGTAACCCGCGCAGGAAAATGAAATACCGAGATGTCAACGTTTGCGTTAAGAAGATTTGGGAATACATCAGGTTGCACTGGGGGTACCCTCCGGAAGCGAACATAATATACGAATTCACGATCGCGGCGGAGAGGGGGTGGGAGTATGAACAGCGACTTAAGGCGAATACGAACGATCTGACGCATCATCATGAGAAACTACCGTTTCGGACGGAAGATGTGGTTGAGATTTTTGAGACGGTGGTGGGGATTAGGGATGCCGATGTGAGGAGTTTTAAGAATCCCGGGAATAGAGCCGCTACTAGTTCTCCCGGTTCTTCCAGAAGAGTTGGAAAATACAGATCCGATGGGGACCCTGAATATACCGACGAATTCGAGGAACCGAAGAAAGATGTCGACGTGGAAACGGTATTCGACACCTTAGTCGAATTATCCGCCCCAAGAGCCGACGCAAAATCCCGCCTCCCACCGCCGGTAATACCCCGAACAGCACATCTCCACGCCTACATGAGACTACTCCTAAGAACCGGCCACGAGGAATACGACCCCATCCTCCGACTTCTAAAATGGATGTCACGCTACAGCGACTTTCTAGAAGTCAAGAACAGACGCTTAACAATAATCGCCATGAAGGCTATGTGGAATTTCAACATGGGGTTCGATGAAGGTATGACTTCGGATGAGAAGTATAGGGCATGGGAGGCTAGGAAGATGAAGTTTATGGAAGCGAAGAAGTTGGCTAAGGTTGGGTTAAAAGGGTGGGGGTCTTGGCCTAGTGATGCGGAGGTTGCGGCTTATAATGGGGAGGATTGGAGGGTTTTGAGGGATAAGGAACCGGTTAGGGAGGGTGGTGGGGAGGAGGATGGGGAGTGGTGGGATGAGGAGTTTGAGGAGCGGTTGCAGGAGGCGGAGGAGGAGTTTGATTTGTAGTGGAGGTTTTATGGTGGTTTGTATGATTGTTGTTGTGAGGGACTGGTTGAATATCCCCGTTTTGTAAAAAATATCTAGAAGAATAGAACTGATATACTGAATATTAATCTAATCCGAAGCATGAATGCCTTTTGAATCCTGAATAATACAAAACGCCATAAAATATTTCGCCGATGATAAGTCGCTTTTTGTAACTACCCTAATAAGGACAAGCAGAAAAATACTATGCAAAAACTCTCCACCCCGAACCCTCAATATTACGTAGTGGTAGTAACCAAAGAACCGCGCCTCGCCCAGGAGCCACAGAATCCCTTATATCCCACCCTCCCTCAAGTCCTCCGCCCACTCACAATACCTCCTATAAAACACCCCCATACTACTAACAACCACCAGATCAAGCACATCCATCCCCTCAGCCTCGACCAACAAACTCCCCAACTTACTCTTCAACCCACTACCAGCATCATGCTCCGTCTGTTCCGTCCAACTATTCTCCCTCTGTAATTTCTTAAACTTCTCCCCAAACTTGAACTTTGATAGACCTCTCGAATGTCCTGGTCTCGAAGAACTTCCCGATGGAGAGGGGCTTCTGTCATCTGGTGGGCGTAATGATAGGGTTGATAGGAGTATCGGGTCGCCTTTTACGACTGCCATGTTACCGAATGGACTACCGGCTAGTGTGTTCGGTGGGTGGAGTCTCAATCTTATTTTTCGACCTACGCCGTTTGTCTCGAATTCACAGGTTCCCGTGCCCTTTTGGGGAGGTTCGAAGACGTATCCTTTTCCCTTTGTTTCCCTGCCCAGGGTTTCATCGGGGGAACTGCCGGGGGGGCAGTAACTTGGAGACGTTGAGTAGAGACCCATTTGTTCCATTGCCACGCGGGCTTCCTCGTCGACGGCGTAGGATGGTTTTGGGGGTGACTGTTGCGGTTGACGGGCGTATGAACCGGGGGAGTCGGAGCGTTTTCGACGGTGGGCGGAGAAGGCTGAGAAGCGCTTTCCGGTGGTTTTCCAGAAGCCTTCGCCTTGGAGGTAGAGTGTGCGTTTGAAGATACCGTCGGATTCGTCGGCTTCTGGGGTTTCCGTTGCTGAGGATCCTGATGTTCCTTGCTGTTGTAGACGTGGACGTCTGATGGATGGGGTGGGGCTGTCTGGGGAGTAGACCTCTGTGAATCTCGATTGGTAGGATACCCTGGCCATGGCTGGGTTCATCTGCGGTCTTGACGGGTCCTTCGGTGGAGGTGGGGGTCCGATGTCATCGCGCCCCGGCGGTGGAGGTGGTACGGGTGCCGGCCAGAGGTAACCACTTCTGACACTATCACCGCCATCGCTGGTCGCGGTGGACGGACGGCTGGTGTCCGGTACACCCAGGGTCGCCGGAGTCCGGATCGGTTGCTGACAGACGAATTGACGGTACCCGTCGGTGTACACCTCCAAATTCAACCGCTTCCTATCCCTCTTACCCTTCTTCGACACTAGCGATTCATGATGCATCATCTGAGCGGCGTAGGAGTTCGGCATGTGAGGTATATCGACCAGCGGAGAGTTGTGGTTGGAGTATATGCGCCCGATGGTAGCCTGGCTGCCTGTCGTACGATCCCGACGGATGAATGTGATTTCGAAGTCCGTGCTGCTGGATAGGCTGAGGCTCGACATGGAATTGATACTCGTCGATGAAGGGTTCAAGTGTGCTCCTCCATAGCCACTATTCCCACCCCCGGGGGCCAAATGCTCGCTCTGCGAACTTTCGCCGCTAAAAGACGCGCGTGGGTGGGAAGGTCTAGCATCGTCGAACGATCTCCCGCGCGCGGAGTAATGATCCGGCTGTAAGGACTGCGAACGAGGTTTCTGAGACGCCTCGACGGGTTGGATGCGTAGGTAGTAAAGACAGGAGACGATGTCCTGGGCTGTGACGGTGCTGCATTGCGGTTTCAGAGGGGTGAGGATGATGTCTGCGGATACGTTTTGAGGTGCATTAGCGAGACAATGGTTTACGTGCCGAGATGAGGCTTTTCCGCGCCTTGGAACTATCGACGGAGAGGGAAGGAAGGGAAGGGGACTAAGATACCTTGGCTGTTCGGGACTCGGACAATGTAAAGCTTAAGTTGGTTCGAAGAGGCCGAGTGGGGGTCGTGGGAGGGAGGTTGGGGAGGATAGCGGCGGATCTGGTGAGGCGGGTTGTCGGCCAGCCTGGTGAGGGTGTCGAGGGACTGGGCCTCTGCTCGTATCACCATTTCTGCCTGTGATGCTGTCGCTGACGGTGTGCGTATGTGAGTATGTACGGTGATTACAATTTCGAGATGGAAGGAATAGAGAACAGAGAATGGAGAAGAAGTCTGGACGATCGCAAAGGAATAGAGAGATGAGTGAGCAAGTGATTAAATACAACTGGCGATACGACCAGGCACGGCAGTTTGGATGAAATCGAATACGATCGGGAGAATTAATAGAATCGAAGGCAGCCAGTCCCTTAAGTAAGCCGTTAGCTGTCTTCGCGGACGAAACACAAATACTGCAAATGAAGGCCCAGCATCTGCTACAGGAAGCAGCTATTTTTGAAGCAGCCTTCCCGCCGGACTCTGCAGAGACAATGGGCAAAAAGTGGAGGCCTCGTCATGCACGGAAGCCCAGCTTGGGACGTTTGATTGGTGGCGAAGCCCGCTGTGACTGGTTCGGCCAGCCTTACCGATTCCATGGGCTCCACCCCTGCGCACGCCTGCTTGCGTATCTCGATCTTGCGAGTCGCGTGGGCGGTCGCAGGTGCGGCTTTGTGAGTGGCCGGTATTAATTATAGCATCGAATCATCGTGGTCTGTTCGAGGCAGATACGTATACCGACGTTGAGTATATAGTATGTGTGTGTATTAGAAGTGTATATATCCGCTGGCTGTGAATTAAGTACGTATAGAAGATATAAAGGAATATGGAACCCTCCGAGAGAAAAGTAACCACCCGGCCAAAAACCCCTTCGGATAGAAACATAAATCGATGTATATCGTCTATGTGATATAAAATATATGTCCGCGGAATAGTCGACGAGGACCCGTCCAGTCATAGCTAACCCTACTTCTGACTGGAGAGGATGCCTCAGCCACCTCCGGGCCCCTAACAGCCAGCTCCGACTCCCATAAACGCTGCTCCACCGCCAGCGCCGTACATTGTCTTTCTTCGGATCGCGGCTGCCTTCGCTCTCTCTGCTTTCTTGGCTGCCTTGACTGCGGCTTTGTACTCCTGGCTTGCATCTTTCGGTACGACTATCGTCGTCGCCTCAGACATACCGTCGCCGTCGACGTCGCCGGTCCGTACACGGTTCATGTGCCTGCTGTATGCCGACTGGCGCGCGGGCTGGTCGAGGTACTCGACGTTGGAGTCTCGGAAGCACATCGCGGCTTTTTGTGTTGCAATGCAATGGGGGGTGCGAGATGGATTATGTAAGTGGGATATATTTGACTGAAGCCGATATTGTGATTTGATAATATGAAATCGAGATAGTCTGGGAGAATACGATGCTTCTGCTTGGATCGGGTGGAATATTGATGTATCAGGTTTTATATCGACTTGGCTGAAGCTTGACTCTCGAAATACTGATCGTTAGAACGAGGACATGCACGTCCACGGCGTGGACTTTATATACCTCCAACCGCCAGGCATCCATATCAAAATCTATCTCGACACTCTGCAGGAATGATATCATAACGGGAACCCAAACCCTCAATGTTTGCCATCGGCTTCCTTATCATATGCACCCAGCATGCCAGTCACAATCCTAATACCAGCAAAGCCTCCACCAAAAACCTCTTATCTCGCCCTAAAAAGCTTCTGAATCCCAGCACTTCATAGACGACCGTCTCCCCGTCTTGAGGGCCTAAAGGCGCAGCAAGGTCACGCCAGTCGTATCGTACCCGGCATCTATGCTAGTATTCCCGGCTAAATGCAACCCGACCAACGGTAAAGCGCAGAAGTACGCGCCGTTTGAACGTAGCAGCAAGGGTTTTTGCGGTGGAATGCCTCGTTTATTAGGTAGAGAGCGTCCGCAGCAGGCGGGTTTGTATCCATGCATGCTCCGAATGCCGATGTTCTGAAGTAGTCCTTGCTGGCCAGCTGTGTAGTACAGTACTGTCATATGATGATACTGCGTATAAAGCGAAAATGTTTGTAGTATTTTCTAGGCAACTAGATGTAGATAAGAACTAGAAGGCTAAGCTTTGGGCTATGCGATACCAGGGCATGTTTCGTAGAATATTACTTTCAGTAGATAAGACTTTCTGTGGCAATGTCATAGCTTCCAAGCTCGAGATATATCGATATCGCGCTTCGGATGTGACAACACACTTTTCGTTCAAAATACCACACGACACAGCTAATTTCCTCGGAACCGGTATTTGTCATTAACTTCGTAGGCACTATATTAGGTCAAAGAATTACATAAAAAGTATCCACCAATCCCAAATCTAACAAGGTAACTCAAACATAAGAGAAATTAAAAAAAGAAGTGCCATCAAAATCATAACATTCATAAAACCATAACTCGTAAAACCATAAGCTAGAATGCACATGAAACGTTACGGCAACGGCCTCCATTGTTCCCTCCCCCTAACAGGGCTGCCTTCCCTCGAAATAGATATTGATCTGCGCCTTTCCACCCTTATTGTTGGAGGTAACGTTCCTAAAGAACTAACGGACGACCCTCGACTCCTTAACGACGTTCCCGCCCATGAAGCAAAGTTCTTGGCCAAGTTAACCAATGAACCCGGCGAAGGCTTCATTGACCCCCCATCATCAGTGATAGTGCTACTCATACGTGATAACAAGGGACTCGTAGGCGCTGAAAGGAAAATCTCGGAGTGCGATTGGAGTGGTGAAGGCGGTGCTGGAGGTTTTAGTCTTGACGGACCCGCTACGGCTGCACTCGACGCTGGGGTATTATAAAGTACTTTGTGCCGCATCAGAGGGTTGGGGCTGGGGCTTCTTCGAGAAATTCTGGATGGACCGGGTTCGCTTGTTACTGATATAAAATCTTCGTCCTCTTCGTTGTCGGTCTGGGGGTGCTGGTGGTGGTCTACGAGGTAGAAGTAGCCCATTGGGGATGCTAGGTGGTGGTGGTCTGCGGATAGGAATGGGGGTATTGGGGATAATGAGGAGTCGATACGTGGGCTTTTGGGTTGTGGGGGTGGGGTGGGACTTGGGTCTATGGCTTTTCGACGGCGGATAGTGCGTGGGAGAGGCATGTTGGGGCCTGGGTCTCGGATAGGTTCTGAGATTGTCCGATTTGGGTGTTGGGGGGTTGTATTCTAGTCCGTTGAACGGCAATTAATATTGTTATCTTCTGGTTTCCATTTCAAGTTTGAGAATTTATTTTAACTTACGGGAAGCTCTGATTTTCGATAGAGACGGTTAAGGTTACTCGGGGCCGACTGGTTCGTGAGGTCGTTCGTGTATACCCGCGGAACATGCTGTGGTAGCGGAAGGGGTAATTCGCGAGGCAAGTTTTCGGAATTCGGCCAACTTGGGATTGTAAATTGGTTATTGGCGCCCTGACCTGAAGGGGCTGATACCGGGTACGGAGCAGAAACCTGTCGTTTAATCGTCCCCGTCCCTATAGCCCGTGTCTGAGTGCCGATTGTAGCAGATGTTGGAATAGTCGGCGCCGGTGCATCCTTCGAAGGTCTTAACCGTTCGTCTACTTCCTTCCCCTTGCGGGATTTATAACTTCGATGGCTTGGTCGTCTTTGTAGTTTGTTCCTCTGCTTCCCGGTCTTTGTGCTCGTCGTGGAACCTTGCATAGTTGTAGACGTCGAGGCTCTCGATAACATCGACTTTGGCGGCTCATTGTTGGTAGGGGCCACCGTTGCCGCCGCTGGCGCCACCGGTGCTGGAGGGCTTTCATCTGGCTTTTGTTCCTCCTGTGTAACTTTACTGTTGTTTCCCACGGAAAATGCATTCCCTTTCGATATTTCGGATAGTGTGCTAGCGCTAAGTGAGGAGCCGGTGACGCTACTACCGTCGTGATCGTTCGAAGTCGACTTTCGGGATGTATATACCGCTTCTGGGGACTCGGTATCCGTTCTTCCCCATATCGATCGTGCTGGTAATTCCACCAACTTCCCCGCCTCCTGTACTTTGGTCTGCTCTTCAATGACCTGCCTCGCCATTTCCACTGTAGTCCGTATGGACTTCCTGCTAACCTTCCCTTCCTTCAGATGCTTCATCAATGCATCGCCATGCCTCAAAAACTCCTCATAGTCCTTGACAAAAACACCTCCGTTCGAACCCCTTTGTTTCTCCGCTCTGTCAAATGCATGTCGGAACACCAGCGCAGCGAATTTAACCCACGCCTGCCCGACTTCCGCCTGACTGCTTAGTCGTTGCCTTACATACGTTTGTATCACGCTCTGCAAGTGCAACCTATCAACCCTCCACTCCTTCCCGTTCTCGCCTTCCTTCTGATGCGTCCTGCGCACCAGGCTAAAGGCAAGTAAATGTTTTATCGTAAGGTTGAAATCGAATATCCCGTCCTCCTCCTTCGCAACGACTTTTACCTGAGCCGGAAGCGCCTCTAATCCCCAATGAATCAGCAGCGTCGGTATATCCGTTCCGAAATATGAGATTAATTTCAACAAATTCGCCGCTTCGGGGTGCTTCGTTTCCAATGTATCCAAAGTCATAGCAAGCGGACTCCACCCGTCCCCCGAGACTTTGGGATGTTCTTTATACCCCCTCAGGTATTCATATATCGAAACCTGTCTCTCGGCGATATAGCATGCAGCGATATGAATGGCTCCGATCAAATAATCCAAAAGTTCCACCAGTTCCTGTGCAACCTTCACTTCCTGCGGCGTAGGATCAACGATCTTTGCTTCAGTGAGTAAGATAGATACCGCCTCCTTCATCGCCATCTGCGGTATCTTATACCCCACTGGAGCCCCCAACCTCGCCTGCCCATCCAACGATTGATTCAGTGATGTAAAAAGAATACTACTCCCCCGACTCGTCGGCAAACAAGCCTTCAACTCATCGATCTCAGTTTCGGTAACCGCGTTAGCCCCATCGAGTACCAGCAGCCAATTCTCATTCCGTTCCATCCACTCCAGTACTCTGCAAGTACACAGATCCAACCCACTGCGATCCGTATGCGGCGCAGTTATATCCTGCATAACCGCGCTGGGGAGATTTAGTTTCTTGTAAATATGTCGAAAACTATCTACCCTCGAAGCAGGGGTTTGAGCGTTAACCCAAAAAATACCGCCAGTGTAGAATGAACGACGGGTGAAGACGTATTCGCGGACTAGATGTGTTTTCCCGGATCCCGGAGGGCCCCATAGGAGAAGTCCGGAGTTACCTTTGGAACGACGGTCTTCGGCGAGGAGGATGTGGTCGAGGTCGTGGAGGAGGTATTCGCGGGTAACTGGGGATTCGTTGGGGTGGAGGGGGACGGCGAATATTGGGAGGCTTGGGGGGAGTACCAGGCTTGACTCTGGGGAGTAGTCATCGAGCTCGGTGATAGCGTGGCCTGGGTGTCATGTCGTTAGTATCAGTTTCTGAACACTTCTCCTAAGTAGAAGAGCGCGAAGGTTTCACGAGATACAGGAGTACATGATTTTGAAAGAAAACATGATATTTATCTTGAGACTGCATGAACTTAGAGCGAGTAAAAAAAAAAATCTATGGTATACTAACGCCTTGACGGTCCAACTCCAGCACTACTCCCAGAATCCACTTCCTCAACTTCAACAGGGCCAGGAATACTCTGAAATCCAGACAGCCTCCTTGGACTCCCGAGCATAATCGACCTCGGAGCTCCATAATATAGCCCAGAAGCACCTACCACCCCAAAACAATTTTAAATCACCAAATTAGAACCGCTCGACGACCTCAAATGTTCGTACTCAGAAGCAATAGTTGCAACATACCTCGCTGGACGAGGATTTCCTTGATCTTGTCATCAGTAGCCGCTACAGCCGACCTTCTTTCGGATTCCCAGCGTCCCGGAGCGAAAGTTACGGCGTTATCAACCATTTGCCGAAGTATTCCTGCCACATCGGAGTACCCGGGTGAAGATTCGTCCTTGAATTTAATCATTGTATGATGAGTCGCATGGATACCGATCTTTTCCGTGTTTGGAGAATCGACAGTAGCGGATGAATACGGTACAATCTTAATTATTCGACCAAAGTTTTCTGGTTAGATATATATATTTGCCATCTGGTATCCATGTATACATGTTATAAAACGCGAGCAATATATAAGAAGAACTCACAACTTCCCGCTGCCCCGTAGGCAGTACCGTTTCTATCTCCTCATAGAAATACACAATCTCAAACGACGATGCAATTCCCGTGAATAGCGTATTTATATTCTGTAACGTTTCCGAGTTCTGCCCAAGCATGGAGAGCATCGTGCTATCGAGTTTGACACCGGGGAAGAATAAGAGGAGTTTGCGGGCCAGCGATGCCCATCGTACAATGTCGGAGCCCATGTGCGGTGTTCCCATGAAAAGGACTCCCTGTGTGGAGACTTTGATCGATCGAAGACGTTCGTTGTGGTCGACTCCGCAGCTGTTGGAGTATATAAGTGCCTAATCGGCGTTTTAGTTTGTGATATGGTTGACCAAAAAAATATATTATAACATAGAAGCCGACCCACCCTCTTGATCAAGATACCGCCCAAAGAATGCCCAATCCATATAATCGGCCGTTCTGTCGAGTTCTTTCCGTTTATTTTTCTCTATTAAGAAAGTTTATTATTAAGGATAAATGCTCAGGTATCCCAAAAGCAGTTAACATACACTCCGGAAATTATGCAACCTCGAAATCATCGTCTCGCTATGATGATGAATCATATTCGAAGTCGCCCCTTCAAACCACGACGTAACCTTCGTATCATACCCATAACTCAGGATTCGAACTTCTGGGATCTCGAGCGCGAGAAGATCACGGGGCCAAAGTGTCGAAGGCTCCTTCTTGCTGCCGGAATAGGTCCACGTCTTGAAAGGATCGCCGCCGAGGCCATGGACGAGAATGATACTGTAAATTGTTAGAGAATTCGAGTCACTAGGTATACGTAACTTACGAAATTTAGGGATGGATTGCGGTAGGAAAGCTATTACTTACTCGACGACGGGATCGACTCCAGGAGATAGTACGTTGACACCATATTGATATCCTCCTGGGTCCGCCGACTGAGGCAGGAATCGGGTCAGAGATACCATTTGTTGAAATGAGGTTCGCGCGAGAAGCGATCAGTTGGTTGTTAAGCTCGAATGTCTCGTAGTGGTGCGCTAGGTAATATTTTTAAGCGTATCATCGATATCGAACACTTGGAAGTTTGAAATCGATCGTTTTAAGACCCTTTATATACTGCTTCAAGCTGTTTTGTATTAGGAGCCTCAAGTAGTTGAACTTTAGGTATAACGGTATATTCGAAACCCAGAGAATCAGTCGGTAGCCCGGTTATAGAAGTCGACTAGGTCGCGGAAGGCGGCCCAAAGAGCGAAGTTAACTTCGAATTCGAATTTCCAAAGAGACCGATACTTTCAAAGAAATATATTTGAGATCGAATTCGCGGTTAGATCCTGCAAATATTCGGAAAATAATGCGATGATTCAGCGGGGACCGTTTCCCTGAATTTTTTTATATCATCGGGACCTGCATGTATCAGGCGGCCCTGGCCTTGTGAATGGCCCGGGAACTGCTGACCAACGAGGGCAACACAAAGTATATCAGGCCGGACTTTTGACCTGGGCGCAGGGATTTGGGTCCGCAAAAAGAGCATATGCTGCTTGGGCATTGAAGAACGCGTCGTGGATTCCTTCTTCCTTGATCCTTAAGCTCATGGTCCTGTTTATTGGCGTTTATTGGCGTTTTTCTGCTTACTTGACCATCCAGCGGCGGCTCAGCATCGAGTGAACTTTTCAAACCTTGTTGCATTTTGTACTTGATATATTTCTGACGATCTGAACGTAAACTACGTCGATAAGAAACCTTTTCATAAAAAAATGTGATATAGGTTTGAAATATCTACTGCTTCAGATTTATGATGCAGGCGGCCGTATACGCAGTTCGAGATGAACGTTGCGTTATACTCTTTTACCAGCCATAACTCTAGCATAGGAGAGTGTAGTGAACTGTATTGGACTTTGGGAACCTGAATCACGAGGCTTCACTTGATGCTCCCGGAGCCTTTGGTAAGGAAATCATTCTAGGAACACAGGAGCGGGGCCCAGCCGCAACCTACAGGAAAGTGAATTCAAAGCAGCCTTGTGACCTCGTGGAGACTTTTCATGTGGCCCGTGTTGATTTCGAACTCGAGGGCCCGGGTAACGGAAAACTCCTGCGCCCTCCCCAGGTTCATGTGACACAGCAGTTTGGGTACCCACATATATCCCTCGAGTTGATGCATAGCAGTCGCTTAAAGAATCGCTGTAGTTTTTCTTTTTCCCTGTGCTTAAGTAACTTTCCAAGGCGGCTGCTCGACGTGGGTTTGTTGGATATTGTTGCAAGGGTGTGTTGGCGTAGACATTGCAGTGCTAGTGGCGGCGCTATCAAATACGAGTATTCTTCGCACTGAGCCTCATGCGGGGTCAGTTCTATCAGGGAATTGGGGTTGGCAATTCATCTCGCCGTGTTATCGTTATCGAGCCGGCAGTCACTCACATAAGGAGAATTTCTACTCTGGGATTTGTTGCACCGCATTGTGCGTGTATTGCATATATTAATTGACAGTGTCAGCACCGCTTCCACCCCTATCATTGGATCTGAGATCGCCTGCGTTCGCCATTGTGGGTAAATATAGACCACTTATTGTTAATGAGAGGAGAGGCAGAAGCAATGGGTGTGGAATTCATCTTGTGTTTTAGCGGTACGAGGGAGTACGGCTGAAAGCTTTATTACAGTTGAGCCTCAAGTACTACAAAAGCTAGCCCCCCCGAATACTCAAAACAGTGGTATTTTGACATTTTCTCACCGCCTTGTCGTAAACAGAATTACGAATGTCCAATGCCTTTTTCAAAAAAAAAAAAAAAAAAAGTCCAGGTAGGTGAAATTATTTCACTCTGGTTCTCCCTGGGCGTTTGGCAATGTAGGCGATCCACCTTTGGATGTCGTCTCTCTGTTCCAAGAGTTCGACGGTGTACCAGTTTTTAGCCAGTTCCATGTTTTCCTCACAATGGTGAACCTGATGCAATTCGTTAGATCCTAGATTCTCCGGTGCAAACTGCGGAGGAAATACTCACAAATGAATGACAGAGTCGACATAACCAGGCTACAAATTTGCGGTCGTGATTAGAAATCATACGCTTCATTATCCTAGCTCGTAGAATCGGGGCAAAATCCTTACCAACGCGATTTAGCATATATTCTGGATGTATCTTCTTCTTCAAGACCCGGGCATGTGTGGATCGCTACAGAAATGAAGTGTTAATATGCGCTATCTTAAAAGGCATTGCGGCTGCTCCGCGTCGGGCGAAATCCTTACAGGTATAAGGTGGTGATATCTAGGCACAAGTTAGCGGGCCAAAGGAATCATCTCTGTATTGGGTAGTATAGGGATAAGGGGTACACACGTTAATCTAACCTCCCTACCACAAAGCTCGCATTCTAGCGGTCTAGTTTCTGTCCATTTGAGGGGTGGGGCGGTCGCCACAGCCAGGTAATCTTCTAGGACCGATGTGGTCATCCTCTTGACGTCCTCTATATGTCGTGGAAAACCATGGTCAATAAGAATTCAAAATACTCAACAAAGTATAGCTGAATTCGGGCGAGATAACATAGGAGGATTCAAACAACCTGCGTCATTTAAGAGCTTCGCGTCAACAATCGAATCTATGTATGTCGATGGCAAGTTGTTGAGGAAATCCTCTGCCATTTCAATCGATCCTGTTCGCCCGGTTTCGTCTGCGATTTTCAGATCATAGGTGACTTCCGTCAATTCCTTCGGGAAGTATTCATATAAATCGGTGGCAAGGAACTAAACAAAACCAAGAAAGCAAAGAAGGAACAAATCAATGCGTGCGCTCAAATAAAGACTGCGAAATGCAAGATATCATCAAGTTTATATTCCACTAGTAATCTCTTACCTCGATGAATTCCGCCAAATCTTCCGCTTCCTTCTTCGCATTGACTTCTCCGCCATTGCGACTGGCCTTGAGCCTTGATTCTTTGGACTCAGCGAGCTCCTTATTCAGGACTGCGCGGACCAAAGAGACGGACATTGAGTCCCGAAGCATTTCATAATACGACCTGTGATCAAATCCAGACATCTTGTTCCGTATTGCAATGCACTTCCGATGGAGCTAAGATATTCTGAGATTGGTAGCGAGGATGTGAATGAATTGAATGGAAAATATATCGGTGTTTAAAAGTAGAGAAGTGAAAATTGAAGACGAATAAGAGAATACTGCAATTGTTTTTTAAAATTATTTTCCTGCTATTGGCTTTCGCCTGAGGGCCTGATATTGAGAGACGGGAGATATCGAGATACCGTTCCTTTGGCGCATCTAAATACTTTCCCAGAGGTGTTCGTCGCACAGGTGAATTTCACCCAGCTCGACCTCAAAACAACACACTTCCCCTCTCAGCCCACAACATCCCCAAGTCGATTCGATTCTCTGCAAGTTCAAACCCAATCGGGAGAACATCATGCAATCCAAAAGTGATATAAGGCGAACACTTTACCCGAGATATGCAAGAACGGGATGGAACCATCTCGATATGTTTCCAATTCTCAGGTAATACCAAAGATTTGGCATCCCCTTGGCGGCACAGTGTACCTCGATCCTTCACTATCCATTCAGTTTACCCCTGGCCAAAAACAAACGGCATATGATGCTAGCGCAAGAGTCACAGAACCACGATTTCGACTCATCATGGCCTCTTGACTCACCGCAGCCAACAAATAACGTATGATATCTGTCACACTTCCCGTTCTTAACTGGTGATAAGATAACGGTTGTGACCCTCGAACCTCCTCATCTCTATAACGTAACGTTGGATTTTGCGCCTACAACACAGGTGTTACTGCTGCATTTTGAACTCGACATGTCGACTATGGACGCCGAAGAAATGGGGGTTTCAGATGCTGCGGGTTAAACCAGTATATACATAATGCATGTGCAAGGTCTGATGATGGGTATCGAGCTATTTCCGCCATTCACCTTCAATCTCTCACAAACTTTTTCTCCAACCACCGCGTAAATCTTACACTAGGTGCATCGAAGGTTCTCCAAAAGATATCAGCGACCCAAACTGTCACGGCCGTATTAATAACGAATACGACAAAGGTAGCGACGGTCTGCCATCTCTTGATTCTGTCAGACTCTTCGTTGGTTGGATCATTCGGCATTGCGTCGAATAGTTTTCCAACACCCACTGCTCTCCAGGCCGAGAAAAGAAGACTAAACCCTACAGATTGAAGCATTGGTCCATGAACTAGGTAAAGGGAAAACGAGATCCGACCAAGATATTGACAAAGCTCTGAGCACAAGAACCTCTGAATATCTGGGATGAAGACGATGGAGGTAACGATGATTGCTGCTCCGACCGCATCCCAAAAGTAGGCCGGTCCATCATTCTGCTCGTATGCGAAGGCTGAAGGGGTCCAGGCAGTCAAAAAGGTAAAACCCGAAGTTTGGGGCGAGCGCGGGGCGACTACCGGGTAAGAGCCGATATACAGCCCGGCAATAAACGCAACGGTTTTCAACACTAAGAAGAGTCGTTTGTATCTCTCGTATATGGATCTCCCAGAGTTTTTAGGAGGGCCGAGTTCGGGGTATCTCTCCATCTCCATCTTCGTATGTATCTCGGCCAGAAAGAACCCCAGCATGAAAAGCCCGAATTGCCATGAACCGATGTACAACCCTATCACCACACAGAGGGGCAAAATTATGTACACTCGCGCCCAACGCTTTAGATATGATAGTCCTAGTATCATGAGGAATATATTGAGCGATTGGCGGAATTCGATCGGGATAGTCCAAAGGTGGCCCTAAAATAATATCTTGTTAGTGTGATCACTTTTAGTATCTTAGGCGTCCAGGCCAAAGGAACTCACATTCGTTTCCCACCAATACCCGGCCGAGTTCTTAAATAGGACGACATGGACAGCATATTTGTAATAGTCCTTCAATATCCAGACTGTTTGATCGTAGAAATTATCCTGTCTAGGAGGTCGAGTTATGATCAATTCTCCTTGTAGCCAGCTCTTATCCATCCCGTTGTAAGGTACCGATTCATACCACCCTGCCCATAATAGTAGACCAACTAGTAGAAAGCTTCCTGCACAAGGCAGTACAAGTCGGAAATATCTTCTGCATACCGAGCTCGCAAGATTTCGTAGTAATGTATGGCTGTTCTCGGAAGATACGTGGTCGTTCAAAGTCTTCACGCTTCTGATGGATAGCGCAAACCCTGAAATTATGAAAAAGAGAGCGACCATAGTATCACCGTTGTGTACGATTCGAATGAAGGGTAATAGTATAAAACTATTGCGTTTATTATAATCCCAAGGGTGCCGTAAATCCGGAAACCATGCGCCGTGGAAGTGGTAGGCGTAGACAAAGAGGCAAGCAAGGCCTCGGAGACCATCCAGCCATGATGTTGACTTAACGACGTATCTCGGCGGCGCCTTCGAGTAACGATTAGATATGAAGCTCGGGAGGATGAACGAAACGAACGCTAGCGCATTTGGTGCGAGTTTTGTGAATAGCCATCGAAGTATCGATTCTACTTTGTATTCATGTCGTTCTTCCGGGTGGTGCTCCTTATGGAGCCGTCGTGGGACGCTAGTAGCACCGAGAGACCATGGCTTGACCAAGGAATATTCCACTTCTGACATACCGCTACTAAACTCGCAAAGATGTTTGATAGAAAGTAAATATAGAGACACCGATGACCCTGGCAGTTGTAGCTTTACTGGCACCCGGTTTGGTTTTTAATCTCGGTCTAGGACAACCCTTGAAGCCTCCTTATATATAACTAGCCAACCCTCAGGTGGAGGATGATATTGACAATTTCTAGAGTTCTCAAGTTTGGGGAGGAGTCCTAGCTAGTTAATACGCATACCTTCAACTTCGACCTTGAGTACGGCATGGCTAGCCATATTTCCGATTTCTTCAGGTCCCGCCAACATCAGACAATAATATTTTCATTCTGGCTTAATACAAACCTGCAGCCACAAAATGGAGACTTTTGCTCGTAAGGCTCTCATGAGTTATCTCCCCACCCTTATACGGAACCCTCTTTGTCTAAATTGTATAAAATCCCCATCGGAATGCCATAGACCCAGAATAACGGGATCCCAAGCCGTCAAGCTCAAACAAGTCCGTAGGGATAAGGACCCAACTTTATCTTGGCGAGGGCCGAACACTGCTGCAAATTCCCTGCAATCGACTCCCGTGCCTCCACTTTGGACTGGGGCCTATAGTGGTATGGCATGATCTGTGGCTGGGGTACTCGAGATCCCGTTTGTTTCGTTTCTCAAGTGGGGAGCACTCGGCATGAGAGTGGCAGAGAGAGGTTCAAAACTCCAACATACGTTGTCATTGCGTCGCGGTTTAGCCTAAGCTTGACACATTTATCACACGGCTTCTATAGCTTCCACAAAGCGGATCAATCAGTTAACGTGCATGTTATCGTGTCAGTTTACCGACGCCACGGCAGGGATATGCAGCGAGTGTGGCAGTTTCTTGAGGCCTTGATAAATTTTCAAGTGCCGCAATTCCGTTTTCATCATCAGATAAACCGTCGTCAACTCCACACTAGTGGTAATGGGTCCACAAGACCCTGCTGCAGGCTGCATATACGATATGCTATCTTGAGTATAGGCGGTATATGAAGGAGACCCTGCATCTTAGTTCCCAATTTGGCTTTGCCTCCTCCACGTTTTCGCATAAACTGTGGATCAGCCGAACGATTTTTTTGCGGTAATTATGAACGATTCGCACCATGGACCAGTATTCGACGCTAACATAGATTTGAATTATCCAGTATCCTCGGTATTCCGTTAATCCGTCAGATATGACGGCCCTTGCAACTGTGGAATCGGCCATAGTCTCCCAAGGGTTAAAAAAAAAAAAAAAAAAAGGTGAGAAATCGCATATAAATACAGCGGGATAATACAGGAAAGATATGTGCAAAAGACGCTTTTTTGCCGACAAAGGCCAGTAAACAAAACAAATCGCTAAGATTGCTCTCTCAAACGCTCGTATTGACAAACGACGAAATTTTATGGTACAAAACTGTATCCAAAAAGTTATACGTGGGGTCAAAGGCGCAAAATGGATGCTGCATAAGCAAAGTTTCTGCAGTCGGTCGTTCCGATGGTTCACTGCAAGGAGTCCTCGTTAGTTTCTGTAGTAGTCGGCCGGCTTTTGCGGAAAAACTTACGTTGTGTGACAATCAGCCATAAAGGCGATAGCCTCCGGGGTTACATGTTGCGAAACGTCGTCTGGGACTGGGGGAGCCTTCTTTTCGGAGCCAATCTTGAAGATCGCACCAATAGTTTCCTCGTTTTCCCACGGTCGTCGGCCAGCGAACATTTCCAAAACGACGCAACCAACGGACCAAATGTCAACTTTGGCGCTGTATCCCTGGCCTTTCTTCGGATTGACAACTTCTGGGGCCATCCAGAAGACTGAGCCTTGCATATTATTTGAAGCATCGTTACCATATATATCTTCGGTCTTTTTGCTGATACCGAAGTCGGAAATCTTGCATGTACCATCGAGATCGAGGAGGATATTATCACCCTTCAGATCTCGGTGCAAGATACCTTCTCTGTGAAGATATGCCAGGCCGTCGAGCATTTGTCTTGTTAAATCTCTGACAACCGGTTCTTCAAATTTACCGTGTTTCTTAAGACAACTCCCAACCGACCCACCGGGGATATATTCTAAGAAAATACTGATTGAGAGTTCCTTGCGCTCACAACCAAGGTATTGCACGATATTCGCGTGGTCGAGATCTTTCATAGTCTCAATCTCTTGGTTGAGTGCGTTGATGAGCGCCTTGCGCGAGTCGTTTGGTGTAACCTCGACTTGTTTGACGGCCAAGAATTCACCGGTCGTGGCATTCATGCCCAAGTAGACTTTGCCGTAGGTTCCTTGGCCGATAAGTTGACCCTTGAACCATTTGAAAGTCGCTGTAGACACATTAGCTCCGTTTAGCCTGAATCGATCATACGATCATAAGATTTTACCTACCTTGTCTCTTGATGCTGCTTCTGTTATCTAACGAAGCACTTGCAGCCGCAATAGATGCAATCTTCTTCGCGTGCGCTCCGGCTTGCAGCTCCACCAGCTTGGCGCCGAACATCTTCGTGCTCTTTCTCCTCATAACGGTGCTGTTGCGGACGTTTCTGCCCGTCTGAGTCCCTATAACGCTTGGCACTTTTCTTCTGATGTCATGTGCTTCTCTGAAAGTCTCACGAATGGATTTCATCCTACCAAGGCCCTGCTTTCCGAGGGACCTTTCTGCCCTGCTCAGGATCTCAGACGCAGTCGCCATTTGCGGCTGGGGTTCCCTTGCTCTGCGATTTAAAGCATTAATAGTACTAGAATGGCTAGCAGTGCTTGGAAGCGGGGATGCAGGAGGCGAGTTGCTCTCTTCTGCGATCGCGTCGTTCACCACAGCGGTCTCCTCTATTATCGGCTCGTCCAAGTTGATATCCGGGAAGTAAGCGTCAAGGTGGTGAACAAGTGTTTCTGCGGGTGGACGGGAAGCCCAGACGTTAGTATCGTCCGCATTGAAGGAATCCGGTCGAGGGTATCGGCTCTTGATTGGCGATGGTGATATATTGACATTGTCATCGCCTTGCTCGTACTCCGGGAAGGGTGACGATAAAGACCCTCGTCCATCGGTTCCAGATCCAGAGCTTTGAATAGGCGAAATAAAAGAGTCCTTGGATCCAAAAACAACGGTCTTGCGGATGGCATTTGTGTCGTCCTCGCTAATTGTTGGTTTCTCCGGGCTTTTCTTTCCACGTCCAGGGATAGGGATTTTGAATAAGTCGTCACTGTCGTCTCCAGAGTCATCTCCGTTGTCCGAGGCTTCTCCTTTTGTTGAGTCGGCTTTCTCCACAGGGCTCTCAGAATCTTTCTGTTCTCTCGTTAGTGGCTTCTGGAAAAGTCCATCATCCGAGTCGTCATCCGAGTCGTCCTTTCCAGGTTTTGTTGGGGTCTGGGTAAATTTAATTTCACTATCATGGAAATCACCAATGTTGAAGGGCAGGGGTGGCGGGTTTTCGGCTCCAGGACTTATTGCGGGTGAGGCACCTCCACAGTACATCGAATCAGGCCGCAAGAACGAAGTAGTATTGCCATCTATAGCCTCGGGTGATGCTTCTTGTGAATAGTCAGGAATCTTGAACAGCATATTTCCTTTCCCCCATGTGAAACCTGGACTGCTTGGGCTCCCACCTTTACCTGGGCTTCCGCCGCCAACCTTGTCAAAATTGACCGTTGCCATAGCTCTTCCTGATGTCAGCGTCAGTGGCGGAAGCGAGGTAGGGGTGGATTTACTACTGGAGGCATCAGAGCCCTGCGTGCCTTTTCTGGTCACACCAGGCTTGACGCTCCCCATAGCCATTCCAAAGCCAGCACCTTGAAGCCCCGCACTAGCCAATGAAGCCGCAATTCCGCTCGCTGACATCGCATCCACTTGGAGACCTTGTCTTTTTCCTTTCTCCAACATCTCTTGATTCGCTACGCTTCCTCTTCCTTGATTCACACTCCTCTTCCTCGATGGTTTGCTCTTATCCACTATTGGCTTTCTATAAGACAACGACGGCAATCCCCGTTGGGTATTGGACTCAACGCTAGGAGGCGGCGGAGGCTTACGGAGAGGCTTCCAGCTGTCCCGGTTCTCCGGTTTGACATCATTTTCGAAATGCCTTTTGTCCTCGAACGGTGAAGTTCTTGGATGGTCAAAGTCAACAACATGAGTGCTAACTTTGGAGAAGCTTGGAGTATTAGTATCAAGATCAATACTTTGATTTCTCCTCTGCATTTTCGTTGCTTTTCGGACCTCCATCGTCATTGTCCGCTGCTTATGCAGCTCGTTAAACGTCATTGTAGCAGCATTTTGTGGGGTCGCCTTCCGAGGTATACTCGTGGGCTCCGCTGGCATAGACAGTGGAACTGGAACCGTAGACGCTTTTTCAGATACCGGAGAGTCCGGATAGGGCAAAGTCGACTCCCCTCCCGGCGAAGGATGGATAGGAAGATCTATCGATGTAGCCTTCGAATGAGAGGGGGTCTTCTTGCCGAACCCACTGCCTACATTTATTGGGCTTCGAGAACGAATATCGTCCAGGGCAGTGTCTATGGGTTCTGCGTTGAGTCGAGCGCTTATTGGTTCTGTGATGTTAATTTGGGGGCCCGTGGATGCTGCTCTTTGAGGATCATTTCCCCCTACGTCTTCCGGCCATAACGTTCTGCCTCTTTCCAACGCAGTGAATGTATCCTCGTCGTGTTGTTTTCTGGACGGCGACGGCGGCACGGGCGATTGGCTACGAGCGCGCACAATCGGTGTCTGTAAATTGGATCCACTGACGCTGGTGTTAATTCCAAGGCCCATGATTTTGCCTCCGGGAGGTGGGGCGGGTTCTTGAACGTAGAATTTCACGGCCGCAAGGTTGTCGCCGTGGCGTCGGCTTAGCATCAGCATCTGGTCCGTCAATGGCGCCTCTGATCACGCGTTAGAAAAAGGCCTCAGTTACATCTTGGAGCGAAGGACTTTACCATGTTCCGTCTGGCCAACCTCAGTGAGGTAGATTTTCGTTGATTCCCAGTCATCAATCCCAACAATGTGGCATATCAGTTTTCGTACGGTATCTGCGTCTGTCGCATGTGTTAAATCCAAAAGATTAAACTGCTTTCCATTGGTCGTAACAAAAAACAGTAGCGTTTTAGCTGACGGTCCCGGATTCAAGAGCCCTCTTCCTCGAAACTTCGCATCATATTCCGACACAATCGAAGTGGCAGAGGACGGCCTGTCCAAGGACGAATCGCTTCTATTATGGCTGTTTATATAAGGCATACTTGGAGGCTGCATGCCAAATTGATTAGGACTCGTAGGTGATTCGTCAAACTCGTCCTTCGGCCTTTTGCCCCAGGATCGACCTATTCTACCAAGTATTGCTTTCCCACGGTCTTTAACGGACTCCTTTCCGATGTCTGGAGAGTCGTGCCCAAAGCTGGGCCTACCCTTGGGTCGATTCTTTGTCAGTATGCTATCGCTGACTAATCGCGATCCTTCCGGCCTGGAATGCGTTGAATCCGTTGAGTTTGAATAGCCGTGCCGCGGGGCTAGGGTAGCATGGATAGGGGATGGGGATGACTGGGGCGACCCAGGTATAGAAGGTTTACTATTTGGTTGAAGAGCTGGTGCGTTTGGTAGGGGCAACGACACATCAGAATTACTTGGTGAGTGTCGTCTACCGCCAAAATCCAAAGAAGATAACGCGGACTTGGTGATATTATTCCTTGGGGGCTGTGTCACAGAACGCATCTGCTCAGCCCAATCGCTGCCGGGGGGAATCGTGCTGTTTCTATTTTGGCGTTTTATAAGGCTGAGTGGGGCCAGAGTTGGTGACTTATCCGGAGCTGAAGACCCAGCAACAGGTGATTCGTCTATAGCGGGGGCCAGAGAGCGCACAAGTTTTTTAAGCCTCCGCGCCTCATAGCGCTCCCGGTCCTGTTTTGCTGATTGCCCATAGAGGGACTGCACTTCGGGTAAGATGGAGTTATAAAGGAGGTTATAACCATTGACTTGGCCGATAAGCAAGAATTCTTTGCCAAAGATATCCAGATTCCGAAATGCATCTTGCCATTCTTTTGTAAAATGATGGTCACCCAGAAAGGTTGTAACTTTCTCGATTGTCCATGATGCAATATCTTCTGCGGATAGCGGCGCAGATGTGGATGGGGTTTCGCTTCTTACAGGTAAAACGTGCGGGTGCCTCGTTAGAGAAGGAGTGTGAAGAGTGAGAGGCGTCATAGCTTCGTCTATTTCTGGCTTTGAGAACACTGATGATGCCTCGGAGGGCTCTGAATCAGTCCTATGAAATGCTTCCCTAACGAGCTGTGACGGTTGAAGGGGTTGATTACTCTGCAGAGGAGGGGCCGGACGTGATGGTGGCGGTGGGATATGCGGAATTGGGGCATGGCCATAGTTAATCTGGGACGGTGGTTGCGCGGTAAGAGGTGAGCCTGGGAGTTGGTAGGGCATTCCATGAGGATGATATGTGTTTTGAAACGTTGTCTGAATGGTGGGTCGAGTTTCCCATTCCCTTCCATGGGCCTTCCCCCAAGTCGATTGCCAAGTATTCTCGTTTTTAGGGGGAGGTGGTGGGATACCAAACGGAAGGTTTGGATTTGAGCCGTTTGGTTGAAGGGGTCGTGAACCTGCGCCATTAAAGTTAGCAAACCCGAACCCGAACTCGGCTTCCTTTTCAGCGATGTCTCATCCACATACCATCAGGACCCGGGTGTAAAGGAGTCGAAACATGACGCGGTTGCTGCATAGGCAAAGCACTAAGGCCCGTGGGATTTTGAGGTCGCGGAGGCGGATTCCTTGAAAGTGCACTCGAAGAGAAGAGCGCCACCGGCGTCATATTACCGAGATTCCCCAGATTGGACGATGGTATCTCGGTATTGGTAGCAGCCCTCGGTCGCCCGGACGGACCTACTATCGGACTCGACGCATACGATGCAGGTTGCGAAGGGTCATATTGAGGTATAAGTAAACTGCCCGGGGCCGCCGCTGTATAGGCCGGCGGGACGTTCTGGAACGCGGCATTTGCCAGCTGCGTATCTATTCGAGGATATCCACCAGGCGTGCTCGGAACGGCTGGATGGGAGGTATGCGGTCGTGGTTGATCCATATCTTGGCCGTCGCTTGAAGCCTTTGATCGAGATATATATGTATATATGAGGACCGAATATCCAAGTTTCCAAGACAGATCCGAAGGCTGGGTAAAAAGGCCGAATGCCTGTGCAAATTATCTCTGTTATCTGCCGACGCCAAGTCAGCAGGGTCCCATTCTTCGTATGTTGGCAAAATCCCGAGGGTACTGACATATACGGTCTAAGATATCATGATATTCGGGGGGCGGTTTATAAAGACAACTCGGAGGGATGTCGCATCCGTCGAAGCAGCCGCGAAGGCCGTGCTGAAGAGTAGTGGAGAGGTTCTACAGAATTCGAGATCACGATATGGGCAATTAAGCGAAAGCACAGGCCGTTGCCTCCTCGCGAGAATGCATCGAGATTGTGATGTCCGGTCCAGATTGTTATCGATATATGTAACTCCTCAAGAGTATTCGAGTGAAGTCCAACCAGTCCGGTTTAGGTAAAGGCTGAAACGAAGACGATAAGGCCAAAAAAGCGGGCTCCTTGATGATGAAAAAATATCGGATGAGGATGATGAAGGGTCCTCGAAGCTGAAGCCGGGGGAAAACTTAGACTATCGAAATTGTCCGTCAAGCGGGAAACTCAAATTGAAAGCATGGAGGCAAAACAACAAGCTCAGAGACAAGAATCCAATCCAGCTGCTTCTTGGCTATTTGAGGTTTCCGACAAGATGGGGTTCACCCTTAGGTAAGAAAGTATGTAAGTCGGGGAGTGAAAGGTCGAGCGATCGAGAAGACAAAAAGATAGGTCGGCGCGTAGGTCGCATGGACAACCCTTCCAGGGCAGGGGCTGGCTTGATAAGTCCGGAAAGTACTTGGTACTTTTGGGCACGCCGGTGCTAACGTATAACGGCACAGAAAAGGCTGTTGGTTGGTGGTATTGAGCATCTGCCGGCTCGGGCCTGCATTTTGCGGGGCACTTTCGAGGTGAGGAATCCTCTGAACATGTCTTCAGATGCAGAGTATTTTCATGGGATATCTTTTACAGGGCTCCGCCACCTTGCAATTCAATTGCGCATTCCTTGCGACGGGGCCCTTCACCGCAGACTTGGCAGCCACATGCATGCGGGCGGCAGGCATGAGCCTCTGTTGTGATCATGAACTGTTTGATGCTTGGCGGCGGTGGGTGGGATTCTTTGGCCAGCACATTTTCCGAGCACCGACCTCTTCGGCGCAGCATCGGATTTGATACGTCGTGTGCAAGAGAAGTAGTTCTCAATGTTTGCAATCCCTTTGAGCGAAAGGTAGAGAAATCACCCTTCCTTGGTGCTTCATTCCGGTGGCCGGGAGGAGATCTAGAACGAAGTAACATGTTAGCTGAGGGTAACTTTTGAGTACTTGGAACTTGCGCGTGTTGTATGTCAATTTGGACCGGGATCAATTAGCCATTGTTGCATAGCTCTGCATAGCCGCCCACCTCTCCCGCTTCCTATATATAGGTTTCGCTGTTCAGATACTAACATAGAACCTTTCTGACCAGACATAAATAATCATATACCTGGATAGACGTCTATATACTATAACATAAATATCATATACCCAGAGCCGCATTCACTAAAATTCTATCGTCAGCTTGGAGAGGTGCCTTGGGCTGAATAGTAAGGCACCCAGCTTAGGTGTCGCATGCATGTCGATAGAAGTTTATGTAATCATAGAATGGATATCACCATTCTTTGACTGTATTAATACTTCGCTACTATTCTTTTCGTCTCACCGGTTTATGTTGGCTCTTGTGCCAACTACACAGATCCAATTTTTGCAACCTTAGTCCATGTTGCTTCGTCCTCGTCCATAGGTATACTTGGGTGTGTATATGTCCCCAAGTACCAGTTTAGCCTGCGAAAGAAAGAAAGAAAGAAAAAAACAATGAAAAATAAGATGAAACCACCGTCCAGAAGCCGCCGTTAACACCGGTTGGTCTCGGAAACTAATCTCTCGATCAGCAAGCTCGCGGCCACCTCCATGCGTTTGTCTGCCCAGCGACGCATCCTTCGATGGCTTTGCCTAACGACCACAGTGCATGGCGCCATGCCGCGCCGTATACCACGAACAATGCCATTGATTTTGTAATCATAAATATTACCGCTATAACCAAAATGACCCGGTACCCTAGTTCGTATCGATAACGCATTGAAGTGTTGGATTCGAACAGAAATCGAAAACACGGTTTGTCTCTAATCAGTACAGAGTCAAAAGAGCCTCTATAAGGTAGAAGATTTGACAAGCACTAGCGAATTCAAAGCGCCTAGACTAGTACTTGTGCACGCGGATCGACTTAAGAACTTTCACCATTAATTCAAACATGTGGAATCGCAAGAGTTACACAAGTGGGCGGATGTTAAACTTCCCGCCCAACGCCAGATATCCATCCGCAGTGCACCTGACCCAACCGAAGCATAACTTCAGCTGGCTGTAGAAAATAAAAGCTTCCCTCCAATTAAACAATTGTTCTAGACTGGTTGTAGATGAGACCTCCATGAATATATGGCAGGTAATCTATCGAGAAAGCTGAAGCTTCTCGTTTCGGCAGGCTGTAAACGAGTTTCGGCTAGTGAGACTCGCAAATTCGGGAGACCCCAGAGCGGTAAATCCGCACCCTGACCTTTATGGCAAAGGATACTGACCTGCCCTCTGCGACAACTTCGACCTGCATTCTTCGACTGTTCGTACGGGATACGTCTAGGTCAGGTACCACTTGTATTCTATACCTACTCGTTAAGTGAAATATCAGGATCCTTATCTAGAACATGCGGAAAAGTTTAGAGTCAAAAGGTGCATTTTATATTGATTATCCCATTCATAAAAACACAGGGGGCTCATGTGGACATTGCTACGATCGACCTTTCCCACGTAATATCTATATCATGGGCTGTTCCCCACTGAAACCCGAACCTGCCCCCAACTATTCCTTGAAAATTTCGGTACGAGCCCGGTCGACACTTCTTGCAGATCACAGCTCTGTTCGCGCGGACTTGGGTAGCAAAGCTAGTATCTCGAAGCTCTCCAAAACCGATACTATATATGGACCAATACCCACTCACCGGCTAAGAAGATAGATCTACGACCATTACACCCTTTCGGATCCTCACGGAGCTTGGAATTTTTGCCCAGAATCAACGCTATCACCCTCAAGATGTCTTTTCCGGACGAAAAGAAGTCCGAAGTCTTCGACAACATAGCCCTGGAGGCGTCCGACGACGCCTCAGATATCATTGAATACGATGAAGTGGAGCAAAGAAAAATCACACACCGTATAGATAGACGGCTGGTTATCATTATCGGTGTCATCTATTGCATCTCTGTGATAGATAGGAATAATATGGGCAGCGCCGCTGTTGCAGGGTGAGCGCGAATATGCAAACGAATTACTATTTTTCTTCGAAATGAATACTCATTTTTCGGCAACGTTAGGATGACCAAGGAGTTGGATATGAATACACAAAACAATGCCTACGTAAGTTTTTTGCCTCTTCTGGTCTACAAAAGCGCTCGTCTATGACTTCATAAACCCCCTCGCTTTCATGTCACGGAAGTCTCTCGAACAACACGTTTTCGTGTTGTGTGATGTTGCAATTTCGACGCCCCCAATGGACGTCATAATTAGTTCAGGTGACACAAAGAGTTCGAGTGCGCATGCTGACCCTTTTTATAGTCCATCTGCACTCTAGTCTTCTTCGTCACATACATATTTTTTGAGCCCCCGGGTGTGATAGGATGTCGCAAGTTTGGGCCACGGCTATTCCTGCCAGTTATTTGTTTACTATGGGGTCTGTCGGTTATTATCATGGGATTCGTCAAGAACTGGCATCAACTTCTTGGGATGCGGCTTATTCTCGGAGTCTTTGAGGCTGGGTATTTTCCTGGAGCGTCGTATCTGTTGAGCACGTGGTATAATCGATGTGAGTACGACAAGACGTTCGAAGCTAAACTGATATTCTATACTGACTGTGGGATATTCTTTATGTAGATGAACTGGGGAAACGTTTCGCAGCTTTCTATGTCATTGGGTCCATTGCCTCCGCATTTTCTGTAAGATCTTAAAATTAACGCTACTATCGGAACGATCTCAGAAAGATATTGGTGCTAATATCGGGGTCTTGGTAGGGAATCTTGGCTTATGGATTAATGCAAATGGGCGGCGCAGGTGGCATCTCTGCTTGGGTACGTAACCTTATCATTATATCGATATCTTCGAAAATAACTAATCAGAAATTATCCTCGTTAGAGATGGATCTTTATCATGGAAGGTATCATAACCTGCATGATCGCCGCGGCCGGCTTCATCTTCATCCCACCGTTCCCCGACGACCCAAACGCCCACAAAACCTGGGGATTCCTTAATCGATCCGAAGTCAACCATGTCGTTCGCAAAGTTGAAGCCGACCGCGGTGACGTCCAACCGGAGCCCTTTACTATCAAACGTTTCTTCAAAGGAGGAAGGGATGTTAAGGGATATGTTTTCGGCCTGATCATTTGCATGTGCACGATCCCTGCCTATGCGCTGGCGTTCTTTTTGCCTATTATTCTCAATCAAGGTGAGCTACATCTAACTTTCTAAATGTCAACTTTTAAGAACGAAGATTAATGATGGTATGTGTACAAAGGGATGGGCTTCTCCGTTGCTAAAACCCAACTTCTTATCGCCCCTCCATACCTGGTCCAAGGTATCTACCAATTCCTATTTGGCTGGATCAGCGACAAATACCGAGCTCGAGGCCCCTTCATAATATTCAATTGCCTTCTCCAAATCATGGGACTTGGTGTTATGGGTAAGTTCCCTAGCCACTGACAATTAGAGTGAATTTCCCAATTGACGATCTGTGGCGTAGGCTGGGCCACGAGCAACGGTGCCAAGTATACCGGCGTAATATTTACATGCTGCGGCATGGCCGCAAACCTACCACTTACCTTTACTTACCAATCTAATAACATCCGTGGTCAATGGAAGCGAGCGTTCTCCTCCACGATCATGGTTAGCATGGCGGCGGTTGGTGGTATAATCGGTAGCTTGGTCTTCCGGTAAGTTCCCCAACAATAACCACTGAGACGTCTAGACGTCTAGGTTATGATTCTTGGGAGCTAATATAACGGTGTATCGATAGTCCTCAAGACGCTCCGGATTACAGGCCCGGATTGTATGCTTGCTTCACGGGTGCCGTGCTGACAATTATCATGACCTGCGGACTTATCGTCTATTTCAAGTGGGCCAACAAAAAGGCAGACCAAGGAGAAAAGATCTTGGAAGAATCTGAGACGTTCAGATTTACGATATAAGCGTCGTTGTGGGGAATCTAAAATCGGTTATGCATGATCTTTGTGCTGTTGCCCGATATCATTCTACATTATCGCAACGATTCGAAGACGGTTCGATATAGGGTAATATATGCCCAGATTCGTCACTTATACTTATTGTAATTCTCAATATTTGATGATTTATAGAGGCTAGGAGGTACTCAAGCGAGTACTCAAGTTAAGGTAATGAGAGAACGCATTTAATTAATCACCATGAACTATACCTTCATGAGCTCATAATCTTGACCCTCAAATCAAGGAGAAAGTCAGGATATATATAACAACTTTTCTTCGAGACAACTTGATACCTACACGGAATCGAAGCATTCTAACCCCCAGAAACCAAAATCCTAGGATCCTATATATCTCTCCCAAACTCTTCAAAGATCCGGCCAAAACCCCTCCTCCAACCAAAGCACCTGCCTCCAAACCTCCTCGCACCTCCTCCATAACTCACACCCTTTCTCAACCCCATCCTCTTCCACAATACCATTAACCAACCCCTCCAGCGTATCTACATACCCCTTAAACTCCTTCGAAGTCCAGTTCGGGATAAATATCCTCGTCATCACATCCCCTTTCCCACCTTCCCTGCCACCACCACTGGTGCAATTCCTCCCATTATTGGTGGAAGAAGACTCAGCAGACCGCTTCGCAAAACCCCAAGCATCATAATAACACCTTTCAGTAGCCCACAAAACTGTCATTCCCTCTAACAAGCTAGCCTTCGCACTCCCTGCCCCAGCAAATAGGTCTTGATAAGCCCTAGTAAACGGTAACACCTCAACTTCAACATCAGACGTCCAGCCAAACTCCTCTTTGAGAACTTTATCAAATAACGCCAGTTCAGCTTTGATATTCGTAAGCGAGAAGATGAGTGTGTCTGTTATATTCCAAGATAGGGTTTTAACCCGGTTTGAGGTTGTCGGGATGGTGATTTTGGAGAGGAGAGCGCCGATGAAGGAGATGTATGTTAGAGCGTAGTGACGGTCTTGGAGGAGCCATTGGAGGAGTGGGGTTGTGGGGAGGGTTCCTGTTGCGGCGATGGTGAGGAATGGGTGTTCTGTGGCGGATTTGTACGCTGTCGGGTCAAGGGAGAGGAGGTGGGAGGTTAGGGAGGTGTTTGAGGCCATGGTTTTTGGTACTTGGGTTTATGCCTACTATCATTTAGTAATTAAGTACCTGGTAAGGGGGTAATTCAGTAGAAGAGCTACCTTTTTCAACAAGACATTTATAGGTTTATATGTCGGTATGATGGAGCGAGTCCACAGAGAAGCCTAGTTATAGGGGTTTGATCTACCAGTTTCTAAATTCCACGGTCGAGGGGCGACCAGCCTCTTTTATATCCAATTTACAAACCCAGTTCGTGATAGGAGCTCGGAGACAAATATCGAGACGAACCCGCAAAGCTTTAGAGCATACTACATAAACTCCTGGTCTCTGCCCCAGATAGCTTCGAATTCCCACGAAGAACACAAGCTTTCGACTACCCCGCCCGAAGATCGCTACACCGCGAGCCCGAAACTGGACGAACTTGCATAGATACTAATTTCACACGTCAGAAAGGCCCGAACCAGCCGTCGTGTGTAAGCACATCGGTACCTTCCATAGATATAGTTCTTTAGTATCAGAAAAGCAATGACGTTAGGTTAAACTCCGGGCCCCAATTGCAAAGTCGTGAGCTCCAAGCCAATGCGGTCGTACTGCATGACGGAAGCGAGGGGCAAGACATGCCGGTGCCGCACCGTGCATTAGCGCCACTGGGGAGAAACAAGTTGTGCCTTTGTTAGCGTCGAGCGGGTCGTTGATTCTAATACTTCAAGTCTTAAGTAGTACGGTTTAGGTGATCAATAAACTAGATTGAATGCTTATATATCCCATCCCTTATCGTACTCGAGTTAACCGACATTACCCTTATGAAAAATACATACGTGAGAGATGCAAAGCAACCGAAATTCCCATTCCATTAAAATACGTTCCGTTGACAATTACACCGCGGCTACTCAGAAAAATTCAAGAAGACAGGCAACAACACCAATGAAAGACCGAGGGTATGCAATTTAGAACCATGTTTAAATCAGTTTGTTGTACAAAGAAACCCTATTCTTTATCGTGCGAGTAAATGAGCACTTTATTTGGCCTTGGCCAAACCGGCTCTGTTGTTGCCCAAGTCGTAAATGGAGTAGTATTTGCGCAAGAAAGCGTCTCCGAGAATAGCCATTGGACCTGTTCGTCAGATGTTAGCACATATTATTCTAGATACCATCCATTGTTTCATCAAAAACCTACCAAGTCGGGCTGGCATATCAAGAGGGGTGATAGCACTGATGCAGCTTCCCTGGAGATTCAAAGTGTAATCTGTGGACGAGATGCTGAAGTTTGTACCGCCGAGGTTGAAGGTGAGGTCGGGAAGGTCGGGAACCTTTTCGCATGGAACGGAGTACTGGCCGTTCCAGCCCTTTGTGGCACCGATGGCGGCGTTCCTAGCAAAAGCAGTTAGTACGGCGGCTGATTTTCAGATTTAGGGTTGGAAGCACTTACAGCATCTCCGCGTAGTCGCTTGGGAGAGTGATGAGAGAAGTACCGGTATCGAGGACGGCACCCCAGGAGTCGAGCTCGGAAGTCTGGTCACCGAAGGTGATGGAGTCGAAGGCGACCTCCCAGTAAGCCTTCCTACGGATATCAACCCAGGTGATATCACCGGTGTAGTGGCTCTTGTCAACACCACCGAAGACGGCTTCGCTGCTGTCGTCTTCCCTGCCGAGGTAGAAAGCGAAGACTGGCTCGTCGACGAGCTTCTGGTTGATCATCTGGTAGAATGGTGGAGGGATCCTGTTGACAGAGATGGTGTCATATCCCAAGCCAAGGATACCATCGAACTTGCCAAAGGCGAAGGCCAAACCAGGCTCTGGGCAACGGTTAGCAGCGTGATCTCAAGGAGATGGATTTATTGGTCGTCACACACCTTTGGTGGCCTCAGCGAAGAGCTGGTTCTTGATGGTGAGGTCACCGATTGTGAGGGTATCTTGGGAGATGAAACCCTCCATACTTCCGGATCCGTACTGGATCGAGAACTCGGTGCCGTTGGCCTTGTAGGTAGATGATTCGCCCGAATCATACTTGGTGTGGAGGAAGCAGGCGATGGAGCTGCATGATTTCGACGGAACCCACAAATTGGAGCTACCGGTATCAAGAACAACCTTGAAGGTCTGTGGTGGTGTTCCGAGAGTGATTTCGGAGAAGTCTAGGAGAGGAGAGTGTAAGTCCCGGAAGACCGAGGAATGACGTAAGCAGGGTTAATCTGGGGATTTACATTGAGCATTCAAGAAGTTCTATCGGTGGGAAACCCCGTTAGCAAGCGACGTTCATAAAAGGGGACATCTGACCCGGGAAGGTAGCTTACGTTGACTGGGACGGCGTGGCCGCCATCGCTGTTGACATCGTTGACGAACATCTGACGGTTACCGGCGTGGTTCATGTACTTCTGAGCCAAAGCCTGCACCTGGGTTTGGAAGTTCTGGCCGAGCTACGGGAGAAAATACATTAGCTATCGAGTCCGACAGCCGGCGATGGCAGGAGCGGCATTTCCTACCATGGTCTCCTCGACGGGGATCTTCTTGAGAGGCATCTTGTGGATGCCGGCAGAGGCGATGCCGGCGAAGCCGACAGCGGTCGCGAGTGTGGAAACCCTCATTTTGGAGAAAGACGGTTATGTCAAATAACTATCTATGTCTTCTTGGACGGGTGTATGTCTTCTTCCTTTCTACGGTCGAACTTCTAAACTGCGATGCAAGAGCGTGGTGAGCGAGGGAGGTTGTAAGGAGGAAGGAAGAGGGAAGATGGAGGCCAGAAATGGCTGGGGAACATTTTATGGGGGAAGGCGAGCGAGGGCGATCGGGAAACGGGCGTGCAGCCTGACACGACTCACTTTGGCTGCACACAGGAATGAAGGAAGTCCCCTAACCCAACCAGCAACTGGGCAGGCCAGTCGGGCGCTGGCGTCAGCAAGTCCGTCCAACAGGCACCGCGGCCCCAACCCGGCCAGGGGCACGACCATGAGAGCAACGGAGAGAGCACTTTATCGCCAAACATAACATCATCAGCGCTGCGAAGGGCAACCGTATCGGGCTGGTGGCTGTGGATGGCGCCTTGGCACCGAACGCATCGCTCACATGAGCCTAATCCCTTTCCAGCGAACCTCCGACTGACCGATTTCGACATCCTCCATCCTATAGACTATAGCACAGACCATATTCCTAATTATCATCACTTGCACTCGTTGACCGAGCACTTTGTACTTTATTACACGGATGAGAACTGTCGCTGATAGAATAATCTATCTCGGAGGCAGCGGCGGTCGCACAGCGTCTCATCAAACCGTAGCCTGTTTGACCATAAGTACACGTAGAACGTCATTATCTCTGTCCTGATCCACGGATAGCCGACTGTGTGCTGTATTATTAGCACCCGACCCGTCGGGCAGATCCACCCTTCCGTGCCGTTCTTTGATTGCCCGTAGAAAGTACGATCGTGCCTGATCCCTTACCGAACTTGTTGCCTGCTGTCCTCAAAGAATCTGAGTTTTGAATTTGAGCATCCTCCAACCTGCAAATCCAGCGGGTTTTTGCTTCGGTTGGCGCACAAACCACTGAGACTAAACTTAGGCACTCGTTCAACGACTCAACATTACCTTTTGCATTGCATTGTCGCACCCACGCCAAAATGTCGAAAGCAGCCTCAAAGGCATTGATGAAGGCTGCCAAAGCCGCAGTCGACCAGCAGAAATGGGACGAGGCACGAGACACCGCTCTCAAGATCCTCCAGACGGACCCGAAACAATACGTGGGGTACACCTTCCAAGACCATGCCATACCCAGAGCAAAAGACCCCCATGCCTAACCAGTCCACCCGTCTGTACACAGGCACATATACCTCGGATTGTCCCTGTTCAAACTCCACGAGGTCAACGATAGCGAGAAAGCGTACCGTGACGCGATCCAGCTAAACCCTTCCGAAATTGCGGCGTGGAGGGGCCTGTCGCAGCTGTACGAGGAAACTCAACAAGTTGACGGGTACCTGGATACCGCGACGGAGTTAGCCGTCATTTATATGCAAAAGTGAGGAAATGGACCTTCGATGTAGATAGCCGCCCTTCACTAATCAGCGGCGTAGGGAAGACCGGGCGAGATTCGACGACTTGATAAACAAAGTCTTGCCGTTCGTTGAAGCTAGAGGCACGCGAGCGCAGGTATACATCTATGATATCCCCACAGCGTAGACCACCAGCTCACGGTCCCGACTATTTCACAGCAAAAAAGAGCTTTGAAACTACAGTTGCCGGAAAGCCCGATATACGGCTATCTTGAAGCGTCGCCGACACATATCGCATCCCCTCCGGACATCACATACCAAAAACTCGTCGAAATTGTCGAGGCCGAAGAAAAGGAGCTTATCAATACCCAGATAGCCGCTCGGAAGTCACGCTTGGGTGCGACGGAGAGAAGCGTGACAATCCAAGTTAAACAGGAGGTCTGGAAGAAATCACCCGTAAGGCCGTTCTCTGTACAGCTTTGGGACGACTCTCTTTGACACCACTTCTATTGGTAGTTACAAGATTTATACGCAAAAGTCATCGATTGGACGAAGGATGACCAGGTCAGACGGGACACGGAAGCCAAACAGCTCAAACTCGGATACAGCTATCTCGAAGTTCTCGGGGCGGCAGATAAGCCTGACCAACGCAACAAGGTATTGGAATGGGCTAAAGGAATCGTGATCCTTAAGGTCCCGTATGAGCTCGCCTGGAAATTTGAAATAGAGTGGCAGGACGTTGACAATATTGGTCGGTCGCTACGTTTTCCGAAAATTCCTGAGGTACCATTTCTGAACGATATCTAGGCGACTATGACGTTACCGTTCTCAGGAACTACGTTGATCTGTTCCCGAATACGGGACTTGCAACTCTGCTCCGAGCATTCCTCGATTCGGAGATATCCCCATTTCCGGTCGTCGAGCCCGAAGAACAAGAGGAGGACGAGGGAGGAGTTTCACTGATCCAAGATATCGGACCTGATGAGCGTCTCGACTTCATTATTGTATGGTGGCCCCTTATACCCGCTCAGTCTTGAAATACTAAAAGGCATCAAGGATGGGTTGGATAGAGACAAATCGTCTATCCTCGGTCATCGGATACTGGGTGAATACTATCTCTTGCTGAGTGAATACGAAAACGCAGTTGATACCTGTCGAAGGGGTCTTACCGCTATCGCCAGGCAAGCCCAAATTAGCGGACTCGGTTTCCAAAAGTATGGACTCCATATCTCCGAGAGGCACTTTCCGAAGCGCTGACGTTTGCTTGGGCAGAAACCACGATGCTATCGGAGCTCTTCTGGCCACAGCACTCATTCATTACCAGGCACCGCGACATCACAGTGAAGCAAGTGCGTCATTCAAAGACATACTCACTCGGAACCCTAAGAACACTAGCGCCTTAATCGGATTGGGTCTTATTCTGGAAGAACAAGGAGAATTCGAACAAGCAGCGGGCTTCCTTCAACAGGCGTTGATTGGTAACCCGGACAATCTGAAGGTCGTCTCTGAGGCCGCGTGGTGTGAGATCCAACAAGGTCATTATGACCTAGGTATTGGCGAACTGCAGGGATGTTTAGAACGTATAACTGGGGTAGATCCCCAGTCAAGAGATCTTAAAGCCCAAGTTTTGTGGAGAATAGGATCGGCCGTGTGGGACTCGGAACCTGAGAAGCGTGGCAGTCGCGAGGGAGCATACTACTACTTTATGCAGGCACTCCGGAGCAACCCAAATTTCGCACCCGCATTCACCAGCCTGGGTATCTACTATGCCGATATTGCTGGAGACATTGAACGAGCGAATAAGTGCTTCCAGAAAGCATTCGAGCTCTCATCAGGGGAGTACGAAGCAGCAGAGCGACTCGCTAGAAACTTTGCAGATACCAAAGATTGGGAATTGGTTGAGATCGTGGCTAGAAGAGCCGCTGAAGCCGACAAGAAACGAACAACAGTTGGAAGAGCTGCATCATGGCCCCAGGTTGCCCTTGGTGTTGTAGAACTCGTATGTGTTTTGCAGGAAGACCTACGATTCCCATATTCGCGAGCTAACAGCTATTAGAACAACCTTAACTTCCCACTGGCAATCCAAGCCTTCCAGGCCGCATTGCGAACATCCCCAAAAGATGTCCACTCGTGGATTGGTCTTGGAGAAGCATACACAAATTCGGGCAGATACATAGCAGCGACTAAGGCATTTAAACAAGCCCAAACCATCGATCCCGACAACTGGTTCATCACATACATGATGGCGAATGTCGAGCGAGAGCTCGGAGAATTCGACGCCGCCTGTGATGGTTATCGTGAGGTATTGTCAAAACGCCCGGATGAGTTTGGCGTCCTCATGGCCCTTGCCGAAGCTCTTGTAGCCGCCTCCTTCAACAACCTAAATACTGGGCTATTCGGTAGGGCAGCGTCGGCAGCTAAAGAAGCTCTAGGGATCGCCAAGAAGCTTGTGAGAACAAACCCAACAGCATTCAACCTGTGGAAGGCAGTCGGCGACGCATGTTCAATCTTTTCATGGGTTCAAAGCCTCCTTAGCGAGTTTCCTGCAGATGACGTTTCAGAGATTCTGGTTACCGACATCGACAAATCCGAGTTCAATATTTTATCCGAAACAGACGAAGTCGGAGCAAGAACCCTTGACACTTATAACGATCTATCTTTACTTGACAAATGCCTATTCGGGAGTATTCTAGCTTACAAGCGGGGTATTTACGCATCTGCTGAGGATCGGCACGCCCACGCTGTAGCATGGTATAATCTCGGGACGGCCGAGTATCGTGCTCTTTTATGCCCCGAAGATCGCCTTACCAAACACCGACGAGCTGCTATCACTTGTTTTAAACGGGCAATCAAGCTCGAACCTGGGAATAGTGACTTTTGGAATGCACTAGGGGTCGCTACTTCTGATGTTAATGCGAGGGTATCGCAACATGCGCTTGTGAGGGCATTGAATATCAACGAGAAGGTCAGTTCTGCTCATCCCTCCCAAAAAATTGCACCGCTGACCTCTCCTCGTAGAATGCTCGGATATGGACTAATCTCGGCACCCTATACATGCTTCATGGAGACTTCCAGCTTGCGAATGAGGCGTTTACTCGTGGCCAGTCTGCAGACCCAGATTACTCTCATGCATGGGTCGGCCAAGGCCTTGTGGCCCTTGCTACCGGCCAAGCAACGGACGCCCCTGGATTGTTTGAACATGCATTCCAGCTGTCAGCGTCAGAAAGTTATTCTAATCTCGTTAAGATACAATTTGCGAGTGCGACGTTCGATGTGCTCCTTGAGCAACACCGTACCGACTCTTCATTAACAAGTCTTCTAAACCCGATGTTCGCATCACACCAGCTGATTCAGCAAAGAGCTAAGGACCCGATGGCTCTCCGGCTTGCAGCGTTATACGAGGAGCGAGCTGGTGATTTCGAGGGCGCTGTGGCAAAGCTGTCACAGGTGTGCGATATCCTCGAGGCGAAGTACGAGGAGTCTGAGGCGACTGAAGATTTAATTATGTATGCACAAGCAACAGCGGACAAGGCACGTGGTTATCTTGGCTTGAAGGACTACGATAACGCGATTGAAAGTGCCGAGTTGTCTTTCACACTCTCACAAGACCTGGAGGTCCCAAAATGCAGATTATCAGCGCATCTTACTGCCGGTCTCGCATACTATTTCACAGGCAAGATCGACGAGAGTTTGGAGATGTTCAAGACCGCGTTGACAGAATCGAACGAAAATCCAGATGTGGTGGCATTGTTGGCGCAGGTTCTGTGGGCGAAAGGAGGAGATGATGAACGAGAGATTGCGATGCAGCAGTTGATGGGAAGCATTGAAAAGAATCCAAGCCATCTCTTGTCAACCATGTTACTGGGTGTCATTGGGGCCCTTCAGGGAGACGAAGCGATTGTGGAGTCCGTTATAGAAGACCTAGAGATGGTACAGGGTGTCGGGAAGACGTCGGACGAAGACGTGAAGAAAGTTAATAAACTGTTATTGGCCCTGGGGGATATTTCGGTAGGCATTGATAAAGGATTATATCGTATGGTTTTCGCTAACACAATACCTCATAGGGGAAAAACATATCATCCATCTGCACAACGGCTATTTTCCTCAACCCGTCTAACAGTGCAGCGTGGAAATCGCTGTCGGATACCTCTGATGAGCCGTTCCCTGCGAACATGGCTCTAAGCCTGGCGTTATCAAAGACGACGCCAGATCTCGACGACCTTTGTGAAGCATTGGAGGCAAGCGGGACCATAGATCATGATCAGATGGGTTTGGTGATGGCACCTTGGAGGGCGGAAGGATGGAAGAGGCTTGCGCAGGATGTTGGGGCATAGGTTGAGGAAAGGTGTATATTGCGACGAGAATATTTTACCAGGGTTCCGGAGTATAATGTATCCAGGTATCCTATAGTATCTGGATCTCATGAGGCTCTTAGACGAGTCGACGATCGGGAGTGGACCAAGGAACTAGTTACTACACGCTACGTAATCTACCTTGGGTTTCATAGAACAAGTATAAGAATCTCGTTCGTTGTTCCTGTGGGATTTCTCTAACAGGCAACCGACGATGATCAAAATACCACAGGTTTATAGGTCCAACGCGTTGACAAAGACATTCGTAATCAGTATTCGCAATCCAAATTTCGCACATCCGCTCGCTTGCTTACAGGAAATTCGCAAAAAGAAAACTAGTCTCATCCGTGCCCGCCAAAAGACAGGATTGTAGAGAGAGATATACATCTAAAAAGTAAGTTGCATAACATTCTGCGGCATCGTCCGCTGCGCCCTCTGCCTCGTAGCTTTCAACTCCAACTTCTTCAACATTGCAATCGCGCTTCCTAGAAACATTGCCTCCGATAACTCCTCCTGTCCTCCCTTTAACTCCAAAATCGCTTTTGAAGAGCCGTTTTCACCTATACTCATTCTTCCTACTATCTTCTTCCGTCCGGATCCCCCGCTTCTTCGGTTCTTTGGCGGGGAACAGGTTAGTACGAATGTAGAATGCGGTCTTGAGTTCTTTGAAAATCCTTTATCAAAGGATGATGATGACGGCAATGGCGGTGCATCTACTGTTATTGATTTCTGCCATCTGTAGGAGTTCCCTGAGGGGGTAATGAACTTGGTGCCTTTCGGGTGGAAGTACTTGTGCGAGAACAATGTGATTGTTTCGTTCGCTGGAACAGCAGTGTCGAGGAGGATTGATCCTGCATCTTCTTGCAATCCACCGTCTTCGTCTTCGTCGTTACTTAGGGTTTCGGAACGGAGGAGGACATGGGATTCGGAGGGTTCCGGTTCTTCTTCTGATGCAAATGTATATGTGAACGATGACCCGGTGAGGGTTTGTGCGTCCGCATTATTTGAGGGTTCAAAGGTAGTTATCGTTTGACGACGAGGTTTTAAAAAGGATATTGAAGCGAGTTTTTGACCGTCTGGAGATGTTAGAACGGTGTTTTGTGTGGATGGTTCGAGGTGGAGTGTATAGGCGGGTTTTAATCTGTCGATTGGTTGGAGGGAGTGATGGTATTGCGGTGGTGAACCGTCCGAGAGTTGAGAAAGGAATTTTTGGGAGCGGTAGATTGGGATTATGGGGTTATTTGGTGTTGGGGGGTGATATGAGAGTTCGAATTTTGTGGAGAGGACTGAAGGGGAGGGGGTGTATGGTGGGAGGCCGGTTGAAGATTGAAGTGGGAGCTGGGTTTGCGGGAGGGCTGGGGTTGGGGGGAGGGTTATTAGTATGTCTTGGTACATTGTTGGTATCGGGGTGGTCCGGATGAGTTTGGTGGTATAGAACGACAGAGTTATATATGAAAAGATATAGAGGAGGTTCGATCAGAAGTCTGAATTCAATGGAAGGTTGGAAATTTAAGTTGTTTAAATTGAGTATTGGAGCTGAACAAATACTCTGCGCTATATATCGATAGTTGGAGACCGAGGTTATTCAGTGAATCAATTGATGAGTGATCGAGGTCGAAAGTCGAGGGAGAGCGAAGCTGTTTATATACACAATCTGAAGAGGACCCATCGTCGAGAGTCGTGTACCGAAAACCTGCGTACGTATATCAACGATTACGAAAACTCCATCGGGTACAATTTCTCCCAAGAAAATCTTTCGTTAGGATTGATCCTGGCCTCGAACATGCATGTTACATTTCTTCTAAGCTTATGGGTCATCTGCGATATCAATATGTTTTTCCCCATTTTACGATTACATAATCGGCCGCGGCTAAGGATCCTACCAAGGTATAAATTCATGATACATCCATGGCCATGCGTCGGTATTTTAGGATCGATTTTTTTGGGGGTGTGGTTGCGTACACACCATACGACCATATAAAGATGATCTTAAGCTTTTCGTATGTTACTTAGAAGCTAGCTTCCAAGAGAGTTGGCGGAACTTGGTTAGCTTTCCAGATTTTTTTAAAATTTTCTATATGTTTCGAAAGACTTGCAGAGTTCGGGCGGTTAGCTAATTAAATTTCGAAGTTGGGGGCCGGCCTGATCGAAGGTTACGAAGTGGTTGGTTACGTAGTTCTAGCAGCGGTTCATAAAGCACATGCATTGTGGTAGGGGTTGCGCCCGTCTCGATCCTTGACCTAGTTAGCGGGGTGATTCTTCGGACGGACGTCAAAGCGATTTATTCACCATAGCGAAGAAGCTCTATCGATGGTGCATTATGATTAATATCAATTCATGGTAAAATGTTGAAACCTCTCAATACACGGGGCCAAGATCACGGAAATACCATTCACCCCACCTCTACATGTGCATTGTGGGGCGCATGCGCATGAGAGTTGACTCACGATCATAACCGAACATTAGTTTTACCGTACCCTTGGCCTGACCGGTGTAAAAATCTGTCGAAAAAGGGTAATCCGAATACGCGCGTTCTGGACTGTCGGGTTATAACGTTATACCTTCCAAGATTTCTAATAGCCAGGCCCAGTACCTTGCACCCAGCGCCTTGCACCCAATAACACGTTTTTCGGCTGGCCTGAATGTTGATATTCGGGTTCGAACCCGCAACACATATTCGTAAGCTGTTCGCGACCCACAAGTCGATATATAAGGTTAGAGTTCTAGACACCAGTGTCAAAACAAAACCAAGGTCTGTCATTTGTGTAACACTTGGACAAGCTTATTAATTTTCCTGCATGTTATCTCAAGATCCACTTTGACGGGGTTTTCGGAGTAGCGGACTTAGCTCCGCCCTACCTTAGCTTTTATCCGCGAAGAATTAGTCAGCACTCTTGAGTTTTGCTTGATAAAGAGATGGTTATCGTGACGAGCTAGCTCGCTTTATTCTTAGACTGTTATTATAATTGAGAAAAGTTTTGTGGCTTTGTGATCCAGCACCCGAAGTTTTTCCGTTCGGCTTTAGGGTCAATGGATGGCATACCACGTTGACTTGACGCATATCAAGTTGCTGTACCGAGAATTAAGCCGGGCACGCTGAGTAGAAGCCGGTGAGCGGTCGATTCCATTTGCTAAATTTACAGATAAGAAGTAGAGATTTTGAGGCTCTATTAGGAAGATAGGGCGCCCGACGACGAGACTTTGTGACATTTTTGATAGCGAGATGTGTTGCAATGAGGTTAGCTTCCCCTGTTGTTGCCCCAGCAGCCGAGCAACCTGGAAACAGAACGAAAGCTACCGCATTCAGTAAATCCCAAACAAACCTCAGCGCCCATTAAACTCTACAGACCCCTCCAACATTCAACCCTGTCTTCTTTCTACGTAGCGTTCTTGATACCTACGACCATCTTCAATACAACCTTCCTTTCACTAAAACCGATATACCGACGAACCCTCACGGATGAGCTTGGAGCGAAAACAGCAATCATGGTCCGCTTAACGTTAAACCAAACAACCCACGAAGAGTGGCTGGCGCAAAACTCGGTCCTGTCCTCTGGCACACCGGAGCCGGAGCAGACTGATGCCTATGATACGAGCTTCTTTAGCTGTGATGGAGAATCGGTCCACGAGGCGGAGACTCAGGATCAGCTAGAGATAGCAAGTGATCAGTCTGAGAGTGAGGTCAATGATGTTTTACTAGCAGAACAGAGTGATGAAGACTCAGTTGAGCTATCAGTGGAACCCTCGGGGGAACTATCAGAAGAGATATCAGAGGAACTCTGCGTGCCTTGCACTCCTCGCGCCCAGTCATTCAGCGAAGATGATTCCGAAGACGAAGATGTTATATTTGGCGGATCGCGCAGGACACCATTCGTGCTGGGGGCTAAGAAATCGATTTCGAAGAGATCGCCCGAGATACCGATAGCCGCCGACGAAGATAGCGAGGATGGAAGCAGCGACGGTGGGGATAGCGACAATGGAGACAGCGATTCTGGATCTGACTTTGTACCCAGCCCGCCTCCTCCTCGAAAGGCATCTATGACACCTTTCAGCGTCAGCAGCCCTACCAAGCTGAATAAAGTTACTCCTAAACCTGTACCGGCGTTCTTGAGGAGACTACAAGGAATCAAAGCCCCCCGAGAGCTACCAGAGCAGGTGTTAGAGGAAATACAACCTAGTCCTCAGAAGCAGAGGCCTAAGATCACCTTGAAGAGAGACCCGAACTTATCAGTAGCTTCCACATTGCCCTCTCTATTATCAAACGATGAAATCGATTCACTGAGTCGGGAGATGGGTGACCTAGCAGTTGGCGACGACCACGTTCTAGAGCAGTAAGTATCTGTCGATATCAAGAAGCCGGCAGCTCTGCATGAAGCTAACTTCTACAAGTACCCCCAACAGATTCAGAAGACCCCCTAAAATTGTCAAAAGGACAACTTCCAGTATTTTCGACCTGTCATCCGATTCCGAACCGGAGAGTGAGAACAAAGACCCACAAGCACCTTCCACCAGAATGCCTCCTCCCACCCCCCATCACGCCTTATCAACAGAGATGACGCCCCGCACAACATCAAAGTCGGGCAAGCCACTCGCACCGAAGACCGTGGAAAGGCTGCTCAAAAAGGAATTCGAAGAAAAGAAAGAGAGAATCGCGACTGAGTACTTGAAGCTTTTGGATGACACGGTCAACAACGGTGCCGTTGCGAGGCTTACCGCTGCGACCGGCGGGATCCAGCTCGTCTGGACAAACTCTATGCAAACCACGGCCGGGATGTGCAAGACCGTTCGGCATACTGCAGGGCTAGGCGAGGATAAAACCTCAGCTTACTTCTCTTGCACTATCGCCCTGGAGTCCAAAGTGTGTGACGACGTCCAACGCATCAAGGACACGCTTGCACACGAGTACACTCACGCGTGCGTCGATATTCTGGAGATTGATCGCATGCAGCTGAAGAGCGAGGGGCCACATGGAAGATTGTTTAAGACCTGGGCGAAGAAAGTTGGAAAGGCTATGGGGATCGAAACACCTGACGCCTGCCACGACCTCGAAATCAACTATAAGTTCGAGTACAAGTGCACGATATGCGATCGAATTTACAAGGCACACAGCCGGAAGCCAGCATGGACGACTTCTAAGGGCTGTGAGCTCTGCAAGGTGCCACTGGTCCAAATTAAACCAGTTCCTCGAATCACGAAGGGTACCACACCCTACCAAGCTTTTCAGAAGGATACATTCGCGAAATTGAAGCAGGAGCTTCCACCCGGTACACCATTCAGCCTGGTCAAGATGCAAAAGGAGGTGAATAGGCGCTGGAAGGAGGAGAAAGCTAGGAACGAGCCGGGAGTTACGTTCGCGGAGAGTCCTCTGAAGAACGCTAAGTCTCGGATTGGGGAGACTTCGAACATCGAAACTTTTGGCAAAGGATCGAGTTTGGAGACGTTCGAGAAACTTGTGATTACGATTGATGACTGAAGCTTTGCTGCTGTTTCGTTTCGGAAGTGGATTTTACGACCATGAGCATCCTATGTCGACGTTCTCTTTTATGCCATCAGCATGTATATGGAGTTTTGCCGTTTGCAGATAGAGTCTTTGGCTTAGGCACCAAAGATGACCTTTTTACATCTCCTCTTGAACTACATTTGGGTGGCGTCATATCTTTCATTTCATTCTGTTGTTATCAAATCATGGTGCTTTTCGACCTCTTGATGCCGAAATTTTGACCAACAATCCTATTTACATTAACCAAGTTACATATGTACACTTTCCGGTCCAGATACCCAAAGTAATTGACGCGTCCGCACATTAGCTCCTCTCGCCATATCAGCTTCGCATTAAAGTTGATCGAGTTGGTAATAAAGATTGGGTGCAAGTATCAAACATTTGCCAATGATTCGGATATAGAAGTTCAAGACTTTGAATCCGAAATCCACGGGGAAGGCTCCTTCGGCTGCTTGACACCGTGCTCGGCCAAATAGCGGTCAGACTCCTCAGATGAATTCGAAGCCGACTCCAAAAACTTGATTTCGGTATTGAGTCTATCCCTCTGCAACTTCATCCCTTCGATGCGAAAGAGACGCTGCAATTTGTCCGACTCGGCCTTGAATCCAGGGCTCTTCGCTTCCATCCTATCACCGGTTCTCGCGATGAGGATAACAGAAGCGAGACTCGTGAGCTGGCTGCATGCGAAGATGCCGAGGGCGGCACCGGCCAGGTAGGATCCAACGAAGGGTTTGAAGTGACGGATGGTTGGTTTGCCGATGCGACCAATGTTGTCTTCGAGAACCTCGTAACGGCGAAGGTTACGACGGTAGAGGAGATAGAATGGGAGACCTCCGGCTACGACGCCGGCTAGCTTTCCGAGCCATTCGTAGGCTATCATGTAGCTGCGGACGGGGCCGAGAAAGGCTTCGTGGCGTTTGTTGAAGTCTTGCATGCTATATATTGCTGTTAGTAACTTATGTTCTTATGCATATTTCATTTCTTCCACAACATCATCATGGGCGTTTTGTTATTTTTTGGAAACCGGCTTACATTTGGTCTCTTTCCATCTGCTTGCGCAAACGTTTTTGTTCGAGCTGAAGGACCGCCTCTTTGTACTCCTCAAGGACCTGTGGGTTTTCGTCGGCCATTTTGGGAATCTGGTGGGAATTGATATCTCTAACCGTGAGTCGACAGCGTTTCGATGGATGATGATTCCGGGGTTACTCGGGATGAAGCAATGGATGATGGATGCGTACACGCGACTCGAGAGGGGGGGTTAAGTTCGAGAACTAATCGGCAGGAGTACTTTTAGACTTCGTTCGAGTCGATGTTGATGTTGCATGTTGGGTTCGAGTCGGACAGGCAAACAAACGGCAGGGAAGTTATATGCATGGCAAGGTTTACGCGATTATGAGCATGCAGGCGCCTTCGAGGTTTGTTACCGTCACCCGGGTGTGCGCAGGGGGGTTGAAGTATTGGAGAGGGGGGGCAGCGGGGGTTGGGAATTCGATCATATGTTTATTTGGTATGCGCGGGGAGTTGACTACTACTTAAGTACTTGCCTAGCTACTTGGGTCCTAGCCTCGAGGCTTGAGTACCTGGGTAGCTCTATCATGTTCCAGTTTCTAAAGATATATTGGACTGGGCAATGTTGACGATATCCTTGAAGTGTATTATTGCAGGGCGGCCGTATAGTCCGTTAGATTCCAGACTAATACCAAATTCTCAAGTATATACAAGAAACGCCCTCCCAATGCAGGTACATTGCATATTCAAAAGAATCAAGACTCAAAATGACCGAGGAAACTCCGGCGGCGGGTTATCCGGCGGCGGGTTATCCGGCGGCGGGTTATCCGGCGGCGGCCAGGAATCGAATCCTCTATTATTATTATCGCCATCAACCACACCCTCCTCCCGCGACTTCTCGGCATCCAACTCCTCCAGCTTCTGCAAATATATCTTCCCAACCGCAACCAACCTCTTCCGCTGCCACGTTGCAATCCTCTGCGCCGACGTCGGATTCTCCTCCATAAGCTTCCGCACAGATTTCCCCCCATAATACCCACCAGCCATGGCACCGAGCACGCAACCCGTCAAACCGTAAGCCGAGAATGTAATCACGTTCCTGACGAAGGACGGTTTAGCGGCCGGCGCTATGTTGGTGATTAATTCCTCCGTTCCGTCGGCGAAACGGATTGTGGTGCCGTTCCCTTGCAGTGATCTGAGACTGCGGAATGCGAGACCTCGGCGACGGATGGTGAGAAGGGCGTACCCGGTGCCTAGCCAGAGTCCGAGCCATGAACCGCCTTTGGTGTATTGGCTGCTGGTGCGGTGTGTGGCTATTATGAGGCTGTGGTCTTCTATTGTGAGACTACTCGTTTGATACGGTCGAAGCAGGAGCGATTCTTATGTTAACGCGAAGAATTCTTAGGGTGTAGTGGGGGAGGAAGAAGGAGATTCGTACCCGTCGTACATAGACAAGCTATTGAGTCTCGAATCCTCAGCGGTTCGTCGTCCTGCCGCCGCCACGAATTCTAAGTGATCCATCAAGCCCATTGTTAAAGTTTTTTGGAGCACCCGGGCGCTCCGTGATGTGACGTGGGAAGTCGAATTGTTCTGGTTACATGTGGAGGGGTTGTTGGTTGGTGGGGTTTTTCGTGGATGTGAAGCTCGACAGGTTCGGTTGCCGGTTGTTGTTGAGGGCTGTCGGCTCGTCAAAGCGACCCGGCCCGCCTTGTGGGGATAACCGACGTCATTGGTACTTATACTTATAACCTCAGCAATGCGCGAAAACCTCAGAATTGAAACATTCAGGGTATACGACTTGCGGATTTTATTAGAGAATCGAAACTCCACTTTAATAATAATAATATGTCATCACTCAAACAAATCTACAAAACCTACATCCAAGCTATAAACGACCGCGACTGGCCTCTCGTAACAAGCCTGGTCCACCCAACCGTGACCTGGAATCAAAAACCCTACCCGGCGCACGAATACATCACCCTCATGACTCGCGCTACGGATCCCGCCCCGGATTTAAAATTCCATATTGACATCCTAATGGTCGATGAGGAGGAGCAATTGGTGTCGGCGAGGTTGTTGATCAGAGGGACTCCTGAGCGAGAGTTTCTCGGGTTTAGACCGAATGGGAAGGGTGTGGAGGTTGTGGAGGTTGTGGAGCATGTTTTTTATTGGTTTGAGGAGGGCAGGATAAAAGAGGTTCAGACGGTGATTGATATGGAGGGGTTGAGGGAGCAGATGGTGGATGCATCGAGTTCTGAATAATATGAGTATCTTTTCACATCTCACGTGGGTATGAATGTATTTGTGGAATAACTGTATGGTCTGGGGATGGGCAAGTCGCTTGCTAGTGGATTGGATTGAATGATTGACTGGTAGTGTATAAGGTAATTGCATAATCATAAATCGAAAGGAATGATCGTATGCCCGCTGAATATCCTGAAAGTAAACCTGGTATATCTTCACTTCGTATCGGTATTATCCTGTTTTACTCCTCGTTCACAAAGAGTCCAAAATCGTGAATCCTGAACGACTTGACAGCCTGTTCGATCACATCCAGCAAATTCTTCAGCGGTTGGGCGGCATTGTCGGGCGTCCAAACGTAGTCTTCCGGGATCCCTTTGTGGGCCTCGTACCCAGGCGGGCAGAGAGTCGTCTCGGCGGAAGCTTCGGCGAGAGAGTGCGGCATATTAGCCGTGATGACGATATCCGTCTTTTGCTCCTCGAGCCGGATGATCACGACCGAGAGAGCGACGAATTGTGATTCGTGGCCGACTTGGTCGCGGCGGTTCTCGACGTATGGGGTCGTGAGGACCATAGCGTAGGCCGGGATGCCGCTGATGTGGGAAAGGCATGGTCAATCGAGGTTCTCTTTATCTTCGTATAGTCGATCAAGGGTAAATATAGCACATACTCTAGCTGTGGAGCCTCGGCGGTTTCCAATCTCCAGCTCTTCCATATCTTGTAGGGGCTGTCTTCGAAGATGTCCGAGAGATGATATAGGACGGCGGCTTCGTCGTTTTCCTTCTCAACCCTTTCGTTGAGTTCGAAGATCAAGGTCGCGAGACCGGTTATCTCGATGAAACATTCTTGGTTATCTGGTACTTGACGGATGTTGCTATATTGCGAAAGTAGAAATAAATCGTTTTCCGCCGCGGGAGGGGGTACGAGTGTTGGTTAGGTGGTGGTTCCAGTAAATCTTTTTTTTCATTTTGATAACTCGGTTTTGAGACTGAAAGGGAGGAAGTTCGAAGCCAATACGGGGGGGAGAAAGTTTAAACGATTTGAGCAGCAGGCGCGCGCGGAATGAACGTGGTGCTTGATCTCCGGAGACCGAAGCTTTAGAACGCGGAAGCAGTTTGGCGGGGTACGGTGGGGGGTTGGCTCAGCTGAGGCTACAAACCTGAGGTCCGTCCAGGTGGAGGGGATATTGGCGGTGATGGCGCCGCCGAAGAGTTCCTTTTCGGTGAAAGTTAAGGATTGCATGTTTGCTCTTTGGACTTCCTTTCACGGTCTTTTCGGGAGTATTGGGTCTCGAGTGAGGTTCAATTGAGTGTTTGGGGGTGAGGATGGTGGTTTGGTGGTTTGGTTTTTTGATATCAACTGCGACTTCTCGGCCGACTTTAAGTAGGCCCGATTTGGATCCTGCGAGAACCAACAGAGTCTTCAACGAGCTGTACCTGACAGAGCGGCAGGATCCAGTCGGTCGCACGCTTAGTAACGGTGAATCAGACGAAAAGACGCCAGGCCTTCCCATTGGCGAGATTCTCTAATTCACAGCTCTGGCAGCGATATCGTGAGTCAGGTTGTGGAGGATCTGGTTTGATTGTGTAAGCAGCGGGCCTGCCGAGCTTCTCCAATACATATTGCATTTTCATGCATCACTTGGATCCTGAATGAGCTTTTCTACCTGGGCGGTCTTGTAGCTACCAGGACTAGTCATGCTGACTTGAGAGGTCCAGATAGCTCTGGCAATCCCATTGTTAGGAGTCAAGTCTGGTATCAAATGGTAATCAATATTATATAGCGCCAGACATGTGCCGATACATATCACTCGGACATGCATGGGGGTTACATTGAGTATTGTGAAGACTTCGCAGAGAGACAAAAGGAGTGCTTGTATAGCAAGATAGAACCTCGAACTCCCAATGAAGCACTTACTTCAAAGCGTATTGCATCGATCAGCCTGTGAATGTGGTATCTAAGCCCCGTTATCTGCAGCCCCGAGTCCTTCACATCCTCGTTCGCGTTCCTGTCGCGCGAAGCTAAGCCGACAACGAAAACGTTAAAACCCTGAACTTTAGTCTGGCCAACCCGGCCTCAACATACAGTATTCCTGAACTTCAACAATTGACCAAGCTAAAAACGCACAGGAGACGACCTCAAGCCTTAACATGTGCGAGTTCAATCTTGCCTAGGTATATTCTCCGGGGAATTGAATTTTTCTGCTGACGTACGCGGAGTCGTCGTCCCATCAGCAGACTGTCGGCGCCAGTACGCGGACAACAGTCGAGATATGCTGGTTGTGGCCTGCGTTGTCGGAGCGCTAGCCCAGCGCCCAAGAGCTCTGGATGTGAAGCCACCATTCTAACCCTGGCGAGCAGAGCGCACTGCTGACAGGGTTTTCAAACTGCCTGCTTACAGGTATCTCCGTCGCCCAAGTTGGGCATTGATTCGTATCGATACGATCGAAAGTGGTACCTTTCCCAAAAGGCACTGTTTGAGGCTTTCCTGACTAAGAATTGTCCGACTACCATTGAAACGATCGAGCCAATCGAGAGCTCCAACGGACTAACTGAATGCATAAGGGCATTACGATAAGCTGCGGCTTAGACGGTTTCGGTTCCAGCGATGGTGACGACATACAGGCTTCTAGAAGGGCGGATGGAATTGCAATACTGGCCCGCTATCGACCCTCATCCCGGTACGCCATGGGCTTCTATATTGCTCCGACTCGAACAAGCCTCCTTCTGCTCTCCTTCCATACTAACTAAGCACTTACTCAAGTACTTTTTCGATTATATGGAAAATGAACGCTGGCTGCTGCAGAATGTTCGGCGCCGCCTTGGGAGCTGCAATGCCACCAATTAACGTTAGGGCGCGGCTTGCGGAGCCAGGGGATCGATTCATGCAGACCTGCAGGCGATGCCGTGGGTGCATAGGACGATTCCAGGCGAATTGCATCATTGGACAGGAACATGCCCCTCGGCCTCCGTCCAATCCATCCGAAGAAGAGCACACTTGTGAATTCGGTCCAATCCATCCGAAGAAGAAGGGCACTTGTGAATTCGGTGCAGGCTCCACGGATCACTTTAATTTTGGAGCTTGCATGATCGGTGCACGATCGAGGACGGCCAAGATAAGGACCGGCCATCAGAGCCGATCAGATAACAGCGATGCGATGCCTAAAAATGACATTCCGCAATGGACGTGCAAACTGTGATATGTGGCTACACCGACGAGAGCTGCAGCTGCCGGCGACGATCGAGGGCAACCGCTGCACTGCGGCGCCCTGGGCTTTAAAGCGCCTGTCCGTCTGTCCGGGGCAGACAGACCTGTCCGCATCCTTCGTGAACAATACCCATTCACTCGCCCCAGTCCGGTGTCCATGTCCTTCACCGCATTCCAACGTTAACGTTATATTTTCGTGCGCAGCGACAGCGACAGCGGCCGGACGAGCTCTGCCCTCCGACGCACTGCTGTCCGCTTTTCCCCTGCCAACCAGTCTCGCTCGCTTCCCGCCCAGAAACAGACTCTCCACCACACCCATCAGCAGTAACTAGCCCGTAGGTACTTACCTCCTCTGTCTATCTCGCTATCTACCTACGTCCGGCCACACCAAGCCTGGATATCATTCCTCCTCCCCACGGTGATGCCTCGATCATTCGGGGGATTGTAAATGGCTGAGATACCTCCTGCCATCGGCCGCTTTCACATTTTTCTTGTTTAAAATCCCCCCATCCCTTCAGTCCGATCCTCATCTCTGCCTCGAATCTCCGTTAGCCTTGCAAGCTTGTTTGAACCTCATAGCGTCTTTTGTGTTAGCTTCACCGTTTAGATCTTTTTGATATCTCTTGACCATCGGCGCTCCGCAACTGCTCTCTTTTCCCAACCCGTACGAAATCCGGGCACTTTCACTACCGTCCGTCCATAATCCTAATCACCAACCACCAGAGCTCGCTTCCATCGACAGGTAAGCTTAATCGTCTCGGAAGTTCCTTTATCCGCCTTGCTTCACCTTGTGTCCCGTCCAAGGGAGTCACGCGAAAACAGGATCCAGGTGCATACCAAGCAAAAGCGCAGGTGCCTCAACTTCGGTGCATCATCTCGAGACTTGAAGCTGCTGAGCTTGCCAACCCTTTCACCTTTTGACTATTTTCTCCTCTGTGTGCCTCCGCGAACCAGTTATTGGATGGGTATGCTGACTGTCGAACCATAGGTCACACGGACCGACCAATTTGACACCCTCTTTTCCGTTATCTGCTCTACCACCGCCACGCAATCCACACCTCAAATCCGAGCGCACATACGAAGCGCAAACTACCTTTCGTTATCCATAAAACAATACAAAAATGTCGTCCGAAGTCGAGGACCGGCTAACACGGTTGGACCGTGTAAGTCTACCTCAACGTGCACGGCCCAGATCCCACTCGCCAGCATTACCAGACCGTTTCAAGATAGCTACTGAAGATGATCTCAAAGATGTGACATTATCTGCTAAAGGTGGAAACTTTAGCATGCACCAGTCTGTCTTTCAGATGATACAAGCTGCCGGTTCAAAGGTCGATTTTCATAGATTCGATTCCGACATCGAGGAAGAAGCAGAGGACGATAGTGGTGGTGATGAAGAAAAAAAACAAAGGAAGATGGCAAAGAACTTTGTTATCAAAGAAGGCTTGAAGAGTGCAAATAAGGAACGCACCCAAGCTGCTACGGACCCGGAAAAGCAGGACCTAGCGGCTTCCAAGCGACTCAGCGAAAGCAGATTCCTACCGAGGATCATAAAATCGATACAGCAGAAACGCCATGATAAAAAATCAAAACATACGTCGAGTTCAGCAGCTTCGACGGCTGCCTCTGCTTCTGAGGATATCAGCTCGTCCACAGAGCTCCCTTCTAGCCAGGGATCGTCCATCCTACCGTCAGTGTCACGGTCACCGGCAGAGGAGGTCCCTAGTTTGTCTCAGTCGACGGTGACGGCTACAAATTCGGCCGTGGAAGCTGCCCAGGAAGTAGGAAGTGAAGATGTCTTGTTCCCCGAGTTTTCAATCTCACCAACCGCGCTCTCGGAGAAAGTTCAAGTCATCTTCGGCCTTCCCGAGTTGGAGGAGGTGCAATCTGGTACGATCAAAACTTAGACTCGAGAGGCAAGGGCCTTAGCTAACTCTCGGAACTAGAATACCCATGCTGGTTGCTCAAGACCGTTCTCCTCCAAGGCTATATTTACATTACAGACCGCCATATTTGCTTCTTCGCTTACATGCCGAAGCATCAGGCATGTTTTCGCACATCCGTAGACCGCCAACTATATCATTCTAATTATTCTTCTAGGACGCCGTCTTAAAATCCGGACACTTCTACAAACGCGGCCGGAAAAACCCCCGTTACGGGCGGTATTGGTTCACTTTGAAAGGAGACGTCCTTTCCTATTACGCGGACGCCTCAGATCTTTATTTCCCAAGCGGCAACATCGACCTTCGTTATGCGATACAAGCCTATGTCGAGGAAGGCAGCAAGGATCATGCCTTTACCCTTGTTACGAATTCCCGAAAGTACGAGTTCAAAGCGGATTCCGCCACAAGCGCTATCGAATGGACAAAAGCTTTGGAGAAGGTTATCTTTCGGATACACAACGATGGCGATAGTGTTAAGGTTGTCATTCCTATTCAGAATGTGCTCGAAATCGAGAAGAGCCCCGTGATCGAATTCGCCGATACCTTTAAGTTGAAGGTTGTCGCCGATGACGAAACGTATGCTATCGATGAGGTATGTGCAACCTAGAGGCCGACTCTCCTACTCGTTATCTAACGCAATATCTAGTACTTTTTCTCGTTCTTCTCCTTCGGCGCAGAGGCCTTCGAGCTTATCCGGTTACTGGTGGAGGACACGACCGCCCAGAAGATCCCGGAGCATCTCTTGACACAGGGAAATTCAAAACGAGCCAGTCTCGGATGTTCACCGGCTCGCGAAATGAGCCCCTCGTCACCTACCGGACGGTCTATACGACATTCACTTGTCATGGGCATGCCCGCCTGGCCAGCTGCAACGATTCCTATGAGAGGGGGAGACGGACCTGTTACGCCATTGCTTAAAGAGGCGGTCCGAGATACTTTGCTCCCTGTGCCAACTTCTCCCGTGGTCGGTAGCCCTCGTACCAGCGGCGAGTATGCCCGGCGGAGCATGGATGTAACCAACCGACGAAGCATCGACTTTTCAAGGAAAAGCATTGACGCCAATGAAGTTCGGAGCTCTTCCATCGCTAGTGTTTTCAGACGGAAAACGGGGAAGGGGCGTAAGCCTTCCCCACCGAGATCGGCAGCGGCGTCCCCTTCGAGAGAGATGTCAACCAGCTCGTACGTGAAGTCTTTGAAAAGCGAGCCATCATCGTTGACGGAGTCATCCGACGCAATCCCGATGTCCTCGGAGAGCGAGGGAGAGCTCGCGGCGAGTCAGTTCCTCTCGAGGAGTGACGTCTTCCAACAATCATATCCCGCTGGCACCGATATGTCTGGTCTGGATAGGGGTAGGTCCCCGACACTGAGAGATAAGCCAGGCACCATCGAACCCATCCCCGCACCGCCTCTCAATATCCAGCCACCTTCGAGAACTGCCACCGATGTTGGAGTTCCGATAACTGAGGGATCCGTAAAGAAGGTTGAGTCGTCACCTGGCGAACTAGGCCGGCCATCTTTAGAAGAGAGAACCTCCTCCGATAAGAGGTTTTCTTTGTCCACCCCTTCCCTAGACGGCATGTATAGGGTGGGATCGCTTCCCATTCGTTCAGCTCAGGGAATTGCGGATTGGATGAAGCGGCGATCCAGGGGTGTAGCGGCTGGAGGCATGGGATACTTCGGTAAAGTGTCGGATATGTGGGCCGGTGGAAGGAAACACTACGACGACCCTGGGCAACCATCGAACGCTGATGCGGCTGGAGATGTGGACGCTGATGACGAAGATGACGGACCTGCACCTTCCGAGCGTTTCAGACAGCGGTTTGCTCTTCCTGAATCAGAAAATCTTATTGCAGTTTACTTTGGCTACTTGTCACGAGTTTTACCGCTGTACGGCAAGATATACCTTGGCGATCAGCACTTCTGCTTTAGGAGTATTGTGCCTGGCACCAGAACGAGGGTGGGTAAACTTCACATTGCTTCTAAAGAAACTATCTTGCTGACTTGGACATGATTTAGATGATCCTGCCACTTCGCGATATCGAAAACGTAGACAAGGAACGGGGCTTCCGATTCAGCTATCACGGGCTCGTTGTAACTATTCGTGGCCACGAAGAGCTTTTCTTCGAGTTTGCGAGCCTAGAAAACCGAGATGACTGTGGGAGCACATTATCGAGAGCCATGGACAACGCTCGACAAATGCGGGAGAGCCAGCTAATTACTCCTGAGCAGAAGGCAAACGCGGAAATTGCGAAGCGAGAGCATGATATGCTACAGGAGGCAAGGCTGGAGGCGGGGCATCTAGAGCATGAGATGAAACTTCCCCATACAACGAACGAAGTGGCCCACGGTCACAGTATGGATGTGCCACCGATAGTATTCGACGACCCACATACGTCCATCGTCCACTTCCAGCCCAACGAACCGCTGAGATTCACCTGCTTAACGATCGGCTCGCGAGGCGACGTCCAACCTTACATTGCTCTCTGCAAAGGCCTCATCAAAGAGGGGCACAAGGCAAGAATTGCAACCCACGCCGAGTTTAAAGACTGGGTAGAGGGCCACGGTATCGAGTTTAGAGAGGTCGCCGGCGACCCCGCAGAGTTAATGAGAATTTGCGTCGAAAATGGCATGTTTACGATTTCCTTCCTCAAGGAAGCGGCGGGAAAATTCCGAACATGGATCGACGAGCTTCTTAGCTCCGCTTGGGTTGCCTGTCAAGATTCCGATGTCCTGATAGAGAGCCCTAGTGCAATGGCCGGTATCCATATCGCTGAGGCTATGAAGATTCCTTACTTCCGTGCCTTTACGATGCCATGGACTCGCACCCGTGCATATCCTCATGCTTTTGCCGTTCCCGATCATAAGATGGGAGGCGCATACAACTACTTCTCTTACATCATGTTCGACAATGTGTTCTGGAAGGCAATCGCCGGCCAGGTCAACCGATGGCGAAAGAAGGAGCTCCATCTTAAGAGCACTAGTCTCGACAAGTTGCAGCCGAACAAGGTTCCATTTTTGTATAACTTCAGTCCCCACGTTGTTATCCCCCCTTTGGACTTTAGTGACTGGATCAGAGTTACGGGATACTGGTTTTTGGACGAAAGTCAAACAAATTTCGAACCGCCACAGGAAATGATTGAGTTTATGCGCAAAGCAAGAGAGGACGGGAAACCTATTGTCTACATCGGTTTCGGGTCGATCGTTGTGGCCGATCCACAGGCACTGACACAAACCGTCGTTGACTCCGTTGTCAAGGCTGATGTTCGGTGCCTTCTTTCCAAGGGCTGGTCCGATAGATTAGGAAGGAAGGATGCAAGTGCTCCCGAGATACCTCTTCCTGACTGTATCCTTCCGATCAAGGCGACGCCTCATGACTGGCTGTTCAGGCATATCGATGCCGCAGTACACCACGGCGGCGCTGGTACAACGGGTGCAAGCTTGAGGGCCGGTTTGCCTACGGTCATCAGCCCATTCTTCGGTGACCAGTTCTTCTTCGGCGGAAGAGTTGAGGATCTTGGTGTTGGGGTTTGCTTGAAGAAGCTGAACGTCAAGACATTATCCGAAGCCATGTGGTTAGCTACAAACAGCACTCGTATGATCACAAAGGCTCGGATATTGGGTGAACAGATTCGCTCTGTAAGTTGGCCTTCATATGATAATTTCTAATCTTTTAAATCCTTTACTAATAATGTTGAATAGGAGGATGGAGTTCACACGGCTATCCAAGCCATCTACCGGGATATGGAATATGCCAAGTCCCTCATCAAGAACCCACAACTAGAAGCTTCCGATTCCACGGAGGAATCATGGACATTCGTGAATCGCGACGAGAGCGATGCTGAAGTTGCACGAAGGAACTCGATGAAGGATACTAATTCGGAAGGCAGCAGCGGGAAGGTTACCGGGGCGTCAACACCGTAATGAATGATGGCTCTGACGGCGAAACGGGGGTAGAAAAAAAAAAACAAAAAAATTTATGGTAATCAGGGTATAATCAAAAGACTTGTATTTGGGGTTTCGTTTAGATTTTGGGGTTGGGAGCGCTGGATTCTGCTTCTTTTTCTTTCCTTTCGGCTGTTCTTTCCCTTTCCCTCTTCATCCCACCTTTTCCCTGGGGATTCTTTCTTTCAATTCTTTTGTACGAGGGTTTTCTTTTCGATGATAGACGCCGGCTTGGGCATCTTAATAACCATGGCTTATCGAAGGAGGGGTTCCATTGGCGTCCAATATGTATGTTGTGTGTGCTTGTGTGTGCGTGCATTCCTGCATTTTAATCACCCTTCTGGTTAGAGCCGCGATTTCTATGCGCAGGTGTTCTTGTGAGCTTTTCTCCATACCAGTAATGTTAATTCTAGACCGGGATTCAAACATCAGACGGTGCCTTTGGGGTTTCATTTTTCTTGTCTTCCTTTTCTTCGATGTTGAATTAGCGTGAAGGATGTATACGATATATACGAGGGCGTTTCGTGTAACTCTATAGACTGTTTGTGGTAGGCATTCTACGGCGTATCTCCTATGGGATAGGCTATTTCAAACTGTATGGGTACTTAGTATTCTAGAAGTATGCAATGTTCATGGGTGCTCGTAGACGCCGGCGAGATAAGATCGGTCTCGATCTTATCAGATCCTGGCCAGCCAATTAGGGCTGGATGCTACCCGTGGCGCCCGCGTAGCCTCGGTCCCTCGGCTGGCCGCCAGCAGACCAGGCAAGATGACCCGCGTTTGGCGGCTGCAGCCGCAACATCACAACAACACCAAACGACAAACATCTGCCTCATCAATCCAGCACATCGGAACCACACCCGGCGACTCCTATCAAGACTTCCGCCCACGGACTCTGTAATTTCATCGTAGAAAGTCGTTCGTTCCCTTGTATGGCCACGGCCGTCGCCTGCTATGAGTTAATCCGCTCCCAAACTCTCTCCTACAACCTATCATTTCTGCCCGAACTGTCGGAACTGCGCGACGAGGGAGGCCACCCGATAACGTGATATATCTCAGGGTTTCCCTCCCTTAATCGTTCGGAGACAGATCCAACCACCCCCCCTTTTAGGATTCACATCCAAATATCTGCACATTGGAGTACACGTCGAGGCCCAACACTTTATAGCACATGTCGTCCTACCCGTCGACGAATCTCCGGGTTCAGATACTCCGGGATGAGCGATCTAGGACGCGGACAAACTCGATCGATCCTGCAGAGACCGAGAAGGAAGAACCAATCGACCCCTTGACGGCGACATGTCGCGCCCGTTACGCGCGGTTCGAGAAGGCCATCGCTGCCATCTTCCCCAGCAGGCGGCCGTGCTGCGCCACCGATCTGACCGTTCATGAGCTGTTGGGGGTCGAGGATCCGAATGACGACGACATAGGCGTCTTACTACCGAATGGGGTATCAAAAGATGGGGAGAAAGCTACGCCGGTTATTAGGACGCGAAGAGCGGAGGAGGACGATGACTACGATATGGACGAAGATGATGATGAACCGCCGCCGCCGCCACCCGTACAGAAACCGAGATCACCGATCCCGCCCACCATTCATATATCTTCTCCGGACCGTACAAAGTCACCTTCCGGGAAGGATAGTGCTACCGTTACCCGGGAGAAGCTAGAAGCCGACAAGAAGGCCGCGGAAGCCGCAGCGAAGCTGTCGTTTTCGACGATGTTCTACACGTTGGAGAGCGATAGGGATGCCATGCTGGAGCAGCAGAAGCTGGACGAGTCGGACCGACAGGTTAACGCTGAAGCGAACGCGCAGGGTGCGCCTGGGAAGCTCAGCAATGCGAACTTGGGAGCCTCGAGCTTGACGCTCAAACATTTGATCGCCAGGATTGATGCGAAGCGAGAGCGTGTGGCGGTGTCGGATATGGAGTTGCGCAATCTGATGTCCGAGGTGAAGAAGAATAGGTCGAAGTGGGCTAGTGAGGATAAAATTGGTCAGGAAGAATTATATGAAGCTGCTGAGAAGGTTGTGCTTGAACTCCGTGCTCAGACAGAGCATTCTACGGCATTCCTGAACAGGGTGAACAAGCGTGAAGCACCTGATTACTTTAACAGTAAGTGTTTAGCTCCTAAAATTGATCACGATGGGGGGGCTGTGCTAATAGATCACTAGTTATCAAACAACCCATGGACCTCGGAACCGTTATGAAGAAGCTCAAACAGCTGGCCTACAAGAGCAAGAAGGAATTCATCGACGATGTGAATCTGATATGGCAAAATTGTCTTCAGTACAATGGGGACCCGAAACACTACCTGCGAAAGCATGCCATCGCGATGCAAAAAATGACACAAAACCTGATCCCCTTGATACCCGACATTACGATCCGTGATCGAGCGGAGGTTGAAGCGGAGGAGGCAGGTGCACATGATCAAGATGCCGATGCGGAGAGTGACGATGGTAAGGAGATAGTGCGCGATTCGCAAGCAGGGCCAGTACATACGCTAATTGTGCGAATAAAGAGCCTATAATGTCTTCCCGAATGAATAGGAAGGCTCCCGGGACAAGCAAAGCTAAGAAAGGAGGAGCAAAACCTGCAAGAACTGAGAGCACACCGGAAGCCAAACCTCCGATTCTTAATATACAGGGTGTCCCCGATATAAAGGCAAGGGATAGCCCAGTTCCAGGACATATTTTGGCCGAAACTAGTGGTCTCGGTTCTCAGAACGGCTTTGGAAGCCCCGCATTAGCGCATACACCGAGCAATGGCCATATCTCGACCCTGGAGCTTGATCCTACGATGGAAAAGTACGAGATCGATGAGGATCTCGATCCTGAGTACAAGATTTGGAAGACAATGACCAAAAAGGCCAGAGCTCGAGCTGCAGTAAGTAAATTTAATTCGTATGACCTACCTGAAACGATGCTTATTGTGATTTCTAGAGCGAGAGGCATAAGCTCTTCCGTGGCACCAAGATCAATCTTGAAGAACCCGCCTTGATACGAACACGGGTCGGTATGGGTCGGTATATCAGGTCTGAGCTTGCTCACGGAGACAAGGACGCCGCTGCGAAGGATATTAAGGCCCCGCTTGCTGCTGCTGTTGATGAGCATGCGGACGAAGAAGACGATCTGCTTCCGAACTACTATAAGATCCTTGACAGTGTCCCGGAGTTGCCTTACAATTTGCAGTGGCTCGGGGATGATGATGAGGAGATTGACCGCTACAATGATAACTTGTAAGTTGCAGAACCTCCTCACGCTGGAGAAGATACCTAACATTTTCTCAGGCGTCTGGCTCCAAAGGGAATATTTACCCAGACACCGGGCGGTCTTGCTAGGAACATGGATTCCAACATGAAAACTATGCAAGACACACGTAAGATATGCCACAAGATTGGTGTCATCAAACAGATGCAGGTTCAAACACAAGTTTATAACAACCAATTCGCCAAATACGACCCTCAGGAGTTTGTTGAAAAGGAGCCGGAGGACTTCCTCGTTTCCGAAGACGGTCCGATTTACAACGAGGAGATTAACAGAGCTGCATTCCAACGTTCCATCGGCAAATTATTCTATCATGCTGGCTTTGAAGATTTCCAACCAACGGCGTTTGATCTTGTGACCGACATTGCCACCAGCTTCTTCAAGAAGATTGGACAGACGGTGATGTTGTATTCTGAAACCGTGCTTCCAACAGGACGCTTCGCACCGGATGTAAGGAACTTCACCCTCTCGTAGGTTACTCCAACTGCTAACAAAATCTAGGAAATTCTTCTACATACTTTGGCGGAGAACGGGCTCGAAATCGACACCCTTGAAAGTTATATAAGGGACGACGTCGAACGGTTGGGTGGCAAGCTTGTGCAGCTCAACGAGCGCATGCGTGCCCACTTAGCTGACCTTTTGGTATGTACCCGTTGAAACTGAGCCACACGGAAGCCATCATTAACCATTTTAATAGCGACCCGCGTTGCAAGATGTCGAGAATCCAGAGGCTGCTGAAGAAGATATGAGCCACTTCGTCAACGGTGATTTCACTGACGATATTGGGGACGACTACTACGGGTTCAAAGATCTCGGTTTGGAGAGGGAATTCGGCATGTCCATTTCCTCCGGACTCATGCGCGTGCTTCAGACCCGAATCAACAGCAACTATCAGGCCCAAAGTGCAATGTATGATGGACCTCTCCAGTTGCCACACTATCACTTTACTGACGTTGTTTTTTGTACAGCAATCCCGCGGTCCCTCACTCCGAATACAAAGCACCGCCACCTTTCGAGCCCCTCTCTCGAGATATTCTCAAAGATCAGATTGGGCTCGTCCAGAACTTCTTCCTTGCGAAACTTCACGCCAACCACGACGAGCCCCTCATCGAAGACGAGGATCTTCCTATCAAGCAAAGAGCCCCCAAGCCCAGGTTACCACCAACTGTATGTCATATCCCACCCACTACCCTCTACATCGTCGAACAGGCGCTAATATTTTACAGGGAAAAATCACCACCCCACGAAAGAGGCCGGTCTCGGGGCAAGGTGGAAACTCAAAGAAGAAGAAGCGACCAAACCCACCACCCCCGGTCGCCACCAAGCCTCCCCCAGCAGGTTCCACTGCTATCATCGCGCCTACAGCGACTCCACCATTATCGGAAGAAAATAACGGAACGGTTCCGAAGTTTGAGGAGAAAGATATGGATAACACCCCCGGAATGATGAGTCCCGAATCCATCATGGCAGTGTGATCGGTCCGAGACAATATTTGTTTCATTCAAGTGCTTTTTGTCTGGGATCTTTATTATTGATTACTTACTAATTTAGCTAGGTTACGGGATGTACAAAAAAGTCACTATACCCGGTTCTGCACATACTAATATTCTATTCTCGCGCTCCCTACCCATGGACCTTTTTTCTTATTCTATTCTTCTGTACCCTTTTTCAACCAATTGTCAATACTCCTTTCCATCCCCGTTCTCGCATCAAGACTGTTTCTGGTCGTTAGCGCGCTTGCTTATCATTCGGGTTGTCATTCATGTATGTCCCTCGTTTTCTATCAAGTCCTTTTTTGCCGGTGGCGATTTGTAGCGAGAGGCCACTCAACCATTTCGATGTTCAGTTGGTTTTTTTTCTTCAAATTTCTACAGGCTATTATATTGCTGGTTACGTTATGGAGCTTGTCTTTGCTTATAATTACACTGGGATTGGCGGGAAGGTCCTTTCTTCGTTCTTTTTTTTTTCTTATCAGGCTCTGGATAGTGTATTTGGCTTCTTGGACTTTCGTTCTAGTATGATTGATTAGATGTGGGAGTGAATATTGAATGGAGACATGAATAACAATAACCCGCTGAATCATATTTATAAATTAGGCACGGAATTGTCAGGGTCTATAGTAGCCTTGGTCTATAGGTGCTAGGTACATCTACATGGCTATCGAGTCTATTGTAGTCCCTCCTATACCTCCCATATACCATTATAGACGACGGGATATCCCATCACCGTTATCGTCATTGTCTTGACTCGCCCTCGATCTCAACGGCTGTCTCTCCTCTTCCGCTCCGCCACTTCTTACCTCCTTCCTCCCAACGCCATGCAAAGCCGTAAACATCACCAAGAGACTGAGATCATAGCAAGCTTTCAAGCCACCACTTACCACAAAGCTTACCCAGAATAAACCGGTGCCGCCCATCACCCCCGTCACGAACGGGCCGGCAGACTGGCTTAGCGTCTTCGTAACCGTCACAATACCCATCACAGCCGTCCTCTCGGACGGTTTCATAACCGCGGACAAGAAGGCGGATCGAGGAGCTTGGTCCATCGATCCAAGGAGGGATCTTATGATCAAAAACAGGATAGCGGGGTAAACGGACGGGAAGGCAGGGATTAAGCATAGACATATAGCAGACGGGAGGTGTGTGAATACCATTGTTTTGATTAGACCTATTCTGCGGGCTACGGCTGAGGCTAGGAGGTTCCCTGCGGAGCTTACGAGGTTTGTGGTGAAGAATAGGGTGCCGAGGGCGCCTGGGGGGAAGTTGAAGGTGTCGTGGAAGTAGAGGGTTATGAGAGATGCGGGCATGAGTCCGCTGGCGAAGGAGTCGACGCCGAAGAGGAGGCAGAGCTTGATGAGGATGCTGCGGGATTGCGGGGTTATGTGCGGGAAGAGGGAGGTGAGTTCTTGGAGCAAGGTGGGTTTTGGAGGTGGAAGAGGGGTGTTTGGGGAGTCTACGGGTTCGTTGTTAGCGTCGTCGCTTTCGTCGTCGTCGAGGAACGGCTGAGACTCTGAGCCGGGTTCGACATGTGCTTTGGGGTTCTGGTCTTCACATCTGGCGGATAGTAATGATGTGATCAGGATATTTGTCATCCCCAAGGCGGCATAGATCAAGAATATGATCTTGTAGGATTCCAGAGGGGTCCGGTCCGACGTCTGAAGAGCTGTGACAGTCCATCCGCAGACTAGGTTTCCTAGAGCTCTGGATAATGTCCCGAGTAGGACATACCATGCAAAGAGGTCCGCTCTTTGATCCGCATGAACGAGAGATGCAATAGTACTCTCTTCTATCGCACGGAACGGGCCAATCTCGTTCCCACTATTGTTCAGAAATCCAAAAGGGATCGGAGTCAAAGCTCCATTTTTTTTCTTTTCATCAGCGCTTGCCGCTTCTCAACAGCTATAATTGTCTGTTGTATTTTTCATATATCTGTTACTACCGACCTCGGACTTATAACCCCCACAACCGCTGTAACGACAAGTACCCAATAGCTTCCCGAGAATGCAAAGATCGTGCCGCTCGCTGCTATTAATAATGCACCGAAAGCCAGCATTCTCCGCCGCCCGATTTTATCCGCAATGAGTGTTAATATCAAGCTGACGACGACATCTCCGAATAGCGTCAGGGACATGAATAGTCCGATCCCTTTAAGTGTGATTCCCTGCTCCTTGAGGAACAAGGCGAGGATGAGGGTTGTCTGGCCATATGCGAAGAGGCGGACGGAACGGGTGAGGAGTAATAGCTTGACATCCTGTGGCGAATATAGGAGAGCTGGAATCCCGAGTTCGTGGTGCACCCGTGCGAGTGAGGCTTTTCGATCGTGTGACGACGGTGAAGACATGTCTCCCTTTTGTGTCTGTCTCTTTCAGCTGCGGTGATAGCTATAGGCTATATCTCGGGATGCTATATAGCTTCGTATTCCGGATGATTGCCAAATGCGAACGCCCAGGTCTGAATCTCCTTCGTGTAAGGTTTCGACGGGACAGGTACCAAGCAGGTATTGACACGATCCGATAGAAGCGTTCGATATTGTATATCTTTGTAGACTAAGAGTGTATATCGAAAACCATCGAAAGCGGGGGATGGCTGGCGTCCGAGCTCCTTGTGGTAAAAGTTGCCCAGAAAAGAAGCGAAGTCGAGGCATGGGGGCTCGAACCCGCCCGTATGCGAGCCATCATGCATCAGGCGGGATGCATGTGAGATCGAAGAGATCCCCTTCCGGAATGGGAGGCTGAAGGGCACCCGTGCATGATATCAGTGCGTCTGCGATGGGGCCAGCTAGTTGGTCTCGGCGAGGGCCGAGTGGTCCAAGCTGAAGCGGTTGGATATCGATGCCATCGACGTTAGCTCAGTTGCAGTTGTGTTGGACATGTCGTCGCGGGTCAGTCGCACTGAACTCCTCGACGTTGCTTCAACCTCACTTCAACCTCAACTTCAACCGTCGCATCGTGTCGTGTCATCCTCGACCAGACTTCAGACGAAAATACACGGCCGCTGCACCCTGACTGGCTGCCTATTCACATACCCGGTAACTGGTAACTGGCGACAGCTGTATATACCCATCGTATCATGTTTGGAGGGTGCATGGGGACGCCCAATCCACGAATCACAGTCCTCCCCCGCCCCGGGCCATGCAATGAGGACATGATATATCCCTGAACCAAAGGCCTCACTCCGATCCGCCCGGGTCTCCACTTTTGACCACGCGCCGCCCACGCTACAACACCAAGCCTGACTCGCCAGAAGGCAGCCGGCTTTCGAAATTTATTTCGCGATTATCGTTCGGCTGGCTGGACCGTGCGAGGTTCATAAATGACCAATCGATTTTCCGCTCTTTCCTCTCTATCAACCTGATCTTCTTCCACCATCTTCCCTACAAAGAAGATTTTTTTTTTTTTTTTTTAGCTTTTCTAGTTCTTATACACTCTATCAACATGGATTTTGCTTCGTTGGGCCTGGGAAGCTTCCCACGCCAGTCTCTTGTCGAAGACACTGTCGAATACCATATCCATCTCGTTCCTGCGTCTACAGCTGCGGCTTCACAGCAAGATGTTAAATCGGAGCTTGAACGCTTGCTCCCTGATATTCTCAAGTCCGTAGAGCCTTTGACGGCGGACTTCATCTGGCAGAGGGACGAGTTCAACCTCAGCATCCTCGAGGAAGATGGTAAGCACGCCTACACCCTCTCTCTTTGCAAAACAGCATAGATAAGCATCTAACATTCGCTCGCTCGCTCTACCCCTCAGGTATCACCTACCTTCGTGGCCGGATAGAGTTCGGAGAATCTATCGACGACGAATGGTTCACGGTTTTCCTCTTACGAGAGATCAGCAAAAGCTTTCCTCAACTGTGGATACGGTAAAAGAATTCTCCTATCTGTTCACACTAAACCCTTCGCGAGAGCACTATCTTGACTGATTTGGACAGTGTAGCTGATACGGATGGTGAATTCTTGCTTATCGAAGCAGCCCATGCGCTTCCCAAATGGCTAAGTCCTGAAGTTGCGGACAACAGGGTACGAACAGGCTGTTCTTTCCTCCTTTAATTTGACATAAACCTGCCAGGATACTGAAAAACCCGTCTCTATAATTAGGTGTGGATAAGCAACGGCACTTTGCGAATTATACCCAGATCTAGAGACGAACGAGCCGCGGCCAAAGCTGGTCAATTGAGCTCGCTAAGTACAAAAGATGCCCTCGCGTTTCTCAAGAAGTTTCAAAGCGATTTGCTTCATATCCAGCTCGTCGAGGAAGAAGCATTCTACCGCATTTCAAAGTAAGACCTCTTTTTCGTTCTTCCTGTTTTTTTGTTTCTCATATGTTTGGTTTATCGACAAGACATGCATGCAAGGTTTGAAACGATTAGCTAATCCCAGCATTTACAGCTATCCCGCTGCTCTAAAGAACCATTTTCATCATGCCCGTGTTACCGTCCCTCGCACGGTAGCTAAAATCTTACACGAACGGCCGAAATTAATCTCGACAATCGTCGAGATATTCTGCCTTAGGGACCCTGTCCAATTGAAGGTTCGTCAAATCTTCCCCTTTTTCCCACACGCCCCACCAGGCACAAAACCCCAAGTCCAACCGTGGTGGGGTTCTGCAGCCCCCGAAACGAAGCCCTGACGCGTGGCTGGACAGGGTCAAGGGTTCCGATTACGCTAACCAGGGTGGTGGCCCTTGAAACAGATATGCAACACAATGCCAACCTTCCCCCCACGGGACCCCGTCGAAATGTCCGTTCGGTTCACGAAAATAACCTACGCGCAGTTGAAACAACAGGTCTTTCGTCCGCCTAGGCCGTTTATCCTCCCGGGAAAGGAATCGCCTCAGTTCCCCGCGTCGGAACTGGGTATGAAGCTGACCTGTGGACTGGAACTCCTCGTCTCAGGGAACAGAAACAAAACGGAAGGCCGGCTGGCGGCGGAGGCGAAGACTATTCTGGACAGCTTGAACGAAGTTTCTGCGGCATCGCCGTTGCCGTCGGATGAGGATATAAAGACATGGAGCCATCAGGTCGACTCCGAAAGTTGGTTAGACGTAGACTACGAGGAGTTCGAAGCAAACATGGCCGGCACCAGTACCAGAACCCAAGCTCCTTCATCCGCACCGCTTTTTGAAAAGTCCGCTTTCAGCGACAAGGAGCAACAGGACAAACTCAAGAAGATGGTGGAGAATTTCGAGAAGTTCATGAATGACGATTCGGCGGGGTATAGCGGGGCAAAGTTCGGGCATCATCACGACGACAGGTTCAACAGTGATGACGACGATGATATCAGTGACGATGAAGGAGATATCAGCACCGACGAGGAGGACAGAGACGCTAGCTTCGACGAGCGAGAGTTCTCAAAGATGATGCGGGAAATGATGGGTATGTTGTTCAAAAACCTCACAATTGTTGACGTATGTGCGGGGCCGGCTAACATTTCTTTTTCAACCCCTAAAACAGGACTACCCGCAGAATCCAACCCCCACACCCCACCAAACGAGGAAGACGAGTTCTCAGACGATGATGAGGACGAACAGTCAATACGTCAGACGATGGCCAAGATGGAACAGGAATTGGTAGCCGCCGGCGCGTTGGATCCCAACCGACCAGGCGCAAATGTGGACGAAGCAAGAGGTCGGACGAAGCACAAGCAGCAGAGACCGCCAAGAAGCCACGATCTCGATGCCGAGCTTAATTATGAGATCGCGAAGAATATGCTCGATAGTTTGAAGGCGCAGGGTGGAGACGCGGGACCGGCGGCTAATATGCTGCGGTCCATGGGGATGGTCATGCCCCGGGATGAAGGCGATGATGAGGTGGTTGGTGAGGCGTCTGAGAAGCGAAGAGGCAGGAAGTGAAAACCAACCAACCAAGCCACTCTTGTGGGGGTCTGACGGTCCTTCTATACCTTACTCTAATCCCTTCTTTTTCCCTTTCTTCTTCTTCCTTTTTTTTAGTATATATACTTCCCCAGGTATCATAATTTTTAATTATTTTCATATCTTTATTTCTTTTTTTATTTTACTTTTTCTTACAACGACTTCAGTCACTCAGAGGTTGCAGGCTGGTTTACGAGACAAGGCTTGGGTTGTTATCGTGTTCGTTTCCATCTGGTTTATATTATGGCTGTACATATCGTACCAAGGATACCCACGACGCAAACATATAACAAATATAAAGGCGCAGTATACTAGATTGTTCGACCTGAGCGATCGATAAAGTGGTAATCTCACGGGCCGCCGTTTGTGCACCGCCCTCTAAATTGGTTTAAAATACCCGATCCATAATAGTATTTTAGCCCCTCTAGCACAAACGTATTCAACTGAACATCGACAAAAGCTATACTACAACATACCATAGAAATTAGAAAACAAAAAAAACAAAGCACAGACACACACCCAGCTCCTCTTATCAATAACCTCGCAATGGGAGAACGGAAACCAGCTGGTAAGCACGACAAACCATGATATCTCTTTTTTCTTTCTTTCCTTCCTTTTTACAACAAAAAACAAAACAAAAAAAACTAACAAAAAATAACTCCTGTCTTTTGATGGGTGTTTTTTTCCCTCGTATGGAAGCGAATGATCGGGGTATGTGACGATGTGGGAATAGTTGGAAACCAAAAACGAGGGTAAAGATATTGATTTCAAGGAGAAAGACGCTTTGTCGTATTGGTTTTGGGGGGGAGCTCCAGGAGACATTCCTTTTTTTTATTTTAGAGTTAGTGGGGTAACCTGTCTCTTTTTGTTTCTCAAAGAACCAGGGACCAATTGATAATTGATATAAGTCGTTTTCAACAGCCGTAGAAGGAGAAGAAAGGCAGTAACCGGTCCCAGAAGAGCTTGGAATGTAACAAGGAAACGCAGCAAACTCGACAAAAGAACAATACAAGCAGAGGAAAAAAGTGAATAATGAAACAAACAAGTGAGGAAGGAGGGGGGGAACATTCAACCATCCATCTCAGAATCATCCTTCAGCAAGCCCGGCGGAATCTGTCCAGGACGAATGGTATCCCGTCTCCCCAACCCTTCAGCCGTCGTATCCCCCTCGTCATAGGTCATCCCGTCGATCATCTTAGCATCGAACCTAGCTTCAGCAGCCGACGGCGTCGTCTGGTTCGACGCAGGAGAATCAGTGGATCTGCTTGCGTTACTACTATATCCGTAGTTTGGGATAACGACGCCGTCTGGAGCGTTTGAAACTCTAGGGAGGGGAGAGACCGCAGGAGCGATGGTACTGACATTGTTTGTGGTTGGAGCGCTATTTGGACCGGTGGTTGAGATGGTGGGGATTGATTGCTGCTGCTGTTCGAGCTGACGACGGGCGAGGTAAGCCATGGTCTCACGTTTGGCTTGGGTGCTATTCGGGCCTGAGGCTTCGCCTTCGAGGGAGCCATGCTCGTCGGCGAGGGAGGAGATGACTGAGGCGGATCCTGGGGTGTGTGGGACGGAAGGTGATTCGAAGTAGTCCTTGGTTGGAGCGTTGAAGGTGGAGTGGTTTGGCGGAGCGCCGATTCCACCCAGACGGGCGACACGTTCGGCCGCGACGTCCATGTTCATGTGGGGGTGGTGGCCTTCGTGGCCGTCCTTGATGGCGGTTGTGGAGAGGGTGGAGATGCCGCTGGCTGGGGTGCCTGGGTCGGAACCGGTGTCACCGGCGTTGGAGGGGGTGGAAGGTAAGTTTAGAAGTGTGGTTGCCATGATTGCGGACGATGCGTGTGGAGTGTTCGAGAAGGCTTTTGGCTGGATGGTGGTTGATGAGAAGTGGTTAGAGAAGTTTTATGATGTCAGAGGGAGGTGGGAGCGGTGTTCAATTGATGAGGGAGTTTGGGCCGGTGGGGTGGAGAGATATCTGGACGAGAGCTGCAGCGACTCACCGGAGGGTATTAGGATCGATTAGAGGTAGCCTTGTAGACTTGCTCGGCGTAGCTTACTTCTGAGAACTGAGTAAGCAGGTAGTTTCACGGTGGTTTGTGGAGGACGGTGGGATGTACTTGCAAGGTGAATGTGGATGGGTGAATGGATGGAGGGAGGTGTAGCAGGAGTGGTGTGATGGGGGGGTTGGAGGTCCACCTGCAGCTGCCAGAAGGTACCCTCAAGTCAAAGAAGGGTCTGTAGATGTTGTCTGTCCACGCTCGGCCCTTGGACCGCCGAATCGCTCACGGGGAAGGTAGACGACAGTTAAGCTGGAGAACGGGCGGGTGCCGGAATGGTCTGAAACTCTGGGGAAGAATGTCGCCCGGCTAGCAAGTACTATTTATCTATCGGAGGTTCGAAGGGCTGCGCTTGCCTGGGAGGGAAAACAAAGGCTAACTGTCTACCGCTGAACACAAAACCGTTTTAAAACCTTCGGACAGAACAAAGGCAAGACAAAAAGGGTCTGGACCTGTAAGTAGTAAGTAGTATGTATGTACGGTACGTAGACTTGGCTCTCGAAATCCGATATCGAACAAGATGGTATTTCCAGGAACCGATATGCTTATTTGTACAAGAGAAGGGACACAGAGGACATGTTCTGCCAGAAAGTTGGAAATCAGGGCCAGCTCACGTAACCGGGCAGATGCCACTGTCATTGGCTCACGCACACGTACACAGACCGGATCGATATCAGGGTCCCTACGTCTGTTCTACATAAGAAGCACTAGTATCCTGCAACTTCCCCCCGCTCCTCCAACCGTCGTACGATCGCAGGCATCACTGCACAATCACGCTTCTGCATGCGACTGGTGAGTGTCGTGTGACGTCTGCCAAGGGCCGGCCCCCGGTCCCGTACCAGCTCGCGTAGTCTGCGGGCGTCATTAGCCGAATGGATGAGGCTTTCCAAGGGCAGGGGTCGATGTCGGGGTCGATGAGATGAGATATATCATAGGCACATGCATACGTCTCATCGGGTTCACGGAGAGTATCTGGAGAACAAGTAGGATGGGAGTAGTAATTATTATACCTCTAGCGGGTAGAATTAACAAAGATACACGAAAGGGAAAAAGAATGTGATCAGTAAAAAAACAAGGTCACTAAGTCTTTATTTGTACTGCTGTAAGAACGGTCAAAAGAGAAACGTAGAGAGAAGAAAGAGAAAGAGAAACAGTAAGAAAACATTATTCATGAGACTGCGCCAATGCCCGGGTGTTACTATAAGACGAATATAAACCGAATTGCGCTCATGCTCTCGAGACGGAATAGCAGCGTGACAACCAGACGAAAACCGCTTCTTCTTCTTTGTACAGATGTATATTCAAAAAAGCACTACCTTCTTCACACGCCAGCCAAACCCCCCCTTTTGCTTTTGATTTTGCTTTTAACCTTTGCCTTATTGCTTTTATTAATTACGAGATCTAGTGCTCACGCGCAACTGATCCGTCGACCAGCCAGAGATGTCGGTGTTGTTGTACTTTGTCGGCTGGAAGAGACCCTTGATGGGGAGGTCGATCTTGAGATCTCCGAGATATCGTTGGCCCTGCGTACGATTCGAGTTAGCTAAGGCATATAATAGTGAGAATGGGGGTTTCTTTTAAGACTTACGATGACTGGGCCGACGATCAAGCCGATGAAGAGGGCGAGAAGAACAAAGTAGAGGATGGAAAAGCGGATGACTCTTCTCTTCCTGAGCTTGGACACCTTGGAAGAGTAGATTGGTGGGCGGATCTGCTTCGACGGCCTGAGCCAGAAGAGCATGACGCTGTGGAAGCGGTCGGCGAACGGGATGATCAGAATCGGGGATTGGAGGAAAAGAATGAAGTGACCCACTAAAGGCTAAGGTTAGTTTTGTCTACCACTTCGATCGGCCGTAGGGTATTGGGGGGAACTTACAGATGCAATCAGTGGCGAAGAAGCCCATCTCCGTCGTCTTACAGAGAAGCTCACGAGCCGGCTGGGACATGGCATGGAGACCAAGACCGTACCATTTACCAGACCAGAAAGCGATGTTACTAGCATCAGTTTTGAACTCTCTAGTGAGCGTGAACGTGATGAGCAGCTTGTAGATGAACCTCTGAATAGCAGTCACCGCGACCATTCCGAGCATAGCACGGGCGAAGCTGAATCCTTCAAGGAACCAGAGGACCTCGAAGAATACAATCAACATGACCGTGGCGATTCCGTGGGCGATACCGGCGAGGACAGCGCCGAATTTCTTGCAGCACATGGTGAAGATCGGTCCCATACAACAGGCCATGGCAAAGAACACGGCACAAACACCGAGATTGATGACGATAGGGCCGAGGGCGATGAGACCGATACGGATGAGGGAGTTTGTGGGGACGGTAGCGGTGGCGGTTGGCTCAGTACCCCTCGCCTTAGTCACACCGGTCTGGGCGTTGATGAAAAGGTATGGGATCAAAGTGATGACGACAAGACCCAGTGGACCGAGGACCTCGTTCCAAATGATGTTGGTGATCTTTGCTCTGGGCACATCTCCGGAAAGCTTCTCAGATGGGTCGCCGAGGTTCTTTCGCTTGTAACCAGTGATTCTGGTACGGGACAGACGGCAGAAGGCGATCCAAGAAGAGTGGTTAGCCCGAGTGTTTCCGCGGGACAGCCATCTCAAAAAGTCGCGATAGTCAATGAAGAAGTCGTTCCATGCGAACTGGTGAGGGTTGAACAGGTACGGGGAGACGCAGAAGGCGAGCAAGGAAGCCCAGAAATAAATCAAGTGAGGCATCCAGATTGTAACAGTCGCGAAGAGCAACATCATCAAGGAACGAGCTCCGAGATAGATGGAAGGACCGGCGAAACGGGAGTAGAGAACACCGAACGGTATACGGGCGGTAGCGAAACCACGACCGGTACCGATGTATCGAGCACCACCAAATGCCAAGTTGTTCAGAAGGGAGTTGGCATAGATTTGACAGACGAACACTTCGAAGAATGGGGAGAAAGACCCGAAGTGTTTAGCCAGACGAACACTAGCCCTCCAGAACCCACGCTCTGTAAGCTCCTGAACCACGAGTGGCAAGAAAGCAATAGCGAACACAATCATGATGGAAACGATACAACGCTGGACCCAGTGAATGACGGGAATAAGTTCGTAGCAACCAACTGGGGTACGAGGATCGGTGATTGGGGCGCCTCTCCTAAACTCGCAGAGTGTGACTTCGTGGACAAATGCGCCAAGGTTGATTAGGACCAACATGAAGAGCTGCACCGAGAGGATAATGAACAAGTTGTTGATGTGGAAACCTGGATGTGCGTAGTAGAAGGACAAGAAGCGATCCAGTGGTAGCTGAGTTCCGAGGTAGTAGTATTCGCGGGACAACATCTGTTCGCCCATACCAGTTCCGATCTTCGTTGTGAAGTTAAGAATCGAACCAAAACCCAAATCACGACCTTTACCGCACTGATAGTATTCGCAATGCTTGATACGTCCACCACGGAGCAAAGCGCGCATACCGGCGTAAATATCCTCGTTGAGATGGAGACCTTTTTGAGCGTTGGAGACACCACCACGAGTAGTCATGAAGATACCGTTCAAGAAATCCGGATGTCCGTAATGGAGCTTGCCACCAATTTGAGCGAGAGTTCTAGCGAAGAGAGTACCGAATGTCTGTTCCTTTCCGGCAGCGACGTCACCCAAGATACCAATGTTCTCAGAGAAAATGTATTCACGAGCACCCAAAATGGCAACCGGATTGAATTCTTCCGCAACGCGACCGGGAGAGTACGGTGAGACATTATCAGTGTGCATCTCCTCGAATTCGGCGAGGACACTTCGGATCTTGAGACATTCCTCGAGGTAGTTGTCCTGGTTGGCGTCGATGAGCTGGATGTATTCACCACGATAGAAGATGATGGCGTGGTTCTGGTTGTCAGATTTTCCGTCACCAAGAATTGGGTTGCCAGAGAGCTGTACGCGGAACTTTGGTCGACGCATTCCGTTTTCCATGAGTTCAGAGTGTCCGTCGATGAGGGCAGAGTAGATACGTGGTTCGTCACCCTCGTTCTCTGGGGGTTCCTCGTCCAAGTAAGCGATTTGAAGGTCGGGATATGCGCGGAGGAGGAATTCGGTGTTCTCCATTTCTTCCTTCTTGAACTTGGCATAACGTTGCATAGAGACGCAAATCTTGTACTTGCGGCGGGCCATACGTTCCAGTTCTCGTTCGAGTTTATCGGTGTTTCCACCGAACATCTGAACGACTTCTGGGTTCTCAACGCGGTAAAGAAGCTTGATTGCGCGGCTGTAGTTCATGAAACCAGAGATGGTACGGTAAAGAGTCTGTGATCGAAGCGATGCCCAAATACGTGTTCTGAGCGTATATTCTGGGGCTGCGGACTTGAAACCAATGCAGTAGAAGGGGAGATCATCGATTTTGCTCCTGACTGTATCCTTTTCGTTCTTCTCGTCAGCGTTGGCGACCTGGGAGGTTTCATCGGCGAGAATCTTGGTATCCTTGACGAAACAATCCCATTCGTGCGGGTGAAGCTGCTTGAGATACTCAAGAAGAGTGACACGGGAGTATGGATCATCCTCGCGAATGATCTCACGAAGGGAGAGAAGGATCTTTTCGGAGTAGTGAGGAATGAGGACGGTGAAAGTTGGCATGTTGTCGACGGGAACCGGTTCAGGAATAGGAGTCGAGAGGGACTGGGCGAAGAAAGAGATACGACGCTCTGCCTCACTCTGGACCGGGAAAAACTCCGTCTTAAATGAGTGATCTTCCTGAGAGACGAAAAAGGTGGGTGCTCGCAGGGTCCGCTTGCCCTCTTGCTCGGACGGAACCTGATGATAGAGCAGTTTCTGGACGTGATCTATGGCCAAGAGATGCTCACGATACATCGATATGACGATTGCGTTCCAGACCTGACTAATGAGGACCTTGGGCTTGTATTTTATCTCCATATCCGTGGTAGCCAGGATCTTTGAGTAGATACGCTTGGGCAACCGGGAGAAGATATTTCGCCAAGGACTCCAGATGGAGACACCGAGATAGAAAGAGCGGGCGACGGAGAAGATACAGTTCAAGATGATGTACCAAAGGTAGGTATCGAGGAAGAACAGGATCATGTTGGTGAAGTACATCAAACCGAGCAGAATCTGCGGGTGGTATCTGCAGAGAATATCCGCATTCGCCGTTCCGAAGAGTGCGTCGCCAGAGCACAACTTGACCGTCAAGAGAGACAAGATACGAGCAGGGTCCTTGATGTTGAGAGCCAGGAAATAGTAGGACTCGATGAACTTGGCGAAGAAGACGAGGACCCATAGACCGTAAGACATCCACATATCGTTGCCCTTGAGACGAGGGTAACTGGCGGTGAATGTCTGACTAGCAACATAACGGCGCGAGTTCTTGCTCATGTAGCTTCCGAACAGGCCTCCTATGGGCATGATTGAGAAGAAAGCCACAGTAACCAGCGCAACGAAGAATTGGACAATGCCGAGAATCTTCGCAACCTGGGTAGTTTGGTCGAGGATGAGGAAAATGCAGACGGATGGGGCAACGTTGATAGCCAGTAGAAGAACGATGAAACCGAGACGACGAGACAAGTGCTGAGCGCCAGCCCATTGTCGCGGTACGAAAGCCCATTCCGAAAGCGTAGCGATCAACATGATAAGACAGGCGACAGTTCCACCTAAAGCGACCGCGGACCAGTAGGCGGATGCATTGGGTTGCGTATTTTCAGTGTAGACGTAATCCTTGGTGAAGAAAGTTGCGGAGTTGTAAGCCGTGAAGAACCAAAACATGGAAATGTGGATGACCCAGATACGATTGAAATTGACAGCCAAATGCCACCACGATCGGATTTCCTTGTATGTCTTGAAGAAGACTTTGTTCCAGTTGACTTCTTTGAGCTTGTGGAAACGAAGATGCGAGGGTACATCGACTAGGCGACTCTTATCCTCTAGAATGATGCGCTCAATACCTTCGGGATACCAGAACAGCTGATTCATATCATCGTAACCGATAATATTATTGTGGTCACGCTCTCTCCTGACATACTTGCCGTCGACGATTTCGTAACCTTGGTCACGGCAGTACTGGTAAAGAGGGGTTATGATTTCCTTGAGGTAGGTGCCTTCTTCGACCGGCTCGGTTCTGTTCTGGCACTCCGCGCTCTGGTAATAGTCATCCGCACACTTGAAGATGAAGCAGAGACATTCGGCCATAAATCGAACCTGGTTGGCTTCACCCCAGCAAAGGAGGAAGAGGGCGACCTGTCGGACACGCTCATGCTGGGACATTCGGTTCATGCGTGTCTTCCACCTGTACTCAGCAGCTTCCAGACTGTTATCACCCTCCAATTCTTCGAGGGTTTGTTCGACGTCTTCGGGGTTCTTATTCTTCGCTGCAGCCTTCCGCGCTTTTCTTGTTCGACGATCTGTCTTTCCGAGCTTCATGTTCTTGAAGCCGACAGCATCGTCAAGGTCAAGCTGGGCGGCAAAGTACCATTTTCGGTAGTTGGCGTTATCTCCTCCAATGTAGTCGGCGTGGAGGGTCAGGAGAGCTTGATTGGCGGTCATACGCGAAGCACGAGAATCCAAAAGTGTCATGAAATGGTCGTACATGTTACGCATGCTATCTCTCTGGAAACCAAACTTGGCTGTGAGGTCCATGAAGATGTCTTCGATTTCCTCCTTGCTGACGGGGATTTGGTTTTCTGCGGACCAGGCCGGGTACGGCTCCTTGGAGCGCTGGCCGAGCGGGAGAGCATTGTAGTCGATGGCGTAGTTTGGGGTGGAAGCGCCGGAGGAGCGGTTTCCACCGTATGAAACCTGGGAGGATGCTGGTCGGTAACCCCGTCGGCCATCCTCCTGATAGCTGTTGTATCGTTCGTCGCCACGGCCGTAGTAATCCATCTCCGCCGCTCTCGCCATGTCGGATCTCATCGTAAAATCGCTGAATGTTTCGGATTCTTCCTCTGAGCCTCCACGTCGTTTTCCCTTCTGATGGCCTCCCTGGCCACCCTGATCATAGTCGTAGCCATCACCGTAATATCCCTGGTCGTAGCCCTGGTTCTGGTCGTAATAGCCATCCTGGCCATCTTGGTAAGGATGTTGGCCAGCGTTGTAATATTGGCTAGAAACATCGTCAGTCTCGAACGAGATGGAAAGAATCGATGACAAAGGCTTACCCTTCATCATAATAGTTGTCATTCTGGTAATCGTACTCTCCCTGATACTGGCCATGCTGATCATAGCCGCCGTTCCCACCACGGTCGTCGTAGTAGCCTTCTTGCCCGCCGGCGTAGCCACCGCCACCCTGCTGTTGAGGGTGGCCGTAGCCGTCATCATAGCCTCTGCCGTTACTGGCCATGATTCATGCGGTAGCTGCTCGAAGGCGAGAGGTCGCCCTGCGGTGGTTGATGGAGAGCAGTTAGCGGGTCTGAAGAATTGGACAATTATTGAGGGTGTTGAGGGGGCCGGTTAGGAGGGAGATCGACAGCTTGGGCGAGGTGGTTCTTTGGTGCCGTCTTACCTCAATTCGGCTCGCGTTGGCTGGGAAAGGGAGAAGGTCGTGGCAATACGTCGGTTGGATTAGAGATTAATCGATCACGCTCCGTCGAGCTGAGAAATTGCGGATTCGAGAGGATGGGGGTTGGTTGGAGGGTATTGGTTGTTGAAGTATTAAGTAGTAGTAGTACAGTAAACGACGGACGCTATTGCCTGGAGGAGGGCGAAGAAGGGGTCGTTAGCATGCTGGTAAAATGAGGATATGCAAGGTCGAAGGCCGAGGCCCCGATGGTAAAGCTGATGCCGATGCTCGTGCTAATGGTGTTCTTGAAAATGGTGGAGGAGACGAGATGCAAATTAACGGGATGGGATGGGATAAAGAATGGAGAGGGTTCGGATTATAATGAATCCGATCGCTGCGGCAGAGAGAGCAGCCTCCTCCTGGCAATGATTTGGACCCTCCTTTGGTGTTGCGCCAACGCCTGGCAAACGACCGGCCGAACGAGCGAGCGGCGTGTTTGGGGATTTTTGAATTTGGTGTTTGTTTACGGCGTCGACGGTGCAATGGGGGGGGGGAGGCCGTAGACGAGGCAACGGGGAAACCCAAAGCAAACACGCAGCGCAGACCACTTTTAAGGCTCTGTGTTTTTAAGGGGTACGGAAGGAAGGAAGGAAGGAAAACTCAAAGATGAAAGGTTGCACAAACAGGAGGAGGGAAAGTCTATTACAGTGAGTATCAAAAGTAATAAAATATTAATACGGGATGGTAGAAAAGGTATCGTAGACGTCCCTGGTCGACAGAGGATGGGTAGACAGGTTGGATGAAGGTGTTAACTGCTGGGAAAGGTTGGCCGATGTTGGTTCGGACGGAAAAGAGGTGCGAGTTAAGGGAAAGCCTTCCTTCCCTTCTGCTTCTCCTTCTTCTGGCCGTCTACCACTGTCTCGAAGGCCGGCTAACGATAACAAGGTCTTCGGCAGGGGTTCGAAAAAATAGCTGATGCAACATGCACGAAAGCAATGCCAGTTCCGTATCGTCGAAGTAAAACAGCGAACGAACAGGAGAGCTTTCGTCGGAGCTTTGATCAGAGCGAAAAAAATGCAAGGGCTCCGGGCAGGCTAGACACTCCTATTTTTGTTCGTTCTTGGGGGTCTCCTTTCAAAATGGAAGGCCACCTGCAGGCTGGGTGGGCGGATAAGCCACACGCTCCAACCGAACCAGCGCAACAAAATGGAGCAGGTCTCAGTCTGCCCAATCACCGGGTTCCGCCCAGAAGGAGGAAAAGGGACGAGAGAAAAATGTGGCAGGCTTGTTTTTTTGGAAGAGAGGAAAGGAAGAAGGAAAAAGAAAAGGGAGGATGTGAAGTATCATCGTATCGTGGTATAACTGTTGGTGCTCCCAACATGAACATGCATGCGGTCGAGTTCACGGCAGCTCAGCGTGGGAAAAACGATAAACACTCGCCCTCGAGTCGACACGGATATCGTCCTTCCCTGTACGACTGAGAAACATGCATTGGCTGTCAAGCTGCCATCCGGGTCTCTCGACCGGGTCGGACTAGTTGAATGAATTTTCAGGGGGAAACGCGAGCCGCAACAAGCTGCGTTTCAGAATAATGTAATAGAGCATCGAAGCATAAAGCACAATCACCTACCGAAAGGACAACAGTGGTTGTGGTTGATGGAAAACCCAGCGCTCGACACAGCCGTAGGCGCCGTCTTGAATTATAACGATTGATCGTGAGCTCGTTGGAACGGCTGAGGTAGTATGTATGGTATAGCAGAGCTGCGTCAGATAAAGGAATGGACGATAGTTTCGAGGAGACTATAGCTTGGTCGGAATGCAGGCGGGAAGTTGTCGAAATGGCTTCCCGTTGGCTAATCCCCTTTCCTCCACGCACCAGCGAAAAAGGAGACCGGAAACGATTGAACGGTTCTCAACCCAAGCGAATGTCGAAACGAGATCTACGTAAAAAGGGAAATAGCGAAAGGGAAAGAAGAAAAAGAAGCTGTTGGTTTCCCGTCAAACGAGAGAATTCTGGGAAAGAGATGTTGAGGAAGGGAGAGAAGGCAGAATAAGAGCGAGCAGGAGGGAGAGGAAGGAATATCTGCGCGGTGAGCTTTCGTAACCAAAGCCTCTGGGCACACGAACCGGACCAGGAATCGACTGACCCCCGTCGCTGGGAAAGGGGAACCTGCCAGGAAGGATGCACGAATTTTTTCATCAATCGCGTGTGCGAAGGTCAGCTAGTTTCCTTTGGAGAGCACCCACATGCGGAGCACTAACTACTCTACATTGGCTTGCCAGCCCCTCCAGAACTGCTGTCAAACCGGTCTGCCACAGCTCGTCATGCCCACAGGCCACAGCGAGAACTGGTTAGAGCCCGTTCCGGTCCGGATTCTGAAATAAAAACCCAGTCCAGGGGAATCAATGCATTTCAACGTCTCGAAGGATGCCCTGAGGCTTTCAGCAGCTGCCCCTTATCGTGCCAGACGGGCAAGTCTACCAGAACGGCCTTAGGCCTGCGGATGCACCGGATCCCTCGCACCCAATCGATTGACTGAGCATTTCCGCCGGTGCACAGCATCGGACACAGCAGCAGGACGAGGTGCCGTTTCTTTTCTCCGGCATTAACCAATTAATCTATTTTGATACCATGCTCCAGACGGGTTAGGGCCTGGTCCTTTGCCACCTAGCGCGATGGAAGAGTGAAGATCCGGTTCGTGTCAAGTCTACGGGGGGTTCATCGATGTGGGAATCGATTTCCTAGACGGCACGAAATTAACCTTCATTTCTGGTTCGCCTTCGTCGGGACGTCCACAGGACCGCAGGAGACAAAAATAGACCGCACGATCTACTACATACCCGGTGCGGGCTGGTAGGTGTGTGGCGTCACCGTTTTCTCTTGGAAATTTGGACCTCGCGGGTCGGATGAAGCAGAGCTGCTCGAAAAGCAAGCTTTTGGTCCGCTTGGGTCGCTCCATGCACGCGGACACTTACGACCGGGACTAGCATCGCGAGATCCTCTTACGGACGAGACAGATCCCGGCTCACGTCTACCACGGGAGGAATGGACGACGTCAATCACCCATCGACCCCCCGCGCGGATGAACGTTGGAATTTCCTAGCCTCGAATCCAGAGAATTCCCATGCACCTCAAGTCACCGATGTGCATGCTGCAGTGCGTTTTTAATTTATACTCGGACATGGGTGCTTATCAAGGAAGTGTGTCTGATCGAAGCGATCGAAACAGAGCAGAACGGTGCCAATTGGCGGTCGACATTCCGGCAAGCGTCGACGGTCGATGGCACGATTACGTCGATGGAGCCGTCGAGACGCAGATTTAATTAGTGAATCGCTGGGTGTTCCCGGCATATGCACACCGGGATGAATTTGTGGACACCAGAACAGGCAGTCCAGGATAAAGTCCAATCCTTTGCATCTGAACCTGCTCGTGGGAAAAAGTTAAATGATCGGATGTGTTGAGCAGGTTGTTGTTTCTCTTGGAACCTGACAAGTTCTGGGACGGAAAACATCGCGATCGAGCAGGAATGGGCTGCCTTGCCGCCCGTCAAAGCACAAATGGCGAATGGAAGCGAGGGCAGTGGAAGGGAGATATCGATCCGGACCGATTTGATGTTAGTGTGATACAAAACATGCGCCGATGAAGTGTGAGAGAATCTCTCCGAATGCTTCTGTGACATGGCCTACGCCCAAAGCAGCTGGTGGTGTGTGCCCCCTTTTTTTTTCTGCTTCGTACACTTTTCTTTTTTTACTCTCATCAGGTACGAGAAGTTTGAAAGAAGGTTGAGAGGGATAATGAAGCAAGTAAGTATGATGCCAATGTTGCATAACATACACATACCAGAGATGCATCGGTCCAGACATTCTCGACCGTCGAGAGAAATGCCTTTGCTACTACCCACATGGCCGTGAGATATATTTGGATCACACGCGGATGCCACCCTCCTCTGCGACACCGACGTGTAGACAGTACCTTCTCCCGTTCGGATCAGACCATGCACGGCCGTGGATGCCATCACGCACATGCCCGTGACAGTGAATGAACATCGACGAATCGCAGACTGTCTGTCGTCGCAAGATTAGCCCAGATGCCCGGCGAGGCCTGCGAGATTAGCCCAGCGCTGCTTGGAGGAAGGTTGCAAGCGGCGAGAGTGGCGGACAAGACGGACAAGCGTCTCACACAGCCCCCGACTGCCAACCCCAGCCAAATCTCAGACTTCCCCTTTTCTCCCTTTTAAACGCTTCACGTCGACTTGGCTCGGACACAAAACCCTTCGCTTTCGCTCTCGCTCGTTTGACACATTTGACACTTTCTCGATGCTACTGCTCTTCTGATCTATTTCAGCTTCACACTTTTTCTTTCTTTCGCTCTCTCATTCAGACACTCGTTGCATTATTTGACTTTGACTTTGACCTTTCTTCTCTTTCCATCTTCTTCTTCTTCGTATACACTCCTTTGCCATTCCTTCGACCATTCACTATTCGCTATTTACAAGTTTCACGAATCGCTATACCAAAAACCAGTTCAATCTTTGGGGAAAAACACACGAGCATAGAATAATAATACCGTCGAGATGAAGTTCACAACCGCAGCACTCGCTGCCCTCGGCCTGGCGAGTAGCGTCTCTGCTTTCGCCGTCAAGAAGCGCGCCGCTACCGACCCCATCGTTGTCAAGGGGTCCAAGTTCTTCCACAAGAACTCCGGTGAACAATTGTACGTTACACCACATATTGTACCCCTGCATTCATATATCATGAACCAAGACGCTAACGATCACATCCACCTACAGCTTCATGAAGGGTATCGCCTACCAGACAGATCTGAGTCTCGTTGACGCCTCCGAACTGCCTGCTGGCCAGCAATTCGTCGACCCTCTCACCGATGTCGAGTCTTGCAAGCGTGACATCCCACTGCTCGAGGCTCTTAACACAAACTTGATCCGTGTGTATGCCATCGACACCACCAAGTCTCAGGACGAGTGCATGAAGTTGCTCAGCGATGCTGGTATCTACGTTATTGCCGACCTGTCGGAGCCCGGCTTGTCCGTCAACCGTGACGCTCCCGCATGGGATCACCACCTCTACGAGCGATACGCCGCTGTCATCGACAAGCTCCAGAAGTATGACAACGTCATGGGCTTCTTCGCCGGTAACGAGGTCACAAATAACAAGAGCAACACCGATGCCTCCCCCTTCGTCAAGGCCTCCGTCAGAGATATGAAGGCATACATCAAGGAAAAGAAGTACCGTGAAATCCCAGTCGGATACGCCACCAACGACGATGAGTTCGTCCGTGACCAGCTTGCCGACTACTTCAACTGCGGACCCGCCGAGGAGTCCGTTGACTTCTGGGGATACAACATCTACTCCTGGTGCGGTGACTCCTCCCTCCAGCTCTCCGGATGGGACAAGAGAACCGAGGAATATGCCGACTACAACGTCCCCGTCTTCTTCGCCGAGTACGGTTGCAACGAGCCTTCCCCCCGTAAATTCACCGAAGTCCAAGCCATGTACGGCGACGTCATGTCCCCCGTCTTCTCCGGCGGTATCGTCTACATGTACTTCGAGGAAGCCAACAGGTACGGTATCGTCAAGGTCGACAAGGCCGGCAAGGTTACCAAGCTCTCCGACTACAACTCCCTCCAGAAGCAGCTCGGCGACGTCAGCCCCAAGAGCGTCAAGATGAGCTCCTACACCCCAACCAACACCAAGGCCCGCTCCTGCCCAGCCCAAGACGACACCTGGAAGGCCTCCGCCAACCTCCCCCCAAAGCCAGACCAGCCAACCTGCGAGTGCCTCCGCTCCCAATTGACCTGCGTCCCAGCCAACAACCTGTCCGAGAAGAAGTACGCCGACATCTTCGGTTACATCTGCGGTCAGCTCGGTGAGGGCGGTTGCAACGGTATCGCCACCGACGGTGAGAACGGTGTCTACGGCTCCTACTCCATGTGCGATGCCGAAATCCGTCTCGGATGGGCTCTCACCCGATACTACGAATCCCAGAACAGCGCCGCCAGCGCCTGCGACTTCGACCGTCAAGCCAGACTCGTCAGCACCAGCACCCTCAACTCCACCTGCGAGAAGATGGTCGATGCCGCCGGTGGTACCGCCGGCAAGGCCCTCGGTGAGGGAGGATCCTCCACCAGCAGCGGCAAGAAGACCAGCGAAAGCGACAAGCCAAACGCCAGTTCGTGCCTCACTCCTCCGGCCGGCCTCAGCACCTTGGTCGTTCTCGTTGCCTCGTTCCTCGGTATGGGAATGATCATGCTGTGAAGCGTTGTGTAATAAAGCCGAATGCAAATAGAGCGCATGTCCTTTCTTGTTTTCGTTTTCATTTGTTTTTATTTGTCTGGGAAGCAAATCTACAGGGTACTTTTTAGGGGGGTTCACGAAGAGATAACAGAATTACAAGATACACTACACCACAATTGTCCGGGTCGTCTTCTTTTTTCCGATTATTTCATAGGAAAGGACGCCCGGGGATAGGGAAGAAGAAGAAAGAGAACGCCTTTTCACATACAACCATTGTAATGCTATAAAGAACTAGAACATTTCAAGCCCAGTAATTGGTCCTTTCTTTCATTTCTTCTTCCCTTTCTGTATCATACTTTTTTCTATTCCTCTTCCCATTTGTCAAGGCGTCATCATCATCTCGAGCTCTTTTCCCTTTTGCATATGGAAGCCTTTTTCGCATATCAAAAGAACTGTTATAGCGATTCTTTTTATTTTTTTTATTTTACTTTTCTTCCTTCATTTGTCCATTTTTTGATACCTTCTTTTTTCATTCGATTCTTTTGAATACTTCTTTTTTTCACTCTCATTTATTACATAGCGTATGAACGGTCGTAGTAGCTACTTGAATTCTGATGTCCTGAAATACAAACCCGCATATTCTCCAAATCTTTACTTCTTCGTAGTCTTGTTTGATCCCTGGTCGCAATTCTGTCGCGTGAACTTAGCTGCAGAACAATTACAAGCTAAGGCAAAGACCCACGCCTTAACCGCGCACCGCTCGTCGCATAAACATTTCTTCCAAACGTTTAAACCTCCAAAGAAAAAAACTTCATCCACCCACCAAAACTTCACAATGCCCTCCCGACACCCTACAAAACCCTCATCCAGGATCGCAGCGGCATACAATACCTCCAGCCCTCTATCAAAACGGCAGAACGTAACCACTTCAACCCCATCATCAACGAAGAAAGTCACAGGGAAACGCACCAGACGGCGAAGAAAGCCCAGGACCGAGGGTACGTTGAAATTAATTTCCCTCTTCTTCCCATATAAATCAATCCCGCGAAAACAATTGCAAGTATTCTATTTAAAGCAACCTCGATTGAAAAAAGAAAGAGCAGAGTGGGAAAAGAACGGGGACCTGCATATTTTAATTTCCAACAAGCTTTTGGCGTCTTGTTTTGTTCTATTTCACACTCTCTCACATTCACATTGCGGGAGGAAGAGATGGGAGGGATTTTCTCCGGGGAAATTAACAAATTACGTTGACGAACGGGCTGTGCAAAGAGAAAGTAACATTAAACTGACCGCGAATCAAAACGTTTTACACCTATTAGTCTCCAGTTCCGAAAGTAGCAGCGATAGCAGCGATGGGGATGATGCCGGTAGCGATAGCAGTAGTAGTGAGGAAGAGGAGGAAGCTGAGAAAGAGCCGGTGAAGAAGGTGAAGGTGGGAAATACGAAGGTAAGGGGTTTGTTACGATTCAGCGGCTCATTCCTTTTTTTTCTTCTTATATCCGCCTTCTGGAATGAATCGAATCCTTCGGGGAGATTAAAATCGCGCTAATTTCATTTGAAAATGGCAGGTTACGGCTCAGGGATCGGGATCGGGATCGGATGGCTCGGACTCGTCGTCGGATGCGGAGATGGCGAACGCCTCTGCCTCTTCAGACGACGGCAGTTCATCCGATAACTCTGAGTCCGAGTCAGAACCAGAAGAAGAAGAAGAAGACATAACAACCTCCAAGGTCACCGTAAAACCCAAACCTTCAAAACCAGCGCCATCGAACACTTCAGCACCGTCAATACCACCCCAGCTGCGTTCCATACAGACCTCTCAAACGGAAAAACAGTTCGAGGAGTATTACATGAAGAAGCTGACGGAGGAGTTCGGCGAGGATCTCAACTCTGTGAGGCAGAGTAAGGACTTCACGGACAGGAGTCTGCCGGTGCTGGTGAGGGCGTTGAGGGGCGGGGTGAGGGGGTTTGGGGAGGAGGAGATGAGGGCCGTCGTCGCTGAGTAGGATACCAATTCATTCTTCAGGATATTAGTGTAAGATATTGGAGGGTTTATATGTTGAATAGATGGATGTACGATAGGATTGAGAGGCTCTTGGAAGAGCATATTAACCCGATCGCAGAAAGAGACGTGCTTAACTTATAATCTAGTATTGAAGCAGTCTATGTATCGGAAAGATCCTTCAAACGTCCATCCTGATCAAAGTAATCGGAGGACTTAAATATCCTCCTTTGCGACTTATCCCCCATATCGACGCCCTTCCATAGATCCACCCGTCTGCCTTGGGAGATGGCCTTCTCCTCCCACCGGACCATCTGCTCGGTCTTGTCCAGCTTACCAGACAGGTCCTTGATCTGGGGCGCAATCACTTGCGTCAACAGGTGCTATAACATATAATAACAGTATCATACCAGAACATTAGTCAGCATTCAATGGTTATAGTATAGTGATTATAAGAGTATACCTCCAAGCGATCGATCTGGTCAAAGGTGCTCCGCAGCTCGGCCGCGACGGGCATCAGGGCATCGGCCGCGGGCTCGATGACGTTGGAGACCTGTGCCTGGACGTCCTGCAGGTCATCCTTGTAGCCCACGTTCGCGGCTGCGTAAGAGGCCAGCCTGCGGGAGTAGAATGCGTCCTAGTGATATCTACAAGTCAGCCCCGGGGTAAGCCTCATGGTAGATGATATATAATATATACACACGTGGGCCTGGCCGGTGTGAGAGCGGAGAAAGGCGGCGAGTTCGTCGGCCACCTCGGACGGAAGCTGGGAGATGTCGAACGCCGGCGGCCGACCCTCGTCCATGGTGGTTAAGCAATTATCGAAGTCGTCGGCGTACCCGAAGATGCAGTTGGATGCCCAGCCGGGTAATGCAGCGCCGGTAAATTGGTCAAGAAGAAGAAGCGTGTAGAGTTCATGTCACTGTCAGGCCGTCGGTACTTTAAATGCCTCCCGCTCCACCCCGAACATAATAGCGATGCTACTATAGACGCCCTACAGGACCGTCGAAGATACTCCTTATCTAGATGCCCCTCCCTCGACGCCCCTTCCCGTCCTCTTCCTCCTCCTCCTGTTGGATCCTATCGACGTCCTCGCGACACCCTCCAAGATCTCCGTCCGCTCCTCGGCGCAAGCTTTCGTCTGCTGCCAATTGCTGCGCCCGCAGACCAAGCCGTCTGTCCAATTTCACATTCCCTCTCCTGAGTCCGTTCCTACCATCTGCGCAAGGTATAAACAGTCCGAGATCCCTTCCCGCTGCTGCTGCATCGACATCGTCGCCATCGCCAGCTCAGGATATCCCCGGAACGAACCCGATTCGCAGTCTTCGCAAAACTGGTTTTTCTCGCGCGACAATTGCATCTTTAACCGCATCGATATCTGCAACTGCCACCCGAAGCCACCGACGTCGCCCCTGTGCTCGTCTGCCACCCGCATCACAAGCTTCAAACTCTTCCTCTTCCTCTTCTCCATCTTCTCCCACCGTCCATACCCACAGCCCCCATAGCTGCCGCTTCGGTCCCGCCCAGCTCCGTAGCTTCCCCAACGGGCTAAAACCACGATCCTGCTCCCCACCGGCTGCAGGAAGCCCATCACACTACCCCGCGAAACCCACTTCGCAAGCTCGTGCTGCACCGTCCAGCCGTCGCACCGCATCCAAGCACAGAACCGGCAGCAGCGGCACCCTCTACGCTGCAACATCAGCCCTTCTCGCGCTGATAGGAATATACTCCATCACCGAGTCTTCATCTGCGCCCTCTGAGACCGTCCCATTCCAATCATCCCTCCCTCGCTCGCTACTCGATTTCTCGTGGTTGTGGTCCCCAGATCAGCCCAGTAAACATACTCATCCCAATACCCCGCCACCAACACCTCCCCCGCGAAGAACTTCCCCCGCAGACATGGCATCCATCGCCCCGGGCCGTCCCGAGACCCTGACACCGGAGCAGGAAGCCAAGCTCAAGGAGTTCTGGAACGTCACCTTATCACTCTTCGGCCAATCCAGCGCCCAACTCGAGGAATCCGCCCTCGCTGAAGATGCCGCCGCATTAACCCTCGACGCCGGCGCTGAGGGCGACGCTGCGGCAGAAGCAGATGCGGGTTCCACCGCCGCAGGCGGGAAAACAAAATCCAGGCGCTCCAAGCTCTTCAGCAGATCCAAAAAGGACAAGGAGAAGAAGGACAAGGACTCCAAAAAGGATAAAGACGACAGCAGCACCAAGGACGGCAAACTCTCCGTCCCGGAGACCACCCTATCCAACCGTCCGTCCCCACCGCCGGGCTTAACCACCGACCCAGAGGACAAATACAACCAAGGCAAAGACTTCAAAGCAGCTTTAGCAAGCCAGACGCCCGAAGAGCTCCGCACAACCTTCTGGGGCTTCGTCAAATACGACAACCCGGACGCCCTCCTCCTCCGTTTCCTCCGTGCCAGAAAATGGGACATAGAGAAGGCCCTGGTCATGATGGTTTCTACCATGCACTGGCGCGGCCAGGAAGTCCACGTTGAGGACATTGCTCGGGAAGGCGAAGCCCTAGCTTTCGAAACCGAGAAGACCGATAAGACGTCCGAGGGATTCATGAAGCAGCTACGGATGGGGAAGAGTTATATCCACGGAACGGATAGGCAGGAGAGACCTATCTGCTACGTTAACGTCAGGCTTCACAAAGCCGCCGACCAGACCCCGGAGAGCTTGGAGAGGTATACGATTTACCTGATTGAAACGACAAGGCTCCTTCTGAAGCCGCCAGTTGATACGGCAGCGATCGTGTTCGATATGACCGAGTTTGGTATGGCTAATATGGTAAGTCTCCAAAGTATCCGGTGAAATAGTTAGACAGTTGAAATAGATATATAGGAGAGGATAAAACCGTACTAACCGCGAAACTCGTCTATAGGACTACACTCCCGTCAAATTCATGATCAAGTGCTTCGAAGCCCACTACCCAGAATGCCTGGGTATCTGCCTCGTCCACAACGCTCCCTGGATCTTCCAGGGTATATGGGTAAGCTCTCATCTCCCCCTATAAACCCCCATCAACCTAACACACTCTAACCACTCCCCACAGAGAATCATCCGCGGCTGGCTCGACCCCGTCGTCGCCTCCAAAGTCCACTTCACCACAAAAACCACTGACCTAACCGAATTCATCTCCCTCGCCCAACTCCCCAAATCCCTCGGCGGCGACGAAGACTGGGAGTACAAGTACACCGAACCCTCCCCCTCCGAGAACCCATCGATATCCTCCCCAACCCCTCAGGACACAACCGAAAAGGAATCCCTCGAGGAAGAACGCCTGCGGATCATAGAGGAATACGAAAAAAATACACGGGAGTGGATAAAAGAAGAATCGAAGGGTTCGAAAGTCGACACCGATGTCAAAGATGAAAGGAGCGGGTTGAGGGAGAGGTTGAAGACTAACTATTGGGGCCTGGATAGGTTCCTGAGAGCTAGGACTTGGTATGATAGGATAGGTATGGTGGGGAAGAACGGGGAAGTAGATTTCTACCCCGCGAGAAACCTCAAGGAGATTGATGATAAAGTTAACGGGAACGGTGCTTCTGCTTCTGCTTCCACCCCTGCTGTGCCGGCGCACACTTCGGATGAGGATATAGATTAGAATTTCACGTATGTACATGTATAGAGATTGGAATCTAGATCTGTTGGGTAAGGTAAGTAGATTTAAATGGCTGATAGGTTTCGTCTGAGAGACCACTCGCTATCATTTGTAATCTGGCGATCTCGAAAGGGAGATAGAGAGGGAGAATAAATCCCATATCTATCCCCTCTATCCTTCCCCCTCCATCGCCTTCTTGTCCCTCGACGCGACGGCCCCCTGTATGCATATTCTTACTCAGTTCCTTCTTGCTCTTCTTTTACCTTTCTGTACTTGCATTACTAGAATTACCTACTCTGTTCTACGTACTTTCCGCATGTCTTTTTTATAGACCGCGCAATCGGTTTAAATAGTAACTATGTAAAATGACCAAGTGCTCCGGCCTTGGCCCTGTGACCAATATTAATACCGTAGCATACAATAAGTATCCTTCGGGGTTGCTCCATATATCGTCGGTCCGACTAATTCAAGCCCCGATACATCGTCACGATGGTTTCTTTATACAAGCTACTTCAAATTCGTCGTTGAATTGATGTTTTACTAAAGTTGGTTTTAAATTATAACCTCACCATCTCATTCTCTTCCAATCTGCAAAAAGAAACCCCCATCGATGCATCCTAGTACGTCTCCCCCCATCACATCTTCACCATCACGGTTCCGGCGTCATATTGTTTCAAGGTAGCAAAACTTTGCTCGTGAAATAGGAAAAAAAAAAAAAAAAAAAGTGTGTGACAGAAAAACTACATACACAAAAAGGGAATACCAAAGCCGCATCAACAAAGCAAAAGTGGATATAATATTTATAAGACAATGCACAGGGGAGCGGGTGGGGAGGAGGAGGTATAGGATAAAGAACGGCTATGCCCTGCCGTCGGAATACATCGAAGTCGGGTCGGGTAGTGAGCTTGGTATTGGTTGGGGTGGTTTCTTCCATCTTCCATCTTCCGTTCCATTCATCTCGTCGTTATAAATTCGATAAGCCTTCCAGCGTAGTTTTTAAAATATTTACGCGGAAGCCTCCCTGGCCTTCTTGGCCATGGTGTTCAATGCAGAACCGTTTCGGAACCATTCGAGCTGACCTTCGTTGAAGGTGTGGAGGAGGTTGGTGCTCCACGACTTGCCGTCGGTGGACTTGAAGGTGACCTTGAGTGGCTCGCCGACCTTGAGGTTGGCAAGTTCCATGTCGCTGTAGCGCACAGTTAGTATCCTAAATTCTGTCGGTATAAAACATCGGAGCGAGTACTCACAGCTTGTCATCTGGCTTGATCTTGTCATAATCCTCTGGGTTCTCGAAAGTGAGAGGAAGCATACCCTGCTTCTTCAAGTTGGTCTCGTGCTGTTATAGCACGATGGTTAGCATCCCAATTCTATAGTAAAATATAATATTGAGGAAAGCTACTTACGATACGGGCGAACGACTTGGTGATGATGGCGAGACCACCGAGATGTCTGGGCTCGAGAGCAGCGTGCTCGCGAGAAGATCCCTCACCGTAGTTCCAGTCGCCAATGACGGCCCACTTGACGCCCCTGGCCTTGTAGTCACGGGCGGTAGCTGGGACGGCATCGAATTCGCCGGTGAAGACGTTCTTGATGGAGTTGGCCTTTTCGTTCTCGGCGTTGATGGCACCGATCAACATGTTGTTGGAGATGTTGTCCAAGTGACCACGGTACTTGAGCCATGGGCCGGCCATAGAGATGTGGTCGGTGGTGGTCTTGCCCTTGCACTTGATGAGAATCGGGACATCGGTGGCGTTCTGACCGTTCCAGGCATCGAATGGGGAGAGCTTCTGGAGACGGTCAGAGGTGGGGGCGACTTGAACCTCAACGGTGGATCGGTCCTGGGGTGGGGCCTGATAGGTATTCTGGCCGGGGTCGTAGCCGCGATCTGGGAGAGCGACACCGGTTGGTGGCTTGAGCAAGAACTCATTGCCGTCCTTATCCTTGAGCTTGTCAGTGAGAGGGTTGAATCGGAGATCACCAGCGATGGCGAAAGCGGTTGTCAGGTCTGGAGAAGTGACGAAAGCGTGAGTGGCAGGGTTGGCATCGTTACGTCCGGTGAAGTTACGGTTGTAGGAGGAGACAATGGTGTTGGCTTCGCCCTTCTTGACATCGCGACGATCCCATTGACCAATGCATGGACCGCAGGCGTTGGCCAAGACCATACCACCGAATTCCTCGAAGGTCTTGAGCTGTCCGTCACGGGCAATGGTGGCACGGATCTGTTCGGATCCAGGGGTAACAGTGTACAGAGACTTGGCCTTGATGCCGTGGTCAAGGGCATCCTGGATGATGGAGGCAGATCGGGTCATATCTTCGTAGGACGAGTTTGTGCAGGAACCAATGAGGGCGACCTTGACATCGGTGGGCCAGCCTTCCTTAACGGCGACGTCCTTGAGCTTGGAGATTGGAGTGGCAAGATCCGGAGTGAAAGGTCCATTGACGTGGGGCTCGAGCTCGGACAGGTTGATCTCGATCAATTGGTCGTACTCGGCACCCTCGTCCTCGCGGAGTTCGTGGGCGTAGGCGCGAGCGAAGTCACCGATGGCCTGTCTCTTGGTGGCCTTGAGGTAGTCGTACATGCGGTCGTTGAAGGGGAAGATGGAGGTGGTGGCGCCAATTTCAGCACCCATGTTACAGATAGTTCCCATACCGGTGCAAGACAAAGATTCAGTACCGGGTCCATGGTATTCGACGATGGCACCGGTACCACCCTTGACGGTGAGGATACCGGCGACCTTCAAGATAATGTCCTTAGGAGCAGTCCAGCCGCTCAACTGGCCGGTAAGCTTGACACCGATGACCTTGGGGGCCTTGAGTTCCCACGGGAGACCAGCCATAACGTCGACGGCATCAGCACCACCGACACCGATGGCGGCCATACCGAGACCACCAGCGTTGGGGGTGTGAGAGTCAGTACCGATGAGGAGAGCACCTGGGAAAGCATAGTTTTCGAGGACGATCTGATGGATGATACCAGATCCCGGCTTCCAGAAACCAATGTTGTACTTGGCACAAGCAGTCGACAAGAAGTTGTAAACCTGCATATTATCACATGTCAGAAATCACCTCCAACCCAAACCACAAAAAATTGTATACTATTCTGGAGAAAAAATTTACCTCCTTGTTGATCTCCTCAGCACGGCTCAAATCCTTAGCGCCTCCAAGCTGGGCCTCGATCAAGTGATCGCAGTGGACAGTGGAGGGTGTCTGGACCTGGTCCATGCCAGCGCTCATGAACTGCAAGATGGCCATCTGAGCAGTCGCATCCTGGCAAGCCACTCGGTCCGGTCGCAGTTTGAGGTAAGACTTCCCACGCTCGATATCCTGAGTCTCCGGCTCGTCAAGATGCGAGTACAGGACCTTCTCAGCAAGTGTGAGGGGCTTGTTCAGCCTCCGTCGGACGATGCTGAGGTTCTCGCTCATCTTCCTTCAAAGTTTCACGTGATTACGTCAGAATATACAGCGGGCTAGTATGGTAGTTTTAGGTAGCGTACTTGTAGTTAATGTAGTTTCCCTGCGAGAAAAGAGAATGGTTAGTGCGATTGCAAGATACTGTATTTTAGGTATAGATATCTCACCTGTTCCCAGTTGTTCTGGTTGACCTTCTTGTCCAGTGGGGAATCTGTGATGGTAGCTAGGCCCCGGAACCTTTGGACCTGCAGATTGTAAATATTTCAGTTAGAAGACATGGCTTCCGGGGAACCGTCAGAGAGGCGACCGTTGTGCCTGCGGCCGGGGGCATATGTAACATACGGTTTTGAAGCCGGCATTCTATGTCAATGCGAGGTTAGCAAAATCGCTCGTTTTGTGGGAAACGTATATATATGCATTGTAGGGTGTCCAGACGTCGATTGGATGACCGGAATGAGTGGAAGATGGTGACTTACGACCTTGCATGCCCTGGGAAGGGCCCTCACCGTCGACAGCATGGTGGCTGCAGAGTGAGGATTTGGAGGGAGGAGTGTGGGGGTGGGGTTACGGAGAGGTCAGGAATGGTAGAGAAGTGTGTGTATCCAACACACACATGTACACAGGCAAAGGAAACTGAGACCTGGAGAAGGATAAGAATCCGGAGTAAGGATTAAGATGATGATGATGGAGAGGAAGAGGAGGAAGAGGAAGAGGAAGAGAAAGCCGGGAGTGGGAGAGAAGAAAGAAGTAGTCGAGGGAATGGACGAAGGGAAAGAAGCAAAACTGCAGCCGAGTTGGGCGTTGGGCTAAGCAAAAGAGGAATCTTCCTGATAACCGACGGCGACGACATGAAAATTAATTCTCGCCCGGCACAGCACAGCACGGCATTGCATCGATCGAACGGCGACATGACATCAGCCGTGATATCACCGCTGGCCCATCCATTATATATATGCTGCATCACACTGCACTCTATCTACGGGTCTGCTATGCACATAATAAACGTATACACGATGCCATTGCATAGACAATTATTCCGATCAGTTGTAAGATAATATGAGAGAGAGCAGAGGATACCGTCGGCTACACGTGCGGACGGAGACAGAGGTCTCCCTCCTGCTGTCCTGGGCGAACGGGACGGGCTTCAAATCCAAATCAGCGGGGCTCTCATTGGCTACACCCCCATGTGGTCGGTAGCCATGCTAACTGCTGCCATCTGCGGGTCCCATCTGTGGCTCAAGATCTGGCAAGTTTGTCCCATTTAATTGCGCAAAAAAACCTGTAACCATGCAGCCAGGAAAAATAAAAAATAAAAAATTTTCCTGTAAAACGTTAAACATCCTCGGCTTCGACCCGAATGCTCAGCACAACCACGGCCTGAACAGCAAATTGGCTCGCGACAAGGGCGGCGCTGTTTAAATCGCTCTTCCTCGTTTTCGGCCCGTGTTCAGGAATCCTAAGCACTTTGGCCCTGACATCTGACCGCTGCTCCCGATCACTAGCACCCCCTCCATCCCCATACATTCCGTTACCGTGTACACATACATATTCGGGTATCCGTACAGATTATATCTACGATGGGCCCACAACGGCTAAGGAAGACCCGGAACAGGACTCGGTAAACCTATCCCTCTGTCTACGGTATAATAATATTTAGTATTTATATTGATCAAGTACATGACAACAGCGACCTCGACCAGATCTCCGCCGACGTCCTCCACCCCCGCCGTCTCGAACAGCACCTGTCGACCCTCCCCCTCGAAGACCTCCCAGCCCTCGGCCAGCTCTACTGCGCTCCCTGCGCCAGGTTCCTTGAGTCCCAACATGCCCTCGCCCATCACCAGCGCTCAAAGACTCACAAGAAGCGTCTAAAGCTGCTCAAGGAACCGGCCTACTCTCACCAGGAGGCCAATGCCGCCGTAGGTCAGGGAATAGACAACGGATCCTTCACTCTCAGAGTGAACCCGGAAGAGGTCATCAGTCGTGTCAGTCGTGACAGGATCCTGGCTCTCAAGAAGTCTGGGGCGGAGTCGATGTCGTTGAGCGGCGATATGGATATTAATGTTGAAGTTGACCCGCTGCACGATGTTGTACCGCCCAAGCTCGTCGAGCAGGTCTACGAAGAAGACGACGATAACGACTTGTGATCCTCGTCGGTACATGAAATGAAATTTCTATTCCCTTGTCGGCATTTGGCGTGGAGTTTACGGAGTGATTGTATCATACAAAAGTCTCTTCCTTTTAAAATGCTCATATGAATTAGAATGCTATGCACAAATCTACGAAATCTCAAAAAAACCTCAAGAACAATGAAAGAAAGACTATTCCGATGACAGAATCAAACGAAACCCCGTTGAATGCCGTAGAAATGCTCTAGCTATGTACAAACCCCCCTTCATGGGACCGGTACTGACCTAACCAACGACCTGGCCCTTCCCCGTCACCGCCATCACAATGCTCGAGTCCACACTGATCCTCCCCACTACCCACGCCGGCCACCAGACGCACCAGACGATCACAGGCGTCCACATACCCCACACCCACCACCCAAAGCTCGCCTCCTTAAGGATATCCTCCACCCCTAAACCCCAATATCCCGCAACGGCGAACAATGCGGCGAACGGGCTCGTGAGTTGTAAAAGAATACTATTCAGTAATGCCAGGGGTATGGACTTCGGTGTCGTCCGAGCGAACGTCAACGGGAGAGAGAAGAGACCGATCAGGAATGATAGGGAGAAGTTCAAGGTTGCCAGGGTTGAGAGGAACATCCCCAGGAAGAGGAGGGAGAAACAACGGGACAGGTGGAAGGCCGGTAGGAGACGGTGAGGGGCGGCTGTCAACGTGATCAGGATGGATATCAGAGTCGGCAGCACGGCGGAGACACCGATGAAGGTATAGAAAACTGATGACATGGACTATATCACCAAGTTAGCTCATACGACACCTACAAATCGTTTAAGGGCTTTGTAATTTACCTTGTAGTCAACCCAATTGAACACCGCGAATGGGATGACACCGAAAAAGTGCACGCCGATGACAATAGACATCGGTAATAATAGCTTTCTCTTCGGCCCACTCTCAACCGCAACCACTTCCACCGCCTTGCCCTTCTCGCCCTCCTTCACCTTCTCATTCTTCTCAGCCTTCTTAGCCCTCTTAGTCTTCTCACCCTCCCCGCTCCGACTCCTAGGGTCAACCCACAGCCGTATCGCCGTCAAAGTCAACCCCACCGCCAACAACATAGCCGACGGCAAATAAGTTCCAATACTAACAAACCTCTTCGGTGCCATCAACAAATAAAAGAAAAAACTCTGATGGAAATGCTCCAGCAGATTATTCAAACTCCTAAACACACTCTCCACCGTCCTCCCCAAAGACCCCTCATCATGCCACCCGTTACCGTGAGTAGCAAGGGTAATAGCATCGATATGATACGGTATAAAACTCGAATGCGGTCCCGTCGAATGCCCCAACGCCTGATTCACCATCCCCCTCAGCATGGTCCTCAACCGGTGTCGATAACCATCATCGTGATTCCACATCTCCTGCAAATCAGTCCTAAGCCCCATCTGATCCCTCGAAATCTGAACCGCCGTATTGATCAAATCCAAATTCGGCAGTTGTCCATTAATCCCATCGTAAAGAATATGTAACGACTCAAACCTATGATACGATCCAGGGTAATCAACCACCACAACCCCCTGTATCGCCCCAGACTTAACAGACAATGACTGAATATTCTCCCCGTGCAAATCATGGTAAGCGTCAACCCACGCCTGTGGACCAGCCCTCGCATCGGAGGATATTAAAAATATAATATCCTTCGACCACAGCGACCATCGTTTGAAGTATCGACTGAGCGCGAGCGTAAGCGCCACCCCTCCCTCGTTGAGCAAATGATCTATATTCCTCCACGGGGCGCACAGAACGATCGCTTCGGTCGCATCTCCGCGCGGGGCATGTAAGACGGCATAGACGTTTTCACCGGTGTACTCCCCACCGGCGGCTTTGTAAGAGTACCGTTGCTTGCCGACCTTTAGCCCAGCGGACCGGAATATCTCGGCCATATGTTCGGCGACACTGCCCCGAAAACCACCGTGTTAGCCACAATTAAATCAACCCCACAAATCGAAACCAAAGAAAGGGGAAGCATACACATCAGAGGTACTATTCCCCAATAAATCCACCTCCCTCCTGAATGCCCTCACAATGTTCTGCTCACTCCCTCCGAAGTACGCGTGAACCTGCCCCGGTAGCAGCGCATTTTCCGAAATATAAGTCCGGCGCGAGTACTCGTCCAGCGGTAACAGCAATAACGAAGCGAGTCCGACGATAACGGCGGCGATACTGAGTCCCTGGAAGGCGTAGAGCACCACGGACAGGTTCTTGCGGAGGTTGACGGGGACTAAATTAACAATCGTCGAATTGTTAGTACCATCATTGGGATGTAACAAATGGGGAGTAATCGCATACCCCGCAAGGCCATCGTGGGTGGTGAAATCCGGTGGAAGCTTTCGATAAGGGTGGAAGGTTGAGCGTGGTTTGTCAACCCGAGTGAAAGCGAGAGAGCTTGGTCGTTAGACTCCGGAGGACGTGCCCTGAACGCCAAGCCGGCCTATGTGTAACCATCGCAACGCATTTTGACCTCAAAAGTCCAACGTCACGCTGGTTCGCGAATATAACGTTATCCGGACGCTCGTCGACGCGTTCTGACGACGAATTACACCATTTGCGGAAGTCTTGAGTCTAGGCACAAGGCTGCTCGTCTCGGAATCCAGCCGCTGGTGCCAGCTCGTAGTCCTCCAGAAAAGACTATTTAAAAGCCAGAACTCCCCTTAGATCTAACCTTCAACTCCTCCAGACAGTCCACTTACCTCTAAAAAGAGCCTTCAAAATGCATCTCTACATCGAAATCCAAGCCGACGAGCCCTCCCGCGCCGTAACATTCTACACAACAATCTTCCCCACCTGGTCCTTCCAAAAAGAAGACTCCCTCCCAATAGAATACCACCGGGGCACCTTCTCCCTCACCCCCTCCGACGACTCAGCAATCAACATTCTAAAACGTCCCGCGGAAAGACCAGGTCCAATGCAAGGCACCAATGCGTTCGTGTGCTCCTTCCCCGTGAAAGACGAACAAGAATTCGATGCTTTGGAAAAGAAGGTGTTGGAGTTGGGTGGGTTGGTTGCGCTGCCGAAGTTTCCGGTGCCTGGGAGGGGGTGGCATGGGTATTTTTTGGATACGGAGGGGAATACTTTCGGAGTCTTTACGACGACGTATAGGGAGTAATTGGGAGTTGGGTGATTACTTGGTACGGGTGGTTAAGGAAATATGTGTGTAATGAACGGTGCGAGGTTGATGTATCGCAGCTGCAATCAGATTGCTACAATATCAAACGAGAGGAAATTATTTACTATGGTTTCCGGTGTGACCGAGACTGTACTTGTAATATAATCAGAATCCTGCTACTTCAGCATCCATTATGATGTTGGTAAAATCATGGTTTTCAAAATCTCTGATACCAAAAACGAACAACCAATACAAAAACCAAAGAACATAGCCTCTAAACCAGTCTCGTTCCCAGACGCCGTTCGGCCACAAGTGCCCTCTAAACAATAAAGCGATATATCGATAATGAAACAACTCGAAATAAAGAATAATAAAACTGAACTTCAACCCCGCCGCATGCCTTTTATGCACACCACTAATTAAGCACGTTACACGGCATCTATCTCAGCGAAATGGAATCCAAACAGCACAACAGGTGCCGTGTAACAACGGTTATTTGGAGCACCAACCAGATGTCGAGCACCGTTGAATTCAGCCTCCATGATGCAACCTGCGCCCGTTGGGTGCATATTTATATTTGCCTAACCTCCCTTTTCCCGTCGTAAAGTTCAAGAGGATCTTGACGCTGGTTGTAAGTCGGTGGTCATAGCGACAAACTAGCTTTAACATCCAAGCCCACGAATTTATAAAGTAAAAATATGAGATATATATATATCTAGGGATATCACATCTAACTAATTCTGTGTACGGGATCATATACGCAGAGGTACGTAAAGCTAACTAGCGATTGAACGAACTCAGAACATGAGAACATCATAACCAACGAGTACTCGCGACCCGACTCGCTCGTCGAATCGTCGTTTCTTAATTGCTTCCGGGGCTGCCTTTTTGTTTCCGCGGAATGATCATACTATTGCTACGATATCGCAATGCCCATATAAAGTCTGGATGTTCTATAAATTAAACCTCTTCTTAGCTTGACGTAACGTCCATGTTCTAATCCGTCTACAGTTCATGGATCCATATGGCCATCTCACGATCGATCAGTAATTCTCAATATTGTCTATAATATTGTCTATTTAATATGAGGTTATTTCTCTAGATATCGTCTAGTTAAACCGTGATTCAAAACCTTGAACCATCCGTCTGTTTGCACTCGTCCCGTGGCGCTACTGGTGTCTCCAAACCATCCGGTTCCGTCAGATACCGAATCCTCCCATCAACATATCTCCAAGAATAACCAAAAAAAATCATTCAAACATATATCTCTATATATATAACTCATAAACGTATAATATGTTAACAAGAAAAAAAAAGGGAATAAAAGAAAGGCTATACAATATTAGCTATTAAAAAGCCGTCGGTACTCGCTGTCGATGTTTCGTATATAAAAGGAGAAAAGGGAAAGGAAACGACATTCGGCCGCCCCCATGGCCATAGCCCGGTCCACCGCGGTAGCAGCGTGGGGTGTGAAGGAACAACCAAAGCAAGCTCCAAACGTTAACCCGCACCTTCTATCCGAATCCTCATGACACCCTCCCAAAAAGCAAAAGAATGTATACAGGAAAGAGAAGAAAGAGGGAGCAGACACCAAAAAACTCTGACCCGGTTGCATAAAACCCCACCTCTAGGATCCATTCACATCAAAGTTCATGATCCCAGAGTAGTCTCTATGGCCTCCTTTACGAAGTCCCCAACGTCCTCCCCGCACCTCCAAAGTTACCCGCGCTCCCGCCGTTCCCAGAGGTAGGACTATTTCTAGGATTCATCCTCAAACTCGGCATATCAATCCCCCTAGCCGCACCTTCCTCCGAAAACGTCGGCAGCACAAGCGTATGCCCCGCCGAATCCCTCGCGTCCAGCGCCACATAGAACGGTATCCTAGAAAACAACGGCCTCAGTTTCGTCTCCACAAACTTCAAAACCTTCTCCGGCGGCTCCAGAAGCTTTAGGTATTCCGATGCATCTGTAGAAAAAAACCCCACAAAGTCAGAATTCCCTCATAGTCACTTCAACTGCAGCCTGGTTGCCAGACCGCCTCAACCGGGGTCAAGGAAAACCTACAAGCCCACCCAACAGCCATAGCCAAAATGTGAATCAACCACCCGGTACCCCCGAACACGAAGATCTCAAGCACAAGCACAAACCCCACAACCGGAGCCCAACTGGGTATCCTATACCCAGAGATCCAATAATACGGTTTATACTTATATATCCTCGTCGCATCCATCGCCGCGAACATTACAATGAACACGGACATGCCATAATACCTTCCATTTCCACCGAACAACAACTTATCGATCAAAGTGTAACCAATCGCTGGGAACGTCGAGAACGCTGTTTGTTTTTTTAAAAAAAAGGTACCAAAAAGTTAGCGATGTTTACCCCTTGCTTTGGAAGTTTATCATATACTGGAAAAGGTAAAAATCGAGAAAAACGTACGTCCTATGATCATCAAAAAAGTATGCAACGTCCCCTTTTCCCTTTCGAACCGCGATAACGGGTATATCACCGCCAGAATGTTGATAACGAGGTGTATCCATCCCTGGTGCACGAAAGGGTAGGTATTCAACCTGTGTACTGCAAAGCACCCTCCAATGTTAGCCACGCCGGCCAATTCCATTCCCTACCTCGTAAACCCCGAGGACATCGCTCTCTAACAAAGGAGTCAGGGATAGAAAGCCCATAACATACGCTGCGAGATCCCAAAACTCTGATTATCAAGCTCCAACACGGCATCGGAATCGGTTATGCGACCGACGAAGAACAGCACGACGGCGAGCCCCAGCAGGCCACGTGTGAGTATCGGAAGTCGTCGGACGGTGGACGCTATTCGATCCGGTATGTTATCGAGGTTCGGGAGCATGGTGGAAGATTTTCAACGGGTGAGATGTATATGTACGACCGGGTTTATTGCTCGGTATGCACCGGGTACGGAGAGTTGCTTTGGCCGTGTATTAGATAATGAGAGTGTGAGAGCCGAAAATCGCGAGCTTTGCCGGTGTTCACGGTATAGAAATCGGCTCCATAGGCGTGAAAAGCGAAGGGTAGTTGTGGGTTTTAGAATTTTCGGGGGAGGAGGAGGGTTTTTCAGAATTTGTCTGGTTGGAGATGAGGGAGGTGTTAGGTCTGTCAGGTCTGAGGCTTTGGTTGGTTGGGTCCGATGATGCAGTTGGAAACCAGGATCTCTGAGCAGCTGCCGTAAACACCAAGCTCGGAAGGCCCACGTTCCCTGCTGCCGGCCACTCGCGGCGCAGCAGCCGTGCACCGCCAAAAGTCGTACGTCGTAAATTATATCATACCTGCGCAGAGAAATGAAATCGGAGAGGATCACATTAATTGTAATTTATATTCACAATCGTGAGAACAGGAGAGTGGGTGTGTAATGGAAAAAAAAAAAAAAAAAAAGAAAGCAATTGCTTCATCACAGATAGGACTTCTTTCTCTCTGATAACGCCAGTTAATGAAATTTGGAAAAGGGACAGAAACGAGGGAAGGAAGGAAAAGAAGAACAGCCCACAGACGTCTGACGCCGGTCGTAACAATGCAATGCGAGGAAAGCGAAAAGAGAACAGCCACAGGGAACAAAAGAAAGAAAGGAAATGTTATAAAACAGCTCCCTCCCCCGAGAACTCGGCAGAGGGTATGGCAGCATATCGTACAAGCGGAAATCATAACCCACGCGCGAGCGTGGAAAAGTAGGACAAAGCTGGAAGTCAAAGAAGACCAGGCACCGGAAGATTTCCTCTATAGAAACCCCATGTATTTTTTCAGAAGGAAATAGCAAGCACATTTTAAACCCACGCTATCATAGCATGATAAAAGACCGTCATAGGCAAAGGAACTTTCGAACTCTGAAGTGGACTTGCTGTCGTCGTTGTCGCCGTCGCAAATGAACCAAGTGTTAGCAGGGAGAAGTTGAACCCTAAAGGAACTCGTTCCCCAATTCCGCCTCCAGGTCAAAATCGTCCTCCTCTTCGTCCCGAACACTTTCTTCTCTGTCCCCGTTACTCTGCGCCGGCGATGGCATACCCGATTCTCCAACCTTGGGCTCTTCTGCGCTAAGAGAGAGGTTCCTAAGGTTCGAGGACCGGCTGTTCGACAGGCGAAGACGCTTGGAGAGAGGGCTTTTGAGCACCTCTTTCTCTCGCGGTTCACTGACCACAATCTTTTGCTCGTCCGTTCCATCCGGTGGTGGTGTGGCGCTTCTATCACGTTTGTTGCCAAACGACACCTTGAGAGCATCGGGTTGATCGCCGGAATTGCTCTCGTTATCCGATTCATAGTCGGCTCCGTTCCTGCTCTCGAGGTCTGTATCGTCTGCTTCACTCCCCATGAACTCCTGCAGATCCCTATCCATCTCGTCCCAATTGATGTCGTGTAGGTCGGGCGGCTGCTCTTCTTCTCCCGGAAGAACAAGATCGGGAATGACACCCGGCCTCCCGTCGAGAGTATGGATGTCGCTATCACCGTCGTCATCGTCCTCTTCTTCGTCGGAACTCAGCTCCATATGATCCTCCAAGTCCTCAAATCCCATCGAACTAGATGGTAGAGGGGGGCTGCTATTGGCGAACCTGTCCTCCGGAAAAACGTTGATTAAGAATGGTGTCTCATCCAACCTGTGCCACATGGTTATCGATTGGAAGAACCACTGTGGAGTGACAATCTTGATATGCGGGAATTTGGTTGCCGCTGTCCGGACCTTAGCGGTGCGCATCTACTCGTTCTCCATTAGCAATTGTGCATAGCCTTTGAGTGTTATGAAGCTTACCCTGGCAGCGACAACATGAGTGACAGCTGAGCTAACTCCATCGACCACCATGGCCCCGAAGGCTCTTCCCCATTGGGCGACATCGGAGCTGTGACATGTTAGTTAATCGCCCCGCTACTGAACTTGACTGCCTTCTCACCTCTGAACGTCGACACCAAGTGGAATCACGCCAGAAAAGACGAGTACGACATTATCAAAAACTCGTCGTTTCATCCGTGGCATGATATGCTTGATGTCCGGAACATTACTCAGATAATCTCCATCACTGCTGCCGTGCTGCACCCGCTTCCCTCCTTTCCCACCCCCACCTCTGACCTGCGCAACCCTACCACCCTTCGTAGTTACCAACCGTCGCTGATACTCCTCGAAAAATTCTTGATGAACATCCGTCAGCGCCTTTTCCAGATATTCCAGCTCATTATCGTTATCATGCAGCAAATTATGCCGATGACCGCTATCGCTGTTCGTATCGCCATTGTTCGAGTGGTTGCTAATGCTATCGCTGTCTTGCTTGTCGAGAACCTCCTGTTTCTTCGCTAGCGGCCTGTCCTTCTGCTGCGCCGTCAAGGTCTCGTTCTGTCGCACGGTCTGCTCGGCCAAAACGTCCGGGTCGTCGCCACCGCCCATCTCTACCAGCTGTTCTAACGGCGATACGTCGGTCTCTTCCCCATCTTCCTTCTTTGGTTCCGGCGAGTCCTCCATCGTCGTATCTTCCGAACCATTTATAGTAATAATCACTGAGGGCACCGTTGTCGTGAGTTGCTGCGGGTCGATGACCTGTGGGTCGTCTTTGGTTGCGTGTGCCACCGTCGCGGCCTGCTGGGCAAGCTGGTAGTCATGTCTCTTTGGCAAGAAGCTGGAGTTGATATCTCCAATTCCGACAAAGAAATCATACGGCGTGACCTTAATCAAATTATCACTCCACTTCCAAACATCGCCTCTGTCGTCTATGATAACCACCATTTTCGTATCTACCGGAAACAGGCGCTCCAAACTTTTCGATGTCAAGCTTCCGCTCTCGTCTCTACTCAATATCCTCTCTCCGAAGATGCTACCCTCAGGATCTACAATCTTAGCTATGCTCATAGCATACGCCCTTGTTCCCATGGTGTAAATGTGGCATTCGTAGAGTTTCGATATGTTGGACAGAAATCGCTTCAGACCAGGCCGGAGCTTGACATAGTACCAGCAGCCCCTACCTCCTGCACCTTCGTCAAGCAGCTGAAAGGCCTCAACATCCTTTACGGCGTGGTAGTTCGGGTTTGACGGATCGTCTCTCCATTCTCCAACCGTAGGATCCACGGTAGCCTGGATGATGGTTTGATCCAAGTCGACGACGAGGGAGAGTTTCTTGGCCGAAAGTAGTCGCTTTTTGGCCTCTTTTTCTATGTTCTCTGCTTCCTGTGAATTCGTAAAAGTGGGTGTTCGTTAGCGGAAGTCTAGGAGGGGGAATCGCTCTGTGTGAGGTCGTCATACCCCTCTGCTGATCTTCAATCCAGTATTATCGTGGGTTACGTTAATGTTTGCGGTTTCGAGATTGTGGAAGTTGATGTATGTTCGCCTAGAGCGCGCGCGCGTGGTAAGGGACGGTAGTTAGCAAACTGTGGACCTCAGCAAGCAGCTGGAAGCAATTGAATAGGGGGAGGAACGTACTCAGACATGTCCATACCACATACGGCGCATTGACTGTCCCAGACGACGGGATGCGGGCAAGGTTCATCGATATCTACTATCGCCGTCCTAGACCAAGGAAACACCTCCCACAATTAGCAAATCCAGGCTTTCTCAATGACCATATACTCCCCCAGCCCTTCCTTTCTGGAGCGGACCGCCGAACCAGCGACTTCGAGGGATTGTCTTACGATGGCGAATTGACCACGGAACCGATCCCGACCATCCACTTCGTGATCTTGCCTTCAATAGGACTCTCGTATTTGGATATGATATCCATGATCCTCTGCACCTCCTCTCCATCCTCGTTGTCTTCGGTTATCAGGGCTCTGTAGGAGTATGTGAGGATCGGTTGTGTAATCTTGACGTCGGCATTCTGCTGGAAGTGGATTTGGGTGATGGTGACCGGGAACCGGGTCGATGACGGGAACTTGAGCAGCATGATTGCGGAAATCAAGGGAGCGGGAGAAGGGATAAGAGATGTTGGAATTGGTGAAACCCCAAAGCCTTTCTCTCCCTAGTCGGCTTCGATGATTCCGGTTTTTCTTCTTCTTTGCTTTTGCTGTCCCTTGTAGCTTGAATTTTAGATCTCTGGAGACTCTTTCCCGACGTCCTTCCTTTCCTCCCTTCCTTCGTTCTGTTTTTAGATCCTTTTTTTTTCTTTTCGATATATTTATTCCTGGATCCTTATTTTTACCAACCACCAGTAAAGCGCCTCCGGGGGTTACTTTTCCTGCTGGCTAGTTCGAGAGTCGGGGCCAATGTGAACGACACGTGAAGCTCCAGGGTTGGTGATTGCGAGGCTCGAAAACTGGGGGGGATTCTTCTAGACAAAAAATCTCCCAGGAACGGGGTTTTTTTGTGGGTGGTTGTGGTGGGTGTCGCGAGGCAGGGCGGATTTCTTGGATCCCCGTTTGAGATCCCGCTTCACGGCCCAAAACAAAGTTCGCCAGGCCGGAAGCTACTAAAACCGGAAGGGCGAGAAAGTTGGGCGAAAAAGTGAGTTTGCGAGCGGATGATTGGAGATGGGGAGGGAGAGGTGAAGATGAGGGGAGAAGCTGCGATGGGAGAGCGGGATGGCTGATGGGGATTGGAAGAAGGATGGCGTGAGAATGATGGTGATGTTTGCGTGAGAGAATGGAAGAGAGGGTTTAAGAGGAGGAAGAGAGAGCAGACGAGGGAGAGCTTAGCTGAGCAGCTGCCGTTTACTTTTAGCTACGATGCACTGGCAGGCCATCTCCACAGCCGAAAGCTTGATTGATGGGAAGCGAGCGATACCTCTGAGCCGCGGTCTACTCTTTTGTATCTGTCGACGGAGAATGCTGTCGCAGTGCTTCTTCAGAGCTCTGGCTGTGCAGGAGATGTATAATATGTTCGAGATAGCTCTCCCGTTCAATTCGATTCGAAACCGGAAAGCCTTATGTAATTGTGATCCTCAGCAGGGCCGAATCGAATCCTGCGCCGCACTGTCGGCGGGCGTATACTTTATAATTATAGCCAGCCATCGGGAAGCTTCAGCCGAAACAGGCGGGCAAAGGCAAAGCTATCCAGACTACACACTATCGCATCATACACTTCGATCTTAATTTCTAGACTACGCTTGGATATCGCCTGGGCCTTGGCTGCTAAGTGGTACCGTCGACCAGCATCGACCTCCAATTACGGCATCCAATGCACCGTCTCCTTCGACATGGCCTTCCAGAAGCCCGCCATCTTCGGCCTAGTCCCCTTATCAGATCAGATTAGCCTCCCAACGTCCGTCAACACATCCCCCCGCCAAAGCAGCCAATCTGGAGCCTCCCCGTAACCCCTCCCCTGGCAAGACGTCAATTATGCTTCCGGGCGGAGAATTCTTTTTTTTTTTTTTTTTTTTAAAGTTGTGCATCATATTTTGACATATACCCGCTCAAATTACGTGCTTCCTCTCCAACAAGGCGCCATGGGCCCTACCTGGCCTTTCGACCCCTTTAGCTCTCTCTCCTTCTACCCTCTTATATATCCGACTGCTCCCGTTGTACTAGAAGGCCGTCCAATTCTTCCTAATTACTTCACGGATCCTATAGGTACTGCACTTGTTCTCCGATATGTACGATAACCGATAGTTTCCAAAATTACTTTTCGATTTTTCCCTCGCCCGATCACTTTTAAAGGATATACATACAAATAAGTAGAAGGAAGGAAGGAAATAAAAGACTCAACAGTACCAATTAAAAAGAATATCGAATATATATCTGCTTTTCTCTTTCACTGACTTTTCCCCCTTCACGGACTTTTCCCCTCCCGGCGCAACCCCATGGCCAATTTTCGACAATAGCATCCGACTTTTCTCTTTTTTCCTTTTCAAATCCCTCATCAACTTTTGGACTTTTCCTTTTTGGCAGATATACAAGAATTTTTTCTTTTTGTTTCCTCTTCAAAAAAGACAAGAAAAGAGGGAGAACGTATCAGTCATCATCTTCGTTATATGAAAAAGGCAAAGCAGAAACGAAGGACCAAGAAGAGAACAAAGAAGCGGGAACATTGAGAAGGATAATTGCGAATCTAGAAGGCAGACGAATATAATCTAAAGGAAAAATACGAAAGATAGAAAAGAAAAGACACTCTTGTCAGGTCGATATGCAAAGAACGCCGATGGACTCATCCCACACTGAAGAATAACCCGAACCAACTGCTTTTGAAATATCCATTGGACCTGACCTGGCACCGGAAACAGAAACGGAAACGTCGCACCAAATTATTAGTGGAAAGACACCATGATAAAACCCCATTTCTTTCGCTAAACCGCAGCAACGGAAAAGATGGAAAAAACCAGAAGCATCAAATTAAGGAAGAGAATGGAGGAATATATCGAGAGAGGGGGGAAGGATAGATGAGAAAGGACGAGAAAGGGAAAAAAAAGGAGAAACCCAGGGTATATGAGGATTAGAGATGATCGAGGTGAGACTGAGATTAGCCAAAGGTTCAAGTGTAGACCCCTCTTCGGAGATCCCCTCTATCCCTCTTCGACTTTTCATTCTCCCTTTCGTCGACGACAAGCCGTCCGGATGCCACGCTCCCTGGAATGCCCGCGTATGACGAGGTCGGCGATGTGGACACAAGCGGGACACTGGCATCCAAGCACCCAAACCTCCTCGCCAAGGCTCCTAGCAATGTAGCGAAGCATGCATGGACTTCAACAAACAATTGTTCTCGGCCAACCAGCTCAGCCAAGTCCTTTCCTCTTTCGACTCTCGCCGGTCGTCTTAGGAATCCATCGGGACAGGTGCTATGCTTGATGATCGTCGACCCGGAGAGCTCCTGTCGGACCTGGTCGTGAGGGTTAGGCGATACCGGCCGCGATGCTTCGGATGCAAGGTTCTTGATCCGTGCAACTAGCTGCTCAAACACCGATGTGATGTAGCCGTATGCGGCAACGATCTTCTTCACATCGGGGCACAGACACAACAGGGCGTATGTACGGCGGTTGCTCCTGATCTTAGGGTCGACGAGTCGGAATACATATGCGATGGTATGCCCGGCAGCCTCGTCGCCGACGAATATCGGTCCCGTCTGACCCGGTAAAGCTTCGCAGGACAGGGTACGAACGCAGGCCCTCCTCAAAGAGGCAAACTTTTCCGGCTCGGATGGGAAGCGGGCGGATAGGTAGGTAAGGTTGTGAGTATGGGGAGGGATATATGCGTCGAAGCGGTCGTACAGTTCCTGGCTCTCCTCGGAGGCTGTCGACGGAAAGTCGATATCATCGTTTAGGTTGGACTTGGACGAGGAATTCGAGGATGATGCGGATGATAGAGACCGTCTGCGAGGTTGATGTTGCATGTACGGCTCCTCGTGGTCGGAAGTAGAAGGTCTCCTAGGTTGATAATACGACTGTCGCCTTCCATGTCGGTAGGTTCTCTGATGAGCCTGCTGCTGTGCCTCCGCTTCCATCTGATGTCGCCGCCTCTCTTCAACACTGCCTCCGGCCAAAACAACCTCCTTCGACCGCAAGACCGGTATCTTCTTACCATCCTTTAACGGCAATCGTTCACTGAGGTTTTTCGGTAGACTGAGGTTGCAATTGGCACATGTGTCGCTCAAGCCCGAAGAAGCAGTTGAAAGCAGCGATTGGTTGACGGAACCGGCAAGCGAAGCATGGCCCGGCTTCGGCGAAAGGGGAGGAGTGGCGACGGGAGACGCATTCGGTGATATCGACGATCTCGAGGAGAGGTAGATGTTGGATCGGGAGGTGGCTTTGAGAGAACTAGTACGGGATGGTGGCGATGATGTTGGAGCCGATGTTGGAGGAGAGTCATCGCTGGAATAGCCAGCGTAGGGACCTATCGTCGTCGAGCATGTTTGACAGGAGGGCGGAAGGAGCTGGGTGCACAGGATCGATGTTGGACCGTGGATTTCGCAGAAGTGGGCGAGGGAGAACTAGGATTTTGCGGCAGGATTGTTAGAAACGGAGACAAAGCACAGATGCGAAACGACGGTGTTAGGCACCGGTCCACGGAGGACATGGGTGCTATATCGAATCCAAGTAGACACGATACAGAATTAATTCTTCCAATAGCAGGAAAAAACAGAGTGAATGAATAGGTGAATGACGAGAGAGGTGCAATGAATGGAGAACTCACGATGAAATCCATAGTGGCAAAATTTTGCCGGGGAGGTGTGTTGCTTGCGATTGAGGTCGATATATGTCTATAAGAGCGAGCTACTCAATTCAAACCCTAGGAGAAGAGAAAGATAGATAAGCAAGATGCCGACGATGTCGTGAGAGTGTCGGCGGGAGGTTGAGAGAGGACCCAGGAGGATGGATGGGGCCAGGAGAGATGTGCAGAGCTATGATGAAGCGATAGCGTAAGAGAAAAGGGTCGATGGAGGGTGGACGACTGAACAATATAAAGCCAGAACAACACCGGCCGGCCGAACAATTAACAATCCAAGCCGGCCCACACCACCCACACCCACACCTTCCTCCGCAGACACACTGCGCTAGACCCGCACTAACTAGCCTGGACGGAAGACAGCTTCGACCGCAGGGTGAATTGGCGGTACCAGCTGCTGGCTAGCCCTATACATGAAAGCGTCGTTGGAGACCCCGTCGATGTACATTTGTACCTGTGCTTGTGCATTGGAAAAAGCTGGAGCTAGGGTCGAATCCAATCCATTGGCCGCACACCACCATCCTTTTTCCTCTTCGGTTTTCTGGATTGGAATAGGTCCTTCTTCGTCCTCCTCTGGCGTACAGAGATACAGGTGCAGCAGAGGACTCTGAAACCTAAAACATGAAAAGAGAGAATACGAAATGATGGGGGAGCACAGACACATCATTCAGCTTCAACGGTGCTGCCTTCGTGCACTGTGCTGATATCCTGTCTTGAAAAAGGAATATACGAGACATTCAATCCCCAAAGCTCTCTCTCACAGGCACGTCTCCGGTACCTCCCATTAGTACCCTTCCCCCGTGGCCCCCCGCCGGTCCGAGGCGCAAAAGGGAACGGTTTGGAAAAAAGCAGGCGAAAGAAGCCCTCGAACCTTCTAGCTTGCAACAGATAGGCACAGGAATCAATCCTCAATCTATCTGTGATCAAGACGACACGAAACGGTAACGTTCCGTCGGGTCCGTCGACGACACATGTCAAATCGACCCTCAATCAAAGAGATAGAGCGAGTGTCGCCTTGATTGTCTGCATCAGACGAAATCCCACATGCACGTTTTTTCGATATTGACTGCAGCTGGGTACAGGGCCCTTGAACGAAAAGAGAGGAGGCCCATGGGGATAGGCCGTACCGTGAGGGGCACGACATATCGAGACGAGAAACCCGTGCTCCAATGACAAACCTCAGATTGACGACTCCAACAAATCAAAGATGCAGATTGACAATTGGCAGAAGCTTACCTTGCTCTTCTGACTCGGGATAGCGAAAGTCCCTCGCGCTGACCTCGTCGACTTGCTGTCTGTGTATGTTTCACGATATCCCTCAATATAGGGAATATTGGCGGATCGAGGCTTATAGCGCTTTGCTTCTTAATTCTCCAGATTCTCGCTGCTTTCTTCCGTATTTTCCTCCCGCGGCTAACTACTCCAGACAAGATGGAAAAAAAGGAATCCCCAGGTTCCTTTCACTCGTGACTAGTCGATCCCGGTTGAATTGGATGGGGTTGAATGGGCTCGTTTGATTGGGGTCTGATTTTATCGATATCTGAGAATAACCGTTGGATAAAAAAGAGCTGCAGATTGCATGCAGAGACAACTTGCGACACCTGCTGTTCTAGAAGGATAGAGCACTGGATGACAGGTGGAGTCCTATAATTAATATAATGGCTTGCAGTGCAGAATCTGTCCTCTGCGACTGGAATATCTCCTAATATCCGAAGAATGGTCTAGGGAAAAGATATCACCGACGGCTTTCTCCCGTGAAAACGGGTTCTTCTGCGGTTGTCTCTGGAATGAACAAAGACCGAAGGCGAGTTTCAAAGGAATGCTGGGGTCAAAGTCCACGGATCCGACCGTCCGGAACGGTCTAGTCAACGGTCGTGCGGCCGCAGTTAATTATTTAAGATCGTACGATCGAGGACTTATATAATAATTGATAATACGAGGGTCGTGCGCCCCCGTTTAATTCGAGCTTCAAGCATCAATAATTAGACCCGACCCAACTAGGTTAACAGTTGCTGATAAATGAGGAACGGTTGGCACTAATACTCATTTGCGGACCTAGGCATATGGGCTGCTTTTCGAATCCGTCTATCAGTTCTGCATCTCTGATATACGTCTACATACAGATACCCTGAAACCCCAGTCGCATGGGCCATAGCAGGTACACTTCCTCGGAACAACAGGACAAGGAATGTATCTGCATCATATTACGTTACGCAGCCCACAGGAAAGGCTCCAAGAGATAACGGTGGCCGCCGCATGCTGCACTGCACTTTTTTCATCAGACGAATCAACGAATGAGGCTCGAATAGCCAAACAAGGCCGTCCGCGAAGATCGCCTTTGACGAGATAGATACATTCTATCCTCGACCACCCCCTTCGCTCGACCAAACCTGTGACTTCATACTTGGACTCTTTCCGCAAAAGCAAAGCTGGCGAGGAAAAGAAACGCCCGGCCGTGAGCAATCCAGATATCGAGATAAACAGCGTATCCGTCGATGGCGTTTCCCGAATTGAAGAATATCAAAGGTATCCAGACCATGCAAGCCATCTGCACGGTACAGAGATCATGCCTGTTGGTCGATATTTCAGATTCTCGCCGGACAAACCCTACATGTTCCCAATATTGGTTCTGCATTCAGGATCCTCATATTAGAAACGGTTACCCCGTCATTTCTTCTTCCTATAACTGAAGACGATAATCCCTGGAATCGTATGATCTCGCCCACTTCCCGGTTCCCGATTACAGACCAACATTACACCGCACACATTTCGACCGTGGTATTTGTCGAACCTCTCGTTTTGCTGATATGTTGTACCCCGTCACACATGAGATCAGGTGGAAGTGATTCTAGTGGCCAATCTCAAAGGATGGAACCTTCCGAGTGCTCTGACGCTGTCATAGTCGTAACCTGACGATGTTCGAATCCGGCGAGCTTACAAGCCCCAAGGTTGCTCATTCGGAAAAATAACATTCCTGAGAATAGAAGTCAACCTTCGCTCTCTGTCTCGCGGTTATCGATGGGATACCACTGTGCACGCCGGACTACTGACTCAAATTCATCAGCCTTAAGATTGAATACAAACGGCGACCCGACGGCCTTAGCGCTAACAGTTAGAGCTGCTTTTGACTTTAAACCTTGACTCGAATAGACGTTAGTTGAATGAGTCGAGTCCGCCTTATATTAATCCTGGCTTAGTCGAAAAAGCTTCGCTTTGAGGATGCCGCTAGCGTTTTTGGGCTCTCGTTCGTTCGGCATCCTTCGCTCGGATGTAAAAGTCAAAACCTCTGAACCTTGAGGTCAGGCCTGTCATCTACACATCTCCACTTCCCAATCCCGACTCCGGTCCGCACGAGAGCTCGAGCTCGTCCGAAATGCGCCTCGCAACCGAGCCAGTCATCGTCTACTCATGACCGCCTCCTCAGCTCCATTGATGCATCACGGGTCTCGCGAGCTCTTCAAAGTGAAAAAATTATTCCGTTGAGGATTAGAAGAGAGGAACAAAACCTCCCGTCCGGTCATGAAGAAGTATCTCGTACCTGTCCGTCGACAGACAGAAACCGTCTAGTCGAGGAGGTTAGTCTCGACCGACCCGCTCCTCCCCCCCATCGCATCTGCATCCTCTAAAAGACCTCAGAGAATTGCGAACCCACATCGCCCACCATCTCTGTCCCGCACCCGCGGTTCCAATAAACCTTCCCCATCATCCCACTTAAAAAAGCCGTTTTGTCCAAGCCACTTCCTTGTTTCCCCTCAGAGAAAACCTTGACATTTAGGTTGGAATGTCTAGTCTTCTTCGAGGGGTTCCCACACCACCATCTCGGCTTCTGTGAACGCGAGAAGGGCGTCAAAAAGGAACCTTGATTAAAAGTTGGAACACTGGAGCGTGCGAACGGGTTTCTCTTCGGTCTGGTTTCCCCGTCGTACAGACCCTCCGTCTATATGCGTATTTGCTTCTTCGTGTAGAGGACCCGCAGATAAAAACTTGCGGATTCCCCACTTCGCTTTTCTCTGACCGGGGAAGCCTGTACGGACGCTCGCCTGTACCATCGAGTCTACCTAGGATGCTATCGTCACATGTGTGCGAATATCACTCTCTTGGACGAAAGGTCGTTTCTGTCATCTATCCAATAAGACGCACCGCGCGGAAACGCAGCTCTGGGAAAGCTATCGAGCGAGCTAGCAGGATTGGCCTATGAGGAGTCTGCATCGTATTCTGATCCTGATCGATCAGAACGAAAATATCAGCGTCCCTAGCTATCATATCGTAGAGTCAAGCAGCCAAGGCTCGTCCTAAGTGCTCAATCGCTGCATGCATACCACATCACACTTCGGCCTTGCATAGTCTGGTACCGATTGAATTCCACAGTGCATTTTGGCAGGAAACCTCGAAATAGCAATCCGTCAGAAAACGAGCAAAGAGGGATGAATATGATATGACAAGCAAAGCTCGTCCGTCTTCATGTGGCAGTTCTAGCCAACCGTTCCAACACATTCCTTCGAGTCTCGAGATATCGAACCGTCTTTCGATGCCGGGTATTTCCACGATTCTTTGTCGAAGTCGTCGACCGCATATTGTTGGAAGGCACGGGATCAGTCGGTTTGGACTAGCTCGACCTTCCGCCCTTAGTAATCACCAAGATGCATTTTGACGGACCCGAAGGACCCGGTCCCGGCTGCGTCTTTCATACACACCTCTCCCAAAAGCCGCATTTGATCAACTTCCACTTTCCCAGAGGGCCTCTTTGGCCTTCCTGCTAGCGCAACAGCTGCAAGGTTCCCGAAACGTAATCGCTTCCCATCGCTTGTATTCGCTTCCAATCGCTCACCACACCCTCCAACATCTCCAACGTTTATTGTTAATGCCTCAGAGGCTTCCAAGTTGGCACATGTTTCTTGGTCTCCGCTAGCTACCGTCTCTGCTGGCCCCTCCTCATAATGTTCCTCCGCACCTTCCATTCCTTCGCACCCTTGCCTGTCACTTCACCGCCAACTACAAAGTCCAAATATGGCATCTTATCCACCCCTCCACTCCCTCCCGTCCTTCTCCGTTCCTTCTGCCCTGTCCTCCCGTCCCTCCAGTCCCACATCAGATACACTGGCATTTCGTCTCTCCCTCTACATAGCAGGATCCTGTACCCCTCCTCCAACCACTTATTAAATTCATCTTCATGCATTGGCGTCAAAAGTTGGAGCTCCCCGTTAGCTTCGTCGACGCCTCTGACTATGGCCAACCCGGCCGTCACCGTTCCTTCAGCCGGCAACATTCCGCTTGTACCGTCGAACTGGTTCGTGAGTATGTACGGTGTAACATCACCGCTTTCGCCGTACACATCCTCAAGATACCGAAGAGCCGGGTGTTCCCCATCATCCTTTCTAACCAGCTTAACCGCCACAACTGTAGCGTTCAATGCTGTGAACACTAGATCCGGCGTAATATCCGAGTCCAGGATTGTGATCCCGTCAATAACCTTCGTAGGACCCTTGTACGCCGCTATTATGGGGGGTACCGCTGTTAGATGTTTCTCAAAATCGAAGGACTGCGCGCTGGCACCGGTAACGTTGGCCTGTGAGTGAAAGTATGCAATGGTCTGCAGCATCCTCAGGTCCGCAGGTGTGAACGGCTGGCTGCCACCGGTATTTCCAACCACAGCTCCAGTTCCCGCTGCTTCCAATAGATGCCGCTTCACACCCTTCCTATCGGGCAATATCTCCGTGAATACACCATCCACTTCCCCAAGACCCACCACGTCAGTCGGTTCACATACGGCCAGCAGCTCCTGTAGTAGTTCCCGTCCCATACCCTTGATCCAACCGCAAGTATTGATAATCAAGGTCAACGTCTCACCCTGTTCGACTAATCTCCTGTACTCTCTCATCAAATCCGCGGCGCAACGTAGGTAGTACTTGGGATCCTCGCGCGGAGATATATAACCCACATGGTGTTGTCGGATTACTTCCGTGGAGCCAAAGCTAGCGAATGAAGGAGCCACAATCGGAGAGGTGATTTTGTGTAATGAAAGCATGCACGGCGGTGTGAAACTCGGTTGTCCAGGATCGAGGTCCAGGTATGCGACAGTGGATTGTTGTGAGTTTGTTATGAAGTTGTTCAGCAGATACCGGCTGAAGGTCGATTTCCCAACGGATTTCCCACCGATGATAAATATAGATTTCGGGGCCTGCTTTGTTGAGGAGAGGGCGGTGATTGCTGGTTGCCAGGAAGTGGGGGCGGCGAGAACCGCTGTGGTTTCTGTCGCTGTGAGAATCTATTTTTATGAAGTCAGAGAATTGTTTCAACACCTTGCGATCCTACAACATGGCACTCACCGGGGTGAATGACTCGGAAGCTCTCGAGTAAACAGTCGTACTTGTTAATGGCGGTTTCCATATCCTGTCGAAACGAGGACATATTCTACCAGCATCGTTCAATCCACTCTGCGTACTCCGTAGGCTGAACGTTGCGTCGTATTCGCCGTCTTTGCTCGCTATCTTGTCAACCTTCCGCTTTTTCGACTTCGGGGCGCATTCGATTACGGGTAGGGCCTGGGTGGAGGGTGCGATTATGTCGAGGGAGGCTGAGGCTTCGAGGATAGCACCGCAGATAGAGATGCTCCCATTGATCACCGATATCCTGTATTCGCCCTGGATAACGAGGGACTGGTAACCACATTCTTAGCAGACTATCCAACCAGCGGTATATATCACGAATTCTATATCGTCCATACCTCCCCACGGCGCAGTTTGACAGTAGTTTCCAGGGTCTGGACATCGTAGATATAATTGTCCTCCGTCTGGGCAAAGTTTGAAAGTTGGCTGAGCGAATATTAGCAGCGTGTTTGGATTATGGGTGCTAGTGCATATACATGCTGCTTTTACCGTGGTACGTCGATATTTGAGTCCGGCGGCACAGATGCTGCGTCTGTCGTCTCTCTGGGAGGTATCGCGGACGGGCTCCGTGACTTCAATGGCGTTGAAGGTCCGGTATTCGTTGCGCCTTTGGTAGGGACAGCTGTTACGGCTTCGGCGCTTGGTGCGATAGTCGGTGAATCACCATTGGGAGTTGGATTCGGGCTGTCTGCTTGCGCTGCTGATTGCTGTTGGCGGAGACGCCGGGCAGCGAGCGCGCTAAGAGGTGCTGTGTGATATTCTTAAGTAAACGAGTCTGAAGTAAATGATCGAAGCTCCTCGTACCTTTGACTTTGTAATCGCTCGTCCTTTTCGACATTGTCGTAGCCGTGAAAAGGAGATATGAAGGATGAGGTTGCAATCGAATGGGAAAGAAGTTCGTGCCGAGGCCATGCACATCCCACGCGATGCAAAAAAAAAAAAGTTTCCTTCGAGAAGCGACTTTTGAACTTGACCAAAACCACTTCCTCGAACAACCAAAACCAGCACAATGCCCTCCAAACCGGCCTCGAAATCCGCTACAACATCGACGGCTAAATCGCCGAAGCAGTCGAAATCTAAGGCACTAAAATCTTCGGAATACGTGGACGATTCCGACGTCGATAGCGATGAGCCGATGACAGATGCGCCGCCAGCCAAGAAGGGGATTCCCAAAGCCACAGAAAAGACTTCGAAAAAGCGGAATAGAGATGGGACTGAGAAGGTCAATGGGGCTGGAAGTGGTTCCTCAAAGAAGGGAAAGGATAGCGCTGCGACGCCTGACCCGAAATCTGTGAAAGAGAAGAAAAAGAGCAAGAAGGTTGTCGAGGTTGTAGAGGAGTCCAGCGAAGAGTACGTAGGCCTATTTTCACTCCTAGGAGCCGTAAATCCACCTTCTAACATGAGTTCATAGGGTATCTGAGTCCGAGGCTGAGGAAGAGGAAGAGCCAGAGTCAGAGAACGAGGAGAGCGGCAGCGAAAGTGAAGCCTCAGAACCAGCGAAAACGTCGAAGAAGACACAGTTCAAGTTACCCCTCGACAAAGATGTACCGGCCGGCTTTAGCCCCCTCGATGTAACACCAGCGGCATCCGTTCCATCATCACTGGATGGAAAGCAGATATTCTTATTCACAGCACCCCCCAAATTCAAGTTCCGGGATATCAAGCGGATAAAGCTCAACGGTGGATTAGAAGGCGAGACTGTTGACTTGGAAGACATGAGGTTTACGATACGACGATCGGTGGAGCCAGTCAGCTCGAGTATGAAGGTCATGATCCCTAAGGCAGGGAAGAAGGGATACGAGCTAGGTACTTGTTTGTTCTAGAACTGAAAGGAGGACGATATACTAATAGCACTTTAATAGCATCGGTGGCCCCAACTGCACAGTACATAGTGACGGAAGCGGCGCCACTAGGGCGGACAAAAGTCGGAGAGCAGGGACTATCGCCTCCACCCCGAAAGCAGCCCGAGGGCCTAAGAATGCGTTTCCTGCCGGCTGGGTATGGAGAAGAATCGGATCACAATATCAACAAGGCCGTACTGCCTAAGAGAGATCTTGTAGCGAGCAGGGACCATGACGTGGTTATGGATGAAGCGGAGCCGGTCATTGTGACGCCCAAGAAGTCCAAAAAGAGCGACAGCAAGGCCGAAGAGACACCCAAAGAGAAGAAGAAAAAGAAGAAGGAGCCAAAGGTAGAAGAAGCCGATACCATCGAAGAGGATCCGGTGGTTGAGGTCGAAGTTGAGAAGAAGAAGTCGAAAAAGGAAAAGAAGGATAGGAGTAAAGACGAGGATGGCAAGAAAGAAAAGAAGAGTAAGCATGACGCGGAGGGCAAGAAGGAGAAAAAGAAGCACAGGAAAGACAAGGCTGAGGCTTGATCTTTGTACATATACCCATCTACTACCCATATACATCGAGAAGGCTGCTACGGTAGTCTACTCGATCGATCATCTACATCGACTTTTCCCTCTGATACGAGCGAGGATACTTATTTTTCATTTCGGATTATTCGTGGGTATCATCATCTATGTACAAATATGCTCTTGGAATGACTTTTGACGTGAGTAAAGACGTGAACGTTGATATCTATTGGGGGGCACGGCTAAAGAAACTACTTCTGCTGCGTCTGCGTCTGCTGCTGCATCTGAATCTGCATTATCTCCGCCTTCTTCTTCTCACTAGCCTCTGAGAACTCAGAAATCTGTCCCTCTATACGCTTTCTACCGTCGAAAAGAATTCAATCGTCAGTGTCTGAGTCCGAACCAATTCTCGGGTCATATGGAGTCATATGAACATACATCTCCTTCTCGATAAAGTCTAACCGCTTGTCTACATTCATGACCGCCTCGTCCTTGTCTTGTTTTATTAGAGTTGGGCCGATGAGCTTGTAGATATTTGCATCCGCATCGAGTGATTTGAACTCCTGTCACAAGTTGTCCACGATGTCAGGATCGAAGAATAGACGAACGTTCGGGGTCCAAATGGTATAGGGTAGTACCTGCTGAACGGCCTTATTCTCCGTAAGCTGCGCATCTAGCTTCTGACGGGCTTCGATGACTTCCTGTAGCTCTAAATAACCGTTAGCCGTGGTCGTGATGGATTAGATGGCCTGCATGGCGGGGTGGATTGCATACTCTTCTGGAGATCCGAAAACTCGTCGGACAACTGCTGTAGGCCGGCCATGCTTGATGTCGTCTCGTCCCAGTGACTTCCTCAACCTCCGTGATCTCACAAGCCCCTCAGTCTGTAGGTACTCGGACAGGGCAGTCGGGATGCTTGTCTGGTCAGCTGGTCCGGTGCTGCTTTGCGAGGTATTGACAATAACTTGGTGGGACGGTTGAATATCCGGCCAAGCAAACCGAACCAGCTCGAAACCTTGCTTGCCATTTTGTCTAGCGCAAGAAACCTCCTTACTTTCCCCCATGTCCACTCCGTCAACGACAAAACCCCCCTCGCCTGGTCCACCGTTGCTCTCCCTCGTTCTTGCAAGACGACGAAGCAGAATTACGTATTTCTCGAGGCTGCCTGGCACCACGGCGGAATTCTCACACCGACCTCTCAGCGACCTTGATCGGAAGCTTCTTGCTGTTTCTCCCTCGGCCAGGCTCTGACGACAGCGTCGACATTCATATTCCAACTTCAAACCCCGAACCTCGTGCCGTCTTACCCCGTCAGCCCGAGTACACGGTACCCGACCACCCAACATGGCGACTACGGATTTTCTCGGTCGGGCGATAGAAACCGTCAAGAAGGCCATTGAGGACGATACAGCTCAGAACTACGAGAAGGCTTACCAAGGCTACTACGACTCTCTCAACCTCTTCATGCTGGCGCTGAAATGTGGGACACCTCCGTCATCGGCGGAAATCTAAAAATACTATACGGACCAATGTGCTAACGAGTCCACTGCTGTAAACAGGGGAGAAGAACCCGAAATCCAAGGAATTAATCCGTCAGAAAGCTTCTGAGTACATGGAACGCGCCGAGAAACTCAAAACCCACCTCGCAGATGACTCCAACAAGAAGAAACCGAAGGCGATAGGCGCTAATGGGAAGGAATCTGGCTCCGGAGGAAAAGGGAAGGGCGACGAAGAAGACCTCGATAGCGACTCCAAGAAGCTCAGAGGCGCGTTAGCCGGTGCGATCTTGACTGAGAAACCGAATATCCGGTGGGAGGATGTTGCCGGTTTGGAGCAGGCGAAGGAAGCCCTGAAGGAGGCTGTTATATTACCTATTAAATTCCCGCATCTGTTTACGGGGAAGAGGAAGCCTTGGAAGGGTATTCTGCTGTACGGACCCCCGGGTACCGGTAAGAGTTATCTTGCGAAGGCAGTGGCAACGGAGGCGAATAGCACATTCTTCTCCGTGAGCAGTAGTGACCTGGTCAGCAAGTGGATGGGAGAGTCTGAGAGGCAAGTCATTGCTCTATGGTATCCTAATCTCGGTTTGGAGCTCTAAACTGACGTGGAACTTCCTCAGACTTGTCAAGCAACTATTTAGTATGGCAAGAGAGAACAAGCCATCGATTATTTTCATCGATGAGCTTGACGCTCTTTGCGGCAACCGAGGTGAAGGTGAATCGGAGGCCAGCAGGAGAATAAAAACGGAAATGCTCGTTCAAATGGACGGTGTGGGTCATGATTCGACGGGAGTGCTGGTTCTCGGAGCCACAAATATCCCGTGGCAGTTGGATGGTGCTATCCGTAGACGGTAAGCTGATACCCGGTGAAGTGTGTAATACAGCGCCCTAACATGTCATCCAGTTTCCAACGAAGGATACACATCGCTCTTCCCGACGCCGCGTCCCGCCAACGAATGTTCCAGATTGCCGTCGGCACCACGCCTTGCGATTTAGGACCCCAAGACTACCGACATCTCGGTAAAATTTCCGAAGGTTACTCCGGTTCAGATATCAGTATTGCAGTAAATGACGCCTTGATGCAGCCTATCCGCAAAATTCAAATGGCGACACACTACAAATGGATTGATGTCCCGGAAAAGATGAAGGATGAGAATGACGACAGAGAGGAGCGTGTGGTGAAAAGGAAGCTTACGCCATGCAGTCCCGGCGACAAAGGAGCTCTGGAAATGACATGGGTCGACGTGAAGAGCGAGGATCTGGCAGAGCCACCACTGATACTCAAAGACTTTGTGAAGGCTGTCCAGAGCAGCCGGCCGACCGTCAGCCAAGAAGATGTTATCAAGAGTAATAATTGGACTGCGGAGTTTGGTAGTGAAGGCGCGTAGGTGTAGATATAATGCTTGGATACTTTTGCGCTATGTCTTTCTTCTTGTTCTTGTTCTTCCCATTGTTTCCTTTTGACGACCTTTTCTGTTCTAGTTTACTTTGGCGATACTCTTTTATAGGCCCACGTGCATCATGTCCTATTACACCATGTTCATTCTAAAGGATATCCCTAGGTTGGTTCTGGGTTCTCGAGTCTGCTTTTTTTTCCTGTTTGTCTCGGTTTAAGCTTGCAATCGGAGACTGTTCGGATGGCGGAGTGGGGGTTCGGTGGGGGACGGGCAGCCGAGAGTGCATTATATACTAGTATACTCCCAGTTAAATTCAATAATTTCTTCAGCCCGTGCCGTCATATGATCACGAAATCTCCATTACACATCTGAATTTCATATGTTCCTCAAAGTTTCGTAATCGGTGCAGCCTGTGATGAGCGCAGGGTCTCGTTCCGATGCTAGCCGGTTCAAGAAAGTGCGACTCCGAAGCCCAGCGCCGGAATCTGGGGTAGCTCCGATGCATGCAGTCTGCCCCTCCAGAATATAAGCCTCGGGACTGGGCGCGCAATGGCACTATCGTTCTCTATCGTGGTTGGCAGCATATAGTTACTTCTTTCCAGGCCTCTTTTCAATTTTCAATTCATTGATTCTTCCCTCCCATAATCCATACTCTACGATTGGCTTTCGGAGTATACGTATCTTCGTAATATCGGCTTGAGCGCAACCCCCAAACAGAACCCCACCATGGTTTCGACGGAGCTGCTGTACAGAACGACTCGAGCGTTCGCTTCGAGATCTTTACTCAAGGTACATATTCCGTGACCTTTTGATTCGATACATACGTATATATATACAATCCCGCGATAATACTAATGTCGTTCCGTCCATTGACTATAGCGCAATATCCTCTACTCCCCCCTCCGAACCTTCTCCACAACGCAGGGTTACAGGACAATCGACAAAGGTAATAGAGATTTCCTCTCCAATTAACCGCTAAACAAAGTATTAACGGGCTGCTAATTCAATACACAGTCTGCGCATCCGCCGAGGAAGCTATCAAGGACGTTAAATCCGGTTCGACAATCTTAGTAGGCGGTTTCGGACTCTGCGGTGTTCCGGACTCATTGATCAATGAACTCGAGAAAAGACCGGATATCAAGGATATAACAGCAGTATCAAATAATGCGGGAACCGACGGGAAGGGTCTGGGGAAGCTGCTCGCTTCCGGGCAGATTCGGAAGATGATTGCTAGCTACGTGGGGGAGAATGTAAGTACTTCAGCAAGGGCTGCCGATGGCTCGGTATATGAATGCTGATTTGGGATTACTCGTAGAAAATATTTGAGAAGAAGTACCTCTCCGGAGAGATCGAGTTGGAATTGACCCCTCAAGGAACGCTAGCCGAGAGGTGTCGGGCAGCGGGTGCTGGTATGTTTCTAGTTATACACTTCCACGGATAGACACTAACGATTCCAATAATATGATAGGTATCCCCGCGTTCTTCACACCAGCTGGATACGGTACATGGCGCCAAACCGGCGAGCTTCCAGTCAAATACAACCCAGACGGCACCGTAGCCATCTTCTCACCTCCCAAAGAAACGAGAGTATTCAACGGTAAAACCTTCATAATGGAGGAAGCCATCAATGCGGAGTTTGCGTTTGTGAAAGCCTGGAAAGCCGATAAGCTTGGTAACGCACAGTTCCGTCTTGCCGCTCAGAATTTTAACGGTGCTATGGGACGGGGGGCGAAGAATACTATCGTGGAGGCGGAGGAGATTGTGGATGTGGGCGTGATTGAACCAGCAATGGTGGACCTCCCGGGAGTTTACGTTAGCAAAGTAGTTCAAAGCACGGCTAGCAAGGAAATCGAGAAGTTCACATATGCGAAAACTGAGGAGGAAATCAAGGAGGCCGTTACAGGAGGTGGTGGTGGATCAAAGAGGGAGAAGATTGTGAAGAGGGCAGCGAAGGAGTTCCAAAATGGGTACGTATTACAGACTAATTGAATTACAGGGTGTGCCACTGATACATGGTTCAGGATGTTCGCAAACTTGGGTATCGGAATGCCCATGTTGGCTCCTACGTTTGTGGACCCCAATACCTCTGTGACATTACAGTCTGAGAATGGGATCTTGGGTCTGGGCCCATACCCGCAACAAGGAAAAGCAGACCCAGATCTTAGTGAGTGTCTTGAATTGCAGTTCTAAGATCGCGAAATACGATATAACTAATATATTGCAAAGTCAACGCTGGAAAAGAAACCGTCACTCTTAACCCGGGGGCGTCGGTCTTTGGTATGCAAAACCAGATAACAGTCGAATAACTGGGGCAGGATCGCTGATTAATCATATAATTTAGGATCGGACGAATCCTTCGGCATGATCCGCGCTGGAAAGATCAACCTCACGATGCTTGGCGCCATGCAGGTGAACGAGTACGGTGATCTTGCGAACTGGGCCCTGCCTGGCAAGATCAAGGGAATGGGAGGAGCTATGGACCTCGTGGCCAACCCGGAGAAGACAAGGGTCATCGTTCTGACAGAGCACACCGACAAGAAGGGCGGTGCGAAGATCGTCAAGAGTAAGTAAAGATATTGACTGCCACCATCAACTTGATATCTCTCTAAAACTGGGGTTTAGAATGCACATTCCCTCTTACTGGAAAGGGCTGCGTTAGCAGAATCATCACCGAATTAGTAAGTCAATACTATCGTTTCTGATCCCAAAACATACGATCGACTAATTTTATCACAGGCGGTCTTTGACGTTGATTTCAAGGAAGGGTTAACTCTTATCGAAATTGCCGAAGGCACATCCGTTGAACACTTGAGAACGGTAACCGAACCGGAATTCAAGGTTTCGGATAACCTCAAGACGTTCTAAATTAATTCCCCAGCTCCCGAACACGGGACACCTTTCCTCTCTCAGGGTTTGCATCACGACTTGAGTAAAGCTAGGCATATGAGCATGCCTTGAAAGAATACCATTATTTACCAAACATGTATTTTGTGTCGGAGGATATCCATAGACCGAAAAGAAATCACAATCACATCTCAATCGGTGCAATTTCCCAACTTGGTAGATTTGCGTTGACCATGTGGCAGAAATCTCCCGTGGGAAGTCGCTAAGAAAAATAAAATTTGTCCCATATAAATTCGATCTCCCACCAAAACTTTACATCCACCTCTCAATCATCAACTTCACACTCATTCACTCCACCACGACCAAAAACAAAATGGTATTAAAACGCCCCCCGGAGGCGGACCTAGTCGCCCTACCCACACGTCCAGAACCCTCTTTACCCACCGCCACAGCAGACGATGAAATCGTCACACTCTCCTTACCAAAAAAGCCACGGATCCAATTCAACCGTGAAGAATTCAAGATAAACCCAGACGGCGTCCTCGCCGGTGCTACCGATCGTACGTGTTCTCTCTATCTCACCCACCAATTGCTAATCCCACCCAAGTTACTGATTACCATCCAAGTAAGGAACAGGCTAGCCGCGTTCTTACCGTCCTTAAAAGCCGCCGATGAGCAACTAGAGAAGGAAAAACTTGCAGGAAGGATAGCGGATCGGAGAATCGAAATCGATAGCGATAGCGATAGTAGTGATTCCGAGGAGGATAGCGACAGCTCAGATGAAGACGAGGAAATTGAGTCCGGAACCGGAAATGCATCAGCATTACCACCGAACACTATCGCCGAAGTTTTGATTTCAAATCTTCTGGCTTCGCAACCAGTATCCACTGAAGACGGCAGTGATGCGAATGGATCATCGCCTAAGAAGCCGAAAAAACGGAATAAGAATAAGCAGCCTTATATCGAGATGGTAAGTTTTGTCTCACATCAATCCTCTTCATTCACACCATGGTTTTGCTGCACGATCTTGCCCATAACATGATGACATTTACCGCTTAAACCCAGCTCACTCTGAGCTACCCCTTCTCATAAAAAAAGAGAACGGGGGGATGAAGCGAACAGCGAAGAATTCGAATCTGATTGTTACCCAACCGTTTTTACCAAACCCATCACATCCTCTTGAAGGGAAACCATTCAATTGATTTGAGTCTACGTGCTAACAAATCTCCTTCCAAAAGAACCTTGGACTAGGTGTTCTCGAAGAGCTAAAACCCTCGGATGGGGGCGATGATAAAGAAGCCAACGAGCGTAGGGAGTTAGTCGATCGTATCCTTGAGTTAAGAAGACTCCAGGAAGCAAGAGACGAAAGCAGTGATGGCGAAGAATTAGACGGGATTATTATCTCCGAAGAATCAAAGAAGAAGGTCGTGATTGAAGAGCTGGAATAAAGCCCTCGATCAGGCGGTTACGACAATGGACGATGTGTACGATAGATATATTTGTTATGCTGTATACTTGCGCGGTGTTCGGGAGCGTACTGGGCGGCGGTTACTTGATTGTACGGAACTTACGAACTAATATATTAATACTAATGCGAGGATTTTAAGATTTTCAAGTGTTCCATTGTATTGTGTGTCCGTTCTAGTCTTGAGTCGCTATACTATGTTGGATGAGCGTAGGGCTGTCAGAGGTATAGCAAGGTTCCACGGGACATGATCATTCTGTCAAGCGCTTGAAACATTCTTTTTGGGAAGGTTTCGCAACCTGAAGACGACAATGCCAAGCATTACCAACACAACCCCCTGTTGTATTTTGATCTGTCCAGACGGCTGAGAATAGAACGAGCTTGGGGTGAGATTTTGTATGTGGTTGATAGAGTGGGTTTTTGAAGGGGGTTTGGGTAGGTGTAAGTGGTGTGATGTCTTGTAGGGGTAGCTGAATAAGGGAAAAACACAATGCATGCAATACCAACAGATGAAATGAAACACCATAGTCCTGTCAACTTTTGGAACCTCAGGGGACCAGAAGTTTGCGAGGGCAAGGTATTCTAATGGTATTGCTCATAATTTGGTTGCTCGAAATCAACCATAAGTCGAAGAAGGCGAACCAGCTTACCAACTTCCTTCAAGAACTTCCAAGCGGGTTGACCGGTCTTGGTAGCCTGATAGTATATCAAAATATCACCGTGAGGGTGTCGACCGGCGGTGACTTCCTTTGAGTACTTCGTGCTCGCTTTGTGATAGAACCTTTCGAGGCACTGAAGCTCACGACTGAAAGACTTCATGATGCGGATGTTAAGAACTCCTTGTTTCTTGACGTCGTGGGACGGCTTAATAGTCATCTCCTTCAGACAAGATCCAATGGCTCGGACGATGTTGGTGAAGAAGTAACGGAACGAGTCAGCCTCAGGGATATGGGCGTTGTGGCGGTCTCGCGCGTGATCGGGAATCAAGGAGTGAACCTGGATACCGTATTTGGTGTTATCCATCATGGCTTTAACCCTCGCGATGGCGGTATCGAGAAACAAATTGGTCTCCATGTGAGAAAACATGCTCTCGGAGCCGTAAGCGTTGAAGCCAAACTTGCATTCGTCCGTCATCGTATGTTCAAGGAATTCAGAGAAATACTTGAAGGTTACGTCCTTGCATCCCTTGCTGGGGCATCTGAATGGATCGACGTGAACGTCTCTTCCTTCGAAGATGCGCTTCAAGATTGCCTTGCGATCTCGGACGAGGAGATACTCGGCCGCCTGATGGATCGCGAAGCAACGGAGAACATCGAGGTGTTCGATGGAGGAATCGCATTCCGCGGCCTCGAGGTGGCCGTACATCGCGGGAAGAGTTGAAAACTCCTGGCCGCATCGCCCAATACATTGGACAGTGAAGACACCATCAGCGTGAAGTTCGACCTCGTGCTAAGAATCAAGAAAGTTTAAATATGGTTAGTCATTCTTCACGCTTAATAAAAGCCGTAGGTTGGAAATATCAGTCAAGGAAATATACATACCTGCTTTCGCTCTGCGTCATTAGGATGGTGTTTATGGCATTTGCCGCAGGCATGAGAGACTGTCAGGTGCTTATCCCAATAACATCTCTCAAAGAAATAGTTGCAGCCACGGCATTCAAATTTATGGCCGGTCTTTCTCCAGTGACGTTCCTGGACATCGACAGATGGAGCGTCGAACTTGCAGACTCCGCAGCGCCAGTGCGCCAACCCGTGGATGTAATGCTGATCGCGTTGCTCAAGGGATTTGAAAGTCACTTCGCATCTTTTGCACCAGAGGAATCGGCATTTCTTTTCGAAGTGCATAATCGCTTCTTCAAAGGTTTCGAAGAAAATATTGCAGTTATAGCAACGATCCCAGCTAGCGCGTTATAGGATTCGAAATGATTAGATAGGTTGACATCATTGCACGTTTTTTTTTTTAAAAAAAACCTACTGTTCTTGATACTGATCATAGTATTCCTTATCGCAGGGTGTGTACTCGGGGGCGTCTGTGATCTCGGTCGTTGGGTATTGAGACGAGATTTCATCGGTGTCCCCGACTCCAGACGACGAACAGTTGACACGCCGAGAATCCATATCTTCCGTAGTATAACAAGAAACGCCGAAGCGTATTGAGGGGGGTGTTTTGTTTGGGCTTTCGAGTAAAAGATAATGATGTATGATAGGGAGTTAGTCAGAGAGGTGTAGGAAGGTAGATGTAAAGGGAAGAAAGGTCAACTGGATGCAAAAGCAGTCACAAAATTATTTTATACCTCCCGTCTAGGTTCGCCATATCAATGCCGTGGAGAATAATATTTCTTTTCTTTTTCTTTTCTATATAGTGCGTATATATCTATACGCCAGCTTTAACAGTTCGCAATCAATCGCCGAGCCAAATAAAACGGACGGCGTGGGTATATATAAGGCTGAGTTCGAAGAACCTATAGCAAGGGTACCCGGATCTAAGTTCGCACTTCATAAATTCATGATCGGAGACGATTAGTTTGGCTTCACTTGGTCTTCTACTTGTTAGGAGATATCGAAAAACGATTATTCAATAGATACCTAGCAGATATATCAGTACTACCTTAGCATTCGGTACCTTAGTATCATAAGCGATAGCTGTTGTGATTGTAACCGAGGGAATCCACCATGTGTGTACAGGTTTCATAAGGGTTGCGACTCGCTCACGCATTTCTGAAAATTTATTGATAAATTTCATGCATGATCCGCACTGATTACCATCGATCTTGGTCTTAGTTTTAGATTCAGAATATAATACATGTTGTATTTCATAGTAAACAATGGGATTGACTATCAGCTTTAATAGTGCGGTAGCGACGATTGACAGCTCATGCATACTTACCTACTGTGCCGGAAAAGGGATGTTTTTGAATACCAATCTAATCCGATTGTAAATTAAATCCAAATTATTTCAGTCACTTTCGGAATCCAGATTACATATAATCCAGTATTAACCTACCGATCAGTATTCGTAATAATATAAACAATTATTTCAAAACCACTCTATTACTTATAACAATATTACATTCGCAATATAAAATAAACTATTTCACAATGAATTCACACCTACGCACGTGTATATATATAGATAGTGTAAACCTGTCTGCCTACCTGCCTGCCTACCTGCCTACCTACCTGCCTATGAGTGAAATCATGAAGCTATGATCTCGAATTCATGAATTACAATGTAATCAAATATTTACTTAATAAACTTAATACCATTGTAATCCAAATTACAATTCAAATCCAGATTCAACTAAATCTAGATTACAAAACCACTAGTTTTAATACAACTATTATTTTACAATCGGATTCAAACCTCTAATACCGGATCACTACGGTATTAATACAGTATCAATCCCACCCCCTTTTCTAGCACAGTAGTTGGATACAGTTACGGGTTTCCTTTTAAATTTGAAAACTCTAATACCGTACCGCTATCGATATCTTATATACGCTTATAATTAGGAAATCAACGGTCTTCGTAACTGAAACCCACATGGCCTCGCGAAGTTAGCTAGGATTGTGATATCTTCGTAGGTAGGCCTGTGATCAACTTAGGTGCTTGCAGCATATTTCATTTTCCAAATGATTTATATTCTTATATTCGTGGATGTTAGGAGCCAACTAGACCAGGCTTTCAAGACACACGATGGATTTGTATGCCCGGCGATCTACCTAAGCTACCTATTCGACGCCGAACTGATTGTAGAATAGAATTATAAGAAATGGGCTCTTCCGCAAGACAGATTATCACCTCCTATCATGGGGAAGAACAACGGGGTAATAACGGTGATGATGACGCCAAAAACGTGGGACGAGGCAGTGACTTTCATCATGATGTATCCACAGGGAGACGGATATCGTATATGGAGACGGAGTGGGCACAGTTCCGGAGGGGTGGGAAAAGAAACATACACCGGAATACATTCGTGATACCTGATAGTGAAAAAAAAAGGTAGGAACAAAGAAAAATTTATTACAAGAATTCAATAGGGAGCCTTTTTGCTTTCTATCGGGGAATCAGGCTACGATGAAAACCACTTTTCTACTACAGGGTGTCTTTCTACTGGAATTCCGGCAAGAATCTCTTGAGGGTTGATCCCAGGTGTTTGCAAGAGACCCTTCATCGAGCTCACGACCCTCTCAGCTGTCTGTCCAGTCAATGTGTCCGCGTCGAGCGCCTGGACAACCATATCGAACACTCTTCCAGCTTGCGAGACAACAGCAGGGTGTTTCCTAAAAGCGGCAAGTGTTAGTAACCATTCAACTATTTGATGTATCTACCATTACTTACTGATCCGCTAATTCGGCCAAGAACGCATAGGCGTACGGTGCCGCTTCTTCATCGTTGATAACAGGTAAGGTATTAACCCATGCTGCTGCAACATTCTCGACATCTGCGACCTTCGAGGCGTTCGAATGCAAAATCTTGGCTATCGAGGCGCAGGCGTTTTCGGTGGCGTAAACGTGGTCCTCAACACGTGCCTTAGGGAGTTGAGTGACTTGGAAAAGGGCTGGAAGAGCAGCGGCTACGAAGTCCGCGTAAATAGGTCCTCCTGCCTTAGCCGCGATTCCGATGCCGTATGCGGCAGCCTGTCTGATAGCCGGGTTGTCATCTTGAAGGGAATCCATCAGTGGCTTGAGAAAGTACTCGCGATACTTCCAGCTTTCTCCGCCGCAGAACTCAATACAGTCGTCAACAATGCACAAGGCCCATTGACGGTCACTAGCGTCTGGACTTGCAATGAACTTCTGATAGAGGGGTATGAGCGGCTCAAAGCATGGCAAGAAGCGAACGTTCACACTCTTGAAGACATTGTGGAAAGCCTTGTTCATATCGGCCAGCAGTGTTTGATCGTCCTCCAAAGCAAACAAAGTGTCCTCCGAAAGCTCCTCGCCCTCCTCAAGGGCGTGTCGCTCCTCTTCGCGCTGCTGAACACGCTTCAAATAGTCCTCTAAAGTTGTTTTGCAAGCATTTGCGAATGCAACTAGGTGTTGGTCCGAAAGGCAGTTGGGCCCAACGACTTCAACGCACTCGTAAAAGCAACTGTAAATCTCGGCAAGAGTATCAACCGCGGGCTCCGTATTCATAACTTCTAATATCTTGTTAACCGTTGGGCCCCAAATAGTTACCATCTTTTGCGAGGTTTGGCCTGATGCTTTTTTGACAGCGTTAAGGAGCTGTGGAATGCATCGGGCAGATGCGGTTCGGACAGGATCGTGGAAGAAGAATGATAAGCCGGGTAGGGCAATCTGCTCTAGGACTCGGGCGACGTAAGGTTCAAAAGCAGCCTCTAGTTGCTGGGCGTACACAACGAGCAGCTCAATCGCCATATGTTTGTCGTCGAGTACCGAGGTCTTTATCCCAATGTACTTGCCGCGAACGGGGACGAGCTCCCAGCCCTCCTCTTGCTCCATTTGCTGAACTTCTTCCTCATCTACGAGATGTTAGCGAGAGTTTTGGAGTACTAGCAATGGGGAAAACCTACCGTCCATCAACTGAACGTCCGCTTTGGCACTAGCTAGCTCGAGCAGCGGCGGCATTACAGCGGGAAGGTAAGGCAGGAAATCAACTCCCATGACGCGACACATGCGTCCCCAGCAGTGTAAAAGGTATTGGCCCTGCGGGTCGTCTGGGTCGGTGACACTCTCTAAGCTGGAAGTTAGCTATCTCGTTCCGGGAATAGGGAGTAATTGTCTCGTACGTTGGATTTTCCCAAGAATTTGGACCAAAGTGACGGCGTCCTTTCCAACTTTCTCCTTACCGACAGCAAGTGCTATTTGATTGTTAGAAAAACCCGCGAAGTTAGAGAGTCCTAGGGGGGTTAAGAGACACATACTGATTAAGGTGGCACATTCCATAGCCTTAGCGCGTAGGAGTCTCGTCTCCTTAGATTGCTCTTGGCTCAGAGCGCTGAACAAAAGTGGCATCAAGTGATCATAATATCTTGCAAATGCTTGCTCAGCTGAATCCGCAATAGTTGCGATCGTAGATAGCGCCTGCTCTTGAACATATCGCTTTTCGTTGTTCCTAAGCAACTGCAATAGGGCTGTGAGAAGGCGGTCCAGATATGGCTCCAGGACTTCTTTCTCTGCTTCTTCGCAGAAATTAACCAGCGCCGCGGCAGCATGAGATTGGACACTGTTGGGAAGTGTTAGATATCGTTTAGAGGTAGCTTGCGGAGCCAGATCAGATGAATTCATACCGTGGCTCAGCGGATCCGAGGACGGGAATGATGTTGTTCATAACAACGGCATGGTATTTCTCCTGCATCACGCCGGCGAAATCCGTGCTCATTTGTCCAATGGCATTGCAGCCGGCCCATTTTACTCGAGGATGCTCGTCCTTTAGGGACGGTACAACGAGTTCCAGGACTTTGTCCAATTCCGATAGCATCAAGTCTCGACAGCCTTCTGAAATCGCCGAAATCGCCATCAAGGATGCGTGTCGATCTCTCCACGAAGCCGAATTCATCATTCTCGGTAGCCACTTGAAGGTGGGTGGCAGGACGGTCTTACCGCCGAGCTTATTCGCTAATCGGTCCATGCACTGCTCACCAACAACGTGGTTCATGTCACTCTCATCAATGTCCAGCTACACATGCTTTGTTAGTTCAAGTCGTTGGCCAATGGTAGTTAAGCAAGCCACTCACGTCGTCGGAGTCATTCCATTCCGAAGCGTCATCATCACCCACCCCGATATCTGTCATGAAACTTAGGCATTGCGTAACCATATCAGACGTATAGTTGGGATCCTTTCGACACATCCCCGGGGCGTTATCTGCGAATGTAGCCAGCAACTCCAAAGCGTTCTGCCTCGCCTGATCTCCAAGGTCCTTGTTTTGAATGCAAGAAACGGCAAACTGAACGAGCCCATTGAAAACGGTCTTGAACATCTTAGGTGCGATTTCGGCTAATTCTATTAAAGCCATAAAGGCCCTTGACAAGTTGTCCTTGTGATCCGGATGTTGGAGAGGAATGAGGATATTGAGCATTTCGGTGAGTAGTGAAGAGTATTGGACTTGCTGGCCCTTCTTGATCGAGTGGAAGAACGAGCTGAAGGCCTCCATAGCTGTGATTCGAACTGAAACGGCGTCATCACGGAAGCCGCTTAAGAAGACGGGAGAGACAGCCTGATATTGGTTCCCACCAATGATGTTAGGGGTCGTAGCAAAGATACGGAAAGCTCCCTCTCTGAGTGATGGATCAGCCGATTTACTCGTCTGGAGTAAGGCGCCCAACAGTTCGGGCCATGTTCGCTCTATATCATTGACGAGATTCTATCAGCAATGGTCCGACTTCCCGAGCACCATGAGCCGAGCTTGAGCTGTACCTTCATCGTATATCTGACGTGCTATATCAGCTATCGCATCGCCGATCTTATTCCGAACCTGGCTGTCTGATTCGTCGAGGAAGCAATGGATGAGAATTTCCTGGACGCGCTGCTGTGTATTCCGATCTATGGATATGAACAGGTCTCGAGGTTCCGGTTTCTTAACCGTCTTCGACGCCATACGCCTAAACAGAACAGCTGCAAACGACCGAGACTGACATTTTGGTAAGCATAGTATACGACGAAGATTGTAGTTACGGCGCGAGGCACCACGGCAAGGGTACGTGTTTGATTGTCAATCAAGATCGCGATACCGTCCGCAGATTCATTTCTGGAAGGAGACCCAGCTGTATTCCGGAGACAGGCGGCGAGAATACCGTCCCAAAGCGAAATCAAAAAAGCCATGCTCGTGATGATCCTAGCAGGACCACCAAGCGGGCTTCCCGAAAACGATCGAAGGGGTATAACAACCGAGTGACGGGCTGTGTAACCGGGAATGTGGTTCAGGAAGTAAACTTACGCTAGGATTGTTGTTGGTTCGCGCGGTACATAAGCCGGCTAGCCCGTACATCAGCATCTCTGGACGCTGTCCAACCCATTCATTGGCAAGAACCTCTTCGGCTCGAGATCTCGCAGCATTGTCACTGCTGGTGAGGGCACCTAGCAGTTGCCGAAGAGGTTCTAAGTCTGGAATGTTGGAGACGTCCGTCATGTTGGAAGGCTCGTCGGTGTCGTTTCGGGAAGGGACGATGGGTTAGTGGAGGATGGCGGGGGGAACGATGAAGCTGAAGAGGGCGGCTCGACTCCGATAAGGGATCTGGAGGAGGGGTGGAGTCGATTGAATCGGCTGTGCTGCTTTGTTCGTTCGCGATAAAAAAAAAATGTTTGGTTTGTTGTTACGCGAGGGGCACCTTTTTTGTGGATGGGAGTTTTTGATCTGTCAGCTGGGAGGGACGGACACGCACAGCCTGCAGCTGCAGGAGTCCGGAGAGCTGGATGGCCTGGCTGGAATTACCTCGCTCTCCTGCTACGGAGGGGAAAAGTCGATGTTGGTAAGCTTGTATTCTTATATCGCCGGAGAGCAAAGGAGTGATTGAAGAGAGAAGACGGAGAGAGGATGGTTGGCTTTGGTGGGGGAGATGTTGACGGAGCTAAAATTCGAAGCTTGCTGTGCTTTGCTTGCTAACCAGCTCTGCAGTGAAAAAGTAAACACTCCGCGAACCCACTTTTTTTTTGTCTCGACTCTCTTTTAAAACGGGGTTAAACTTCGCTGGGACCTTTGACGCTACCGGTTAATTCATTGCCAGTTGCCGCCTGCCGGTGGAGCAGCGGGTTGGGATGAAATGCTCGATCGATTGATCTTACCAGCTGCAAAGGAGAGGACTGTGCTCGGGCAAGCTCAGACGGTGTAGAGGGAAGAGGAGGAGAAGGGGAGGAGGAGGAGGAGGAGGAGGCGGGTGCAGAGGATGCGTTTAGAGCTAGATCTTATGTTGATATCAAATTGTTCTAACATCAAAACTCCTATCGAGAGGGGTTTGATCGGTTCTCATTGGCCTTAGCTTGGGCGAAAGAGCCAGAATTAATTTTTAAGAGGCAGACAGCTACGGATTGCCTAACGTTCGACGGGATGTTGACCGTCAATACACAGAATATGATGGTAGACTTCTATTTGCGGAGCTGTGAAGCTGTCTGCAGACGGGTGTGCCAGGGGTGCTTCTGCTCCAAACCATTCGCTGGCTCGCCTTCTCCGGCAGCACTGGGCCTGCCGGAGCACAGGACCGTCGCCTTCGACGACTTACGTAGCTGCCAACAGGTCTATCTCCCGCGAACGTGGCGATAACATTTGCAGTGCTACAAAAAATAAAAAAAGAGAGAGGGAGAGAGTATGATTGCGCAAAATTTAAAACCCTAGATCGAATTGAATGAATTCTGCCAGGAACTGTGCCTTCCACCTGCCTCAAGTCGCCGACACCATGAACGCATGTAAAGTACATCGAACTTCGTGGAATCGACGTTGGCAGCGGGGTACTGCTACATGCTCCGGCCACTCAGAACCCACCCCAAAGACCCAATCCAAACGCACCAAGGTGGGACCCGGCGCCAAACTGGGCAAGTGCGCCCACACCAAAAAAAATCCCCTAGCCAGAAAGCTTCGACTCCCACAGCCAGATGTGGAGCGGAGTAAAACAACGGTCTATGCGAATATACTAAATGCTGCAGCGCTGCATGGTGTTTCGGAACCTTGTCTCAGAAATACATTTCTTGGTGATATTACATGCGCTAATTCCTTAAGCAATCGACCAAACAGACGGGTTCAGAACCAAAGTTGACAAAGGAAATTTCGAAGCTGAGTGGGGTCATTATAAAATCACAAATAATTTCATAGTATGTACTGGAGAAACAAAGAAAAAAGTGGCAAGCCTGTGCGGGCGGCTTCATCGCTAGCTTGCTGGTACAATCTCTGCAATGCCGCTGGGAATATTCTAGGGATCGAGACCTAGGTTAGTGTATCGGATATCATATGGGAAAAAGGAAACAGGTAGTTTATCATCTTGCAAGAACGGTTAGTCAGCGACTGCCAGATCGACTGAAGACAAAAACAATGATGATTGCGACCGCTAGAGTAGCGACGGCTCCCGGCAGCAGCAGGTCATTTGGAACCCCGGGAATATGTTGCTTTTCACCGAAAAGCTCTGCCTGTCTCTGGAACTTCATGGCTTCCTCAGCAGCATCTAGCTTCTCGGTGTCAACCGGTGCCGGTGGTGGTGGGGGAGGAGGTAGAGGAATTTCGATATTTGGTGGATGGTCTGCATCGTGAACGTAGATGTCGACCTTGTCCTTGCCCTGACGGCGGGCCAGGCTGATGGCATGGGTGAGGTCATGGTCGGTTGTGATGGAAACGGGGTCCATCTCGTCGTCAAGATAAGATACGGCAAATCCCTGCTTATCAAGCTGCCCGTCTTCCGTTACGGTGGTTGGCCCGCCAACCTGCGAGACTTCACCGCCCAGCTTCAAAGTCACCGTGGCCACCAAGCCAGCGAATCCAGCCGAGGGGATGACGGGGAATCTATGGACGCGGCCGGACGGTGCCTTAAATTTAAAGGTAAAGGGATTCTCTGAGAGTGATGGGATTTGCGAGGGTGTGAGCATAACCTGAGAATGCGGCGGAGAATCGTCCCCAGCATGAGAGGCGGAATCATTGGGCAGAACGGAATGCGAATGCGAGGTTCCAGGTCTCTCGTACTGCGGATGCCTCAACATGCTCGGCGACTCAGACCCCATCATCGACATGTGGTGAGAGACGCTATCAGACACCACCGACTCGGAGTCGTTATCCATCGACAACCAAAATTTATTCCAGGCCGGCCCTTCGTTGTCCGGTGTTTGCATGGTGTTGATTTGCTCCAAGGTCGCATAGGTCAACTTCAGAACATCCACCATGCCAACTATCTCCCCAGCCTCGTTCATGACGGGGAGATTGAGGTAGTGCCCATCTAAAGTTGAAGTTAGCTTGCAGGAACTGTATCTGTTTCCCAGGTAGAGATCGTACCGTGCATCTTTCGGAGAGCAGCTTGAATGCTCAAATCCATGGAAGCAAAATCCGGGTGGGGTGTCATCACACGGACGACACTGCAGGTAGCAGGGTCGAGGCCCGGGGCGATGACACGAAGGACGACGTCCTTGCTGGTAAAGATACCGGTAATATTTCCTTGGTCCTGAACAAGGACGGCTGTGGTGTGGTTCTCTTTCATAAGAGCAGCAGCCTCCCTGACACTTGTTCTAACGTTTACAGTAGTGGGTGGGATGCCGCTAAGAACAGTCTCAAGCGTTGGTCCTGCCATCTTCGATCGTAAAGCCTCAACGTACTGAATGATTTGGGTGGGTTGAGCTCCTCCGAGCTCCTGGACACCCTCCAATGCATCGTAGAGTTTGCGAGACATTGAATAGGACCTCTCCAGCTTCTCCATCGCCTCGTAGAAGCATTTGGTGATATCCAAAACACCGCTGATATCTTGGTTTTCGTCCATGACGGGTAAGTGTCTGAAGCCTTTTCTAACCATGAGATCCAATGCGTCGGTAGCCGACGTATCTGTCCGAGCGCACAGTGGGTTCTTGGTCATTATATCAGAAACCGCGACGTCTCGGGCATCAATTCCGCCACCAACGACCCTAAAGGCCAGATCCTTGGCGGTGAAGATGCCGGCAATTCTATCGTCGTCGTCGGTAACGAGAACACAGTCTTCACGCTTAGCCGCCATCATCTGAGCAGCTTCGGCGACTGTGACATGTGGTTTGATCTGCAGAGCCTGTCCTGGTTTAAGAGCCATGACAGTCCCCGGCGTAGCTTTCCGGCTTCCTCGAGACCTAGCGCTGGACTGCTGCTTCTTCTTCCCCAAGTCCTGCTCCATCTTTCGTCGGATTGCCTAGATAAAGTGATGCGATTCCCGGTTAGCTGTCGCCCATTGCCCTGAAAGCTCTAATGCAGCGATTGCAGCGATTTGATTGGCATTGCATGCATACCTCATCTCGTTTGATTTGTCGTCGTCTGCTGTCGGTAACGCTGGAGCCGGCGTCATGGTGCCCTTGGGCGGATGTGGTACGATGGGAGCCTCGACGGCCGGTGGTAGACATCTTTGCGTGGATTCCGGTCGCAAGTTGATGGTGTTTCGAAGGTGATGACGATGCGAAGGGGATTGGGAGAAAGGAGGAAGAAAATATGCAAGAAAGTTTTGGCGGGGCGGCTTTGGTTGGGTTGGCAGGGCTGTTGTTGTTGCTTCTTTGGAGCTCCCAATCTTAAACCACTCAGCCCAAATCGGGGCGAACGATTAATGTTAGCCAGCTGTTAGTGCTCTTAGCATCGGAAACCAAGCTTGACGGATTGGCCTGTTCGAGTAATCGAGGGCTCGTGATAATGATTCCGATATCGTGAAACTGGCATGATAGTTCGACAGCCGCCGACGTCCCTTTGTCCGTTCGGAAGCTTATTAAAACCTCAGATCAGGAACTAGCCGGAAGCCGGTCACGGTCGACGCATACATATCGCATTACATGAAGACTAGCACTGGGAAAACTGTGAAAATTTCTTTCGGTGACGTGAGGCCAATGCGATGTCATCGTGAGCTTGACTCGATTGCTCCTGCGGATGCAAAGGTGGCGCGCCGGATAAGATATCTTCCTCCCCTCTGCTGAACTCTAGGGATGCTGTCAGGCATCGATATCGATGCTCATCCACATGATATCAACGTGCAGACAGGCCATCTCTCGCTCGCTGGCCATGCAGATGATCGAGTAACGTGGACACTCGCCGGCCACGCCATGCCAGCTTAGTGCCATGCCGGCCCGAATCGAAGAACCCGACTTACCCCGCCCGGCGCTTGGCGCGGCTGGCCAGGCGCCGATGTGTTGTGGTGTTGAGCCCTATCAGCCTGGGCCCGTTTCGGTAGCTTAAGCGAGGCTGCTGCCCACAAAAAAATAATTGCTGGCTGTTCTGCTCCAAATCTTCGATATACACAACCCAGGAAGCCTGACCAGCATCGTCATCACCGATATCGTCCCATCGCCGACACCTACGATCCATTTTACCCTTATACATCCCCGATTTCGAGATTCGATAATCAACCAGGTACGGCCAACTTCGTATCCGACAGTTTTCTTCGTCCGACACCTTCAGATCAAGCAGCAGGAAGGGTTAACAGAAGTCGTCTATAGATCAGTCAAAATGGTCAAGAAGCGTGCAGCCAAGTATGTCGGAACTCAGCCGGACGGAGGATACACCATCATAATCTACGGGAAGGACGATTTCTGACTTGGTGGTTTTTTTGCTATATAGCGGTCGCAACAAGAACGGACGCGGTCACGTCAACCCGATCCGCTGCTCCAACTGCTCGAGATGTACCCCTAAGGACAAGGCCATCAAGAGATTCACTATCCGAAACATGGTTGAATCCGCTGCCGTCCGTATGTCAAACCTCGCCCCTGGACGTGTCATGGACCAATTCGAGAATAGGACGAAGAGGAGGACCCTACGGCAACGGACATTTGCTAATGTGAGAGTGCTTGTTTGGAATAGGTGATATCCACGAGGCTTCCGTCTTCTCCGACCCATCTTCCGGCTATGCCTACGGTGGAAACAACACCAACAGCGGGTACAACATCCCAAAGATGTACCTCAAGCTCCAATACTGCGTCAGCTGCGCTATCCACGGAAAGATCGTTCGGTATGGTTAATTCCTAGGTGGTATGATATACAGATCCGACGGCAGTTGGCTAATTGGTTCCCCTCGCTGGATAGTGTCCGATCGAGAGAGGGACGTCGCAACCGTGCTCCTCCACCAAGGGTACGATACAACAAGGACGGCAAGAAGCTGACACCTACTCAGGGCTCCGCCAAGACCGCCTAAGTGTGTAATTTCCGTTCAGTACCTGTTTTATAATACCAGAACCCTCAATCTAAGCAATATGGCTCAATACGAAAGTCCCTTTGAATCCGTATCGAATCATACAGCTCTTCGACCCTGCCTCTTCGTTTAAAACGACTACACCTCCTCTTCCTCCCTCCAGCTTTTCATAAGAATATTCCTATTCTTTTTGTGTATACGGGGCATTATGTTTCTTTTGTCATGCTAGGGCTTTCTCTTTTCATTGCGTTATAATTACGATATTTTCTCTCCGAAGACTTTCCTCGTTGGAAGTTTTCACTCATCCATGTCATTATAGTCCGAAGAATTCAGACATTCGATGAAACCAGCATTCTCGGGCATAAGAGACAGCGAATTGTATTGATGAAATAGTGGTTCTCTTGGGTGATATGTAGTCTCGAAACCAGGGTGATATGGGCAGCCAATCACCCAAGCCACAGTAGCTTTTCCTAGCTGACGAGCGAGCCGAGATAAGAGTAAGCTATTTTTTGTTGATATATGCGTAAGTATCGGACGCTAGCTCCCCGGAGTCAATTGCGCTTGATCTATGATGAACCACAAGACTATGATGAACTTATGTCAAGCTCCAGCCACACCTTCAATTTAAAGCCTTGTGCAACCAGTCTTGCGTGGTATTTTGTAGGCCGGGTACGTGCAGTGGCTGAAACAACACCAAAACTGGGTCTTGACTGGCTGGCTTGCGAGAGCCGTCTTGACCGCATCTCTTTGTTGGCCGAATACATACAGATATCCTTCGGTATCTGCCGTAACAATCCGTTTTGAACGTTTAACGCTTCAGCGCCTGACCTCTTGGGAATACTCTCAATACTATGTCTCCCTGGGCATTCCTATTTGTTTATGATGGAATTTCGACTCGAATCGTCTGCCCGCTAACATGTCAGCTGGGTTATTCCGGAGTTCGCATTCGAGCCCTCTTCCTACATCAATTCCTCGCTTCTGACTTCTAGCTCACAAGACCGCGGCAGGCTTACGAGACTGCTTCAGGCTTGATGTCAGGCAGCTTCAAGACGAAGGATACAAACCTGTAATCTACTTTACACTTCTCTCGCCCTTCAGTATTCCTCTTTCATCTCACTAGCTCCTCGTCATCACTCAATCGTCCTCGTCAGAGCCTGCAGATAAACAATATGTCATCGAAAACTGCTTCAAAGAGACCCCTCGAGACCCAATCGTCAGTATACCACTATCTACAGGGCCTTACCATCATCGGAGATATCTGAAAGAAGCTAACCGACCGGGATTACAGGTGGACCACTTGTGCCCGCTGCAAACAGGAGTTTTTCACCGTGGACAGAGCCAAGGCACACTTTGAGAACCTCTGTCCCGACCTATGGTGTGATATATGCCGGGAATCATTCGATAATTCAGAGGCTACTCGACGCCACATGGCTACGCATCGTGAAGGTTCCTGTAATTGCCCACGATGTGGATTAAACGTCAGAAACGGGGGCAACCTTATCAAACATTGGATCGAAACAGGTTGCCATCGGCAATGCATGGCTTGCGATGCCTGGTATCATTCTGAGAGCTACGAAGTGCATCTTGAACTTAACCCTTATTGCCGTCGCTCGACCTTTAGCTCCGATTTTTCTCGACCCTCGCAGCCGGCGGGTGAAGTCAAACCTGATGAAACCTTTAAACCGCAGGTATACAAGGGAACTCAGGTTAGAAAAGATGATGGGATGGATATCAAAATAGTGAGTCTCGAGCGCCCTGGTGATTTCCGTAACTCGGTCTTGATAAATTTCTGACTTTGACATGTAGCCTCGCACGAGTTTGCAGAAAGCCCTCCCATCAACGACCCCGTTGCAGGGTGTTCCCTCCCATACCAACAGCAGACAGGTTGGTTTGAACAACTCGAATAATGCAAACCAAATCAGTTGCTGTGGGTGCCCCAAACGCTTCTCGGATCTAGCGGCGATGATGAGTCACCTCGAGTCGGGTAGTTGTTCAGGTATGATCAACATCTTCGATGTGAACTATACCTTTGCGACGTACTCGGATTCGGAGATGCTGCTCCCCTCTGATAACCGCAAGTCACTCGCATCCTTCTTGAGTTGCGAGGACATTCGAGACACGAGGCCCTTCCGCTGTTCTGGGAGCGGTTGCAGCGCCTCGTTCTCGGTTCTCAGCGGGCTGATTCAGCACGCGGAGTCCGCAAGTTGCAAGATTCCCAATTTCTTTGATCACCTGCGTGAAAACCTTCACTATCAGAGTTTTGACCGAAGAATGCGGAAAATGAACTTGACAAGCCCGGCCACAATCTTTGTCAGGCCTCCACCATATCAAGTCTACAAGGACTTTCAACAGATTCCGGAACCCTGGCGACCATTGTCCTCTGAGCTTATATCCCACATACTCTCTGCAACCAGCCACATTTCTTGTAGTAGCCCGGACAGCCAAGGACAAAATTTCATATCCTTCAGGCAGCCACTCGGTATGAAAGAGGTTCTCGACGGCATCCGGGGAAAGATCAGAAAGCTCCGGGAGGAATTACGAAGAATTGATCCTGGTGATCCCCAGGAAAATATTGGGCGTGGTAGGGGAGACTGCCAGGTACTGATATATTTCAAGCAGACGGGCGAGGCCCATGATTTGGATGGGTTCCTAGACGATGCGGAAAAGTTTGAAAGTCTTCTACGCAGGGAGTTCGTTAAGAGCTGTAAGCAAGGTGAGACAGCTACTCTCCGTGTTTGTTGATTGAATAGTGAGCCACCCGCTTCTGCTTGTCTCCAATCGGGCTCAATGGTTAATTGCGAATACTCCATATCGTTGTATTCGTAGCCACTTCTCCTATATCTATTGGGGCCCATAGGCTCTCTCTTTTATGAACTCGAAACAACTATATCGAGCTGCATGTACACTATCGGTTCGAATTCGCGCTTGGGTGCTCTCCACGATGTTTCTATTGGCGGGTCATCAAGGTTATTAACTTACGAATAATAAAATTTGAAAATCTTAAACTGTTCCGTCTTTAAAGCTTTGCGACCTGGATTACGTATATACAGGTTCCCTTCCAATATCGAGCATCAAGTCGTTATACAAAATATTCTATTTACATCTATGTAGGAGTTTCAAATTCATACCATCGATTCAACAGCCTATTTCCAGCTCGACTTTCCCGTCAAAGCAAATGTCTCCCATGGGATTCCAAGTTCATTCCATCCTGTACCCGCAGGCATCGCAACCATATTCCATCCTCTAATCAACTCCCTCCAATAGCACATCTCCGCACTCTCCGACAGATATCCCTGCTCCACAAATACCTCCTTCTGTCTTCTCGCAATCCCCTTCGCGATTCTTTGGTTCTCTCTCAACCACATTATCGTCTCTTCCAGATCACTCCAATCCGGCGATACGAATATGGCATTCGCTTCTTCCGGTTTATAATCTTTCGGCCACGCCTTCCTCAGGCGCTTCATACCCCAATCATCCATCATCTTGGTGCTTTCGAAACCCATCTTCCAAGCAAACAAAGGCTTTATCAAATGCGTCGAATGCATTAGGTAATTTATCGGCGGGGTGATAATAACGCTTTCGCATAGCATATGGTACGGAAGGCGTCCGGAGTAAGTTATCCCCTCGGTGTAGGCGATATACTTGTACCTACAGATCTCCGGTATCTGAACTATATTCTGCGCCGTTTCCAACGTGGTCCATTTTAGCTGTCCTATATCCGCCCAATCTTTACCTTCGGTGACACCCAGTAGGTTACCGCGTAAATTCCCGTTCTGGATGGGGTTGAAGTACGTCGTCCCCCGCCAGAAGAATTTATCGATTTTCTCTTCGAAGGGGAGGGTGTTTTCTATATCCGTGACTTGGAAGAGGACTTCGGTCAACGGACCGATGTATTCGACGGGCCAGGACCAGTGGCCGAAGTGTGGGACTGGCCAGTAGTTTAGAATGTCGGTGTGGTCGTACCATTTGGAGTAGACCCAACTGTTGTTTTTAGGGTAATCGATCGGTGTGAAGGAGAAGACTGTATCTGGGAGGGGTTCTGGAGAGGTTACGAGGGCCTTGTTGATTTGATGGAGGGCGGCGGAGCGGTGCTGGATATTTGGGTTAGTATACCATCGAAATGTGCGAATCCGTATGTCGGATGTATACGTACCATTACATTAACATTGTTATTCGTCGTATTACTACTGTGGATGACATATAACTGAGTACGAACAAAGCCGTTAGCTCCAACGACTAGCCATAAGACTCCCCTTGACAGCCGTATAGCTACTTTAAAGGAGCAGTCCAATCAAACCTACCCGATTCCCCTTTATCCTCCCCGTAACGAGCGCAGTATAATCATCCGGCCCTCTATAAAAATCAAACTCGCCCCTCCCAACCGCCTCATCAATCGGCGCATAAAGCAGCGGGAATTCCTTCCTACACTGCTTCCTCGTCAGGGACATTGACCTCTCGGGCCAACTCTTCACCTTTCTACCATTGATCTCCATAGGAGGGTAGCTGAGCGCATCGGGATCCCGTCTGGTGAAAATGCCGGATAAGGAACCATCTGAGTTGAAAATGTATTTGAGAACAGCCATGAATCCCACGGCTGCGAGAATCGCCTCTGCGAAGGCGATTCGTAGGAAGAATGGACGTCGGCCTAGTCCACCCATTCTTCTATATGGTCCCATGATAAAAAAGAAGAAAAGAAAAGAAGAAAAAAAACCAAGAAGTACTATGAAGGCGCTGGGGGGACTGCCTGGAATTTATAGAACTTCGGATTATTCGAGGGCAAGGTGGTAAGTACCCTTCAATTGTTCATACAGATTTAAATCCCACGCAGATCAAACGGCATTCGCAAATAGAAAGCAATCAAATCGCAAAAGTAAAAGGACGAGGTAATCTGGCCAACTTGCGAACCGATCAACCGCATAACCCTCTGGAACAAACGGCAGAGCAAGACGGCACAGAAAAGTGCACCAAACAAGGTCCCGCTCCCCGGATATATAAACCCAAAAAATCCGGGGTTGATATACGCATACTCCCTTGTCCCTTCGGATACATCGACACCGCCATGATCTCGGCAGGTACGAAATGTCACTACCTAAGAAAATGGCAAGGGCCCACATGTAACACAAGGTACAGGGGATTTAACCCAAGAGCATCTATCGATATCACGACAGGCATGCTTCATCCGGTAATAAAATCGCTTGGTGTTTCGAGCCGGTGGAGGCCTATCCATGTTGATCACTTCGCGAACTTCGTCGCTAATTTGTTGGAAGATTAAAAAACGTTAATACAAGCTTTTTTGTGAAGGTGTGGAGGGGAGGCAGGGGTACGAGACGGCCGTCGGCCCGGCTGTTTTCATGGTGGTGGACCCAGGTACTCAGGAACGAGAGAGATTCGTCATGCTATGATAACGCAAGGGCTTGGTTTAGCCACGAACGCTCGGTATATGTAGAGGTACCTGAACATGTTAATGCTCAAAACGATTTCTCCGTTAAAATATTTGAAGCGGATTTCCTAGCTTCGTGCCGTATTAACCGGTCCGAATAAATCTTCTCTGCAGTTGCCGTTTCATGATATGTTGCATTTTTGGGATCTTTGTGTTGGCCTAGCGGTCGTTGACTCTGTATAAGTGGAACACATTTGCCATGAGTCCCGATTGATATCGTCCATTACATAGCTCTATATCTAGATCTGTAAACTCCAAGTCTAAGGGTTCAATGAGTGGTACAAATACTTAACTAAAGATCTCAGGCTGTATATTGATGCTTGTGGTCATGCTTACCGCCAACTTTATAGTCTAAGTTCAATGGCAAGCTAGTAGTTGAGCGTGGAACAGAATTATGCATTAACACCTAATGGTTGAAAACATAAACTGGTGGCTTGAACCCTTTAAATGTATGATCATAAGCCAAGTATATAATTGAAGCTCAAGCCCGAGCGCCAAAAACCCACAGATTAAGGGGAAAGATTATACAAAAAGCTAAGGCCCAACAATATATACACTGAATGGAGAGGAAAATGCCGAATCACATTACTACCGGAGTTTCATCAAGGTCTTCCAACATTCCGGCACGGGAAAGTCTTAAGTCTGTACCGAGGAAAACGTCGTCACTCCTCCACGGCCAAAATTCGTATGCTTGTGCGAGCGCCGTCAGTTCTTCGACAGATACGTGGACAGCGTGCTTCTCAGCGAGTTCCGGGAATTTTTTCAACGACTCTTCGGTTTCGAGCATCTGATCCGCACCTTCTCCGATCTTGCCTAGGACTTGGCGCATCGTAGTATGGCGCGACAAGAAGGTTGATGTGAGAAGGAGGTTAAAGAATTTCCAGGGTTCGGAGTCTTCTACGTCCCCTCTCAAATATGGTAGCGGAAGTTTCGGCGCGAGATCGACTAGGGTGGTTTCGGCCCATTGAGCGGGCGGCCAGTAGTCCTCAGTCTGCAAGACAACTGCGGGTGGTTCCCGAGGCATATTTATGTACGTGAGCTGGTCCGCGTACTTAACACCTGTAATAGTATCTTGTTTGTTGGGAACATGATCCGGTCGCTTCCAGACGTCCATCCTAAAGAAGAACCGGTGGTCTGCCCAGGTATAAAACGGTGGCGGGGTTGCGATCTCTCGGATATCCGTGAAAGCTTCGACCATAACAGCTGCACGGTTTCTTCTACCAAAAGTCTTTGGCAGGTACCTCGACACCATTTCTTCGTCAATCCAGAGTAAAAATTTGATCCGGCCATACTTGAAAACCCAGTTTTTCTGCGCCATGGAGTCTAGGATCTGTGCCATGAAACGGTCACCTTTGACTTCCTTATGAAGCATACCCGTGATCAGGAGGGTTTTGTTGATCCCATCTTCGAACGGTATCTTTTTTGGATTGATTTTCTTCTCCTCAATTAGGTTATCAAATGTTGTCCAGTCGTAGAAGTCTTTCTGGACGATCTCGAATGAAGGGTCCACGCAGGTTTCCCGGAGGAAAGGGATGAAATCAGGTTCGTGCTCGAGGAGGATATGTTTCGATGGTTTAACGGCCTTATTCAGCTCCCTGGAGAATAATCCGTATCCAGGATTGAAGTCAAGTATCTCGCATCCCTGATACTCGGAATAATCGAATGTCTCGAATATCTCTGCGCATTTCTCTTCACCAATTACTAAAGATTTCTCTGTCGGAGGTTTGGGATGTGGTATCCCTGATTCCAAAAGACCGGCAACCGTAGGACATGATCTTTGAAGCTTGTTAGGTGTTGCCGTCCTCCACCCTCCTGTTCCTACTCCCGATTCCCTCGTAGTGCCATTCCATTTCGCTGGCTTTGGTGGTGCTTTCTCTTTTAACCTTTGCCGAGTATTTCCTCCGGGGCCCCTCTTTTTGGGCGGAACGATAGGCTTTCCTTCATCGTCGAGAAGAAATTCCCACTCCTTTGCTTCCTCCTCAGGTTCCAACTTCCTAGTAGCAAGGAAGTCTCTTGCGAGACGGGTGAGTGGGCCTATTTCATATGCCTTCGGGCCGGTTGGTCGGTGAAGTTCCTGTCTCATGAGTTTCGTCGCGAGTTCATCGTCGAGTGGCGTCTTTCTACGTTTCTTCGTACCGTGCTGACTGATTCCAAAGTCGGCGAGTTCGACCCGCCTCTCGTGCCTCGCATTTTTCAGAAGTTCCTGATGTGCTTGTCTAAGCTCTTTATCTTTTCTCTCTGCCTCGGAGAAAAACAATTTACTTCTACCGGGCCTTAGATAAACCCTTTTCGGGACACCCTGATCTATTATGATCTGGCTGGGGAGCTCTGGGCCGTGTCTTCTTGATACCCTCTGACAGGGAATGCCGAGCTCTAAAGCCTCCTTCCTCCGGGCTTCCGCTTTCCTCCGGGCCTCTCTTTCGGCTGCACTTCTTTGTCTCCGCTTGGGCGCAGGGGGCTCTGTAACCAGAATTTTGGGGGCCCCGAACACAAGATCTGCGACAGGGACGCCTGCGGCCTGCGCCATCTTCAGCCTTTGAGTAGAGTTTGGATATTTGGGTCCAATCAGCTTAGGCCTGCCGAACGGTTTTCTAATTGGTGGGGCTTCGACTAATGTTTTCGGTTTATTCTTGCTTCCAGGGGGTCTGCCTCTTCTCTTCGGCCTCCCGACTGTCCGCTTTTTAGATGATCTTGTGCGTGGTATCTGCGGCTCTCCTTCGGATACTGAAAGTTTTGGTGGGCGGCCAACTGGCCGCCTTGTAGGTTTCATGAAAACCACTGCCGCATCCTTTCCATAAGTTTCCTTGTAGTCCTTTTGGAAGGCTTTGATGGCCTCGGGCGTCATGAATGGCGACTTCTGCATCATAGCCGCCTCCGCCTCCGCCTTCGCGGCCCTCTTCTTTTCTTTCTCAATCTTTGCTTGTGCAGCCTGCTCTGGGGTCCTCTTGGGGCGCCCGCGTCGCCCTGTGAGTGTTGGGACGGGGTCACCGATGAATTGTCGCAGTGGCTCGGCCGCCGACGCTGTGACGTCGGTGGAATGGTTTCTTGTCCTCCATTGGCGTGGGGCGATTGAGGTGGCGGTGGTCTGGAAAGTTTGGCTACGCAGCAAGCCTCTGTCCGTGACAATCTTCTTGAGGCGCGTGGCTGCTCTCATCTGAGGAGGAAGGCGGGGAGGGATTTATCGGGGTTTTGAGGTTAAGAATCGTACATCGTCGGCGTCGAATCTGAAGGATAGAGCGACGTTCAAAACGTTTGAAAGTTGAAGGAAAAAAAAAAAAAAAAAAAGGTTTCCGCTTTGGAGCAAGGTTTTTGCGACAGAGTGCCACACAACACAAGGCTAACCCATGTCGGCGGAGGCTCGGTGTAGGAAGCTGAGGGTGTGTATCGGAAGGCCTGGGGATGCGCGGGAAATGAAGGAATGGATGATAAAGAAAGACCGGTATAAAATTGCGGGTTATGATTGTTGTAGAGGGAGCTGGGCCCAATTCTGAAATGTCAAGCTCTCGCCCTGGTCAGATGCGGCGTGCCGCTCGACCCACCCCCAGGCGATACAGTAATGTTTTGCTAACAAGACCCATTCTTCCCGCTCGTCGAGAAGCTCCAGTTTATCAATGCGGTCCTTCTCCTTCGAGTCTATCCATTCGTCGTGGATAAAGTTAACGTCACAGGCCCCCATACCGGTGTCGAACCCTAAAAGTTTCATCCGTGCCTTCTGTCTCTCGAGTGTCGAGTACCGTTGTAGCGTCCGTAGAACGATCCCTCTCTGTGAGAGATTTCTTATCATAACTTTGCCAAAGGAATCGTCGCCCCCGATCGGTTCATAAAGCACAATCCCTACTCCATTTGATGTCCGATCTGATGCTTGGCCGAACGAGTCCGTGATCCATCGAAAGATGTCGTCCGCCTCGTTCGGCGATAGGTATATTAAACAGCACTCTGAGATGAATAGGGTCGGCAATGTCGCATCGATTCCGGCGGGCAGAGGAGTCCCAGGCTTTAATACCCTGAGATCGATCGGGTGAATGTAGTAACCAGGGGAAGTGAGGGAGCCAGTCCTGACATCAACTTGAAACCCAGACGTGACATCACCACCCTCGGAAGACTCGACTTGGCCGAACTCGGAGATTATGGTTGTGAGCTCCTTCTGCCGTTGAATCGCTGCAATTTTACGAGTGGTGACCTGAGGGAAGTCGAACTCATGGTATAGCAGCTGGAGAGACTTGTCTGCAGCCAGCCTGAAGAACCTCGTATCTGACCCTGCACCGAGCGATATGACCTGCTTCTTGCTCTGAGAGGGCCGTGAGAGAAACCCTTCGACAATGCGGTCGAGAGCAGTGGTTCTGATGTATGTCCCTTTCCACGGTACCGTCGAATTAGCCGTTCCTGTCTACCAAATGCCGAACTCGTATGAGAAGCAAACACGCTAAGATGTCCACCTCTTATTCACCTCGGTTTATTAAAGGGTATCTTCTATCCCTCGGCGTCGACATATCGAGAAACATCTCAGCATACGGATCCGTCAAGTAGCCTGTTTGGATTGCACTGCACCGCGACACTAGCGCGTCCAGATCGGTCTGCTGAACCGTCCGGTCCTTCTCGGCACTGGAGGCCGTGGAAGGCGTCGCGAATCGAGCCGGAATCGCCATCAGGTCGGAGTGGGAGGATCGGATGCTGTCGAGGCTGAGCTAATCGAGAGGGTCGAGGACGGTGGTGTGGAATAAGGTTAAGTTCGACAGGCAGAGTTGAGTTAAGTTAAGTTGCGGTCAGGGTTCCTTGAAACGGTCAACGTAACTCAACTTCTTTCGGCCACAACCTTCGAGCGAAGGCTGCAAAAGGTACTTCCGTGCCTGACGAGTCGTCGACGGCCGCTACGAACGATCCCCGCAATGAAGCCGGGCACGTGGAGGACCTACGTCTTCTAAATTTGGCTGGTGGTGAGCCTGGCGCATGTCATCGGTGCCGCCAAGATTCACTCCAAAAGAGTACCCACAGGGCAAAGTACTCGACCAGCGACACTGACTTGGACAAGTACTCCGAGGATACCTCAGCCGTATTCGTATCGAGGATATCATACCACGGCAGGCACCTTTGGCCTTCGGATCCCCATTGTCTGGTGGTGCAGGCTGCGACATTAGATCCTGCACGGTTAGCATTGGACTGCGCATACGACTGCCAAACCCCCGGGTACCGTCGAGGAGCTCGAAGCCCCCCAGCCCTCTTAAAAAAGCCGCCATTGCGCCCGTTCTCGTCCTCGAAAGGCTGTGGTCTGGAATGACAGGCTCTTGCTTGATATATCCGGTCCACTTAGGCGTCACCACGAAACTGCAGCGAAGAAGGAGCCGATATCCAAACTGCCTGCCCGCATGCATGCCATCGATTTTGTCGGCTCGTTAGTGGTTGTTTCTGGTCCGGCTGCGGTAGCATCATATTGCCCCGTGAATCCCAGGACGTAATTAACCTTTCTGGACGGCCCGCGGTCTCGGACGCTGCTTTCGAGGCGCTATTATTCCGTTGGTTGAAGAGACTATGACCCTTCCCGCTCAGCGTCTTCCTCTGTCGACTTTATAACCAACAGCACGGAAAACCCCGATTCATGCCTTCGAAACGGCAGCTATGGCGACAACCGAAGAAGTAGAGACCAAGTTGGAGGAACAGCAGTTCTGGGATGGTAATATGTCCCGCTATATCACATCACGATTCCCTTGGCTTACCCCTGCCTCATCGAGTTTAGAGCTGGATACTATTCTTAATACACCATGTCAGACACAGCATCAAATCGACGTACAGTTACGATCCTATCTTCAGCTAATATCGGCATACCGAGGTCCGTTGGGAAACATCCTTCTTTCAGGTTCGTCTCGACTAACACCCAAGTCACATGACTAGACGATTATCTTCAATCCGAATACGACATTGTGAAGTGCGGATTCCGGCTCATCGAGTCCCGGGTCTTCGCTGAGCATAAGAGTTATGTCCGACGACGTCTCGTGGGCCGATTTTTGAAGGTGGATTTTCCCCGTCCGTCCCTTTTATGCAGTTGATACTGACGAGAATCGATCCAAGGAACCCTCGAACTCGGCAAGACTTCACGCGATAACGGCCACCCTCCTATACGATGGAATCGACAATTCGAAAACATTCGAACTCATGTTGGAACAGAACGCCTTCGAGAGACTTATCGAGTTGATTTGGAAAGACGTCGCCAAATTGAATTTTGGTTTCCACAAACTTTTATTGGAGATTTTCTATGAAATGTGCCGGATTCAACCGCTGAGGAAGAAAGATCTGGGTAATTGCGGCCGGTTGATATATACTCTTTATGCGAAGCAGAGCTGACGAAACGGGATTCCCAGATATCATTCAAGATGAATTTATAAAACACCTTCTGGAACAGGTGGAAGATGGCCAGGGCGACCCAGACGATCCGTATAATTATGCTGTTATCAAAGTTTTGGTGAGCAAAACCAATACCATCTTCCTGAGAATATTCTAGTTCTGACAGATGGACACAGCTCGTGCTGAATGAACAATATATGCTCTCTGAGCACGGGAAAACGGGCGAAGACGGCCCCCCTCCGACTAACAGAGTCGTCAAAGTCCTTTCCTTTAACGGGCCAGATTTTAAAACATTTGGCGAGAATATCATTCTCTTATTAAACCGCGAGAGTAAGTTGATGATCAGTAGCCTACAACCTTAAACATAGTACTAACTATAGCGGCTTTAGCGGAAACACCAACCCAGCTATTAATACTAAAGCTGCTATTCCTGCTCTTCACCACAAGCAGGACATATGAATACTTCTACACTAACGATCTTTGTGTCCTCGTCGATGTCATGATCCGCAGCTTAGCTGACTTGCCCGAAGAAGAAGACACAGTAAGTCCTCTATAAACTACGCTTTCCGAGGCTCCTCTAATATACCCTATCTTCCAGCTACGGCATATGTACCTTCGAGTCTTCCACCCTCTCCTTTCACACACCCAGCTCCGACACCCACCTCATTACAAGCGCTCGGAAATAGTCAGACTTCTCAATCAGTTATCCAACGTCAAATCTCAACATTTCGCCCCGGCGGACCCGACAACCCTCCGCCTAGTCTCTCGCTGCAACAAGGTAGAATGGCTCGACGACTCGCCGACGGAAGAAAAGGCCCGTGAACTAGCGAGACAGTACCTAGGCATGAGCCTCACTGACGTAGGAAGTAGCATGTCAGTCGTTGAAGTCGCCGCTGTTAAAGAAAAAACAGTCAGCAAACCCGGATCTAGACAACAAGAACGGGGTGCTCCACCACCCCCACCACCGGGCCGAGTTCGAGGGACTTGGGGAGGTTTGGAGACAGCGCCACCAGCCCCCGTTGTAACAATCGAACCACCAAAATTCGAACCGCCAAAATGCGAACCGAAGAAAACTCCAACGTTACCAAACGGTAGCTTTAGAAGAAGAGGACCGCCACCGCCGATTCCATCAGCTCGGAGCGTTCATGCAGTTAACGTAGGAGTAGCGACTGATTCCTAGTCTCCATACTTCACATCCGTATCATCCGCTTCAAACCCTCTATTTAGAGTGTGAAAATACTGTATTCGTCCTGTTTATCCCTTAGAAGCTTCACGCATAGCGAAACCGACAGCAAGCCCATCCGATACCCATCGCCCCCCCTCTCTCCTTTCATTTCATGTATCTACTTCCCACGACCTTCCCTCCGAGGTCTCTTTTCACATCCCTCGAAATTTGGCGAAACCCCAGCACTTTTTGCGATATCGATGCGTTTTGGTGGCGATGGGTATCTTCCCAGTTGCAGCGCTTTGTTAACCCCGTCTGTCTGTTGACTACTAACACGAACCTTTCCTTTTTCTCCTAAATTTTGGTAACGGCGTTATTGATGCACTCTTTTCCTATCCCGTTCTGTCCAGCTGGCACTTTTAACACCTTTCACGAATTCATGGTTGGTGATGCATATGTATTTGTATATGATATCTTTTGCGTAAGGGGAAATTGGTGCTTGATCGATTCCCGTTTCATTGACTTTGAATTCTTAGCTTCAGCCTTTGAGAATCCCACGCACATTGCTATTAAACATATTGGTATTGCTCACGGTCTACCGAGGAATGCATCCTTCTAACCCTCGTTAACCATCGCTGGGAAGGATAGTATATCTCTAATGTACATTATAAAAAAAAAAACCAGAATGACCCACCAATCGCAAGAAAAATGATACAAATGCTCAAACCAAACCCACCGTGGAAAAAGAATAAATTATCACAGAGTCCTCACACTCTGCATAACCCAGGCGTTACCCTCCAACCTCTCCTTCCACTCCCCCTCCACAAGCCCCTTCATAACCCTCGTCATCTCCGCCGCCTCCATCTTCTTCCCACCTTCAACCTTCCCCTTCCACTCGATCAAAAGCTCCTTCAACAATCTACTCCCCTCTGCCACCTCCTCCTTCGAAAACCTCTCAGCCATAGCATCCCTATCATGCTTCCCCTTAAAATCCTCCAACTCATCCGCCTTCCTCTTGGCCATATTCACAACCTTCTGCGGAAACCTCACCAACTCCGCAACGTGAATCCCAAAACTCTGATCGCACACCCCTTCATCGACTTTATACAACAACGTAACCTCCCTCTTCCTCTCCCCGCCACCACCGTCCTTCTCCCCAACGTGCGCCACAACGTGTAAGTTCTTAACAGCAGGGTACTCCTCCACCAACGCCGTCAACTCGTGAAAATGCGTAGCAAACATCGAAAAGCACTTGATCTGCTTCACGATATACTCGCTAATCGCCCACGCCAGCCCAAACCCATCGTACGTGCTCGTGCCCCTCCCCAACTCATCGATAATAATCAAACTCTCCCTCGTCGCGCTCTTCAAAATAGTAGCCGTCTCCAACATCTCCGCCATAAAGGTACTAACACCCTTAAGCTGACTATCACTCGCCCCAACACGCGCGAGTATGCAATCGAAGATGGTAAGCTCCGCTTCAGAGCAGGGGACAAAGCAACCCGCTTGTGCCATCAACGCTATCACACCGATTTGGCGGATATAAGTCGATTTACCGCCCATGTTGGGTCCCGTAATGATCAAGAACTCACTCGAATCCCGAATAAGTTCAACATCGTTGGTGATGAATTGGATATCATCCTGCATTTCCATACAGGGGTGTCGAGCTTCCTTCAAAATCGTATTGCCCTCCCCTCGTGGGTGCATCGTAGGACGCACGTACGGTGATGGAGCGTGAACCGATACATGTGCAAAGCTGACGATGACATCGAGATGTGCGAGGACGGCGGCGAGGTTTTCGAAGACCGGGCAGTAAGAGGATGCGACGTTGACGACTTCTTGAACGAGGCCGGTTTGCGTACGGTTGTAGTTTTGAGTGTATTGATCGAAATCGCGGCGTAAGGATGATAGTTTGTCAGTGGTGAAGTATACGCCGTTCTTTTGGGTCGAAATCTCCCTGTAATGGCGATTATTCCGGATCGAGCCAGCTTCCTATAAGAATATATCAGTATTAGAACACCCCACGGAGAACGTAGATAGAAGAAAAAGGTCCACTCTTACATTTCTCGTAAGCCGGAAACACCACCCATGAACCCGATGATTCTCCAAAAACAACTTCTTATCCATCTCCTGTCCCAGATCATTACTCACGCTCCTATGCTCCTTCCCCAAATCCCTCTGCAAGCTATCCAATTTCATCCTAATAGTCTTCAAACTATCATCAAACTCCGGTTTGATAATATACTCATGATTCTCCAGCGCATCCAAATCAACCGTCGTCTCCACCATCTCCTCCAACTTCGCCAACTGCGCCTGAAACTCCCTCAACTTCCTCGTGTAAACCTCATCCAAAGGATCCTTATACTTCTCATCCATCACTCCTTCCAACGTCCCAATGAACCCCGGAAGCTTAATAACCAACATATAAGCCCTAACCACATCCTCCAAATTCGCCATATTCCTCTGAAACTTCTTCGCCAGACGGTATAGATCCGGCACAGCCCTCAGATGCTCCTCCTGCATCGTCTGGCGTAGCTCCGTATCCTCAACGAACGCCTCAACGAGCACATGCCGCTTCTCAATCTCCTCCAACGACATCAACGGCTGCTTCAACCACTGCGAGAGCAACCGGGTTCCCACCGCCGTTTTGCACTTATTCAGCAGCCCGTAAACGGACATATTCTTCGACCCATCCCTAGGTCCAGGCATCAAATTCAGCGCCTTGAGCGCCGATGCATCCAGTTTCATATACTGCGCCAGATCATGCTGGTACAGCCTATATTGCCCAAAATTCAGCTGATCAGACATCAACCCTAGATACCTAATCAGGGCTGAAGCAGCGCCCATGGCGACTTTGAGGTCGGCTTGTGGTAACGATCCGACGGCGACATCTTCTTTGAGTAAACGTGCTAGATCCTGATCGACGTCTTTGCCTGCGAAGTCCGAGGATTTCTTATCCGTGATAACGACACCGCAACGATCGATTATGGATCGGAGTTTTGTATTTTCGACGTCTTTCTTGGATTCGTTGGTCTGAATGATGCATTCTTTGACCCCAAGCTGGATCAATAGTGACTATCCCATCGCACAAAAAGTCAATACCCACCTCCCAAATAACTCAAGTAAGAAGACAAAGAGGAAGGAGAAAAATAGATACCTCAAAATTCGAATACAAATCATTATCCACAAACTCACTAACCCCCAACTCTCTCACACTCGCATCGGCAAAGGCCACCCCGACAACCCTCTGATCCACCTTGGCCGAAACCTTAACGGCAAGCACGATAGGACTGGAATCCAATTGTCCCGCAATATCCTCTTCAACATCCTGCAAATTCCCCGGAGACGCCTGTTTAACTATCTCCCAATTATTCCTCCCCTTCTGGGACCCCCAGATCTCGATCTTCTTCCCCTGCTGGAAGAGCGCTTCGCGGAGGAAGTTACGGAAGACGGTGACGGATAGGGTGCATGAAGGTAAGGATGATTTACCGCCTCCGAGGGATTTGAGGACTGAATTGGTTTTGTAGACCTGGTGGAACAAAAAAAAAAACGTGTTAGCATTTTACCATGTGCTAGATAGTCAGGGGTGTATATCTAGTGAAAAAAGAGCGTGAACGAACATGTTGAGCGACGAATTGAGCATCTTCACCATGAACAGTGTAGAAATCGGAACGCTCGAATACTCGGATCGTATTGCTGTCCTTTGATGGTAGTCTGTTAAACGTCGAGATGAAGCCGTGCTCGTCGTCGACTTTGAGTTCTGGCCGCGAAGCCATAGCTACCTCTGAAATTTAGGTATGCTTTGCTGGTTATTTCGAGAGCTTTTGAGCTAGGAGATTGTTCAAACTCAGTGAAAGACTTTATTGGCAACGGTAAAGGATACGTTAGGATACAAAGGAAGCAAGAGATGGTGTGTAATTGTTATCGTCAAGGAGAGGTAGAATGTTGAGTCTCGATAAAATGGAAGACAGGAGTGCTGAAAGTCGTGAAGCTCCAAAAACGGGTAGCGAGGAACCCAACAACCGGGATCTCAGTCGCGTCCAAAGCCACGCGCTCGCTTGAGCAGCACCTGGCAACAGGTCACGTGTCGATAAGAATTACACCACCGACTCCTAGATATGAACGACCGCGACTACAAAGCTTAAAAATGGATACGGAACACGGGTAATCCTAGATTGTGTACCAAAGAGTGGTTCAATTGCTGAATTCGCCTGAGTCCTGAGGGAGGACTGAGACTGACAGACCTTCCATCGACTAAGACGGAGAGACTAGACTAATGGTACAGTGATCCACCACTATATAGAGCCCCAAAAACTCAGAACCTCATGAAGGATGACCTTTCCCGGCGATAAGCACCAGAAAAAGGGAACGAAAGCCTCACGAGCCCTGAAGATATTGAATCCTAATCATACGAGGTAGACTCAAAACCAAAATAAATGAATGAATGGCGAGTGAGTTAAGCAAGTAATGGGCGAGTGTGAACAAAGCTAGTAAAGCTCCCAACAGTTCATGGAAGGAATTTATCCCTGCCATCCAAGTCCTTGCAGCTCTTTGCGCACAGACTCTTCAGTATTGATCTTCTTTATTTGGGTATCTTCCAGCTTTTCGCCGCCAGCAAATCTCATCTTGAGATCCTCAATAGCCCGAAGCTTCTTGAGCAAACTTCGTTGCTTCTTCTCTTCGGGCGTCCCGCCTCCCGGTGTGACCGGGGTCATCGGACTGGTGATCTCAACCTCTGGTGGGGCTGGAACCGGCAGGCGCAGTCGCGGATGTTGCGGTCCTCCGTTTCCGGCGGAAGCAACGGGACCGGCCGAGCCGCTTGATTCCCCTCCATCTTGGTTTGCACCGTCCTCTTTCTTCTTACGCTGAGATCGCTGGCGTTGTGGATGGCCACCGGGGGCCGGGGATCGATGTCTGGGATGGTGTTCCTTAAGCGCCTGCCCTAACGATCCCGACCCCTCTCGGTGATGTCCATTTCCACCAGGCCCTCCCTGGCGAGGTGGTCCCCTGCTCCGGCTTCGGGTCCTGCTGTGATCCCGTCGGCCCTTGTTAGGGGCATTTCCGGGTGCAAGCGTTTGCCCATTTGCCGAAGTTTCACTTTGTCCACCCTCCCCGTTCGTAGCGGCCTCCGCGGCCTGAGCCTCCTTCGCCTTCTTAGCAGCCTCACGTTTCTTCTTATTCTTAAGAGCGCTTTTGCTGAGCGCTTCGCCGTCTTTGCCAACCCCGGATCCTTCCAAGCTGACACCTCCGCCAACGGCCGCACCTGGAACGCTCGCAGGTGTAGCGCCCGGAACCTCACGCTTGCGAGGTTTTCCGAAGCCGTTGGCTCCTTCCGAGGTTCCGTTGCCAAACGAAACACTGCTTCCGGCGACATGAGCGGCTCCACCTTCGTCTTCGCGCTTGAAATGAAGCGGGGTTGCTGATCCACGCGCGTGCGGCGGACGATACGCACCCGCGGGTTTAGCTGGAGTCGCGGATTTGTGGCCGACGGCGGAGCTGTGCGGGGCCGGCGGCGCTGGTAAAGTAGCACTGAGCGGGAAATTGCTGATATCTTGCGGTCTCCAACGAACCTAGTCCCAAATTAGCACCAATTGCTCTTGTACCCGTGGAGTGTCCCCACCCGAATCAACTCACATCGTAGAGCTCCGTCATTTCCTCGGTGTACATCAGATCACCCGACGTCGCATACCAGACCTTCACACCGTTATCGACCCTCAACCGCGGACTCGTCGTGGCCGTCAAAATGTGCTTCCCGTCAGGACTCCAGCGGCAGACAGTAGCATTGCTAGCCTCAAAAGAGGCAACCTTGCGCATACCATTGATTCTATCATAGATATCCATCTGTCCTTGCAAGTTTCCAAATCCAGCGACGAGAATTAGGCGGCCATGAGGAGAAAATTGCACAGTGTTTCGAGGAGCGAGCGGGAGACTAGTGACCGGATTTGCTTTGGAGTCAAAGAACGTGGTTTTCGCGGGCATGTACCCATAAACGACGACGAACTCCTGAGAACTAGGGGACCATGTAAAGTCGGAGATTGGGCCGTCCTTGTCTATATCGCCGTAGTTAGCATATCAGAACCAACTCAGTCGCAGCGGCGAGGCAGTACCTAGCGTAACCCTGGCATCGACATTCGCCGTCACGTTCATCAGATACAGATTGGTTTCGCCGTAGTAGTTCTTGCCGGTCTTGTCGACTTCGGTCTGACTGAGGAACAAAACGGCGGTCCCTGCATTGTTCCAATTGAACTGAATCTTATCCGCCTTGAAAAAGGACTTCTGCATCAACGGCGCCGAGAAATTTGGAACCGCATAAACGGCAGCTTTGGCGGGACGGCCTTGCTTCTCCGGGACGAAGATGGCAACGTGGTAGTTTTCTCCCGGCGACAGCTGAAATTCGGAAACACCTTCCACCCGCAAATGCTCCCAAACCGTGTTCATGTTGGAAGTTTCGTAAAAGGCGATCTCGTTAGTGGTGGCCCGGGCGCAGTACCTCTCGTCGTAAGTGTACTGGATGCTCCTGTCGCAGCCGTTAATATGTGAGAGAACGGATGGATCTAAAACATGTGCTCTTACGAAGCAGATACAGTCTTCTGAACGAATGAGACTGCCAGTTCGCCGTTATCCGTCCGCCAGACCTTCAAGTTCTTAGCGGCACTTCCATCTTCCAGTTTACCTAATCCCCGAATCCAAGATCAGTAAAATGCGTCGCAAAACCAGCCTTAAAGATCAGCATACTAGGCCGTTCCCATGTAGTGATGAAGCTTCCTCTCGGGGAAAATTCCAGTTCGTGCGCCGGCGTGGGGAGAGCCAGGTGGGCCGAACCAGTACCCGCATCAACGATCGTGACACTGCAGACAACGAGTCAGAACCCATCAAAATCCGTATCCACCAGAAAAGGCGAAAGAGAGACTGACCCTTCAGAAGAAGCGTAGGCAAAGTATCGGCCGTCGGGAGAGTATGTACAACATCGAAGAGTACCCTCAGGCCTGAAGAATTCCCAAGGCAAAAGGTCAGCTACGTTTCCTCCCACCAAAACTCCGGATCGGCGGGGTATTCCTTACTTGCCGAATCCTGATAACGCTTCATACTCGGGGAATCCCTCCGTGATCCCAATTGTTTTTTGGGTACGGTCTGTCGATTGGTGGGTTAGCTCGAGCGACGGTAGATAGGAAGCAACCGGAACTGACAGGCAAACTGTGTCAAGGACATGGTTATATATTGAAATGATAGCACGTGTGCGGTATAGCCGTTGGTTGCCTTCGTCTAGCTCAGAAACTCAGGATGCGAAAAGAAAAAGTGAAAGTAAAAAATAGTAGAGATGATCTGGGTTGAGGAGGGGTGGGAAGGGCGAAGTAACGATCGATACCGTCCAAGAACCACGAGAGCGTAAATTCTGGTAGTTGAATGGCAGGTAAGCAATTGAAGAGCTACAGGACACTCCGATTCGATACTCTGAGACTCGAGGTTCTGTCCAGTTGATTACTCCTGTCGTTTATGCACGGAATGTGTGGGTCGGCTGGTCAGATAAAAGTAGCAGTGCCACACTCTATCTTGTCCGTGGAGAGAAGGAGCAAAAAAAAAAATAATAATAATAAATAAAGATAAAATAAGAGTCCAAGAAGCCTGGGTGCCTTCAGGAGCAAAAAAGGACGAGCGTGATCCAGAGAACGAGGGCCAGGAATCGAGAGCAGGTAGCAAGTTGTCGAAGCTGAGTCGAGACTTGGGTGATCGAATCGCCAGATGGTGGGATGTCAGGCTAGGCTTTTCTGGTCGAGCAGCAGAGAAGACACTTCACCAAGATGTTGAAAAAATTTTGCAGTTTTGGGGAGACAGCGAAGTTCCTTTCAGCTGCAGAAATTTTCGAAAAGGGACTATTCGGTCTTGCGAGAGAATAGGGATTCGGGTCCTGAGAGCAACGGAATCTTTTTTACGATCGTTCTTCGAGGGAAGAAGAGAGAAAAAAGAGCACGGAGAACGGGGATCCTTGAAGGTTTTAGTTTTCAGGGACACGAAGCTTGTCGAGAGGCTAGCTGCTGGTAAACCGTGTACCACTGATAGCTCAGAGCAGAGGACGACCGAGCCGATAAGCCAAGACGGTGGGTTGGAATTCAAGACGAAACGAGGCAGACGCAGGGCAGGGCTAAGGCGCACGCGTGGGACAACCAGTCTACGACGACAGGAAGAAGCCGAAGGAAGAGCGGCGAAAGGAACGGGGTGGAACGGGCGAGCGTTGGAAGGAGGAGGAAGAAGAGGCAGAGGAAGAGGAAGAGGAAGAGGAAGAGCGGAGGGAGGAGAGGGCGAGGAAGCGGATGGGATGGGATGGGACGATGCGCGAGGGATTGAAAGCTAAGCTGCGGACCCAGCTAAAATCAGGCGTAAAGCCTTTTTTTTTTTTTTTTATTCAACAGCTAACAGGACTCCGTTCTTGCGACATCAAACCGACAGGACCTGCCAAGCCTGGCCGCAAAATCCGTATTCCTAAGAGTTTAAACTTCTTGATCACAGTAGACACTCAAGAGCTCGATTGCGAGGTACAGCGGAATAGACTTTCATCGTGCATGTACCCTTTCGGCAAAAACCAGTCCCACTCGTATTCTCTAAAGAAAGTAAAAGTAAGAAAAAAAAAAAAAAAAAAAACAGATGGCTTGCCATCGCATGCCAGAGCTGCTCGACCAACCCAGGGTCAAGGCCGGTCAAGACAGCACGGTGGCGGCGATTCTAGACCCGGCCACCGCCTGCCTGGCCTGTCAGGAAACTCAGTTCAGGCAGACCCCGGCCGGGAACTGGAAACTGGGAACCGCGACGGGAATCTGGTGTGCGCCTGCATGTGCCGCCAACGTTACGTCCAAAATATCCCGAAACCCAGGCTACCCGGCAACCTTGAACGGCCGTCTAAGGCTCCGACATCTCCCAACCGCCTTGTCCCGGTCCAACGTCTACCGTCCATTCGTTCAGCGCTAGGAGAGAGATTCGTACGCACGGCACGTTTCTTGTTAATTTTAGCTCACAGACCCAAGCCTTCATGATTCCTATCCACATTGATCCAAAAAACACATTCGATCGATTAATCTTAGTTCCGAATGTAGTAGCATTCGAGCGTAATACCAATTATTGTACTTTCCAATCCGCCAAACCCCTCCAAGATATATGCAAAGGAAACCCCCACCCCACTTCCACCCGAAAGAAAAGTGAAAAGTTGTCAAGGCAGTTAGGTCAAAAGCGAAGGTGAAGGTGAAAGTGGCTAGTTATGAACACCTCTCCCGCGTGCCAAAATATCACAGCAATCAGATAAAGAACCCTCCCTACATGCAGCTAGGTTGCACCTGTAAACGCCCCGCAATGAAATATAAAAGTCTGTCGGAAGTCAAGACAAAGGCATAATCAAGCATAATAGCGAAAAAAAATTACCAAGTTAACAGACCAAGGAGCAGCGATAATAGAAACAACAATGAAGAAAACCGAAGAACGGAACAAAAGGAAGGAGACGTTAATCGTGTATATGCGACTTGGAAGCAAGAACCCGACACCCCACCCTCCAAGAGCCAGTAGAAGCGCCAATAAAGATAGTGTATCAACAACCGGTGACAGTTCATTGAGTTCGAAGATCGTGTATCTTAAACCGCAACTTGTCAACTTCACAAACATGTCCCGGCCGGATAGCATCCGTATAGACGTCGGGGCTCGAGTGAGGATGGAACAGTCCCTTGTTCGTGCAGTTCTTGATCGTCCTAAGTCCCTCCGGGTCGGTCAATCGAAAGACACCGAACCTGATGTTCAATTAGCACACCCATTCACACAACTTAGAATCGTTTACGATAAGAATACTTACGATGGTTCATGATTCGGCGCACAAACAATCGCAATGCACTCCGGCAGCATCATTTGGAACCCGTAGTGCGTGTGTAAGTCCACCGAGCTCATGAAACATGTCTGCGTCGGATGCGTATGGATCCAGCCCAACATCATGAGGTCTTCCCGGTCGATATAATCAAAGAGTGCCGGCTCATCCGTCATATTACAAGTGTCCGAGGTGGCCTCCTGTTGTGGAATAACGAGCCGGTTGACGAACAAAGCGTTGTCTCTGAGGAATCCTGCGAGGATACCGCATGTCTCGAGATTCCTCCTCGTATTCCGATCCGCAATTGCGAGAAACTCGGCTCTCAAGTCCTTCGGGATAAATATTGTTCGTAAGGGGTCGCCTCTCTCGGTGAACGCGACACAGTCGAAGGTGTGCTTCCGTTTCGGCTTCTCCGGTGGCTCCATCATGGCACCGGGCCGGTGTGCGAACGTGGTAGCGACGGATGGTGTAGACGGTACCCTGTCTTTGACAGGCCGAGGAGGAGGCCCCATCACCGCCTTCGGAGGGATATAATTCGGGTCCAAGTCATCCTTGATCTTCGGAGGAAGAGTTGGTTGACGGTCGATAGAAAGTCGGTACTGTTCGAGCTTCGAAGGGTTCGCAAAGTCGTCGAGGTTTGGCAGCTGTGTCTGTATGCTTGGATACGGCACCCGCTTCGGCACCATTGGATACTCCGTGCGGGCTTTGGTCTCCAGTAACGGGAATGGGAGCGACAACGGCCGTGACCCTTTCGACTTCTGAGCCTCCTTCTCCTTCTCCTTCTCTTTCTCCTCCCGTTTGGACTGCCCCGGCTGCAATGCCAGCGGTATCGGTGTCTGGGTCCTCAACTGTAGCTCCTGCAACCTCTTCTGCAGATCGAACTCCTCCTCCTGCGGCTTTTTCCACGATATCCTCCTACTCCCACTCGACTCCGTCGGTGTCGGAATCGCCGGCTCATAACTCCATCCGTGCTCTTCAAAATGCTCCTTCGGTGTGAACGCCGGATGTAAACTCGGCGACGTATTCGAACTATGCGAGGTCTGCATACTCATCCTCCTCCCCACCTTCTCCAGCTCCCCCGGCCGGCCCCTAGGACTCTGCTGATCCGAAAAGTAAGACCCCCTGCCATCGACCGCGTGACCGAACTGTCCGAAGGCCGACGTGGAACCATTCGAAGATATCGACGACCCCCGACTCCGCCGCTGTTGGCGCAGCAGAGCCTGCTCCTCCTGTTCCTTCTGTAACTGCCGTTGCCGTTCCCGCTGGTAAGCGTCGTATCTCGCATTTATATTCGCCTTCAATTTCTCCATTCTGCCTGCTATAGCCGGGAATTTCTACAAAAAAGTGGTGCCAAAGCGTTAGTCTCCGAGCGGCCATTTCGAGAACGAGGGTTTTGGTGTACCGTATTCATTTCCACCAGCATTTTCTCGTATCGGGGATCTCGGGCTTGCGGATGAACCGGCAGATGCGTTACTATTAAACTTTCCGGGGGTCAGCAAGCTCTGGTGATTGAAGTCCACCATACCCGATTGCATATTCCATCAATTCTGGCCGATTTCGTAAGATTTAGAGTTACATACTGCATATGCCGCATGTACAGCAAGAAAGCCTGTTCTTCGTTGCCTTCTTTGAAGTAAACGTCCGCCTGGTAGAAGAGTTAGACGCCTGTAAACAACCATGCTGTAAAACTGCGAGTATCCTGGAAGGGTAACAAACCTCCCGTAAGAGTGTAGATGCCGTCCGGAGCCATGATCCCAAAGAGACCTGATCGCTATATTCATAATCCACAGCTCGTCCCGAGATTTCCTTTGACGGCACCGGCGGACCGGAGGACGACCCGTGAAAAACGGCCCTGCTCATCGCGTACGGTTACCGGTAGTGTATTTCGCTGTGGTGGTGGTTGTATTTCTTAATGTTGCTGGCTGAGGGGATCCTGGTGGTTGACGCCGGAGCTCAAACCGTGGATATGGGAGAGGACGAACAGGCCGAGTCTTGGTGTTTGGAGGACGGCCGACGGAAGGGTGGTTGACAACGAAGATAAGGGCGGGGTTTGGACCGAGCAGTTCGGAACACCTTAAGAAACCGAAGATGCTGTAATCAGAGAATGTGGGTGTCGGTTTAATGCATAAGCAAGAATGAAAGCCCGTCTACGCTGCACGGAGGATTCAAAGCAGACATATCATATCATAGCTGTGGGTGGTTTTCAAGGTTGGAGAGAGAGAGCGTGGACTGGCAGCCAAGCTATCTGTTGAGGGACAGGCGAACAGACAGACAGCTGCAGCCACTAGCGCACGACGGACAACAAGGCGGCACTTTCAATCCAGACCGGAGAAACCACCATTGTCTGGCCAGGACAAGCAGCGGACGAGGTGAATTAGTGATCGAGGGTGCAGCGCTGGCAAGCTTGATTTCAATGACGACGCCGGTTTGCCCCACGTTTGGCCAGCTGGTTGCTGCTTTTGGCTGTTTGGTTGGAGACAACCAGCCCAAAGCCTGGCTTGGCGCACCGAACAGAGCAACTGATCCGGACACCGCCCGTCGAGGATCATAGCATGGCAGACCGCCACTGGATTGGACTTCGATTGCATTGCATTGAGGATAACTACAGGGGAGCGTGTCTACGAGATGCGAGATAAAATTCAAGCTTGCGCGTCGATCTAGTAGTAGCAGCATATGACCATTGCATTGCGACCACAAACCTAACGACCCCTCCATTACAACCGACATGCAGCATCTATAACACAGTAGGTAATTCCCAGGTACCGTAGCGTACAATCATGCACAGACGATGCAATGAGGTACCGACAGCGCTCACAAGTCATCGTGCTACAGTAGCTTGTCGTGCTGTCCTGAAACCTCCTCGCTACGACGTGCAGAAATCCACCCCTCCATAATGTTCGCCGCAACGTTCTTCCCTGACAAACTCATTGTCTCCATGCAGCTAATGAAAGACTGGTTCGAGGGGTCGTTTTTATTAGCACCCTTCTCGAATTCCCAATTGTAGGTTTCAAAATAATTGGCTTACCTCCATGCCAGCTGTATACCACACACCAAAGTCAAGCTGTGCTTCCTGGAAAGACGATCTGGGTTCCTCAACAGGGTAGGATTGCCACTATATGATTCGCTTGGTCAGCATCTCCTGCATGAATATTATTTGACCCATGGCCAATGATATCCAAATCCTCAATCAATCTGACGGGAGAAAAAACATACCAGTTTCCTATGCGACCACGACAAAACATTCTTAGAATCCTTCGGCAAGCCCATCATTTCATGAATCTGCTCGTCCGTCCAGTGTTCCGGCGAAAAGATCTTATACAAATACTCCCTTCTCTTCACGCCATTCTCCAACTTCCTCTCCAAAGTTCTCAAGATATTCACACTCCAAAACTTGGATGGTCCGACGGTACGATAGTGCGGGTCGTACCCCTTCGGAACCGTAGTAAGAATCATATCAGGAACAAGGTCCTTATCATACCCGAAATATTTTGGAGAAAGCCGATACGGCGATGCGAACAATGTGACATGCAGATCGATATATTTGATTTCCTCGGGAGCCGGGATCGATTTGGAAGTAATATCGCTAAACTGCCAGGGAGTCGCAATGATAACCTCGTCGTATTCGTCCTCCAGACCTTGAGCCTCCGCACCGTCCAGCTTTAACGCCTTGACGGTCCACGTGTGCTTGTCAGAAACTCTTTCGATGTTCGTGACTCTCGTCTCAAGGAGCAAGCCGGCCTTTGAAGTCTGAACCATTTTGTCGAAAATTCGCCAGTTTCCGCCGGCAATCGCCATAGCGCCGTCAGTGGACATCGCAACCATGGTTTCGAGTCCGTGGATGTGATCAAGATTCGAGGCGTAGTTGACCCTAGTCGATGCTTGGATCAACTCCGTGGAAAACGGTGGATTGATATTGTTCGCTTTGAGGAATTGCTAGAGCAATTGCGACATATTCTATTAGCCTCATGCATCTGAACTCCAAGAAGAAGCAGAGTATAACATACCAAGCCGCTGTTTGTGGTGGCAGGTAGCAGGTCCAGTTGATAGGCTGTCTCGGTGAGCGACTTCCACGGGAAGACAGGCTCCTCATACATCTTGAGGAAACTCCCTACGGTTTCCTTGACCAAGTTCTGGGTTCTCAGCGGCGAGAGACCGTATTTCCATAACATCTTCAGAGTTTCCCACCACCCACCGCTGCCGACAACTACCACAAACTCCTTCCCATCCCAACTACATCATGCGCCGCAGTTAGAATCCGTAGATAATATACATTTCCGAGCCAAAGGGTAAACAGTTTACTCACACGCCAAGTTGTTCTGCTCCATCTGTACTCCCAGAACCATATTCCGCAATAGGTAGCTCAAAAAGCTTTGCAGCGTCGAACATATTCTTGTTCACCTCGACGAAAATCGAGCCTCCAAGCTCAACCGGCTCTTCCGGATCATCGTAGGCATGAACCGTGGTAGTCCTTCCACCGATATAGTTATTTCTCTCGTAGACCGTGATGTTGACTCTAAATTCGTGTTTATCAGCGTAGTCCTTTAGATAGTACGCCGCTGACGAACCAGCCGCTCCGGCACCTAACCGTTATCATCGTCAATACATGCGCTGAACTGGGTCAAGGGGGAAAGTAAGGTTCAATTGGAAGTACCTATGACGGCAACCCTCTTCACAGGCTGGTTTTCCGTCAGCACAAACGGCTGCTGGCCCCCAGGTCCCAATATCGACGCATGCCCTGGTAGGAGGAAGTAGGTGGTACAGAGTAAGCCAGCAACAGAGGCGGCTACAACGCGGGATGTTCGTGAGAACATCTTGGCTTCTGGTTTCGGTCACAGAACGGGAGGGAGGTAGGAATCCTGACTATCGTCTTATTCGGAGTTGGCGAACTGCATGAATGGTAGAAATCCGGATGATTAAATAGATGTTTTGCAGAAAGCCATCATTTTCATGTCATTACATAACTCAAAGGGGGATTATGGCTGGGCCAGGTCTGGTCTGACGGGCTGACACCACTCTCGACGGTGGACAATGCAATGCGGCGGAAGCGAGCCGATCCAGGCAGGGGTGACGGATCCAAATGATGAGATTGGACTGCGAACATTCACTCTGCCTTCGTGTGCGACTCGAATTCTACCAGGTATAAGATGCTGAAACGCCCCAGACCATTCCATCGTTGGGTCCCCTCGAGCTCGTAAGCCAGACAGTGCTGACTACTCTCGTATTTTACGTACCAATCGGCACCAACAATCTTTATCTTGTTCGACGGGTTGGAGGCGGATACATGCTCTGTGTCACGTAACATCAGATACGCATATGCACCTCTGTTGGACGGGCAAAGCCCCGGCCGGCAAGGATTTAGGTAGCACCACCGGCCTTTCGATTTCCAAATCATGTTGGTCTGGCAGATCATGTAAATCCGGGCGGCGTCGGGCTACAGTTGGGTTGCCCCTCGAGTCCTGTTGGTGGTGCTGCCATCCGCTTGCGGTCTGCACGCCGCCGTGATTTAGCGCCTACAAACACGTCCTGCCATTGTCCGGACTTTCAACGCGTCGCCCACTGGCCACCATTAGCCGATAATAGCGACGGACAGCCACCTGAGAGCGTCGAAGCTCGAAACCAACGTTACCCTCAAGACCACAACCCAAATATCGACTTAGGGCTCCCGACTCTCCTTCACAGCAACTCCTCCCAGCAGACAAGGCCGCTCACTTTACACCTCCCAACTCACTCTCTCGACCTCACCTCCGAACATAACCATAAGTCAACCCTCCTCGAACCCTACCCAGTCTCGACAGAACCACCAGCTCTTGGACTTCGACAACGTCCACAGCGATGCATACGCAAAGAGCCACCCGCTCCACCAATGGTCGGAGTGCCATGGGCGTCAATAAACCGTTCAAATCGCCCGTTATCGCCAAACCTGCGAAAAAAGAGCCTAAAAAGCCCATGGGTCTACTAGAGGAAATTGAGGACAGCGATCTGGATCATGATCAAGAGAGCAGCCTTGATGATATCCCGGTGGCAGATCTCAGCAGAAGCACCCAGAAGGATTTCAGCTCCTCTTCCACCCCTCCCAAGCGCAAGCCTAGATCTAAGTTCATGGTTCCTTCCACCCCAGAACCAGAACCTACCAAGGACACACAACCCAAGGACGACGAAATTGAAGAAGTACCTGAACCTACTGTATCTAGGAGAACAGCATTAGGTGGAAAGAAGGGCAAGTTCAATACAAGGAAAGAAAGAGAAACCGCACAATATATCGAACAGAAGAAGGCGGAACGCGAAGAAAAGGCCGAAGGAACGAAATACAGAGGCCTCAGGAAGCCGGCTGTCCAAGACGCTCTGATGAAGAACGGTATGTATGGCCGCCGACTCTTGGACAATTAGGTCGTTAACGTTCTACTGCAGTCGAAAAGTACGACCCAGTGAAGCTAGCGAGTGAGAGTCCCAAGAAGACTCCTAAAAAGGATGTCATCGGGCGGGCGAGACTCAATGCAGGTAAGATCTATCGTATTTCCACTCCCTAGACTACATTACTAACTGCTCGCTAGTTCTTAGGAAGAATGGATTGGAATTGGCCCCTCAGCTCCAACGTCTCCTGGACGATAAACTTGATGACAAACCTAGCTTCAACCCCGAAGCGGATTCCGATGGCTCAACCTCGTCTAATTCTAGCAAGAAGAGGAAGCGCGGAGATAGTGACTCCGAAGCTACACCTCTGAAGGTGGAGGACTCAAAGCCAGCCAAGCAAACGAAAAGAGCGAAGCCAGAGCCTCAGAAACACGTCTGCCCTGTGTGCAGCGAAGAGGTTTCCAAGCAGCTTTACGAATCATATCTCCCCGATTTAGAAAAGAAGTTCAAGATCGAACTCAGACGCAAGTTTCATAAATCACATAAGCTGGAGAAGGCACACGCCAAGGTGAAGGAATTGGATATTCCAGAGATCGATTGGGATAACTTGGAGGCCCGTTGTGCCAAACACTTTCCCTACCTGTCCGACATCATGGCTCGGAAGACGAAGAGTCACTTCCGAGACCTTTCGGAAAAATTCAATAAAACGAAGCGGAAGGGTAACAAGAGCAGGACGGAAGCTCTCTTCGACGAGGGTAACTGGGAGAAGACGTATCCCGGTTATTACGGTCCCCGTGGTAGTGAGATAATGTAAGCCTACACCCATCCTACCTACTAAACCGACAACGTCATATAAACAGGCTAGCTAACACTGCTTCCTACCCAGGGGCGATGCGATCGGTAACAGCAAAGTCATAATGGAAGCTTTGAAAAAACTGAGAAAAGCCAAGGATATCACAGCCCTGAACGGCGGAGCCGGCTCTTACATCCAGTGTATTCTGATCCCGGAGCTAGCGACTCGTCTAATAATGGAGGACTTCGGAATGGCCAACACTGAGATCGATAAAGGGCGTAAAATGATGCAGGAGACGATCGATATCGGCTTGCTGCTTAACGATGACGGAGACGAAAACGATAATGGCTTTACGGGCGTGAATGATGGAATGAATTGGTGGTGGAAAGAACAGGAGGCGAAGAGGCTACAGGATGAGGAGACCGAGCCGTCGCAATCGCAGACGTCGGTGTATATTGAAGCATCCGACAGCGAGTGATCTGTGTACTCTGTGGATCCGGGATAGATGACCCGGATGTTTGGAGTCTATTAAAGGATGCTATTTACATTCAGCGGCTGGATGTTGTCGAAGCGAACGCAGATACGTGCCTGGATTTGTTCGTCTGGAATGGTGGACACTTTCAAACTTTTAGGTCGGCCAATTCTTCGTGTTATTAACCTGAGGGGGTAAACTATAGCTATTTGACTAAGGCAAAATATTTAACGGGATACATATTTGAAAACTCGCGGTAGGCTAGCAACAAGTTGTTGGGGAGTATATGCATGTGGACGAGCAAAGGCATATTGTTGTAATCGATATCGTCACGAGAGAGACATTGACCTCTCCCGCCAAATTAAGTGCTAGCGTCACATAAGTACATACACGTTGTTCCTTATGCATATCTTTCATCAACCTTCCATCAAGTAGCCAGAAGGGTGCTGTTATGCACGGTCCAGCTTTCCTACTAGCCGTTGAATTCATGAATCCGTCCCGTAGGTGTGTTGACCATGTTGTATTCAACATTCGAAGACACATTAACAGGCGCTATGGAGACTAGGAAGGTGGATTGATAACAACCAGGGTCGAGACTCCGGCGTATTCTATTTCTCTAGAACTATTTTTCTAGAATACAAAGACCGATAGTCTCCAGACTATGATCGATATAGATATGGGTTGTGGATGTGGACGTCCGCGAAATATGACATCCTGAAGGACCTATGCATCGCGATATCGCATATATAAGATACCTATCTCATCCTCATCTGAAAAAATCTTCGAAAAGTAGCGTCTTCGGTTAAAACTACAGCACCGGGATAAACCCTTCAAAAGAAGGTTCGTCGGCCTTTCCTGTTGCCAAAACCTAGCTGAAAGTGTATGTGGGGTCGAATGGAAGACAGATAAGCCGAGGCATTCACAAGACCCGAGAATGTTAGCAAGTCCGAACAGAGCAGGCCAATTAACAGGAGGCGAAACAAACACTGCCACTCGCCCATTCCAACCCTTCTCCCTAATCTCCCTTCCACCATCGTCACCGCCATCACCATCATCTACCTTCAACGGCCTTTTATTTCCTGCCTTCTGTTATTCAAAAGTACAACCCTGTTCAGCATTACCCGGCCCTGTCGTTCACTACCACGAAACCTCTGCGTTGTCACGAACTCCTGTCATTGTCGCCCCCAAAACCACGAACTACCGAGAAAAAGTTGATGGCTGGAAACTGAGGCTGGTTTGTTTTGGTCCTGCGATAAACTTATTCCATCCTCCCACCACGTTCCGACCGTCGCAAACGTCCCTTCGACCGGCTACTCCCGATCCACGCAACGTCGAGTAGCCCGACTTTCAGACGACGAGAAACAACAAATCTCGAGTCGTCTACCCGACACTTGACATCTCTACGCCCGTAATCCCTGATGTCTGGTGTCTCGCCTCCGAAACCTTGGGAATTGGCCGGCGTTACCGCTACCCGTATGTTACTTTCTACGACTGGCACCCAGTGATTACCATTCGAAATACTGACGTCTTTGGTTAGCTGCTCCTTCTACATCGGCTATCATGGCTACCACATCCGGAGCCGCTGCCACGGCTGCGGCAGCCCCAACACCCGCTATCCCCGCCAGACCCGCCGCCCTCACATCAGCTGCCGTCAATAGAATAGGTGCAACGACCACAGGGTATGGCGGATATCAGAGCCGGTTAGGAACTGGGTACGGCATGGGTACCGGATACGGCATGGGAGGCGGTTACGGATCCTACGGCTCCTACAGCTCGCCGTACTCGCGATTTGGAGGAGGTTATGGGGGCTATGGAGGTTATGGTATGGGCGGCTACGGAGGCTACGGAATGGGTGGTTATGGAGGCATGGGGCCAGATCCCAACGACCCAAATAGTTTAATGAGGGGAATGGAAAATAGCACAGCGGCTACCTTCCAGATGATTGAGAGTATTGTTGGAGCGTTTGGCAGTTTTGCTCAGATGCTGGAGAGTACTTTCATGGCAACCCACTCCTCGTTCTTTGGTGAGTTTTTGATACTGTCGAGATTTGAAAGGAGGGGAGCTAACAATATATGATTTTAGCTATGGTCTCCGTCGCAGAGCAATTCGGAAATCTGAGGACAACTCTTGGACAAATCCTTGGTATCTTCGCGATCATTCGATGGGTCAAGACCGGGTGGGCGAAACTCACAGGAGGGCCGCTCCCCGCCAGCGTCGGAGAGTTGACTCCGGACGCATTTGTCAACTTTGCCAATGGTGGAAAGGGTGCACCGGGACGGGCACGTACACCATCGAAAAAGCCATTTGTCATCTTCCTGGTGGCGGTCTTCGGCTTGCCGTACTTGATGGGCAAGCTTATCCGTGCTTTGGCATCAAAGCAAGAGGAAGAGGATAGAAGACGTCAGGAGGCTATGAACGCCGCAGCAGGCGGCCAGTCCTTGGATCTTGCTGATCCAATGAAGAAGTTGGACTTCTGCAAGGTCCTCTACGATTTCGTTCCGGAGAACCCGGCCGTTGAGCTTGAGGTTAAGAAGGGAGATTTGGTTGCCGTTCTCTCCAAGTTGGATCCCCTCGGTAATATCTCGCAATGGTGGAAGTGCAGGACCAAGGACGCGAGGATCGGATACCTCCCAGAACCATACCTCGAGCCGCTTGTCAGGGGTGGGCAAGTTGTTAAGCAGATCACAGACGGTTCTCCCAGCAGGACGGCTACCATGACCGCGGCCAGCATGAAGAATGTCGCCGACATCAATAGCCGAACGCAAACCATGACCACCACCAAGCCCGGCGATATCAGCATCGAAAGTTTCCAGAAGAGCAACTTCCTCAATAACTAAATGCGAAGTTTTGTTACTTTCGTGTCTACCTCCTTTCTTTCCTACCTCTTTCTTTTTACTCTTTCATTTTAGTACTCGAATTTCTTTATGGTAAATAAAGTAAACATTTGAGCGATTGTTTTTTGTTCCGCTACCCTTTCTACGCTGGATGTTTCGCGAGGAGTACCCATGATTTGATGCATTTATTTGGCTTACTGACTTCACTTGAAGATGGGCAACTGGATAATCCCCTTTCTTTTCTTTTATCACCCTTGTAATTTCTATACCGTTTACGCTGGTAGTGGCTGGTGGCCGCTACATACTATATAAATAAGAAAATGCATGCTGTACAAACATTCGGCTTGTCCTAGTACAATCAGACATGATCTAATGGTCGGATCCTCGACCTATGATGAAATTAATACAGGTGGGTATCATGATATGGTACAGTGATATTCGTTCTGGGGAGTGATATATACAAGGTTGTCGTCCTCCGAGATCTCCGTTCACCCGGTTATTCCAACCCAACGTCTGTCCACCGGTTGTATGCGTCCACCGGTACTCTCGGACCATATTAACGCTACGGAACAAGTCTTCGTGATGTCTCTAACAGGCCATCCATGCCGGCCTCCCCGTGTAACAAAGCCGGCGTGCCGCCAGAAGTATATACGGGCATATCCTCAGGAATTAACCTCAATGTCCTTCCATGATGCCTCCATCTTCTTCCGCTTCTCCATCGCAATTTCCCGATGTGCCTTCGTCATCGCTTTCCGTTCTTCGGAGAAACAGGCGTTGACCCGACGTTTGATATCGTTACATTGACCCGTGGCTTTGTGGATGAAGCCTCTGGCGTGGCATTCTTCGAGGGCGAGCATTACGTCCAGGCAGCCTGTTTATTTCTTTGATGTTAGAAGGGTTTGTTTTCTCGAGCGGTGGAGGATTACTTACCCGGATGTTTATGAGGGATCAAATGAGAATGCATTGTGGATGTCGGGGGTTGTTAGTCAAAGCCATGAAATATTGACGGGGGACGTTTTCGTGAGGAAGATGGAGGTTTTGTAGGCATGGAAGAAGGTGGGCTGATTTCGGGATTTTGTATTTGCGCTTAATAACACAAAAAGTCACCAAGCTTTCTTACCTCTCTCTATCTCTCTCGGTTCCAACTATTCTACCGTTCACGAGATCACGACCGTTCTTTATCCCCGTCAAAGAAACACCCTCCACCAGATACGATGTCGTCGGCGAGTGCGCAGGCCGCACAGCAAAGGAAACAAGCTGGTACGCTGGAAACGCTCTATCTATCTATCGTGTCTACCGCGGTTGGTAGTTGTACAGTATATACATGTATATACATGTGGGGAAGCTCGTTGCTAACTTTTTTCCCCCGCCATCGATATTCGATATAGAGCTACAAAACACCTATTCGAACTACAAATCTACGTTACAGCAGCTAGCGCAGAAAATAGGAGACGTTGAAACGGATGCCGAAGAACACAAGTACGATAATATAAGCCCTATACCTTTTCACATTTCAGAAGTTCTAGACACTCGTTTGGTCGAAACAAATACAGCGAATACTTACCGACGTTACTATTGTTGGGGTGGTGTGTGTGTGATATAGGCTAGTGCTGGAATCTCTTACACCGGTACCGGCGGATAGGAAGTGCTTTCGCATGATCAATGGAGTTCTGGTGGAGAGAACTGTGGGGGATGTTCGTCCGTCATTGGAGACGAACGCTGAAGGATTGAAGAAGGTGCTTGATGGGCTGGTTAAGGAGTATAAGAGGGTACAGGATGAGATGGATGCGTGGAAGGTAAGGAAACTTTGGATTTTTTCCTTTCTCTTATGTTGAATATGAGGTTCGGTGTAGTCCGATAACTACACTGCGGTGTTTTGCTAATGTTTAATGGTGGAGAGTTATCGTCGTATTGAAGGACTTGATGCTAATAATTATACTCTGCCTATAGACAAAGAATAATGTACAGGTTGTGCAGCAATAAACTTAATTCGAATTAAGATGTTTTGCCAGAATGATACCCCACAGCGTTATCTTTTGCTATTTGCATCTGTAAATGGGTCTCGAGACTACGGCACATAGCGGATCACCTGGACGGGGGGTGTTAGAACTTACGAGAATACGTCGAATAGCTAGAACCACCCCCTCATCTAAAGCACAGTGTGTATTAGAAATCCGGGATGGCGACATAGACATCCCACGCCCAGACCTGGGGAAGTTTGAGGCCACCACGCTGCATGACCCGTATCTGCGTGGGCCTTGGTAAAAAGAGTCGCCAAAGCTGCAATGCCAAACATTAAGCTTATCGCTTACCTTGAAGATTTTCGATTGGCGACGGTGTCAAGAAGGACACGGCAGCCAGCCAATTGAGCCCGTGGGATATTGGCCGAGGCGGGAAGAGAGGACAGCCTTGCACGAGGTATATTGGTAGATGGTATTTTAGAGTTATCCGCCCTAAGCCTTTGGCATTGCAGTCTGGGGTTCCGTTAACCATGGAAAGCAAATGGGACATCTCATCACGCCTGCTGATGGTGTACTTGATATGACGTAAACTAGCGGGAGTCGAATCCTCATTAGATTACGGGGCAGGGTCTGAATCTAGATCACGAGAGCATCTGTGCGGTAGAAAAGCGTTAACAACTCACACTGGGTAAGTATTCCTTTCCAGATGAGTCCATCTCTGCCGCATCGCTCTGCCGTCCGCTATGCATAAGGAATTCATGTATGAAGTATGCATATGTATGATGGGAGTTGAGAGACAGACAGACTAAACTCGAGGCTGTGGGGAGGCCGACTGTCGCATGATATTGAATGACTTGTCCACGGCACGCCAGCCGGGATATGCGCGCAGATGCTGTGAACCCCCAAACTCCATGTATACACCCATTTCTAAGATTTCACCAACGAGCGGCTCCGGAGGGGGTCAGAGTATGGCCAAAAAGAGGAAAAACGACAGCTGTCCCGAAGGAATGGTGATAGGTTGATGGAGGGCTGCCAACTCATCAAGGCGACCACTCAGCTTGCACTTGGCGAGACCCTTTCCACCCCCAAATTCCACCGCACCCCACTTGCAGTACTGCCGTCAGCTCCCGTCTAGGAGGGTCGGTTAGGACTCGGTCCCGAATAGACGGGTATTGGATGGCTGCGGTTTCCACTTTTTATTCCCTCTTGACCTTCGAGACATTTCCAACAGAACATTCTTTTTTTTGGGCGGGCTGTTGCCCCGGTTTTTTCGATTTTGTCTCAATCTTTGGCCATTGGAGGGATCTGATTTGATCTCGCGGGACGCTGAGGAATGCGAAATCCCTCCTTTGAGAGCATGGCAGCGGGAGTCGATGACGCATTGGGGAATGGCGGGAGGATACCTTATTTCAACCTCCCACGGAGTTTTGGTACCGTTGAATTTCAACATGAGGCTGCCGGGTGCTATGGTATTATAGCGAGGGTTACTCGATTCATGCAGAGGATGGCCCTCTGCAGCGGATGTATTGAGAACGGTCCGTCCAGCGTTCGTGAGCACATAGGCAGACCTACCTCATGCGCCTCGGACGGCAATAGGTAGCAATAGCGATCATGCTACCGGCCTGTTAATTCGTGCGGGCCTCGGGCAGAGGTGATATCAACTGCTTGCCCATGCCACGATCAATGTGACAGAATCTTTCAGCAAACATGTTAGTAACATCATCATCAACAGCACCGTCCGGATCGATCCATCATCGTCGCGAGCATGTGCGTAGGGTGATAATGTGACTTGCTCGCCACTCCGGTGCGTTTTATAGTACGAGGCCTTTTCGGTATGCCACAGACCCAGGTACACACATAGAATTATGCTTTTATCGCCGGCAATTCAAGGCATCTCTCGCGTGGCCCGGGTCCCTTGTTTACCCCCTTCGCATGGCGTACGGATCTTTTCAAGGCTCTTTAAATTGAGTTTCTCGAATCGACAGGCCAAGGGCAGGTGCCTCCGTTCACCGATTCTTCCGGTGGTAACGATCAATATTGTGCCGGAGAGCCCATGCAGCTGTATCGTGCACACACACATCCCGGACGAGAATTCAAATAGACTGCCGGGTTTTTCCAGCTCATGTCATAGGGGCCCATATTATGGGCAAACCTGAAACTTGCGATCGAGCTCTCTTCGAGCAGCGGTCATAGCACGCAGCGTAGGGCGAGGGCGAGCAAGGGCAGCAGCCGAAGGGCTTTTTCGTACGCTGACCGAGATGGGACCTCTTGCACCTGCCGTGATGTCAACATGTCTGAGCATGAGCTCGACCGGAAAACGTGATTGCAGATTTGCAAGGGAGCTTAGCTTGATTAGTGTCTTCTGTGTCTTCTGTGTCTTCTGTTTGAGCCCGGCCACCGCCAATTTGGGAAGACCGAACTTAAGAATTTTCTCGGTGGTTGCAAGTTGAAAAGGCTCAAACTCGCACCCTATTCGCCCAACCTCGACCAATCTTCTTCCTCCCTCACGGCTTTTCGACCAATCCCAATCTCTCGCTCCTTCTGATCAAGCTCCCTATCCAACACTAAAATAGATCGAGATCGAGCTGCAACTTGTGAGTTCCTGCTTCTGAGCACAAAGGTATCAAGATCTCGGTACCAGACCCAAGGAGGCCTGCCAAAAAGCCCCCCGTTTCTGCCTCTTGCGATCTTACATCTGAGTAAGGTTCGAGCAGTTCCGCATCAGTCCAATTCCCCAAGCTTTCGCCATCGCCACTGTCTTCTTCTTCATCCAATCCGCATCTCCAATCCGCGTGTGCTTCGCGTTTCCTCTCTCCCACCCTCCAGTACAGTCTCTCACCTACGTCTCAATCCGAATTGGTAACCGGAAAGAGAAGCGAAAGCTCCCTTGTACTTTTATTTTATTTTTTTCCCTCCGCTGTGCTCCCTTCTTGTCCTACCATTCCACGATTCACGATTCACGACCATTCCCGCGTTCCAACCACAAAAGCTAGCACCCGAGCCGGCCGTCCAGAGCTAGTTGCTAACCACCACATTGATCGGTCGCCTGCTGCGAGTCGACCAGGGCGTAGCATATCTGATATATAAACTCGGAGCTGTGAAGCTCCAGGCAGCGATTTCCTTGGTGGACCGAACCCGCCAGCAGCCACAGTCTCGGACGCGCAGATCGATTGGGGGACCTATCAGGTGTCTACGGGCTAGTTGGGAGCAACTGTTACTGGTTTTTAACCCCGGGGCTTGCTTAAGGTTAGTACCGACCTTAATGTCGACCTCTTTTCTTTTCCTGCTTCCTTTGCCATTGCCCTTGTCGCTGCATATGCATCCAGTTAAGCTTGCCGAAGCACAAGACTGGACATGTACATGGCCTTGCTGCTGTCGTCGCTGGCCAAAGACGTTGCTAGCTGGCAGCCACACACACAAGTACACACATGCAGACAGAACACATGCGGAACATGTGTATGTGTACTTGGGAACGGATACTTCAGCACGTTCGATTGTGATGAACAAACGGCTTCAATTGTCACTGCCGGTTGCTGTTACGTTACGTTACGTTACCGTCTGTTCCGCTTCAGCGTTCTACCCGCAGCCGGCCACTCACCCAAGCAAATTAAGCTTGTGTTGCACGCCAGCCGAAACCCCCAGCCTGTCCGCGACTCGAGCCATCCATTCTTCTCATCCCCACCGCTGGACAGCGTCTACCCGACGCCTTTGCCTGCGAAAAATGATCGGGTCCGATACCGCTGCTGCAGGCGGCCTCCCTGCCTCGACGGCCCTCCTCGCTGTCTGCGTTACGTCGGCTGGAGCGTGCTCCTGCGGTCTGTTTTAAACTACCACCAGCCCTGGGGCAGCATGCTGTTTCTGCATAACTCAAGCCAGAGCTACCAGCTACCCTGGAGCGAGGCCAGACGACGTGGGTCCTTGTGCATAAACACGCCCGCTAAAATATGCAACATGTTGTTGTCCGTCCCCATTTATATACACCAGAGAAGAAAATTTTCGCACCTTCGAATTCGTCGATGGAATAAAATACGCAATTACCAGTGCCTGCAGCTTAACCTGGCAAATGATGGCTGATTTTAAACCTTGTTGACAGAATCAGCCTGCTTTACCTTACCTGATATCTTCTGACGTAGAAGCTAGACAGGGGATCTCATTGTACTTTTGTGTAGGTCGCTCCTTTCGATACCCACTATCCGACTCCCGGGGCATATACCTGGACGGTCCAGCTGCGGCCGCCAGGATGAACGTCATGCCCGGACAATTCACCATCTACAGGGACAGTTTTTTTCATGTTCTCTGGAGCTATGGCGCAGACGGCTCTCTGCCACGATATTGCCTGTTTTAGATCAGCAACTGATACTGGCCAATCGATAGGCTTGGGAAAACACTATAGGCCCACGCCCCGGCGAGCAATATTAGAGTGAGAGAGACAGTCTCACGGGCTGCAATTACTGCTGGTTGTTGCATACTCCCTTTTTCCTATCCTGCCGTAAGTACAGCTTATCTTGCATCATTATTGAATACTTGGCTTCGGGGAGTCAGAATTCAGAATTTCCCCTCTTGCGCTTCGAAGAAAAGGGTCTTGTATTATTGTTGTTGTTGTGGACTTCCTGCGGGAGGGTCGGTAACATTCAATAGCCTGGTTTTCTCCGCATATTGCTACTAGTCATCCTTCTTCTTTGATCACCATCCTCCCTTCTTCCTGCATCTCCCCACGGAGAGGGCACACCTTTCCAGGATACGTTAGCCTTGCATCCGCTCCTGCAGCGTTCACACGCATATTACGCATCATCATCACCCTGACCCTTCGACACACCCCCAGAGTTTACACGACAGATACCTGCATACATCCTCCCGTGTCCATAGTCGCTTTGTTGGTGATCTTCGCTTCGACAGTCTTCCCAGGGCTTCTCTGCACCGCCAGCAACACGAGACTCCTTGGAGGGGGGGGTGAATAAGCTTTGCCTTTACTGAATCTTTCCTTTTGCCGGTTGCCTCGATTGATGACCTTTGGGGGTCAGAAGGCATTGCTGACACGTCATTAGTCTAGGCTAGTTTCTGGCAATCCCACGGATCGGAAAATAGAGTGAGGCGAAATACGAAAGAGCAAGCCTATCTTTTGTGTCTTTCGCGTGGAAGCCCTAGTTTTTAGCAAAAGTCTATAAGCATGAGTGCCTCCCCGTCAAAGGCTGAGGGGCCTCATGAGGAGGATGTTCAATCCCCAGAAACCGAAGACAAAGAACAGGAGCAACCTGCCATGTACGAATTCGAGGTAAAAGAACAAGATCGATGGTTGCCCATCGCAAATGGTGAGTTTCTAATGGCTCTATTGGCCTCCTTTTTCACCGTATACACACACCCTTATGCAACTAGCGTCCGCTCAAACATCTAGATATCTCAGGAAATGATCCTGGAGGGATCCCGATGGGACCTGCAAGTCATTTTTTGGTTTATCAACACCACCACCCCTTATTTTTTTTGTACTCCTCCTCTTTTTTAGCTTTGGGAACACTCGCATTGCTTCGACCAAGGTCTTCAGACTCATGTATCATGCCGCTTGGGTACATGATGCGATATATGATTGGCTTTTATCGCGAGAAACCCTAGTTCGACGCTATTCCCTCCACGCCGAAATCTCGCCTATTGGCCGGATGTCTTGCGTTATCATGCAGCAATCCGCACCCCCGCTTGAGTGATTTCTTTTCCTCTGTCCTTCGGTGGGACTTTGATGGTTGCTCTTGATGCATCGTTTTTACATGCGGTTGAGGATACATCCATGCTAACGGTATCGGACGGCTATGCAGTTGCCCGTATCATGAAAACGGCACTCCCAGAGAATGCAAAGATAGCAAAAGAAGCGAAGGAGTGCATGCAGGAGTGCGTGAGCGAGTTCATCTCGTTTATCACCAGCGAAGGTAAGACACGGTCGAGGGTTATCCTGAGACAAACTTTTTGTAGTTCTCCGGGACGGGAACTAACTCGAACTGGCCATTTAGCGTCCGAGAAGTGTCAGCAGGAAAAGCGAAAGACGGTGAATGGAGAAGATATTCTATTCGCAATGACCTCTCTTGGCTTCGAGAACTATGCGGAGGCCTTGAAGATTTATCTCGCGAAGTACAGAGAAGTACGTTTTGTCTCTCTGTTGATAGTCACCCTTCGATAGTCGTACGAAGGCGGTACGTTGTTCGAGAAACTAACTACTCCAGACTCTGTCGAGAGGGGGGGAATCCAGAAGCGGTCCGTCCGGATCAACAGCAGCTGCAGGTTCGTCATCAACTTAGGAAACAGCATATCAGACTACACCGTCGAGACTAGCGCTAAACCCAACCTTCGTCGGAAAAGGCCAAGGCAGTTACGCGGACGCCTATGGTCATCACATAGGGAATGGGGTCAGCGGTGCCGACAACTACTAAATCATCGACCCGACTCTTCAATACAACAGTCATTATGCATTAATTCATCCCATATATTCGGCGCTCTTGCTTCATCTCGTCGAGGGATCGGATAACAGACAACGAAAGGTCCGATATCAGACAACATACCTCGATGAAAACCCGACGACAGATACATCTTCACCACTAGCAACTTGGATTTATACAGTGCGCCCTTTAATAGTACGCCACCTCCCTTCTTTTCTTCGAAGAGACTCTTTTCCTTTTTATCTGTTTCCCTTGGTCAAGAGTCCTTTCGAAACACCATACCCATCTGGTTACGACCCTCCTACATTCCGGTGCGACAATTTTTCAACAATGGTTCAGAACTGATTCTTCTAGCTGGCCTCGTGGTTCAACAAGCAGGGAGGACGCTTCATCAATCCACCGCCCCGTCGGCAACGACTGCTATCCTCCGCGGAACTCTCTACTCATCGAAGGCCACTACCATTTATCGTAAGGTTGCTGTTTGCGTGGTTTTCCTTTTGCAAAGCTTTCCTGGTTTTTCGTTTATTTTCCATTCTACTTGTTGTATTTCTACATTTGTTTATTTCCTCTCCGTGTTTTCGGCGTATCGTTCTGTGGTATCCTTTTATCTCCAGACTGTACTACTTCTATCTTTGCTTTACGCGGGAATAACTGGCGAGCCATATCCATTCTCAGTTTTCTACATACCTCATCGGGGAAAAATTCTCATTTGTCCTTTTTACATCATCGACGTTTGCTTTTAATCTCATTTGTATACGGCGGGCGTCGCTATATCTGCTGCAAAACTAGAAAAAAAGGAGGAAGGAGAGAGCGCCAGTCGAAGGAGAGAAGAGGGCGGAGGTCGGGGAGAAGGAAGTTGAATGCGCAATCATATAACAAAAAAACCAAACAAAAAAGCGAAGTAAAAAAAGAAAAAAAAGGGCTAGGGAAAGACAAAAATCAAATGTTACGGGAAACTACTTATTAGATTGCGATATATCCATCAGACTTGCGAAAGCTACAGGCGCGATTTCCATTCTCTTGAAATTTGCTTTTCAAACCGTTCCTCGAGTTTTATTTTTCCCTTTTTTTTTTTCTTATTCTCTTTATTCTACTTCATTATTTTCTCCGCATGGAAAAACTCACCCTTTTCCGGTACTTGAGAATGTATTTATAGAATCCAAGCCTTTACATCTCGATCCGTAGACGGTTGCGTTCCGAGATCTGGATCTGCAGCGAGATTCGAGCCACCCCGCCAAGTGGGTCCTTATTTCCTAATCGGTGATAGTTTGTGTAGCATTTTCCAACATCATCCCAACACATTTTGAGCTCTTGGCCTACTTGCGAGTGTACCTCGTCGTACCTTCGAGTATGGTGGAAACATATGCCCCGAAGGATAACGTTTGTTAGCCAAAAGAACACCAGGTAGTGAACCATACATTGATTGTGTTAATAGTACGTGGAATAGTTGGGAAGATTGTGCCCATCTTCCCGCTCGTTTGTTTTCCCCAAGGTCAACTGGGATACATACATGGACTAAACTCCTTCAGGCCAGTTGAGGGCCTCGAATGCAAGAATATTCCAACAGAGGCCCAGCTAAAGGAGAGTTCAAACGTGCTAAAAAGAACACAGGGAAAGGAAAGGATGTCAGACGTAATCGGAATAGGATCTTAGAAAAGGAAACCCTAATCCATAACATATTTATCCCCAATAGGACCCGAGTAAAAGAAACCCAAGAGCAGAAAAGTTAAGCGTACATTGCAATACAGCTCACTATCCCTTCCAAATATAAAAACCTTAATGTTAGAGGTACACAACTACCAGGCCAGAGGTTCCTAAGACTTATCAGATTCAGTATCGGCGTGGAGAGTAGGATCAGCTCCACCGGCGCCAACGGAGCTGCCAGTTGGTCCTCGCATTGATTTAAGGGTCTCTCGCTGCTCCGGAGTCATGGGTTGATTTGGGAGCGGGAGGCCCGCAGTCCCCGGTGCAGGCCCACGGCCTTCGAAATTTTGTCCGTCTCCAGTCTTTTCGTCCCCGGTCTGTCCGTCTCCAGCTTGGTTCGCACTACCGGACCTTGACCTAGTCCAAGAATAGCTTCTATAACTGCGTGCTCCCTGGGTTCCCGAAGGTCCTGCTTGGGAAGATGAAGGTCCTGCTTGAGAATATGAAGGTCCTGCTTGGGAAGATGAAGGTCCTGCTTGAGAATATGAGGGTCCTGCTGGAGAATATGAGGGGCCGGAATGAGAAAATGAAGGTCCTCCTTGGTAGTATGAAAGCGGTTGTTCGGTCTGGCGCGCTATATCGGTGGGGCCCAAGAAGGACTTTTGTCCTCGCATTTCCTCCGGGATGGGCTTCCGGCGACCGCCGCGAGCGATAGTACGAGCCGTCTGACTAAACCAATGGCCGACGCCTTTAATCGACCTGCGGACTTTTTGGCCTCTCGTGAGAGACTTCTCCGCCTCTCGACAGTCAGGGCATTTCCCTTTCATTTGTAAATCTTGAAAGTATCTACAAGTCTCTAGGCTCGTTTCCTCACATACCGCGTCGGTGTCTGCTTCGTGACCACATCTGCTCCAGCGCATTTTGTGAGGGTGAGCCCCGGGATACGCAAAAGGATGGTCCTCAATGACATGAGGAACCGGCATATGCTTGGTGCTGGGGAATGCCTTGGTATATTCGTTCGGAGGCGTGTTTTTGACCGTGTTGATGGCGTTGCCAGATCGATCCGATGGTGCATCCGGTGAGAATGGTGCCTTTGCGGCCGCATCAGAGTCTCCTTCCAGGTCCTCTTTCCCCTTTCCCTTTTCCTCACTCGTATCAACGCCAAATTGGATGTGATCTCCTAAGCCCTGGGTGATAACAGATCCAGTTCCGTAGTCTCCGTCATCGTGTAGCCCTAGAGGGCGCCCTTTACCTTTCTCAAGGGTCGTGGGAGCGTCATTATCCTCGCTCAAAAGTTCTTCGTCGGAATGAGGACCATCGTCGCCGTCTGCGGGCCCGTCGTACCATTTCATGAGTTCGGAGTAATGTCGGGCTTCCGCACACAGGCTTGACCACGTCTCCTCTGCCGTACCAGACGTCACCAACTTGAGACGGGTGAACTCGATCGGTTTATCTGCAAAAGTTAGTCAGGTTCCAGTTTCTGCAGTAGGTAGAGAGTAACACGATTGAGGTTGGCTCTCAATTTCTTTGCCCTACCTTTTTTGACCGATTTTGAAACGCGATTGGCTTTATCGATCGAAGGCATAAGTTGAAGCGGGGTACCGGTGTCTCGTCCGCTTCGTACATTGCTGGTACTTTGGACCTGTCTGACTGGTCGACAGCATGCAGCTGTCCTTGACGGGGCGCCGCACTGGGTCGACGAGTTGTTATTTGAATCAGTCGTGGGTTGGGTACCTGAACGGAGGCGAAGACTGGGCTGTGAACTGGTAACCCGTCTAGAAGGCGGAGTGTGTGTGCGTTTGCTCGGATGCATATTTGGTCGAGGAGGGATATGAGATGGTAAGGCCCTAGGACCCTAAGGCTATAAAGATTTATATCAAAGGAGAAGGAGAGCGAGCCCTCAAGATGATGACGATGGAATAGTGGGGACACGAGAGGGAAAGAGCAGAGTCGATGTCAGGAAAGGAAGGGGAAGAAGGAACCGGGGGGTAGGAGGAGGGGAGAAGGGGAGAAGAGGAAGTGGCCGAGCAGGAATGCCGGTCAGAGCTGAGGACATGTTAGTCTAAATATACAAAGATTTCTACATCAAAGTGTCTCAGATATTTATGTCGAATTATCACCGCACGCAGATCGAGGTTGTTGTTGTGCCGAGATATTGTGCATGTCAATGCTGGGGAGACGGGGCCGAGTACCAGGTAGTCAGTGGGATAGCCACAGATAATTCTTCCATAGATACCTCCACAACTCAGAGTGCGCATAGATTACATAGCCTGCCCAAAGATACCATAACAGAAATCGGATGCACAGTTTTAAATGCTTGAAAGAATGGCTTATATGCCACGGCGTGTTAACTATCATCCACCCTACGATTTGCTTCTCCCGCCACACCAATTTTTTTTGTCCCAGCGCTCCCTCGGAAAAAAAAAAAGAAGAAGGAAGAAAAAGAATTGAATACAGGTAACCTCGGTGAATACTGACCGAGACTGCAATGTCTCGGTGGCTTACATCACGTACAGTGAACTCGTATCTGAAGTAGACGTAGTGTTAGAGGGATGTAGGTGCGGCAGAAACAAGTGGTGGGGTAACGCTTACCGAGTGGGTGGCTACAGCTCAACTGTGGCTTTTGTTGGTATTTGCCTTCCAATTCCTCACGGATATTGTTCAGAAGCTCATTGTAACTTTGCTGGGGATTCTTCTTCAGGGCACTGATGAAAGCATAACTCATAGCGCCAGTCGCCTCGCCACCTTCGACGGTATCGGCACTAACATGGTCGTCAGCATCATAGGTTTTGGGAGCCTCATCTTATTAGTTGGGGGTGGGTGCATACGAAGTCTGTATGTCCTTTGAACCAGACCACTGAATAACATCTGCGGGAGATGTTTTAGTTCGCTTCGCCACAGCGTTGGCTTTAGCTCCAGTGGTGGCCTTCTTGAGGAACCCTCCGATGTGTCCAACAGCGCCGACAAGGTTGTTGCTACCGAGTGAAGTAATAACACCGAGAAGACCCATTCCAGCCTCTTTGGCCAGATCCGGCTCCTTGAGGACACCCTTTGTGGAGTATAGGTACGGTAGATCCAAGGCTGAGCCTGAGTGGCATGAGTCGAAAATGGCGGTTAGTCTGACACCGGGCTGTAGCGAGGAGACCCTAGAGCGAGAGGTGTTAGAATAAATGGGCCCTTTGCAATCGGTATAAAACCTTCATCTTACATGATTCTGTGCATTTCATCGTCAACGATCATGCCGGAGTTGCGGAAGTCAACGGGGTAGATTGTCTCATCATATCCTACATTGAATTAGCGGAAACGTCTTGGCTCTTTCTGAAGTAATTTAACCTCACCGTCATCTTCGTCGCCATCCGTGTCCTTCTGTTGGCCGCCATGGCCAGAATAATGGAAGAATAGGGAATCATCCGGCCTTGCATCTTTTACCAACCAATGCATGGCCCGGATAATATTTGCTTTCGTCGGCTGGCTCGCTGGATTTTGTTGGTCGTCAGTTAAGATAACCATGTCCTCCATGGCATATCCGTAACGTTCATTCAAGAAAGTTTTCATGTTTTTGACCTGGGCAGTCTATATAAGTATTTCGTAGCTTGAAACGGGTTGAGGGGGCCAAATCAAGTAACTAACATCGTTGATACAGCCTCGAAGCTGCCCGCGTTGCCCGAAATAGTTGATACCAATCAATAGGGCCTTTCTACGCCCCGTACACTTGCTAGGAACCCAATTGTAATTCAGACCCTGCCCAAACGATTGTGGGCCTTGGGCCGGCCGGGGCGCATTGTGGTTCCCGCGCATGTAGTCATTGTTGTTGTAGCTTGCCATGTCTGATCAATAAACGTCGATTAGCCATTGCACGATACGGATGCCAGATATTAGACTCATACTTGGCCGGGGCCCTTCAGTGTGTCCCCAGTTGTCGTTGGAATGCTGGACATGTTGGACATTTGGGGGCGGATAGTAGCCACCCTGAGGGGGTGGCCCGGATGGTGGCCCATAGTTTCCATACTGATGTTGATTTGGTGGCTGGGTGGAGGAGGGTTCGTTAGCGGACTTGAGTGTTCCCTCATCTAATAACATCAAAGATAAAAAAAAAAAAAAAAAAAAAAAAAAAAAAAAAAAAAAAAAAAAAAAAAAAAAGAAGGTAGAAATTAGGTTCGTAAAGTATACATACAGGGTAATTGTACTCGGCTCTCGGGGGTGCTCCAGCAGGTGGTCCGTAGTTTCCGTATTGTTGTGGAGGGGGGTACTGCTGCGGAGGCGGGGAGTTGTACTGGCCCTGTGGGGGAGGGTAGTTACCATAGCCTTGCTGGGCTGGTGGTCTATACAACAAAAATATGGATCAGTGATGAGGTCGAGCCTGGATGATAAACTTGCACCTTACGAGTAATAGCCTCCTTGCGGAGGGCCCTGTTGACCCTGTTGACCGTAGTATTGCTGCTGTTGCTGGTTCTGCTGGTGGGCGTGGCTGCCCGGATAGTAGGACATGTCGAGGGCTGAGAAACGCTTGCGTACGCAGACACAGACTACAAAGTACGGGCGGAGGTGATTGTATGATCCGAGTTAGTCCCGGTATTGATGTAAAAATTACTGTCGATGTCGGTCCGGAAGAGACACAGGCTCGCGAACTCGTCTGACAGCGCCGAGGGGTCAAAGATGGAAGAATGACTGGAAGAAGTGCAGTGCGGAAGGATAAGCCGCAGCCGAGGCGTCTTTGTTCCAGCGAACGCAGCTGCCTGCAAGTGGACGTGCCGACGAAGCCAAGATAAAAGCCGCAGGTCAAACCAGCCAACGGCTGCTTCCGAACCCTTCCTTCCTTCCAACACAATATTACTATTTGGATTGCGGTCGAGTTGGGAGAATCCAGGGATTCTCGGATATCAGTGCGCAGGGTTCGTTCGGGGACGGCGGTTCAGACGGGTTGGAGTTAATGTCAATGGTATACCGGTATTCCTTTGAACTTCGAGTGCTGTGTACCTCGAATCCGTCGTGCATTCGATTGTCCTCGCCTGTGCAGTTGGCTGCAGTTGCACTTTCTTCAGACCGTTCTTGGCCAGCAGCTACGGTCCAGATTATCCGAGAAGTGGGGTCGATGGACACGCACATGCGCAAAGGGTTCGGTACCAACTGGCCCATTGCAGCCGCTTTCAGTTTTGCAGCTTTGGCACCCCCGAAACAGCAGTGATATCCGGGGCGATGCCGTTTCTTCCATGCGCCGCACATGTCACGGGAGACTGCCGCACGGGTTTTCCACGTGTATTCGGTAAGATTGAGTTTGGATGTAGATACATGTGCCCATATATGCATATATGCTTGCAAGGTATGAATTCAATCGAATCCATTTCATAAAAAAAATTAATGATGGGAGAAAGCAATGCAACGGATATCGAATAATGCCATAAATTCATTAAAGAAACTTGGGAAATAATATGATAAAGTAGCAAGATAAAACTTCGGGGTGCGGTGAACCCAAGGGCTGGCCCGCCGCCCCAGGGCTACCCACCCATATGCATAGACTATATTATATGCACGAACATTGGCGTCTTAAGGTTTCTCCCTTCCTCAGGTACATGTATACAGCTCTCAAAATCCCCGTGTTTCAATGTATCGACGCCGATATCGCGATTAAAGTTAAAAGAATAAATTTAAAGGACAGGTATGAAAGTAAGAGGAAGTAAGACGGGATCTCAGAGGAATCCAATTTGTCACCGGTCTAAACGGCTACGGTGCCATTGCGTGGTAGGGGTCTTGGGCCCGGATCTACCGTGTAGGTCGGAACATCTCGTCCCAGATTGACAAACGATCCCCACCTTTCGACGAGGTTAGAGGATGCCCGTAGCACTTGTCGTAGCTCGTGCTTTAGCGTAAAATTACGGGGTAACAGGCTCTTATAGAAGTTAGCCTCGACGTAATTCTCACGAAAGGCGTACCATAGAGCCGTCAGATAATGGCACTCGTTTTCGATTTGAAGAGTATTTGTTGCATTTATCGCGAGGGCGTTTCTAATATTTTCCAAGGCAGTCACTCCGTGTAACTGGTCTAGGGCGATGATTCCGTGAAGGAGGTATACGCGGGCCCGGTCTTGCGCCGATGTAATCCGACTTATGTCGAGTTTCTCGAGGTGCTCGAAAGCGCTGCAGTGGCTGTCGATGCTAGCCAGATGATAGTATGCAGATATATCGATGTGTAGCGCTCGATACTGTTCTTGAGACATAAGCTCAAGGTACTCGATAATAGCACTCCGAGCGTCGGGCCAATTTCCATCTCGAATATACTCCGTCCAAACGGTAGTGTAAAATTCTACTCGCCTGGAGTCTATATATTGCCTCTGGGTGCGGTATTGGTCCGACATCACTTCTGGAGGGCGGGGAACTTGCGCTTGTACGTGGGCCACCCCCGGGTGCCGTATCCCGGGGCTGCTCCTGCGTATCCCCGTCCTGCGTGTTTGAGCGTTGGGTCGGGTTTGGCGGGTTATTTGTAAGAGGGTTACTGCGGCCTGTTTGTGATGGGGCAGACATTGGTCGAAGAGATAGCACTTGGTTACGCCTAGTGCTCATTCTCTAGCTCTAGACTTTCTAAGAATAGGTAAAATGAGCCGGGTAGTATAGTAGGCTGTCTAGGTCGGGCTAGGACAAGCTGGTGTTTTGCGCTTATAGATGTCTTGTAGACTAGGGGAATTTTGGCATTCAAACTGAATTGATTCTATCCGAGGAAGGTCTAGTGGCCAGTTTCCGATTTCGACGAATATGCTTAGTGGTGCTAGGTGACTAGGAGATTTATACACAGGGAGTCAATATTTACAGCCTTGTTCAAGTTCGTTGAGTACTTATAAGGGCGGTGGTTAGGAGCGCCTATCATGAGGCCTCGCTGACAACGGTAAGTTTGATACACTATTCGTAAGATAGAATCACAGGCCAGGCGCTTGGTTAATCGACCCGAGTCTCCGTAACGAGCGATACGGGCGTACGTAAGGGGATTTGAGGATATCGCCCTCGACAATTAATTGTCGGTGCGCAAATCTGGGCGGTGGTTTCATGGTACGTATTACAAGTCGCCGTCCTCGCATCAGCCTTCATGCAATTGTGTCGACAATCTCATGCTTGCTATAAATAAAATAATTTTCATCTCCTGTGCTAAGGGGATACATCGGAAGCCGGCCCCACCCAGACCACGGGACTACCTGTGAGGTATTCGTCCACATACTTGCAAGGGTATGGCCTTTCACACTCCCCTATATATGCGTGCAGCCGGCTATCGAAGCACAGAATGTGTTGTTGTGGTATCTTCTCTGCGGCGTTCGCTGGCCATTGCGCCAGATGATACACATTGAGTATTGCAATATTCTGCACCGAGTATTTGGCCGCCCAGATTTTATGCATTATGGCGGTTATCTCATCTGCCTAGTTCGGCTTTCAGGGATGATATATATCCCGTCCAGCCGGGCGATCTACGAGGCAGAGTTAAGTAATCACGTCCCCAGTCTATAGCTAAGCTAGATAGTCTTCGAAGCTTCTCGGATCTCAGCCGATTGGTCTTGGTTGCCCGTTTCAACTGAACGCACTTGCGAGCCAAGCTATCCGCCACCACAGACCTCATTAATATTGGTAGCCCTCTGCGGTCATGGGATGAAAATGCATAGCCTCGTCCTATCCCACACTTGGAAGACCGGCATATCCCGAGCATTCGAACTGTTGTTCTAACTACGGATATCGTCAAGGGACGCTGAGAATTCGAGAACCGAAAGCACAGCCTGTTCAAGCGGATGGCTTCTCCATTTTCGGATAAAATATCAATGGATCAAAGAGCCCAACTTTCCAGCCGCACCTTTACATAAGGCCCCAAAATTCAAAGGAGTATCAAACAATCCAACCGTTCGTGTACGACCCAGGCCGAGAAGCTTGGAAAATGCTCTGTAACCTTCATGCAGCCCTGCGGGACCTAAGTGCACGCCGGCAATATACCAAATTTATAACAAACTGCCCTAATTCCAACAAAAATTTAGTCTGGGGGTCGCTCACAAAAATTTGATGATCAGTGGGAATGAAAGGATTAACTGGCAGATTGCATCGATTCCTAACCTTTAGAGGCTAGTACAGTATGTTCGATTATGCTACCACTTAGTAAATCATGAAGTATTCCGCTTGTCGCGGGCGGTGGTGATTTTGGTGTAACTAGATGTCTGCCACGTTGTGGGCGAAGGCGTGGGTAGCCGTATCTGCTAGCTTCAGGATGCCTCTTTTCCAACATCTACTTCCGCAATTGAATATCGTAACTCTCCGCCTCAACCTCGGGATTTCTGGGCACCATGAACGCAACGTTGGAATGGCTAACTAGTAGGATCATGTCAATTCGAAGACTCGATCCACCTACAGAGGTATAAATATGGCCTGAACCACTTCATTGCTGATCCCGATATCAATCAGAGAATCCGAATCTCACTAGAAATACATATATAGTGGACTATATCAAGAATTCGCATCAACCACCGCTTGCCCCCAGCTTAGATTTCCATACTCTCTGAAATCAAACCTCCTCTTTATACTTGAACTCTTGACGCCGCCCACCATGAAGCTCTCAATCCTTAGCACAGCAACTGTCCTACTTGCCTCTGGCCTCCTCGAACTCGCTACCGCCGATTGCGTTCGATTCTGGGAGGGTACAGCACCATTCTGCAACTCCAAATGCCCTGCCACAAAGAGCGGACGTACCTGCAAGGGAACAGGTATCTTTTCAAGCTCAGGTAAGCATCTTACCTTCCTCCACTTAATTAAGATCTTAGCTTGTAGACGGGTCAATCCTATCATGGAATAGAAGGCTAATATGGTAATCCGAAATATAGGGAACGGCGGCAGTTGCTGGAGTGGTAAAAAGCAAGTTTGCGAATGCTGCGGCGGGCCACCTGGGCCACCTCAGAACTCCTGCGTTCAAACCAAATCCACGAAAACCAAATGCGTCGGCCTAGTTCTTATATGCTCGAATATCGGTATCGATCATAGCGGCCGCGAGGTTACATGTTCGACGTATGCCTGTGGTGCATGCTTCTTCGGATCGTGGTAAATAGCCAATCATTAGCATGGACTGATGTGTCGATCTTGAGTATTTTCTTGCACTCGGGGTTAATTTTCTGCATATTTTGCATTGGGGTTATTGTCATACATCTAATATATCTGTATATCACTGGGTTGCGAATTTGTAATCTTATCATCGATCTAATCACATCATCCGTCTTGAATCCGATGAAAATCACACTAGTATTCGAACTCAGGGTTAGATCTTAGAAGGTTAGAGTGAGAGATGCGGGGCTTCAAGCCCAAGCTAAAGTTTATTAGGCTTACGAGCAAGTTATAGCTGCCAGATGCCACGTGCCCTGGCCGGTCAAACCAGGGGGCGACTATTATAAACTGTACCCGGTAACATTCGAGAATATTATGGTCGATACCGGATCAATTGAATGTCGCTGCGTTAATTAAGTCCCAGGTATATATTCTTATCAAGTAAGCTCCTGAGCCTCGCCTACGCATACCTACTAGTAGGTATATAAGTATATGCACAGTTTGCTAGTCTAGGGGTCGCGCGTCGCTCATCTACAGCTTAGTAGTTTTTGTACGTTTGGGGGCGCTATCGTAGTTTAGGGGCTGTGTTACACAAAGTTTCCGTGCAAATCCCTCCCAATTGGACAAAATGCGGATTTCGCTATGGAATGACTTAAAAGGAGCACACCTGTGTAACGTGTGCGTAGGTTGGTGCACCGTACACCGTCTAGGGCTAATGTAGCCGGCCGTATACGTGGGAAATCTCAAATGCAACAATGCGTGGCCGGGTAATGCATATTAATCGCAACTAGGAGCTCCGTTGGCCGTAGGTTCATGGGTCCATTGCGCAATCGTGTGTAAAGAAGGATTCCTAGCTGTAGCCACGCAGATCGCTACTCCGCCCAGGGCTTATATTGTGAAGTTTGCTGGGATGGGTAAATCCTTCGTGATATCCACCGGGCTGCTATACCTCGGCTTGTCTCCGTAGTTGAGAATCGAACCACGGATCTGCCACTTTGCATCTTTGAACGTAAGCCTCTTGATGAGTTCGGCGAACCGGGGCTTCAGCTGGAACCCTTCCGGTAATAAACTCTTTCGAAACGCTGCTTCGATGTAATCTTCCGAGTAGCAGGCGACCAGGCCCATGATGAAGTGACAACTGTCTTGTAGTCCCAGCAGGAAAGCTCTCTCGGAAGCTGCCCTCCCTTCTTCCAGAGCCTTTTCGACGTCGTTGTATTTCAAAAACACAAGGCACCTTAGGAGATGGATATCCACCAGATCGGAGTCCGAAGGATTCGACATGTCGATTTTGTCTAGGACGCTGGCATCGCTGCCTTTTTTGGCAGCAGATGCGACGACGAAGGCGAAGTAGCAGTCGAGATCTACGCTCGTCTTATCTGTAATCTCAAGATATCGATTTACGGCGGTAATAACGCCGTCGTAGTTGCCTTTCTCGAGGAGTTTCTTCCACGCGACCGGGTACCATTCTCGCCGCTTTTGAGACACTGCCTCTTCTGAACTCAGGATAGATCTGGCGTCGGTTAGACTTAGTTGAGAGATCCGAGATCCGGCATCTAAGGATATATACGCATGTTAGCACAAGATTGTTCAATACTCGAAATTAAATATGAGAAAAAGTAGTCATGAGTTAGAGAGTTTTTTACCTGAAGTGCCAGGTAGGAAAACAGGCGAGCTGTTTCTTGTAGTGGTGGGGGTGGCTCTGCCATATGCATCCCCGCCTTCGGTAGAAGCAACAGAACCAGGCATGTTTATACCCAAAGCCAGCGGACTTGCAGGTAGTGGGTGGATATTTCTGCTATAAAACGCTGGTGGATGATCATGAATCCCCCGGCAATGGGATCTAGGGTTCAGCTTGCTTGTTGGTTCATGACGTTCTAACAACCAATCCGGCTAAGGAGCCGAGACCTTGTTGTGACCTGCGAAACATGAGTTCTGCATCGATTCCAACAGGTGCAGGCCAGCTACAACATGAAGCTAAGCTGACAGAAAGCCCAGCACCTAAGTACAGCACAATCCTAGTGAGAATACAGAACTGGCTTGGAATCGGCTTCTGCGGCGTTTTTCTCGTCCGATAAGCTGCGTCCTCAAACTCATACACCACAAAATCGGCCGATCGAAATATTGTCGGTCCCTAAAATTGGAAATGGGGAAATAGAGTAAACCCGAACTTAAGCCCGATGCTCGACGGCGCCGTTGAGGCGTGTACCGCAGCCGAAATCATTGAACTTGTGCGGTTTATTACCAGTTCTGGAGTGATATACGAGGTTTGGATTCGCATGGGACGGCACTTCGCGATGCTGTTCCTTAGATCTTCCAATATTTTGTGATTGGCTTAGCTTTTGTAATGGCTAACGCTCTACAATCTGGAGGATGAAACAACCCTAGCTAGATTTATTTCAGCTTCCATGAGGTCAGTATTATCTAATGGAGAGCAGATGTTCCCAGTATATAAAGGTAGGTATTTCCACTAGATACGTTTCAAGAGACAGGCTAAATCTACTGTCTGGCTCACTTTCTCACTAAACCAAATACCTCCTCACACTCATAAATATTCAAATCAAGTTACTTTCCACCCTTAGCTACTCTATTATATACCGCTATATATATATCATGTCGGACAAAACAATCGTTGTGATCACGGGCGCCAATACTGGCATCGGCTACGAAGCCGTCAAGGCATTCTTGACAGCTTCGGAACCCTACCACATATTTGTCGGAGGACGCAGCCCTGAAAAGGTCGATACCGCTATCAAAAGTTTCGGAGACACTGGAATCCACACCCTAGTACCATTCCAGCTTGACCTTCTGTCCGACGAGTCGATCGCGAATGCGTATTCCAAGATCAGCTCGGATGTCGACTATATCGACGTCCTGGTTAACAATGCCGGGGGTAAGTGCTATGGCTTGGAGTACTCCGTGAATCAGTAATTTAGATAGGGCCGGTCGGGCTTGCTAACAAATAATCTTAATTTGTTCCCACATAGCTGCGACCAATTCCCCTTCCACCCGTGAGGCTTTGCTTCAAGACTACAACGTCAATGTTGCTGGAACATACGTCGTTACGGAAACGTTTATTCCTTTACTGATCAAATCCTCAAACCCACGCCTTCTCTTCCTCACTAGTGGGCTATCGTCTCTTGAAGAGGCAGGTCAATCAAATAGCCCTCGGTACATCAACCCACCGGCAGGCTGGCCGAAGCCTCCAGGACCGAATATGCTGAACTACAGGGCGAGCAAAACGGCTTTGAACATGGTCATGATAGACTTCCAGAGAATTTTGAAAAATGATGGAGTCAAAGTCTGGTGCATTTCACCAGGGCTGCTTGCAACAAACTTGGGCGGGATTCCGGAATTTCTCAAGAAGTTGGGAGCGGAGGATCCTTACGTCGGTGGAGTTTTCATCAAAGATGTCGTCGAGGGGGCGAGGGATAACGATACCGGGAAAGTGATCCGGCGAAGCGATGTACAACTTTGGTAGGGTGCGGTGCTTGAGTATATATATATTTCTAAATAGTTATCTAGATACGGGCGAAATAAAATCTTGTGCGCTACAAATGTCCTAGCAAGCTACCGTCATCGTGACCGTAAACAAAGAACGTCGCAAGTTATCTTACAGTGGTGGTGGGGGAAGTGTCTATGTTTCAGTGTGCGTGGCCAGGATTTTCCATGCAATACCTCTGGCACTCTTTGAAGATGGTGGCCTGCTTGCTGACCTCTGCGAGACGGCCAATGACTTGTTTGTTGCCATCATAAAACCCGTATAGAGCGTATGGGATACCAACTTCCTTGCAAAACTCCATAACATACTTCTGTGCCTGTCGGAGATTGTGGCGAGGCATACGCGGGTATCTATTGGAAAGTCGTTAGTAAGCCCAATTAATATGCAAAAAGGGGCGGGCGAGCCTACAGATGATGGATGACTTGGAATTGCAACCCCCCGTGGAAGAAGTCTAGCCATGTCGGGCAGTCAACGTCCATTGTAGTTCTCAACATCCTTTGAGGGAAGGACTCGGCGGGCCCGATATCAGAGGTGCTCATCGCGAAATGGCTTAGTGTGATTTGCACGTGAACTGGCATCGGCACGACATGGCTGATCGCGAAGAAGATGAGTCGGTCCTGGGCTGTGGGTAGGGATTTATATATGATACCGTATCCGTACCAGACCCAAAAGAGTGCCATGCCTAAAATCTCGGCATACCTATGCCACCACGCGATTCCGTTCTTTGGGGCTTGTCCAAGCAAGGTGTATTCCCAAGAGTTGCGATATAGGTTGAGGCGCCCAAAGCATAGCATCGGGTAATACAGCCAATGCTGGGCGCGGATAACAAATTGAGCAAACTGATCGTAGGGCATAATGCGATCATAATACGTTGAGTAAAGATTTCGGAAAAGCTTTTGGTCGATAGCGAAGAATGGCAGGTGCTGAATGTCGGGATCGTGCTCTGGTTCATTTGTTACAATGTGGTGGACCTTAAGTATGTCGTTAGCGGAGCAAGTATTTTCGCGGATAGGGAATGAAACATACATTGTGGTTGCGCTTCCACCAACCTATGGAAAGACCACCACAGAAATCTGCGACGAATATGCCGATGAATGTGTCGATGACGAAGTTATGAGTGATGCCCATGTGCCCGGCGTCATGAGCCGTAAAAGTAAGTTGATGCCAAAAGATTCCCAAGAAAATTGCAGAGAGCTTAAACCAGCCGGTCCTTAAAAAGTATACGAAGAGGCCAAAAAATGTAAAATATCGAAGGCATTCCCAGCCATAGGCCCAGTAGTTGCATTGATATAGCCCCTTTTCGCGCAGTTTTTGATCAAGCTCGCGGTACTTGGTAATAATGTTCTGTTGAGTAGCCAGGTCTAGAGACGGATACAGCTCAAGGTCTTCCTGAAGACGCCTTTCTTCTTCTTGTTTCAGCGACAATGAAGCTTCTCCTTCGCTGTCAGATACCGATGAAACCGAGGATGTATCTGCTACTCGTTTTCTTTGTCTGACTCTGGGGTCAAGGATGAAATCGCGCTCACTGCTGGAGCTTGTGGGGGTCGTCGATCCAGAGCTAACTAGGTCTGATGGCGTGATATTCACAGTATCGGTGGAAATGTCGTTTTCGTTGGGGCATTCATCGCTGATGAGCCTGAATTTACCCCCCTGAATCGGGGGTCGGAAGTTCACCCATGGGCCCTGAATTTTGCCGATTTTGAACTTCATCATCATCGCTCTGGCCTCAACGGAATGGAGGCTTGGATCTCGAAAACCATAGTTAGCACGTATTCCCATTTACGACAGATTATGGTGATGGTATGTGGCATACGCTGTAACTTCATCTGTGGCGTCTCTGCCAACCATATGCATGATCGCTTTATCGCCCCCGGGATGGTATTTCAACCAAGGGTCGACCTTCAGAACCTTGTCGTTGACGATGATGACCTTCCTCCCCTCCGCAATCAGGTTTTCGACTTCCCGCCTCGAAAATATCTGCTCCTCACTTTGGCGACCCATTTTTGGTCTTGTAACCGAGACAATGGGTATGGAGAAATCGGGTGTTCGATTTTTTGGTGCTATCGATGTAGCTAGGGGGCTCAAAGCTTGAAGCGAGCTGTTTTGCAAAACAAAGCTGCAAGTGTATCTAATTTAATTAAGCTTAAATACACATCACAGATGCTCGAATCTCGCTAGAAGGCTGTCGCGCATTGAAAGGAACCGCTGATACCTCGAATTCGGAATCAGTTAATACCGAAGGAAAGGTGGGAGTACGTATTGAAGCCGTAAGCTCTGTCGTAGGATGGTGAAGTGGTCGTTATGGGAGGTAGTTTGCGACAGCGGAGAAGGACGTGGTCTGATACGCATCCGGTCGCCAAGTTCGCCAGCCATTGCCCAATCAGCCCCTCACAACGCGGCTCTGGCGTTGGATTTTGCGCACCCGGAATTCGAAGCCGCGAGACGAGTGTTGGAACCTCACCAGCTCAACAATGTGCTAGTATCATGGCGGAGTTTATCCACTGATTATTTACTTACACCTATCTGGGGGCGAAGAGTGTGCCTGTGCTAAAGGGAAAACGAAAAATCTTGAAGGGAATTTCAAGGCACTGTGTGTCCGACCATCGTTTCATCCATCTTATCAGATTGACTTCGCTGTCACGCTTACGTGTCCACGCTCAAGTACCGTCTAGTCCCCAGGCGGATAATGAAGTAATAAGAGCATCAACATAAAGAGTCTATATTCTTGACGAGACTGCACGATATGATGGCCCTGCGATCCCGGTGTTTAAACGATCGGGGGCTGCGCGATATTTCCAGCTCGAGACAAATTCGTTTGAGTCGGACATAACAGGCTGGACGCCATTTTGATATTGAGGCTCTCCCAAAATAAACGGGTAGCCGCTCCATAAAGGCTCTCCAAGCCTTCGAACTCATGATATGATATAGAGAGTGGTACGTATATATTAATTCTCTCGCCCATAAATTGGGAAAGGCATATAGTGCTGTTATTTCAGCACGAAAGCTAGGCCTGAGCTGATAGCGAATGGGTTCGCGGTCCCCTTTGCCTTATCCAAGATCCGAACGTGGTATCTAGGTTTCAGATTGTATAAATCCCGCAATTCCGAACATTACTACAAACGCGTTAAACCAGGCGTCCAAGGTAACTTTTAGGCCGTTGGTCGCGCTAGGTACTTGGTATAGAACAGTCTCGTAACTAGATGGAAATTGCTCACTTACAATCTTTGCTTGAAAGAAAGAAAGAAGAAAAACCGGGCATGGTCTGTCCTCTGAATCTTTGGCAGACAACACTGGTCTATCCTGCTTGCTGGGTGGAATCCAGGCGGGAATTCGGATAGTGTATACTTTCGTATTCGCCAATCCTTACCAAAAAATACTTCTCTATAGTGAATCAATGATCTAGGCTGAGAACTCAACGATTATCCGTCAAAACAGTCAGTATTAGGCCTGCAGGGGTAATACGCTTCGGCATTCCCATTGGCGGCGTCTCTAGACCTGGACAACACCGTACAACGCTTGGCGCTCAATGTCTGCCAAATGGTCAAGGCAAACCTGAAGCTGTCAAGTATATGTCGAGGAAATGGTTGGTGCCAACTTAGGTGGCTCTAGCTAACGCTTTCCAAGTCTACCGTTGCATCAGTTTATATCGAATTTGCAATTAAATGGCGGTATGGGTAGCCACGCCTTAGCTTGGATATTCGCTAGGCTATTGAAGAGGATCGAGAAGTGCAACAGGTGTAATGATCGGGAACTCGCATGCATATGGGAAAGTAAATGAGAGTAGCGTATCCGAAGCTCTACTACTAGCAAGCGGAGGCTTAAAAAGCAAAGATGTCACGAGTCGGTGCACTATTCTGGTTGTAGTTGCCTCTCGTATCTGAGGTCTCCCCGAGAAGGTAAACTTCATCAGATCCGGTTGCTCCAACCTCGAAGTTAAACACAACACAGTATTCGCTTGCGCCCGATTCCTTCGAACCAATATTTCTCAGGATGGTTTAAAAGCTAGTATGCCCCCGAAATTTCCTACTTTGTTTTTTTTTTATCCTCTTCAGCAATTGCTCATTCAGTCCCTCCCTATACACTCATTTGTTGTTTCTTTGTGAATTCAGGCTTTAACTCAGCCATCCACGATCCCTAAGACCAACCTGATATATCGAAGTCCAACATCATTCGTTTTCGGTGAATCGACGTCAAAATGAAGTTCTCTTCTATCTTCCTCGGTGCTCTCACCATTGCAGCCGTATCCGCCAATGCCATTGTCTCATGCGATAACAAATGCACAGCAATGAAATGCTTCCAAAAATGGTGTGCAGATAAGTGTGAGTGGACACCCTGGCTTTGTGAATGACAAAATATTTACGGGATTTGGAACAGATCCGGCGAAAACGATCACTGTGACCAAAGGAGGTGCTGGTGCTGCGACTGGGGGAACAATCACTAAGACTAGTACTTGCACAAAAACTGTCAGCGGTGGCGCCCCTGGTGGAAAGGGAGCAGACGTCAAGACTGTCACAGTTACCAAGGCATCCGAGGACGAAGAGCCCGAAACTGTTACCAAGGTCGTTACCAAGACTTGCACGAAGACTGTCACTGCGACCGTTACAGTTAATGGCAATAGTGGTGGCTATTAGGAAGGATCGAGGAGTCTAGATGGGGGAAATGGCGGTAGAAATGCCGTGTCGCGAGTGCCATGATGAGGTTTCTAACAGCCTCCCCCCGATTATCATCATTCATAAACTGTATATTCCATTTCCGGTTTGCATTTAGGATCTCTTCGGTGTTTTGGGGTATGATTTATGATTTTACGATATATCACATGGACCTTTCCTGAGCGCATCTATGCATTCACATTCAAATGATGTACCTGTAAATAACAAGTTAATCAATATATGTGAACTCCAGTCAGTCCAGAATTAAATATGGCTAGTTTCTTCTTCACCCACAGTTCATCTACCTGTCATTCAATACATTATTAGGGGTTGGATTGTTTCAATTGTGGATCTCGGTACACATGGGTTTTGGTTCGAGCGCGCTCTATGCGCGTAATACTGGCAAAACCCAATGATAACAAGCTTATAACTCAGCCCAGGTGTTTCTAAAATGTCGTCAAGAATCTTGTATCATCACCATGCTATCGTATATCAGTCAAAAAGAGGGGCCGCGGTTGTGATATCAGATGTGTTGAGAAAGTTGCCTTTTCTGAACTAAACTAAAATTGGCAGTTGGACCCGAAAGGGTTCTAGCGTCTGGTCCCAACCCTGCTTTGTCTTTTTGACAATTGCAATTGCTTGCGATCCAACCACAGGTACCAACATTTAAGTGTGCGCATGTGCATGCTTTTCATCTAAACTTCAGACATTTTGTGAAGGGTCATGAACCATGGCGTGGCTTGCATCATCTGCAAGTCAAAGCGTCTGTGCTGGATACAGCATTCTACCGCTGATGGCGATTTCGGAGGCCGGAGGATATGTATGGTATTCTAACCTGGCGCTCCGTGACGTTGATGTCGACATCAGGTCTGAGCGTTAGACCTGGGAATTTCCATTCTTGAGAGGGATTATAGAGATTGTACCCAATTGGAGAGTCCGATCTGTTGTGAGGAAATTTATACCGAATGGGGGCAACTAAAATTCCGACGCATCGCGGGCATATATTTCTCGATCGTAATGACAGGCTTCAATCCCTGAGCCAGGAACACATTCTTCTGTACCGAGCGCGGAATATCCCGTGGATGGTATATTGTGGAATATCCGTTGTTCTACGGTGGAAGAACCAGCTCTTTACATAGATCTTGCTTGTGGTCATTGCATTGATCTCTCGGCCCTTGCCGAACCTTGAATCCGAGTATTAGATGATATTAGTTTGCCTGTATTCCGGTAAGAGGGGTTTGAAAATTTTTGGTATGGAGGAGAATTCCCCTTTTCGAATCCAGGGTCGTATGTGTAGAGACTTCCCGATGTGACTTGGCTATCTAACTATAATATTACCATCCTGCTACTCTGTCCATACTGTGCCGGTTAATATTCTAGAGATCGCATTTCACATGCCGTGACAGTCGGCCGACTCCCACGTTTCTATCTGAGAGGAGTAGGAATTTACAGGAGGTAGAGATTCTGGTATATTAAAGGGAAATGTCTCTTCGTCCTTCTTACTTGGTTGGGAATAGTTGAATGTGGCCAGCACTTAATGATGTTATATACGTTATAATTATTATTACTATAGACAGGCATTTCGATAAATGCCCACAGTCACTAAGGAAAAATTTTCAACTAGCTGAATGTGAAAATATTGTAAAACTGACTCGGCTCCTCAAGATCCCATAGGCTGAGCTTAATGTTAAGCTAAGCTCTTACCAATCCCCGATACCCCTTGCCGGAGTGCATGTAGATCGCACAATACTCCGTATAGCCAGCCGGATGAGGCCCTTGTCCTATCTTCGCATTTGCTTTCGACGATCCAACATGGTGGCACCGTTGCCAAGACACACTGGTATCCAGGTCTCGGGAGCTGAGGAATTACTCCTTTCAGAAAGATTCTGGTAGATCTATCTAGTGGGATGGTGATGGTCATCACGTGATACACTTTAAGTTCGCCCTTGGATATTCACATAAGCCTGCACAGTTAGTGTCGTTTTGGCCCTGTCATGTCATCGATTGAGAGCCCCGTCAAAGAGCGGAGAAGGCCCGCGCAAGCTCAGTTGGTTGAAACTTCTTCATCAAGGAACATCCTTCGCCCTGAGGTACTCCACAGTGTCCGCCTATCGTCGAAACCCGATATGGATCGGCATCATTGCACTTCTAAGGGGCGCCTGTTAATTCCTTACTATCACAAGACCCGACAAGAACAGAAGATTATTGCATGCTGTCATTTTAGTGTAGGTGCTTGCTTACCTACGTACCGCCTACAGCGGTGTTGCGTTTTTGAGGCAGGTTTGGTCGTGAATTCGGCACATGGACGCCCAACGACTGCGTGGGATGATATTAATAGTGAGGTTTCTTAGATAATATTGCATGCGGCGTCAATGACAACCTGCAGGTTCGAAACCCGCAGAATTCAACGGAGGAAGATCGCCATCCTTTCTGGAGTCTAACCTCCGATGTTCTAGCGTTCTCCGCTAGGGCCGGCCTGAACCTTACGCTTGTCCCATTAAATCACTTTACTGAGACAGTGTCCCCCGGCTCTTTTCCTGATATCGTGACACCGCCTTGTATTGAAAGCCTGCGCAGGTATGGTGTAGATCGAATTCAATAACGGGGCTCGACTCCACAGATGATACGACTCGTAGCGAGAGATTGGCCCACTCCGCAGATGCTAGCTTATCGAAACAGCGTTGGAAAAGATATAAGACGCAGATGATTCGTATCGGCCCCTCTAAAAGAGATCCGTTCCTGCTCAGGTACATTAAAAGCTTAAGTCACGGTAGGAGGCGCATTCCAGTCGACGTCGTTCCCGAAACTAGAGCCGACGTAGGGCAAAGTCAGCAACGACTATAGCCTATAGCTCACAACTCCCATTCGGCCTTATGTTTTCACGACTTTTATTCTATGTTAGCCTCATACACGGACATTAAGCGACGCACTGCGGTTATTGACTATCTCCACGATGAAGTTTGTGACGCCTCCGAATCCCCAGACGGATGCCGACAGGGAATATATCCGAGGATTAATGCATCTCTTCAAACAATTCCCGCAAGACTTCGAATTCCCACTAGAAAAAGATCCGAACTATCGAGTACCAGTTAATACGTTTTATTGCTTCGTCACTGGTATAATTGTCTGTGGCCTTACGACCGTCATTGTACTGTTAAGATTTTGGGCCCGGTCCAAGGTCAAGGGGTCATTTGGTCCTGACGATTGGGTTATGATACCGACATTCGTATGTTTAAGAATACATCTTGTCAGCGAGTACCGGGGTCCCGGATCAACTGTAACTAACACTTATCTCTTCACTTTAGCTTTGCTACTCCGCATTTAACACAGTTAACGTCTACGGTGAGTTTTCTATATGTCGTGGCTTCGACTTTCAATTCTAGTTTTCTGGGGTTCGGTATACTAATACCGATGATACAGCCGTCTTTGCCACCGGACTTGGCTACCATTTATATGATAATTCAAAAAAAGACATTGAAGGGTACCTCATAGTAAGCTACAGATCCTCGTCCTGCCTCCTCTCGCCCTCGTCAAGCGTACAGACAATTCCGGAAGTGAAAACGTGATTTGGCGACTAACGTCACACCATTCTAGGTACAATATCTCCATGTCATTTTTTCATTCTCGGCACTCCATCTTTGCAGAATTTCGATCCAGCATCTTCTCCTTCGCCTAACCCCAAAGTCTTCATCGTTTCAACGTCGCTACCTGACTGTCTTATTAGCGGTCTCTTACATATTCTGGCTCGCTGCTATTTTCACACAAATATTCCAATGTGGAGTCCCAGCATCGAAAGCATTCAATTTACAGTCGAATCTGGACGGCACTTGCATTAGTTTACATTCAACCACCAATTATGGAGTTTTCATGTCTGGTCACATCATTCTCGACGCTTTTACAATTTTCCCTCCCCTCTTCGTTCTCTTTAGACTCCCAATGACAAAGGCGAAAAAGTTCAACCTCAGCTTCTTGCTGGTTCTAGGTATATTTACGATGGTAAGTTTAAACTGTCAACGTTCAAACAAGATCCAAGGGCGACGGTTAATAGAAGGGACAGATATTTAGCGCTATCAAACCTTTTGTATTCTATCAAATTATGGTAGATTCATTCGATATTACATGGAATGCAACTGCTGTCGCATTCTGGGGTATTCTAGAGAGTAGCCTTGCTCTCGTAATTGCATGTCTCCCGGCGTTGAACCGAGGCATATTGAGGTTCACAAAGCTCGATAAGATTTTCAACAGCTCCGGCGGATCCAAGATACTCTCCAACAAATTTCGATTTAAGGATCCTATCTACAAAGGTCACGCAAAATTCGTTCGGTACACAGCGGATGCAACCGTGCAAGATACAATGCAGAGTTACCTTGAACTCGGCCCAATGGGAGGATCACAGTCCGACGAACGTCTCCGGCGAGCCTCCTCTGGTGAACTGGAGAGGAAAGGTAGTGGATCATATCCACGGATAACTGTTGAAAGAAGCTTCCATCTTACAGAAGAGAGGGCTTCGGTTCTCGAACAAGCGATAGAAGACGATGTCCCGAGGACAAGAGTTTCAATCGAAGTGACCCTACCGCCTAAAGCTAGGAGATTCGGGGGCAGCAGTAGCAGGCGAGCCACACCGCCGTCGCCGGACGACAGCGAGGCGTTGACAAGGCATACGCTCCCTTGATTCCTTAATTACCCCGTTTTTTCGTTTAGATTTCTTTTGTCATGATAGACTTCTTCGATTGGCAGAGGCTGAATACCGCAAGTTAAGCACAACTTGCGATTGAGCCATGGCGCCAGTCAATCTTGGGGCTCGAATTATAGACCTACGGCACCTAGGTCTTCCTTTGGGTACTTCGAAAACAGTAATATAGACACATTTAGATTAGAAGATATTCTGCTATTTCTTCAATACCTATTTTCTATAGATTTCATGTATATACATATATCCACATGTTAGAACATAAATACAACGGCATGTAATTGGCGCCAGGTGTATGTATTTTAGGTAGTCGGCTCATGGAAGTAAATGGATGTCGAATAGAGTTTTCAGACCGATAACCTATAGCTCGGCACTGTGGGGGCGGTCGGACCTCCTAACGACGCAACGACACACGCACACGTCTCATGTGACAGGATCCTATCTACGTAGTAGAAGGCATGGGTTCCTCGAGACGAGCGAGGGGCTGACTTAGTCAAAACAGTATTATTCCGCATAAGGTCAATATGTGGGTACCCGGGTAAGCATACAACCCAGCACACAAACCTGGTGTTACTAACGTTAACATGTATTCCAGACAGGATATCGCATGAAATGGGATGTCTACCTGTGGGATATATCCATTCGGCTTCTGTAAGCCCGGCATATCAATATCATAAGAACTTAAACTTAATACCTGGGTATATAACGCGCTTCTATGACCCACCACCCCAACGCCGTACGCTGTGATGCTCCCCGCTTTAGTGATCAAGGACCTGAGAGTCGAAATCAGAGGGAGCTGGTAGACCGATAAATTCTCTCAATGGCCTTGCCAAAATCACGTGCTAAAGATCAAAACCTAGGAATGCATCGCCCCCGAGGGAAATATGGTATCTAAAACAAAAAAAATAGTCCATCCTTAACTGTCGTTTCAACCCCTTCAGCCCCTGCGATACTATCCAGCCATATTATTGAGGTGTCTTTCTCGTTTGTAGTGTTCATTTTCCTTTTCGAGGGCTTCTACTCTCAACCTTAGAGCGGCATTCTCCGATCTAAGCCGTTTTATCTCTAGGTAGGCTGCTTGATACCCTTCCTTGCCCCCTTGGTTTTCGAGTTTCAATAATTCTTCGATGCTTGCTTGGATACCGTGCAGGCTTTCGGTCCACTGGAGAGCTCCTGTTTGTAGTCTCTGGATATCGCTATAAACCTGACCCCAGGAAGAGCTTCCCGGGGAGTCCCATATGTCCTCTATAGCCACCGCTGTCGACATTGAACATAAAGCAGGGGTATTAAGGTTATCCACACTTCGAGAGTGTGGCAGTAGTGAAGCTTTTGTACGAAGGAGAGGTGGTGGAGAGGCCGTTGGAGAGCCCGTATGTGGAAGGATTGTGCTGAAAGGTGGCAGCATCTGGGGCCCCAGTGACTTCTGAAATCTAGTCGCGGTCGCTTCTTCCAAAGCCGATGATGCTCTTCTATTGGCGGAATATAAACGGTTGGCACTCGCAGGGTTTGATATTAGGCCTGTTCCAGTGGTTTCTGTCGGGGATCGCTGGAGAATATCCCCATCGCGCCGTAGGGTAATGATACTTTGGTTATCGTCAATTCGAAGAGCTCTTAGGCGTCCTGCGTTCATCAATCTTATGATCGCATCATAATCCGGCTGGCTAATCGAAGCAATTGACACTTTCGGTTGGTTCGGATCGTCGGATTTAAAGACATATTGAAAAGGCGCACGGCTGCGGTGGGTGTTGGTGATTTCTTTCGGGTCCACTTGCTCCCTGTGTTGCTCGTCTAGATTTTATTGTAAATATGAGTCCCTCAAGATCGCGAGGCCCAAAACGGGAATAGGCCACTTACAGATAAGATCCCGTAGTCGCATACGTAGAGTTTCGATTCTCTGAGCCTTGCGATCCATGTCCCTTGATTCCTGATCCTAGCTTATTAGTAGAGCACTCCCAGTCGAGTGCTGCGTTTTGGTATGTAACTTAGACGTCTATAGAAAGACTCTACCCGCGAGTGACACCACCCTTTTATAACATGCTACCCTAGGGTAGTGAAAGTATGTAGCTGTGCAGAACCTTCGCGAAAGATCCCATGGAAGTAAATCTCTGGATGCATTGTGAGCGCCGGTGATGACCTGGCGTTTCAGTCATCTTCCTCTCGAGCTCTCTCTCCCACTTCATTGAGAGGAAGCCAGCTGTCCAACTGGTGAAAAGGCTCATTGAAAAAAAAAAAAAAAAATTGCTTGGGTATTGTGATTAATGAAGGGTCTGGGGTTGTTGTCTATGCATAGAGATATTTTTAAACCGGGTTTTGAGTGTCCTGTATGGATGAGATTTGTGACACGGTCCGTATGTCGCAGTTAGTAGGGAAGCGGTCCCCAACACCAGATAGTTCGAGTTCAGAACAGCTCATCTCATTCGTTTAGGCGATGGAAGTCACGCCTTGCATATGCATGTTCAGTTATGGTTCCTGCCGCTGCCAGCCTCGTTTTATTTCTTGAAACGTTTCGCTTGATTGTATGGTTGTGGATGCCGGATGAGCTGAGCTCATGAGCTGGTGCAGTTCATACGTCAGCGTGTACGTGTGGTATTTTTATTGCAGAAAGTGTTGTTGTGTCTTGCGAGAGTTACACACACGCATCGATCAAGGTTCGCACCAGAGTCAATGAAATTGCACTAGTACGTTACTCGTATACTCCATGGGTTTTGTGCGCTGAAAATTGGTAAATAGGGTGCCGGACTCTCCGGATCATAGTCATGGATGTGCTGAGTATGTTATTAACGGAAACCGTGCAGCGAATTAAACACCTGCACCGTTCAAACGTCTTGTCATTGATCCCAGGGTCTTTGCAGCCGGTCCCCGTCTCACATTAGTGATTCTCCAGAATCCTAGACGTATCCGAAGTGGCATGGACGAGGTCCCGCGCATATATTCATGAACTAGCTCTATTGGGGTTTCTATCTAAGTATTCAACTCCGCGATCTCGCGATGGTACCTGCGTTGCTCTATGCTTGACTTCGGAATTTTTTTGGACTCCGTGATGGGACGGGGTATTTTAGTCGGTAGAGTCAATCTGGAAGTTCAATCCGACCAGTCATGGAAGGTTTTCCGGAGGCGAAAATGTCAAAATCAGCAGAGGTTGGCGCAATTGTTGCAGCGGTGCATATTTTTCGAGTAAAATTTCATAAGTATGGCTTTTCGGCTCGGTTTTATACTCCAAAATCATTGGCCCGATTGGATCGATGTAGCCTAGAAGTGTAAATTTAGGGACTTGATGGTCGGAAGCCGGTCGCATTGACTGGCGGGTTTCATCTATTTCTCCGGCTTCCTTCTCTTGTCTGACCCCAGAAGCACAGATCCGGTATCTTGAACCCGATAGTGGTCTGGACTTCGACTGTGGTGTGGCCAATGGGCGATAGTGCCAACGCCTCAACGCAAGTGGTATCCATGTTTGGCAACATTGGCAATGCAATGCCCGCCAACATTCAGCCAGAATGACTAGCCAGCGGTGCAGCGGGGGAGTTATATATTATTCTAAGGAACGTGTCTCCTCCGGGATTTCCTTCGCTTGAAAGAAGTATCTTTATTTGTGCAAATTTCTTGGTTTTACGTCCTTCCAGATATCGATATCAATAGCCTCCGTTTTTTGAGAAGGACCTTGCGCTTGCTTCATCACGAACTCAGGTCTTCCTAAGCTTAGCTTAGCTACTGCACTTTACCGCAATCTGCATATTCATCGGCCCCTTTGGTGAAAGCCCGCTAGGTTCGGGGTTTATAAGTTTCCAGCGATGTCTTTGAAACAGGTATGAACTGCATCTCTAGACCTAATGAACAGTAGCTAACTACAGGAACAAGGAAATCGAAACCTGGGTAGAAGCCCTTAGACATTGCAGTGACCCAGAACTTTTCGACGTCGATCTAAATGATCCCGAGATCGATGAAAAACTACCCCCTCCAGACTACGCCGCTGCCCTTACGAAATTCGAGACAATTGGTGACAGCGCGAAGGTTTTGTTCAATATTGGTATTCTTCAGGCAACACTTGGTGAACATGAAAAAGCAGTACGTATAGAGAAACGATGATGGTGGGGGTTTTATGGAATGTCTGTGGTTGCTGACTTGGGTGGTTCTTGGACGGTATTGCCATTAGGTTAGCGTTTACCACCGCGCGATCGACCTGGATAATTACCTTGCTGTCGCTTATTTCCAACTTGGGGTTTCCAATTTTCTTTTGAGCGACTTCGTGGAGGCCGCGAATAACTTCAACGACGCTCTGCTCTATCTTCGCGGTAACCATTCCATCAACTATGAGCAGTTGGGATTGAAATTCTGCCTTTACTCATGCGAGGTCCTCTTCAATCGTGGTCTCTGTCGTTTGTATTCATCAAGTAATAAGGATGACGAGGAGTACAAAAATGGCATGGAAGATCTCGGTTTCGCCGCGAAGGAGAAGCAAACCACAGCCCACAATGTCATCGACGAGGCAATCGTAGAAGGTGCCGACGTAAGTGAGACTTATAATACTCCAACCCCTAGTATTTCCATTAACTTTTGAACAGGGTTTCACAGTGTTCTCTGTACCCGTTGGAACACTTTTTAGGCCCAGCGGCATCAAGATGAAGAACTATAAGACGAAGGACTTCTTGGGGAAACCTAAGGTGGTCGCATCTGTGGACCCTTCGAATATGCATACCGGTTTCGACGGTGTAGAGAAGAACAAACCTCTTATTGACGAACGGCCAGAGGAGGCTCCATCATACGCGGCGACCAACTTGGTTATTGCAGACAGAAGCTCCAAGATCACGACAACACCCGGTAGAGTAGACACAGTAGCGAACGACCCGTCGTTTTCGCCACCTATCTCATCACCTCCTACTTCTGCGCTTCCTCAACTCCCGAGCTCAGCCGGCGCCCAAATGCCCCCAATTATCCCACCTCCAGCTGTCAACAAGATCAGGGATAGCGTCGTCACTTTCCGAAGTTCCAGTTTCGACGGAGGATACCGACAATCCATGTCGCTCGAAAACCTCCCCTTGGTTGATATGACGCAGGTAAGAAATCCATCGGGGTCCCGAAGCGTGTAGAGACTAATATTCTCGTAGCTCAAAGTCAAGATCCATCACAATAAAAATCATAAGATGAGATTAATGCTTGTGTCTCCTGAAGTCGACCTTGCCGAATTCCACACACGTGTTCGAGAGAAGCTGAACTTGTCAGGCGGGTACGAAATCGAATTCAAAGACGATACTGATAAAGCCGCCCTTGAAGACAAAGGGGATTTCGAGGCTGCACTCGCAACAAGCAGGGATGCAGCTCGTATTGCGAGATCGACGATCGGTAAACTCGAGGTATGGATAAGTTAGCTTCAATATGGCTTTTGGAGACAGAACGCTAATATTTGTTTAATAAAGATATGGGTAACAGAGTGAACTTGACAGCATGCCAGCTCAATCAGCCTTGCGTTAACATTGTTCTGCGTCTCAACATGTATCAAATCGATCCGGTTACAGCCTATTGCATCTTGAAATTGTTTCTTCGAAGCTTCTGTTTTTAATTTCACTCATAGCAAGGAGTTATTTAATATGTAGCGTTTAACTAGGTTGTTATGTTGCAGGTTTACTTTTGAATTTTAATTGTTCATCAATACTACTTAAGCATCGATCTTGGGCGTCCCATATAAGGTATATATTTGATCCAATCCCAAACCGGACCTTTGCCTACTAACTATAGATAACCGCCTATAAAATGCTGGCATGTCAGCGGCAGATGTTGCATTTTGTGAATCGGACGTCATGGTACAGGTAGGCTACAGTCTCGTATACGCGTAGACTGGCTGTATATACGAGGCAAATGTCAAAGGTGTTGATCTGGGACGATTAACATAATTAACCCTAATCGCGCCCAGGTTGCATATACTCGATACGGGTTTGAACGCTTTTGTCTTGAGGACGTCAGACTAGCTCCGTACTGAGATTTGGATACTCGGTTCGCTTGAATATACACCAACAGACTTGACGTCTTGATGAGATAGATATGCTCTCTGAATAGCATTCGTCAATGTCCTGGGCTTGGGGCCCGGGGACTTTAACTTAAAGGACGTGTGCGAAGACGTTCGTGACTAGAAACTTTATAGTATACATTCTGGTTTGCAGAAGAGAACTTCAGATGATGGAGCATTGCGGGCTTTGGTCACGGCACCCATCCGGGCCTTCGTGGTCAATTGATCAAAGGTTGGGGGAATTAAGGATAGCTAACTTTTGCTTATTCGTTCAGCTGTTAGACACTTGGAGCGTTCTCTGATTGATAGTCGTCGTGACTAGTTTTCTTCGGGGCTGGTTGCGTCTCTCTTATTCTTTGGAACAATCGTGCTTCAACTAGATAACTTCATAGTAGGATGTGGGTGGAAAAGTCTCACCATTTCACTGTAACGTTTCTCAACCATGTACGTACTACATACATGACTAGACCAATAGCCTCGCTAGATCTATAGAGGTATTGATTTTTGGAGTTCGACTAAACAACTACTGAAAATCGTAACCGGACCGTCAAATCTTGGTACCGATCGAAAGCCACACATGCAACTGCGCAGGTAGGACCCTCCTACCGCGCTAACACTGCTTTGGGTTGTCGTGTCATGGGTATCACGTGAAGTTTCTTTCAAGCTACATACTTGTTTCGAGATTTGAGCGAAACGTCGCGTCATGTAGTTGGGAAACCCATATACTCTTCTTGGCTCAGCTGATGCTGGTCCATTAATGTGCTCGTCTAGGTTAAGCATTTGCGGTGAGCTGGTCAAACAATCTTAGTAATCCTGAGAAGAGAAGCTGTGACGTTTGGATATCCGCCAGGCAGCGGAGATCCCACTCGGATGCCGCTCGGACGTTGTGGTTCTTTATCCAACATCTTTTGGCGCAATTTTGCGGCTATGAACAGCGTGCGTTTACGTCTTGTCGGTGGTATATACCTCTTAGGTGCGCCCAGGTTCGCGTCTTCGTAAATGCGATTCTAGTTAATCTAAATCAGGTACCCAAGGAAATTTCGCCTGCGCATGTGGTTGATGCTCGGAGAGTGGTTTATGCCGAGTACACAAAGTTTGTGCGACCTGTCCGCGTGGGTGGGATATTTGGGACGTCGGGATTAGCCTGGATTCGAGCCTTTTACTCAGTCGGCATTGGTCTCGTGAACCCAGTCGGCATGTAGTACTATAGTTACATGTGTACATATATTTCCAGGGCTTATATGTTCAGTTACGGAGTGTTGCAGCTTTGGCCCTACCAACGATTGCACACATGCACAGTGTAATGATCGAAATTCGGGATGTCATTGCATTGCAAATCATTGCATTGCTTGATGTGCCTTTTGAGCTCATGAGGGGATGACGTTATTTTTAAAAAATTTTTGGGCGCCATATAGGATGAGCAGAGATAGAAAGTAATCGCGATTCTAATGTTATAACGCACCAAAAACTTAGCTATAGATGATACTTCGCCATCGAAGCAAGTAAGCTAGAGTAGATACCAGCCCATGTCGAATATTCATGTTGGCGAAAGGGAGCCAAGACCGGTTTCTGATATATACAAGGGTTTCGATATTGGGGTCACATTGTGCACAAGCGAAGGAACCTTGTACCTGGTACCTGCTGTCCAATAAAAGCAGCTCGAGCGAACCTGGAGGACTTGGTCGGGGTCGACGTCCGTTCACAGTCACATTCCATAACTTGCCTCCTTTTCCTCCAAAGTGTGTTTCAAACCTGGGACCCTTGAGGCTACTTACTAAGTAAGTACTTGGTTCAAATGGAAGTGTCTCAGACTTTATCCAAGACCGTATTGTCGATTTTCTGCGGATGTTGGAGTCCATGCAGGTGAGGCAATGCAATGCAATGCAAGGGAACACAAACCAGACAGCGATTCAGCCGTGGCGCGATCTTGGACCAGATGTTATATTCTCGATCGTGGATCAAGTATCGAATTAATCGCCCAGGGTCATAAGCTTTGGTTCCTACTAAGCCCTTCGTCTTAGCACCATATTTGCCTATCAGATAACCGTTGTAAATACACGTACCCACGACCATGTGAACCCGGAGAATTACACTAGTTAGCGGTGTTACTACGTGAACCCTTAGCCTTGCAAGCTTGTGATAGGGCTTCGATCTGGCGCCATGGCCCTACAAAAGGGACGGGTTTCCCGCACACAGGACACCAAAACATCGAAACTTGAACGCTCAGACGACACACAATCGGGCAAATCTGTTGCCTAAGCGAAGAGAGGACGCAAGGGCCTGGGAAAAACAAAGATGGTCCGGGCCCGGACTCTGTAGGTGAGGCCGTCCTTGACTGCATCAGCGCCCCCAATATCATCTGAGTATTTCTTCCCGCTCACTTTCCTTTCTTCCATATAGTTTTCTCTCTTCCGGCCTTAATACGTTTGGAAAGGGTGGTTCGCGAATTGGACCGTGGGAGGCGGCAACTGGCTAAGCTAACTCACTAATGTAACAACCGAACACGCCTGGGCGCCGCAGCTGGTTACCTTACAGACCGAGAATGAGGCCGCCGAATCCACAGACGGAACTGGATAGGGAATATTTGAGGGGCCTCTTCCATCTATTCGAAAATTTCCCACAAGATTTCGAGTTTCCTCTTGTTGCTGACAAAAATTACAAGCCGCCAAGCAATTCTCTCTACTGCTCCATCCTCGGGATGTTGACATGTTGTATCACGATCCCCACTATCTGTCTCCGCGTTTGGGTCCGATACAAGACGGGATTTGGGATGGATGATTGGATGATGATACCGGCTCTTGTGCGTACTCAAAATACCCTCTACAGTAACGCTATAGTTCACACACAGTAGCTGACCAAGTCAGATCTCTTTCTGTATTTTTAGTGCGGTCAACGCGGTCGGTAAGTCTAATGTGGAAGCTGTCCTGCTGGGTTTTTCTCGAGCTTGTTTACTCACTATTATCCCGTGAAGCTATTTGGGGTACTGGTATGGGATACCATGTTTATGACTTGTCAAGGGCAGATATTCGAAACTTCATCATCGTAAGTCCACGCAGTTAACTTATTTGCATTATTTCTTAAACCATCATGGTATCTTATAGCATGCAACAGTTGTGATGAAAATAGCTGCAAACGTTTTTTTTTTTTTTTTTTTTTTTTTTTTTTTTTTTTTTTTTTTTTTTTTTTTTTTTTTTTTTTTTTTTTTTTTTTGTTTTTACCTTCTAATCTGGCAAAAGCTTACTTGAGTCTGATTATATTTAGATTAAGTACATACACGTAAACTTTTGGTTTGCGATCCTGCACTTCTGTCGACTTTCAGTCCTTCATCTCCTGCTACGCCTTACACCGGGACAGTTGGCATCCCACCGACGGTATTTGTTGTCAATCATCTGGATATCGTGGCTATACTTTGTGGTGTGCATCCTTTGCCATACATTTGAATGCGGATTGCCCTTGAGTATGTCTTTTGAGTTCCAGTCGAGCTTAGACGGCACCTGCATCGGCGCAGACTCTCTCTCTTTCTATGGAGGACTTATTGTCGGACATATACTCCTCGACATATTGACTATCTTACCCCCACTGATTATCCTTTGGACCCTTCCGATGTCTGGGACAAAAAAGTTTAACCTTGTTGTCCTGCTTATTCTTGGCGTATTCACTATATTTTGCAGCTTAATCCGGATTTTCTTTTTTTACAAAATCATGGTCAATTCTTACGATATCACCTGGAACGCTACGGATGTTGCGTTTTGGGGGATGTTTGAATGCGCCCTGGCCTGCATCATCGCGTGCTTGCCAGCCCTTAACCATCTCATCATCAAATTTCTGAAAAAGTTCAAAAAGTCCAAGCCTAGTCCTACTAACGAACCTCAACCGCCGGCGAATGACGCGGAGCCGGGCCAACCCCAACTCCCCTTGCATCAACCCGTGGGGAATCAAAGACCGGCTGTCTCAAATCGGTACGGGAAGTTTGTTAGACGCTGGGCGAATACCTCCAGGACTGGGTCAGAGTCTAGCAACGAAGGAGTCATGACGAGATGGGGCTCTCTTATATCTGGAAGTTCGACATTCTCTAGCCGATATCCGAGTACAAACAACTCTTCAGTTATGGAAACTACAGTTTATGTAACCGACGATAGGCATTCGGACATACCAGAGGAATTAGAAGATCTCGACGACCCATACATAGCAGGCCTGGGTTCTACAAAACACCGTCCAACCAGCCAAACAGATCATACATCTAGCAACACTGAAGGGACAAGCTCGTTTGAGAATGTGTGAGCCCAAGATTTCTCTCAACCAAAGATTGAACAATAATATTTTGTAATTGCATATTTATCTGGCGAAGCGCGGAGTCTGAATACATGCACAGCGTTATTGGAGTTATTACCATCACCGACTATCGCATCGGCTTAATAAATCCATAAAAAAAAAAAAAGAAAGTGGTGTAGGCCGAATTACCTATCGCCCCGCAGGTATACGTCTGGATATTGATAAAAACGGTCGCAGAAACATAGCCTTCCAATTGTGGATCTATCAGATTTATTCGGAAGGATGTATGCCACAAGCCCTCATTGCAACCTGTCACCAGCGATTGTGCATGTTTACGAAATGGGTTCAGGAAAAGGGTATCAATACGACAGTAGGCCATAATTCAGTGCTTGAACAGTGTTGGAAGCAGAAGCTGCCATATAATCTGGATTAAAATATATCAATGGTATTCAAAAACATTTCCAGCGCAGTACCTACTCGAGTAAATAAGGAAGTAATTACTTGAGGAAGGGGATCAATGAACCGCATTGAGACCGTATGCACGTACGTCCTAACCCCGCGAAAATGTGGAGTATCCGAGTGCATTGCACAATCGGTTCCCAAGGCCTAAAGGTTGGTCACAACTCCAAAATGTGTTGTAGACAGCAAAATGTCCAGCCTTCTACGTGTTCATGTGTGCAGTTGGATGCGCGACCGCCAGTAATTTCAGTAACGGTAGCTATTGCAAGGCTTCGTTCTGCCGGACGTGTCTTGGCAAAGCTATATTTGTCATTTCTCATAGCCAGATCACCCAAGGCTCTCAGAAATCGACCCAGCCTTGGGATCTATACGGCTAGCGGGTGAGTACTCAAGTAGAAAATCGATTTAAATCATAAGCTCAGGTATTCCAAGATGACCCAGATCAAGTCCATAAGTCAACCTGGATACCCGGGTCTAGAGCTGATCCCTTTTCTTGGTCCTCAGCCATATGTTAACTTGTTCTAACATTGCAACGGTCTACATACCGCTGAGCCTTTTGCATAGCATTCCTCCGGCGTATACCTAGGCGATACATGTATACGTGAGAGTTGTTTCCGACCCGAACCTACGTTTAAATTTGCCATGGCTCTGTTCGCTTTAGCAGAGGCGGCCACTACTATCTTAACAGCTCCTGTTACCGTAAGAAATCGCCCCGAAATAAAACATCAAATCTTGTCGTGTAGGAATCTTGGGGATCGAATGAACGCTTAATATATATCTTGGATAAGGTTTCGCTTGCTGCCGCCGCGACTTCAGCCGCCGTTTACAACGCTTATGCATCGAAGCCAGCAGACGCAAGCCAAGGTTCGAATGGAGGCGTTGGTTCAAAGCCCAACCCAGTTGTCGGAAACGAGAAAGACAAGTTGGAAAAACGTCGCCATGAGGAGATGGTGTTCGAGGAAGAGAAGGAGATACAGACTCTAAGAAGCCTTATTAGCCAGTTTGGCCCATCGAGTCATCCACATGAACACCCATTAAGGGTTTTATGTCTGGGCAAGTACTTATCCGTATTTTTTTTTTTTTTTAAAAAAAATTATTGGCACTCAATATACTAAAGATATGTGCTAATCGCTCCAAAACAGACGGTGGCGGGGTTAGAGGTCTATCCGCGCTTCTAATTCTAAAGCGGATTATGCAACAAGTAGGCCCTGGCATCAGGAACCCGAGGCCATGCGACTATTTTGACATGATAAGTGGTACAAGCACTGGTGGAATCATCGCTATAATGCTAGGCCGATTACAGCTGAGTATCGACGAATGCATCCGAGCGTATAGGGAAATGGCGAAAGAGATATTCGGAATCGACACATTAGAACGTCTGGCAAGGTTTGGGGCAACCGGGGCGAGATTTGATGCCGAGGTTCTCGAAAGAGTTATAAAGAAGTATGCGGGGAATAAATGGATGGTGAATTATTATCCAAATGCCTGCAAGGTGTAAGTATCAAGTGCGCCATTGTGAGTGGGTACCTGCAGAGATCAAAGCTGACTTGAAACCCCTGGGCTAGATTCGTAGTTGCTATTCAGACTCAACATATCGAGGGCGGACCAAAAATATTCCGGACATGGGGCCAGAAGGCCATCAATGAGCAAGTCAGGATATGGGAGGCCGTTAGGGCAACATCAGCAGCCCCAACATTTTTCCAACCAATAATTGTTAACGGAATTCAGTATTCTGATGGAGGTATGTCTGGAAGTCCGACCACATCCTTAGCACAAGACTAGTCCGGTCATATATGGGGTCTTGAGCCCAGAACATGATATTGTCTTTTGCAGAAGCTGGGTGTTCTCGTGCTGATGCTATACATTTACCGTGGAAACTTAGGTCTTGGTTACAATAACCCCGCCATGCTTACCTATCTCGAGGTTGTCCAAACTTATGGTCGAAGCTTCCCCATCAAGTGTTTCATAAGTATCGGAACAGGGGCTTCGCCTAACGTTCAGATTCGAGACAAAGAAGGCCTGGGCACATTTACCGTAGACCTACTGAAATTTTTGAAAGACCTTGCAACAAACACCCGGAGGGCACATCATGAAGTTAGAGAACTTTTACAGTTCTCGAACAGCTACTTTAGGTTGGAAGTTGGGAACGACTTGGGGTCGCGGGTTGGCATGGACCGGCATGATCTTCTCGGGGTGATAGAAGCTGAAACGGAGAAGTATCTGGACTCTTACGATGGGAGAGATAGTGTTCGGCGCGTAGTAGGCTCTATGAAGGCCGCTGCTCGAGAAATAGTTCCTAGGCATCTACGGCCAGTAGATGATGGCCTGAGTTATGGATAGTCAGTTCGCTGGTAAGCCGCTAGGAGTAGTCGGTCCTTCCAACGACGGTCTTGAGGTAGGTTTCTTGGTACAGTCGGTCCACTTTAGGAATTAGAATTTGGGCTTTTTGGGCTTCCTGGTAGAGTTAATGCTGCATTCTTGCATCAATATCTATCCCTCAAAAAATTGTCTTCGCTTCTCCCAGTCTCATAACCGCGTCTCCTATAAGCCGAGCCCGGTCTTGTGCATGTGCCAGCTGAGCCTGATAAAATACAACGCGACAGTCGTGTTGTCGTCGAATTCATTCTTGCAACACAAAGCAGCAGTCCTGACTGGTCTCGCAAGTCCTGACTGAATTTCGGTGGTCTCGTCAGTCTTGTGGTCTCGTCACCAGGAATTTCACAACAGCCTCGTAACTAGACATTTTTTTTGTGTTGCCAGCCTAGCTAGCCCCTCTTCAAATCATGCAACTCTGAGATCACCTACGCCAGTTGGCTCTAATGCAATGCCATGGACACCACTCGGGTCAGTATCTCTGTTTGCTCGCGGCTTTGTCCATAAGGTTGATATTCGGCGAACAACAAGGCACCTTAGCTTCGAATCTAATATAATGTCTCATGCGTATGCTGCGTTTGAGGTGACAAAAATGCACTTTTGGGGGGGCAATTCTCCGTATCCCCATGGCTTGGGTCGTGGGCTGGACTTATAAAAGGACTGGAGCATGTAGGATCACCATCATCTGGCTTGCTGCCCAATTCTTCATAACGTTTAAAACATAAATCGATTTCGGAATCGAGACTGCTGGATACATAATGTGCGTGCGTCGGCGACACAAACGGCCAACCGGCGATGGTCGGTACCGCCACTACCGTATTCAGGAGCGACTCGCTCTCCCTGGTTTTCAGCCCGCAGCCGGCCATCACACCGCCGTAAATCCCAGCTCACAGGCTTGCGCCCTTCCCAGATCCGGCCTTGAAAACCTTCCGGTTGAAATTCTTGCCAGGATTTTCAGTTATCTTTTATACTCCCCGAGTGGAATCCAGTTTCATAGCGATTCGAGATTCGGAGAAGAGGATGGATCCTTTCATACCTGGTTTAGCTACAGTTTCACAGATACCTCTGGAGAAAAGAAAACATTTCTCTTTGATGGTTTGTTTCTTACCTCCCGCCATATCAGCGATATCGCACTTACGGTCTTATACTCTTCGAACAAGTTCTCCCTTGATGTTGGCGACGCGTTTGCAAGAAAATGGCTGCTCTCGATCGGTGCGGACAACCGGAATCGCCTCACCCGGCTCCGGTTTTACGACAACTTGCGAGATCAGAGAGCTCGTATGACATTGACGACGCCGGAGTCTTCATTTAATCCCGAGTTCTTAAAGCTTGGGAGAGTCCTCCAGTCGATGCAAAAGCTAAGGAGAGTGGCCTATGAGCTGCAAGTGGTTGACAGAGGCTGGTCTCCCTACCAGGCCTCTGCCTTGTTAGGGGAACGATCCAATAAAATGGAGTTTAGCATCCCGGCGAGCGAAATTTCGACCTTGGTTCGGAATTTGACAACAATTAATTGCATTGATGGGTTATCGGTTGATATAAGGTATGCACCAACCAGCTCGTCATCCGTAGAAGGTGAATATAGTCAATGGCTAAGATAAACTAGAATAACCGAAAACTCTCCCTTAATTTTGATGGAAAAGAAACTACAGCGACAGTCTCCCCTACTATCTCTCCCAGAGCCAATCCTTCGCAAAATACTCGACCATTGCTATACAAACGATCGGATATCATTATCTTTGCCGTTTCGCTATAAACTAAGCAGCCCTCCATACGATCACGAGTACGAGGAGCCACAGACAGAAGACCACTTGCAGGTTTCCGGGTGCATCCCGCTTCTTCTCGTTTGCAAGTCGCTATCTGAAACACTGAGGAATATCATTTACTCTTCAACCACGTTTAGTTTGAAGCATCATGCATTCGTAGTGTTTTCGGATGTTGTCAGAGATGAAGACTTTGACAAGGTGCTCAAGTTAGAGTTGGTGATAGGGCACCCTGAAATGGAAAGGCTGACGTATAACTTGTTATGCCTGAAGGGTATCCTACACAGGCTTTTGCGGCCGTCAAGCAACATTCAGCAATTAGATATCAAGATATATCGGCTGTGCGTTCCATATTTGAGCGTAATAAGAGAGCAACTATTTCAGCTTAAAAGTAAATGTGCTGTCAAAATCGCGGAGACGGATGACTTGAATGTCGGGGAGGACGGGGTCGAGGTGAACGATATTACCTGGATGATAGACGATGAGACGGATCCAAACACTACCTGGGCATGGGGCCATTGGTCCAAAAAATGGAGGAGCTTACCGACGATTGACAAGGACATAAAATGGCGAAAGAGGTGGAAAAGAGTCATGGGCGCTTCTATTTACACCGGGGTTGGGGTCTGTATCGGTGTAGGAGTCGTTGTGTGCTCCCCTTTAATCGCGTTCCTCGCGATCAAAGGGTGTGTTAAGTCGGGGATCAAGCACTATAATCAACGAGCGGCCACGCGATCCCGATCGTGAGCATAAAGCCCTGCAAAATCCCTTGTTGATTCAGCTGTCCTCCCATCGGTGCAATGCAATATGCGTAGCTTAGCCAGCCCTGTACTAGGTTAATTTCTTTCCCACATTTTAATATTTTGCGGTGCATTCAGTATTGACATATATCATCCTATGAATATTACCAATCAACAGTTTAAGTCTTAGAATTATTCTGGCCACAGTAGCTGGTGCTAGCGCTATAGCCAGGTGCAGAATCTTACAATCAAAGTAGTTGCTGATCAGAGCTGAGCTGAGTGTAGTACTAGTTCAATGCCAACTGGTGGCGAGTGCTAGTGAATTTGTGTAACGTACGCTTTCGACGTACAACGTGGAGATACCTCCATAGCTATAGTGATGCATGATGCATGATGTTACGTTCATGCGTGTTACGCTTGGCCTGAGCTCGAGGGAGCATTGACCCCAACCAATTGCAACTGTCCTTTTTCAAAATTGCAACTGTCCTTTTTCAATCTGGTGGATGGGTTACGTAAGCCTGAAAACTCACTGCAACTATAAATCAGGCATCATTAGATTCAAAAGAGTCTACAGTTGAAGCTCCTAGTATCCTTATGTTATAATCGTAGTTAATCTTCTCGAAACAAAGTATCGGGATCGTGGTTCGAGCTTCGCCCGAAATCAAAGTTAGTACACAAACAACGTACAACCAGATCTAATATAATCAAAAGTTTCGGTACGTCAGGCCGCAACTTAAGACGCCACGGATTTCTAATTTATCTCAAGATAAATATAATTCCGATGGTCGAGTATATCCCGTATTCACACCGTTCTAACTGAGAGATATTTATCCCTTTTAGCTTTCAAGCCAAACCAGTTCACAATAACTAGCGGCTATGACACAGAAGACTATCCTGGAAGATACGGGAGCGGGGGAGAATAAACATGACCCTCCAGAGTATACCCCACCGGAGAACACATCCGAATTCTATGCCGTCTTCAAAACTACGGCTGAGGCCCAGCCTCACGCGCACGCGGCCGGCCCGGAATTGGAGAACAACGAACCTGCTCAGCAGAACGCCAACGAGGGACAGCCAAAGGTCTTGAAAATCAACAGGAACAACCCTCCACAACCTGGCTCAGTTTATATCATCAACGAGAGTACAAGCTCGAGGGTCATAACGAATGACCATGGAAAGATCATTCTAACTGATTATGACGGGGAACCGAAGAAATCTCAAAAATGGGTCTGTCAGAGGTCTGGTGGTTGGCTGGGGTTTACCAACGATGCCGGGCCGGAGACAAAATACCTGGGACATGATCATAGGGGCATTCTGATTTGTACAGCAGTATGGCACCTGCCTTGGGAACATTTTAATGTCACGAAAAGGGAGGGAGAAGGGTTCGACTTTATGGTGAGGCATTGGTTTGGGAGCCAGTATCTTGGGTTTCGAGATGATGGCGCGAATTTGGGAAAGAGGGATATAGCGGATACTTGGTGGGGTTTTACAAAGGTTGTCTAGCTGGGGGGTTCCTGTTCGATGACGCAACAGCCGGACGGAGAGGCTATGAAATATAGCTTAAGTTGGATTAAGAAACAACTAGATGGGTACATGGATTCAAATTGGACAAAGATCCGAATACTTAACGAAGAGATATATGCCAATGAAATGCAATATTGTGATAACGACAGGAATATAGCTTTGTGGAGAAATTTCGAAACCAGAATCATCGGCTCAGGAGTACATCGAAACGAAATATCCCTCCGGCATCCATTCTCTTGCGTCGCATTGATAGGAAATTATTCAGGACCATTTTTGATGTATCCCGCGCACTGGTCACCCGCTATTCTCCCAAATACCACGCATTCTAGAAGTGAGGAACCCCCCAATCTGTTCCCACCGTGAACACCGCCAGTAACCTCCCCGGCTCCCCAGAGCCCCTCAATTTTTGCTCCATCTTCTTTAAGAACCTCGGCTTTGTCACTGATCAATACTCCACCCATAGTGAAGTGCACGACCGGTGTCACTATGCCTGTGTAGACAACAGAGTCGAGAGTCGGATTCGTTAGTGCCCAATGCGCAAATGAGTTCCGATGAAGTGGATCCCCTTGTTTTCCTGCCACCGAAGCCGCATAATCCCGTATTGACTCAAGTGCGTCCTCGCCAAGGTCAGCGATAGTAGCTTTCTTCATGAGACCCTTGAATACATAGAAGTCTATGTGCGATTTAGCAGCGTTATAGACTCCTTCGTCTAGAACTAGTTCTACCGTCCATTGTTTCGGTGATTCTGATGTTGGAGTTGTCGCAACAATCGCGTTGGTGACGTTTTCGCGTGTCTCTAGCTCGTTTATAAATCGCTTCCCATTGATAAGTAGTAGACCGCCTTCCCCTCGCAGAACTTCTGCGGCAAGAAACTTAAGCGGCGATAATGGGTTTGCTGGATCCACGAACCCCGACGGATGTACCTGCACTAAATCCATATCGACAAGCTGGGCCCCTAGAGCCGTTAAAAGAGGCTGTGTACCTGGCCTAGGGTCGTTCGTAGACGGGTACCCAGTCAGGTCAGGTCTATATTGTGCCAGGAGCCCTTCGGCATCACCGCCGAAACCTCCAGCCGCAAATATAACGGGTCCTTGAAGTTCTCGCTTTTCACCGTCTTCACAAGCGTATTCCACGCCCGCTACACGGTGATCTGTGTGTAGGACCTTGGTGACAGTGCACGATGTCTGCAAATGAAATAGCGGAGATTCTTTCAATGCTTTCAGAAGTGTGCTGACTATCGAGAAGCCTGGTGGTGTTTGGCCCGCTCCACGATGTGTTCTAGGAAAAGAATGGCCGCCGAGTTGGGCCACCTTGCTAAGGTCGATTCCTTTGTTGTCGACGAGCCAGGATACAGCCCCAGATGAGGAATTCGTTAATGTACCAATAAGCTTCTCGCGATGTGCTGTCATTGCAGACATTGCCTTCCCAGCGGACTTGATTGTGTCCGCGTAGAATGCATCATCCGTAACTGGTTGATATTTCGTCGGGGCACCGTTAATACCAGAGGAAGCCTTTATGGAGTTACCCCCGGGCTTCGCTGCGCGCTCCAAAAGGCGAACCGGGATGCCATGCGATATCAATTGACTTGCCGCCGACAGACCGGCAAGACCCGAACCCACGACTATCGCGCCCAATTTTGTACCTTCATCGGACCGAACAAAGGGGGCGGTTGCCATTCTGAGATTGTAGAGGTATGCTGTGAGAAGACCAAATAAGCCGAGGGAGAAGAGAGTCAGTATACGAAGACGACTCATTACAGCAGTCTTGTAAGCAGACCTTTTTTCATTACGGCCTTAGGATTGAACACAAAACGCGGCTTATAAGCTTATGTATTCTTTCGGATACCGGATATATCGACGGTGTGTTGCGTGTTGTACACGTTGTTGAAATCAATCAGACGATTGTCACGCCGTGTTGTTATTCCATTTGCAGTCATTGCCCCAGCAGCCAATATATAGTCTGGTTGACGAAAGCACCGTGAGAGCAGTAATTTTACGAAGTCGTGTCGCTGACATAATCGATATATGCAACACTGTGTATTGTATTGCGACCGTTTGGGCCGGGTCGACGTTCGTTTAGGTGTAAGCTAAGACCGCTCGTCACACATGAACACGCCGGCGAGTGTTAGGAGAGTGACTGGCTTTAACTGAACTACAAATGGATTTAGCCATGTGTTCGGCCAAAATCAAAGTGGTTTGAAGTGTTCGCGTACGCATATCGGGGCCGCGGGGTCTTGATTCTGTCGATGTTGCATGTTGTCACCTCCGTCAGTTGAGCTCGACCCTTCACAACGCAAAAACCCTTGAGGCTGACAAGGCGACAGCCCGGTCTAGCCAATCTTTGTGTTGCGGAAGACCGACGCAACACAGTTTATCGTGTTGTATCTGATAAGACCGAAAAATACTGGGACTCGACTGGACCTGGTGTCGCAACTGGACCTCAGCGAAGCCGCCCAGCAAGAAGTCGAGTGCCGGTATTGGGTTTACCAATGGGTTACGGCGCACAACGCCCCAAATTACAAATCTCCGACTACTACTTCCATGCAAATATATCCAGCCTTCTAAATTTTTTAGCTGTTAAGTGAGCTAGCTAGTATGGGGCAGCCAGCACCAAACTCCTGGCAAATGAGGAGGTCGAGTTTAGCTATAGTTATTACCCTCTATAACCAGCCTAACTGCTTAGCTTATGACAGCCCATTGTCTCTTTTGGTAAAATGCTCTAATGAGCTTCTAGAATTTTAGGCTCTGGAAGGGTTAATGTGCATTGTTAAGCTAGGGTACATGTACAAGCCTATCGCAAAGCAATAGTTATCAAAATATGTGTAAGGAAAGCCAAAATTTGAAAGAGTGTGATCTTCTCCTGATAGGAGAAAGTGGCTATAGCTTGAAAATTTAAGTCATGGACGGAAGAATGTGATCCCGTAATTTTGTCTTAGGATCGCGAGTTTCGTATCGAGTAGCTCTCGTAGGACTGTCTGCTTTACATAGTCACGCATGTCAACGTTAGTTATATCTTTCACAACAAAATATATCGAATAAAAGAGCCTTAGGACTTACAAACTGTTTGTTAACAAATTTAGCAGTAATCACGAAGGCATTGGGCGTATCGAGAGTTATAGCAGGCGACGTGGCAGCTGGGGCTGGTGGCGCCGGAGCACGCTCGGGTACAAGCACTAGAGGCCAGGGAGGAGCAGTTGCTTGCGCAGGATCCTAGATATACTTTAGCATACAAAGCTTGCAAATATGGTGTCATAGAGAGAGTATTTCCCTCGGGAAGAAAACTACTCACGGCGAACAAGTTCGTTTGGCTCAGCGACAGGGGAGGCAACGGCAAGAGCTGCGAAAGCGAGGATAATGGTGGCGATCTTCATTGCGTCGGGTTTGAATTTCGAACTCTAAGAGTGAAATGGAGTTGATGGCGAGTTGAAGCTTTAGCACTTAATGTGGATGGGTAGTGGATCAGCTGAGGATTGGATGGCATGAAGTATTGGAGGTTCAGGCGCCTTCCCCGGCCCTTTTATACTTTTGTTAAAATTTGACACCATATCATTAACGTAATGATGCCGTATATGGTGATTCTCGACGGAATTCCGGTCCGATGATGGCCCGAAAATTGGTCAATTAGGAACTAAACGTTATAGCTAGTGTCTGTTCGCTAGCTTTCGACGCCAAATGGTGAACCATAAACCCTTGCTATGAGTATCCGAAGGGTATCAAAAACTCTAGGATCTATGATGATATTAGCCATCTCTTGGTCGATCACTCGCCAGAACAATAGTTGGCCCTTCCCAACGTAGATAGTAGCACTCTGGACCTTAGGCGAAAGCTACCCCTGGTGAAGGTACCGCCTTGGTCATCATAGCATTACTAGACCGAGTTTTTGTTTTCTATAGAGGTTTTTGTAGCATATATGGGGGGTAGGCAATGGCCATTGCCAAGTATACCGGAGCTGGACGTCTTGTTTCAGACAGAACCTGGGGGCGGTAAGCTTATAAGAAAGAGATTCGAGAATCTCGATTCCCAGATTGAAGACTCATATTTTGATTCCCGCACATTGATTCCTTAAACGTTAAACCTTCCGCTCAAATATTATGCACAGGAGATAGATGCGGGAAACAAAGAGTTACAGAGAAATGGTAAAAAGTTCAGAGCCCAAATGGGGAGACTGCATGTCTTTGGACAAAAGCGGGTAGCTTTCGCCAAGGATATAACGTCATCTTCAATGTGTGTTGGACTTCAGGGTTAGATGGTACCACCAATCGGAAGCATACCTGTTTAAAATTTCGTTCGGAGTGCGGCTACAGCTAGGTTTGTGGTCAGGTCGACGTCTGGGACCGAGGGAAATCTCAGTATAGTAACTAGTGATCGGTCAACCCCGTGGCACAATTCAGCCTCTCCCTGGCATATAACCGCTAGCAAATGCGATTTCCCTGACAAATTTCGGATTTCTAGACCCTGTAGAAAGCTTCGAAAGCTATACCAAATGTCTAAGCCTGTGGTTAAATCTCCCCGGCCCCCAGCTAACTGGTAGCGAGTTGCGCCGACGAATGCCCGGCTAGAACTTCCTCGTCAGCCGAGTCGGCCCACTTCCCCGCCATTCCAAAGCTTATTTTTGCGTTCCAATTTATCTATATTCTATCCATCATTGTTCAAAGCTTGGACACCGAAGCCTGAATCAACAGAGACCGTGACTGTGACTACACCACTTCCGACGATCCTGGCTTTCTCGACGTAGGATTGCATCCTGTATTAGCCGCAACTGACCCAGGGATCATGCGTCGATCATAACGACATACGGACCAAGCCTAGAGGAACTATAACATTCCTGCATGGGTATGGCCTCTGAACAAAATTCTGTTGATGATATATCTTTTTTTTTTCTAACCCTACAAACTAAGGTAGCATGAATCAGTGCACATTTCCGTGCAGCATAGAGTTCTCCAGCATTCATGAAACTATACGACTTAGTATCAAAGAAATTTACCGGTTCAACTGTAAACGAATGAATGAAATATTTTTTGCCTTTCGATAATAATATTAAGAAGTTCAAGGATCTTGACCATATGGAAACAAAGTTCAATCAGTGTCACAGATTTACGGTTTGAGAGCATGAAGCACCGAAAATGTGAGAATAGCCACAATGCAACGATGACATCCGCCGTGTCAGTTATGTCGTGGAAAAACGTGTAACCAAGGAGAGAGGCCAATTGTACGTAATCCCTTCTCCAATATTCATTGCGGATTTCGGCAGGGCCGTGAAACTTATCCTTTATTCCTCCGTTAGTCCCAAAGCCAAGGCCAACCCACCCTCCACGACGTCGACCGCCTCACGCCAATCATCAACTATAAACTTTATGCAGGTGATCCTTCCCAACAAGCCCAATTACTTGGAAAGTATTATTATTGTTTTTTTTTTTCCTGCGAAAAGATGTTCGACCGTAAATATCGTATCAAAAGATGTTATGGGTTCTGGAGAAGAAAAATGGTTTAGATAGGGCTGGAGCTGCAACGTTGGTGATATTAGGCTGGCAGCGCAAACGGCTCTGGAAAAAAATCTACTAGTTCCAAGTAAATATTTTCTTGTATGTGTGATATATGCAGAGCACAGACCTACATATACGCCCTTATTTGTCGGTACGTAAGCCGCGATGAACAAGCGCAAATGAGCTGATGTTTGATCCTAACTGCAGTACTGGCTGCAAGGTTAGGCATCCCAGAACCATTAGGTGGAAGTTGTCCTCTCGGGGCCATCTTGACCGTATAGTAAAACAAAAGCCTATTTCCAGCCGATAACAATAGTACCCCGTAGAGCGCAAAAAGGTATATTCTATCTGTATTGCTATATGTTCCGCCAGTCGTAAGGCGGCAGAGGGGGTCGTGACAGGACGCCGATGGAGTATAGTACTATCAATCAGAGCCGTTTACGTTGCTCCTGGGGCCCGGCTCCCCATTGGGCCGTTTCATAGTTTTCGTATTGTGCTCCATAGCGGCAAGTCGACTCATCGAACTCCAAAAGTATATGTCTATCTACTTAAGTACTTAGTATATATTCCGGTATCTATTTGGTGCATCCGTATCTCTACGCTCTCATCAGTTGAAATGAGGGCTCTTCTGAATCGCTTTCCGATTTCGAATTCCATTGACATTATATCGCTGATTATTTTAGAGATATCCGAAGACATAGGAGCCTTTCTGTAGTACGGAAAGCAGCGGCTACCTCCCTCCCAAATGAGATTCAAACCAGCTGGCCACCTTTATTATCCAGAACTCTATAATCTCTTCGGATCATCTACCTCCTCCGCTCAGTCCAGCCGAAACTTACCACACGCACAATTGCACAAAGGTATTATTATTATTATTATTATTTTTTTTTTTTTTCGCCACGAATTAGGAAGCGGGTAGCCTTGAATCCAGGAAAGAAGTGAGGTCTTTCTTTTATAAAAGAAGGTTCCAATATACAAAAATAGGCGGCCGAGGATCTGTGGATTTCGTGATCTGGTGTGGAGGACGCCCCAGGCGAAATTTGCAGCTTATTGCTTTTCTTATCGACAAAAGAGATCACGATCACGGGGCTGTTCGCAGCAGGCCGATGCACGAGCATACGCAAAGCGGTAGACCGTTAGCTAAAAGGACCGCATTTGAGGCTCGAACTCTAAGATAGTGCCATTCTCCCAAGCCCATATCAGGAGAGAGTTAAGCTATACCTGGATATTTGACACGAATGTGAGTTTTAAAAAAAACTCAACCGGGGCGCTTCTCCTCAGTCCCAGGGTCTCGCCTAGTCTTTTTTCATGCGGAATTGGACTAACCTTATCGGAGTCTCCCGAGTTTCTTGTAATCCAAGGCTGTCGTATCCACCGGCCTCGATCAATCGATTCATTGTTTGTTTGATCCGAGATCCGATTTTCTAACCAATAGAGCCTTCTTTCGATAGACTGGGCACCGAACTTAATTTTGATTTAGTTTCTTGGATATGGACCCACTTAGTTTGCAGCGGCTATCTCGTGCTCAGGGTTCTGTCTTCATGCATAGCATAGATTTTGGAAACAGATATTGCATTTTTCCTTTATAATTAAAATTCAAAGTGTGAGGTCCAACTCTGTAATTGACGGGGTCGTAGACAATCTTGGGCACCCAGCCAGGTATCTAGATCGTAGGGGAATACTCGAGGTCGAATTTTTGTCGACCGCATGGTAACCCTAGGCTAGAACCTGAGCGTACCTAGCGGTGACGGTACGAATATTCAACCTAGGAGTTTCCTAAGAAGTAAATCTGCGTCAACCTACGGTTTCCATATGTTCGGTACCTAATAGGTGGCTACATGAGAAAAAGCCGGTCGAAAGGGTCTGCGATCATCGCCCAAGTGTGGCGGAGGCTGGCCTCGTACGATCGTGCTGAAACTTGTCGGCTCATGGCGGCCGGCGAGTAGTCGAATTTCATGAAATCCTCCCCGATTTCCATCCATGACCACGTTGGAGCACGAATCGGCGGACCGGCTAAGCTTGTCGCATTTCCGGCCATGGCATACCAGGCCACTTAAGCCGCTCCCCACCAGCTAACTGTATCGGGAGCTAACTTTTATCACAAGCGAGTGTTGACAAGCGAGAGTACAGGTGCCTCGATCTCACTAAACCTCTTCCGTGCGCAACGATCCGCAAGCCAAGCTCTTATGTCATGCGACGCATGAACGCACGGATCGACTTTACCAATGGGAGTGACTTATGTGTTTTGATCATATTCCATTTCTTTCAAAGCCGATTTCTATAAGCGGTACCCTGGGTCGTATATGCATAGGTCAACCGCATGTCGTTCATAGTAATACTGCTATTGCTATTGCGGGCCGCCGGCATGGGAGTGACGTCTATTCTCTTCTGGTTTGCGGTTGGTGCCGAATCTCGGTAAACTAACTGCGAATTTGGACCTGACTCGTGCTTCAATTGCAATAGCGCGGAGCTCCACTAGATAGCTTTAGATCAATGGTCGGCTTATTCTCTACTATCAGATCGATCTAGGAGGTACATGCTCTGGCTAGCTAGGCATTCAATACGGAGTTGCAGATGGGAGGCCTCAGCAAACCGGTAAACAAGCAGGGTCCGTAGTCGCTTCCTTCGAGCCGGCCTAATATAATCGATATCTTCTCGTCTAAATAAATCAACTATCCTGTTTACTGTTGAGACTAGATATAATGAATACCAGCTGACGCGAGGCGCATAAACTTTATTTTATTTTCGGGGATCTCAAACCCTAGAAACAAATTTGGAGCTCTCATGGCATTGCCACAGTCCGAATGCACCCGTAGATATGGCCCAATGGCGCATCCTATTATCCTGAGATCGTAGAATTTTGGGAAGTTGAACCTAATTCTCTTCCTCGAACGATGCTCTGAACTTTTGCTGTAAGGTCTAAGCGGTTCGGTGCTATGAGCATACGAGTCTCCACGTGATATCCTCTGCCGCTGTACCACCGAAATCGCGATATATCGATATCTTTCGTCTATAAGAAGGGTCACGGAATGCTACGGAATCTGATTTTTTTAAATCTCATCACTGCCTACCCAAGTGGATTCTATATCTACTATATCCTTGTGGCTTCAGAGTCAAGGCCTCCGCTCGTTCCAGCAATACATACACATTCCTTACATTCTTTTCCACGTCCCACCTAGTCCTTCTTTTGATAAATTATTCAGCCTTCGAGCCGAAACCCAAGACACTCTTTCATCATGCACTTCTCCACACTCTCGGGCGCGTTTATCGCCTTCTTCACGGGCGTCGAAGTGGTTTCTGCCCACGGCGTTTTTGTTGACGCCTACGGAAACGCCGACCCGCCGTTCGTGGTTACGGTCTTGGATACGGTCACGATACGGTGCGCAAGGGCACATGGCTTTTCCCCCACCAGAAAGATGTCCCAGTCTTCAGCAGCAAGATTGTACATGACAAATGGTTCAAAGGTTATACACCGAATGGATGCGGAACCTGCGTCGACGCCGTTGCGGGATGGTACCAGAAGAACCATCCCGACATGTGGGACCCAAAGAAAACGTCTGAAAAGAAAAGATGGGCATTTTTGCACGAGGTCACTCCGAACGGAGCGTACATTAGTTTCAAAGCTGGCCTCGAATACTTGGCCTGGCTGGAGCATACCAAGAAAGTCAGGCTCAACAGAGTCAACAATGAGCAACTCAACACCGGTGTCCCAAAGGTTACCGCGGGTGGAGAGCTCAATGTCATGAATTACCAAATCAACTTGGACGGCGCAGGGCCGTTCAAATGCAAGATCGATTATAGGGGAACGGCGAATAGCTGGACCCGCAACCTATCGGTGACCAAGAACTGCCCTGGGGATGCAAAATCCCTTCACTGGCCCGGTATCCAAAAGCCATGCTGGTTTACAATCAGTATGCCGGCGGACCTAGACTGTACCGGAAGCTTCGGCAATGCTGATAACCTTAGGAACATCTGCGTCGTGAGATGCGAAAATAATGCTGAGTACATCGGGCGGTTATCCCCAGATCGCACCATGTAACCTACTAACGCGTCAATCTTAGTAACGGTCCGTTCGGAGGATGCATCCCCATCCAACAGGTCAGGCCCGTCAAGAAGAAGGTCCCGAAGCAAAAGCCCGTTAAAGTTACGGTCGTGAAACCGGCCAGACCCACTGTTGCTCCCCCGAGGGTCATTACTGTGGAGAGGGATCGTGTTCTCACTGTGGTCCAGGGCGGTCAAACTGTGACGTCCGTTGTCACACAAGATAGCACTGTCACCGTCACACAGGTTGTTCAGCAACCAGCTCAGACGGAAGTCGTAACTCGGATCCAAACCGTGGTCGAAGAGGAAGAATCTTACGGCTATGGTTACAGGCCTAACCCGGCAAAGGAAGACGCCCGGAAGCCTGCTCCTCGGCCAAAATTCGCTGACAAGAAGCCAACCAAAGAGGAAATCAAGGCAGCTATGGGCGGAGAGAGCTTCGATAACGACGTTGCCGGAAAACTCCAAAATGAGAAACTTACTTCCGAGGAAAAGGGAGCCCTCCAAGACGCGAACAGGAATAGGGACAAAATGAATGACTATTACAAGCTCAGGTTCCGCCGCAACTAAAGGTCTATTACCTTATTCGCCGATGGCCTGGGATACAGAGAAGATATCGAAGGGGAGTTTGTGCCTAAACGTATGCTTGTACGGTATTTAGCTGGGGCGGAAGGACTTCAACCATACCACTTGGTTAGTCGAACGACATACAATTTGGTTGATGAAATCCTTTAAATTTTGTAACTACAATTTCTTTTCCATATCTCATTTGTGCCTGGTACGGTCGAAATACTATATCCTCGATTAGATACCTCTCTGCACAGTTGTTCGGCGAACTTGACCCCAGATATTTGGAATCAACGGGTGGGAATAAATACAGTTTACCGCGTAGCATGATCATATGATAGCTACGAGACTCGCTGCTGCGTATACTAGGCATATACTTGCTTATATAATCTATGTAGATTCCACTCGCCCCCAAGAATGCCTTTGAAGTACTTAGGTATTGGATCTAGGTGCTAATGACAAAACTACTGCTGGTGCTGGCTTATCAGATAGGCTGCAATAATGTTATGACCCGACTCATACCGATAACATCAACATGTAGAGCTGATGAAGGAATATAAGGAACGCAGAAACAGCCCATGGAGGGCCCCTCTTCCATGATCTGGGATCTAGTGGTTAGGTGCCATGGCCATCTGAAGCCCAAACCCACTTTAAGTCAGAAACCCATCCAATAGCATATAATTTGGTCGCTCTCATCTTTGTCTTAAGTACAGGTCTGGGACTGAGACGAGATTGGACGAAATAATCTAAACTCACTCCCTTTCACCTCCTTGTCGATAAACCTCAAACTGTCGCCCTGTATATACGATGCGCACGTCATATGTAACAAGATCCTCAGAACCCTTGGAACGCCACTGCACCCAACACTTCCTGACTACTTCTCTGATAACATCTTCAACGCTCTCGTGCGAACGAAACTCGATCGGGACAAAACAGTCGGTTCTGCACCACTCATATCCATTACCATCTCTATCAACAAACAGGCAAACCCCGGTTCGCATCTTCCGCCTAGCGTAAAGTTCACACTTATCACAGTAGCATTTATAATCTTCGGAAGTATCGGAATCGTCGGACTCGGCGTCGCTAGGTACGCTGTTATCGGCCTGCGCGGCTGCGAGCACGGGTTCAGACAAAAACCGGGATTTCGTTATATCAATCGGTTCGGGGCCACCTGGTCTCAATTCGGTGATACTTTCGTCCTTTTCACCTAGTCTCGAAGCCGGATTCAACCCTACAGCCTTGGCCTTGGGTATTCCCCTGCCTATGGTAGAGCCGGTGTACCTGCCGGCGTACCAGCCGGGAGGATTGCGGAATTTGAAGAAAGTTCGTTGATCAACGTTTCTCAGATAAGTAATCCTCGTGATCTCGTCGCCGCGGGCAGAACATAAGAGGACGGAAGTCGTGTTGAAAAGCCCGTGGAGCACGGAGAACTCCACGTATTCGGGGTATTCGGGGCCTTTTACCGAGTCTTTCTTAGTGTCTGTCCGGTATCGTGTTGTTTTTAAACTTTGGGCGTTGAAGATAATATCCTCCCACAGTCGACATGCAGTGCCGGCGGATATTTGGTCATCGAAGGGTAGATAGGAGAGGATCTGAGATAAAGTTTCGGTGGGCAGCTGGTTCATCTTTTTTTCTCGTTGTTCTAGGTCAATCAACGATGCTACTGCGAGGAGACAGGTATCGTATTGAAGCCATGGCATCTTTTGACAGATAACCAAGTTTAAGTAGTCGACTTCAATTGACCCAGACGGAACCTGCAACACTTGTTATTGCAGATGCATCCGCTTTCCCGCGGACCAGGATCCTGAGCTAGCTGAGGGTGTTGGTTGGCCGCCCCTTAGCCAAACGTAACTGCTTTCCTGCTCGATTGCAATGCAATTCCAACCTCTTAGATTGTAATATCTCAACAGACATCGACAACATGGACGCGGTCAAACAGGAAGCCGGAGAATGTGAAATCGACAGAATAAAGAGACTTATCCTTACCCCGAATGAGGATGTCAAGCTATACAATTTGGACGATGATAAGTGGCAGAAGTTGGCAGGCCATTTAACTGCGGAAACGACTCCCAAACCTCGTCTCCGCCATCTCCAGGTCGTCGCAACCAATGACCAACTCCCATGGATAAAACCCTTATTCCAGATGCTTGAACCCGGGCTAGAAACCCTTGTACTCTTTGTCGACGGCTTGAGCTATGACACCCTTGAGGATGTCCCCGGAAGGAACAAATACTTCATCGATTCCAAGGAAATTCTTAAACATGCAGCCACCCTCAAGTCCTTCGCGATTCATACTCGCTTTGGAGACGCAGATCTTGGAGCAATCCAGCTCGAGGATGGCCCCCTCGATTGTATTCGGCCTATCCTTGACGCCTGCGACCTCAAAGAAGTATCGATCCCGGTGAAAACTAGAATCGAAGTAAGCCTTCACAGCTCGGTGCCGCAGAACCTAGAATTAACCTGTTTAAGCTAACATAAACCCGTATACGTCATTAATTAATTTCTGGCACAGAAATTCGAAATAGCGACGAATAAAATATATACTTGTGGCTTTGACAGCCTTCGCCTTGATACAGTTCAAACACTCTATCTCGTTCCAAAAGACTGGCCAGATATAGTCGCATCCCTATACTGCGACAGCAATGTGTCCGATTTTGTGGAGAAACCGCTTGCGGACTTTTTGCGAGAGCTGTATGGAAACCGCCTGGACAAACCTCTCATAAAGTATATTTGTTTAGGAATGCAAACTTTCAATAGCTACAAGGAAGGAGATGATCGGAAAGAAAAGGATGTCAAGGAAGGAGAGGATAGATGGCAGGATATATGTGAAGCCAACTTTGGGTATAAAATTAAATGGAGGAGAACTAGAACGGTTCCGAGGCGAACAACATGGTTTCCTAAGCTAAAAGAAATTCCAGCTCAAAAAAGAAAAGGCTTTAGGGTATGGCCCATTCACTTCGATAACGATTTTTGATTTATCGCGGAAGCAGAGGCTTGACTGGTAGTTAGGACCCCGTTCTGGTTAGCAATATCAATTTTTCCGGATTCTTGAGGTATGGGTCGCTGAGGCTCGGACTGTAGTACTACTCGCGGGAGGATTCCTTTTCGCATAGACACTACCTCGTCTTGTGGCACTACTGTCTCGGAACGGGATATCAATATCATTACATTCAAATCATAAAGCTGTCGCGCGATTTGGTCGTACTATCTCACTAGGTATCTATACATGAACACTAACGGTTCAATACTGTCCCTTTTTCCCACACCTTACTCGGGCAAAGTCGGGGTGGGCATATTCCATATATCATAAGTCTCAGATGATAGCTCTTCAGAATGCGCGGACCGAAACCAATTGCGCATGCATGGATAATTCTTTTTCGTGAAAACTTTTCGAAAAGAGAGGCGGGAAACTGCTTAAGTAGTTATTTACAAAGAGACACCCGAGCTATTTATATACATGTATAAAGGTCAGATATTTACAATATGTATGCCCTGTCACACACCAGCCGGCCATGGCCAAACCACCTCGATAAAACTCAACTCAACTGAACTCACTACTCAGGACTTCATCATAGCCTGTCTAGTCTGTTCCCTTAAGGTGTTGCTCCCGTAATAGTAACGGAGTAGTCAAGTCCATTCTTGACCTCGCTGGAGAGACTGAATGCATCGTAGAGGATCGGATTCGCCGGTGTGTTAGCAATCACAAAAGTGGCTTCTTCGTTGCTGGCGACAGACGCGGAACCTGACCCGCCAGACAAAGTGATGTAGCGGGTAGCACCGGAGCTAGTATTTCGGATAGCAAGAGTAGCGGTATACGGGAGAGTAGCACCAGAAACTGAGACATTGATGGTAACGGCGCCAGTTTTCTTTAGTGGAACGATATTGGAACCCATGTACTGTGGACGACGGGCGGACTTGGGTCTATAAACGTTATTGCCCTGTGAATCTAGATTGGCATAGTTGAATCGGCTGCGCTGGTTAAGGAAGACTTGTCCAGCAGTTGGATGGCCAATATCAGCGTATGCCATACGAGCCCAGTATCGCCCAATGATAGTCGCAACACCGGCATTGGAAACACGAGCGAGAGTGTGAAGAGGCGTCTCGTTGCTGTTTTTAGCATATTGTCGGAAGAGATTGCGGAGAGCGTTGGTACCCAGGCCGCTGTAGCCGTCGGGGTTGTAGGTAAGATAAGCAAGGAATGGCCAAGCTTCATAGTAGTTTCCGGTATTGACAGTACCATCGACGATAACCTGGAAAGAGTCGCCGATAACCTTATTCAAATTAATCTCGGTGGCAGTGGCAGATATCCCATACTGAGACCGTGCGCTAGCGCACAGCGGGGAGGTCTTGAAAGTGTCGGCAACAAAGTTGGCGACGGTTTCCCACCAAGCACCGGTTCGACCCTGGTCGACCCAGGTTTTCTCGTGATAGTGCATGCCATGCCCTAGTTCATGGACTGTTACACCAGGGATGGTGAGATACTGGTGGACAACCTCCAACCAGGCCATCCCGGTGGCGAAATCCGCGTGCATGACACCGGCGGCACCGGGGAGACTGCTGACGGAGTAGATGTTTATCTTTGTCCAAGGTCCACTGTCCGTGTTATCCTTGTACGAGAGGCCTATTTCCGTATATCAGCAAGGTGTACTAGGCATTTTTACAACAAAATCTTACAGACCTGGTGACCGCCAACCCAAAGTGCCAACAAAGCAACTGTAGGCAGCTTCGAGCATGTTGAGCGCCGAATCCGCGGCTGAAGTACTGGTGGCACCGTAGACACGGAAATGGGGGGAATCCCTGAAAGTGCTTCCACCGGGGCCAATATTGGGATTGGCTGTGAACGTTGCTGGCTCATTCCCAGGTACACTAGGTGTAGTGGTCGCGGCCCTTGTAGTAGTGGTAGTAGTGACGGGAGTGGTCCCAGCCCTGGTGGTGGTCCTAGTGGTCGTAACTAGAGTTGTCGTCGGGTTCGGGTTCGAGCCTGGTAAGCATTGCGAGTACCATTCATTTTGGAAAACACAGGTGCTCCCGCTCTGACAGGTCGTCGGCCCCGTCCAATTATTACCACCACATTGGCCGTAGAGGGGCGATTGGGCGTAAGTACCGATGGCTTGCAGCAACAAGATTGCAAGAATTTCTTTCGAGGGTGACATCTTGCTGGAAGGTAACCAATAAATCAAAAGATACGTCGAATGGTTGTTCGTGCTCCGAAACCTGACCGACGGCCCAGACTCGCGATCATGTATTTAAATATCCAATACTCGAACGCGGCCTTACGGGAAAATGGAAAAGCATTGCCGCTTCACCATCACGTAGAACATTCATCAGCCGCCATGGCTCACCGACTCGGACGGAACGATATAGATCCGCTGATAGCAAGGTGATCCAAGTTCCGTTGTTCGTCCTTCGACTGTTCGTTCGGTAGCCGGAATGTCGGTAGGGAAATCCGGGGTACGCAAACGAGGCTATAGACCACCGTATTATTGGGTCCGGCTGGTATCTTTACGTAAATGTCCAGACGGTTTGACTTGGCGCTTCAAGTAAAGCTGAAGCCGCAACCAACCCAGGCGCGCCCTTTCGGTTCCAATTTAAACCCTCACCCGCGATGATGCCCCAGAGGGCCGAAAAATCCGAGAAGGGCAATTACCGTTCTCCTGGAACCCAGGTCAAGTTGCGAGAAACCGTGGATCCGAGCAATCGCCTAATTCTGCCCGATACCTGCAGGCTGATGTTGCCCTCACGATTGGTGGAGAAAACAATGATCCAGGGTTTGTGGTGATGGAAAATCGAGACGTGTTGCGGATGCAGTACACCCGATATTTAAGCACCTTTCGAACCGTGGAACCGTTGTTTCAAGCTGCCATAGATGGAGTTATAACCGCAATGGCGCGATCGAGCGTTTCCACTACTCGGGTTCTATTAAACCCAAATCTGGGCCCAGGGTATGTATGAGAGCTTCTCTGCGGCCGGTCTTCTGCGAATGAGCAATGCAATGCAATGCGTTCATCATGCATGCATGGTCATATCATCCCGTATCGGCCGCTACCGCATCCGCAAGCGCAAACTTATGCCTGAACATGGGGCTCAACCAAGTTAACTTAACACCGGTTTGGACGCATCGACAATGGGGATCTTCCTTCGCCTCGAGGCCTTTTTCGGGTTGTGGTGCGCATCGACCACCATGAGTAACGGAATATTCAATATGCAGGACATCAAGGACTTACGGACCGGTCCGCGAGTCTATCTTGGGCCTAACCCAGAATCACATCTATCGGCAGATGAATACATATCCTAATCGGGGCCTTTTGAGATATTAAATCATAGCATGGTAAGCTTATTAAGTGGAAATTTTTCTTGTGGGATCACACCATGCGGCCATTTGGGCCATTGCGATAAATGTAAGCCCTTTTGTCCGAATCGGTGACAACAGCTCCGAGGTCAACCCGTAACGCTCCTAAAGTTCCACGCGATATTGCACCGAAGTTGTTTCGAGACTTTTGTGCTACTGTGCATGCATAGTTTCGTAGAATATATTACAGAGAATGACAGCCTCGAATTCAGGCGCTGATAGAGGTCAGGGAACAATGAAGCCCCTTCTTTCCCGCGGTCCGTATGCCCATGCACAGTTAAAGCTGTAGTCTCAGTACCAGACGTGCGTTGAAATAACCAAGTCTCGGAATGAATAACCAGACTTTTGTCATGCTAAAAAAATGCACATTTTCTCTAGTGGCGAGACGGGCATTTCTCGGGTTGCCAACACATGTATTATACAGCCTCGTAGTCAGACTATCTACGATGTGACCCCACGGCTAACGACAAACTTCGCGATACTAAGTCACTGTCAATTCAGACTGGTGAGAAGGTTTATAATTTATGCGACGAAACTCTAAATGAATGTGTTGACGAATCAGTGCCTATTTGAGACAAACTACTCTTTTAGAAACGGCAACACAGAAAATTGCAACAGTTGGCGACCCCTCCTGAGTTGTCTTTCAGCATCGTCACTGACGAGATGATTCGTGAGTGACTACTTAAGTTCTTAGGTAGGAGTACTCTTAGCTACGTATCGCACATTCAGCACCTGACCAAACGGCACGCAATCAATTGTTCGTGCCCTGCCAATGTCGAGACTGAGATTCGAGTGACATGGCCTCGTGAAATAGGCCAACATGTACAGTGAGCCTTCGTGTGTTGTTCTCAAGTATAAATATGTTAATTTAGCACCATTATACAACACTCAGCAGGCTTATGTTAACCGCCACTGCAGACGTTTACTAGTCCGCTCACCAGTCCGCCTGTCTATAAGCGCATCCATGATAGTTCAGCGGAAATTCGAGTACGGATAAGATCTTGTTATCCATGCATCTACTTCATAGCCGGGCGTAAATTTGTTCAGAGGCGGACAAGCCACTCAGGAAACCAGGAATGGCAGCACAACAAACCCTTTCTTACAAGCTTAGGGGTCCGCTCAGGTCCAGTCTACAACTCTCCCACCACCCCTTAGATTTCAGGCTGGCTTTAAAACACGTAGGGGTAGTTCTGGGTGCGGGATGTACCTATTGATTATTGTCTTGTGGTTAATAAACGGCACGTGTGGTTCTGAACAGACCCCTGATCACATATATAACTCCAAAATAATGATCGTAGTCTTCTCAACAGAGTTTCGATTTTATCGGCTACCTAACCATATTACCTGTTCGCCCTAAATACTAATACAAATTTTTTTGGTAAATCTAACACATTTGGAACAAAGACAAAGAATATTAAAAGCTCCGCCCGCTCGACCAGAAACTGCGGTACATTTAAGTCCGCAGAACGTTCCTGTTGATGTCCACATCTGTCCGTCTAGTTGCAAAGGAGCCCACCAATAACATCTACGAGGCCGCCGAGGTATGGGCTAACCGCTCCAGCCAGCTGATTGAGGATGCTTGCGATTACACCGCAGCCTCCACGACTGGGCTGGGAGTAATCAGATCCAACATGGACTTGCAGAGTTGCCACCATAGGGCCACCGCGGTACTGGTACAAAGTGACCTGGAAGTAATCGGTCTGAGTACCCTCCCAAAGACTTCCACTGCCGGAAACGTAAGAGTTCTGCCCGTTGTATTGATAGGTTTTCCAGGAAACTTCCTGCCACTTCTGGTCGATTTGGCACATTGCGAGGACGGATTGGATCATCTTGTTTCTTTGGTCCCACGTGCTGTACTGGCCGAAAGTATGAACGATCATGCTGTACCAGTGGACTTCAGTGCCCCAGTAGCCGTTGGCAACGGTTGGTGCAACACGCTTGGTATTCTTATAGACGTAGGAATCGCCACAACCATACTGCTGGCAGACGTCCCACATAACCCAGACGACGTTGTACGGATTCTCAGTCCCGTAGTTTATAAAGTTTGACCCGATGTTCACAGCAGCCAACTCGCCAGCACGTGGTACGAGATGGGCGTGTCTCGCGATCGTCTTGTTGTAGGACGCAGTTCCTGGCTCCGTTCCCTTCTTGAAGCGAACCTATTTCAACCGGACGATTTAGTAAAGTTCAACCACGTGCATGCGCGAAATGAAAAAGAGCTACCGTACCGATTTGCCAAACTTTGGATCATCATAGACTTCACAGTTCTCAGCCTGCTCGCAGGCCTCGAACCCAGCCCCACCAGCAACAATGGTGCTTCAGAAAAAACTTCACGTTAGATAAGATCGTTTTCAAAGCTTCTACGGTTACACTCGTACCTGTTCGCTGGAGCTGGAGCCTGAGATTTAGGCTTCGCAGGAAAGGGAGTGGCCAGAGCTCCAGTAGCGCAAAGAGCCACTGCAAGAGAGATAATTTGGTTCCACTTCATCTTGAAATTTTGAAGATATATTCCCGGTATAGAGAGTGAATGTGAATTGAAAAATAAACTGGATAAGATTGAAAGGCTCTTTCTAGATACTACTGAGTAGATCTTGAACTGTGTAGGTCGATGAGTGATAACGACTCAATGATTGTGGTTCTGTCTTCGCCTTTTATAGAACTCCTAGGCTTACCCTCATAACCATGAGATTTACATTGTATCCATCGGCGTCACACGTGAAATGATACGATTTCCTTTCCATAATCGTAGGATCGCAATTTTGAGGCTTGAGTCGTCGGCTAGATTGACTGAACGCATGAAGTGATTGTGATTGTCGAATCATCGGGCTCGCCGTAGGCATTCATTCACAATTCTGACAGATGCCAAGAATAGATGGATAAAGCTTCGCCTGCACAAAACTAGTGACGCTAGGTCTAAATTGATGAAAAGTTACGTTTCCAAAAAATTTAAGCCTTTTAACCGGAAAAATTGTGATTACTCCACGATATTAAAGATGTTGAACAATAATGATTACTGATCACACTTAACGTGGAGTTCGCGTTCGGATGAAGCTGCGCACGTCTTTTGAAACACTCGGGTGCTTGGCGGAGCAGGGTCTCGCCACAGTCGCACAAATCGGAAAGCTTGGTATACCATAGCTTCTGCTGTCGAGTCAATCAGGTTCGCGCAAATTACCCGGAGGCTCAGTCGCGGTCGCAAGTGCAAGTTTACCTCGACTTCATGAGTCCGCAAACCGGAATTATTCGTGTGGGTTGGCCCATGCGGGCACCAAGCTTCCACGATAACCCTGTCCGTGCAGTATTATCCTGGTATGAAGACGATACGGAAGTGGCGCTACAATATAAATTTGTAGCCAGTATTTTCGCACTCAGCGAACACCAAACATCTAGGAATTTTTTAACGACCTCTATACTTGACGCACAATCGACATTGCAAAAATTTTAACTTACGTGTATTCTACCCCACAATACAGGATTTCGGTATCACTGGATCGCTTCCGGTGCCCTGACCGCATCGTATATGGAAATAATGGTGGGCCTAGCCCTCGTTCATTCGGAGCACGCATTGGAAGCTCAATCATGGGTGTGTGTCGAGCTGCTGGATTCGAGCCTAGTCGAGCTGAGTTGATATATTTTCGCCGGATATATGCGAGTATTAAAAACGTGGGTGGGAATAGCTCAAGGGGCAAGCGTGCGGAACACTGACTACGGATACGAAAGACTCAATACACTAAAACCTATATATCATGCAGCTCTCAAGCCAGGGTTTCATGCAATGATTCTTTGGTTACACGTGTTCCCCTCTACCGCGAAGCAGAGAAGATCAAGGATATTCTACTCTACGGCTAGGCTGCAAGTCTCCCGAAGAAGTGGTTCTTCTGTTTCCCTTCTAATTAGCGAACCGGGTTTATTTCCTAGATAGGAGCTGGTATAATTATCTCAGGTCGTTGCGCAGGCTTCGCGTTCACCAGACTATCTCAGGTCTTCATGGGCCATCTTACAGGTGTTCTGCCAAAGAAAGCATGACAATTGTACAATCAGCCACCAAAGAGAAAAGGCAAAAAAAAAACAAAAAAAGAAGTAGAAGTGGTAACTGGTCGAGGAAACCTATGAGAAGGGGCCGGAAGCAGATATCCCGTACACGTCGTGAGCCTTCCACAAAGCTGTTACGAATAGACCAAAACTCAATACTTCCTCCTTCAATGCTGTTTTGAACGAAGATATGGAATCAAGCAAAACTAAGAAGCGGGTAGTAGGCAGCAGACTGCCTGCCAATCTTGGCACCCACTGACCTACATGACAGCGGCCTAATATCCTCACATAGCCATCTGCGAAAATCCTTTGATGGTCACAATGCCGTCAAAAAGCGTTTTGATGCAATCCCCTATCTACACAACTTTGTATTTTCCCACTATTCTCTCCATATAGACCGTTTCCACTCAGGCATGCTAAAAACTGCTGGATGATCTATTCTGGGCTGGCGCTGGGGCTCGCCACCGCGTAAAGATCATCTGGTGGTCGCACTCAATTAATTCGTTGTTGATAGTTCGATTCAATTTATGTAAATTTTGAGAACCGCTTAACGATCTGTAGGCAGGCTGTCCTTTAGCGTCTTCGATGATACCCTAATTTTCTTAGTATATGTGAGCAGCGAGAAGCCCAAGAATCCCGAAGAATACAGATTTGGAGTCCCCAGCGGAACCACGTTCACCCTCAGAACATTCGTTTATATTCCTGAAAATATGGTCTGGAGGTTGCTCATGAGCTTCCAAAAGGCGGTCATGATTAGGTCCGTTCCCAGCCTTATAGCAAAACCTGTACTGCCATTATTGGATATGTTCTATGAAGATCTGCTAGAGGGTATAAAAGAATGGAATTACCCTATCCTCGGGCGGGGAGGAATCCCTTGCCACTGTCTTTCCCAAGCTCTTTCTTACGTGGGGCGGTATTATATAAATCGCGGTCGGGGTCTGGGTCCGGGCGGATAACCTTGATCCAGTGTAATGGCGGTGATATATACCTCGTAAGTCAAAATTTTCACTGATCCTTGGAATACTTCTTAAAAATTGGCAACCGATCCGTTCAACCAAGGGGCCAGGCTGGTCTCGTGCCTGGATGTCATAAAATGGTTGGGCTAGGCCGCCCATTAATATCTTTGAGACTAGTCAGGCTCCTTCATGTCGCACACGAATGGTTAAAAGACTTTTACGGGTCGATCAGTGCAGAATCGATATATTCTGTAATTCATTGACGCATCTTATCCGGGCCGGTGATACTTCGGCTTCCACATTCAATTCATTACTTCCATATCTGTCAGTATACTAAGATCAGTAAATTTTGGCTATACTTACATTCGTCAATACCAAGCGAATGTTTTCTGCTAGTCCGCCGTCCGCTGCATGATGCCTCTGAGGATCGTGCTTCCACTATTTCCCTCCGCTGCTTATTTTTCGAGATTTGGTTCGCGATCCACAGAAACGGCTATTTGTTTTCTTTTGTATATAGATCAAAAGATATCAAATAAAAACTCGTGAATAATTCATTTCTAAATTCGATTGTTTGAAGATTATAGGAACGTTCTCATAGGGTTTAGATTTTAATCGGCTACTTTGATCATAAAATTGGTTTACTGGTTCGAATTCGGATCTGTGATTGAGGACTGGTTGTTCACAGCAAATCTACGAATCTGTGAGCTGAGATCATGCACGAGCTGTTCTGTATATATATATATATATATATATATATATATATATTGGCCTTCATAACCTTGCATTGATAGCTGCAGTCATTAATGCATTGTGATATGGTGCTAGTTTTCCGTTTTCAACTTATAATATTCCACATCGAACGCCCTTTGGAAAACTTTAGGAGTAAAGGTTCGTTTTGCTTGGATTGGCCTATTAACAGGTGGTGGCTGCCGTTCAGCACTCGAGGTTTCTTAGTCGATATGGCGGCGCCATGGTCTGAAAGTCTGGATGGTGCTGCTTGCGATTGCATCCTTGTTGCTCTTTGCTTAATAGTGGATTCAATCGCCAAACTAATGCAGACTGCGGTGATATCGGCTAGCTCAGCCAGATGCCCGGGTCCGATGCTATCTCGACGGTCCGTAATACTCCCATTAACCCCATCTCGAGCCCTGGTGAAGATGGAGGAATTTGGGGCGTGAGGGAGCCGCCAAACACTCAATCATAAATGTAATCGAGCGCTTCATGAATTCAGGCGCCCACATCGGCACAGTTGCATTGATGAAATTTCACATGCATGAATATTATCAACCCAACCTGAGACGCTGCACTAAGGACCTCGATCGACAATTCTTCACAAGGCGCCTAGTGATGGCGCTACATTTTGGTAAGCATCTTGATGTGATATCGTGATAGCCGTATGGCCGTCTATTTTTTTATAGCCTGCGCCAAGTCGATCCGGCGTGCGCAACCCCCAGCTTCACTATTTACACCGTGCATAGCGCTATTTGGACCGCAAAACCATTCATGCAGTTAAATCCAGTCTTCTAGTTAATACCTTGAATATGACCGTGTCCGATCATATTTGGCTTCGGAACGCATGGCAGCGGTAACTAGCGCTCGTAGGTTCAGTATCCAGTGCTCTTCACGTTCGGTGGATCCATGGACGTGACCGCTGTATATACGGCACCTAGACGGAATCTCGTATGTTGGCAGCGGCTAGCCACCGGTCCGTCTCGTAAAAAAAGAAAACACAACACTGTACAAATTGGTCAATCGAGCTTAGTACGCGTATGCGGGTCTGCTGCGTGAAAAAGAAATATGTTGTCCGAATCGGCGCTGTGTTGGATGTCCGCAAGACCAGCGCTACTTCCGGTCTCGTAACCACTTATGCACACGTAGCGTAGCGGCAGAGAATACAAGTGACAACGCAACACTTGGCGTCAAAAACAGTCTGATACCGCGTGCGTTGTGGGTGGTAGTGTAGTCTCGAGCGGTGGTCTAGTGTTGACGCTTGGGCTGGAACACTGTGTTGTCTGGTTCAACAAGACCAAGTCGGAGTAAAATTTGCGCCGGACACCTTCACCTCCGAAAGGATCGAATCTGTCTACCTCTTTCTTCAACCCATAGAACATTGCCTAGAAGCCGATGAAAAAGGAGGAGAAGAATAGATCTTCTATCACAAATCGAAAAATTGCGTATTGGATAGAATCCAAGACGACTGGTCTTTGTATAGTTTTCTAGAGAAACGAAAATGGTTAGAATCGGGTGTCAACATCATGAAAACGGGCATTCGATGGGGAATAAACATACCAATTGGCAAAAACACGGGATCAGGATAAACCTTCACTTCCACGCGTAACACCCTTGCACTAGGACAAGTTTTGTAAAAGAGGGTTGAAGGGGAGACTGCCCTTTTATAGATCGCGTTCCTTGGCAATCTTGGCACGGGGGAAACTTTGATGGCAAACTGTCGTTGTAGTCCCGTGACTTGGAGACAACACGAGCAATTTCAAGATGCCACAAGGAAAAGTGCTGCTTCTCCAGTCTCGTAACCCTGGACAGCCAAGACTTTCGAAAATCCAACAAAGAGACAACGCATCGGAGCTGTGTCGCGAACCGGATTTATTTCAGATATTTCAGAATTCAGACACCGCAGCCTTGTAACTAGAACGTAATCTTAATCAGACGATTACTCCATCACGGTTAGAGATAAGGATTGGAAATCCGGAGGATAGTGAACACCAGTGTGAATCCGTGGGTTTCCATGGACTCCAAAGTATTTGATGATCTTGAGGTTTTGTTCGGGGATTGGGAATGCTAAACTATAGCTACATATTTGTTAGGTCGCAGTTAGAGCAGCTTTGATCATCATACTCCCAAGCTCGAACCAAGCCATCATAATAGTCCCTGCTGCTGGCCTCAATTGTTAAGCGCGGCGCTTCCGGGTCAAATAATTTCGCTCTCTCCCAAGCAATATCTTCGTAAAACCGCTTCCGGCTCCGCATAACATAATCGTATGCATCGCATAATTTCCAACAGAGCCTCGCGGCCCCTTTGTCGACCAAAGGGTTCTTGGAACTGTCGATTTCATTGTAAATCTTCAGGGCCGTTTCGAGCCGAGGTCTATTTTGCTCGCTAGAATCAGCGGTTGTCTATATTAAATGGGTTCCGGGCTGTGATCTTTACATTGCCTGAGTCCGTCGTTTGAGCTGCGCTAATGCCTCTCCAATTTGTTCCTCAACAGCTGCATCCCAATATCGAGTATCCCCCGGGCATTTTGTAAAATATGATTGTGCAATTTGGTGGCTGGATAATGCTTCAGAGAATTTCTTTCGCAATAACAAGGTATTTCCTAAGAAAAAGTATGTTTGTCCTCTGTAGAAACAGTATAACATTTGTTAGAAGCTTGTCGACATATATTGGAAATAATACTTACAATAAGTATTTTGGAACGCGTTCCATTTCATCATCATCATATGCACCATACGAGGCCCGTAAGCGTCGGGCCGCCAGTGGAAGCTGCTTCTCAGCCATTAAACACCTAGCAATGCTAATGTCGCATAGATGCATCTGGCGGCGAATTTTAGCTGTGATGGTTGTTTAGATCCTCGTCAAAACGCCCCCGTGCACGGAAGGAGGCGGATTCCTTGCATTCACATGAATCATGAGACACTTACTGGTGTCAGAGATCCCCTGCTCTTCCAACTCTGCCTGAATATGTGGCGAGACATTCCAGCACAGGGCGTGGTAGTTGGTCCAAGCGGCTTGCAAGTATCTCGTCGCGGAAGTATAAAACCCAGTTTGAATCATGTCATCTCCAATGAGCTTTGACGATTCAGCAATCTCTCTCAAATCCCCGGCGCTGTAAGTAATATTATCTGATGACGTCTTCAGCGCTTTATTCATGACATTACTGACTACTAGCTCAAAGTATAAGCGGATCCAACTAAAAGGTCGTGAACCGAATTTAATGGCTGTCCGTCGACGTAGCAGCTTGGGTTCAATCGTTTTTGTTAACCTACGTAGCACAACTGTATATTAGTCTCCCAATCCAAGTGTTAACATTTGGCGATGCGGGTAGTGACCCTTTACTTACCTAAAGGCCATCCGCAGTGCCCGAAAAAACTCCGCTGAAAATTCTGTATCGGTAGCGGACAGCGAAGAATCAGGGGCGAAAAACTCAAAATGTGTGCGACAGAGAGCCGTAAGATGGCCCAGGTAATCCTGTACTGGTATCTTAAATGGACCTTCAACCGGGTCTCGAGGATTGGACGTTGGATCCCATGTAGAGCGATAATCTTCGCCGCACTGCGCGAGCCACGAACATGTCTGTCGAAAAACTTGGAACCTTTTTGTGGGCGACATTCTTGATATGTAGCTCATTTGTGCGAGTCGCGATATGCAGAGCCCTGTCTGTGAAGTTTTTGAGGTAGTAGATATAACGAGGCTTCCGAATGACTGCTCTAAATTCTCGAGAGTGGCGTCAGGGTAGTAGTGATGGCGAAAGTATTGAAGGACTGATTGAAAAAGTTCGACAGTAATACGCGTTCGGTCCAAGAAAGCAGCAATTATTGTTAGTAGCCTATGACCTAGCATAGTACTTCGGTTGGGTCCAAGCCTCGAATTCCAGTTTCTATCTATCTTCCCGAACTCATCCCACATGATTTCGTACAAAGGCTCTTTACCGCTGAACCCATGCGGATAGACTCTGTAGCCATGCTCAACTCTGCACTGTGCCCGGATAGATTCCTGGACTTTGGGGCTGCTCATGATAATTCCTGCGCTGATTTCCTTTTCAGCTATACATCTCATATATGCCCGGATCTCGACTGGGAGTAAATCAGCTGAAGCGACAAATTTAAGAATATCTTCAGGAACACCCTCTTCTGAAGCTTCATTTACTTCCGAGTAATACGCTTTCGCTAATTTGAAAGCCTCGTCGGCGGTCAAGGGCGGTATTTCAACCTCTACCGCGCAGGATAGCTTTCTCCGGCTTGTGATTAGTACTAGTCCACGTGGATTTTTGAGGGTCTGAAACATAGAAAGATCGCTCATATCTTGCATGTCGTCCAGAACCAAGAACCAATCTTTATCTTTTATGTAGTCATCGATCAATTGATCAATTAGTACTGTGGTGTGATTTATGAAAATAGGCGAGCAGTCAGTCAGGTGCTTACCCGTCTCTCCCAACCAGTTCCAGAGCGCTTTTGCCTCTTCTGCTTTGTCCATTGGTAACTTAGAGTTTACAACGTCGAGCTCTCGGCCAATACTCGAGAGACCGTTGATGATATGTTCCTTCGTCTTTGCATTAATCCATATCCTATAGTCCATCACATCGGCACAAACATGTATCGATGCCAAAGCAATCTCAGTCTTGCCGCAACCAACCCCTCCCCATAATACAACTGTGGGCGTTTTCTGGAGTTCCATTTGTGTCTCCTCGATTTTGATCATTCGCTCAAACACATCGAGCGGTTTGACAAAATTGGGGTTCCGGGCTATAAGCTGCGAGCCGCCTTGGTTCAAAGAGGCTGGGTAGTAGTAGAACGATCTCGTTAGTAATTTGGAGCTAGTTTCAGGCTCGGCGTGAAAATTTGGGTATTCTTGAAGATGCGTCAATTGCAAGTCGGGTTTCGGTGGCAAAATAGATGTTGTCTCTGGTATTGTTGCCAATTTGGGTGGGCTCGCGCGCGTGTGGGCGGGTGTATATACCGCAGTTTCAACATCTTTAAAGAGATACCAACCCCTGTTGTAAATATCCACGGATAGTATGGGTAGGTTGTAGACTGCAATATTAGATATCGTGTCTATGCTTCCTTTAGATAGGATGGATGCGGTCACCCCTCGTTGAGAATCGCTTCTGCTGGGAAAACTTCCCATTGACGCCGCGAATTTGATTCTTTTATAGGGACCCGATAGCTTCAAAGTTTCTTCAAATTCACGTCCACATAGCAAAAGCTGATTGTCGGGAGTAATACCCACATTCGCCGTCATTTCGGGTTTCGTCAATGCCAGCGATTTTAAAGTCAACGTATTGTCCCCTCCCTCATCGTCATAAAGTGAGCTATTCGTTCTCCAAGGGACGGCATCGGCAGCGACGTTATCGTTATCGTTCCGTCGTCGTCGCTTCCGTCGTCTAGGTCGTCATCATAGAGCGATTCATTGGTCCAACGGGCGAGATCTAGACGCTTTTCTATCTGGGCCTGTAAGCCCGAGTCTTCTGTGACTGCCCGGTCTATCTGTTTGAGGAGTGTCGTTATTGCGCCTTGCGTTAAATGACTACAAAAATGACGAGCTGTCAGGTATCAGACGTTCGAATTGGCTATGGATTGAAGAGATTCATACCATTGCAAAATGCTAAGCATCCCGGTGAGCGATGTCTTGTGGCTCTCTAATCTTTTTCTTTGCGCTTCAATTCGTCGCTCGCGGTACCACAATTTCCCTCGATCAAACGCCTTTATCTTGCTGGTAGTATTACTGGCAAAATCAATCTGCTTTTCCAACTCTGATAGAGTCAACACGACCCCTGTCATTGTAGTCCATATTCGCTCCATCGGTATAGGCGACGTTCTAGCAGCGGAACTTGCATCTTGGGTTTCTAAGAATTGATTTAGTCCTGCGAGGATTATTGTCGTCTCCTCGAGTGTTGTTTTAACCGCTTTGACAGATTCTGGAGCGTCGGCGATGGACTCTATAACGCTATGTAGCCATAGCACTGTTTTCCCAGCGCCGGCTAGGATGCCGAAAACTGCAGCGGCAATTTCTAACCCTGACATACTTCTCGTCAGTGTTACTCGTCATGCATGGGGTAGTACCATCGACGATAGCGCGCGAAACGTCGGGATTGAGCCAGGATACAGAGCCAGGATACATGGTGCTCGGAATTCAAAGGGATGTCGAAGAGGCTCACTAGCGAAATTGCCAAGTTTGGGGGCTGATACCGAGCGAGGCTGCGATTATTCTTGCATGAAGCACTGCCCCCCATTCGACAGACATGTTCAGTCGAGTCTTTTCAACTTCAAAAATGCCAGTCCCGCAGTATCATGATATCAACACCAACGTGCAACGCAGTCTTTCGACTTTACAATATATTACGATATCGGGATCAGTCGATTTGGTCAATCAAAACTTAATTGCACCGGCCAAGTTCTAGAGTCCGTGAGAGCGCGTAAGTAGCCTCAAGGTGCAAACACCGTCGATATCGGGGCCGGGGATATGGTAGCTGGCTAGTATACAGCCTAATCTGTGCCTATAACCAAATCCAAGCCTGTAACTCTAGCACTTCTGACATCTCGAGAATCAACTGGTCCGTTGTTGCAATATTGATGGGCTGTTGCATGTTGTGAGTGCGGAATCATTGTCTTGCGTTGTTCATTGCTCACCAGCATGGACATCCCAATATATTACATAATCGAGCTATAGATCTGTGCACTTTGATACTAGAGAATATTATAATTTAGAATACCCCCCAGCCTTTGATTTCGGGGTTTTTTTTTGGCCGTGGAATATATTGTGTGTCTTCCGCAAATATCAGTCGCAAAAATCAGGCTGTTAAATATCGGAATATATTAATAATATCTGTGCTTCCCGCTGGCGAATTCAGGAACATGACAGTTTGATCTCGCAAGCACAAGGTCTTCTTTCTCGGGTCGAATTTACGAATCCAAGAGCTAGATCTAGAAGCGATAGATAACAAAGCTCGCATAGACGTTCTGTTTGTTTTTCCTTTAATTAATTAAATTTTATTTTACTTTATTTTATTTTATTTTATTTTATTTTATTTTATTTTATTTTATTTTATTTTATTTTATTTTATTTTATTTTATTTTATTTTATTTTATTTTATTTTATTTTATTTTATTTTATTTTATTTTATTTTATTTTATTTTATTTTATTTTATTTTATTTTATTTTATTTTATTTTATTTTATTTTATTTTATGCCAGCACACATTGTGACAGACTATCCATATACCTTATATAAAATGAGCTTATACTGTGCCAGGAAGAGCAGTGACATTATGGCCGTATGACACCAGGATCAATACGACCTGCCGTAGTGCTGGGTTGAATCGACACTGTATTTTAGCACACAATACGCGTTAAGATGGTATTCAAGACGATAACCCTTTCTTAATTGGTTTTGGAGTTGTATTCAAAATATACCCCTTGCCGGCACGGTATTTAAGGACATAAATGAAGCAGTCGCGTTTCGAAAAAATTTCGTGTTCGCATTGCCGGCATCAAACCCGGGCTAGTTAGTACTTTAAAATACCTAGGTAGTATATATTCGTTCCAGCTACCTAGGTACTTACTTAATACATTTAAACAGATGTGAATTCGAAAAAGCATATTAACCCAGACATTTGTCCTATGACGAGACGGTTTCCTCTTGCCATCGAAAATCCCCCCCATGAGCGGCCCCGATAGTCAGGAGGCAACCAGAGGAGATTCCGGCCATCTTGGGTTATCCATTCATTGTCAAAGAAAATATACTTTGATGGATACTCCAGCTCCACGAAGCAGCTGCGATCTGACGTGAGTGAAACGCTACCGAGGACGCCCCTGTTGCTTTCTAAGCACCCACTTTCACTAGAGAAATGTAAAACGTTGATCCGGGTCGGAAATGTGCCTTTTCGCAGTAGCCGGGGTGTCTCTATATCCCAGATGCAGACATTCCCGTCATCCGATGCTATCGCGAGCAATTCCGCTGGCAAAAAAGTGATCGCAGTAGGCCTCGAGCCCGCAGAAGTGACTTTGACCAGTTTCAGTTGCTTTCTTGTTATTGTATCCCATAGCTCGACCATTCCGTCACTCGAAGCTGACGCCAAAATTTTGCCATCGAAAGAAAAAGCCACCGCTGTAATGTCCGCGGAATGTGCTCCGAAGGTTTTCACTTGTTTCCCCAGGGCTATGTCCCAAAGTGTTACAACCCTCCCAGATACTGACTTATATAATGCCAGTTGCTTATCGTCAGAAGAGAAGACGCCTACGGCTGGCGCCGTCCAGGGATCGTCGAGTATTTTTACACAATCTCCTGTTGCTATATCCACCAGCCGAATCCGACCATGTGCTGCTGTTGCCAGCCGCGTACCATCATTGGACAGAACGAACCTGTCACCCATAGGACCGCCTCTATCCAAGTCTTCTAGTTTTTTCACAACTTGCCTTGTCTCCGTGTCCCAAATCCTGACCGTCGTTGAGAAATCACTATCATTTGATCCCGATGCCAGATACTTGCCATTGGAAGAAAGGGCCATTTCACAAATCGGATCGGAGTGCTGTTCGGTGTCCAGCTCTTTGACTTGCTCAGTCGTATCCCAAAGCTTTATCGTTTGATCGTTCGACGCCGAAGCCAGTCGCTTGCTTTTAGGGCAGAACGCAACTGCTGTGACACCGCTACTATGCCCTTCCAAGCTTTTCCCTATTATTCCTTCATTTGTATCCCAAATTCTGACTATTCCATCGTTCGATGCCGATGCCAGTTGCTCATCGTGCAGGAAGACAACAGAGTTAACCCTGCTGTCCAACTCAAATAGTCTGACTTGATCTCCCGTATCCACATTCCAGAGCCTTATTGTTCCGTCGCTTGATCCAGATGCAAGCTGGCCGGTAGAAGAGAAAGCGATCGATAATACGATGCCGGCATGTCTCTCAAGCTTCTTAATTTGTTTTCCTTCAGTTGTATCCCATATCCTGACTGTACCGTCACTAATACCCACTGCTAGCAGTCCACTGGGCGAGAAACCAATTGCCCGAGGTACTCCGCCATGTCGGAATCCCCTTAACATTTTCCCAGTTTTTGAGTCCCAGAGTATAACAGCCTTATCCTCCGACCCTGAGGCTAGCCGCCCATCAGGGGAAAAAGCAAGCGCCCAAATTTCGTCCGCATGGCCTTCCAGCTCTATGATTTCTTCTCCCATTTCTATATCCCAAATTCCCATTTGCCCACTAAGACATGCCAATACCAGATAGCCATCGGGAGAAAAGGCAACCTTGACGACAAGATGGTTGAGTTTTCGAAGCTCCTTCACTTTTTCCCCTGTCACAGTATCCCAGATTCCAGCTGTCCGGCTGCACGCCGCCGCGACTAACCGCCCACCGGGAGAAAATGCGATCCCTGTAGCCAAAGCATGCATCTCAAAAGTTTGTAGCTCCGCACCCCATGAATTTGGTGTCTTAGGACACGTAGGGATCCATTTCGGGATGCAACTTTCGAAAGTCGTCCTAATAATGCTCGCCGTAGGACTAAAAATAATAGCTGAGGAATAGAGCTGGAGTGGTGCCTCATTTATTACCCGTCTATTTTGTAAGATAAAGCGTCTAGCATCATGAATGAAACGTGACACTTCAGGCCCTTCGTCTTCCTAATCTATCATGTCAGCATGTGGAAACAGTTACGGCAAGTGATAGGGAAACATACATCCACAAGCGACTGCAAGGTGTCAAGTAAAGTAATAGCATCGAAGATTTTGCCTATCAGACTGAGTGCCTCAAGCCAGTGGAGGAAGTGAGTGCGGAGGAAAGTATGGATTGCATCATTGTCGTATATACGAGCGCCGCTCTGTTCCAAATGATGCAACCAATAGCGGCATGCATATCGAACATGCCCTGGAAGGCGCTCACTTAGCCTCCCACCGTCCACTTCTCTTCGCGGCGTTCCAGGGTGTTCTATAGAGCAAATATTCTCTCGAAGAGAAGTTGATAGTACTTCAAGGCACCGTGTCGTAAGAATGCGATTAGCCTGTCCTTCATCGATCCGAAACCAGACGTCGCCCTTTTCATGGTCGACAAGGAACTCGCGAAAGGAGAGATGTAAGAAGCGGACCGGTAATTGCGGATTAGACGGTACGCTTAAAACAGAATGTAATCGATGCAACTTAGCATCGACTTCTGCTTTGGGTATACCAAGAAGGTTAGCTAGTGAAGTTGCTGACAATGGGTCTGCAAGAACAACGATAGACCCTATGATGTTCCGAAATCCCTCGCTAAATCTTTTGAGCTGTGACTGAGAATAATGAATGACCAGCTGTTTTAACACGGGAAGATATGTCCGATCCAATTGAGAGGCATCTCCCGCCGTTCCTTCCTCTAAAACGGCTTTCAGTCGTTGCCCCGGGTTCCAGTCTGAAGTATCCCCAACGAATCTGCAGATAGTCGCCGCAAAAATAAACAAAGGGACTGCCATTTTAGTTAGTTTCCTAACACTCTCATCATCCGGCCAATTTGAAGGTATTTGAGAATCTGGCGAATACTTGAGGTCGAGGTTAAAATCAGACCTGATTTTATTCAACTCCTGTCTAAGAAAAACCGATATATCATGTTCGATCGTTGCTGCGGGGATCTCTTGGAGTACTATCCCTTCATACACACGAGAAGACATGTCTGCGAACCCAAGACGGATTGGTAGTTCGGGCCTACTGGTTAGAAAGATTCGGATTTGCACTGTCTTCAGTTCCTGCATCTTCGCAAAGAGGCGTAGGATCTCCTTAATATCACGGTCATTGTCGCACTCGTCTAATGCATCAATGACTAGGACTAGCGGTGTCGTAAAAGTCCGGCTAATTTGTTCAAGAGGTCGGAAAATAAGGCTGTCAAACTGGTTTTCAAGGACTTTCGTTGCTATTTCTGGTTGTGCATCTAGCGCCTTTTCGATATGAGGAGCCATCTCAGGGACTTCTTTTAGAAGCTGGATCGTGATCGTGGTAAAAAATTTAGATGCGTTATCACGCTCATGTTCACCTCTCTTGAAGAAGAAGCTACCGCATAGCCGGTGTTCGTCGAAGAATTGTTGCGCAACCGTCCGGGAGATTGTTGATTTGCCAGTGCCCGCTACACCGTTCAACCAAAATATGCATTTGCCTTGCTGATTGTTAGCCCACAGTCCAACTTGGTGCAGAAGGTCTTTTCGCGTGTCTGGGTGGCATTTCGTATTGATCTCGTTGTTATAAGAATCGAACGCTGCCCCTGGAGCGGACGGTACTTTCTCGAGATTTATGTACTGGTGAATATCCGATACCATCCTCCTATTCCGGTAAGGAGACAATGTTAACCTCCACGTTTGTATAGTCGGGACGGCACCATTACACACTCACACGGTATCCAGTTGAAGTGCTAAGGAAATGTTCGTGTTGCATTTTTCAAGATCCGCTATAATCCTGTCGACATCTTTGCTTTCGAAGGGCCATTTCAAAGCACGAAGCCCGACGGTGCTCATGAGCTTACGTCCCACGCTTCGTTCTAACTTCTCTCTTACCGACTCTATCTGGGTACAGCAATCGCAAACCGCTTGTTTTAGCTTAGTCGATGTTAAAAGCGCGTGTCCTCTGTCGCCCTCGATTTGTTGTTGAACGTCTTTGGCCAGAGTTGCAAGTCCCTCGATTTTGATTCGCAAGCGTGCGATATCGTCCTTTGCCCGTCTAACATTTTTTGCGTAATTGATACAGAGCGACGCTACTTTGACGGAAAGGTCGACAAAGGTGGCGATGCTCGCTGCCGCACCGAGTGCTTCCATTTTGAGGTCCTTAGGTGGCTTCTGTGGATTAGAATAGTAAGTAGCCCTGAGAGACTTTGAATATATAATAAATGGGCCGGCCGAGTCGCTGGTTAACGGTAAGGACCGATGCCGTGAAGTACAGTAAATGTAAATACATCGGTAGCCACAATGAATTCGATCGGGAGTTGATACTTAAGTACCTAACCTGCCTCATTTATTTTACTGATACCATGATTCAAATCTTCTGACCCAGCTCAGCCTTAAGGCCTTACCCCGCTTTCCAGCGAATATGGCGGTTGTCTCATCTGCATGCGATTTTGTAAGGCTTACAATTTTCATTTCTCAGAGCCTCGTTTTCTATCAGCAAAGGATCCGGGAGCTGCAAATTTCACACATTGCAACGCAGACATACTAAGCCTGACTGCAGTCTCTATCCACACGTCACGGAAGTCTCACGAGACGATTACCTGACAGGAAGAGATCCCGAAGATTGCTTCAAAGCTCTCCCAGAATGAAATCGACCGAGGAAACTCAATATAAATCCAACCCCCATTCGAGACCATTACAGATACTATCCCGCTCCAGTGCCAACATTTCAATGCAGCACATTCGGATGCGTATATTATGCATGCATATGTATATTGGATCCAGGTACGTACTACGTACTTCGTTTAATGTAGGTACAGAATAATCCTGTAGTTTTTTTTAAGCTAAACTTAATATATCTAAGCTAGATATTTATAACCATATTCAGGGCATAAACTAGTATCAACCTTGCGTATCACAGTAAATAGTGGCCGATACTTATTATATACCTGCGGTACCTAAGTACTTGAGTACTTAGTCGTTATCTATAATATACTTAATTATATGTAAGGATAGTTTAAGTTACAGGGCTTCCAATGCTATAACCGAGTTCCCAGATAATCTACTGGACTTCAACGCCAGATATCCCAGTTTCTGCTCTGAGGTTCACCGATGCTAGCAGCTCTATTATTTTTTCCTGTCCACCAAAAGCCGCCTGCTCCAGGGGGGTTCTGCCGTGCGAATCCTTTGCCGCAGCATCTGCTCCATGTTCCAACAATGTGGTCACTATATCTTTATTACCCATTCTAGCAGCCCAATGCAGGGCCGTCCTACCGTAACAATCTTTAGCTTCGAGGTCAGGATTATGGCCCAGGATCAATCGAACGACCCTTTGACTGCCGCTTTCGACGGCTCGGTGGAGTACCGTCCTCCCGTCTTTGGCCGCAGCGCAGGGATTAGCACCATTCTCTAGTAATAGCTCAGCAACTTTCTCGTGCCCACCGAGAGTAGCAAGGTGCAGAGCAGTTGTATTGCCTTCTTCTGTTATTCCTGCGCTGATCCCTTGGTCCAGCAACTGCTTAACCATCTCCAGGTTTCCTTCGCGAGAATAATGGTGCAGGGTTGCTTTTTGCTCGTATGCCTCGTCCCCTGCAGACCCGACTTTGGAAAGCAATAGCTTGGTTGTTGTTTCGTGGCCGGTGTCTCTCGCATAGTCCAACGCTGTTCGTCCGTCGTAGCATTTTACCGCCATATCGGCCCCGGAGTCTAGCAAAACTTCAACGATTGCATCACGCCCAGTCCTAGATGCCCAATGCAGCGCTGTTCCGCCGTGATAATCTACCGGTGCGTTAATATCAGCCCCACTCTGTAGCAGCAGCTCTACCGCATTGACATTCCCGCCGTCAACAGCAAATCGCAACGGTGACCGGCCATAGTCATCAAATATTCGAATGTCCGCGCCGTGGTCGATGAGTAGTTTCATTACCGCTACATTCCCGAGCCTACAAGGGTGGTGTAAGGCTGTTTTCCCGTCAAAATCCCTTTCATTGATGTTGCTAGGCGTGGAATCTTGGAGCATGTTCTGCAGCACCCATGTTAGGCCCCAGTGTGCGGCCACGTGAATGGCGGTTAACATTTTGTAGTACACGTCGTAACAACCGTGGTAAGATATCCGTGGTAAGAATTCGACTTGGGTAGCGCAAGCGACTTTCGGCGTGTCTTTAAGAAATGTCGAAACCAGTTTCAGATGCTTATGTTCACCTTCCCCGCGCATATGGTCACCCCAGTGTTTGGCACTGTATCGGAGAAAAGGGTTTTCCTGAAGTCTGATCTCAAGTGACTCGTCGTCGTGGCAAACCCCAGTGCTAAACGCATCGAATAACAGATACGTTACGCACGATTCGGCGATCGAGATGTTGATGCCCCCGAATAACTGCGGGGTCATTCTTTTAAAGTACTCCTGAACCGTTAGGTGGGCAAGCCTAATTGTGCCGCTCTCGCGGTCAATTACGACGAGTCCACCACATACATTGATCAGTAATTTTGGCGCGGGGAGGTTTTCATCATCTAAAACGGTCGTATCAGGCTCCACAGCAAGCCCATGGCATAGTTCCTCAACGGAGAGCGGTCTCCTGGCGTGGGTAAGCCAAGATAAGATCCGCAGTGCGAGAGCAGCGTGCTGTTTGGGCTGAGCTTGAACCCTTTCTAACGCTACGTCAAATGTCTTTTGAAGATCAGACGGCATTGTCTTGAGGGCGTTTCGGATCTCCCGGACCGTTGTCGCAGCATAGATACTATCCATTTGCAAGCGCGCAAGTAAAAACCTAGAAGAATATGCACGTAAGCGGCGGTTTGTTTACACTTGACACTCTTTTAAACCAGAACTTTCTTACATGCCGCCTGCGATGTCTGAGATATGATCTACTATCTCATTGCGCAGCTTCGGTTGAATCAGGTCGGCTAGATTTTCATCGTTTGTAAGGCAACTCGTTATGTAATCTCTGATATCCGACTTTGAAGCTGTTATCTTGATATTTAGACCACTTTCGTAGGCATTCCGAATGTCCATAGGATGTGGGCGACTGGTCACAAAGATTTTAAGGGAATGCTGCTTCCGCTCTAACTCGTGCAGTGCTGACAAAATACCCTTTCTATGTCTTCTAAAGTCCGACTCATCTAGGGCGTCAATAACGAGGTACGTCTGTGAGAATAGGCTCGAAACTTGCAGCAACAATGCGATGAGCTCCGATGTTTTCGGGAGTCTATGTTCTTTACAGAACACTTGATAAAGTTCTTCTAGCTTGGACGGCAAAGTCAAGGTCCTTCTCACTAGCTGTTTTGTTAAACTCGCTACAAGGTAGTCAGGCGTCTGCTTATCCTGGTCTTGGTAGTCGCAATAGAAGAAGGCAAGACCAGCACCCTTCTCAAGAGAATGGTCCGATATATGGTTTATAACCATTGAGCTATAGTTTAGAACGAGAATTAGCTACCAAAATGTTAATTGATATTGGTTCAAGGAAAAGGCTGCAGACGTCATCACCGTCTTGCCAGCGCCAGCTGCGTATGTTTATCTCTCTGTTAGCGAAAAAACTTCTCTTCACTAAACGTGATATATGTTTCGAGTAACGTACGGTCGCCGTGGCACCAGAGACGAGTATCTGTCGCCGAAAACCATTTTTTGAACTGAGTGCTATCCAAAAACCACCGCCCACTCGTCGGGTGATATTGTTGGAATACGTCCCTCTGCTTCTCTTCGAAATTCGCTGGACTTAGCCAGTTTAGGATTGTTTCGACTAGAAAACAAGATTTCATAATTTGTCAGAAATGTTTAACTCGGTGCTTAGGTCAGATTAGCCTACATTGCACGTCAGTCTTGAGGTGATTAACCTCCCGAAGAATCATAGCTGTAAAGACACTAGTAGGTGAGTTTAGCAGTTGTACAACCTTTCAAGTTTCTTAAGTTTTACTTTATAGATTTATTTTACTTTGATTTTTTTTGATCTGTCATGGAAGTATTGATTTAGTAGCAAGCAAAGAAATACTCACAATCCTTCCGCTGTCAAAGCAGTTTGAAAGCTTTCCCGATATCTGTGCAACATTTGTACAAGCTGAACAGTTTCATCCTCAACAAAAGGCCATGATAGCCTATTAAATTTGATCATAAAAAGCCGAGAGCTACTCCGTTTCTTCAACTTCGAGTGCAATTGCTCGAGGTCACGCATGCATTCTGATATTGGCAGGGAGTGCAACAGTTTAGACGGGGCCGTTAGTTCCGAGCGGGCAATTTCGTGTAACCTTGTAAGTATCAGCTTTAAGTTTGCTAACTCGACAATATATTCCCCCTCGCTCTTTGAAGCTTTGCTAGCGCTGGAAATATATTTGTAGCTGATCCCAATGATGGAAATGGAAAGGCTAAGCAGTCCAGCAATGCCCGATGCAAGGCCGACAGCCTCCATGATAAGACAGAATATCGAGAATAAGTTATGAACCGCAGTGGTAGGTAAAGCCCATAAGAAGCTAGATCTATCGATCGATGACCCGAAACTAGTTGGAACTAACAGGGTCGTTCCATCACCGCGGAGAGGGGTAACTCCGGCTGAGGTGTGCACTGTGCCTCATGGCGCTGCAGCCCCCATCAATTCCCTATTTTGTGCTAGTTACCACGTGACTACGCACACATTTGAAGGATGGCCATCCCTTAGATCTGCAGATTCGATTCAGCGCTCGATTATATTACATCAAGGCACTACCAAATGAGTTTTTTTGGAAGGGTTTGCAACAAAGCGTCGCATAAAGTCAGGCCTCGGATTTTCGTGTCTTCTTTGGCTTGGGGCATGATACCGGTTTACGTACTAGGACACTACGGGTATATATATCGCGCGTAAACTAATTAATAGAGCAATGCCCATGTATATTCGAATGCCTCGAATATTAATAGATTAATATCGAAGCTCAGGTCACGAAGTTGACTCCTACGGAAAAGAATGAGGATCCGAATTCACATTAATATTCGACGTAGATCGATAGTATTGACAAATTGATATCCAAAACGCCTAGTGCCAAAAAATTTGGAAAACGCGGCATCAAGACAAACCTCACTTTTAGGTGTAACACTGTGAACGTCTTCGTCTATTGCGCTTGCGTTTCTTCGAAACTCGAGATGGTGTGTGAGAGGTCCCTGGTGGTGCCGGGTACGAACGGCCTAGAAGTCGCTAAGTACCGAAGAACCAAAGACTATGACACGGTGTAGCGACGGGGGTAGAAGCGTAGCGTAGAGAAGCTGAAGGTAGAAGTGCAGCGGGGGTACAGGCTTTCGGTACCTATTTCTTGAGCCCGTAGAACATGGCCTAGAAGTTAATGAAAAAAGGGAGAAAGATAGACCTTCAATCGAATACCGAAAACTTGCGTATTGGATGACAAGACGACGTACGACTGGTGTTTGTATAGTTTTCTGAAAGATTAGGAGTCCGTTTCATGCCGACGGAGGAATGAGGTGGAGGAGGAGGAAGGCACCTACCAGTTGGCAAAAACACAGGGTCAGGATAAACCTTGACTTCCATGCGTAAAACCATCGCCTTCCATACAAAAGTTGGAAAATGCAGGGGGACCCTCAGCCTTTTATAGAGGAACGCGAAAAGGGGTGGCCATCCTGCTGTTGCGACAAACGCTGCATCAGGCGCAAGTGGGATCTGGTGTTAACGTGTTGCATGTTGACGGGACTCGACTCCTGCGCATGCACTGTACGACAGACTCTTAAGCTCTTTTCATGGCTGGGAATCGAACACCTAGGGCCCAAAAAAGCTTGGTGATATCGATGCATGGCACAGCCGGGCCTACTATGGCAAGAGAAAAAAAAAAGGGGGGGGTTATCGATACGGGATCAATACAATATTACGGGTATGTATATTGAAGTTGTATGATATCGTGTCGAGAGCGAAAATTGCCATTGAGCCCCTACTACGGTATCGGTAGAACGGCCAGCGCCCTCTTCTAACACAGGCACTTATTGTGTACTATAACTGAGAATGGTATATCGAGAGTTGGGCACGCAAACTTGCGAGGTCAGGGGCATCTGAGATCTCCAGGGCCTTAATCTATACCTACTGAGCTCAGCTAACTAGGTTGGCCTTGATGCCGGGGCCATGGCGCCAGTGGATAAGATCATCCATTTCATCGAGCACCTTGGGGGTGGAGCTTGGGGAAAGAACGAGGAGGAATGTCGACGGTAGGCCTGGAGTCGAGTAGTGGCGGCTCGCGAAGGTCTTTCCAGCGACGCTTCCAGAGGTTCCACCACATCTACTAGGAGAGTCCGATTGGACTCAGTTAACGAGCGCCGATACCATCCCGATCTAAGCGTTTAGATCAGGGATGTATCATCGGGATGACATACATAGGACGGTGGGTAGAGGTAGTCGGTGATAGGTGAGGTGAGAGGGAACATCATGGTGATAGTCTTACGCGAGACTCGGAGCGTACTTCCATTTCCATTCTTCAGCCCATAGGATGACACCTATAGAAGCCAATGAAAAGAAAAGGAGCCTTGTTAAAAGAGCATCTTGTATCGAAAAATTCCTCTCTGAACCGGAGCCCAGGGAGAGGGTCAAGAGTGTAGTTTTCAACTAGCAAAAACACGGGATCAGGATAAACCTTCACTTCCACGCGTACACCCCCTGCATTAGGATGGGGAGGAAAGAGGGTTGAAGGGGAGAGGAGCCTTTTATAGTCGCAACTCGGCCAGGCGAGGGAAACTTTCCAAGGGACATTGTCAAGTCCTTCTTTAGAAGGTTGCCACTGAGTCACCAAGGCAACAGGATGGTAGACTCAGCACTGCTCCCATCAGTGTCGTCACCTGGGCTAGCAACACGGTGGGTCCCTTACAATTACAAAGGAGAAGACCAGGCTTGTGCCATACAGACAGACACTCTACCCCAGGAGATACAAGCGCACTTGTCAAGAGTAAACATTACTGAAGCTCTGCCTTAAATTTGTTCACTCCAAGACTCATTGCTCATATATCCACTTGTCTTTCAGCAGGTGTGGATGTGTGAACTCACAGCCACAATGACTGAGTCATGTGTTGTCTTCCAAAATACCACGCCCTGCCGCACAAGCCTAAATGTCACATGACCGCGCACAAACGAGGAACGCAGCGGCCGCCGCACCGAATTTTCGAACTTTCGCTTCAGCTTGTATCCCCTCCTTCTTCTCGACACCTTCAACTTCATTCATAAAATCTTCTCCTAGCCATCCATCCACCAATTGGCTCCTCGAGTTTCTATTCCATATTACTTTCCTTCTACCAACTCACTAAATCACTCTCCCCAATCTACAATGGCCGACTACGACAGCGACGAAGACGTCGCCGACCTCGAATACACCACCACAACCACCCTCCTGGGCTACGCCGAATCCACCCCTTCAGACGACACCACCAGTCACCTCGGAGGTATTCCTGTTTGTACCTCTTCCCGCCTGTCCTAAAGGTTCTCTTTCGTCTCTCTCTTGCGGATCCGTTCTAACCAATCCGTGCGCCTCCAGACATGGCTCGATAACCCAATGGACTCGCGGCTGGCGAAATGCCTAAGCTGCAACAATATCATGCCCCTCCTCCTCCAGCTCGACGGTAACCTTCCGGACTCTCCTCACCACACCAGGATGCTCTATCTATTCGGTTGTCGCTCAAAACCATGTCGCAAGAAGCGGGGCAGCATACGAGCTATTCGCGGTGTAAAGGCCACTGGCGTCCCGCCACCGAATGCTCCAAAAGTAGCGTCGGCAACGGCGGTCGTAGAACCTAAGGTCGAGGAACAGAAGCCAAAATCCAATATGGGAGATCTAATCTTCGGCGGCTCTTCGGCATCCGGCGCACCTACGAATCCATTTGCGAGCTCACAGTCGAATCCGTTTGCGAAACCGAATCCTTTCTCCAAAGCTGATACCGGTAGCGACAGCGTAACGAGTCTTACGAAGACGTTCGCACAGGTTGCTTCAATATCAACTCCGGAACCAAAACCTGCATCGACTACATCAACCCTGGGACCCACAGAACCAGCACTGATAGGGCCACCGTCTCCCTGGCCGGAAGCTTCATCGATACCACAATACACAAACTTTTATCTAGATGCTAGCTACGAAGAACTCGAACCGGATGCACTGACGCTTCAGTCCCAAAAGCTTGCCAAAACAATCAAAATGGACACATCGGACGACATAGACGAAGACACAACCGCTTCCACTTCGAAAAAGGCAGCAGCCTCGTCGTCAAAGGCGTCAAAGGCGTCAAAGGAGAAGGAATTCGAATCAGCTATGAACGCTGCTTTCCTGAACTTCCAAAATATAACGTCGCAAAATCCGGAACAGGTACTAAGGTACGAACGTAAAGGCATACCTCTACTCTACTCTAGAGACGATAGCATAGGGAAATTGCTGGCATATACGAAGACTGGTTTGGGAGATATATCGTTATCGAAGGTCCCGCGGTGCAGTAATTGCGGCCGGGGACGGTGTTTTGAAGTACAATTGATGCCACATGCGATTTCGGTATTGGAGGAAGGCACCGAAGGAGCTCTGGACGAGGGCATGGTGTGGGGTACTATCATCGTGGGTACCTGCGAGGCGGATTGTCCACTGGCAGGAAGCGACAAGGGGGCCTATATCGAGGAGTGGGTTGGAGTACAGTGGGAGACAGATTAGACGCATCTCAGAATATATTATTTATATCTTGGGGGGTACTTGGTAAACATGACTGTCTCTGCTAAACCTTAAGTATTTCGTAAAATCATTATTCGGCCTTCGGCTTACCTTGAGCGACTTCACAGCTCGTCGTGTAAGTTCCCTTTCTCCTCTTTCAGGCCACCCAAATCCACGTCTTCAAATCCGGGGATATCAATCTTCTTTCTTCCCACGATCCAAATCTGATCTCTCATTTTGATAACCGGCCACACCTTCGTAATCGCCGCAAATCTACTCGCGATATCTCTCCCTCCCAGAAAGATATCCGCCTCCTTGGTATCTTTACCAGGCTTCCAAAGCGCTATCCCACTATACCCCTTAACAACCTTCTTGACCTCCCACCCGGAAACCCCATCAACCAAAAACGCCGGGCTGCTGGTCAGGACATAATCCATATCAGCCCAAAACGCCGGACTAGCCAACTTCTCCGGCTTCTCCTCCTTCGAAAACTTCCACTGGGGATGCTGAACCGTATTCTCCGTAAACCTTGTCGCACCGGTCATACAGGTCAAAACATCCATATGAACCCTTATCACCTCCTTCCCCGCCGCAACCTCACCCAAAGCCTGCAACGCCAGCCCGCCAGGGTAATTCAGCGAAGAAACATAGGACATCCCAAACGACGCCACAAACGTCAAGGCCACGGTTGTAAACAGCGCCAAATTCAACCCGAGGTATTGAAACCCCTTCTTCCTCTGTTGAAATACCCAATCCGCGCCGACGCCGGCAACTAGGGTCAACGCTGGGATAACGTATACGATAAACCTCCACTCCTTATGCGGTAACAGCGAGTATACAGCCACAAACGCAATAGAAGGACCCACAACCCTCTCCGTCGTACGCTTCCATCCTCCAGCATAGATTCCAATGGGTAAAAGGACAAGCAATGCCATGGGGTTAAGGATCATCTTTGGTATCGCGTTCGCAAAATAATAGTATACAGGGCTAGTGCCCCACTCAGCACTTCGTCCTTGCACGGTGTTGAACAGGAAACCTTCGAGTTCCGCCCACAGGGGCTTCGGGAAAGTCTGCCAGAAATAAGTGTCAACGCTTACGGCTGTGAGAATGGCGATGAGACTTGTTGCGCCGCCGAGGATGATGAGTTCGATGATTGAGATCCAGCCGGATGCGAGGAGGGGGATTACGTTTGTTACGAATAGAAGGGCGAGCTCGCAGCGGAAGATTACGGCGGCGAGGATGAGGACTTGAAGACCGATTGGAGAGGTGTCGAACCAGTCTTTGCGGGCGGATAGGGACCTTGGCGGTGGGAGGAGTTCGGCGAGGGCGTAGGTTACTTTGTAAACATGTTAGCACTGTGGCATCAATTGGATCTTTGTGATCTTGTGGATGGAGGCTGTATTGAGCATACCCAATCCGAAGGCCAGCATGTTGGGAAGGGTACGGGAGACGTAGTACATGACGTGAAACTGGCTAGCTTGCAGAAGCAAGTACCACTTCGCCGCGCCAGGGCTGTATGCACTTGCCGCCCTCCGAGATAGAAGTATCATAGTCGAGCAGTTGAGCAAGCCGAGGAAACCCCGTACTACGCTTCAGCATTCCGTTAGCAATGTGAATTTCTATGTTTTAACACTGATAACCGCCTTCTACCAAAAGAAGTACCCAAGTGAGATCCGACGAACCTAGGACCTGCTGCGCTAATCCATCCTCAACGAATCCCAATACCATGGAAGCGATACCACCGATTAATCCAGCGCCGGCGAACGAGCGCGGGACGACACCCGGGAACTCGACATGGTCGTATTGCGAGAGTATCTCCTCGACATTGGTGAACGGAACGGGCATGCCGATGTTGACAACATCATGAATGGCTTGAATGTTAAATGACTCCTCGACTTTGGTGTAAGGAGCCATCAGTAGATGGGCGACCATAGTCACCGGTAAGAGAACCTCGAGAAGGAGGCCCACTATAATCATAGGCGCGCGTTAGCATTAATACATGCATCTTGAAGGTGGGTGGGTGAAGCTTACAGAAGTCGCCATTGTCGCTGGGAGGGCCATTGGCCGGCTCTGCCGTTTTCTTTGTCTCCTTCGTCTGCGACATATTCCCTTTCTTCTTCCCCAATCTACGCGACGAAGAATCGATGGAATTGATGATGTCGGATTTCAAGCTGAAGTCGGGATGTCGTTGAAGGATGACGAGCTCGAGCTTACCCACGCAAGCCAAGCCTCGCCGCCAAAGCGGAATCCCTGCTAAAAACGCCGCAGATGGCTCGTTTGGAGTGGACACGACGACACATTTGAACTTCACCGCCATCCCTTCGAATTCCATCAGAACAGAGCAGAGCATACCAGGACCGGGCAGGATTGGGAAGACGGAGGAAGAAGAAATTTCATCGACAACCGTCGCGATACCGATTTCCCTACAAGAGATCTCTTCACGTAACATCGCCGCCGCCACTACCACCACGGTTGGGCCGCCACCATGGCCATGCTCTTCTGGTTCGGAAATCTATTCTACGGTATACGACGCCCTCCCCTTTCATGCACGGTCAGAAACTACGATAGACTCAAGAAAGCTAACTACACACTCTCCCACGCGCGTAGTCGCCGTTCTCCTCGTCAACGCCGTCGCAGTGCTGTCAGAAGACAGGTTTCTAGCACGAAGTCAGTACCCTCCAATCTCCGATTCCCCCTTCTCGAAACATGCCAGATCGATCCAAAGGCAACAGAAGAATTAGGAGCTAGAAGCTAACATTCAATGCGCGATGGCGCCGGCGGTGGGAACCAACAGTCGGATGGGCAGGACAGCAGGACCAAGGTTTCGGTGGAGGAGACGTTAGCATCAAAGCCAAGCTTATAAACCTCATATCCGCCATACGAACGTTAATGAGAAGTGAGACCGCACCCCCGTGGGAGGTTCGGACACCTTTGGGGATGCGATACTAACGTCAGAGAATAGTACCGCTCATCATTGTCAACATTGTTATAATAGTGTACGAGCTATTATTAGGCTAATAACAAAGTTGAATCGAACAAAAAATCGATAACATCCCAGTCTGGCCACTATTCTTTTTCCTTCTCCCTCTCGCGTAGAGGTCGGTGGGAAGAGAACGTCTGAGAAATAACCACGCCGTAAAGCCTCGGCAAAAGAAGGGCTACGTATTGTGAACTGGGATAGAAAGCAGGCTCTTTTTGGTACACTCTGAAACGACGGGGCAAAGTCGAAAAGGAACTACTTCGAAAGACCAGGGGCCAGGCTTTCCCGATGTATAGAATAACGCCTTTCTTTCACCGTCACGGTAGCCGCCACAACTGGCCTCGCAAAAGTAACGAATGGTTTAGCCATACCTTCAAAAGGATGACATCTGTACATACAATGCAACTATCTATTCTCTAATGGCACTCCTAGCGTCGGCCGTTCTACGAGGAGTTGTTAGTCAATGGTAACAAGTCCGTTTCACATGGATATCTCCAAAAGACACCACCGATTGGGGTGAACGTTATACTGTTAGCAACTGGCTACGCTGTATATACAAGAGGTTAGATCCTGTAGATGCAATTGAGCATATATGCATGTCTGCGGCGGTATCATTTATAGATGAAACGTCCTTCGCCACAAACCTACTGAAGTAGCCGGTTGGTCCAGAGGAGATTGATACAATACCCCTGGACACGCTTGTTGGCTAGCTGTTGGCGAGCATATAACAGCTCTCGTTCTCTCGTTCGTTCCTTCGTCCGCTCTCGAGGCCCCCCCAACCATGACAACATTTTCCCATTCGCATTTCACAACCTTCGCCGCCAAAAAAAGAGTCGTCTGTCACCAGCCTGTCAAGAAGGACCCATCATCCCATCTTCCAACCCAACCAACCGCCCCTACCAAATCTTCCCTGCGAAACCACAAAAACAAAAAAGGAACCGCAAGGAATTCACCCCCTTCGTTTCGCAAAGTTCTCCAGGTCGTCTCTCGTCGCCACAGCCAACACGAACTTCCTGCCAGCGTCTGTAACAACCGCAAATCCGCTGTCCTTACCGCCTCCGCTCGTCAGGAACTCCTCCAGCTCAGCCAGCTCCGTCTCCGGTGTTATGACCGTGTATTTTACCCCCTTGCCCTTTCTGAACCTTGTCATGGCCTCCTCAACCGTATCTTCCTCTGTTAAGGACCTAGACTGTAACAGTTGTTTTAACCGCGGAATGGAGAGGTATCCTAATAGAGAACGGTTCTGAGGGTTGATGACGGTCAGTTGGTCGTAAGAGCGGTCATAGGACATGGCGAGCGCCTCGGAGATGGATTGTTGGGGTGGGACTGAGAGCGCAGGTGCGAGGTCTAGGTCAGCAATGACAGCCTGTGAAGTTGGTGGTTGCACTCAGTGGGTTAGTTGGTTGTCTGAACAATCTTCTCTATATAAAGAAAGTATGTAACTGAGATATGTAACAGTTGAAGTATCAAGTATCAAGTGGCAAGTGAGATCCATGAATACACAGTGCAACAGCTATGACATATGTGTTTTTTTTTTTTGGAGAGGAGGGGACTTCGGATTGGAAACGTACTCCACGGTACTTTGCAGCGAGAGACTGCGCCGGTGCTGCTGTTGCGGTTTGCGCCACCGACGACGACGTCGGATTTCGCAGGTAGGATGGAATGGCGTCTTCAGAGGGCAGCGACATGTTGGCAGCGCAGCTGATATCTTTATCTCACGCAGCGGGGAAGTTGAAGGGATCAATCGTCGGTGTCCTGTCGACGATAGCGGGGTGGAAAGGAGCCTGATGTCGAGGGGCAGGCCAGAAAGGTCGGGCGAAATGTTGCCATTTCAGTGCGGCACAACCAAACTGCAAACAAACAACACCGAACCGGCGCTTGCAGTTAAGTTGTGCGGCGCGAACTGAAATCGAATCTGAAGGCCCACGAACTGCTATTTGCGAAGTTATTAGAAAATGCAACTTCGAAGATAGCTTGTCGGAGACACGGTTGCAAGATCAGGCTGCCCCTTCAGAATCGGTGCACGTTGGATGTTTGTGAGCTATATTCATATGCTTACGGACAGTCCTGAGCTGAGCTGAGGACGAGGCCTAGCCTATGCATACTATACTATCCATGAGGGCGAAGATATATATAATAACCCGCTTTCCCTAATGTGCATGGTTAAATCTATCTGGCTTCTTCACCTGGTTTATATTCAGGGCACGAACGAAGGATCTCCCAGTCCCTTTTTTCTAGCTCTTGATACCATCCACTGCCCAAACACTATCATATAATACTACTCCTAACTTATCCCAATATCATATCGATATACACACATATCATCGTGGGAGACACTAAAGCGTATCTGTGTATGTAACCCCCCATACATAATTATACTAGGGTACTAGACGGCTAATACAGACATATACAGGCTGACGGATCAGAGTACAGTCCGCCATGCAGCTCCTTCCGGTGCTGCTGGTCCTGCCAGCCCTGGTCTCACAGGCCTTCGGCAACCCCACGGAGCTCGATGCCCGGGCTCTAGCAGAAATCCCAAAATACGATATCAAAAGAAGACACGACCCTCGCCATCACGAGGAGATTGGCATCCCCGCCCGTGATCTTCTTGACCATATCCACGAAAACTACGCCCACCGCAAGTTCATCCGAGACATCAGGCCCGTCGGAAACCTTACCGCCATAGCCTACGACATCCCAGATGACCTCATGGATGATGCTGTCGCAACATACCCTCTTCACAAACGCCACGCGAACATTCTCAAACTTCGCACGGCCAAGATAGAAGAGACAACTGCACCGTCCACACACGCACTGACCAAACGTCTCACATCATTCCTCCCCATAAAGATTTGCAGCAACGGCGACTCACTGCCCGACGAGATATTTTCGCAAGCCGTAGGGGCCTACTGCATGAGACATAACGAGGATATGAGGGTTTTCTTCGTTGACGGTGGTGCCGAGCCTCCGAATTTTATCCGGTTCGGTCCATATACACTGGGAGACGTCACCAGGGCCGGCGATGTCTTGTTTTGGTACTCTAAGGACACAGCTATCAGTTGGGCTGTCATCGCATGGAATTGCGCAGAATTATACAAGCTCAGAGATTGCAGAGAGAATGGGAGAGCTCACGGTGGTAAAATAGGGGGTAAATCGAAGAACGGAGATGGCGAGTACTTTTTCGGGGTAACTATCGGAGACCAGTCATTCAAGATGCCCTTCAACAGCGGTTAGTATAGAGCGCATGTCCGATGCGTGCATAGTATGTATGGAGTCTTTTTGCTACTGCGTTTTCTGGACTCGTTTTTTTCTTTTCTTGTGATCGGATGCCGGGAAGGTTCGGCGGCACCCTTCATGCATACTCCTGTACACGTAGGTACTTAATAAGGGAGTCGCCTTCCTTCCATATTTTTCACTTCTATCTTTTGCTTCTTTTTAATCGCGGAGTGTTAGATTGTTTGTACGTATGTTGCCGGTCAGAAGTTATCATTCGAGCTATGCATGCACTATCTGGCTCCATTGTCCTTCTCATATTATGTAGAGTAGAAACTCAGGGCTCTTTCTCCCTTGTAACTTAACGTTATAACACTCTATCTGGTTATAGAGCTCTTCTCGTCGTAAATTACTAGCACCTAGGTTTATAAATACCATTTGATTGATATCAATCAATGCCGTTCAACATTTGCAAGCTAGTCACAAGCCTCATACTCTCTGTCACAGCACGTTGGATTTTGTGCGTTGCTTCCCGCCAAGACCTTCAACCATCTTCCTCGTCACTTCAACTTCATCACCACCATTGCTCTTCAGTTATCACCGTCGTCATCATGAAGTCCGCAAACTTCGCCAATCGGAAGCCCAAGGCGCGTATAATCGCCTCATTCGACGATGACGATGAAACCGATAAGTCAAATCAGACAGCAGCGGCAGCAGACGGTGATTCACTCTCCTCAACATCGCTCTTCAAGCGCAAGCCCATATCCACGAAGACTCGCAAACCCGTCAACCGCTCCTTGATCTCCCTCGAAGACCCATACGATGGCGATAATAAAGATTCCACATCCACAGATTTACCAGAACTCACCCGTCCCATCGTTGTCAAAAAATCGACCCTCTCACGCCAAATCGCCGAACGAAGCGCGTCGACTTCATCCTCGCTGGCTCCTGCACCCTCAAAGGACAAACCTCGCGCTACCCTCAAATCCACAACTTTCCCTTCCCAACCTTTCTCCCAGCTCTCCCTAACCTCCCGCCCAACCTACTCCAAAGAAGCGCTTGCAGAACTCAAGACATCGACACCTACAACCCCTCTCCACCGCCCTAATGACGACGACGATGACGACAAAGATGTCTCAATGTCCGATGCGCCCCCAGCAGACCCTCTAAACGTATCTGGAAAATTCACAGCAGAACGCGCCATCGCTGCTGCCACCGCGAACACTCTTTCGATCCCAGACCAGGGTACAATAAAAGCTCTAAAGGCTCGTCGAGCACTACTAGCTCAGAATCCGGACTATATTTCCCTCTCAGACGACACAAAGAAAGGCAGTCGCCTCCAAAAGACACAGGACGATGAAGAAGAAATCTTAGAAACCTTTGTGGAAGATGGAGGACTCGCTTTGGGTAAAAAGGCGGAAAGGGAGAAAGAGCGCAGGCGGCGGCAGGATATCCGAGAGGCAATAGATATGGTTGAACGGCCTTCAGATGAAGATGAAGAAGGCAGTAATGACGACGGGAACGGGGAGTGGGAGGCGAACAGACTACGCACAGGAGGCTACGGATCCAGCAAACGCGAAACGTTGGAAGAAAAACTCCGAAAACCACCAGCCGTTATAACACCTCTCCCCAATTTCCAAGAAGCATTAGCAAATTTGAAGGGCATCCTAGCGGGAATGAATGATGCAATGGAACAGAAGTCGCAAAGAGTGGAGGAATTACTCTCCGAAAAAGAAATGATTACACAACGAGAGGAACAGCTGCAGAAACTGCTCAAAGAAACATCTGCCAAGTATGAAAGATTAAGAGATGAGGCCGGGACAGCCTTACACGTTGGGAGAGGTCTCGAAAGTTTTGGTGACGACACTGCTGGGAATGGAATCCCTGCTGGTGTTTAGACCTTCAACAAATTGCAATATTGATACCCAGCCAGCATCTAGATCGAAGCGATACCCAGGAAATGAACAATAATATACACCTAAATATTAGGCGATTTGTACCCTATAGCCAGAATATCTCAGAAATACGAAGTCCGGTCTACGAATTCAAGGAGAGCTCAAGACGGGCCACCTCCAGCGCCTGCATTTGAGAGGTCAAGAAGGGAACTATTGATACAATTTGCATGTGCTGTAACCATGCTCTAGGAATGATACATTTTTTTCAGCAGATTCGCTAAGTCTCTATCTAAGCCGATTCTTTCAATGCAGGAAGGCCAAATGAAACTCTCAAAGCGTTGGCGAACCGTCTAATGCCTTCAATCATCGCTCTCTCCTATAAAACATAGTTAGAGTCTGTCATTATCCTCGAGTAGGCGAAACAGTATGCTTGCAAAACTTACCTCTGCAGCGGCGAATGTTGCCCTCAAGTATACACCCGCATCCGATCCCTCCGGTCCTGCAAAGAACCAGCTACCCTTCGCCAATAACGTCTTATGATCAACCACAGCCTCGAAGATCTGATGCTCAATCTCCGTAGGGGTCTTCTTCCCGTACGCCGGGTGCTTCTCACTATTGATCTTGAACCACAAGAACATACCCGCAGCGGGTGGTGTCCAGCTGGCCACCTCTCTCGGAATGTACTTCTCGCACGCCTCTAACATGATATTCCGCCTGGCAGAGTACTCCTTCCTAATATGTACCAACCAGTCAAGGTACTTCCCATGTCCCCAGTGCTCATCGAGTAACTTGAACAATATTGCCTGCGAAAACCCGCTAGGAGCTTGAACCGTAACCTCATTATGTCTCATCAACCTCTCACAGATCTTTGACGAGGTAGTCAACCAACCGCATCTCGAGCCTGGGGCAATAACCTTGGAGAAGGAATCAAGTCGAATAACGCGGCCTTCGGAATCCATGGAAAGGTACGACGGTGTAAGGCTCTTCAAGAACTCATCGTGGCTCCTAGGCGTTACCGAGCTCCCGTTGCTGTGATTGCCTCCTGGAACATACTTGTCCATTTGTAAGAAGTAGTACGGCTCGTCTTCGACGATGATTAAGTCGTGCTTCTGCGCTAGCGCATAAATCTCTTTTCTTCGCTGGGTACCTTGTGTCGAACCGGTTGGATTCTGTCCCGTCCTGTTACACAGAAGAAAGTAAGAAAATATTCATCCGATAGTCTTCCGACCTTATATCACTTTGTTTTTTCGGAGGGAGCGTGCATGACCCGCGATCAGTCGGAACGGTTGTGCATCGGAACAAAAGTGACTTACGGAACAAGGTAGATTAAAAACGGCTTCGGCGCTTTCCTCGCCTTTTCGTCCCAGTTACTCAGAACCTCATCTAGGTGGCTCGGAATCATACCCTCGGAATCCATGTGGATCCCTACAGCTTCGATACCAAGCCCCCTCCCTGCTTCAATTGCACTGCAGAAAGCATACTCGTCGGCAATAAAGTAGTCTCCTCGGTTGCAGAACGAACGGAGGCACATTTCGAATGCCGATGTGCTTCCGACTGTCATCACAGCAGCCCAATCCTGGTACGCTGGGTTGTGTACAATCTACCCAGTCGAAAAAATTGATCGGGATCACAAAAACGCCGTTAGTCTTTTCGCCTGCCCTCCCGAAAATGTGATATAGGATCCATGTACGACGGTGGTACATGGCGCAAAAGCTACACACCTCAGTATGCTCGGTCACCCATCTGACCATCTGCGGGGATCCAGAGCCTTGGCCATAGTTCAGCGCTACAGAAAGATCTGCGATAGGGAAGTAACGGTTAGTATCGGTTTTCGTCCCATGTACAAGATAGTGCCGTACCGTATGCCGATTTGCCTTCCTTCATATCATGCTTCCCGATTGTCACCTTTTCCGCATATTCGTGGATATCCGTTTCCGAAAACAGGTTGTCACCGGGGACGCCAACGCTGACATGGTCGAAGGGGAAGTAGGCGCTTGATGGAAGACCGCCCCCCAGAGATATCATTCCTATTACACAAAAACGCAGACGGTTAAACCCACTTCATTGATAACGGCACTCAGGCGAAACGAGATGCTAGGTTTACCTTCCCGAGAAAGATACTGAGCGGCTTGCTTCAACGGCGACGGCTGTGCGACGATATTAGTCAGGGTGGTACAACTGGATATGTTCAAGGAGCACCAACCTGTCGGGACTTGCTTTCCAATGTCAATCGATCTAATAACGGCAGAATAAAGGATCTCGTTAGACGGTGTTTTCTTGATCAAGCCATGGCAGTCCTTGGGAGGTCTTACAAGTGAAGTCCTTAGACATCGGCTTCTTGGTGTTCTAAAGCAATATTAGAAGGAATGTTCCAACATTGAAGCGATAATGCACAACATACGCTCTTGCTCTTGAAAGCATCGCTCAGGCCCAGCGCCGCAATTCCACCATTAAACACAGAGTTCGCCCGCAATTCGTCCACTCCCAGAACGGTAAGGTAAGCCGGCGTTGTGGACGGCGAGTTATCATCCACGCCTTCGGCGCCGACATCGATATTAACCGCAGCTGGTGGAGGCATTATTGTAAGAATAAAGTGTTAAGATTGGTTCGAAGCGTCCAACGGTGTGTGGGGTACTGTTGGGATTTATGGCTTATATATGAACCGTGTTGGGTGAGGTTGGGTGCGGTTGGGTTTTAAGCCGTTTGGGTGTCTGGTGATGCTCTGTTTCACTCCGAAAAACTCAATTGCCAATTGCCTGGCGAAGATGGTATAATTTATAGAAGCGTGAAACCCCGAATTTGTAATCCGTCTACTAGCCCCCTTCCACGTTGCGAACTGACTCAGGTGTGTGCGTCGGATACCTTGCCCAATTAGTGATGGTGATAGCGAAAGCTCCCTGCAGCGGCGTGGTGTCGAGGAATGGTGTGTGGGTGGGAAACCGTCGCAGGTTGCGGATTTCCGAGGGGCTTGTTTTTTTTAGAGCTCCCGATTGGATACCGGTCACTTTAGGGTCGCAGCTATAGCCCAAGTAGCCTCTCAAAATTTTCCTTTCCAGGTTTACTAATGTTTGTGTGAGCAGACTGCAGTAGATGATTCGGCCGGCTGTTTAGCAGTCGTTGAGCAGGTGAGTATCGATAAGGTTTCCTTAACCAACCCTTGCATGGTGGTGCGCTGCAGCAGGAACGTGGCTTTTATATCAAGAGGCCCCGTACTGTCGCTCCCTGCAATTGGCCGCATTCCAGTCCGATATGACAGCTTCGGCCTAGCTGAACCACCAGGAGATTTGCCACTCGTCTAAACTTTCGATATTCGGGTCAGATCAAGTGGAGGGGCTTTGTATCTTCGGTCCCAGCTGTGATACAGGGTGCAGCTAGCGGCGCTCGCAGCCCTAGCTTTTCGTTCAGCTCATGCATCTCAGCAATTCTTTTCCTGCACGAGAGGGCGACATAATTCGGAACTCGGGGGATGCACATGTCCGCCACGCTACACAATTCAGTTTAGGTCGTAGCTGCCACAAAATCCGTCGAACGAGCTAATGTATCTCATTCTTTTTATATCGTGGATACGGAGGCCGTAGAAAGTGGGGACGTTTTTGCGCTCTCGCAAGCACTTGCATGCGTGAGGACCCACATCGGAGATAAGCTGGGTGTAGCTTCTCGATTCTGGCGATACCGCCGTCCGGTACATGTTATGTGAGACGCTTTTAGGTCAGGTGTCTGTGGATCTATGAGCTCCCCACCGGCCTAGCGAATCCGTTTGCTAAGGATTGGATAATTGGCCGGGTTAGCACTATAGTACTATAGGTCTTTCGCTCCATCGAGCTCTCGATGTTGAGGAAGAGGTTAGAACGGCTTACATTCGGCAAACTCCTTTCGAGTTTGAAACCCCGCCATGGCCATGCGCATGACACTCTCTCACGGGTGCAGAGGTGAGATGGAAGTTGACATCAGTCTAGTCTCGATACATCCCAAGTTAGTTGATATAAACCCTTCCCGAGTTCCGTCGAACTTTCGAACGAAAAGAATTGATACACACCACCGTCATGCAACCTTTTTCTCTCCCAAATCCAACGATGAGGCTTCCCGCGTGTCTCTCGTTCCTGATTCAGCTGCAGGCAGCTCATCGACGAAATCTGGGGTAGCTGCCTTTCCAGAACGTGGGTTTCTGCCGAGGGCCGCATTTATCGCTCAGCCTCGAAACAGGAATTTCGCCCGTCCGTCGACCTTCCCGTCCCAGCCTAATATCAACCCCTTCTCCACCAACTTCCCCACGACCGATGGTTTTCTTACCCCAGACGGCCATGCCTTCACATGAAATGCTTGGAATTGGCTTAGCCCCTTCCATTTAATCGTATCTCGGTAACTTTCCAGAGATTTAGAAGAGAATCTGAACGAATTGCGTTGTCTGAGACCTGCATTTGCGTCGAAGTCTCGTAAGGACCTTGTCGTTTTTTAACAGAACCAACACGGGAACTTGACTAGCCGGCATTCTGGAAATGGCATGTGCTTCGAATACAACTCTAACTTCTAATGCTGGGAAGAAATGTGTATATATACTAGAATGGCCCCCCTTGGAGTTTATTTAGACTGTCCATTCTCCTATCAAAATCTCAAGCAATTGTATTAGCTCAGAATACCCGTCGGTCTCCAATCCGTATTTCCAATATCAAACTATCTCCAAGTTTTTTGCCCGAGTCGCCAAATAACTATAATTTTTCACCATGGCCGCCCCAATCGAAGCCACTGCTACCCACATGAACGGTTGCTATACCATGGTCCGTACATAGATATCTCAGTATCCCACAGGCCCAGCAGCAACAGGAAGACTAATACGTCGCATATAACCGTAGAACCGTGAACTCACTGGCGACACTGATAAAATCCTCGGACTCGTAAGTACAATACTTGTTCATAGACCCCGAATAAAGCCAATCCAAATGATATCTGACCCGATCCTTATGAATATATAGCAAGGCATCGGCTGGCTCAAGCGAAAGACCCTTGGCAGTGTCCCCGTCACCATCACCCTCACACAAACCAAGGACACTATCCAGGTCGACAGCGTCGCCGCCGGCTTCCTCACCACCAATGAGAACGTCCCACTCGACGACACATACCAATCTCTCAACCACAAGCTCTGGGGACAAATTACCACCAAGGCTAAGTTGATCAAAGTCGGTGACATCGAGGATGAGGAGTTGAAGCAGGGGTGGATTGAAGATGAAGTTATCCAGGTTAACAGCGGGAGCGAGAGCAACGGCTGGAAGGCCACTCAAGTAAGTCTATACTCCAAATGTTTCTAGCCAAAACAACATTATATTAGAATCCAGATAACTAATATCACCTTTTTCAAAATTTAGATCTGGGGTTTCCAGAACATTGAGGTTAAGGGAGAAACTCAGAGGAGATATTTCCGACGAATCAAGCTCGAGCACAAGAAGGGCGTCGAGTACTGCCACACTTGCTACGACTACTCTCCCGTAGCTTAAGAAACTCTTTGGGGCGAGATGGAGTTTGTGTATTGGGTTGATTGTGTAGTATTATTTTCAGGGTACCTAAGCATTTATATGAGTTTAAAGGCCAAAGATCTCAGGCATGCTAGCATCATTGAGGCCGCGGCCGAACTATCTATTCTTTTCCATCTTATTGTATCCGCGTATGCTTTCTTCAGGCGCCAGAATCGATCAGAGTATTAAGATTAGTATCCTTAGCCCCTAATTATACCGTACCAGTAACTCAGAAATCCGTGTGGATTAAGCATTAAGCATGTGCCTGCAGACCGGTAATAATATAACAAACATCTACAGAATCTTTCCTGTAGAATCACACTAGCTACACCAGAAGAAAAAAAGGCTCCAGGTAGTATAAGTTGGTTAATTAGAAACAGCCAATTCTTGGATACGAGTAAATACACATGCAACTATCAAAAGAACGAATTCGAAATTTCGAAACCCATCCCTAATGCAACGCCAAAATAAGGGACAAAGCAGGGAAGTCCGAGTATAGTAGATAAAACACGATCGAGGCGGGGTAAATCACATGTCTCTATAAACCCCATCCGAAAGCCGAATTCAAATTAAACTCGCAATCAATCGATTCACAATCCTGGAAAAAAAACGCAATGTTTCGAATTTAACCAGGCTGTAGATGATTGGCCAACACCATCCCGGATCCCGCATGCGTAGTGCAACTGGAAACTAACATCGAGATATTATGGCCACCAGTTCATCTTTTTATAGCTCTCCAGCATTTCCTCCACCTCTTCGGTCGTAATCTTAGGAACTTCGTATTCGAATCCAGTCACAGTCTTAAATCTGGTGCCATCCAGGGACAAATCCGAGTCTTGAAGCTGTTCCCGCTCGATATATGGCGATATCGGGCTGTTCTTGATACCTGAATCCTCGAGTAAGTCGCTCCACGGTTGTAAAACAGTTTCATTGGCCTCGTCCACAGCCTCATCCAGGTTCAGCTTCGCCAGTTGCGAGACGATAGTCCCCATAAAGCTCGTTTTAATGTCGAAAACCTGCTCGACAATTTCCGCCACTGTACCTTGGCCTGTAACCACATGTTAGATAACATTATAAAGCGTATGTCAAAAACCAGAGAGGAAGAGCCTTACTGGTATCCCCGTCATCTACGATGTTAAAAATAGGGGTTGTTCCCCACTCATCCTGCCAACCCTGTTTGCCCTTGACATACCACTCTGCCGCATGCCATACCGCTTTACTTGTGTCTGTGACATGGACCGTGTTAACCCTCAAATCCTTTGTCCACAGTAAATCCATTTTCTCATTCAAGAATTTATGAACTCGAGCATTGCACATTGCCGTCGCAATTATTTTCGTCGAATAAGGTCCGTAAGCATTCGCCAACCTCAAGATGACAAGATTTAATCTGCGAACAAAGGATGACAAGTCAGCATAGGTTCGAAGCATACCCCGATATATATATATATATATATATAGAGATATATCTATCTCAGCCATACATACCCCTCGATCTTTTGTAGTTCGCTCTCAGCTTCTGACTTATACTTCGCCATGACTAACCATGGCTTAAGCTCATCCGATTCCTTCTTTCCCTTGGGCCCATTCCCATACACTCGTCCTTCGCTCAACTCCAAGAATAATTTAACGCCTCTCCTTGCAGCCTCCTTTCCACAAGCAACCGGCAGGTCGAAATTTCGCTGTTTATACGTCTCGTCCGTTTGGCCGTACTTGGTTTCTCCGGCACAGTTGAACACATAGTCATAAGTCGATCCGTCAGGTCGTTCGAATACTCTTCGCATAGACTCTAGTCACCCCAAACCAACACGTTAACCTTGAGAAAAGTAATGAACCTTCATGAATGAATGTCGTATGCTGTACATACCCGGATGCGCCATATCGGCCTGCACGAAATTCTTGCATGGCTCCTCGAACTCTGGCGCCAAACCGGCTAACGGCGGCATACCCTTATCGACTATTCGGATCTCAGAAGCGAGCTTGTTGGTGTGGATGTGGTAGGCAAGCCATCTTCCGAGGTAACCTATCGACCATATTAGACGCCATGTTACTACCAGTAATTCGCGTTATCGAGGAAAGTCGGTAGACTTCGTCCCCAGTTGCATCTTCAATGTGCAGTTGTTGAGCCTCAAGCGGGGTTATGCACGTCAAGCTCCAAGTTTCAAACCCAGGAAGCTTCGGTTACAGTACATTTTTTGACGCTCGTGCTGGAAGTTATAACCACAGTGATCGGAAAACGTACCAAGACCTCCAATAATAAGGACCGAGGGCTTCTCCTCCGTCATGTTCAAAAATCTCAATAGCTACTCCTTAAGCTCAAATCCCAGTATTGTTGTTCTGTTGTATCCTCGGGTTCGCCTCGAAAAAACGATTTAGGTGGCACGACTTTGTGGTAGCGAACAACCTTCCACTTTTTATACTGGTATGGGGTCGAACAGGGCGTCGGAACCTCGCTTCCAAAAAAAACAAACACGAGGGCAAGATCGATAAAGAAAAAAGATATCTCGGAATATGGAAAGGATGTCTCGAAATAAAGCAGGTCCAGAAAGGTATTGTTCCCTCGGAATCCGTTTTCCAAAGCCCTTCAGAACTATAGTACTGGCGGTACGGCCGGCTCGCTATCAGATCTGCTCACGTTGGTTAGCTCTATATATACTAGTCTTCCTTCCACGAAGTCGCATCATGCCATATTTCCTTTTATCAAATCCATTTGTTGCGTAAAATTCGTAATAGGAATAGTCAGCCCAGGCGGGGGTGAACGAACATAAAAGTCATGCAAGCCTTCTGGGACCGCCCCATATCGTGCCAAAGTCCGGGAGGCAAGTCTAGCTCCTCTCGAAGTATAAAAAGACAGGCAGGTATGCCTTGCACCCTCGCTTGGGATCCACTCTTTCGAAGGAATATCCAAAAATGCAGAGGGGTCCCGTCGACGAAGGCATCCAATTGGCGGCCTGGTCTGCGAGAGGATTCTGAAACTTCAGGAACACGAACATTGCATAGAGATGTGGAGGTGGCCAGGCCCACAGCAGATCTAGTGATCAGTTGATCAATCGACTGTACCGGTTCCTTTTACCTTTTTGTGATTCTAGAATTTTTGATGTCTGATAACGATATAATAGGAAATACGTCCACTTACCACCAAAGTATACTAGAGAGAACGAAAATTCGAGGGGAAATACTCTTCGGGCTCGTCCGGCTTCTGTTTGAACACCGCGGAAAGACTCCAAGATATATAAAAAGTCCAAGCGGGCACAAAAATCAATTCCGCACCATAACGTCGTGAAACCCTCAACCAGACAGCCACTGAAACGAACGCAACGATAGCTAGCAGGAAAACCCTAAATGTAGCCTGGTATACCAGGTTCCGCCTGCTTCACAGAAATGGCAGATTAAAAACCCCGGACAAGAACCGAAAGAGCTCCCATGGATCCGACTTCGATCATGATCATAGCACTAGCTATCCAAAATTTCGCGCGCGGGAAATAGACGTTCATGACAGGTCCCCACAAGTTTCCTCCCCCCGAAATCGTCAAAAACTTATCTACTTCGAGTGATAGAAGTGAGATTTTAACTGCCTGGTGATGCGCAGATGCAGGTCGTATCACACTCGGTACCTCCAGATACAATATCTGCCTTTCTACGCGAGCACAATTTGTGAAATGGACCTGCAGGAAGCTGAACGATCTTAACGCAACCTGAGATTGCTTGATTCTCAGGCTATGAACATCTTATCACACACCAATATATTCGATATACCTCTCCTGGGGACAACCAGTCACGAATTACATGAATCGCTTTGAAGACTCCGAACTCCAGCGGGGATACACAGTGAGATCCAGGTTTACCCTTGTTGAATACATGGGGAGAAAAACAGGTTGTGGATGACCTATGACAAGCCCGTCCTTGTGCCAGGGTATCCACTTGCATATCCTGTGGCAATATTCTTTTCCCTTTTGTCCTTCGAGAAGTTCTCGAAGCCTCGACGAAGCCTCGACGAAACCTGAAACTTTCGTCTGCGGACGGAAACGGATTCGGCATTCCGTGCCTTGTGCTACCATCGATCCCGCACAACGCACACACACGGCAGATTATATCTCTCCATGCTCACGCTCTTAAATTCGAACCCCTCAGATTGAAACATCTCATCTTGATATATCCGGTCAACTGTACAGCCACAAAAAGACATTCCGTGATATATCCTGTGGCCGACTATAATACCTCAGGCAGAGCTTTCTCCGTTTAAATATATTAATATATGTCAAAAAAAAGAGTACTATCGTCAGGGGTTAAAAAGGCTATTCCGGTTTCCGATCGACAGGCGCATATATGCAAAGATGCCACAACCATGGGAGGACCAGAACCGAGATGGAGGAGGTTCTCGAAAAGACCAGGGTCGGAAAAACCTCATGCAGGTGGTTTATCTTTATAAACGAGCATGTCGACATCCCCGAAAAAATCATCCTTCTGCGTGATTATTATATCGTGATATCAGAAGATAACTTCGAGGAAAACTTCAAAACGGTCGGCATGTCGGACGGGCGATTCGGCACCCTTATGCCTAAATATAAATCCGGGGCCATATAAACGGCATATTATTGATCTCAACTAGAATGATTGAAATTTTGAAGCACGGACCATGTCCGCGCATCCGTGGCCACTCTCAAGATTCTGTATTGGCTTTCTGGAGACATGTCATGACAGACCGGGTATTATGAGCTTGTTTCGAAATACTACTTAGGTAGTTATTCCGATATTAAGCCACTGCAGGCTCTCTGATCAACTGGGCGTTTGGCTTGCAGGATCTTAATTCGATATCGCAGAAGCTAATATTACTATATTGTCACTGCCCAAAAGCACACCCATGGCCACTTGCGTCCGAATACATTCTGTATAACAACCATCGTGAAACAAATATGTACAACGCTCCCAAGAGAAAAGACAGCAGCAAGAGCGGGAAGCAGGCACCTCGCGAAAGTAGCAAAAGAAGCTTGGGACACACCACGACGCCTAAGTGATCACAGGAAACGCAAGTCAAGGTACCTTACGCAGCAATCTCGCCTTCACACTCCCCTTTGAGCACATAGCTAACCAACTTCTCTACCCTTTTGCTCATCACCTTCCACCCATCACCCGTCTCCCAAACCTTATGCCCTGCCTTATTGACAATATCCCAATACAACAGATTATCCGTCAACCCCGTTGCCTCTTTCTGTGCCGAATCCCACCGATGATCCTTCTTCACGCCTTCACCACTGCTAACAACCACCAACGGGATCTTCCTATTCAGAATTACCTTGCTCGTCAAAACTTCGGGCTTCGTAAACGTAGTTGCCGCTAGACTTTCCTGTAGCTTTGCTTTGATAAGCTTTGGGTTTAAATAGGACGACCTCCCGAAGATGCGATCTTGTCGGGAACGAGCTTTGAAAATGGCGTTAAAGAGAACCTCGAGACCTAGAGGGGATATGACACCACGGAACCACAGGAAGAAACCGCGGCCTGGGGAGGCAATATCGGGGAGGTATGATTCCTGGAGCGGGTCGATGAGCATGAGGCCTTTGATAGATTTACCATGACGTGAGGCGAAGATTCGGGTGTAGATTCTATCCACGCCCCCGAGTTAGCATCCGGATAGATTTCGAGGGGGAAGTTGGATAACCTACGATCCGATTCCATGAGCAACCAAGATAAACGGCCCATTCTCATCAAGCTTTGCCAAAGCCTCGCTCAAGGCATCAATTGCCATTCCCGCACTCAGCGGACTCGGGGCTACATCACTAAACCCATAACCAGGTCTATCCCAGTAGCAAAACCTCCCAATAGTCCCGTTCACGTAGTTCTCATGTGCCCAATCCAACAATCCGTTCCCAGCGGCTCTCTCCCCTGCCTCCAGGAACACTGTGACCCTTTCTTTTGTCTCGTTTTCATGCTTTGGAGTACAATAAACGTGAACCCGATAGTGGCGATCCTCGACCCAGACTCTTTTCCCAGGAGCTTCAAGGGATTGGTCGTACGCTCTAAGGGAGAGTGTACCTGTGAAAAGAGCTGATATGACGAGAAAGATTACCATAATCGTGAGGGCTGAGAAGACAGAACACCATTCTTTGAGGGAGCGACGAGTTTCAGCTCGTCCAGTTAGACGTTCTTCCTCTTCTTTCTTGCCCCACTCGACGCTACGGTCCACGCAGACCTGATATATAAAGTGCATGTCTCAGTATTGGCCCTACCGATATGAAAGACACACAACGGGATGGAGACAGATACATACAGCCCATACCGTAACGGAAAGCGCGAGAATATTGGAAGCGATACCGATCCACCCTTCTTCCTAAAGATGCAGGCGTTAGATTCGGTACATAAATCAACGCTCTTAATTGAATTCGCAAGGGAATCTACCTCTCTGAGCCTAGGAACCGATACGATGATGATTAAAGTCACCAGTAGCAAGACCGCAATCACCGACTGGACGACCTCTTCAGCTCTGGATGGGATCGTGAACGAGAACAGCAACAACACGAGAATTCCGATGGCCAAAGAAGTGAAGCCAAAGGCAAACCAACCGCCACCGCGAGAGTGGAATCCTAGAAGATAGAGTCAGATCTACTACCATACTGCCGACGGGTGAAGTATCACAAAGAGGTTACTACCTTGCGGACTGACAAATGACGTAACAAGCAAGACCAACCACCAGCCACAGGCGACGACCAGAAACGTGATAGTGAAGTATCGTAGAAAACGGATACTCCACAGGTTCAACGGCGTAACAGCAGGGTCATCGATATCTAAAAGAAAAATACTCTTAGCACCGTATTCAAGCTCGCATGCATACATGGAAGCGATCTTCAAACATACCGAGTGGCGGTTGTCCCGAGACACCATGATGGGTCCCGGCAGGCAACAACCTAGTTCGTTCATCAGGCTCACGGTAATCCCGTGGACCCGAAAGGCGGCTTTGGCGTGAGCGAGAATCTGTTTCTTCGGCCGGTCGATTGTCGAATCCGTTAGTATTTGCTATTCCATCTCTTGAAATCGATTCTGGGTCGTCCGTTTTGGAGCCGTCTTTATTATCATTACCCATTTTGATTGAGAATGTTATCTGAGCTGGCTATGAGTGGTATCGATGTTTTGCGATTGTCTTTGGATGGTGATTAGATTAATTGAAATTTAGAGGAGAAGCTATCAATACAGCTGCAGAAGGCGTAAGTGATGCGAGGCAGCGTGTTACCAACGACACAACGAATAGGCGTACAGATCGAGGAGTAGAAGAGGAAAAGGAAATAGAATACAGTCCAGATATTTTAATTAAACAAGCTCCTGGTCTAAGGGAATAAAAGAAAAAAGAAGATAGTACAAGAAAAAGAGGAAAAAATTAAAAGGAAACAGCCGTGATCGAAGAAAGCAAAAAGACTACCTGCTAATGACGTAAAAGACAATTCGTCGAAGCCCAAAACATTCAAGCTCTCCGCATCGCTAAACGGAACTCGTGCGACAACACAACCAAGATCCAAAAACCGCCATCTACGACATCATCCTGGATTGCTGTCTCCTGTCCTTCCAGATCGAAAAAGAAATATCTTCCGGTACGAGTACGACTTCAATAACAGGGAATGCAAAATACTCGCTGCGGTTATGTCTGCTCTGTGTCCGAGCTCGAACCTTGCAGAATTTGCTCCTTCCCAGCGCGTACCCGTCTTCTCCTCTCCCTGGCACCGTAGCCGACGACTGGTGGGATGAAGACGTAGAACGAAAAGATAGCAATGATAACTACGGAAGCTGTTGTGATCACCATGCTCTCTTTCTGTTTTCCCTCTGAGCCGGTTCTCTCGGGACGCTTGGGAGCACTAAATATTGCTTGATGTGATGGTGTGCGGTAGCTGCCGGACGGGTCGGGAAAATAAAATAAAATAAAATAAAATAAACGAGCGAAAGGCCCGTCAAAGAGTGAGGCAAAGTAAAAGAAATGTGAATAACGCTATCGGTAGTGTGTCGATGGTGCGTTTGTGTAGCTCAAAGATTTGCGGAATATGTGAGATCGATCTCGCTTTCCTGTCAGGGGTCCTGTTTTTCCTTGCTCAAGCTTCGATTCGAGATGATCGAGGCGTCGGGTAGATGTCGAGCGGGGGTACGGAAACAGGCGTGGGTGGGTTACAGCGGGTTTCGCTATTATCAGACAACAGTACAGGTTTCTTGGAGGGTAAGGATACTATCGATAAAATGAGGCTCTGTGATAACGAAACCTCGATCCAGTCGGCAGTAAACGGTTGTACTTATATAAGTCTACACCTGCATGCACTCGGTGGTACAGCGGCCGGCGGAATAATAAGCGGAGAAGTTCGAAGTGAGATGAAAAGGAGGAAATCTTGCAGTCTGGTTCGGCTCAGGTTCCGAGAAACCTAAGCCCATCCCATCAGCCCCCTTCCTGAAATAGAGTTCCAAGGGGGCAGAGGCTCGAGACAATGAAACGTGATCGAGTTATTGCGACGAGCTTGGCCTAACTCCTCATTTACTCATTGCTTCGAATACAATAGCTACCTATATACACTTACTCACCATTTCGTCCCAACAGGCAACATCGCTCGTGCGTTTTCCATTCTGTATGACGTCTTATAAACCTTCAGCGCAGCAGTTGAGGATGTCGGAGCGGGCGCTATCCAGTCATCCGATGTCTGGAAATCTGTCTTGACGTTCTCCGCCCGAGCCAAGGCCGATAGTTAGAGACAAAATCGAACTATACTCTAAATTTGCGTTCCCGCCTCAGATCAAAAGAGGAGATCATAGTCTGATATCAGGTCGGATTACGTCTATGTGTGCACGTGTGTATTCATATTTATATTATGACTGGATGCGGGATGCTTTGTATCTAGCGGGTTAGCTAGTGGTAGTTATAAGTCGTAAGAAATCAGAAACCTAATCATATGCCGGTTCCCGCGCTGGAAATAGAACCTCTGTAACTTTTGTAACTTTCATCACCAGGCCACTGCACTGAGTCCTGAAGGTATTCACATCGAGCTCCAACTGCTAAAGGCTTTAGCATGAAAAAGTTACTTGAACCGCCAACACAGGCTTCATGGTCTAGTGGTATGATTCTCGCTGAAAGTACCCCTACTCCCAATTACTAGCTTTACCAAACATCAAACTAATACCTTCCACAGTTGGGTCGCAGTCAAATGCAATCTTGCGAGAGGCCCCGCGTTCGAATCGCGGTGGAGCCCGTTCTTTTTTTAATTTTTTTGCTCCCCTCACCAAATAACACACCAGCTACTCAGAAATGCAATCTAACCAGACCAATAGACAAAATAAATCGTAAACCAGGCTTCCAAACAGGATCACCAATTCGTAATGGAGGCAACTAAGGATTGCCGTCGTCAGCAGCGGTGCGGATTAATCGTGGCAAGTCGCAGCTGCTACTGCGTAAACCACTTGGCGATTTACCTAACTGCTCGCCCTGAAAATGACGATTTCGAAGTTTCCATAGCTATCTTGATTTCAGAACCAATATAATTATTAATCTCAGCTTGACCTGACGGCTTCATGCAAATCGGGATCTGATCCTTCGGCAGTATCTATGACTCCTAATACATCATGCGGCAATTGCTTAAGCTGGAAACGTATATATATTCAAGGGCGCAATAAGAAATACTATTGCTCCTTAGTCATAGAAATACCTCAGAACTGAATGTCCACGTTTCAATATTCCTCAGCAGCAATGATGTTTCGATGCTTGGTAGCTAGCATATATAGCTACTGCGTTGGGTTTGTTGGAGATCGATATCGACGTCGATAGACTGCGCGTTCAAGACTAATCTATAAACTCGTCGCTTACCACCTCTTACGAATGTATTTACCCAAATGGTCATACGCATAAATCAACCGTGTGGCCTTTATTAATTATTATAAAGACAAGTTCGTAGACCGTGCGATTTCGGCTAATCGATATGTCTTACGTACTTGCATATTCTTGAAATCACATAGCCACATGGCCATGCTTAGTCTCAGGAACCCCAAGCCCTCACTGCTCCTGCGCTGAATCGGACTGGCTGTCCTTTAATTCCGGAAAATATGATATCATATAATGAAGGGAACTTCCTGCAAGGCGGAACTTGCTGGTTCAATTATTAACATCTTCGATGACTGGTTTATCATTATTCTAGAGTTGTGCGACGCTTGGGTATTCCTACCGGCAGGCATCTACTAGCCTCGTCGCTGGTGTGTCGGAGTACGTATACACCGAAAAAAAAGAGCAAAGATATACAGACGCTAAATCCACAATTCGAACGAGCCCGAAGTCGGCAGGTCGACAAAGCAAAAAAGACGGAAACGAAAAAGCACTTATACTCCTTTCCCCGTCGGTTCCCCCCTTTTTACATTATCCGAACGTTCCCAAAAACTCCATAGTGGTCTGAAATGTAGACTTTTGGCTTTTCCGGCGTCTTCTCTCCGATCCCGATGGGTTCCACTTGTTCCACCTTGATCTTATCGCTGGGAGGGTGGAAAATTTTGTCGAACCTCCGTTTGGGGAACTGGTTGTTCTCGGTCTGATATCCCCAAGTATGGCCTCTAACATTATCCTCGTCCCCACCGCCCACTAGATAAGCGTCCTTTAACCCCGCCTCCTCCGGGATCTTGAGGTCGTAGGGGTCGATAGGGTTCATATCTCCAGCTATCAATCCGGTGTAGACATTTGTATCATAAAGGACGAATCGCGCCGCTAGTTTAAGCTGATCCAACCTCCAAGGTCTCGCACCGACGAGTGATTCGAGATGTGTATTACCAACTCTGACGGTGACGACCTCAGAGGTTCGTGAGGAAACGGCCTCGATGTCGACGAATAAGCAGTCGCGATCCATATTCGAGTCGTAGTGCAGCCGGATCACATTTTTGACTTTCATCCTCCTGTCTACCAACGTGACCGTACCGTAGTGGCTTTTCTGCCAGATACCCCTATCGCTGACCACGTCCGTGATGTAGAAGTTCTTTCGCACCCATTCGTTCTCCGCCAGCGATTTGATCATTTCGTGGTTGACCTCCTGGAGGACTATAACGGCCGGGGATATCGTGTCAGGATCTTCGGTCCCGCTGATCAGCATGGAGCGGAGATAGGACATGGCGGCGCTGATCCTGTCTTGGGGCTCGGAGGACACGAAGTCGACGTTCCATGTTATCAGGGCGAAGTTGGAGCGGGGCTGGGAATTGGCATTCGTTTCGTCGGTGTTTTGGACCATTTTCCACTGTTTTTCTTCGGTACTGTAGTGGTTTATGCCTAGGACGTGGGCGACACCGGCGTCGGGACTCGGTGTTCGAGGGGGTGCGGCCTGCATTTTGTTGATGGGATTGTTAGCGTTCTGTCGTCGGTAACGATGGTCAAGAAGAAGAAGAAGAAGCAGTGGCGGTCGTAGGAAGAACACGATGAACCGAAGATTCAAGATTGAAACGGTGGTAAGACGGAAAGATCCTGCGCCAAAAACATGCCCCCACGTTCCGGACCGCGAACGAAGCGACCAAAACCGCACACACACTTACAGGCTGGTGAAGATGAACGATATCAAGGCTTGATATCGTCCGAGTGATAAGAACGAGGGCTAGGACGACGACGAAGATTCGGAACTGCCTGGTCGCAACGGCATGTGTAACGTAATGGCGGACAACGTCCAGCGGTCGCGTGGTGTGGTATGATTGGGGCATCATGAGGTTCCTCCACTTGGGATCCATCGATTATATGGCAGGGAGGAGTGATTTGGAGCTTGTCGAAAGCTAGTTCGGTTGGAAGGATTCAGTTCAGATTAAAGAAGTGCACCATCGAGGCCGGCTGTCGTGATGGTCGTTGGATTGGTCTTCGGATTCGTCGCCGTAAGCTGAAACGGGTATTAAAGATGATAACGTATGTATGGTGTATTTACAAGCTGGAACGGAAGTAATGAATGAAGGACAGTCGGGAATGCGATGGTCACGGAGAAAGAGAGCGGTGCGAGAGGTCGATTGTGAGAGTGAGAGAAGAGCAGGAGGAAAGAAAGAGAGTGGAGGAAAGAAAGAAGGCTCACCCAGGCAGACGCAGACGTATGATACGGGCGCAGAAGCAAATGTCGACATGCCCGATTAATATTAACACCAACCGGCTCCCCATCCACGGCCATCTCGACTGGCATCTGCTCTTGCAATGGCCCGTAATTCGACGCTGTTCGCCTGCAGCTTCTAGCCAGACCCGGCCAGGGGCCAAACCGCCAGAAACAAGCACTGCCGCAAAGCCTGCGACTCGCCAGATCGTTTTCGGTCAGGAGAGCTTGCAATGTTATAAAATTTTCTGATGCTTGCAGGCGGCCTGGCTGCGAGGACCGGATGGGCAACGACCCGACTGGGAGGACGGCTGTTTTGGGCGCCAGATATAGACCAAGCCGGCGCATATAGCTGTGTCCCGTCTTCATCTTAGTCTGCATCGAATCTTATGTAAGTGCTCCCGTGCGTATAACGGTGCCGCTGGAAATCGAATCAAACTGATGTGTGAATGTTGACAGAGGCCGAAGACACACTCGGACGGACCGGCGGGACACCGGTGCATGCGTCCCAATCAATCTACTAATCGGATCCTCGATCGCCTGACTGTATTCTGGTGGTTCCAGGCGGCCACGGCTGTTGCAGAGTCTCTCGCCTATTGGATTCCCCTGCCTGACCTAGGCTCTGTCTCTGGATATTAAAGCTGCTGTTCATGCAGACCATTTCCTGCGGCTAGCCCAAGTTGGACACACTGCCAGAATCGCTTGAGGATCAGATTTCTGATTCGTTGGCAGGAAGCAATGTTTCGATTTCGGCCAAAAGATGGATGGATGCTGCTTCGGACCCAATCAGCCCTCGAGGAGGGTATCAGGTACAAGTACTTGTACCTGTTGACGGACTACCAAGGTGGCCGGTCTTGTCGTTCGTCATCACCATCCTCGAAATCGATTAAACCCCAGGTCAACTTGCTATCTTGATATGCATGGCTCCATCTCGACTGGAGTGGGTTCTGGTTCCCACACTCTCAAACTTGCGGAATGAAAGCCTCTCTCGTGCGAGACCGAAATGCAAAATGCGGGGAAGCTCTCTATCACATCCAGCAAAGAACATGGGTAATATCCGACATACCATTCTTACATTCTATACTGCTCTTTTCTACGGCCCTGTCCACTATCGGGCAATCGAACCTAGATCAGCTGTCAGAGTCGACGAATACGATGCATGGAGGCTCGGGATCCTAATCCCATTGGTGGCCCAATTTTTGCCTCCTGTCTAAACCAGCATGACCACTTCCTCGATCTAGCTGGGTGCATGACTTCGAAGGGTTTTCGTCCGTGGCGTTCAAAGCTTAACAAATGCGAAGCTTTGAGAAATAGCCTGAATGCGATCTTTAAAAACAATACACCGGGTAACGCTAATAGTCCGCCGGCGGACTTACGTCCTACGCTTGCTCCTATGCATGTGCGCTGGTGGCTTTTGGGGCAAACAAAGCTCTGTAGCCTCAGTTCTACCATCTCGTGGAGAACTTCGACCAGAAACGATTGCGAAATATCACTTTTTGTCAGGACAGCATAATGGTATAACGTACTAACAGAAACTCAGCTCGTTCGGCTAAGTTATCGATACGGCCATGTCGGGTTCGACCAGTTGGGTGAATTACATGGGGGTTGTCTTTCAAATTTTCGCAACCCCCCCTTGTTGACAAGGTCACCAGCGCCATGGGAGCCATGCAGGATAGTTGAATGGTCTGCCTGAGACTTTTAACGTAGTTGCCGCGATTGACAGCAGCGTTTTGGGGGTTGCAAAGTGTAATGGTGACGCTGGAAGCCGTCGATATGGGGTTGCATTGGTTACCAAGTTCCAATCTTCGACGCCATGTGGTTATGGAGACCTTCAATTCGACATGCTCCACATCCTCGGGACTGACACCATTGGGAGTAACATCTCCAAGGCCCTTTCTCCACACCTCTGGGGCTTGTAGATGTACAAGTTGTCGTTCAGCTCGACCTCCAACCCTCCTCCTCCTCGCTTCCCCCCGGCCTGTCGAAGCTATTATTCCGCCTACATTGTAGGGTTTTTAGGTTCAATCGAACACACCCAACCGAAAAGTACGGGGAAAACCAGACATCATGGAATCGAATGGCGGCTCGTTTTATCCTGCTCAACCGGTAAAGTTAGCCGGTTATACCTCACCTCGCAGATTTGCCCCTCCATCCATGTCGCCAGAGGCTTTCCTTACAGCCTGCAGCAGGAAATACCGGAGCTGTTGGGCATTTTGACTTCTTCATCCCACCTGCCAACGCCGACCATGATGCTTGCTCTGCTGCACGATTGTGGGTCCCGAAAAGGTCGAATGGGAATAGCGTCATGCTGCCTGTATTCTCTGTGTGCCTTTCGAACATTCCTTCGGTCTGTTGGATCGAGAAGAAACGTCAGGCGGTATTGGTACCTGTTCAGGTCGACCTGTCGATGCAGACAATTTGATATTCCAGACAACCACCATGCTGAACCTCGTAAAGCTTCTCCCACACCTTGTCGGGGTGACTAATAACGCTTTCGAGATCGATATATCTGGTTTGGACGATGCCTTAGGATTTCGTCGGATCGTTCTGACGGTACCTGGCGTGGGCGAAACCGTCTCGTCCCTGGTGACCATTGGAGCTTGGGCTGCGGGCCCAGCATTGGCGCGGTAGTGAAAAGGATCACTCTGGTCCCTGGCCATGGATGGACCTCCTGCCTGCTTGCTTGCGAGGTTTTCTCGAGATTGTTCTCTGATTCTTCTGACCTTCTCAAAGTGTGAACGTTTCGAGCATAGCCTTCCGATCTGATGTCTTCCTATTTTTATATTTCCTGAGCCTGTGCACTTGATCCAAGTGAACTCAAACCACTACGTTAGTACCTCAATTACATACTTTGGTTTAACCCGCCGGCAAATTAAAGAACAAGCAGGAGAAAAAGAAGGGACGGGTGTTTCAGGGACGTTGACGTTGACCAGCTGTAATTTGTAACTGGCTCGCCCGGCAGCGTTAAAGCCTGTTGGTCAGCCTCATCGACGGCTCTGCTTTCTGGTGTTTCGTTCTCTCCAATCCGGTCCAGTCAGGCCTGCTCGCTCTCAACCTCACTTCACTTCCAATTCATCTTCCCACCCTCAGACTCGAATCCAACTCCAACTTCGATTCTCAATCACCGTCTCTGCCCCCCACGACCGTTTACCAGCTGGTTCCTTCGCCCCCATTTCCTTCCCAGGCGCCTGCATCTCCCACAGCGGCTTTCGTCCTCTCGGCTTCCTCTCCGATCGGTGTTGCATGTTGACCGGCTGCACAATCGCATCTGTCCGCACACAGAACCCTTAACTAGCGGCATTAGGAATCTAGGGCTTTCAACAGATCTATATATACTACTCATCGTCGGCACTACCTATAGCCCGGAATATCTTCTCATCTCGCACGTCATATCATAGGAATCTTCGACAAGCCGTCTATTCGCTCCATAACCGCCTCTCCTACACCGATTTCTGCGCCTCTGTCATCGGCTTTTGGCCTCTCCAGTCGTCAAGGAACCCACCAATCACCCAAGCGAACACTTGCTACAAAGAGTCCCACGATCCCCTTAACTTGCGGCTCCTACCAACCGTTTCGAATTTCTGGAAGGAACCCAACAAGCCCCAAGGAGATTACATAGCAATCATCCGAACAAATATCTCATTGTTGGAGTTTTCCGGAATTCTGGTTCCAAGAAATTCTGACATTCCGCAGCTGACTGTCCTGGTGCTCTCCCTGCCGGCTGCCGACGCGGCAAAATCGCATACCAGATCGCCCTTCTACGTTCCGACCTAACGCCCTCAAAATGTCGTTCTTCAGGAGGAGTAAATCCTCTGTAAGCCTCTTCACCGAAAAAGTTTTGGTTGCGAATCGGCGATTTCCCGTACTTTCCGTCGCAGTTCCGAGGTTTCATCCCTTGCTAACATCATAATCTCGACGTTTAGGCGTCCGGAGCGGCACCGGCTGCCGCAAAGAAGAAGGAGAAGGAGGAGGCGGTAGTTCCTCCGACACCAATACAGGAACTCGTCAGGGATGCGCCTCAAAGAATAGACGGCAGCGATAAGTTCTGGGGTTACGAAAATGTAAGGACACCCTACAGCGAAGTTATCACTAGAGTACCGACGACGACTAACATTGAGACCTAGTTTGGCAACACATGGTATGGCTCCATCTCCTAGATTTCTCTCGTCGCCGTCGTATTGCTATATTTCCTGGAGTCCAATGGCTGAGATTTATGGTCTTCGCGATCTATCAGTTACTGCAACTCTATGCTGCAATGTCTCTACTACTCGAAGCAATTTCGCGAAGCGGTCATCAGCTACCCTCGAAAATCGTTACTTCCCGGCTCACCGAATGGAGCGATAACTGCGAATTCAAAACTTGCAAGGACATCGACTGAACCTGCTCTTAATGGGAAAGCGAAAGCAGGCGTAGGGTCCCCAGCCCCACTGACTCGGCGGGGCTCGACTCCAGCAAGTGCAGTGGTTCCACCTCCCGCGCCTCCGAAACCCGAGGATAAAGACTCGCCGGAAGCGAAGAAAAAGGCTGCTTTAGCGGCCGGTCCGATTCTAAATGTCGAAATCGCAAACTCCAAGAACTACGAGATGGAAGAGTCATTGTTCACAGCGATGAAGGACCTCTTTGAGAGCGTGGTAGCTACCGAGTCGAGAACCGGGGTCGTGAGCCCTCTACGTTTCGTTGAGGTTCTTAGGATGAAGAATGAGCTGTTCCGAGGCCAGATGCACCAGGATGCCCATGAGTTCTTCAACTACGTGCTAAACGAAGTGATTGAAAACGTGGAAGACCATGCAAAAGCTGCTAGTCGGCGCAAGAGCGAAACATCATCCAATTTGATACCGGAGACCGCGGACTCGGCCGATTCTGCGATGTCAGTTTCTACTAGGTCCGACTCGGTGGTACAGAATACGAGTTGGGTTCATGACTTATTCGAGGGAGCACTGACATCCGAAACCAAGTGCCTGACATGCGAGAACGTTTCCAGACGGGATGAACCCTTCCTCGACCTTTCCATCGATCTTGAAAAACACTCATCGGTCACATCGTGCCTACGGAATTTTTCAGCTAGCGAAATGCTGTGCGAACGGAACAAGTTCCACTGCGACGTATGCGGAGGCCTCCAGGAGGCAGAGAAGAGGATGAAGATCAAGCGACTCCCGAAAGTGCTAGCGTTGCATTTAAAGCGATTCAAGTACATGGAAGAGTTAGGGCGACACCAAAAGCTCTTTCATAGAGTAGTGTATCCTTACCATCTGCGACTGTTCAACACCACTGACGACGCCGAGGACCCTGACCGGCTCTATGAGCTCTACGCCGTTATTATTCATATCGGAGGCGGACCGTACCACGGACATTATGTGGCTATAATCAAATCGGAGGAACACGGGTGGTTACTATACGACGACGAAATGGTCGAACCAGTGGATAAAGCCTTTGTGCGAAACTTTTTCGGCGATAAACCGGGGTTGGCGTGCGCGTACGTTCTGTTTTATCAAGAGACAACGTTGGAGGCTATCGAGAAGGAGAATTTGATGGAGCAACAAAGGGCAGCGGCGAAGAAGGCGAAGATGAACAAGACGGATGTTAAAGAAAAGGATGTTAAGAAGAAGACGTCGAGGGAGAAGGTCAATGGACACACGAACGGGCATATCATCTCCCCCATCGAGGACGTCCCGGATGTCGCTATAGTCGACGGGCCTAAGACACCGACCCTGGGACCGCAGCCAAAGACACCGCCGGGACTTCCACCGGTGCCGTCGATACCGACATCGTATCTCAACGTCAACACCAAACCGGCGGCACCGGAGGCTACGTCTCCCGTCTCACCGATTAAGTCCAGGAAGGAACGCGAAAAGGAATTGAAGGAGGAGAAGGCGCGGGAAAAAGAGCGAGAGAAGCAGGCGAAAAAGGAGGAGAAGGAGCGCGAGAAGGAAGCCAAGAACAAGGGCAAAGAGGAGAAAGAAAACGGTAGTAGCAGCCACGGATTGGGCAGGTTCAGGCCGGCATCGATTGGCAAGAAGCCCTTCGGTTTCAACAAAATCATGGAAAAGGAAAGGGAAAAGGAACCCGTCCCGCCGATACCATCAAGTGCACTGAACTACGGCGACTCATCAGCGACAACGACACAGAGCTCGATAGCTAGCCCAAGCTTACAGCCCACCGCTGTGACAGTCTCAGCAAACGGAAGACAGGAAAGTTTCGATGAAAGACATTTGAACGGCACGGTGACACCGAAGGAGGAGAAGAAGCATAAGGAAGAGAAGCACCACCGAGCGAGCAAGATACTGCGGAAGAAGCTGTCGATCCTGGGATAGTTTCCCTGGTGGTGACGGGAAGGTTTTTCCTTTGTTGCTCTTTCTTCGTTCCCCCTCTCACCCCTCTTCTTACACCCTAAACTCTAATATAGTTGATATTTTTCGTTACATTCGGCGGTATCACGGGGCATGGCTCGCTTTTTCCTTTCTTCATTTCTCTGTCGGTTTTTTTTTGGCCCTTCTTTTTCTTTCTCCGTGGATTACCGTCTATGCTACTATCAAGTACCTTAAACTCTTCTGGTTTCGGACGTCATTATCATGTTTTCGGATGCAGCAAGAGAAATCATTCCTCGGGCATATATACCACATGATGATAATGCATAATCGATTCGATCTATGTCGTCTCTTTCTTTTGGCTTCGGTTATATCGTTACTTCATAGCTTCTTTTCTCTTCGGGTTTATATACTTTTCTGCTGGTTATTCTCCTTTCCTTATCCATTACTGTTTACATTCCGGCTTTCTTCCATCTCGAGGAAACTGTATGTATATGCTGGACGCTGACCAGCAGTTGATATCCTCGAAGGCCATTTGTTAGCCTTTCATATGCCTCATTTAAAAGCGGTTTATACAGTATTCATGTCATTTTCTTTACATTTTATCTTGTAGCGGCTTATCATTAATATATGCGCATCCCCTCCATTGAATTGCTGTGGTGTATCATATAAGCTATATTGGAAGCCTTGACATTGAATGTTGATGTAAACGCCACAGTGGCTTTCCAGATCTAATTAACTTCAACGTTTCCAACTCTTAGCTTTGCATCCCACTTCATGAACATTAGCCTTCATCATTCCACAGAAACGATGTCCGACGCCTCGTCCGAGATATCGGAACGGATCGCGGTTCTAACTAATGCATACCAAGAAGTACGGATATACTTATATTTGATCTGGAACTGTCGAAAACGTGCTAACGGCCTTTTTTTGGGTTCGTGCAGGTGACGACATACATCGACCGTCTGGCCAACCTCACAGCGCCGGGCACCGAGGAAGCAAGAAATGAACTGGCGGGGTTGATACACCAGAGTTTGAAGGAAGGCGATGCGGAGCTCGAGGTACGGTCTTATTCTCCCACGATATCGGTATCGTTCAGTGGGCTAACTATTATATAATATACACAGGCGCTGTCCCTCCGGACTGCCACACTGAACCCTTCGACGGACCCCCAGGCAGCACTGCACTCCCGTCTACACAAGCTCCACGAGGACCTCAAGCACGCTCGCACGACATATCGTCAATCCCTCCTCCACTCCAAAAGATCCTCAATCCTAAACGCCCGTCGCGAACGAGAAGCCTTCCTCCTCCACCAGCAGCAACCTACATCTCCATCATCCTCAACCAACGATGCCTCCCCGTCAGCATCAACCACGTCTCTCCCACCCATCCAATCCCAATCCCCGCCACCACTGCAACCTCAAATCCAAGGCTCCCTCCTCTACCGCCGTCCCTACCACACCTCCAAATCCAAAAAAGACACCACACAATCCGACCTCCTAACCACCGCCTCCTCAGACGTAACCACAGCCCTCCGTCGGACCCACGCACTAATGACCGCAGAACTAACCCGCTCTCACTTCGCCTCCGAAACTCTATCGCAATCAACCGAAGCCCTCAAACAGTTATCCACAAACTACTCCTCCTTCGACAATGTCGTGCAAAAATCCAAGGGGCTGATAACTGATCTGGTGAAGAAGAATAAGAGCGATATGTGGTATTACCAGATGAGTCTCTATGCGCTGGTTGGGACGATAGCTTGGTTGATTTTTAGACGGTTACTGTGGGGTCCGGTGTTTTTGCTCGTTTGGTTACCGTTGAGGATGTTGGTTTATATGGTCTGGGTGCCGTTCCGACAGCCTGCCGGGGTGGAAACAGGGGTTGGAGGTACTGTTAGTAGTGGAGGGAGTGTGATAGGGAAGGTGGAGAGTGTCGTGGCCGATGTGAGTAGTGATGTCAGACGGGTCGTGGAGAGCATGACGGCTGAGGGTGGTGGGAGAAAGGTGGAAGAACCGACTGTGAAAAAGATAGTATTGGGTAATGGAGAAGAGGTGGAGGTGCCGTTGGAGACACCCCTAGAAGCACCGCCGGTGGAACCTGGGGAATGGGTGGAGGAGGAGGGTAACGATCATGACGAACTATGAGTCCGTTGCAAAGGTGCATAATATAGCGTCGTCAGGTTTGTTTTTATTATAACGCAGTACGGATCTAGCGGGGCGTCATTTCACTAGCCACCGGATTCCGGGGACCCTCAAGCATTAAATCTGTGCAATGTTTACAGGATGGTCATGAACTTTTGTCATTGCATTGACACCCTGGCTTAGGCCATCTCGGAGATATCAACTCTAGCTGGTACAAAGATGGTAGTCTGGGGCAAAGATGGTACAACAGAATATTCCTGGAAAGGAAAGGATCCATCTGCAATGTATCCACCCCTACCTCCCAACCTGCAGAAACAATATCATGGGAGATCACAATAGTTTAGGATGATTGTAATAGGACGAGCATATTGAGGCTCCTTTACATGGCGGCACCGCTGATGAAGAACCACTTGTCAATGCTTGGGTCAATCGGAGCAGGAGCGAGGTTCTGGTTAGGCGGGATTGGTGGGATTTGGTCGGGGGTGACGCGGAAGGGGGATTGGCCAACAGTAATGTTGGCGCTGAGATATTTCACCGATTAGCGCTTCCCTGTCTTTCTTTTTGGTCCTCAAAGTACTTACGTGGTAATGCCGCCAGCATCAGTCTGTCCGGTAATCAACTTCTCCCAGGCTTCGTGAGTCTCGAGGATGATATCGTTGGCGTACTTCTTGTTCTTGCATTCTCCAGAGAACGCGAATTGGTTCTCAGCCTTGCCGTCTGGGATCTTGTAGATACGGAACCATTCATTGGTGGCCCTCAGAAGACCTGGAAGGTGGCGTTCGACATCCTCGACATCGTTGAGCTTGGGAGCGAGCGGGTCGTTGACATCGATGACGATGACCTTCCAGTCGGTTTCGCCTTCGTCGAGGAGGGCCATGATTCCGAGGACCTTGACCTGCTTGACTTGGCCGGGGTAGCCGACGAGTTCACCGATCTCGCAGACGTCGAGCGGGTCATTGTCACCCTTGGCCTTGGTCTCAGGGTGGCTGGTGTTGGGGTCCTCCCAGGTCTGGAAGCCGTTAGCACATCCATTGGACCTATAGGCATGTTTGCAGGGTACGTACCTGAGGGAAGGCACCGTAGTTCCAGAGGTAGCCCTTGTGAGGGAAGCAGTTTCGGACGAATCGAAGCTTGCCTGAGCGATTTCAATGGTTAGACACACGAACGAACCTCGGATTGGCGAGAACGAAAGGAAGAAATACCTTTCTTGATATCCTGCTTGATGGGGTTCAAGAGCTCATCCTTGCTGATTTCCTGCTTCGCATTGGTCCACCTACAAACAAAATCCAATTGTTAGATATCGGAGTTATGGAATGTGGGGTAAAAGATCGAGGGAACAAGGTGCATAGAAAAGTAAAGGAATAGTGAAAGCAAGGAAGCAGTACCTGGGGATCTCAACAACCATGTTGAGAACGGTCTTTTGTTCATTGGCATAGAGAGGGATATCGTGGAAAGGCGAGATGGGCTGGCCATCAGCCTCGATGAAAACGCGATGCTCGAGGGTGTACGGGGCACCGACCTTACGGACGGTATACTGAGGCATCTTTGCTGGAGGAACGGATGAAGATAGAGATGATGAGGATAAAGCGGAGGCAGAAGTGGAGAGATGCTGGGCGATGAGAGAGGAACGGGCCTGAGCAGAGGAGGCAGCCAGTCTGATGGATCGATTGAAGATGGAGGTTCTATTCACAGCTGGCCGAAGCAGGTGTGGGCAGAATCTCATTTATTTCTTCGTAGACCTTTTGCCTTTTCGTTTCGCCTGTTTTCTTTTTTCTTCTATTCCTTAAATCCTTATGTTAAGGAATGGAGGGGTCGAACAGAAGAGGGGTTTTTATGTCCTCTGGTCAGAATACTGCCGGTGCCGTTAGCTCGACCGAATTGAACGTCAAGGAGGCAGAGTTTTGCTGCAGGTGCAGGGGCTCTTACTGGCAGAGGAGGGGCACACCACTGCGGGTTAATTGGATTAGACTTGGGTATCGGTAGTGGTGATATATAGTATACGTATGTACAGGCCGACGATGCTGGTGATGAAGCCGATGAGGCTGATGATGATTGATTGATTGAGTGATGATGTTGATGGATGGTTGGTGTCGACGGAGTGGGGATTCGGCGTGAAGTTGAGCGGAGCGGTGCTGAATTCTGTGCTGTGACTTTTGGCCTCGGCAACAGTCAGAACTTTTCCGTCGCAGTCATTCTCTTCCTTCAACATCACATCAACCTCCCTCAGCTCGTCACCGCCATCATTACCATCACTATCACCATCACCATCACTATCACTGCTGACACCGGCATTGCTCGATCACAATCGGCCGACATCCGTGCATGACCCGTCTGCTGCTTCCTTCCGTCCGGCAAGCTCTCCAACTGCTCCACCTTCCGAGATATTATGCCACTATGACCACCTTGATCGCTGACCACGCCATCTCCCCGCTTCCCGGTCCCGACAGCACACCGGCTGCCAATACCACTACACCGGCCGATGCTCCGGCCGATGCTCCAGCTACTACTCTAGATACTAGTCCAGCGACTGCTCCGGCCGAGAAGTATGGCAAGGTCGTCCTGGCTCCCATGGTCCGCTCCGGCCAGTTGACCACCCGGCTGCTGGCTCTCAAATACGGCGCCGACATCGTTTGGGGTACATCTCACGCCCAATACTATCGAATACTGTTCTATTCTGGATACTAACCCGACGAAACAATGCAGGTCCGGAAACAATCGACAAGTCTCTCATTGGTTGCGAACGAGTCGAAAACCCCAAGACCGGCTGCGTAGACTACGTCCGAACAGGCCTGATATTCCGTGCCTGCCCTCCTCGTGAGAAATCAAAATTCATCTTCCAGATGGGCACAGCTGCCCCCGACACCGCCGTGGCCGCTGCAAAGATCATAGCTCAGGATGTATCTGGAATCGACGTAAATTCAGGCTGCCCAAAGGTATTCATCATCTCCCTGTATTAGCTCACCGTTTTCGTCATGACTAACAATTTCTGGTATCACAGCCCTTTTCAACCCACGCCGGTATGGGCGCCGCCCTCCTCAAAGACATCCCTCGCCTCATCTCCATCCTCGAAGCACTGGTCGCCAACGTCGGCCTCTCCACACCCTACGGCCTCCCAATCTCTGTCAAAATCCGCCTCATGCCAACCGTGGAAGAGACCCACGCTCTGATAACCTCCCTCTGCAAAACAGGCATCTCAAAGCTAACGCTCCACTGCCGCACTCCACCCATGCGACCCCGAGAGCGCGCCATCCGTGATGCCCTAGCCGGTGCCGCCAAAATCTGCAAAGAAGCCGGCGTCGAATTCTTCGTGAACGGGGATATCAAGAACTGGGACGACGCTCAGCAAGTTATCAAAGAATACGACATACAAGGCGGCGCTATGATTGCTGTCGCGGCCGAATCCAACCCGTCGTGCTTCATTCCGGAACACCTGGGCGGCCCCAGACCTTGGAGGGAAGTGGTGACCGAGTATATGGTGACGGCGATGAGCGTCGAGAATCCGATTTCGAATACCAAGTTTTGTCTGCTGAACATGGTACCTGGGAAGAACGAAATGCACAAGCTCCTGTCGAGGGCGAAGACATATCGGGATCTTTGCGCGGTAATGGATATTGAGTGTACTTTCCCTGAGGAACTTGATATCGGAACCTTGAAGACGCAGAGGGTCAGGGCGCAGGAGGAAAAGGATGCGCAACTGCAGGCAGAAAGGGAGGAAAGAAAGCAGAAGCTGGCGGAGTTTAAAAGAAAGAAAGCGGAGGAGGGTGAAGTGAAAGAAGTGGAGGAGAGTAATAAAAGGGTCAAATTCGACGCTGGGGAAAGGAGCAATCCGACGGCTGCCGCCGTGGCAGGATTGGTGGCTGCGGAAGCGTTATTACCCGAGGCCGCAGAACCCGTTCGCGCGGTTGTGTAAAACTGCACGAGAAGGAGCTGTCATTTGTTTCGATCTTGCTTTTTGGCGATCTAGGTTCCTGATGTACGATATACTTATGCACGATGATGCTAGCATGTGGGATGGCGTTTCTTGTTTGGGAGGGATGTTTAGACCCATACATCGGCAATGTTCTCTCGGACCATCTTCTATCTTGCGATATAAAAGCTCTTCCGTTCCCTGGAAATCTCACGGATTATTTCAAATTGGAGCGTAATTGAACGTAGGACGTTTTATATTCCGCTATGAAACATGCTTGCGGGTGCATATGCAGATGATATCGATAATGCAGTTTATCGTCTTTGCAGAAAAAACTGGGGTGAGAAGGAGATATACAAACGACAGAAAGTATATGTTCGCTCCAACAGGTTCGTCGAAATTGGAAAATAAAGAAAAAAGAAGATGAATGGTATCTTTGTCCCACCCCACAAATGAAAAATTGTAGCAACAGACCGGATGTGGAAAAACGGAGTAAAAAGTGTCAGCAGCGCATTATTATGCCGGGTCAGCGGCGAATCTGGTTTGATCCGGCTGATGATATTTGAGATGGCTGGCAGACGGGTGGGGTAATATGTACAGTGTGAAGGTAGTCGATGATATGAGAAAAGGGAAAAAGGAAGGGAAAAGCGATTCCAAGTTCAAACTCTCCAACACCGAGGGGTAGTAACAAAGGAAATAACGGCAATGTAAAACGTTGCACGCTGCATCGTTATGTCTGAAAAAATGAGTGTAATGAAGTTGGTATTTAATTCCGAGAGGGACGTCGATAGGTAGTTAGTTGGATCCGAATTCATATTGTTGAATAGGGACTTCGAAGGGGTCGTCGTCGGCTGTCGGGATTGTTTGAAAGTGGTTTTGGTTCCTTAGGTGAAGGGACCGGATTAGATAGTAGTATAATGCTTCTATGTTCAATCGTGACATTTAGGGCGTGATAAATTCAGTCGGGTCGTCCTCGTCCGTATTGTTCTTTAATCGTTCTCTCCCTCTTCTTCTCAAGTAAATGAGCAAAAACACTTGTCGCATATCGAATGCATCGTTGCTGCCTCTCCTCGCTTCTTTCTTGTGAGATGGGAAGAATTATGGAGAGGAGCATGGCCTTCCGTCGTATATAATATTAATATATACGTCGGAATCCGAGTTATTTAATAGGCTCCGAAAACACTCTTCCTCCTATCCTTCTTCGTGCTCGCGCTGCTGACGCTGCCGTGCATTTGCTGAACACTAACATTTGGGAGGTGCTTTTGAGTCATTGATGGGCCGTAGATGTATTCTCCGTCGATGTAGTATGCGTCGCAGATGAATGTTGTGCGGCGGGAACGTTTGGTATAACGTTGTTCGAGCTTGAAGAGCTATATTGGAATAAAATGTTAGTAAGGGGATGTTGGAAAACTGTGCCGAAATGTTGGTAGCACAGGAAATCTCGATGTTGGTAAAAGACGAACCTCGATCTCTGTGAGTGATTAATTCATGTTAGCAGGTATGCACGAGTATTTGAGAGGAGATGTAATGGGAACATACTCTGTGAGAGCTTCTCGAAGATACCCATTTTTGCTCGTTAAAATCTAATTTAAAAGCTTGGATATTGTATTGGCAAGCAAGGTGAAGAAACGGATATCGATATCGCGTATTGTGCCTCGGATTTCTAAATGGGAGTTCCCGTCGATTAGTCTCCCGTTCCATGCATGCACATACATTCCCAAACCCCCTAGAATAGAGAGCGGGAAAAACGGTCACTCGATAGCGGTTCGGAACTTCATACATACGGATCAAAAACGTTCCCAAGACACCGAGAAAAGAGGAACCAAGATGTGATTGTTCCCTCTAATGCAAGTCGTAAATTAAGAAATAGAAATATATCACGGAATGAGCGTGGGTGTGCGGTTTGCTTTAATGAATGAGTGTGAGAGGAAACTTGTCCGGCGCCCGGTTTCTTCTCTTTTTCCTCTCGTTTGCTTGCTTCGCTTGACAGGAAAATGTAATTATCCGCTGTCACAAAAACCTTGGGACGAAGGAAGGGATAAGGCAGAGCCGGAACAGCGAAGCGGAGTAAGAAAGAATAACGGGGTCTATCCTTCTTTAAACCAAAAAATCAGCCTGAACTTGTTGAAGTGGGAGAATCCAAAAGCGACCAGGTGAGAGGGGAAAAGAGAGAGGGAATAAAAATGCGGAAGGGGTTGGTTGGAGTTATATGGGAAAACGGCCGGATCTTAGTTTTACGGCAGTCGCACTCTCCTCGACTAGCCGTTGTAACTGTCCACAGGTTGCTTTTCTTCTTAATTCATTTCGCTATTTTTTGCACACCCCCATGAACAAAGGAAGTGCTCAGACGGCCTTGCCTTTCCTTGGACGGATCGTGGCCAGCTGCAAATGCAGGGCCTGGAATGGCGTTCGTGATGGGGGGGTTTGGGGACTTTGATTCAGCGCATTTGGGAAAGGGGCCCGGCAAGGGTCCCCCCATCAAGTCAGGGATGGCCGTCCTGAGGGACATCACCCACCAGCTCTTCTGTGAGTGGGGCATGTCCGGCCTGGAGTTTAGCTTTGTTACTGGCCCCCGGCATTATTTCCTCGAGTCGACGGCGAACAGATGGAGAAAATACCCAATTCTGACAGCTGAGGGTGTCTTGACGGCAGCAGTCTAGCTACCCGAGGAATGGTGCAGCCCAAAAAAACCTTAAAAGCGTACGACAAAATGCAATGCAATCGAGAACACTAGGAGATAAAAATCATTTTACTCTTCCCGAGTTACACAAATCACGACCTTGGCTAGTATTGAAAACGGGAAGACCGAATCGTGAAAATCTTTTCGTTGGAAGCCTCGGTCTCATCGATCGATTTTTTTTTTGGATGGCAAAATGTTGGTAGTTCTTCGGTTCGGGATGAAAGGCCGGTTTCTAGAAAAGTACCCGCGGATATGCAGGTCTTCCCTTCCCAAAGGCCCACACGAGGTCGCATGCATCAAGGCAGACGCCTTGTCACCTTTCCATCACTTCTGCATGCATGTATGCGAGCTGCAGCTCGATAGTTTGCGAGAAACCAAAGAAAAAGTGGATTCGTCCGTGTAGAATGTTGGAGGTTATACATACGTAGACGTTTAGGTACCATTTCCATTCCTCCTCAGCCGACGTCTACAAGTTGTCTGTGATATAGCTTGTTCCAGAAGTAGTCGATATTCGAAACTTATACATGCAGTGGCGTATTTAGACATACCCCGCCAAGATATTCCGAACCCACAAATGACATAGCGGTACGGTGTGCATCACGAACTCGAAGCTTTCGTCGATGGCTTATCCGTATCCGCTCCTATCGCCAAAACCTCTTGGGCTTAACATTCGTTTCATGCGGGAGTCAGCCTATCGATATACTTCCGGCGATAAAAACAGGCGTCCAATCGAAGGTCTCCGGTGGGTAACTTACCTGCCCACATGGACGCATAAACCGTTCCACCGTCAACAAGTTCCTGATGGGTTCCCTGCTCAGCGACGACACCGTCCTTCAACACAATGATCTGGTCTAAGAAACTCAAAGCAGTTCAATTAGAAATTTTGTTCAATCAAAATCTCGCAATTGCCCGGTCTAGTCTCGAAGAGGCATAACCTCAGGGGCTCAGACATCAGACAACTGAAGAGTGGGGCAAGAGACGACCAAAGCTCCTCAACGAGCTGCCTGGGTTGCATTTCCCCCCAAACATGGCAAGCAGGGAAGGCCCCGGCTAGAAAAACGTGGGTTTTGCACCATGTATCAAGACATGCACGTTCAAGAGGGGCAGGAGGCATGATTTTCGGAAAGACATACCACTGTCGAAGATTGTGCGCAATCTATGAGCGACAAACACGCTCGTTCGCTTCTTTTCCTTAAGGATGCCATTTATATTCTGCAATAACGACGTTTCGGTTTCGGTATCCAGAGCGGATGTCTATGGGTTATAATTATAGTTCCATGCATATTAGCAAACCGTGCACAAGGACCACGTTTTAATGCAACGCAGTTGATATTTGCCATTTGCCGTTGCGCCGTGAAACTTACAGCTTCGTCAAAGAATAGCATCGGTGGGTCTTTGAGGAGTAATCTCGAAACTGCGAGTCTTTGCTTTTCTCCACCTATTTATCGATAATTAGAGCACGCGATCATAGCGTTACTTAAGATTAGCCAACCTCGGTTCGATACGATAGCTAAAAATGGGTTGTCGACATAAAAGTCATAGCGAAAGTTTCCCCAAAGAATTTCGAGTGCATGATGAGATCTGGAGACTCTTACCTGATATCATGAGACCTCGCTCGCCAACTTTCGTTTGATAGCCATCGGGGAACTTTGCAATGGTTTCGTCGATTCGGGCGCGCTTGGCCACCGCTCTGACCTCTTCATCTGTTGCGTCCGTCCGTCCGTATCTGATATTGTGCTCGATTGTGTTATTGAAAAGCGGAGTATCCTGTGGTACAACGCCAATGGCTTTGCGGAGAGACTCCACTGTGACTTCCCGGATATCTTGCCCATCGATTAAGATTCTGCCGGAATCCACATCGTAGTACCGAAATAGGAGGCGCAAGATCGTGGATTTTCTACGCTAATCATTAGCCCATGCATTGCCATTAAGATTTAGGTCTTTACTCACCCGCATCCGCTGGGTCCGACAAATGCGATTTTGTGGCCAGCTGGAATTGTAAATGATACGTTCTTGAGAATTGGCCGCTCAGGATGATATCCGAAAGAAACATTTTCGAAAGTTATTTCGCCGCCCTTTAGAACAAGTGGTTTGGCGTTCGGGGAGTCCTATTTCGATAATTAGATTGAAAGCAGCAAGCTGTCCCGTTGTTCTATGATTACCTTGACAGTCACATTTACCCTTTGAAGATTGAACAACGTCTCCATATCCAACAAAGATTGTCGTAGCTCTCGGTAAACACTTCCCAAGAAATTCAACGGCACAGAGAGTTGGAATACCAGCTGATTGATCATGACAAGGTCACCCACCGTCATAGTACCGTCCACCACGCCTTGCGCAGCGAGATACATCATGGTTGTCAATGCACTTGAAAAGATAATATTCTGTCCGCAATTCAGGAATGCCAGAGATCTCGCAACTTTTATCGATGCAGCTTCGTAGCCATGCAAAGCCTTGTCGTATCTTTGAACCTCATAGTTTTCGTTATTGAAGTATTTGACGGCTTCAAAATTGATTAACGAGTCGACCGCAACGGTAGCTGCCGCGTTATCGGCGGCATTGGCTTGCTTCCGGAACTTGGTCCGCCAGGAGGTTGTGACAATCGTGAAGGCGGTGTATGTCGACATAGTCACGGCTGTGACAAGAGCGAATTGGGCTCCATAATTGTAAGTCTAATCGATTAGTTTGGAAAGTATCGACCCAGTAAGAATACCCGAAGACATACCAAAATACCACAGACCATAGATATCTCCAACAAGATCGGGAGGATGTGAAAGACCATGCTCGTTAATACAAAGCTAATACCCTTAGTTCCACGGTCGATAGCTCTTGTAAGCCCGCCGGTTTGACGGGTAAGGTGGAAACTAAGATCCAATCGCAACAAATGATTGAAGACATCACAGGCGACCCGACGGATAGCTGTTTGTGCCACATTCGCGAAGACAGCATTTCGAATCTCCTGAAAAGCAGTAGCGCCGACCCTTGCCAAGCCATCTATTGCTTTCTTAACGGCTCGATCTTATCTTGTAATAACTTGAGGGAGGGGAGACTGACATGCCAAAATCAAGGATCCTGCAACCGCGGCGGTGGTCCCTCCAACATGTGTGAAATCGATATTAAGTGAGTCGACAATTGATTTGAAGTAGAATGGGACTTGAACATTGAGAACCTGATTTGCGGTTAGAAGCTCTGGTTTTACACTCGCGGGAGGAAACTGGCACACCTTTGCTCCCACAAGTAGACCTACTGCTAGGCCTACCCTTACTCGAGTCCCGAGATTGTCCTTCAAGATTCAACATGTTAGCACACGCACATATTCGAACATGTCTGTAACGAGTTGGCGATACCTTCGGCCATATATAATGAACCATATCCCTCAAAATCGCCCAATCGGCTTTCCTCTGTGCGGATTTTGACACATCAGACGATCCTAATAATGGGTCGGCTACTTTAGTCGCTTGCTTCTTCGTTTGTGTCTTCTTGTCGACCTCAGCCTGCAAGACCTGGGGTGTCTTTGTCGCGCTTTTAACAGCTTGCGCCGGTCCAGTAGGGTCGTTTGTAGAATTGGTTGTAGCATAGCGACGGAACTCCGTAGTTACTTGCTTTTGAGATCGATATAAGCCAGTTTCGACTCTGAATCTCAACAATTGTCGTGCGGCAGGTGCTGGAACGAACGCAGATGCGTATGCATGCTGGTGCTGCCGCGCGCAGACTTGTCCTAACCGCGTAAAGGATTTCATCTTGTAGAGCCGGCGAGCAGCAGGCTGCGGCTCCCAGGCTATACCAAGGTCGTTATGAAGTCGGACAAAGTCACCACATTTTCAATGCGGTAGCTGGCGGGATTCACGGGTCTGTATACTCTCGGCTGGGAGAGCGAGGTCGGTGTTGTGTTAGCTTTTAGTCAGCAAATGCAATGTTCTGAATTTTGATAACTTACGAAGGATAACTTGAACTGGTCCACCCACCCGTCTTCGTGGGACACGAAAATAGTGCCTTAACGCTATCAAATTGCGTGAATAGCGCTTTAGCTTGATACCGAGTTCTTGGGATTCAAGACGGGCATCCGAAGGGTGCCTAGCCCGATCCCTCAATTTCATCATCGAGCCCCGGAGCGGCAGCCAAACAAAATACAACATCGCAACACAGAAAACCCCATTTAAGGAAACTCTACAACAGTGTAAACTCTTGCTGTATTGCTTGTACCATACACAAGTATTCTTCAGTCCTGTTTTCCGGCTCTGCATTCTGTAAGTACACTAGCTTGATCTTGGGGAACAATTTTTCATTGGGTGTTTCTTGCCTTTTGGTATCTCGCGAATCGCTAGATCCTTCCCCAGCCGCAGGCTAAATCGATATTGTTTACTCCTAAAACTTCGTCATTGGAAGGTGTGGCGCAAGGCTTTTGAATTTACTATAGCTCAGTACTTATTAGTTTTCAGCCCGTGTCTTTACTCCGGAACTAAGCTGATCTTTATACCCTCAACGAACTAAAGCAAGATCCCGACCTTTATCTCCTACAATTCGAACTGCGACAATGGATACACTCCCTGCCGAAATACTCTGTATGGTCGCTGATCTACTCCATACTACGAAGTATGTCACATGCAGCCAGTCCATGATCAAAGGATACGCGATATTTCCGAGGCTACTGCTAGCAAGAGTCTCAAGTAGAATATGGAGGATTCTGCGACCTCATATCTATCAAACCTTCAGATTTGCATATCCTTGCTCTCAAAAATATGCGGAGAGTGCTTGTTCGCATCACCCTACAAATCTGGCACCTACGTTCCAGGCCAACGGCACATATATAAGGTACTATACTCTTTCATAAATCATTGAGTATATTAGTGGACGCTAGAATGTCGAGCTAAACTATGTGGATACTGCGCGTACTCGTAGGCACCTATCGCTAAAATATATTCCGACAATCTCCCGGTTACGTCAGGGCGGCTATCTGAATCCCGAGCCCGACAGCGAAGAAACTCGATCCGAACTCTACAATATTCTCCGCGCCTGTCCAAACCTCATACATTTCGAATTTGACGCGGATGATGTAATGAGTGGACCTTTTGTTGGAGACATAGTGGGCGCCGTCGCCGAAATCGTTCGATCCACTGACAAACTCAAGACGCTCCATGTTCGCTGGCTGTGGTGTCCCCCCGAAGACTCCACACCAGCCTGGAATAACATCGATCACCCGCACCCAGTAGTTGCTAGATTGGAGAAATTAGTTGTCACTTTCCCAATTACCGCAGCGCATGGTGTGCGTGAGATAGTCAAGGCCCTGGGAGCGGCGGCGGAGACCATCATTCAAGGCGAATTCACCATGATTGACAATCGTAGCAGCCACGCTTTAAGCGAACAGAGAAATTTGAGGTACTTCAGAACTCTGAAGCCTGTTAAGCTTCCGGGTCTGCAGCGCTTGAAGATTACGGGGAGCTTGATAAACGGTCCATATTCTCCGTTTGATATATTGGTCTTCGAGCCAGGGGTAGTCGAACACTTTACGATAAACCTCGGTGGATGGCTAGTGGCTAGGGAACATCAGGACAAGGTTAGTTTCTCTTGGGTACCAGGCTGCCACCTAGAATCCATCAACCTAATATATTATGGTCTACGTTATCGTGGAAGCGCTGACAGATCTGTTCTCATTATCTCGGTTTAGATAACGAAAACACTTAGCACACAGTTTCCCATGCTCGTAGATTTTAATATAGACTTTGGGCGTACCTTTAACGTCACCAGTCTTTTGGATTCGCATGAGGTAGCACTCCAACGACTGGCTTCCAACATACGAACCCTGAACAAGGCCACGGTCAACTTTCGGTCCGCAAGGAAGGAATATTCCCGTGGTTCAAATAAGTACGTCTTCAACAGAGCTGGCAAAAATGTGAGAATGGAAAGAACATATACGTAGCTAGATAGGGGGCCCCAAGGAGAAGACTCAAACTCCATGACGTTCTAAATTAAAGTATGCGGGATTATTTATATATACGTAGTTCGATCGGTGTTTCTGAAATTAAAGAGAGGGGAAAGCTTTTGAATTTAGATGGAGAGCGACAATGTCAGTGACTAGGTACTTAGTTACTTAAGTACCTTGGGTACACGCGGAGATACCGAGATAAAGTATTGGCGGTATGCACGTATTTGGGTGGATGATTTCATAGTGCTGACATGCATACCGATCTACGTCACACAGAGCTAGACAACCCCCAGATAAGGTTGTAAGTCAGTATACACGTACATATTAAATATCAAAACATACATCCCAACGAAATCTCGAGATCCAATGATTTGTTGAAGCTCTCTAAGCTGAGTGGTCAGGAATATTATAATACAAAAGACATCAAAGGCGAAACTGCAAAAATCCGGACTGGACTCCTACCAAACCTCACAATGGCGTCCGGAATCCCCACAATCGACTTCTCTCAGTTCCTCAACGGTGATCATGACCGCCGTCTCGCGGTCTCCAAGTCCATGGTCGAAGCATTCCGTACCTACGGCTTCGTCTCCCTCACAGGACATCCGATCCCCCCATCAGAGATATCCCAAGCCTTCGAATGGGCAAAACGATTCTTCGATCTCCCTTCCGTTTCCAAATCACTCGCTCCGCATCCACCAGGGTTCCTCCATCACCGCGGGTATTCTCATCCAGGACGAGAGAAGGTCTCAAATCTGACTCAGGGAACGGATACTGAATCATCCCTGGCTCAAACTAGGGGGATACCTGATATTAAGGAATCATACGAAATCGGGTCTGATAACTACCCTGACCAGCCAAATATCTGGATTCCACGCGGGATTCTGCCTGGGTTTCAGGAGTTTATGATGAAGTTCTACTGGAAGCTTGCGGAACTCTCGAAGGAGATAGCGAAAGCGTTGGCATTGGGGATGGGACTTGGGGATCAAAATTACTTTGAACCGTTTTTCACAGGAGATCATAATCAGTTGAGGTTGTTGCATTATCCTGAGGTTGTTGCATTATCCTGAGGTTGATGCTAGCATTCTGGAGGAAGGGAAAGGTGTCAGGATTTCAGCTCATTGCGATTGGGGGTATGCAGCACTCTGTGATATCTCGCCCAGAATTACATACTGACCGATATATCTGGAATTTCTGTAGTGCCTTGACCTTGTTATTCCAAGATGACTGTGGAGGATTGGAGATAGAAAGCCCCACGGAACCCGGCAAGTTCCTTAGAGCTGATCCGGTCGAAAATGCGTGTCTAGTTAACATTGGAGACTTAATGGCACGATGGAGCAATGGTGAGTAGCCACTGAATCCACAATGTCAAGTCATGATACACATATCTCTTACGTTCCTCTGAACACTAGACTACTTACGATCAACTTCGCACCGAGTGGGTCTTCCGCCTCTTCAAGATCGCTTTACTTCAGTTGGTGGAAAGAGGACTACAAGAGCGAGGTATTCAATCCCCTACTTCGTTACCACAACCCCGGAATCAGTTATCGAATGTCTTGCGCCTTTTACCGATGAGGACCACCCTGCAAAGTATCCACCCATCACTCAATGGGACTACAGCAAGTCAAAATCGAGCATGCAGTACAGTTAGGCGGAACGGAGCGCCTATAGGTTTACCAATTGGTTTGAATCACCGGGATCGCGGCATTGATGAAACTTGGAAGTTTTTATTCCTATATTTACATCTTGCAAGCCCAGGCGTCTCTACAAGATTCTTTTCTGTATGAACAAAGAAGCGGTAACAAAAAGAAGCTAGTACTTACAATAAATAATAATTCCGCCCCAGTGGGGCTATAAACAAAAGGAGGTTTCTGGTAGTTGTCCTTTAGTGATAGATATCATCCTGGACGTGCCAGTATTTCCTCTCTTCCTCCCTTTCCTTCTCCGTCATCGGCGGCAGGTCGTAATACTTATTCGATCTAAAGTGTCGGATATAATGCAACATACCCTCACCAATGTCATCTACTTTCTCCATACCCAGATCGGCGAACGTCTTCGCTGTTGGGTCGATCTTATGATCGATAAATTCCCTCTCGACTTCGTCCGCGCTGGTTAACGGCCACCATACATTCTCCCACGCCGAACGGTAGAGTTGCTGAAGCTTTTTGGGAACATTGATGTGCGTTAGATTTCGCTTCGTTTCGTTCTTGACCATGTTACGAATTTCGCCCATTGTATATTCCCTGGGACCGAAGAGTTCGAATGTTTGACCAGCAGTCGAGTCATCGTAGGCGATCTTCTCGAGAGCCCGTCCAACATCGATAGACTGTAGGCTACATGTGTTAGAAATATCATATGTTTCGTTTCCCGTCATACGGGGAACCTGGGATTTCGACGTACGTGAACTGGACGGAATCTTTCTTGAAGGTTGTTTGAGGTAATCAGATATCTCTTCTGGGCATGGAAGAGAAGCAACCGATCCTCTTCTCCCCATACTCTAGCAGGGCGGACTATGGTGGTCTCGGGGAAGATGGCCCTCGCTTCGAGTTCGCCCTCGGCCTTGGTTCGGAAAAAAGCAGATGGTGAATTGAGGTCCGCATTGTGCGAGGATACGTGGATGTATCTGTCGCAATCGTATTTGGCTACTGCCTCAGCAATACGTTGAGTCCCCTCGACATGGACGTCCCAGAAGGAGAAGTTCCTAGTGGAGATATTCCTATAAGTACTCCGTCAATTGTCATATTTCAGAGGCGCAACTCTCACTTTGTCTCGTAATCGCGACCGATAAGATTGATAACAATATCCGAGTGTCGCACGCTCTCCTCGATGGACTCCGTATTCCGTAGGTCGAATTCCTGATATACCGTATAAGCCGGGGTCAAATAATGCCAAAGAGAACATGACCCATCCGTACTAAGAAAGTGATACGTCCCAAGTCGCCGGTGACCTTTAGGTGTCTCTTCCACATCTCCTCTCGGTATGGAACGACGACATTACATCCCGTTCGGGCTACCCGTTCTGTCAGCGTCCACCCCCCAACATATCTCCAGAATAGCGATCGCACCTAACCGATTGACAATATAGCGACCCAAAAAACCAGCGGCGCCGAAGACTGTAGCGGTGTGGCCTATTCCGAATGGTTAGTTTGGCGCTTCTGGGTACTCCACTGGACGGGTCGAAGTTACCTCCGAGGGAAGACCTATATATTCACTATGTCAGTAATTGCCCATACAATATACATTGAATATGCGTATAGTCTCCGTACCTTCCACCACCTTGCCGGTACACCGACTTTCCCGTCCTCGTGATAGCGATATCGTGGATCTGCCGGGCGTTTCGTCCCGCGGCAGCGGCGGACTTCAGGACCACTGGACGGGCGTGAGAGGTAATAGCCCTCGCGGCCGACATGATGGAAGGGTAGCGACGTTCTCCTCTCGTCCGGCTGCTAAGGGAGCGAATCGAGTTTCGGGGGTGGCGGGGTGATTGGAGCCGTCGAAAAGCGTCTTTGGATGCGGTCGTTTGAAGAGGACCGCTTAGTATCACGAAAAGCGAATGATGTCGTTGGCTGGAGCCCATTTGTGTTGTTTCGGACCGACCTCAACTGAACTCCAAAGCTTCACCGCCAACCCTGCTTCGACATCCGACCCCGGTTCCAACCTTCAGCTCCACCGACGCTTTCACGATTTCATAAAAAACGCTTTACCATCCGACATTTGTGTACACCTTCAAACCCCCTTGAACCACTCTAAACACAATACAGCAAAGATGACCGTCGATATCGAGGCGTTCCTGGCCGAGGAACGCGACAAGGCCGATGAGGAGCTCGCCATCAGCTTCCTTCAGTTCGAAGAACTATGGTCACGAAAGCTATGGCATCAACTGACCGAATCCCTTCTTGAATTCTTCAACAAACCGGAAAGTGGGAAGCAGAGACTGTCGATATACCAGACCTTTGTTCTATCTTTCGCCGACAAGATAAACCAGTTGAACCTGGTATCGTTAGGACTGCTGGCCGCGTCACATATCCAAGGTACGCGGGATGCTATCCGGAATACCTCCCATGAGCTATCCCGTAGCTTCAGGAGCTTTGCCGTACTAATGAGACGTCCGTATAGATAAGAACGATGCCTTGAACTTCTTAAATGAAGTTAAAGGCAAGGTCAAGGGAACGTCGCAGGAGGCATACGTCTACGCCACAGTAGAGGCCGCAAAGATCAAGCTGCAAATAAACGATTTTGAGGGTGGAAGGGCAGACTTGGACGAATCTGAGAAGATTCTGGACAAATTCGATTCCGTGGAATCGATGGTTCACGCCTCGTTCTACAGTGCTAACGCGGATTACTATCACGTACAGTCCCTTATCGATCCTCTCGGTCTATGATAACACCCCACTAACCCCACAATCATCTTCTTCATAGGCACGACAAGAGTTCGCCTCGTACTACAAGAACTCCCTCCTCTATCTCGCCTGTATCAATATCGATGACCTCCCTGTCGAAGACCGTCAAGCTCGTGCCTACCTCCTCGCCGTCTCCGCCCTCGCTGCTGACACAATCTACAATTTCGGAGAGCTCCTCCTCCACCCCATCCTCGACTCTCTAAAAGGCACACAGCACGAGTGGATACACGCCCTCTTATACGCTTTCAATGAAGGGAACATAGGCAAATACGAAGGTCTCACTGTGCATCTCGCGAAAGAGCCTACTCTCGCCAGCCGTGGCGATTTCCTACGCAGAAAGATCCGACTTAGCGCCCTTACTGAGGCCGTATTCGTCCGACCACCGAATGAGAGGGCGTTGTCATTCGCAACGATTATGAAGGAGACACAGGTGGCACCGGATGAGGTTGAACATCTGCTGATGAAGGCTCTGAGCTTGGGATTGATCCGGGGATCTATAGATCAGGTTTCCGGTATCGCGAGGATATCGTGGGTTCAGCCTAAGGTCTTGACGATGTTGCAGATTAAGGGCATGAGGGATCGGTTGATTGAATGGGATTCCGGGGTCAGCCAGCTGAGCGTTTGGATGGAGAACAAGATGTAAATGAGAACACTAGCATAGATTATGCATAATCACCATCCAAGGGAGGGTTTTTTTCGGCTGTATTTTAGGTATAGCGGAGATAGAGACGATAAGAAAAGCCATGATACAATACACTTGAAGGATGGAATTACCGTAGCAAGCAAGACGAAAGGAGCAGAACCGACAAATAACAACCGTGCGCCAACCATAATACAATCCCAATGCCAGTTATGTTCCCATTTCCGCTCCCAAAGTCCTACTCCGGATCCCTCCTCACCCCGTCACTCAAACAGATCTCGCCTTCCGGCAGCAATCTCCTCATCCTTTCTTCCCTCACTTCTTCAACGCCGCCACCGTACCCATCCGGATCCCTCATCTTCAGAAACGCCTGCACCCTTCCATCCTTCCCCGTCGCATCACTTCTCAACCTCCACAGATCCCTCTGAATATCCCGATTCCTCCTATCCCTCTTCTCCTCATACGAAGTATTAAACTGATCCACCCTCACCAACTGTATCAATATACCCGTGAACGATAGTAACATAATAACCGTCACAAAGTTTGTATGCGTAGTCAGAGGTTTCGTAGCATCCCCATCCTCAGCACCGCCAGAGCCATACCCTTCATATCTATACCACCGCTCCCAATCCTCCCACGTCGCATTCCCAGCCGGGGAATTCTTCCATGGTCCGGAAGCATACGTTGCAGCTGTCCGTCTTCTGAAATCCGTATGACGCGGAACGGTGTTCCAACCTACACCGAACTCATCGTATGCCTTTTTCTTCGTGGGATCGGATAGAAGCGTATTCGCGGCGACGATAAGGCGGAACCGTTCGGTTCTGGTGGTTTTGGAGAGTAATGAGCTTGGGTGGTCGGATGGGGGGACACAATCTGGATGGTAAAGTTTCACGAGTTGGTAGAAGTGTGATTTTTGGTAGATTGAGGAGTGAGGTTGGTTGAAGATTTCGTAGGGGGTGAGTTGGGAGATGGGTTTGGTCGGCCAGCTGTGGTGGGCGTTGGTGGCGTAGGCGCGGGAGTTAGATCTACGAGGTTGAGGATGCTCATGTCGGGTGCTCGAGAGGAAGGAGTAGCAGCTGGATAGGAGGCTGCATTTTGGGAGAATTGAGGTTGACGGCCGTGTCAGATACATGGCCGAGTGATTCTGGTCATGGCAGGCCCGCTGGATAGTAGATGGTAAGGACCGGAAGGGTTCCGACTTGGTCTGCTAGCGCTGCGAGAACCGAAGCTCTATGTTTTGAGGTCGCATATGCAGGTCGGGTGTGCGAGAATTCGGAACAGTCTGCCAAGCTGACCGACGAGATGGCTCGGAGTCTTAACGTCATTGACTTTTGACCATTGAAGCTAACTAGATTGATAACAGGAAAAGCACTGTTCGAATAAGCCGCCCATATCAAATACAGTTGAAAGAAACAAATCGCGATCCAGATAATCAGAGAAAACATAGCACCGAGAGACTCCCCAATTGCAATCCCAGCCACCCAGATTACATTATTATGTATGCGTATATCCGTACCTGCATCGTCACTGGATCACTCCATCCGTAAAAACACCAGGCCGAAAGAGAGAAAAAAAAAAAACCGGAAGACAATTAAACCCAGACACCCAAAGCTACCCAGCCATTTGACTCCGACTCGCCAATTCCATCTTCATTTGTAGCCAGCTGAAAAATGATGGCGACCTGCAGAATTTCTTGTAAAACGTTTCTTCCACTTTGTTTCGCTGAAAATGCGTTTTCCCTTTGAATTCGACTCCGCTGCCGTACTTGACCAGCGTTTGCAAGAAATCTGCCTCCGAGAAACAATTGTATTCGAAGGGGTCGACTGCTGATCTTGCCGTTATCAATTGTGCAAAGTACCGGTCCAAAGGCGCGAGGAATCGCGCGGTGAGGAAAGCAAAGTGGCGGCGGACGAGACGGCTGATATCAATCGGCGAACTGTCGCCCCGGCAAGCTTCGTCCAGCTCTTTGAGAAAAGCCCAATCCCTAGACATGTATCCCTTCGGCTCTTGACTGACGACGTCGAACCCCGTTTCTTCCTTGTGTATAGACTTTGATTTCCGATGTATGTGGCCGTTTCTATTCGGGATTGTTAGAGTAAGATGGGTAGTTAAAGTACTCGGCTTGCAACTTACTTGTGTACGGGTTCCATGAGGTGAACAATATACGGTGTATCTTTCGGCGTATGAACAGGAGGCTTCTTCGATGGAGGGGATTGGAGTCTCTTCAATATAAAAGGATTTGTTACTCCGATCAAGTAATGATTTGTATTCGGCTACAACAGAGTTAGCCAAATGAAAAGAGAATTGCTTGAGTGGGTCGACTTACACCACCGTGGGCTTGCGAAAATATGTCTTTGTGGAGATTTCAGTTTAATGTGCAGTAATATATGGGCTTAATTACGTGTTTTTTCTTACCGGAGTGCATCGTGATATATGGACGATAGTCGCCGGCGAACGGAACAGGCCGGATGAGATCAAATGCTAGAGATACAAATTCGCTGCAAACTCGAGGATCCAGTGCTACAGCGGCAATCGGCTCGCATAGGAGAATCTAATTACCGTTAGTTCTTGTATAGTTTATTAATGCATTTGATAGAATCCTTACTCTTTCGTAGATAATGTATAAATCGACAACGTTTGGCAGACATTCGATGACTTGCTTCCAAGACCCAACTGGGTCGAGTGCGAAGATGTCAATCGGATGGTTTTGCTTCACCGACTCTTTTCGCACCAGACCCTGTAAGGGATACGAAGCATGCAATGGACTGTTGTATACGTTAATGATGAGATCCCGACCCGTAGATGAGAAAGTGTTGAAAACAGTCTAAGAACATACATATGAAGATTAAAGATGGATCCGAAGAACGGGAGCTCCATCTGCCCGGGTCGAGGCGTCGGCCAATTCACGATCTGTGCGCACGCGGACTCCATCAAGGCCGAACTGGCACTAAAGTCGAGCAATGGCAAAGTCTTCGCCAGCATTTGGTCCCGGAAAAGAGATGTGAAGTCATGTTGCGAGATGACCACGAATGACTTTTGCCCGTATTTGCGCTTCACAGTCTCGTCCCGCTGCTGGCGAAACAGACAGTAGCCAAACCAGAATTCCGGATGGGATACTAATTCAGACGATGGAACTCTGATGTCCTTTGATGTGTGCCGGAAACGAAAATGGAAGCTCGTGTCCGTTGTGAGATCGTCTGGATTGTTTCGATCCGGAAAACTATTGAAGCAGATGGTCGTCAAGTCTGCTGGGGAGAATGGCGAGTACGGATATATCCACTCAACCTCAGGACCTAGCGTTCCCAACAGACCGAGTTATCAGTCGTGTCCTCTCGAAACGGCAGCAAAAGAGGTATACCGACCCAAGTCAACGTTGAAATCGCACACGATGCTGTATTATCGGAAAACATAGAAATTCATGAGTGTATATTAGCCGTCTATTCGTCTCCACAGTGGGTACTCGGCTTATGTCGAAGGCCATGTTGGGGTACTGACAAGGCTATCAGCCATTCTCGCAACTTGTCAACTGAGAATGTGGATTCGGGGACGATTCCCTTTAATTCATCGAGTCTACGCGCCTCCGTCTGATTGTCCGGGTGTTCGCCGCTGCCGTTGGTCTCCTTCTCGGTCTGCGACATGCTTGCATGCACCGTCTACGGCGACGTCGAAGGCCCGCTCCAAGATATCCCCGCCGCAACCGCTGCCAGTGTTGTTTGTTTCGTTTTGAAGCTGTTACATTCGCTCGGTGCAGCGTGTCCACCGTAGAAGGATGAATGAAGTAAAGGATTGGGATGTCAACAGCGGGCGATTGAGTGTTTATTTTAAGGAACAGTCCCACTCCAACATACTTGGGTCGGAAGAATAGATCGATGGAGTCGTCGTACTCTATGCGGTGCAATCCACGATCGAATTTGGTAGTCCGTTTCAAAATGCCCTGCCAGACGCCGCCTGCATAAACGAGATTTGATTTGATGGCTGACCGCCTGCAGCTGGGCCTTCTGGCAGGCTTCCAGACAGGTTTGTTTTTAAAACCCACGTTCAGTCGACCCCGCCGGTCGTTTGCGGCAGCAATGATAAGTTGTCATGCATGCCATGCGCATGCGACTTGGAGAAGAAGGAAAGAAGGAACGAGGAGGGCCGCTTAGAATCGCTCTCCGGTGACGTTGGCCAGGCCTGCGACTCGACCGCGGGAATTAATAACGATCAGTCCCAGACGGGTTTCCAACCGGCCGGGGCCCTGGAAAGCCGATAAAGTGCGATACGCCCTAATCAACTAGCCTCGAATCCGGGTGAGAAGTGCTGCTTAGCTTTGAAGCTGTTAGGACCGATGCCGTCGTGCCGCAGAGGTGGGATTGGTCGCTGCAGCCCGACGCTTGGCCGGATTCGTTGACGATAATGCAGCTGCCCCCGCAGGCCACCACAAGGCCCTGTCAAATTTGATTCCATCTCTTCGACACCGTCTCAACGTCATTAATTCTCATCTGTCGATACATCTCCATCGTTTCGCCATCCCCCATCGACCGCTACCATCCCTCGACACCTAACTACGAATCCTTCATCACCGACGCTTCGCAGGAACCTCCCGACAAGCATCGTCAAGCTCGGGCGACATCCTGGTCCTTGACGTAACCTTCCTTCCTTCCTTCCAGCATTCCAGCGGCGAGTCACAGTCATAGTCCCAGCGACACGCAAATACAAGTTCCACATCCAGTCAAGCAGCTGCAACGTCGACAGCTACACTCGCAAGCACAAAGTGGTGGCCTCTTCCGAAAAGCCAGGCAGTGACTAAAGCTCTCCCAAAGCTTCAGAGGATACACCCTTCCTCGAGAGTTTGATTTGAGCTTTTGGGCCTGCTTGTAGCTGTGATCTTAAAAAAAACCAAAATCACCATCGACCTTAATCAACCATCACCTACCGACCGTTTTTTAAGATCATTCGGATCCCGGAGTAGAAGCAGCAGAGATGGATCCAGCGATTGGACGAAGTCTCAATGATAAGCTCTACGACAAGAGGAAGATGGGTGCTCTTGAGTTCGTCCCTCCTAGACGTATCCCAGCTGTCGTATATATAAACCTTTCCATAACACGCAGCTAACCATCCGATAACGGCAACCGTAGATTAGAAAAGCTGATTAGAGAGCACCTTGCAAATAACGACACCGATAAGATCAAGGAAATCATTGACCAGCTAGTGCACGATTTCGCCTATGCCATTCACCAGCCACATGCTCGAAATGGCGGCCTGATCGGGCTCGCCGCTGCATCAATAGCACTCGGTCCGGTACGTTACACACAGCACCCACCGGCGAGGAACTCGGGCTAAACAGTGCTGGTAACCCCAACAGGAGGTCGCCTATTACCTCGATTCCATCATTCCGCCGGTTCTAGCTTGTTTCGAAGATCAGGATGCTAGAGTCCGCTACTATGCTTGCGAGAGCATGTACAATATTGCCAAGGTTGCCAAGGGAGAAGTCCTCTTGAACTTCAATGAGATATTCGACGCCCTGTGCAAGGTAGGACATTACGTTCGCCCTTTGCGGAGATGAGTGTGTCAAGCTGATGCTTATCTATCTATCTAGCTCACTGCAGATACGGAACTGTCCGTTAAGAATGGTGCTGAGCTGTTGGACAGACTTATCAAAGACATTGTCGCTGAGTCTGCATCGACTTACATCTCCATCCTACACGCCCCACAGGATGAGGCTGTCACATCGGACGATGAAGAAAACGATTCGGATTCTATGCTCCCAACTGCTTTCTCTCTGAAGAAGTTCATTCCATTGCTTCAAGAGAGAATCCATGTCCTCAATCCTTTCACCCGTCAATTCCTCGTCTCTTGGATCGTTCTTCTGGATGGGATCCCAGACCTTGAATTGGTCACCTATCTTCCCGAATTTCTCGGTGACCTTTTCGGATACCTAGCCGACCCCAATGCTGACGTCCATGATGCAACCGAGGTCTGCCTAGAAGGTTTCCTACAGGAGATCAGGAAAATCGCTTTCGTCAAACGCGGAGTTGAATCACGGCGAGGAACGCTTACCAAACCTCTGAAACTCAAGAGTCCAAGTGAGAGTGAGGGAGCCGTTACGGATGATACTGACCCCAAGAAGGAAGACGATGATACTGGTACCCGTGCTGAAGATCCAGAGAACGGACCAGATGGTATGTGGATGCCCGGTCAGGACATCCCTGTCGACCACAAGAGGATCCTGGAGATCTTGATGACATTTATCGACCCTTCTTCACGTAAGTTTCAATACGGACCTGATGCAAAACCCTATACTTAGTATGCTAACGGAAAAATAGAGGAGGAGGAACTTCAACGTACAGGCTTCCTTTGGGTCGCAAGCTTCCTCGAGATTTGCCCAGAGGAGGTTGTCCAGTTCGTACCACGGCTTCTTTCATATGTCCTTCCAGCCACATCCAGTCATTTTGAATCCGTCAGGGAAGTCGCTCATAAAGTCGACAGCCTCATGCTGAATCTCATCCTTAACCTCTTTGGAGATTCGAAGCTTTCAACTCTTACATCCCACCGACGACAATCACCAATCCCTCCAAGCACCTTCACTCACCAAGACCCTCGATCATCTACCCCGATGCTTTCCGATCAGGTAGATGACACAGCCGGCGAGGAAGCCACGCGTGCTTCCCTCGCAAGTACCACCGGAGAACTAGACTATGGTGCCACTGTCCACGCCTTGACGGTTCAGTTTTTGAATGAAAATGAAGCAACTCGACTAGCCGCCCTGGATTGGCTCATAATGCTTCACAAAAAGGCTGGGGACAAGGTCATCGCCGTCAATGACGGAACTTTCCCAGCTCTCCTGAAAACCCTGTCTGACCCGAGCGAGCTTGTCGTCACGAAGGACCTTGAGCTTCTATCGCAAATTTCAAAGAACAGCGATGACGATGTTTTCGCCTCCTTCATGAATGACCTCTTGAACCTGTTCAGTACTGACCGCCGTCTCCTGGAAACTCGTGGCTATCTCATCATTCGTCGTCTTTGCCTCAACCTCAACCCGGAGCGCATCTACCGTACGCTGGCTGAGATCATTGAAAAGGAAGAGGACGTCGAATTCGCCAGTACCATGGTCCAGTTGTTGAACAACAACTTAATGACGGCCCCCGAGATCGGAGAGTTGAGAAAGCGTTTGAGGAGCTTGGACACAAAGGTAAATCTCTACACCTTACTCATGCTTTTAGGCGATGTTTCTAACAAATTCCCAGGATGGCCAAACCCTCTTTATCGCTTTGTTCAGATCGTGGTGCCACAACGCCGTTGCTGCTTTCTGCTTGTGTCTTCTCGCCCAAGCCTATGAACAAGCTTCTAACTTGCTATCAATCTTGTATGAAGCCCTTTCCTGCACTTCCAGCACCTGTTCCCTAACATTTTGTAGTGGCGAGTTGGAGCTTTCGGTCAGTCTTTTGATTCAGCTAGACAAATTGGTTCAGCTTCTCGAATCGCCAGTCTTCACTTGTAGGTGTTACATTTTGTGTCATGACAACCGGTCTCTGTGTTGCTAACCACACCATAGATCTTCGAATGCAGCTTCTCGAACCTGAGAAGTACCCGTTCCTTTATAAGTGTCTCTACGGATTATTGATGCTCATGCCTCAATCGTCTGCATTCGCTGCTCTCAAGAACCGCCTCAATAGTGTCAGCGCCATTGGATATCTGCATCAACTGACCCCACGAAAGTAAGATGACTCCACATGAAATTGTTCTCCTCATATGATTGTGTATTCTAAGTATTTTCTAGCGCTCCGACTTCAACTACGACCTCCTACGAGCCTCGTAACCGTCTCAAGGCCCGAAGCGAGAATGAGATCAAGTGGCAAGAGCTACTCGAGAAGTTCAAGCATGTTCAGGAAAAGGCTAGGCGCTATAATGTCCAGTACATCGGAAAAGCCTCGACACTCCCTCCACTCACGGACGTCCCACCCACTAATGGTACATCTTCGGCTCCCCACCTTTCTGGTACATCTGGTCATGGAACTTCAACATCTGGTCCCCCGAATCGCATTCCAACTCCTAGCAGTGTTGCGAGTGCTCCGACCACCAAGTCGAAAGGAGGACTAGGGATTGCTAGGTTGGCCCGAGGCAGGATGAAGAATCCGAAGTGAACCCTCGATCGCACTTTCTGGTGTCCCCGGTGACTGTAATGTGATATATCACAACATCACCGCCCTTTTCGATTATTATCGTTGGTCATGATATTTCGCGATAACGCTAATCTTTGCTTCTCTTTGCTTTGATTTCGATAACGATAGCGTCTGAGCCGCATCATAGCATTTGGGTTTTTTTTCGAATTTGTTTCTTACACGAGATTTCAAGGATCACATTGGTATCTTGAGCGCCACTGGATCGTGAAAACCCCGGTGGCGGATCCATGATGTCGATACCTGACCTTCTCATCTTGATGCATTTCCTTTCAGCAAGCATTCTTGGTTTTTTATTTTATACTTTTTTTTTGAATGTTTTTCCTCAAAGCACATGCATGCATAGCGGAAGGAGTCTCTTTTGTCAACGTTGGTTTTTATTATCTGGTTTTTGTTCACAGGATTAGTCGGAAATGTACACTTGGTCCCCCCTTCCCATCCACCTTGTCATCGTGCCTGCATATTGATTCTAATTTGACATCTTTGATTTGTTCAATCTCCCCAATTGCAAGCGTCCTTTGGTACCTGCTTCTTGAAACATTGGATACTTAAGTATCATTTCATACCTGCTAGATTGCAATTGATGAGACGAACATTCCGGATCCTAACCCAATCTTTCTATCCGGCTGGACCGGTCGACCCAACGAGCATCATGGCAAGGTTGCTTTTGAGTTACCTAATATACATATATATACAAGCCCCAGTATATTACTGCTGGGTGATGATCTCGGTGTGAGCGGAAAATTTTATTTACTCAAGAGGTATCAATAATATGCCCAAAAAACCGCATGGGATACCCTCGTTGAAATATTACAAGTCGGTAAAAAACCCGAGGATCATCTCGTCTAGTGGAAGACCCTCTTCTTCTTAACTTCGGTGTAGCAATGAACGATGTCTCCGGGCTGGAAGTCGTCAAAGTCCATAAAGCCCATACCGCATTCCGAACCTTGCATCATCTCCTTTACATCCTTCTTGATGTTCTTGAGCGATTCAAGAGTACCTATACACCAGGATTGCGATTAGAATATGTTATATCCCAATGGGGAAACTCTGCATTGTGGAAGTATTCTTACCATCATAAACCGTTTCTCCGTTCCTTATGATCTTGGCTTTGTATCCCTTTGTAACTGTTCCTCTGTAAATCTTACATCCAGCAAAAGGCTTCATAATCTTCTTCTTGACGTTGTACGGGAACACCTGCAGGATCTCTGCTTCACCCATCACGGTCTTCACGATGATAGGTTTCAGCTTCTCGCTCATAAGCGACTTTATATCGTCCAAAATCGCGTAGATGACCGTGTGATGGATGGTCTTGACGTTGGAGAACCGCGCGAGCGACATGATATCTGGATCGTTGTTGACGTTGAACGTGAGGCAGTAAGCGCCCGTGCTTTCCGCCATACTGATATCCGATTCCGTGAGTGGACCGACACCGCTTCTAATAATCGTTGTCCGTACTTCCTCATTTGCAACGCTAAGGACTTGTGCCTCGACTGCTTCCACGGAACCTGCGACATCTGCCTTGATAATGAACGGAACTTCGAGAATCTTAAATTTCTCCTCTTGCTTGAGTTCTGGCATTTGAGCAGCGGCCTCCTCAGCGTCCAGGCCCTGCTCTTGTAGCCGCTTAAGTTGTGCCTCCCGTTCCTTCTTTTCATGGTGTAGCCGCCTCGACTCGTTGATCGCTTCGATATCCTTCGCCAGCTGTTGTCGCTCCTCCTTGAACAAACGATACTCGACAACCGACTTCGCTTTGTCCTCCGTCATGGCCTGTAGGATCTCGTCTCCAGCATCCGGTTGATATCTCCACCCATCGACCTCAACAGGTGTACCCGGAAGCGCCTCTTCGAGCTCCGCCCCGGTGTCCGTGATCATATTCCTTACCCTCGCCCATGTTTTACCAGCCACGATCACGTCCCCTTTCCTTAATGTACCCCGCCGCACCAACACGGTCGCCACACGGCCCTTAGCTTTCGTCGAACTCTCCACCACCCAACCCTCCATACGACCGCCTGCGTCAGCTCGCATATCGATATCATCCGCCTGTAACAGCACAGCCTCCTCAAGATCCTCCATTCCCAATCCCGTCTTTCCAGACACACAAACAACCTGTGTGTCTCCGCCTACAGCTTCAATCTGGACGTCGTACTGAGCAAGGTCGCTTTTAACCCTTTCCGGATCAGCATCTTCCTTGTCACACTTGTTGATGGCAACGATGATAGGTACACCCGCGGCTTTAGCATGCTTGATAGCCTCGATTGTCTGCGGCATAATACTGTCGTCGGCTGCAACAACCAAGATAACAATGTCGGTCATATTCGCACCACGCTCTCTCATCTTCAAGAAAGCCTCGTGGCCGGGAGTATCCAAGAAGGTGATAATTCGTCCGGATGGCATGTTAACCGAGAAGGCACCGATATGTTGAGTGATACCACCATGTTCCTGGTCGACAATAGAAGACTTTCGTAGCCAGTCTAGGATTGTGGTTTTCCCGTGGTCGACGTGGCCCATGATCGTGACAACCGGTGGGCGAGGAGGTAGTGCGGATTTATCGGCTGGGACAGGCAAAGCAATTAGATCCCGCTCATGACTCCTGTCCACGATCGGTTCAAATCCGTATTCCATAGAAATTAGACCAGCCATCTCCGCATTCAAGACATGATCTGGACTTGTCTCCGTAAATCCTAGCTCCTCCATCTTGCGCGTGAAAGGATCGAGTTTAACCTTGCAAAGGCGAGCAAGCGTGTTGACGCTTACGAACTCTGGAATTAAGATTGGTGGAAGTTGCTGCTCCTGCTCCGCTCTCTCTTTGGCCTTTCGTTCCCTCTCAAGTCGCTTCCGTTCCTTCAATTGAGCTTTCGTCTCGACTTCTTCGATTGGATCGTCTTCTGTTGCCCATTGTCGACTGTGCTTCGCCCTATCCTTTTCCTTGGCAGATGCCCTACGGCTCCATTCCTGCGACTCCTCTTGCGCCACTCTAGCTTCGAGTTCCGCTTTCTTGCGTCTTTCCTTCTTCGATTTCTTCCCTGTTCCTACAATTTCATCGAAATAACCAGCTTCTGCGAATGCCTCGTCGACCAAGTTCGTCATGCCAGAATCAACATTAGGGACACCGTACAGGTTTCCGCCAGTCTTGAATTCCTGGAAGCTTCGCTGAGGCATGTCATTACCAAACGTTTCCCTTTCGCCAAAAGTTCGGCGCTCACCGAGCGTAGGTTCCGTAGGCTCAGCGGTCGACGCTTTACCACTCAGTTGGTCGAGGATATCGTTAGAATCGGAGGCGGCGAACACGCTCTTATTGCTGCTAACACCCCATCTACCGGCCCCCGACGCTGCCACTCGCCATTTAGCTTGGATTTCCCGGTTACGGGTCAGCGATTCCTGAGGCGTGGACATCTTTGGGGTAGGGGCGAGCGGTGTTGGCGCAGGTGCAGCTGGGGTAGGTGATTGGAAGGACACTACTTGTGGGCCTTTGGCTTCTGCGGATGCCCTAGCCCATTTCCCAGGCCCGGAAGTTGTAGCTGGCATTGCGGCTCGTTCTCTTTGTGCCCAGCTCACGGAGCTTTCTGGTATGCTAACGGGCGATTGCACGGAGGAAGCAGGTGAACTAAGGACCGGGTTGTTTTCAAGTGGCTTGGTAGGCGCCCGGGGTGAGAGGATATCGGTAATGCTACGGCGAACAGGCGTCGTCTCTGTAGGTATATTGGGTAAAGGTTGAGTGTGAACATCAGATACGGTAGAGGCCACGTCTGCTGATGGAGAAGGTACGGCATGAGCATCTATATCAGAAGCCACCTCGTTGTCTATGGTGGACGCCGTTTGTATATCAGAGGGTACTGAGACTGCCTCCGTCGGTGGAATAGGGTCGCTTTGAACTTTCACATCGGCTAGAGCGGGAGCTGTTTCCGAGGATTCGGTTGCCAATAGATTTGGTACCTCCGTTTGTGCGTCTGATACTGTTTGAATCTGGGCATCAAGGGATGTCGGTTGTTCTGTGGTCTGAGACTCCGAAGCAGATATTTCAGGGGAGTGGTGATCTGTAGCTGCAGCCTCTTGGATATCTTGAACCTCCGCGGCGGAACTTATCGGAGCCGTTGCATCAAGGGTTATCTCGTCGGCCTTCGCGTCGAAGGAAATGATCTCGGGTTCGGTTGGTGGGATACCCTGAGCTTCCCGTTCAACCATGGGGGTTTCGGCTTGCATGGCCGGCTGTGTATCACTGGTTTCTGTAGCTGACACCCCAACATCCGTAGCAGACTCCGCTTGCACAGCTTGACCCTCAGCGACGAAGGTTTCAAGTACTTCCTGGGGTGGGACAACCTCCGGACCCAGTGCTACCCCCCGGCCATGTTCCGTGTCTGCCGTGACCGATGGTGCCAATTCCTCCTTAAGTTGATCTCTTGCGGCATCAATCGGCTTTGCATTTTGCGCTTCTACCTCCACATTTATGTCGCCTCCCTGCTCATGCTCGGCCTCGGCCTTGGACTTTTCGATAAACTGAGCTAGGCTATCGAGGGTAAACGGTTGGGGCGTCTCCTCAGAGTCCAGTGATGGGGTCAATTGAGCCTGGGTATCGACGGGCTCCGGGGCTGCCTGTTCATGTATCGGTTCCACGGGAGGATTTGGAGGTCGATAGTGGTATTCACCTGATAGTTGGTGCTCCGAGAACGACGATATAGAATGCTGTGGTTCCGGTGTAGGCGTCGGCTCCGGTTCCTCCGCTGGTTTTACCGGCTTTCGCCCCCACTTCGAAGCGGCTAACGATGCCGTTCGAGTAGTCCCAAAACCAGAGAACGGAAGTGGTTTCTGGGAAGCCGGGAGACTGTGTAGACCTCCATCTTCCGGCTCCGGTCTAGATGCTAGGTTCTCACCAGCCCGGCGATTGGCAGTCGAATGGACTCGACGATTGAAGCGTCTCCGTGCGGTTGCTCGAGGTATCGATCGTTCCGCCGTCGCCGTCGCCCGAAGGAGGCAAAGCAGGCATGGCGAGGTTACCGGTCGCTGTAAGGAAGTTAGAGCTGCGGATATTAAATGCAAAACTGAAGACGTACTCGAGCAATTGACGAATGCATTGTATCCCGATTGGAAATTAAAACCTCTGGAATAGCAGTGTAGTGCCCGCCATGGTGGAAAACGAATGAAGGTGATGTCAAGAACTGTTCAGGTCCGAGGCGGGCAAACGACAGCAGAAAAAAAATAATTTTGGCGGGACAGTGGTCTGCCGAGAAATTTGCCCGATAGCCCGGCCGAAGACACTAAATTCTAAAACGCCCCGCAGCTGGTGCAGACAAAAGCCTCATAGAGATGGCCACGGATTACAGTCCGCTCGTATATGATATCCTCAGAACTTCTATTTACAAGAATATGGTTCTATTGCGGATACTGCGCGGTTACGACCGCTTTCTGTCCGGTGCCGCCAGCTCTGCCATTGAAAAACTGGCGCTGAACCCCTTTTTGCCCTGTCTTTGTTTCCGTCTTGCAGGCCTGATATTTGAGTCCTTTGGTTGAGCAATTGGCTGTGCATCGTATATTTCTTCCTCGTCCGAATCCTTCTCCAGATCTTCTTCCTCTTCTTCGTTATCACTATCTCCCTGCGCGTCCTCGGGTTTGATTGGGCTATCGCTCGTCGGTTTTTGTCCAGAAACCGGATTGGCGAACGGCTTCGAGTTCAAAATCTTCTGTCTTATCTCTTCCATATCATCCTCCTCGTCATCGCTCGGTGGCAGGTCATAGTTCCTCTGTTTCATAGGCGGCAGGCTATTCTGCTCATTGTCGTCGCCTTCGCCGTTATCATTCTCCTCCTCTTCACCTTCGCTTTCCGATGGCGGTAGAGAGTATCTTCGATTTTGGTTCCCCGCGGCCCAGATATCGCCCTCACCAGTGTTCCCCGCCTTCTTGTTCATGTAGCTCTCCTCCAATTGGCTTAACCATTCGGTTTCAGCCGCTTTAACCCCTTCTGCATCCTCACAAGCAGCGTACTTGTCAAGCAGGTCTTCATTGATCTCTATGAATGCATGACCCCACGTGAATGGCAGAAGGATATCCTCCGCCCAATCCGGATGGCCCGTGATATAAAAGCAAGCTGCCAGAGCTTCGGCACAGTTGAGCTTCCAAGGTCGTCCGTAGTTCACCGGGTTCGCCGCCACAAGATATGGCACTGTGTAAGGGTATATCAGAGCTATTCTCTACCAGAAAAAGGGACGATACATCTTACATAGCCGTTCGTGCTTGCCGCCTATTCGCGAAAACGGTATCTTTCGGTAGAAATGTTAGCAACGAGCTTTATAACTCGACTATATCGGCGAAAGAGTGAACGTACTTCTGATATTCTAGCCCACGATGCTTCCACCACGGCTGCTCCAGCTTCGTTGACAATATCCGCATCTGCAGGCGATACCACAGACTTCCCATTTGGCCTATCTTCATTCCCCAGTCAGAAACCCGGCCCACCAACATCGGTGCAGAGTCTGCATACGTAACGATGACACCGGCAAACTTCTGTCCAACTCTTAGATTCCTTATCAGGCCGGCCTTTTCCAGTCTCTTGCCGGAGCATCGTTTCGGATCGCAGTGGCCGAAATCCCACATTGCGCACTTGTACGCCGGTTTTTTAGACGTGCCATCTTCATCGTTATCCCGCCTAGGAGACAAGGTTCAGGAACCAACAGTTAGTGGCGCTACAATCATGCCAGATCTTCGAGTGTCCGGAGCCGCATACCTCTGCCGTGGCCGACTATACTTGTCGCCTCCCTTCCCTTTGGTCGAATGACGGACCATATCGCAGTATTGCAGTTTCGACGAGTGAGGTTTAAAGGTTTTGGTCGCAAAAGATTTAGCCCGGCAAACAGCTCTTCGACTAAACTGCGGTTTGGAGGGTGACGTTGCCGCCCCGGTTCCAAGCCCAAGTCCGAAAACACCACGTCCCACCTCTCCAGGAACGACCTCGATTCTCCTCGATTCCATCCATCGCCGCTCCCGCAACTGGCCAGACAGGTGCACGTCCCGGAACAGTATTACTTCTATCCAAAACCACGAAATTGCCTGGAGAGGACCCGTATGGAGGCAGCATCCGTCAGAATGGCCGCAAGAGACCGGTGGAATATGTATCCCGCGGAGCCCCACGGCTCATCTCAACTTCAGCGCTTCATACATACGGCATGCGATCCGATGAACTTCGAGCCTAATCTAGCGCTGCAGCTCGAGATCGCAGATTTGATAAACTCCAAGAAGGGGAATATGTACGGCGTCCACTCTATTGCCTACCCCGCCCCGATCTTACAAATAACCCCGCTAATGCTTTCGTTCTGGGTGTAGACCGAGAGAGGCCGCCGTCGCGATTGTCGGCTACATCAACAGTCGGAACCCAAACGTGTCCCTCCTTGCTTTATCGGTACGTCTAACGACTGGGGGTTCCCGTGTTATCTTATATACTAGCTAAAGGAGGCTGCCGAGCACATCTTGCTGATTGCAGCATGGAGGGTAGTTACTAGACATTTGCGTTAAGAACTGCGGATACCCCTTCCACCTACAGATATCAACGAAAGACTTCCTTAATGAGTTGGTGCGACGATTCCCGGAACGGCCTCCGGCTCGGTATTCAAGGGTTCAGATGAAGATCTTGGAGGCGGTCGAAGAATGGAAGACGACGATATGCCAAACAAGTAGATATAAGGAGGATCTGGGATTTATCCGGGATATGCACCGGCTTCTCAGCTATAAAGGATACGTTTTTCCAGAGATACGGAAAGAGGATATGGCCGTTTTGAACCCCTCGGAGGTATGGTCCCTCACTCAGTGGTGTAACTGGCAACTGTTAGCTAACGGATAAAACCTAGAATCTCAAATCCGCAGAAGAGCTTGAGGAAGAAGAACGGGCTGCTCAGTCGGCGAAACTTCAGGAGCTCATCCGTCGAGGGACGCCACAAGATCTACAAGAAGCCAACCAGCTTATGAAGGTAATGGCAGGGTATGATCAGACGAACAAGACGGACTACCGGCAAAAAGCAGCGGAAGATATCGCCAAGTTACAAGAGAAGCAGCGATTATTAGACGAAATGCTCGCCAAGGTCAACCAGGGTGAGAAGATTGGTGATGGTGATGCTTTCGAAGTACGTCCCCGCCTCGTCCACATCATGATTGCCTGCTAACAGGGCCAACCCGCCACGCTACAGGAACTAGCAAACACCCTACGCAATGCCCAACCGAAACTGCATAAGATGGCAGAGGAGGAGAGCGACGATGCTGAGGCAGTTGCGAAGTTATTCACTCTCAATGATACGATTAATGCGACAATCGAGAAATATAAACTTCTTAAGAAAGGCGACTATGCTGGTGCTGCTGCTGTCAAACCTGGGGCGGTTCCTCCCGGTGCTACGTCCACAGATCTAATTGACCTGATGGGCGACGAAATCACTAGCAATGGTAGCTCAAATGGTGCCAGTGGCACTGGGAAACAGGCCTCTAGCTTGGAGGATGACTTGCTTGGTTTATCCTTTAATAGTGGTGGAAGCGGCGGCGGTATTGCCCTTGGATTCGGCGCCAATTCGAGTAAGCCATAACCCCCCCTACGCATCAATGAACCATACTGACAGTATTTAGATATACCTGGGCCGCCACTACTATCATCGACTCTCAACTCAAGTACAGCCAGAGGAGCTACACCTGATTTCTCATTAGGCAACTTCCCTTCCAATCATAACAGGCAGACATCGTTACCTTCGGCCCCGAATTTCACTTCCGCCTTTTCGGGTCTTGCCGGACTCTCGGGTCCATCAAATCCGCCCCCACCGCCAAAGCAGCCCCAGTTAGTGAACAATGACGACGACGACGATTTCGCCGCATTTTCGTCCGCCGTACCACCGGCCTCGAGGCTTCCGCCACTCAAGAGCAACGAGCGAGAATTAACTTCCTCGCCCTTACGAATAGTGGTAGAGACATCTCCAAGATATCCAGCCGATGGCCCCCTAGTGCTTAAGGCGAAATATTCGAGCGCGGTCTCGGAAAATGTGAAAGATGTGACATTCCAGCTCGCAGTAACAAGAGTAAGGCAACCCAAGCTAACGTCGCAAATTTCATCTGAACTTGGCATCAAGTTCTTGCCTTTTGTATATCTTTTTATGGGATGATAGGGCTGATCCAGATCTTTCTTATCCACAGTCGCTACAACTTCAGATGGAACACCAGAGCGGTACAACGCTTCAGCCGCATGAGGTGGATGGGATCAATCAGATGATTCGGATAACCGGTGTCGCACCAGGAGCCGGAGGTAACGTAAAAATGCGGTGGAAGGTTTCCTACCGGGTTGGCGACAATCCTCAATTGAGAGAGGAGATGGGCGAGGTTACTGGACTCCCAGTTTCGTGAACGTTCAAGTTTCTTTCTTTCCTTTTTTCTCTTTTTCACTTAGTATGTCGATGAAGTAGGTTTCGGGGCTTGATACTAGGTACCACAGCATGATCAGCTTACCGCGATAATTTGTTTACGAGCTTTAGGTTATACTCCTAAAGATAATTGTTCTGATACCTTGAAAAAATAATTTCTTTGGCGGTGCATATACAATCCTGTTTGCCGAATTCTCTTGGCCTAAGCTTCTTTCCTTTCAATCGCCTTTATTCCCTCGCTTCAGACCTAGCCAGCATTCACTGTCAGATTTTGTTCCCATCTTCCCTGAGCAGAAAGTTCAAGCATGCAGAAAAGCCCATCGCCATCAGCTTACCCCGTAGTGAACCGGGTTTTCACTTATATTTCAAATCTATCAAAAGCCGAAATTAGATCTTGCTGAAGGACCCGATCCACTGGGACGAACCTTAACCTTGCCCATGGCCAATGCACGAAGTTTCACAATTATATCGTTGTTGGAACCATCTGTGGTCTTCCAACTGATCGATCGGTACTTGGGGACTAAAAGTAGATACGAATGCTACACTGACCGAAAGATCTAGCCCGATTCGACATTTTGATCCAGGACGTCGGATTTTTTCCCTATTTTTCAATGAGGCGCAGAATAATTATCACAATGCCCCCGTCCCAAGGGGAAGGAACTGGGTTCGGTACGACCACAGACCATGCAGTGATTATAAACTTTCCTGTGAACGTGCTAGTTGATAGCCCTGGCGATGAGTAGCGTATTCGTCGTAAACTATATTTTGTGCTACACGATTCAACAACAGATAACTACGACGTAAAAGAAATCTGATATCCAGCGCCATCCCAACTTGTCCCCATACCCTGGCCTCTGTGAACTGCATGATTACCTTCGCAGCATAACGGATTACAGGCCAATGCAAGGAGCACTGGGTTCTCGTATCCCCCTCCAATCAGATATCTGTCTAACCACACCAATAAACTAGAAATCTAGCTCAATTGGATCCATGGAAGCACGCAATTCGAGTTAGGACGGAAGCTCTAGCAAGGTAACCTTCTCGCTCAGATTGATATGGTTCCCAACTGCCGAGTAGGGGAACGGCAGAAGTATTTTCGTTGAAATATTCCCCACCGGCGACCAGGCTGGGAATGTATCAAGCTTTGCGAAGGCTTTTCTTGGGCCGGAACTCCATACCAAGGCAGTCTGGCACAGGCCTTGGTATTTAAATGTCATTTTTCCAGAATGATAGTCTCTCATTAGAAGAAAAGCGACTGCATGTCAGCCCACAGATGTGGGCCAACAGACGTAGTGCCTCGTGTCTCCATCGAAGTTTTTAACGAGCCGGATGCATTCCCAATAATAAGCGACAGGGAATCGAGACCTTGCACCCCCAATTTTTTGCTTCGCATTGTTCCTTAAGGTGCGGCGTACAGAGAAAGCGAGGAAGGTTGCCAGGTTCGATCCTGGTCGCATATCTAGCCCTGCAATGCCGAATTGACAAAGTCTGATCAGTCATAGCGACTGTCAAGGTTTGTATTTAGAGGTATCGCAAATTTTTGATCGATCGCGAGAGTACGAGTGCGGCTGAGATGGAAGAGCTTCTAGAGCTCTTAGAGCAAAAGGTTCCTAAAACTCGTCGCGAAGGTTGACCTTTTTTTCCAAAATTAAGTACTTACTTACTTATGTTTGAAGCGTTTTGTTTAGCGAGGCTTGATAACAGATAGGGCCGAAATAAGCACTATCGTCGACATGGGATTCGTGAGCGGACAGGGGTGGGAAAAGGCGAAGGGCTGAAGCTTTTCTCTGCCGGAAACCTTGTTTTCAGCCTTTTTCCTGACGAGGCCGGCAGGAGTTATGAAACATAGCCCGCCAATTTTTTGGTCCATAACAATTACGAAATTTTTGTTGAAGCTCGCGAGGTTGAAGCATTCGGTTTCAAAGTTGGTGAGAGCCCAGAAACCCGTCTTCCCAAGCCGGCACCCGGCTTCCATTGGAACTCTCGAAGACGTCAATGACCCACGAGGAAGATAAAACACTGGATCATCTGAACAATATAGCACTAGAAGCATGTTTTTGTTTAGCGTCTGGACGTGCAGCGAGAAAGTGTGGAGGGAGACCACATGAACCATTGGTTCGAGCGCCCAGCCAACATTGGCCAACGTCTTTAGAACAGCCGCGACTCCACTCACTCGCCTCCGTTCGAAGGAAGAGGTTGGCTACAGTGCGGAGCAATCCTTCTGACAGGAAGATCTGGTACCCAAAGCTCAGAGACACTGTACGCGAGCTCTCGAGCGAGTCTGCGCCAAGCTCTCGGGATAGTGCCGTATAGCATCAGCCTGCTTCTGAAATGAAAGGGCCGGTAACTTTTGAAGGCCCTCAATTCGATATCTTTGTTATCTGTCAAGAATGACACGAAAATAGAGATTGACGATCTCCGAACCAGCCAAGGAGCTAGGATTCAATCCAGTTCATGTCAGACGGACATGTGTGTGGATGTAGGAATTCCGGAAGCCGCGAGATCAGAAGCCATGTGTATTAGCAGTGGAGCTCATTGAGTCCTGGCAAGATTCCCTGAGCTAACCGCGCCGCAGGGCTCGCAGAATAGTTTCTTGGTTGCCATTTTCCAATGAGCACATGCAACCGTTTTCCCCAGCCGGTGACGAGATGGGAACGAATCAGAAGTGACATGGGGCCCTGGCCAATGCATTCCGTTGCATACGAGCAAAAGCAATGCACCCGAAGAAGAAAAAACGGACGAAGACCTATGAAGGCAAAAAAAAAGTAGCAGGATGTATTGCGATCTTCTGGTGGGAGGATGAGACCCACCTAAGTCCAGGCGCGTGGACGAGTTCCCGAGCAGGTCAGCTAGCAGAATTATATAAGGTCAGCGCGAGTACCCCCGAGAATATCAGAGGGCATCCGCTTTTTCCCTTCTTCCCCGCAGCAGAAGAAGTAGCAGCAGGAGGGTCAGTTCTGGTCATCTCGCGGTGCAGCTTCGAGTCGATAGCTACTTAGTTGATTGGGTTCGTTATTTGGGAGAAGGGAAATCCAGCGCAGATTTACTTCCAACGCACTTTTCCGCTTCCTAAGAAGCAGCCTTAATCCCGACTTCCACGCCGGCCTTCAGGCAGTGGGCGTCCTCCCTCCTTAGACAGAATGTCATCGACTGTGACGTCTGCGGCCGCTACGGCGACCCCGGGAAAGGTCGCTGACCAGACCGGTATCATCGGTGGTGCGAACCCGGCTCATTATAACAAGAACGACCCTATCGTGGTGTTCATCGTTCAGGTCAGTCCATTCGAAGGCAAAAGCCAATATCGAAGCGGTCGTTTTTAACAGCCCGGGTGCAGGTCTTCCTGATCGTGGTGCTATGCCGTCTGTTACATTGGCCATTGTCGAAACTGAGGCAGCCTCGAGTCATTGCCGAAGTTATCGGTGGTATTATCCTAGGTATGATATTACGAGCTGGTGAATTATAACGATAGTTTGAGAATCGTGGTGCTGACGATGGAGGAATACAGGTCCAACCGTCATGGGCAGAGTTCCCGGGTTTACCACGAATATCTTCCCCACTGAGGCCATGCCAAATCTCAATCTCGTCGCCAATCTCGGTCTCGTCCTCTTCCTGTTCCTGATCGGTCTTGAAGTTGATTTCCGCATCATGATTGAAAACTGGCAAATCGCTTTGGGGGTCGGTACGCTTGGCATGATCGTGCCATTCGGATTCGGTGCGTAATACAAAGAACGTCAATCGTGGATACACAAAAGCTGACCGTGTTCAGGTGCTGCAATTGCGTACGGGTTATACAATGAGTTCGGAGAAGATCCTGGAGTCAACAAGGATGTCAACTTTGGCATTTTCCTTCTCTTCGTCGGTGTGGCGTTCAGTATCACGGTATGTCTACGGGTATCCGGGCACCATACATAGGCCACAAAGACTAACTTCGCTCATAGGCTTTCCCTGTCTTGTGCCGTATCCTTACAGAGCTTAAACTCTTGAGCACCAATGTTGGTCTTATCGTACTTGCAGCTGGTGTCGGCAACGACGTCGTCGGCTGGATTCTTCTTGCCCTGACAGTCGCCCTTATTAATGCCGGGTCCGGTGTCTCCGCTGTCTATGTATTGCTCGTTGCCGTCGGGTTTATTCTCTTCCTGTTCTTCGTCGTAAAGCCGATTTTCCATTGGTACCTGCGCAAGACCGGAAACCTTGGAAACCCTAGCCAGGGCGCGCTCACTGTTACTCTACTCCTTTGCCTGAGCTCTGCTTGGTTCTCCAATGTTATTGGTATCCATGCTATCTTTGGTGGCTTCGTTGTCGGGCTCGTATGTGCTACCCTCTAAGGCCTATAATTTCGAAAGTACTAACTTTGTCGTCTTAGATTTGCCCCCACGAAGGTGGTTTTGCTGTCGCCGTCGCCGAAAAGATCGAAGATTTGGTCACCGTCCTTTTCCTCCCGCTCTATTTCACTCTTTCCGGTCTTAGAACCAATATTGGTTTGCTAAATAGCGGTATCGTTTGGGCCTACGTCGTTGGCGTGCTCACTATCGCCTTTATCACGAAGATTCTCGGAGGTACCATCGCTGCGAGATTCTTCAAGCTCCGCTGGAGGGAATCCCTCACTGTCGGTGTTTTGATGTCTTGCAAAGGTCTCGTGGAACTCATTGTGCTGAACATTGGTCTTACCGCTGGTGTTATTTCACAGCGTACCTTTACCATCTTCGTCGTGATGGCCTTGGTTACCACATTCGCTACTACTCCTTTGGTTACCTTCTTATATCCGGATTGGTATCAGAAGAAATGTGCCGCCTGGAGAGCAGGCAAGATCAATTGGGATGGCTCTGCAACTGGTCAGTCCGACGAGGAACCAGAAGGAAAGGTGAAGACCACCGTCAACAGGCTCACCGTTCTTCTGCGTCTGGATACCCTACCCAGCTTGATGTCCTTCATTTCTCTCCTCCGAGGAGAACAAGAGCCCCTCCCACCACTCGTCCATAAAGCCAAGAAAGGGGATGAATCCAGTTCAAAGGCCGATGAGGTCACAAGGGTTGATGCCGGACCAAAGGCTCAAAGATTTGAAGTCCATGGCCTCCGTCTACGTGAACTCGGAGAACGTACATCCGCTGTTATGCGGGTCGCTGAAGAGCGCGAGTTCGCAGAGCGAGATCCGGTCGTCAACACCTTCAAGGCATTCGGTAGGATGAACAATATCGCCTGCGCAACTGGCCTATCTATTGTTCCTGAAGATGCCTTCTCTGGTGTTCTAGTTGATCGCGCGAAAGATACATCTTCCGATTTGCTTGTTGTCCCATGGAGTGAAACAGGTCAAATCGTTGATAACTACGATCAGAACATGGAAAGCAAAGAGCACCAATTTTCATCCGGCCCATACGTCCATTTCTTGACATCAATCGTGCAAAACACCACTTCTTCTAAGCTCGCTATATTTATCAACCGCGGATTCGGTGGTGTCAGCCGCGATAGGGGTCTCACTCGCCGCAACAGCACTGTCTCCGGTGCCGTCTCCCGCGTCAAGACCGGTATCCAGGAATCAGCTACTCTCCCAATCCTCGACCCATCCCATCATATCTTCTTCCCCTTCATTGGTGGTGCCGACGACCGAGCAGCCCTCCGATTTGTCCTTCAGCTCGTCAAGAATACCAACGTCACAGCGACCATCGTCCAAGTTGCCTCCCCAGCTGCTGGCGCGGAAGATGACTCGAAGAACGCTGCCGCCGTTGCAACCTCTCCTACTGGAAGCGTCACAGATGATGACGCCGCCTTTTACCTCCAAATCGCTGCCTCTATCCCATCCGATATATCTTCGCGTGTAGTCTTCGAGACCTTGGAATCCGATACCCCGATCCAGACAATTATCACACGTGCTAAGCAGGAAGTCGGAACAACCCTCAAGAACGCTGGTGACCTTGTCGTCGTCGGAAGGACACATACCGGAAGCTACGCCTCCCAACTGGCAGGTGTTACTTCCGAGCACGCACCCCCAGTCTCCGCTGAAGCGAGGAAGGTTATGGGAGTCGTTGCTGAGGCCGTTCTCGTTTCCCAAGTCAGGGCTTCCTTGTTGGTTTATCGGGCATAAATAATCACTTTCGTTCTCTATCTCTGATACTAAAAAAAGTTTTCCTCGCTCACATTCTGTCGTTCTTTGTTTGGGACCGTGAGAAAAGATTGGAAAAACTAATATATATTATAACTGGAAGATTATTGGGAAAGCGGGGTTGTCAATTTATTTTCGATTCAGTTCGAAATTTCTTGCTCGGAAATACCATGTCCTTCATGGAGTACGCTCAGTTCGGTTGGCGAATAGCGCTTTTTTACTTTTGAGTTCGGAATCTGCTTTTTTTTATAGGGAATATTATGAGCTGCTTGGTGTTCTTGAAATCATCACCATGTCATTTACGTTCGTTGGGATTACAATTTACCTTTTAGTTAGGGATTACGAGATATGATATACTATTTTTTGGGATACACACTATCATACTAGAATGCATAGAGGAAGTGGGCTCATATAAACTGACTTGATTAACGTAGACCGGCCATAAGTTTCGTTCACTAGACTACACAGTTTCTAAAAGCTGGTTGCGCATTCGAGTTTATCGTCTATCCAGACCAGCTACGGTTGTAAAATATACTAGCGTATTGGGCATGTAAGAGGTCTATTAATCCCTCGAAATTACATACATATATTCCGCGCCGGGCCAGTGCTTGACGTCCGGGTAAGAGACCAGTACATGCGTGCCTAAGTAGCCGTTATGCGGTTCTACTTTACATAGAGGAGGTAGTGTTACATTAGAGTCGTTAGTTGTACATGAGCATTTTAACAAGGGGGTATCGAACAGTGCACAAAACAATAAAACAGTAACAAAAGCACATTTTCCTTTTTTTTATGGGTTTTGACTTTTCATACTTTTTTTGTGCGGATCAACCGCCTTTTTCGTAGGTTTGAATTGAAGACTTTGCGGAGTGATGGTGTGTTCCTTTCTTTGTCCAGTGCCTTGATATTCGAGTCATGTCGGCGTCGATATCATGGCTTGGTGGATGCACGTGGGTTGAAACCGCAAAGACAGAACCTTTAGGATCCCTGATAACAGTAAAAATAAAAATGAAGTATGTTCGAGGAAAGGGAACAGAAGGAAGGGTATAAAAAAAATCAATATGTTCAAGGAATGGAAACGGGATCGAAGGAAGAGGGTAATTTAGAAATCAAATTAACACAAAACGGTGGTCTTTTGCGACCAAAAAATCAAAAACGAAAATACTGAAACGTGCAACGATGAATATATCCCCATCAGTGTATCACAGGTGGGGTTCAAACATCAGGCCGAATACTCGCCGTTGGCGGGTAGGTTTAGACAAGAGTCTTGCCCGGGCCAATCTTGACGCCGTCCCAGACTCTAATGTTAGAATACTTGGAATTCTTGTATTCGACGGCGTTCTGATATTTCTGCAAAGCGGATGTTCCACCCTATATGTTTCATAAGTATTAGTTACGTTTCGGGACAAAGAGATACCGCACAGTGCAGCTTTTGACTTACCAAAACGTTGAGGGCAGCGTTGACGAGGTTGTCCTTGACAGTCCACTTATCACCGTTGAGTTGCCAGAATCCGATACCACCGACTCCACGGCTCATGACATATTCGGTCTTAAGTTTAACGATCTTAGGAGTATCGAAGGAAATCATTTGGCGAGTCAGCTTGTTGTAGGTCCAGGCGGCCATAATCTCCTCGTCCTCGTAGAGAACGTCGTCACCACCTTGAGGAATAATGTTGTAATCCGGAACACCGTTGAGATCACCCCATGAAGAAAGTCCGGGACCAGTAAATGGTGTTCCAGGGCCGTCGGTTCCTGCGAAGGAATGACCGTAAAGTGGGTTCAAGACGTTAATTTTGCTTCCGGGGACCCCAGCGGCGAAGTATGCATCCAATCCAATATTGAGACTGAACTCGGTAGACCCATCTTTGCCCATGAAGACTGCGTCTCCGTGATTAGCAGTCCTTGACCAAGCCGCCCCGGACATATCATAGGCCATGAGATTGAAGTAGTCAAGATATTTGTTGATTTCGGGAAGGTTGATGGATTTGATGAAGTGCATGCCGACTGGAGCAGCAATCGAAAGCTCAAGTTTCTTATTGGGTTCGGTGAGTTCTCCTTGTACCTTGTCGAGCGCTTCTCTCAAGAGTCTGATAGTTTCAGTATGTGCAATTGTCTCAGCTTCGTTGCGTGGGTATTCCCAGTCCTAAAATTCAATCCTCGTGGTTAATTATGAACGCCCTGATTACCGACGACATAAACTGTAAACTTACGAAGTCAATGCCATCTAACCCCAAATCGATAACAGCCCTAGCAGCGGTCTCCGCAAAACGCTGACGTTTCTCCGGAGTCCCTAGCGCGATACCGAATTCTCCGTTAGAGGTGGCACTCCACCCACCAATAGACATCATCGTCTTGATGTTTCTATATTCATTCTTCAATCGGAACAGTTGCTCGAAAACCCCATTAACTGCACCTTGTTGGGTACTGGGGTTTGGAAGGTTCCGACTCTGGCAAAATCCAAAGCATTATCAACTTCTGTATCAACCAGTAAGAAATAACAGCAGTCCATGGTATGTATGGATAGGTAAACATGCAAACGGAACCAGGTACTCTGGGGTTACATACGATCAGGTCGCTATTGGGATCGTGACAAATAAGCTCCCCCTCCGGTGAGATTTTCCAAAATCCAGCCAGAATATGAGTCCACTGCGACATGACTAAATCGGATGGTTTGAAGTTACGCTCGTAAATAAACTATAACCAAAATATTAGCGTCAGTTACCACAAAGCAAGGTACGCATGAATAGTTCGTATATGCACTTACCCAGGTGCCGTAGTAGCCAATGTTACGGTATCCAGGAACAGAGCCATTGTTTCCAGCAACAACAGAGGGAACGGCCGAAGGAATGTAATCAATAGGAGCGGTCTGGATACTACCATCTGACGAGAGACTTGAGGTCGAGGTTGGGGCAGCCGATGGGGCAGCAAACAATTGAGAGGCGATGCTGGCCGGGATGGGGGTTGGCAGAACATAAATGTAAGAAGTACCGGATGGACCGGTCATGGTACTGATCGGCATGGTTTTATCCCATGGCTGGACCTGACGGCCCTCGATGGATTTTACACCGGCCGTAACATATGAAGTACTGGTCGTGGTACTGGTGGATCTAGCCCTGTCCCAAGGCCGGACATCGGCAGGAATGGCAACACCGGAGACGGTGTTAACCAAAATGCCGATGAAAGATACGATGGTAGCCGTCTTCATCGTTGTGAAACTCTAGAGGGGTAACATATTAGCAAGAGGACATTAAACTACAGAGTGTCGAAGAAAGAGCAATAGGTTATATACTTACTTGGTTGTGTGTAACACAAAAGAACGTGTCGAGCTGTGGTAGAATCTGTGATATATTATGTTAGATATCAATGTAATTCAAAGGTAGTTAAACCGTATGCATAACTCAATGAGAGTATGGACTGGATCCGGATGCATAGACGATGAAGGACAGATTGCATGAATAGATGTTGAGATGAGTGTGGATTGGGGGTAGGACTCTAGAAGTAAAGGGGTGAGAGGAGGGGTAGGGGAGGGGAGGAATAGACGAGAAACCTCATCAAAAGAATTTGATTGGTTTCAAGGGGGGGCATACATGTGGATGTCGATCAGTCGGGACCACGTGGTGTTGATGTGCGCCGATAATTTTAGGATCGCGGGGTCTAGATGGAGCACGTGGTATTGAAGGAGGAAGAAAAGAAGGGAAGAAAGAAAGAAAGAGAGGAAGGCTGGATCCGAGGGGGGGTGGGGTCTATTTATACTCGGCCAGGTCTACAACACGATGTCGACGGACCTCTGTCGACGGATCATCCTCAGCATCGATCATCGTGCACACTGCCGTCGACTATCAGCTTCCATTAGTATCGTTTCCGGTATTTCCACGTCCTTGGGGCGAGCAATCACGGATAACTAACTCAGAAGCCCACCTTGTTATCTGGGTGCAGGGCAGACATTATTGTCAACTAGCTCTGTAGACGATCATGAGCGTTCTTAAAACTAAAGTGTCCATGGATCCAGGGTCTGAAGCGTAAAGTCTAGCAGTAGTTTATCTCATAGCTACTTCCGTAAGCCAGCTGCGTACCTGAATTAATCTACCGGTAGGTTTTCGGGTAAGATACTAATATGTGCTTAGTGCCCCAGAGTCCTAGCAGATATCTAGGCCCGTATACCGTACAAAGTACCGAAGGAGTGTAGGGGTCACCTTTACGTCTTTAACATGTCTAATATAATGTCACCTTTAAGCCGTCCTATCTCAGTCCAAGGCAGACCCTCCGCCCCAAACAGCACTCGGTATAATAATAAGTTTACATTTCATTAAGTAAATAGAAAGGTTTCTTGTACTGTATTGTGACTCGGCGCCAGTTTACGATGCGGGCTATAACACTACTTGGTGGTTAAAATCAGTAGTTAACGACTAGTTATTAGCCATATGTACAGCTGGTACGAGACAGTAATGCCCGACCGATCGCGAGAGGAGAGGTCGTCGAGCTCACAAACCGCGGTACCGAGAACCCTAAACGTATAAACCTGAGTATCTCGATACCTAAAAATGCGTTGTTTTTGTTAGGATTTTTCCCTTCCTCCTTCCAAAAAATACCAAGCTTGAAGCTTCGAAGGCATATCATATCACGTCTCAAGACTGGCATGCAAAGGGTGCATCTAGCCTCGAACCGTATGATCTCGAATACCGGCAAAGGCTGTCAGTGAAGCGTAAAATACAGGCATCTGTCCTTTAGAATTGAGGGCGCTCAAAGATAGCACGTGTCGGTCGATCTGTCTATGGAGCAACTGATGTTCCGGAGTTCTATTATAGTATTCCACATTGACGAATCCAAAGCGCATGGGGTTTGCAGGTATATACAAGAGTATGTTACTAATAATGACACAATTGACGACAATCTATCTGTAAATGTACTTTTCTATGATCTAGTCGTCAGTCGACTGTCGTCAATCCCGCTGAGTGATCCAACATAAAAAGGTATTCAGAAGGTCACGGAATTAAAGGTACGTTGATCTAGATCTTCCGATGGGATATCCGGCACGGAAATCATCTAATAAAAGCTTCTGCCGACGAATCTTCGAAAGTGACCTTACCGCTCTTTCCCACTGTCGCCATCTTTACCGTAAGACTCTCCTCACGCTTTGGAGGAGGAGAATCCAGGGAAGGGGTCTGTTCATCCGGCGGATGGAACTTGTCAAGAGCGCCGGGCTCAACTGACGCAATGTCATTGATTTCCTCTTTGGTGAACATGTCTGTTAAACGGGAAGTTCGCGATTGCACTAGGATTGTGCTGGGGCCCTTGAATTGAAGGAATAGCTAGGCAAAATAATACGTCAGCATTCCCTTGAATGGAAAAGGCGGATGCATGATAGAAGCTTGAAAACTTCTTAGAGAATCATAAAATGTGATGGCAATATCTTACCCTATCACCCCATAGAACACGTCTTATCCATGTTTTGGTATTGTAGAGGATTTTAGATACAGCCTGGTACGTATCCGTCTTCGTCATCGCATGAAGGAATTCGGATCTTGGGAAGAGGCCTCGTAGGATGCTCATTTTAGGCAGCTGGAACCTCAAGGTCGTTTGTGCGAGTCGGTACGGACGAGGACGTTCAGCACCAATTGAGTAGGCTAATAGGTGACTTTGTTAAGAATTATTTGTTAGCTATATCGCCGATGTATAGATATCAAGCTCGGAAAGCGTACGTTGGGTGTATCACCATCTCTTCACCGTCCCCTAGAATTATCTGATAGACTTGTCCTTTGCCGACTAGGGCAGCTAGACCCCGGCCGGATATCCGTGAATTACTCCATTGTGTAGGACTCTTGGACGGTTAGCGGGTGTCGTTGACGATTAGAATTTAAATCTGATGGGGAGGGAAGAATCACCATCGCCCGGTTGATGATCGGTGTCGTCTGAATGGAGTGTCCGGTCCACGCAAGTAAGGCGTTCCTCTGGGTGACCATCCAATCGACTGCACCGTCCAACTCGATTACAGCGAAAGTCGTATTCGGTGAGTTTGTGCCGACGAGACATGTTAATGGGGTTGTGGACGAGATCTGACAATAACCAGTTAGTCTCTTCATACCGCCCCAAGATCGTGGGCCTTATTGAAATACATTTTGATAAAGGAAAGGGATTCCTAGGATCGCTCTTCGAATCGGCTTGAGCATGGAAAGGGTCGATACGGCCTAGCGATTTGTTAGCTACAGACACACCTGCAAAAAAAACTTTGATGCATAAACCCACATTGTTAATATCGCCCTTCGCCGTAGCACCTAATAGCGTGCCCCTTCTTGTATAGAGGATCGCATCGGATGGTAAGGAAACGGATAAAAGGGAATGCGGCGCTCCGAGGACCTCGAACGCAACGGCTGTACCAAAGAGTTAGCACCGGCAATTCCACAAAAATGAAAGAACGAGACCTACTCTGGGGAAAAGGTCCCTTGCCGCTAAGTTTCGGAATCGTGCGGGTTTCTTGAGTGAGGTCAATGGGCGGTGTAATAGACGTTATTGACGGTGTCGCCTTAACATGGACGGAGCGGGTCGGTATCACGAGACGGGAGTGAGGAAGTCGGGAGGAAGTACAAGGTTCCTGGAGAAGTCTGAGGATACAGGATCGCGTCCCTCGTGCGGGACGGGCGGCGAAGGCCATGCCGCCACAGATATTCGGGTGCCGGTGAGAATGCGGGATGTGAAGATGTAGACGTCAGGGCCGGAGAGCCGAAAGTCGTCGGGAAGTGTTGAAGACTTCAGAATTATACGGACGGAATTAGCTGTGGGGTTTATATTTATATTCCAGGAAATATTTTATCAGGAGTTTCTTTGCCTAAAAACATGACATTATTGCCTTTTACCATAACGTCCCATGGGCAAGAAAAGATCTCCACTAGCTTTAATCTTTGGATTTCCCTGCGCGAATTGTCACCGGTTCAATCCTGGACGCCGCCATTTTCTTTTGCAGTTTTTTTCGCCTTTTTTTTGTCAAACCCGAACAACACAACACAACACCACGTTGCATTCTCGCTGTTCTCGAACCAGCCAGGTCCCAGACTGATGCCGAGGACTGGTTTCACGAGCCCATCCCAGACTGGAAACTAGCACTTTTGCCCAGTAGGGTCAGCACCCGTGAATTCGTGAAGTTGACGCCTTTACGATCATGAATTGAAGCTAACTAGAAGCTGAAGCTTGTAGCTGTTATATACACGAGTCACTAAATTCGGAATACGGATGTGAGATTTGGCCGTTTCTCCAAATTTTAAGACATATGCATCGGATTGTATTGGCCTCGTAGGCATATACGGGAACCCAGGGACGCGTCCCCCTAAATAACTCACGAACTTAGCACAATCCGTTTTCGCTTTGAGTACTTGGTTAAGTGTCTCAAATTAATATTGCATGCATGGTGGTCATATATCAAGGGCTGGGACCGATATTCGTACTGGGGACTAACCGTAACGTTAACCACAATACAGTCACGCTAGTTAAGTATACGTAGTTTAAACATGAGAGAGGTCCGTGGTATACTATCGATATCCCGTATCCAATTAATGCCTTGTGTACAGGCAGAGCGGCGACCTCAACGTTTACGATCCGTGAATTAGTATCCTGATAAGCGCTGTACTACTACATCCGGCTGAAGCGTTCGGTATCAAGGAGCCTAGTGATTGCACTTCACCCATGTTCATGATCAATATATGCTTTCAAGATATCTCCTCCGGGTGCCAGAGAGACCCAATTTGGTTTTAAACCTTGATCCCGGGTCCGTCGGAGCCCTACGTATGTACTATATATACTTAAGTACTTGCCTAAGTAGCTGGCCAATTATTGTTAGCACAGGCTTGTCATTCGATGCTCTTGAGGGATTAAGTGGCCTTGTAGAAATTCTCACCTCTTACGTAGCTTACACGTCTGTCCGAGATAAAGTCTCTCTAGCACAGGGCACATTATGTTCTACATAAAAATCGGAAGATTAGATTCGATGTAGGTTCAAATGCACAAATCCACACATGTTAAATCTTTTAGCCTCGTCCTGCACTCCAAACTGTTTAGTATTTGCTGTATCCATGATTCGAGATAGTTGACGTTCGAATTGAGTAGAGACCAGCGTGACGGTCTCGACCAGGACCCCTCTGGCTTCTATTGGCTCGGTTCCCGTTAGATCGATCGGATCGGGCACCCGTCGTGACTAATGGGGCGCCAAACCATGCATGCACGTGCGTCCGTTGTAGGCAGCCCTGTCATTTCCGCGCTCAATCACCCGTCAGCAATCCCTCGTCGACATCCCACCATTCTGGAGTCTCCCGTGCCGTCAGCTTGGTAGTCGCTGGTCGCGGTGGTGTATAGTCGCAGTAGAACCAGAGCCACGGCTTGAACTCGACCGGCCCGATCACCTGACCGCCTGGCTGGCCGCGAACGTGCCCACGCGCGTGTGCGGCTTCCAACACATCCGCGACACAACCACCCGCATTCACCCACAACATCCTTCCTTCCTCCTTCATCCCTCGACATCAGCGACATCAGCGACACCACCGACGGATTACAAATCGCACGCTTGCCTAACCCAACCTACGTTCATATAGTACGAGCAGCTTCGGTCTAAGACCTCGCTACCTCCTGATAAACTCGAGTTCCCGCGATATCACCGCCAGACAACTGTCGTTGCCTCGGGTCACCTACGATACACAGCGCCGGTCGCATACTTTAATTCTCTCTCAGCAACGGCCGCTATCTCTCCATCTCTACAACTCCCTTCCTCCCTTCCTTCCTTCCAACACATCAGCTCGCCTTTTCGCATCATCGCAGCCGCGCTATCTCTTTATCCTGCACACCTTCTTCGCTTCATTCCATCCATCCACCGCTCGATACTTCATCCTCGCCACCTTCCTCGACTTCTACGCTTTACCGAATAATCCCTCTTCCTCTTTCTCATCATGACTGGAGACCAGAAAGCGGCTTCTAGCAAGCCTCCACCGTCTTCATCGGAGCCATCGCAGGACACCCAGAAGGGATCTTCTTCTAAACCGGAAAAGTCAAAGTTTCAGACTTTCGGACCGCATCTAAATCTCACTGTTCCAAAGAATAAGGCAGTTGGCTGTGGTACGTTCCCCGTGTTCCGAGAGCTATGAGCTGTAGAGGTGGTACCGAAATCTACCTGAGGAGCAGCTGTTTCTGACGTTCCAAACAATATAGAGCATTTATTCGCATTCTATAAAAAGCCTAACTGGGGGGTCGAGGACACCAAGGACCGTTACAATAAGAAGCTCGATCAGTTGATCGACTACAGAAAGGAGTGCAAGGCGTGCAGTACATGTTACGATGTCCCATCTTCTCTATATTTATGCTTGGAATGTTCTGAGCTCAACTGCTGGGACTGCGCGGACCAACATGCAAAGGGCGAGGAACACGAATTCAGTACGGAATTTCACGCTCTTTATGAGGCTATCATTTATCTAACGGTTCTTCCGTAGGTCTGAACTACCGCAACGGGTATATTTGGTGCCACAGTTGCCGTGATTTCATTTACGATTCCGACCTAGAGCGTGTCAGGTGTGCTCATGAGAAGGTCATCGCAGCGACGAGTAGGTTACCTGCGCCTTACCCACCTGACTATCTTCTAACTTACATTGAACCTGTAGGCTATCGTAAACGCAAGCGTCCTACAGCAGATGAGGCCCGATATATCGAAAACAATTCCAACCCTCAACCGTGTAAGGCAACCGGTCTTCGAGGCATGGTGAATTTCGGGAACACTTGCTGGCTTAACGTTTCTTTACTGAGCCTTCTCCACAATCCCATTATGCGAAATTTCTTTATGACGCGCCCTCATGAATACCTTACCTGTCAGATCACCCACTGCCTGGTATGCGAGTTGGGCAAAGTCTTCGATTCATTCTATAGCGAAGACAGTCTTTCTCAATTCCCATCGATGGAGTTCGTCATCGCGATATCGCATCGTTTGCCGGTAGGTTCACCCGCATTCCGACTCGGATTTACATGTACAGTCACTAACGGCTAACGGCGAACAACAGAACCTCCGGGTCAGCGACCAACAGGATCCCAGCGAATTCTTGGACGCGCTATTTACCAAGTTATGCGAGGACTTCAATCAGAAGGACCCTATCACGAAGGAATGCAAGTGCATCCTTCACCAAGTCTTCTACTGGAAGCAGATTGACCACCGCCATTGCAAAGGTTGCAAGGCCAAAGGCGCCCGCGACGGTTTGGGTGGCCAGTTCACACTGCTCAACAAGCTGCCGGCCAACTGGCGTGAGTCGCCAGCCGGCAAAAAGAGGAAGCTGGAAGCCAAGGAGGAGAAGGATGAGAAGGTGTCGCCCACCTTGAAAATGTACTTTGACGATCACTACAAAAAACAGGATAATGTCCCGTATACGTGTGAGAGTTGCAATACATCTGGGAACATCACCCAGTTCCACTCGTTCAAGGGCTTCCCGATGGTCGTGACCTGTTACTTTCCCGTGAGTGCTCCCTGACTCCTTTCACATCCTCCATTTGGTTGAACGCAAGTTAACCCGTCTACCCTCGATCCAGTGGATGAAGCAGATCAAGGAGCCCGATACTGAGCACGTAGAGTTCCCCTTGGCTATTGACCTCAAGGAATTGGCAACGCCGGTCCGATCCGGAAAGATCAAGGCCGAAGACGCTCCGAGCGTCTGGTACGACTTGTTTTTCACGACGGTCCACTATGGACCCGCCTCGGGCGGACATTATGTCTGCTACACCCGAGACCGTGAGGGGATGGTAAGATATAAGTTCCCAATGACGAAGTCAGGGTAGAGAGTAGATTGGCTGACGGTGATAAAACTCTGTAACAGTGGTTCCATTTCAACGACTCCCACGTGTTCGTGGCCAAGCCGGGCCACGTCCTGGGGTCTACGCCAATAATGCTGTCGTACATCCTCAGGAAGTTGCCTGAGGCGGATGCCTAGGCTCTTTCACCCCCCCTCTCTTCCTCTTCCTCTCTCTTCTCCCCCCTCTCTCTTCTCCCCCCTCTCTCTTCCTCGCCTCTCTCCCCCCTTCTCTTCCGCCCTACCCACGCAACTATCACTATCGATTCCCTCTCCTTTGTTTGTTCACCTTCCGGGCCCGGCGTTATAGGGGTTCCGGTGGGTGGGAGACACCCCATTAGGGGGTTGTCACGGACGAATAAAATTCTTTATATTATTTTTTAACCGCGCTTAGCCCGCATCGTCGAGTTTGTTCTGAAATACCCTCCAGTGTGTTCGTCACCGCGTAGAGTGTTCAGCCGTGTGTGGAGACAGTGATGATGATATATAACGAACTCGGTTTAAGGAAAGATCTTTAGTTATTGGATATCAAAGGTATAGCTAGTAATCAAGCACTCAGGCGCCGTCCCAAGCCGGTGTAAGTGTAAGGTATAGATCGTAATAAAGGGTAGAAAAATGCCAATGAAAGGATAAAAGAATAACAAAGAAGAATACTCCAGTCCCGATGAATGCCAAAATTCGAGCAATCGCAAGAAGCAAATGAAAAAAAAAAAAAGTAGAAAGGTCCGTTTGAAAGAGTCAGCCCAAGGGAAGGAAGTGATAAAAGTAGTAGTCCCGGTATAATAGTTTTCTTGAAAGGAAAGGAGTTATTCTGGTATGAGGGGTTTCATTCAAACGTGCACATGGAAAGGACATTTCGTGCACCCGGTGTAAAAGTATAGGGTAGTACACACTCGAACGCTCTAAGAGAAAGAGAAGAAGAAAAAAGAAGAAGGTAAACAAAGGAAAACCCGCTCAATGATGATACTCTCCCTCTCTCTCTATTGCATATCCGTACCCATCCAAACGCTCGCTTTTTTATTCTGGAGATTCATAATCCACATCGACATGGCCATCTCTTCTTCACCCTCGTCATCAACGCTTTGACCTATGATGACTGCTCCGTTTTCTTTACCCCCGCATTGAAGGTTATGTTCATCGCCATTCTTATCCTTACCGTCGTCTTCTCCGGTTAAACCCAACCGTAGAGCTTTAATCTTCTTGAAAGCCTTACTCGCCCTTCTTTTGGCGATGCTCTACTTCGCCAAGGTCGGTTCTAGTGAAGGTTTTCTAGAGATTGTTCTCAGGCTGGGAGTTCGAACGCGACTTCCCGATGGCAGCGGGGGGGATAGAAATCGGTTCTCGGGGGGTACTCCGAGTTTTTCTTCGATTTTTTCTCGGATGGTTCGGTAGAGGTATTCGAATTGGGACTCGGATTGGACCATGTACATCCTCTGGACTCTTAGTTTGTCGACTAGTTCAAAGATAGGGTCTGAGTCCGGTTCGACGGAGTCGTAGGTTCCGTGGGAGATCTCGGGGAGCATGTGGTCCAGCGCTATGAATGTGCCGGAGCGACCTACGCCGGCGGAACAGTGGACGATTAAAGGTGATTCCGGGACTTCGTTTTTCTCGTTGGCCAGTTCGATCAGTTTGAGTAAAGCTTCCGAGTCGTCTCCGTCCGGGACGTTCCAATCCGGCCAACCCTTGAATAGGAGGTGATATACGATCTTGGTATCACCCGGTTTTAGTTCCTTAGCGTAACCCGTGGCATCCGGTGCAGCGGTGTGAGTGCCCTGGAGAACCTTGATTTCGATCTTCCTGACCTCGGTTCTGGCTTTCTCGTCGAATTCGTGTTCTAGGAGGTTCAGTTCGAAGTTGAAGGGGTCGACGGTACCCGGTTCCGGGCGGTCGAAGCGGCGGTATGGGTCCTCCATGCTTTGGGGGAAGTAGGGGTAGCATTTTTCACGGTTCATTTCGACGGTTTTGGTTAGCATTACTATTACGCCTGGGCCGGCTGTTTGTTCGAGGGCCATGAGCCAGAGGTGGCGGGATTGGTCTTGTTTTGGGCCCTTTTTGTATAGATGAGGTTAGTATGGAGGAACGGTAGGAGGGGGGTTGGAGGGGTGAGGTACCTGTGTTGCGATATATCGCTTGGTGCCGGTGTGGTCGCTGTCGATGAGGATGTGGGAGGCATTGATGTAGTCGTTGTCGGCGGCGTCGATGCCGAGCTTTACTCTGGTGGGGTCGTAGACGTGGATGTTGGCGTATCGGTTTCTGGAGGTGACGTGCGGGTCGTCGTTGATGTAGAAGTCGGAGTCGCGGCCGTGCTGGAGGCCGTCGGCGAAGCGTTCGCGCTGCTTTGTGTCTAGGGCTTTGAACTTTTGGGATAGAGCTTTTTATTCGGTCAGTTCTATAAATTGTGGATTGTGAATGAAGATGGAGGAGAGACGTACTGATGGGGTCCTGGAGGAGGAAGTCCGGCAGGTCTGAGGGAGCTGCGGCCCCGCTGGGGCTACCGGCACCGTCCTCATCGGAGCAGGGCGACGACGAAGCGGCGGGCGAGGCGGAGGCGGGGATGTGAACGGTGGGCGGGGAGGAAGGTCGAAGCTTCTTGGGATCGGAGTCCGGGGAATCGCCGTGGTCGCGTTTGAAGACCATGTGGGCGACTCGTTTGACGGATGAGGTCAGGCCGAGGACCTTGACCCTGGTTCGTGGAGGAGGCAGGTTGGGAGAGATTTGGAGGGCGAACAGGGTCTGAGGTTGCGGGTGGAGGAGGAGGCTTTGGCGGGGCGGCGAGGAGGCTTTTATGGGGCGCCAGGTCCAGGCCGGGGTCCGCATCAATCGTTTTTTTTTCTTCTCAACAAAGAGAAAAATGGTAGGAGAAGGTGGTGATTGATAAGGCGGAATCAATTGGCGAGTATCTTCTTTTTTTTTCTCTCTTCTTCTTTTAAAATCGATAGAGACTAGATACTGCGTATTGTGTGGAGGTTCTGAGGATTTGATTGTGAAACGCCCAAAGGCGCTGTCGCTGTCACTGCCACGGCGAGCTGCAGCGGCAGGATCAGTTCGGGCGGACAAAGAGATATAAACCTCGGGGAAACGATAAAATACGATACAGAAGGTATATAAGTATATATAAAATGTGCAGGTAAGGCGGTGCAATCCTTGATCGCGTGAGGTCTTTTGGTCTTCAAACTGAGGATCGAATGGCGCAGTGTATCTGTAATTGAGCAGTAGTTAAGAAGCATATACGAACTGGATAAATCGTCACGGAACGGCGAACTCGAGGCAGACCTTCCTAAGTATATATATTATACGGAGAAGAACCTCCTTATATTAGCAAGAGAAGAGAATAGAAACCCACGTGGTGGCGATCGAGATGTGATATTACGGCTCCACCTCATCTCGTGGGAACGGGCATTACTCGAGCATCTTCCCTGGACACAGCTCGCCATGCGGTCTCAGGGTGCTGGCAGTGGGTCCCGGTGCCTGGGAGGCCATTGGACTGGATCCGAGCAGAGGGCGTCCCTTGAAACCGGTCTAGCTGGTCGTCGATGCTCGGGTGGCGTATTCCCATGTTATATGTTCCCTCGAATCGAGAGAATTGACCTCGATGGGAGGTTATTTCGGGAGAAGCAAATTAATTTAGAGTTTTTTTTCCGCTGGGCAGGAGCGATGCTTCATGCTTCAGATCGAGGCTCCACTCGGGATGGCCTGTGTTCATTTTAATCATCATCATGATGGTGGGTTGATATCTCAGAGCCGGCTTACCCGGTGCCTTCGATCCGGTCTCAATCATTGATACATTGCTTGGCTGGCCGGGATGGATGCTGGATAATTCACACGGGAGGTGTTTCTTCGGAATGAAGTCTGCGGTTCCACGGAATTAATTCGAGCATGCAGCTGGTTTACGAGAGGAAGTTCCATGGGAAGGATCAAGCAGGTCCCGAAATATTAAAATTCTAGGTAGCTACCAAGCTAATATAACGGGCACGTGCGAGTACAAAGACGTCGGTGCTGCACCTGGCCGGGTGGGTCCGAACTGGCCCTGATTCAGAGTGAATCTCTGATCGTATTATTAGAATCGCTCGCTTAGTCTGGCAATCTCGTCTGCGTCCGAGCCATTGATATCTTCCATCTGCTTCCTACCTACCTAGTATTCTAGCTGTTGAGGGACTGTGGGGTGGTCCGTTCTGGTCGGACGGACTGTGTTGACCGACCAGACCAATGAACGGGCCGGTCTTGTTCTGTGCCCGGACCGGTTGCGTTTGAACAGACCAATGGGTGGGTGCCTGACCGGTGAGCGTTGGAGAGTCCGGCCAAGCAGGGGCTTCGCAGGGCGTTTGCAGGCTGTTTTGCATCGCCGGAGCTGCCTCACCACGGTCTCACCTCTCCCCAGCAGAAATATCATCCTGACGACATCACCCTATTCTATATTAAAAAGGCCCCGGAACCCCCGTCGACGTCTACCGCCCTTCCAGAACCCTTCCAAACCCAATCCACGTCCTCACCAGCACCCGACATCTCAATCCGGCCGTACCATCCCTCATCCTTACCCGTCTTTGAAACACGCCGTCCGAACTTCAACTCGCCACCGCTAGAACAAGACTTGCAACGATCCAACCGCTCTGACGACACGGCGACGCTGCCACCGAACCTCCCAATACCTCTCTCTCTCCGACATCCGACCCATGGCTTCGTCCTTTCTCTCCCTGGGAGGGCGTACCTCTCCCATCCTGCCCACCAGCCGACCCAATTCCGGCCAGTCCAACCTCCACACCCAGTCCCCTCTGCCCTCCCCGGCATTCGTGTCCACCGGCCACCTGCACACCATGCCCGGCGTAGGGGGTGCCTCGAGGACGTTCGGTCCCATCGGTGGGAGGTCCGACGGCTTCAGGCTTCCGGTATTCATCAAACGGCAAGTCTTCTCCCTCGGAGGATAAACGTCAGACGACACCTTTGTTTTCATTGGCTAATACGGCTCACCTCCAGGTTGTGGAAGATCCCCCAGATGGACTTCGAGATGGCGATATGGGAGATGACCTGCCTTCTGATAGCCCCCAAGAAGGTCTTCCGCTCCATGTACCACAATAAACGTATGCCCGACCCAACCACCTGAATGAGTATGAGTGCCAGGGCTAACCAGCTTCCGAATGCAGAGACAAAGGGCCACTGGGGCCGGGACGACCCTTCCTTCGTCGCCCTCCTCTCCTTCTTCCTCCTCCTCACATCCATAGCCTGGGGACTGGCCTACACCCCCTCCTTCCTCTCCATAGCGAGGCTGGCCCTCGTCCTCACCTTCGTCCACTTCCTCAGCGGAGCCCTCTTCGTCGCCACCGTTGGCTGGTACCTCGCCGGAAGGTTTCTCCGGAAAGGCAGGACGGGCAGGTTCGGCGCGACTCCCTCGGCCGATGGCGACCTCGAGTGGGCCTACTGCTTCGATGTCGCCGTACGGGCCTTCTTCGTCGCTTTCTTCTTTCTGTACATCGTGCAATTCTTCCTGATGCCGCTGTTATCCAAAAATTGGTGGTGAGTGACCGAAGGTGAAAATTTTTTGAGTGGAATCGTACTGACTAAAAGGGTCTAGGATATCGCTGTTCATCGGGAATACCCTGTATCTCGTAGCGTTTTCCTTCTACTGCGTGGTTACCTTCCTTGGATATAACGGTAGGCCTCCCACCCTCCCCTCTGGAAGATTCCATCCTAACATGAATTCCAGCACTCCCCTTCCTCAGCCACACCGAAGTCATCCTCTTCCCGATAGTCGGATTCGTGATCATCTGGGTCATCAGCCTGTTCGGTATCAACATCGCGAGAAACATCGCGCCCCTGCTCATCAAAGGAGCTTAAATATTCCCCAGAGTCTCTTTACCCCGTCGATTTCTTTTGTTTCTTTACGCCTGACGTTTAATGAAAGCGTTTCTAGCGAATTGATATATGTAGTTTCTACGGCCTCGGACTTTTTCCTCCCCGTTCCGACTGGCGTTGTACTAATGAATGAGTCTTTTGAACTACCGTTTCTTTTACTTTTTTATGACTTTTTAATCGAATATATAGGGCGCTCCGATAGACTTGGGAGAATGGTTAGCGACTTTTCAAAAATGCAAAATGGAGTTTCTTATTTACCTTCCATCGACGGAAATTCGCTGTGACTTGCTACGGTGTCGATATATACACCCGGACATTAAATTGGGCTTCTTTTTGGCAAATTCCTTCTACATCATTTGGCTCTCATTCCGTCCGAATAGTAATCATTGCGGGCCTTCCTTTGGTGGGTATATCCCATCATAGGAGGCCTGCGAGTCTCAATATTGTACATCTCGATCTTGGGTTCGTCGGCTTCTGGCGGGGATGCTGAGAGCGGGATGGGTTTGAGAGACACACTACATAGTTCTTTGATGATTATTTGTTTTGTATAAACTTCAATTGAAATGCTATATTATGTGCATTCTTCATGTTCGCCTTCGCTTTGTGATATGTAGTAATCATGTAATATGGGATACGACGTGATCCCGATACCTCCTATCGTCTTCAATACCAGATTCAGCTTTTCGCTGACTTCCGGAGTAATATGCATCGACCCGAACTCCTTCCCTACAACCATGCCGTATGACTTGAAATACGTCGACACCAAAAAGAAAGTATTATCGTCTAAAAAACCTCCCCCACTCCGAATTCCTGAACTCTTGACGGAAAAGCTGCATGTACAACCTCAACCCCGTCGCATCCTTCTGCTCCTGCTGCCTGGCCGCCTTCGCGGCGGCGCGGTATGCGGGGTTGCGGAGTTCTTGGACTCTGCCGTGGATTCCGCGGACGAAGCGGTGGAAGATGGGGGATTGGAGGAGCTGGAGTATTATTAGTACTTATTTTTGTGGGTTTTGATGTTATCGTTAGGGTGAGGTTGGGGGTACGTATACGTACGCGGGCTACGAGGTATGCCTGTGAGGTGGGTGGTTAGTGGGTTGGTTAGAGGGAGGTGGAATGGGAATATACCTCGAGCATACGGACTGGTATTCGCGACCAGACCATCTTGTGGGGTCAGGTTCCGTGGGGTTTACATTTGGTTCGGGTGGTTTGAAGCCTTACGCGGAACTCGGATGAGAATGGTTTGGAGAAAGTCGCAGGAAAGGCGGGTGACTAAGCGAGACTTGGCATGCATACCTTAACTTCCAGCTCCAAGTTTGGAAATCATTCTTAAAACTCCCATCCTCATCTCACATGGCAGAAGCTGCCATATCCCCGCCTAAAGCTCCACAGGAAAGGCGACCGCTATCTACACAAGATGTAGAACCTACCGATACCGAACGAAGCCTTGAATGCTGCTGTATATGCTTGGCACCCGTTACCTCTGCCACCCGTGCTGTGGCGACACCATGTCTGCACGCCTGCTTCGATTTCTCGTGTCTGGTGACTTGGTTGGAAGGGGCGCAGAGTACGTGTCCGGTGTGTAAGCGGGTTGTTGAGGGGGTGAAGTATGATTTCGATGAGAGGGGGACTGGGTTTCAGAAGGTGAGTCTTCTCCATTATTCTGGGTGAACTGGAGGAGGGTTCTAACAGTGGTTCTGGTAGTATAGGATTAAATCCTCGGATCCTACAGCTTCTTCAAAACCCTCGGGAGGAAGAGGCTCCCACCGTCGCCACCGCAGAGAAAGTAGACGATTAAACCGTACAACCTGCTCCCTCAGAGAAGATGAAGCAGAAGACCTCCCCCGCCGCCGCTTCGTTTACAAACACCGTCTCAGAAGCCTCTACATCGGCTCAAACCCATCATCAAAATTCAAACCCTCCTACACACCGTCCACATTCCGTTCCTCACCTAAACTAATCTCAAAGGCAAAATCGTTCATTCGTCGGGAATTGGAGGTGTTCGAGTGGACTGAGGGGAATAGGGAGTGGTTGGTGGAGTATATCGTGGGAGTTTTAAAGATCGTTGGGGTTAAGGATGCCGATGGGAGGGCGGTGGAGTTGGTCGCGGAGTTTTTGGGGAGGGAGTTTGCTGCGGTGTTTTTGCATGAGGTTGATGCGTTTTTGAGGAGTCCGTTTGGGAGGGTTGGGGAGTGGGATCGGTGGGTTAGGTATGAGGTTGAGGTTCCGGGGGATTTTGGGGAGGGGGGTGGAGATGGGGGGATTAGAGATCCTTTGTAGATGTTATGATGGAGGGGTATGGCAGTGATATCTTGGGAATGTAATGGGCTGGTTAGTGCTAGTTCCTGGATATCTGGATGCCGGGGTATGATTATATGAGAAGGGCAGGGATAGGGCCATGACACTGAGCACGTGGAATGATAGAAGCGGTGTACCCGCATTCCCTGAGAGTAGCTGTACTAGCGACTCCGATTGTATAATAGACACAGTCCTGTTAATACTTGGACATGTCGACATAGACTGAGAGCCTCGACGGTCCATTCGATTGTTAGATACACCGCCACAGCGAACCTTGTGCGACCGACCGCGCCACAGCCGTTACATGTGGCGGTGCAGCGTGTTTGTTTGTTTACGGCACGCAACACATTGCTCGGTTGCTGCCGCACGCACGCACGCCAGGACAGCTCTGATATCAGATTTGCAGCTTAGCTCCAACCGCCAGCAGCCCCACGTCCAATCGAGCACCCTTATCGCGACTCACAACAGACCAGACCGCGTCTAATCCCGCGATACCCAGCTGCGCCCGTGCAGCTCCCGCCTTAATTCCTCCAGCATACTCGAGAAACGATACCTTAATCAACCTCCTACATCAAACATGTCCGGCCGAAGTAGAAGAGCGGCGGCTTCCAAACGGGTCGTTGTCGAGGAGAGCGACGACGATGATGAACAAGTTCAGGAGGAAGAAGAAGAAGAGCAGGAAGATGAAGAGGAGGAAGAAGAAGAAGATACCCCGCCTCCGCCTCCCCCAAAGAGACGGGGAAGACCGTCCAGGAACTCGACCGCGGCACCCTCACCGGTCAAGCAAGCCAAACCGGCCAAACCGCCTCCAAAACCGCGTGGTAGACGGAAAGCAGCCGCCGTAGAACCCAAAGTTGAAGAAGTGGAGGAACCGGGTGTCCCAGTACCCGCCGAAGACGCAATGGAATTCGAATCCACACCCGCTCCGGAACCCATCCCCACGCCCGTCAACCCCTCCACCCCGAGACGCTCACTGGCGCGAGACAGCCTACCCCCTTCAGACGCGATAATAGTCGCCACCCCAGGTCGAAACCAGCAAATCCTACGCACACCGATCAAACAATCCGCATCCCAAGCTCCCCGCAGCCTATCCCCTCAAACCCCCAAACCCACCACCTCAACCTCTCCAAACCCTCCCAAATCCCCCGCCCCGGAAACCAACACCACAATCAATGGCGCCTCCTCCTCCTCCCCCACAAAAGAAAAAGAAGAAGATCCCCCTCCGGAACCCACCCAAAAACCACGTATCCCAACCCCCCCACCACCGGAACCCGTAGGCCCCAAAGCCCGCATAGTAATCACCCACCTCGTCATGATGAACTTCAAATCCTACGCGGGAAGACAGGAAGTCGGTCCCTTCCACTCCTCGTTCACATCGGTCGTGGGCCCCAACGGCTCCGGAAAATCAAACGTAATCGACTCCCTCCTCTTCGTATTCGGCTTCCGGGCGAGTAAAATGCGACAGGGGAAACTTTCCGCGTTGATTCATAATTCAGCGGGACATCCAAACCTGGAGTTCTGCGAGGTTGAGGTTCATTTCCAGGAGGTTATCGATTTACCCACGGGGACGGAGATTATTCCTGATTCTAAACTAGTCATCTCACGGAAAGCGTTTAGGAATAACTCGAGTAATTACTACATCGACGGCAAAACTAGTAATTACAAAATCGTAACCAGCCTGCTAAAGGACCGCGGCGTGGATCTCGATCACAAGCGTTTCCTGATCCTGCAAGGTGAAGTCGAAAGCATCGCGCAGATGAAACCGAAAGCCCAAGGAGACCACGACGACGGATTACTCGAATACCTCGAAGATATCATTGGCACATCAAGTTACAAACAACCAATCGAAGAATCTGCTGCCGAAGTTGAAAAACTCAACGAAGTCTGTCAGGAGAAACAGTCGAGGGTTCAGATCGTTGAGAAGGAAAAGGATAACCTGGAAGGTCCGAAGAATGCGGCTATGGCATACATCAACAACGAAAATGAGCTGGCGATAAAACAGGGTGCATTGTACCAGGTTTACATGTCCGATTGCGAGAAGAATATAGGGTTCACGGAGGAATCGATAAATCAGCTGCAGATTTCGTTGCAGGAGGAGCAGGATAAACACCATGGAAAAGAAGAGGAGGTTAAAGAACTCGAGAAGCGGTATAAGAAGGGTGTCAAGGAGTTTGAGGATATTGAGAAGAAAACGGCGGCGATGGTTAAGGAGGCCGGGAAATTCGAAAAGGATTCGGTAAAGTTCGAAGAGCAGAGGAAATTTCTGGTTAATAAACAGAAGAAGGCGGAGAAGACTCTGAACACCAGCCGGATGGGGGCTTCCGAGCAGGCGGGGCTTGTGCAGCGGTATACCGACGACGTTAATAGGAATACGGCGGAGATCGCGGAGCTGGAAAACAGGATGAAGCAGGAGGAGTTGGTCCTCCAGCAGATCCGAGACGAGCTGGCGCACAAAACTCGCGGATTATCGGAACAGATCTCGGTCAAGGAAGCAGCTATTCAACCTTGGAAGGAGAAAGTTGTGAGCAAGCAAAACGAGATCGCGGTTATCCAGAGTAAGCTGGATATTCTCCACGAGAGAGCCAACGCCGGTCAGAAGGCTGTCGAGGATGCTCAAGCGAAAATTGTCTCTGTCCAACAGGCTTACGAGGCCCTGGATGCTGACTTTAAATCTGGTCAGAAACAGGGTAGAGCCGTCATGAGGGAGATTAAGCGGCTCGAAGAGGAATTCGCTGAGCTTCAGAAGCAGGAGCCGGATATCAAGACTGCCCTGTCAAATTCTCGTCAGAAGGCGGATGAGGCGAAGGCTTCCCTGTCGGCTACTCAGAACCAAGGAAACGTCCTCAACGGTCTGATGAGGCTGAAGGAGACGGGCAGAATCGAAGGTTTCCATGGTCGGCTGGGTAATCTCGGGGCAATTGATGCCAAATACGACGTCGCCATCACCACGGCATGCCCGGCCCTAGAGAATATGGTCGTGGATACTGTCGATGTTGGTGAGCAGTGTATTGCGCACCTGAGGAAGAATAACCTCGGACGAGCCAAGTTTATTCTTCTGGATCGGTTGGCAAAGCGAGATCTCAGTCCCATCCAGACGCCGGAGAACGTGCCCCGATTATTTGACCTAGTCAAGCCGAAGCTTGATGCTTACAGACCGGCGTTCTACAGTGTTCTTCAGGATACGCTGGTCGCTAACGACTTAACACAGGCGAATCGTATTGCGTACGGAGCCAGGAGGTGGCGGGTTGTCACGTTGGACGGCCAATTGATTGACAAGTCTGGTACTATGTCCGGTGGCGGTAACCGGGTGTCAAAGGGTGGTATGTCAAGCAAGTTGGTGGCCTCGACTACGAAGGAAGCGGTCGCAAAACTTGAAGCCGAAAGGGAGACCCAAGAGCAGACATGGTCCGAGTTTCAGAAGCAACTGCGGGCGGTTGAAGACGAGCTACGCGAGAATAGAGATAAAGTGCCCAGGATGGAGACTCAACTCAAGAAACTTGGTCTTGAAATTGAGGCGAAGAAGCAGCTTGGGTTGGATGCGCAGCGGCGATTGGAGGAACTCAAGTTGGAGAATAAACCTTCGTCGTCGCATCACGGTGAAATCAGGGGATACGGGAAGGAGATCGCTGTTCTGCAGGATCACATTGCTAAGCTTAATAGCGAGACCGCGGGCGCCGAGGCAGAGATCAAGGCGTTGCAGGATAAGATTATGGAGATCGGTGGTATCAGGTTGAGAAGTCAGAAGAGTTTGGTGGATGGGATTAAGGAGAAAATTGATACCTTGAACGAGGAGATGACAGTCGCTGATGCGTCGAGGGTGAAGGCTGAGAAAGCGAGGCAGAAGAATGAGAAAGCTGAGCAGAATGCGACGAAGGAGTTGGATGGGGTTGTGAGGGATCTGGGCAAGTTGACCGAGGAGATGAACAGTCACGCCTGGAAAGCGCAGGAGGCGGTTAAGGCTGCTGAGGCGCAAAAGGATGTGAGTGCGAAATATTATCGAAGGTTGGTTAGGTTTAGTGCTAACGAAGGATTAGCTCACCGATGAGTGTAAGGAGAAGCTGGCGGAGCTTAAGGAGGAACTTGACGGGAAGGCTTCAGAAATCAGCAAGGCGCGAAGTTCGGAGATCGATAAGAAGAATACCCTTGAACAGCACGAGAAGGCCTTGGCCGACAACCGGAAGAGATATGCCCACTGGCGAGAGAAGTTTTCTAAACTGTCACTCCAGAGTCTCTCTGAGATTGAAGGCGACGAGATGCCGGATGCTCCGAACCAGATACCGATTTACTCTAACGACGAATTGGTTGACATGGATAAGGATAAACTGAAGGCCGAGATTGTCATTCTGGAAGAGAAGCTTCAGAACGTCAACGTCGAGCTCGGCGTGCTGCAGGAGTACAAGAGACGAGTGGCGGAGTATAACGAGCGGAGCGGGGATCTGAATACCGCAGTTGCGGAACGTGATGCGGTGAAGAAGCGGTGTGACGATCTACGGAAGCGGCGGCTGGACGAATTTATGGAAGGGTTCAGCACGATATCCTTAAGATTGAAGGAGATGTACCAGATGATTACGATGGGAGGGAATGCGGAGTTGGAGCTGGTGGATAGTTTGGATCCTTTCTCGGAGGGGATTTTGTTCAGTGTTATGCCGCCGAAGAAGAGTTGGAAGAATATTTCCAATTTGTCGGGTGGTGAGAAGGTGAGAATACCCATCTAATCCCCCAGCCTTGGGCTATGCTGACGACTTATAGACTCTGAGCTCGCTTGCACTGGTCTTCGCTCTGCATCACTACAAGCCCACACCCCTCTACGTCATGGACGAAATCGACGCTGCCTTGGATTTCAGAAACGTTTCTATCGTTGCTTCTTATATCAAGGAGAGGACGAAGAATGCTCAATTTATTGTCATTTCCCTTCGTAACAATATGGTAAGTCCCCAATATGGTTCATGCGTACGCCCCCTTAATATATATAGGTTCTAATGCTCTGCTAGTTCGAACTTGCTTCACGGTTGGTGGGTGTCTACAAGGTGAACCAGATGACGAAGAGCGTGACGATTGAGAACCAGGACTTCATGGTCCGTAATTAGACCGGTTTGATCCGTGGCTCTCTACTCTCGCCTCCCTTCATTTAGCTTTCTAGGATCCAAATAAGCGCCTTGCATAACAACCTATTATTTTTTTTGCAGCTACGATTATGATAGTACTTATTTCTTTTGGCGTTTCTGCTTCGGATTGCGGCGGTGTCAATTGAGCATGGCCTGGCGTCATATGCATTTGGGAGGTCTCCACAAGGAGAATTGCATGTAGCATAGAAATCTAACTATCCGAGGAAGGCATGCATCGATTTTTATGTTGTGTCCCTAAAGTTTAGCCCATGTTTCCATGTTTTATCCGGGGTTATAAGACCGTACGTCGTATAGATCGAAAAAGGTACCTGTGGTTGTTCAGTCCGAAGGCTGTGGTTGGAGTTGTTTGTGCATGAGGGAGGTTTGTATTCCTGTAGAATGTTCTTTTGGTCCCGGCCGTTTAACCGATAGGCTTTTTCATTTTGCCTTGCTTGCTTGCACAACCTAAATCCATTGATCCATCACCTTTTTTTTTTTTGTAATCCTGCGCACTTCGACACGACTCGGTCCGACTGATACTTTTTTTGCTCAGCCGCAATCAATTCTCCGGAGAAGGGAGACGAGGATTAGTTAATCTGCAGGAAACCCTATTTCCACGGCAAGTTACCACTGGGTGGTGCAAGGATTGTAAGGGATCTGGAATATAAAAGGTCAAAGATGGAAGACGACGATTTGCAGTGAGTAGCGTCAAATTCGCAAACCCGCTCAAGCAACTATCGAAGTTTTTTTTTTTATTCGATAAGAGTTTTTATGCTATGGAATCGGTTCGTATGGAGGCAGGATGATTAAGTAATAATTTTTGGTTTAAAAATGGTGATAAAAGGTTATCGGCGTCGACGCTCTCCGCCCTCAAGGAGTTCATGCAGGAAAAGGATGCACGACAAAAGCGATTCGAGGAGTTAAAGGCACAAGCGGAGGCCGACGATGAAGAACGGAAATCTACTACCACTGCTGCTACCGCCGCTGCCGCCGCGCCGGTGACTATGGAAGACTTCGAGGCCGACTGGAATGCGAGTCAGTTCTGGTATGATGAGGAAACGAGTAAAGCCCTGGCTGAGGAGTTGACAGACGGGGTGGAGGAGGGGGATAATGTTGCACTTGTTAGTGCGCCGAGGTACGTTAGTAACAGCTGTGAAAAGAGAAGTCCCTTTTGGATGGACAGAATCCATTCGATGGGGGTACCGAGGTTTTTCGAGGATAGATCAACTAATAGGCTAAGCTAGTGTTTTTGTGAAGCTGAAGAATTTGATGGTGAGCCCCTCCGCTATGCCTACATCGTTTTTTTTCTTGATCGCGTTCTTGCAGCGGTTCCCCACCTTTGTGCTGCATGGCTGCCGTGCCCAATGGTGGGGCTAGCGCAAGCAAGGTCCAGGGCCACTTCGATTGCTTGTGCGAGTGTTTGCATACGTCTATCGTCTAGCTATAGCTCTCGGATTCGGATCGTTGAAGCTTCCGACTTGAACAACGAAGTCAGGAACGATAACGATACCGATGGACCCGATGGATGTCCGTAGACAGTTGGGACCCTATGACCATAACAATATTTCCCCGCTCGCATGCATATAGCATTCCAGCCAAGGAAAAGCAGGTGTGCGAGGAAGAACCCATATTAACCAGGTTTTCAAAACGTTATGATTCATGGAAAATAGAAAGACGGACTAGCACCGAAGTGCGATATACACCTTTTCGAATACGACAATAGGTTCGCGCTGTTCGGGTCCGAATTTACGTTTTACGACTTCAACGAACCTTTGAAGTTACCTGCGAAGTTCAAGGGTTTCTTTGATAGGGTTTTGGTGGACCCGCCGTTTTTATCTGAGGATTGTGAGTGATTTGTTCCGTTTATCTTTTTTCCGCATTTTTTTAATCTATCGGTTTCATTGATGACGTACTTTTTATATCGCCCTTGAGCGCCACGACTATCCATCGTATTATAGATATGGTGGTTAGCGGAGGCTTACTATGTTTCACTCTGCGGAGTAAAGATAAACCCTTGCTAACAACCAGCGTAACTACCATCTAGGCCAGACTAAAGGTGAGCACGAATTCCTGAGGGGCCCACTTTGGGTTTTCCCTTGCATCTGCTCGAAAGACAAGAAAGAGCATTATAAAGCAAAAGTTTCTACCCTTGCGATCATGAATTTGTACCCATGATCTTGATATTTTGTTTTTTGACGTTGGGCTAACGTATTACCGGGATGTGTTTGTGACATCTCTTTTTTTTTTATATCTGCAGCTGCTATTACTGTTAGATGGCTAGCGAAGTCCTGGGTGGGAACCGCAGTCGGTGATAGTGCGGTCCGACCGGATGCTGTCGGATCACGAATTATCGTCTGCACTGGGGAAAGGATGAAGGATGTGGTCGATAAGATGTACGGGAAGGCCGGGGTCAGGTGCACTGGGTTTGAGATCCGACATGCGCAGGGTTTGAGTAATGAGTTTCGGTGTTATGCGAATTTTGAGAGTGGGAGGGTTAAGTGGGTGAAGGAGGAGTAGAATATTGGGTTTTATAGAGCCTGTGTTTTGGGCGTTAGAATTGTGGTATAATTGAATCCGAGATTGTGAGCAGGTCGATGTTGTATCATCCTTATTCCTTAAAACAAAAATTTGGGATAGTATGGATAACGCTGAGGAGATTATCAATTCATGATCATGGTTTCACTTCTGGTATCCATGAATAAACTTTTTGATACATCGTGGATTAAACAGATACGACCACATGCCAAAGTATCCCTCTATACGATACCTTACGATACCTCACCTTGCGTAACTCCTGAGGAACTCTGACCAAAAGTCTAGCTAGTCTCTCCGCAAACTTCCATGTGGGACAAAGATAGCCCTAAAAAGGTCCCGAATGTTGGCAACAATGTTGGCAACCGAAAGCTAAAAAATAATTCGATGGAATTGCGGAAACGAGTATGGTATCCGCGCATTCCGAATAGGATGAGATAATGCGAAAGATGTCAAGTCCAATAATATCATCGTATGACATTGAAAAAACACCCCCCATTACCAAGCTCCGACAAGACCGACATGTGCCGGATCTTCAGTTTCTTTTTGGAAACCATGGTGCACCGGTTCCCGAGTGGGAACAAAAGATCAGATGACAGTGAGGTGAGAACAGAGAAATTTGCACATTTCTCGATCATTGGAAGATTTGATAAGTTGTAGGTTTTAAGAGTCGGGGGGTAAGTCAAAACGAAGGACACGGTTTGCCGAATAAACACCCTAGAAATTTAAGCTGGCGAATCATCCGGTGGGATTTCAGCCTGTGGTCTGATTTGAGGCTGCACTGCCCGAAATGTACTCTGCGATATCATGCAAATTTAAATTCACAAGCTTCAAACAATCAACTTCTTTTTTGTATCTTTCTCGACATACTTAGTAAGTAAGTATCTACTGGTGGTTTACGAGTAGCTGGAATGCCCCGCTTTTGCTTTCGCGCTGATATTCAGCTGCAGGGTGACAGAGTCAGAAACCGGTCGAAGAGGGAGAAAAAAAGTTGGTAAGCAGGCCCATGGGACAAGGATGAAGCTTAGGCGGACCCACTGGTAATGCATGGCTCGCCAACCGAGAGGAAGGTTTTCGTTAAAAGCAAAAACTGCGGGCGGATCGCAAGAGATCCTTATTCGATATCGAGCTCTCACGAAACGGAAATACAGTACCGAGAAGCCCTGGCCAACGGTGGCCACGCGTGGGTCCAGTGGAAGTCCGAGCTGTTAATTGCCGGTTACTTGTGATTTGCGGGTTCTGGCGAGATTGTGGATGCGTATATGCCATGTACTCCTCTCATGATCTCATGCATGGTTTTTTTTTCGCGCAGGATGGAATGTTCATGAGGAAGACGTCGAAGAACTTCAAGGTGAGATCGAAGCTTAAAGCTGCGACTGACCGGAAAACGGAAGCCACTAGGTCGACCATCCTTGAAGTCTCAACGGGGCAATGATTATTTCCGAAATCCGAGAGCAGAAGAAGAAGAAAAAAAAAAAGCTGATTACAATATCAATTGTTAATTGTATGTGCATGTCCCCGCGAGTCCCGCCGTTGGGTCGAAGTTCTCGGTGCAGCTATACCATGTCCGTATATACGATTCATGAATCATTCATCCACTTCCTTTCCGCGGGTTCGATGCGTCTACCGAAATCAAGGTAGAAGAGCGCCTTGTGTTTAGGATTTCCGGCGAGTACCGGGCCATTTTAGGGCTTCACGAAGCATGAAATATGAAGCTACGTAGCCATCTCGGGCAGCATCGTCGATAACCTTGCATGTGTGGACTGGGGAAACATAATTCCGCATCGGCTGTGCTTTCGCTGACAGGTACTCCCTCTGCTGGTTCGGGCCTTTTATGAGATGCGGAACGTGGTTTGATTGCGAATCGTCATGGCTGGTAGCTAAGAGGCTTCGGCTGGTTTCGCCCAGACGGTTGTTGTAATATTAGGAAGCACTCCTTCGAAACCACGAAGGCCATGACCATGACATGATGTCGCCTTGTCCTGCCATTTTCCCCCAATGGCAATATAAAACCCGACGAGGTCCGCGAAAACGGTGAACACACATTTTTTGTTTATAAATACGCAGTAGGTATCGCATGCAGTTGTTTTAGCGTGCGGAAACAGTTTTGAGGTTGTCTGAAGTTATTCTTAAAGGCTTGACTCTCCCTTGAAACTGCCCTATACACACCTGCCACCCCCTCTGCGCCGACTCGAGCTACGACACGGTTGGCTGCCACCATACACGGGCCTCTTCGAAAGATTCATTTTTTTTCGAGCTAGCGGCTTAGAAACACTCTACTTAACTGTCGTTGTTGAGACATTTTCGATAAGTCGACCAACCGACGACCGATTAGACCTTTCTACTAAGCGCCTGCGGAATATAAAGACTGTTGCAACTTCTTGGGATTCGTCCAAACGGCACAGTCGACCTGAGCGCACACCGAATTCATCCTTTTTTATTTTTTTATTTCATTTTTTTTTTTATTTTATTTCTTCAGCCCGTTGAAAAATTACTAAATCACGAGGCCGCTGTTGGAACACACGGAAACGGAAACCTATCAACTGCATCGATTGCAACGGCACACTTTGGCAACGGAAGACTTTATTAATTAGTCTCTCTCCCCGGCACTCGTTTTAATTATCGGACGGAGAAGATTATCGTCTGCTTCTAAATTCTTTCTTGATTTTATTTTATTTATTTTTTGATACCAAAATCAGTTGAAGAATGGCACTATCGAGGCGGTGGCTGGTGGCATGGGCTCTTTTTGCCCTGTGTGACCTCGCTTTGGCTGCAGCACACGACGAGGAGCACAAAAGCCACAAGGGCGGGATGGATCACAATGCTTCACTCAAAGTACCGGCGGACTCGGAAAATGCAGACACATATTGGAGGCTGCCAACCGCAAGGTGGCTGATATACGGCCATATCATCCTGATGGTTATCAACTGGGTTCTCGTCCTGCCAGCGTGTAAGTTACTTATTCTATTCCTCTCTTCTAGCTTCAATCTGTAAATGCAATATGCAATGCAGGTATGTCAATTAAATTGCGGCTGGTGCTCGTGGCTAACATGTGGCTCTCGAACGAACTAGCAATAATGTTCGCGGTCGCCAAATCAAACCTTCATATCCCAGTCCAGTTCATCTTTCTCGCCATCAACGGCTTCGCTATCTTCCTCTCCATCATTTACAATGCCCAGACCCCGGATCTCTACCCGGCGAATGCCCACCATCGCATGGGATGGGTGGCTGTCGCGATCCTTACCGTCCAAACCGTCGTCGGCGTGATTTTCTCCGTCGCAAAGAGCAGCGATGTCCCCAAGAAAGAGGAGGCATCTTCGTTGATGGCGGCTGCGGCTGCACGGTACCAACGCATGGAGTCCCGACAAGGGTCGTGGAATAGCGATAGCGCACATGGTGGATCGGATCGTAGCCCGACGTCGCGTTCTCCGTCTTTGGAGGAGGAACCGCTGTATAATGATCATGAAGAGCAAGAGCTTAAGCCTGTGGAAGAAGAAACGAAGTATGAGAAGTTGGCGAGGAGGTATGTTCCGCAATTTATGATCGCACAGCGGTGGATCAACATAGCCACTGTGGGTTATCAGATTTCGCAGCGGCTGCTGCTTATCTGGTCGTTCATGTTGATTGCTACGGGCGCTTCTACCTATACTGGTGTTTTCGTAAGTATACACGGCATTTTAATTTCTGCTTTCTTTTTTCAACTTAATATAATTAATTTCTAACTCGGTCTGTGCAACTTTAGAAAGGCGGCATGGTTTTCACCGGTCTTGCGCATGTCATCAAAGGCGGCATCTTCTTTTACTATGGTATCTTCACGCTCGGACGATACCTGGGTTGTTTCGCAGACCTCGGCTGGGCATGGAATATCAAGCCTGACGCCACTATGGTCGGAAAGTTCCGAGCGAATATTAAGTCCGCTGAAATGGTCGAGTCTGCAATCATCTTCACCTACGGTTTCACAAATGTTTGGCTTGAACATCTAGGTGGATGGGGTCAGGCATGGCACATGGGTGACCTCGAGCACGCCTCGATTGCATTTTGGTTCCTCGGAGGCGGTTTACTCGGTATCTTGACGGAATCCGAACGGATCAAGGGTCTCTTGAACAACGTTTACTCCGAAGACGCCCAGATCGTCATCAACCAGTACGAGATGGCGGCTCCACAGACCCTGTTTCAGGAGAAGCCGAAGTTCCGGCAGAGCATGAACGTCTTCCCCGCACTCGTCATCTTCATGCTCGGAATCCTCATGGGCAGCCACCATCAGGAGAAGATGCTTGGCACCGTGTTACACAAGCAGGTAAGCGAGTCTTTGCATGCGTATTTTTCCCTTTCGGCTCCCGACGGGACATAATTTGCTGATCTGCGGTCTTAGTGGGGCTTGCTTTTGGCGGGTGCTGCGGTGTTCCGTCTGGGAACCTTCCTGCTTGTCTTCTTGAAGCCGCCAACCTCGTATCTCCCGTCTCGACCATTCACTGAGCCTCTTGCTGCCTTCGCCTTGATGGCCGGGGGCTTTGTCTTCTGTCTAAGTGTAAGTCGACGAGCTACCTTCGAACATTTTGTTATAGGCCAGTCAAAATAACGAAATTATAGAACTCGGAAACGATCAATGCCTTCGAGGTCATGAACGTTGATGCGATGTTCGCCTTCACCCTCTCCTTGGGCCTGACAGCCTTGCTAATGAGCTACCAAACTGTCGTGGTTGCTTTGAAGGGTTGGGCAGTGAAGCGGGAAGCTGCTCGTTCTCACAAGACTGTGTTTAGGATTGCGTAAGGATCCAACCGTCTCCTTTTTTTTGTTGTATAGGGGGCCGTTTCTTGATACCCTGCTTGCTCTCGTTACTTTCGTTTATGATTTATGATCCTATCATTGCTGTGTAGGCGAACTCCAGCAATTGATTCGTTCGAGTTACCAATTCCCCCCGGCGTTTTTTCATTTCTGCAGATCTTGAATCCTTGTTTGCTCTTTTATTTCGCTTCCATACTTCTTTTCAGCCTCAACGGCCGGTGCATATGGCGTACATCGAACCCGTCGCCGACGGTGCGAAAGCGATATTTCTGCTTGTGAGTCTCCTGACGCACGGGCCTTTCTTGTAGATACTTTTTTATCATAACATTTTTTTCTATCCTTTGAGAGAATTAATAGAACGGAAGATGAATATATGTATGAATGGTCGTACGATTGTATTCTGTGCAGGTTGCGAGTGCGACTCAGCTTGTCAAGGGTGTGGATGGGCCCGCCTGTTGGAATTTGCCTTCGATGCAGAAGTTCTTTTACAAGTCTTTAAATCTGGACCGGATTTAAATTGGATGCAGGGCCCTAGTTGTAATTCATTCTGGGTATCATGAAATTAACCACCGCCGACGGATATGCATATGGGTTACGATATAATAGTTGCATGGAGACAAATCCTTTTTCAAACAATTATCAAATCGTTGGATAACGGGACTTATGGAACCCTCGCGGGGATACCAATATGCAGGCCGGAACTACCCAGATGGAAAATACGTCCCAAGAAATCCAAAGCCCTCATGCACCACCGGTTCATGGGTGGGGATCGGTTGATATAGACAGGCATCTTTCCCAATCAAACTCAGCTCCGCTGGCAGCTCACATGGCCGCCACACAGGGAAGAGGGGTCAATGTACCGGTACAAGTGTCGAGGCCATGCAGCTCCAAGCAGGACCCAGCGCAGCGAAGAGGGATTATGGGCCGCAACTATTAGCAGGCTTTTCTTGGGGGACCCAAACTGCTGGAAATGAAGGTTCGGTAGGGGCTGGCGTTTTAAACGAAGAAGTTTCTTTTGTGTTTTTTCCTTGGGAGAGGCGCGCAGAAATTGAATTTACCAACCTGGGTTTTATCTGACTCCGACGGTTCTTTGGGACGGAGCTAATGCGGGTTTTTTTTCTTACTAGCATGCTTAGGCTATGCTATGGGTCCCTTTTTACCAGAGAGTTTCCGGTCGGTTGGGATAATTTACGAGTTATCATGTGCAGGAAACCTTTAGAGCGGCAATTATGTTGCAACTGTTGGCTTTTTTTCGTGAGCACGAGCAGTGGATATATACCACCATCCTCAATTGGATTCGGAACGAGGGTTGGGAATCTGTGCTCAGAAACGAAACCCCCACGTTCGCTACGCTACGTTCTGGCAGCTCGTGTCGAGAGCGGTATTAGGGACCCTCAATTGATCAATCAATTGAAGGACCGACGGGTCGACGGGTCCAAAACGGTCCAAAACGTTGGAGTTTCAGGTAAACATTATAGTCGATGTTTCAACCCACTGACGTACAAGCTGGAAATGAAGTATGGGGAAACATCTGGTCATGTGGGCATATAAGATCCCCCCCTCTTCTCTAACGGAGCCTCACAACAGGTATAGGATTTCAAGAACCTCGTTCCTCGACGATTCGCTTCATTGATATCACCAGCTCTTGGGAATATCCTCGCAAGAAATGGAGTTAACCCCGCCGCAGGGGCCTATTTCTTCCTCGTAATGTAATCCACATTCGGAGGGCGGTGTAACGAATCTGTCGTTGAGATATCGAGGCAGCCCCACCTTAAAGCCGGACAGGCGCAGCAAGGGGGGTGGATTGAAGCCAGGGCCTAGATCCCTCCTCCCTCTCGCCGACTCGTTGGATTTTTACCAATTGAAATTAAATCGGTTCGAGGAAATCGGAGTAATATTGCATTGCAGGTAGGAATACGTACATGTATACTACATATAGAGCATCTCTAAGGTTTTTTGTTTCAAGGTATGCCCTTGAAGAGGAAGATGCTTAAGTTTCGTAACTCTTTTAATAAGGAGGATAGACGGTATTGGCAGTAAATTAAAAAAAAAAAAGTTAATGACGAATGGAGACAGCAATGATACCGCGCTTTGAACTCTAGATTTCTCATGTCAGCGAGAAAAACCCCGATTACTTTTCATTAAGAGGCCCGAGATTTGATACTGGAAAAGGCTGAGGCGCTAAGCTTCGCCGTCGAGGACTTTCTTTCTTTCCAGTGTTCTTGCTTTTTCACAAAGTTATCATCGATGATGTCCGGGGCGAACGGGACGAATTTATCCAAATGCAAGGCCATTCACACAGCCGATGTGAACAATGTACATGTACGAACCGTCTACAATCAATATATGCAAGCGGTTCGATTCAGCCGTTTGGGCCGGGTGCTTTTTTCTTCTTTTATTTGCTGGATAACGCGAGCAGGAACCCACATATTGGTTGCAGAAATGGTCGTGACGGTTGGGAAAACTGCTCGCCATTGGGGTTTTTCTTGGTCTCGATGGTTCCCAGCGCCCCAAAATCTCATTTAAGGTAAGGCTTGCGGATAACCACGACCCCGGACCCTGCAAGGAGACCGTCGGGATTTTGGCTGGTTTGGTGCACCATGGTGTGTGTGCAGAAGGGAAGAGGCGCCTGCGAAATCGACTGGCTCCCAATGGGCACTCTGGTACCAGAAGGAAGATCGGCCGCCCCATGCAGGAGATGCGGGCGTTATATGGCAATCATCGGACGGCAGGGAAAGAGAGAGATTTTGGGGAATCGGCGGGATAGATGTCGGCTGATTCCAACGATATAATCGAGTGTGGGTACATGAAAGAGCTAGTGAGAGAGCTGCTGAGAGCCTGTGGGCATGTTTTTTTCTGTGGAACAAATCGTATGATATCAAATTTCTTCTAAGTGTCAATGCGGCGATTTGCACGGGCGAGCTCGAAGAATAAAAAAGAAATAAAATAAAGGCTCCGTTCGTTCTTATAATTCATTTCAAATCCGTAGATATTGTGCGAAGCACGGTGCATTAGCCCCAATGCAGATACGTATGTAGGGAATACGGAAGGGTCGAGGTACAGATACCTGGGCATCTGAGAGATCGTGGATGGTATTCCCCACCGTCATTCCAAGGGCAAACGTCTGCAGGCAGATTGCGTGTAGGGGCTCGAGGGGCGACGGGTCCGATAATATCATTGTATGATATAAGTGTGAGGGTTCCATGCCATTGTCGTCAAATCCCAGCCGCCAATAGCCTCCTCGCTCTTCCACCCCCCTTCTGTCACCAAAAGCGAAGGGAGCCGGACTTCAAAAGGCGAGTTTTTGAAATGAGCAGTGCGGGATACAGACCGCGATCCTGGCACGTTCGATGACCTGTGGTTGAAGGTGTGTCTGGCGTCCCGCTACACCACTCAACCTGCTGCTCCCGCTAAGCTCTGGGCTCAAACCATGCGCCTGAACCAAACCAGATGGATATGGTGCATGCTATATCAGCGGAGATGCCGTGAAAAGGATCCTAGGAATTGATCCCAATTTGATCTTGCTTTTGTCCTGGCCCTTGCTCATCGGATACCGAGCTTCTTATAGTTTAGAATTTACTCCTCAGGCTTTTTGCATTCGCAATGGCTTTCATAAGAGCAGTAGACTTTCTCGGGTCCCGATGCATTTAAGCTTTGCTCCCCTCGACTGACTCCTCGACTAACTTTCTTCTTTTTTCTCCTTGTCCATTTCCCCCACATCGCCGCACACAAAATCTAAAGTGCAGGATACTACGTTCGAATGCGTGTTCGTTTATAAGCAGTCGCTGCCCGTCGTCCCTTAACTGGTTGCGTTAATCGCTTTCTTCGAATAATCTTTTTGCCGCTGCTGCGATATTATATCCTTCTCGGGTTCTCACGATACTTGCCCCGGCGTTCGAGTGCATCCGACCTGCTTGAATTAGCTGCCAGTTGACCATTAACAAGTTGCACTGGCCCTGCAGCGCATACCCCCTCAAAGCCGCAGCCATCTAGACGAATTAAAGCGCTGCCCGCTTTATGCGACAGAGAATCAGCAGATTTAGGAACTTTGATAGCAAGCCACCTAAAGCCCCCAATCTCGGAAGGTCAAATTATCCCGAACACTCTCGCACCAAGCTTTTGTGCCGCAGGCCACATTAGCGACGATTCCTGGCAGCTCCAAGGCCCACATCGCGACATTCAGAGGAGAAGAATAACAGGGCGTCTTTCCCGTCCTGAAATCGTGGGATTTTCCCCAACAATTTCATACCTATATTCTCTTGAAGGTTAAAATATTTTTAACCCAAGTAAACCCTATTTTCGTCACCGACGTCGGGATTTTCGTACCCCTCTGCAATCTCGGTTCACCATCGATCGGTTTCCAAAGCACAGACACAAGCTCGGTTCCTGCATCTGCAATTGTCGATTGCGGCAACCCCTGTCTGCCTGGAGGTTATAGTGCCAAAGCCCACTTTCACCTGCTCGCCATCACGACCTGCTGTTAATGGAAAGCACCAGTTGGTTTCCAAACAGAATCCGGGACGAAAGTTACGTAGCGAAAACACATAATCGTCTCGACTTTCTTGAGGAATTCAATTGGTATTTTGAGGATCTTCAGCGCTGTGACCGAGGGACCTTTTAAATACTGTTAGCGGTGGCTAGATTGGGAGCCAGGTCAGAAGTCCTGTGTAGAAAGCAGAAGGCGATTTATTATCCCATACCGAAACAATATGTCAACAACCGATCAGAGATACACGTTCGACGAGAACGAGTACTATTATAATGTCTACAGCGGGACGAGCGATGACGGAGGCGGACAGATATACTACTATCCCCACGATGTGCCTCCTCTAGACCATTCCGCAGGCAGTTCGGCAACCGAATCAATTCCCTATGAAGCAATGACGGCGTTCCATCCTCCCCCTCCCGACTTTGGATTCCCGCCCACACCGTCAGCAACGACGCTCTATACCGACAGCAATGTGATCGCACGAGGGATGAGGTCCCCCAAGCGTTCACCCGAGATCCCCAGGCGGGTTAGCCAAGTCGAAGACCAACTTTGTAAGTTCCCGATCCTCCCTAGCCGCGTTGGAAAGGCGAGGCCCTATATCTGTTTGTCGCTCTTCAGATTTGCCCGATCTGTAATGTTTCTCATGTGGGGCCCGTCTGATTCGTCGGGTTTCGCATTATTCCCCTGATCCGTCGCAGCCCTTCTGTTTTGGAAATGCGATCCGAAATTCAGCGGACACTTCGCAGCTGTCGTAGATGTGCATATAGCAGATGTGCCGTTATATGCCAAACTTTCAGCCATTTCTTTCATGCCGCTGTGGAGTCGTCTTGGGCTTGGATCCATTAAATTGGAAGCCTGGCTATTCTTGTATCTGGTGGCCTATCTCTTTCCCCCAATTCTCAGGATAGAAGCACCTGAAGCTTCCTTTACACACCTCGCGCGTCATGTCAGCGTGGAGTTAAGATAGAGCTCTCGCGATGCCTTTATCTCAACTTAGCATTAGCACCCGTCCACCTGCGCTTTCGATATCGTGGAGATGATCAGAGGCTGTAAAGTCGAGGTTGAGGCCTACCGCCGTTCAATTTCGATGTCCAAACCATGCATGTCCCAATACCAGGTGCACCTGTACCAGCTTCGATGTGGGTTCCGTTTTCTTTCTTATTCTGTCTGATACGGGACTTTTATGGCCTTTGGGTATAAAAGTGGTATCGTACTAACGCCGGTTTCTCTGAAACTGCCCGAGGGATATGGGCATTGTCGTCATTCTTCGTTCATCGTTTGAGTCCCTGCCCTCCTTTGCCTGCTTGTTCCTTGCCTGTTCCTTGGTTCTCCGGTTCGGATTGGTTGAAGATGGTTCTCGGAGACATCTCAGCTGTGGATGTTGCAACTTTGTACGGCTTCATTGACGACAACACGCTGATGTTCTCCGACAATGCAGTCAATGTGGAGCAGATATTACAGGAGCTCGTCAAGCGGAACGAGGCCATCAACGGGCCTCGCAAGAGCCGGAAAAGAAAAGCCTCGGTATGTTGTCTCTCGAATAGTATTTTTCACTTGCAATATTTTAATCCGAATGACCGCTTTTGTCACAGGGAGACGACGAGTCCGAAGAGTTATTAAGCGATGAGCGAAAGGAGCAATTCAAGGCCTACCTGCTGTCGCAGATGCAGGATCAGGCCAACAGTTCCGAATCCGGTTCCAGCGAAGATGCGGACTCGCCGGAGGGTGATGACGGCCTCGACACTGCTGTTGTATTGGCAGACAGCCACTTCCAGGTCGCGGACCCCCCTGTTCTAAAGTCGCCAGTCGATTTCAAAGCCGGTGCACCTTTCCAAGGATACGACGGCGTATCGGAGTTCACGACATGCTTGCCGCACTTCCCGCCGGACATCTTGGAGGAAATCCAGATGCCTCTCAGAGGTTTCAGCCCGACTACCCGTATCATTGCTCCGGCGAGACCATCGACTTTGAAGCAACCTGGCGATCATTACCTACTACAAGCGTACCTCGCTGTCACGGCTCCTCGACTACAGTACACTTCGCCGTCGTATATAAACCTATGGTCGAAATACATCCCTTCGATGGCGCAAGAGTCGCCTGCGCTCATGGAGGCTATGCTTGCGTTTGCAGCCTTGCAGGTTGGATTGCGGGATAATGATCAAAGATATCTTATGGTTGAGGCCCCCACACACTATCATCGGGCTCTTATGGCACATGGCCGAGCACTCGCACAGCAAGAGTCTATGACTTCGTATGCACCTTTGGCAACGGCTATCTTGATGGGAATGTTTGAGCTATGGTCCGGAGAGAACATGAAGATGGGTGTCCATATGTTGGGAGCCAGGGACATGATTGTTGCAAGGGGAAAGGAGGCACATATGACACCTGTGGGACGAGCTTTATACGCAGTCTTCAGACGCCTTGATATTGGTACTTCGTCCGTTACGGGAAATCCCTGTTTCTTGACGCCGGTATGTTCTGCTAGATCGTTAAGTCTGTGGAAGTTGCACTAATCTTTGGATAGGACTGGTGGGTTATCGACCCTATGGCTAGATTGCCAATCGACCAGGAAGCCCCGACACTCTTGATCGCCGATGCCGCCCTCTCAAAGAGTACCGTGATAAACTCGAGGTTAACATATGTCAAAAATTGGGCCATCAGAAAGCGAAGAGACTTGTGGATTCAGTCCAAAGGAAACGACACGGATCCCGTTTTCTTGGAGAAGAAGATTAAGCTCCAGGAAAGTATTTGCCGAAAGATCGGTCGTCTGGAAAAGATGATGGATGACTGGGAAGCCGACCTCCCGGAGCGATTTGGTCCATCGGAGGACAACGTATGGACTGGTCCTGATGGTGAAGATGAGGATATCAATCAGACCGATATCCATGTTATCATCCCGAGAAAGTATCCACACTTCTCGATCGCTTTGGCGGATGCTTGGCATTACTGCTTGCGATTGCAGACATATCGTGTCAAGTACCCCGATGTACCGATCGCCGATCCTAAGATTGGAGCATACGTTCATGGCGTGCTTCGTATTTTCGCATCATTGGGGTTCGAGTCGACCGCCTTCATGATGCCGATTCTATTCTTCGCCGGTATGGAGCTGCGCCAGAAACCTCACCAGGACTGGTTGGCCGCTGAAATGCAGAAGCATATCGAGAACGTAAGTTTTGCCGATAGATGGTCTACCCTGTGGCATTTCACCTTTGGCTAACTTGATTCCTAGACTGGATTCCCTGGTTTCGTATTCGTTTTGGCAGGGTGTCGCTTTGCCTGGATGAAGCTCCAAGGCCAGACAGCAGGCCGGTTCACAAAGATCAAGGAGGGAGCGGCCGCAAGGTAAATCATATCTCTCCTGCCATTAAATATTGCCTATACTAACATCATCCACAGAATCGATGGTGTCTCTGAGAACCTGTGGAACGCGGAGGGTGTCCTCGGCACAATGGAAGCCCTTTCCCTATACGATTCCCCGGATATGGTCCGCCAGCGCAAGAACTTCCAGGGAGATCTCGAAACATCTACAGTTATTGGTGATGATCTCGAAGAGGAAGAGACACACGTCAAGGAGCCATCCTTGACACCTCAACCTATGGCCGCGCATAGCCCTGGTCCATCGTCGAGGCATACCAGCGACGCTAGCGAACACCCGAACAAGCGAGTGAGATACAATAGTTTCGCAGCGGAAAGGAACCAAAGATACCTACGGGAGTCGCCCGGATTGGAAGAGTCGTTGACTGAGGAGCTTGACTAGGAGATTTCGGGGCATGGGTTGTATTTCACATTTGGTGCGATTGTTTTGCCTACTGGGACTAAAAAAAAAAAGGTTTTGTCGGGCTGTATCTATCGTTTTATTTTTGCTATCTTATTAATATTATTTAGCTATCGGTATCAGGGCGGAAAAGATCATTGACAGAGGTTAGCGGAGGGGTTTGGATTAACAAAGAAACTTTGAGCTGAAATGTTGGGTTGGATGGAATAATTGAAAGTCCTGGACATCAGGCGGCGTCATGTTAGGGGAGAAATTTAAGGTAGTTTGAATTCTATAATATATTACAATATCATTACCAATTTATCGTATACCTGTTATTTCATCAATTAAACGAGCTTAGAAGTGATCCTATATCCCGTCTTTTGCTGGCTTTGGCTCTGTAGGCTTTATCTACGAGCTTTCGTTTTGGGGGAACATCAGAGCTGCCTTCGTTCCCAGTCTCAACCTCTGATAGCGGCCGTTTCTTTTCAGTCTTTGGTTCCAAGGCTTCTATACGGCGAGACCCTTGTTCTTTCCTGTAGAAATAGACCCAACCGTTACTTTTCTCAAGGGTTGGGTTGGGGGATACATCGAGTATCACCTTTCTTTTGCCGTCTGACATCCTCTCCTTCATGATAATCCAATTGGCAACCTTATGCATTCTCTTGAAGGTGTCTGAGCCAACCCAGGCGACATTTGCTAGAGCGACCTCTGCTAACTCTGGATCTCGTTTTAATGTCGCCAAACACTCGGGACACGCAGAGTCTCCACAGAAAGCTTCCCACCCACCGTTTCGTCCAATACCAAGGTCCTTTCTCTTTAGATATTCGCATCGATATATCGGTGCACCCATACGTTTGTCCACAATCCTCAATTCGACCACCCTTAATCCTGATAAGGCGTCCAAATTTGCCAATATTTTCGCTTCACTAGCGACTACCGTGTCCCATATATTCGCCAACCGTAGAACGCGTAGACCTTCGAAACTAGCATTGTTCGTGGCCCAGTTCTTGAAAACTCTACCGAGAGCGTTGTATCCGCTGTGAACGGGTGGGAATTCCAACGTCAGACACACTAGGTTCCGGAGGCCGTTAAGTTCCGTTAGTTCCCAGATGTCGAATCCACCCTTTATCGTGAGGTTTACGAGCCAGGCTGCAGAATCCGAGGCCAAATACGGAATGTAGTTTGGGATCCAAGGTGTACTCTCCGACATGGGTATTCTGAGATGCCGTGATACTGGAATCTTAGTGCTCGGATTACACAGCTCTCGGTTCCCTGGGTGAAAATCGGGTTCGTGGCCATAGACCTCACAGAAGTTCCGGAATATCGTGTAAGAATCCGCAGTTGCGTGAACAACGTCGTCCCATATTATTTTCCCATAGTGCCATGGGAGGTGGATAAGCACATCCGGTGTCAGAGACTCGACGTGTTGGAGCAGGACCATGCGACAGAGGTTGAAAAGCGTTTTCTCCTGCCTCTGAGGGTTCGTACGACGGTATTTCGGGAACAGAGCCTGTCGTTCGGTGTAGTTCGGTTTATCGAGGAGAGACAAGGCAGCAGAGGGAGTTGTAAATGTTGCTTCGGTGAAAAGGTTCCCGGATTGGTCGTGGTATCTGAGAACGGGGCCAGAATTGTTGGTGGTGGTTGAGTAGAGGGCGGTTCCTGGAAGAGGTTTTGGACGAAACCGGCCACTGAAGATGTTGAGGACCATCGTATCGGATATAACTCTCTGTTGACTACTTAACGTAGGTACTCGAGATTCGTAGGTAAATGAAATGTTCAAGGCCGGATCGAGTCGCGCCGGCTCAGGGCACGTCGTAGGTACGCGTCGCGGGGTTCCTCGTTGCCAGCATTAATCACGGAGTCGCAATCGGAATAGATGGTAATAACAGCCGCAGCTAGGCCGGGCCCGTCGTCAATGAGCCTGTAGAAATCGCCCCAGCTGGAACTCTCGCGGAGATGCTGCAGTGGTGGTTGTGGTATGAATTAAGGTTGGTGGAAGGAGGTTGAGGCGAAAGGTGAAAGGTGAAAGGTTGAAGAGGTTAGGTTGAGAGCAGCTGACGACGTCGGCTGTCCTCTCGGAAGGCAATTGCAGCATTTGGAACCTTTCAGAAACCTCTATTATAAATCACCCACAAAGACCATCTCCTTCTCCATCTACACCTTCAGCTTCATCTCCAACTCTGTCGCCTCCACCTTTTCTCCAAACGAATCGCCATACCGACCCTCATACTGGTCCGTGGTTCCCTGTTGGCCGTCAGTGCAAGGTTACGGTCAACGACTGGTCCAAAAGTGCACGGCTAAGCACGTTTCAGTTGCCCCACGTCGCACATCCCACAATGGCTATACGAGTCAGGATAAGAGCCCCTAATGGTGTTCATACCATTACGCTTGAAGACGTCGCGAATGTTGAGCACCTGAGCGCCGCGATCCGTGCCAAGTCATCGATAAAAGGCGGGATTAGTAGTACGTCTTGCGAATATACAGTCGTGGTCAATGTTGAGGAACTAACATAGCTATTTTAATGTAGTCAAACATGGATTTCCCCCCAAAGCCCTCGATCTCGATTCATATCCCGGGAGTCTACTGCTCATAGATCTTCCTGTTTCGGTAAACGGGGAGCAGTTGATAGTATCGGAAGCAGAGGCGCCTCTGAGTTCCGCATCCAGCGTCGTGAAGACTTCGATTGGGCCTAGCAGTGGCCCTATCAGCAACAGCCAAGGCACTCTCCTTAATCAACATGAGCGAGACCTTTCATTCCCAAGCGATCCTCCAAATCCCTTCAAGAGTTGGTTCAGTCCTGGAAACACTTCGTCAAAATCTAAAGGCTCTAAATCCTTTAAAGGACAAGAGCCGGTTGTTCAGGTAGATGGCATGCCGGGTTGGAGCTGTACCATGCGTGTTATGGAAGACGATAACTCTTGCATGTTTCGGGCTGTCAACTATGTTTGCGCCAGAGGTTTAGATCTGATGTCGGAGCTACGTGGAGTTGTGGCCGGGGTAATCCAAGCGGATGGACACCTCCCGGAGGCGGAGCAAAGGTTCACCCACGTCGTACTCGGTGAGAAATAACGAAATCCACTGCCGCTACGCCCGCAGCTTGCTCATTGTAAAACGTCTGTCTACAGGGACATCAAGGGACAAATACTGCGAGAAGATAGCTGATCCGAATATCTGGGGAGGCTATATTGATCTTACGATTTTATCGGAATACTTCGCCACAACGGTAGGTTAAGAACAGTATAGGGCTATGGATTGAATTCAGGGAATTGAAAAAGCTGATTCTTCGAGTAGATATACTCGATATCTGTGGATGATGGCAGTGTGGTGACTTACAACGAAGGGCAGCCTACCTTTGCTATTGTTATCTACTCTGGTATTCACTACGACTGCGTCGCCCTCACCCAAACAACCAATGACCCTGATAACGATAGTAAGTCCACCTCTGTTTGTTATACGCTTGATACGAAGCCTGACCCTGAGTGATACAGCTACCGTCTTCGAGAAAGCCAACACGACTATGATTCTGGCAGCGGCGGAGAAGCTGTGTCGTATCTTGAAGAGCCGGAACTACGCCACAAACCTGAGCAAGTTCAGCATCAAATGTGAGGACTGTGGGACTTTGCTGACCGGGACAAAACAAGCCCAAGAGCATTGTTCTACGACGGGACACTGGAATTTCGTCGAATATAGTTCTGAGGAGTAGTGCTTAGCCGTATAGCGGCGTCCTTACTTTTGCTCTTATATTCCATTAACCTCTTTGCGTCTCAAAGGTTTCCTTCAAATAATTTATATCAAAGCGGGTCCCTGTATCTTCCTTTTATTCAGCCGTTGTTTAGGCCAGCTTCTTCTTTTCTATGTCCAGCCTCATAGTCGGGTTTGTTAGTGCACTTCTGCGTTGTTAAAGCAGAATCAATACAACTTCCAACAGTGAATGGCATATCAATTCTGATAACAAGCTTCCTCTTAACCCGATAACTTACCCCTGCAAACTACACTTCACAGCCGAAGCTCGCTCGTCGCCTCGGACGTACGAAGAGAACAGCTGTCGAGATTGCAAAGATGTCGGCGTCAGCTCCGCAGTCCAATTCCAGACCTTCCTCTCGGGGCCGTGAAGCCCACCGGCCGACGACGCCTCTGCGCGAGTCCTCGCGTTCACGCGACTCCGTGAACCGCTTCCGCAGCTCCCACGAGACCTTTATGCCAATCGAAAGCATAACTCCGTTCTTCGCAGAGCTTGAAGACGGCCTCAATATCCTTCACGATAATTTACTGCAGCTGCAACAGATCCATGAGAATATCAACAAGTTCAACGAGAGCTTCAGTGCTATGATATATGGGATGGAGATGAATGCTTTCTGTGTTGATTTTCCGGAGGCACCGATACCGCAATCATTTAGAAGGGAAGAGGAAGCAGCTAGAGAAGCCGGTGAGTCTCTCAGTTAGAATCTTTGGAGTGCTTTGAGGATCGGTAACTAAATCTACGGGATCAGAACGATTAGCTGCTCTACAGCCAGACCCTAGAATGGACCATGATGCAGAGACGACGTTTATGTGAGTATTTACTCTTAGGGTCTCTTGGATATCATGATTCAGTAGCTAATTGATGCGACAGGACCAACGATACTTTCGTGGATCAACCCGTCATGACAACTACGTCAAGGGATCCAAAGACACCAAATCGCAGAGGCAGGGGGAATATACCGGGCACTACGCGTGGTGGAGGCAGAGGTGGAACAGGTGGTGGTACAGGGAGGGGTAGCAGAGGCAGCGGCATAGCAAGGGGCGGCACAAGGGGGTCTCGTTACGGCACGAGATAAACGTGGAGAGACGGGATTGAACGCATAACTGGCTGGCGTGGGATAGTCTTTTATATCCCCTCTTTTCCAGGATTCTGTGCGACTGCGACAAACCTACTTCTCTACTACCAACTTCCTGCCCTCTTTGATCATTCAGCGTCTCGATATTCGTACTATCATATACCCCCAATGAAGCATTTTGACGACCTAGCCAGTGTCCGCAATTGGCAACCGGATAGCTCGAGAGAGGGCGAGGCGGCTGACATTGCAAATGTACCACTTCAAGAGCGCCAGCTTCTAGAGGAACGGGATCCGTTCAAGTTGTTGGTCTGCCATGATTTTAAGGTACGCAGTGTATAACCCACATGGGCGTAAAGGGGGAGGCTAAAGCTGGTACTTCAGGGAGCGTATCTACCCTACGAGGACAGCCAGGGAATTTTCTCCGAAGAACCGGTGTATACACTCGAGTACCTCCACCTTGTCTCCACCTTCGTCTACTTCTCCCACCACCGAATTACCATGTATGTTCAGCCCAGAAACCAACATGACAACGCATATTCCAAAATATTAATGGCCTATATCTGAGTATAGCCCACCCGCACCTTGGATAAATATTATGCACAAGAATGGTGTCCGGATTCTGGGAACCTTTCTCGTCGAACCGGGAAACACGGCGGGATTCAACGATTTGCTGGAGCGTGATGGCGATGGAAACTTTGTATTCGTGGAAAAGTTGGCCGCTTTGGCAGAGTATTACGGTTTCGACGGGTGGTTGTTGAACTTTGAAGCACACTTTCCAGACACAACTTTTAACCTGAATACGACCCTTAAGTTCATCGAGGACCTCAGGAAGGAGTCCGATAGACGGGTAAATGGGAGTGAGATTGTCTGGTTCGTTCCCCTTCATAGCGATACATAATTTCCAGTAGTATGGGTTATATTAATCTCGACCTTTGAAGGTATGATTCTTTAACGATCTACAACCGAGTCGCATATGTGAACGGGCTCTCTCCGTTGAACGCTCCGTTTTTCGACGTATCGTCGGCGCTATTCACGAATTATCGATGGAATCCACTTACTCAGCTGCTAGCTACAGCGGCGATATCCAAATCGATGCACAGAAATTACGACGTGTATATGGGCGTTGACGTCTTTGGCCGTGGTACCTTTGGTGGGGGCGGCTGGGGCACCGGCACTGCGCTCTCTGTAATTCGTCCGGCGGAGCTCTCCGCAGCAGTGTTCGCTCCCGGATGGGTGTTCGAGAATTTTGATGGCCAAAACTTCGAGGAGAGAAACCGAAAGTTCTGGATTAATGGTGCAGCTTCGGATCCCGAGCTTGTTTGTAGACCCGTGGCCGAGTTCGCACCAGTCTGGGAAGCTGGGACAGAGGAATTCCTTTACACTAACTTTAATAGAGGGTACGGAAAGAAGTGGTTTCAGAATGGGAGGGAGGTATCGACCAGGCCGTGGGTTCACGTCGGCGCCCAGGGCGTCTTACCATCGTCTTATCCTGCGGATACCGACCGCTTGGTTTGGAAATTCGACACCGAGAGTGCCTATGACGGAGGACATTCGCTTCTGATAGCTTACAAGCCTGCCGCGGGAGTAGATTCAAAGCTTTCTTCATGTGCACTGTACAAGCTTAACATGAAGTATAAGCGCGATCTAAGGCTCTCGTTTTCTTACGTCTTGGAGCCGACCCAAAAGGGAAGGGTGGCGGTTTATTTCGTCCTGAAAAGGTTCAACGGGGTGACCGAGCGACACGAGGTCGGGTTACCAGTACAAGATGGTTGGGGTACAAAAACGGTAACATTGGACGTGGGCAAAACCGACGAAGAGGTTTTTGGAACGAGAGTGGTGGAGCTTGGGGTTGCTTATATACATGGCGATCCGGAAACATCTGAGCCTGCTGAGACTACGGTACTTAGGTTGGGGCATATCTGCCTAACCGGCTTCCCGGACCAAAGGCTTCCGGGTATAGGTAAGGTTTCATCGTCCCTTCTCACAGGCGGGAAACGGCAATTGCTTTGGGCATTAGACTATACAGAATTTTCGCCTGAGGAGACTTCGCAGCCAGGAGTTAGAAGTACAGTAACCGGGGAATTTGCATATTTCCTGGTCTATAAGGGGCTTGGAGAGTTTTTAGGGATCTCGCACTGTTTAGGTTTCACCACTAGCCTAGATACCAGTAGTGATGGTGGTATCTATCGGGTCGATGGAGTTGCATTTGATGGAAGAGTGGTTAAAGGGGCGTGGTTTTGATGATATTCGTCGTCATAGAGTACGACTAGGTAGCCAAAAATTCTAGGAGCAACTTTCAGAATAATATCCTAACTACATGAGCAGAAACTGGTATTCCGGAGTCTCAGATTTCACCCCTTTCTAGGTATATCCCGATATATTATATTGATATGAGTATGCACGAGCGCGAGCCTTAGATCTCCATCATGCGCCATTCATACAATCCATCTAATTGGGAAGATTAGCTGGTTCGATAGGATACCATTTATCCCACATCACGTCCGGATCATATTTCCTCTTCAGTTCCTTCATTCTTCCGAGGTTCGAGCCGAACACCGACACTAACTTCTCATCGCCATCGGAGACAAGGGCATACAAGGTAGTTGCGGCGACATGGGTGCCGACATCAGCGATTCCCCTCTGCTGGTTGTCTTCTTTGATCCAGGCGCGGACCTGGGTAATGAAGTCCTTGGCCACTTGCGTCATTTCCTTGTCCAGCTCAGTTTTATCCCAAATCCAATCAGCGGCAATCAGACATCCCTTTCGTCTATTCGCATAGGCAGTAGCATCTAGAGGCACGGATGCGATCTTGGAATAGTCCCGGATATCGAGGAGGAGCTTCGAGACTGAAAGGTTTTCTGGATGCAATGCAACGATCTCCTTGAACCTCTCAACCGTTTTCCTAAGGATATCAACGGAAAGCGGGTAATCAAGTTGAGTGGATGTTCCGATGATCCTGTTAAATTGTGGTGGGAACATTTTCTCGAATTCTTTCCAGTCCGTGGTAAGAGTGTGTGGCTTCATTTCAGCTCCACTTCCCGGGACAATAGGGCCCAGATCTTGAAGAGGCTGGATGTATTTCTTGCCCTCTTCTTCGGGGCCGTCGTACCAGACCATGAAGCCGGGAATGGCATTCCCTCCCATCATTGCTATGAATCCGGTGCATGCAAATTTGCCGTTGGACTTCAGAATATAGTCTTGGTGCATGACGTTGACGAGCTCCAGGTAGGCTTCAATTTTGTCGGGAGGGAACATGAAGAGCCCGCTGGTGGTGATAGAATTGTTAGCTTCGAAGGATGGGATGGCCCGTACAAGGTCATACGTACGAGAACACTTCAGGGTCCGCTTTATGTAACTTATAAGTGAATTCGGTTACGAGTCCGAAATTGCTTCCTCCACCCCGTATACCCCAGAAGAGATCTTGGTTTTCTTCGTCAGACGCAACCACAATCCTTCCGTCGGCCAGAGCCACGCGGGCAGCCAGAAGGTTATCGGCAACAAGGCCATATTGGGCTGACAGATTCCCAATACCACCTCCAGTAGTAATACCACCACACCCAGTCGCATTAACTGCCCCCATAACAGGACGGAGTCCCACAGCCTCTGAGGCGGCTTCAACATCACCGGCAACGCAACCACCTTGCGCGACTGCAATCAATTTTTCAGCGTCTACGCTGACTTTACGCATATTCCTCAAGTCAATGACTAATCCATAGCCAGAGCTAGGACCAGAGTAGGTATGTCTCCCTGAGGAAATGGCGACATCGAGGTTATGCTCTGCGACAAACTTTATCGTGGAGGAGACGTCGTCCTCATCTTCTGGGAGAACGATGATGTTCGCCTCCTTGATGTGCATTCGGTTCCATCGCTCGATGAGAGGTCGGTATTCTTCCTCGGGGGATTGGCCTTTAATTACCACTTTGCCTTTGATGCCGCTGCGGAGGGCGTCTAGGGCCTTTGAGGATAACTCAGAACCATCAACTCTTTTAGTTCGATTCATTGTGAAGTATTTGTGTTGGTATCAGAAAAATGTAAATGCAACAGAGTCTCTAAAGTTTCTCGGCCCTGTGCTGTCAAATTAACGGTTTCTAGAGGAGAAATGATTTAGGCAGCTGGCAGGTATATACCAATCTTCAGAGCTTTGCGTGGATACTATCTGATATGCAGGGAATGGATGGGTGTTCTTGGGGGCAGTTCCTAGGGTCTTTATATCTCCACAGCTTCACGCTTCAGCCCGAAAGCTGTTACATCATGGTAACCCCCAATTCCCATGCCTTCAGGAAACTGTCAGCTCGATGTAGTTAGAGGGGACCGCGCTCGTCAGCCTCACCTAATCAGCTTCTTAAGTTGTTGATTTGCATATCGTCTCCCGCAGCCAGCGTGTTCTCGGCAAGCGCGACCCTGATTCGGCAAGTTGGACGGTGCATTCTTTGCAGACATGCAGATACTCGAGTATGTGGCTGATCAGCAACCAGCCCAGAATCCCGAGGGTCCCAACTGCCAATTAGGATGGTCAGAGGCTTCAATTGACCTCGTATACTTAAAGACACCGTGCCCAAGAAAACAAAGTTTATACGCCTGTAAGATCGCGACGGTCCACGGCACTAGATCGCTGTCCCGAGTTTAAGGTGTTGGAAATTTCGGTAGTTCGTTAATTGATGTCACACAACATAAGCATAAAAGGTCCGGTTTTCTGCAGGGTGGGCTGAGCGAACGAACGTGGGTTGGGCAGTGGCTACAGCCGGGTAGCTTACGTAGCTTACCTGCGGGGAAGTGGAGAGATAAGGCTTTTCGCGCGAAAATACGCTCTATTTGATACATTCCCGCCGGCTCATGTAAGTGCTTACAATTTATGGGTATTCGCTGTAAAATATAACCCAACTAGGATATCTATTCCACCAAGTCGGCGTTGGTACCGGAGGCTTGAGTATTAATAATGCTGCTCCTTCCGGCTTCTTTTCCACCGTTCAATCGATATTCGATAAATCAGCATGTGGACGTTCGAAACAGAGTCAGGTTTTAGGGGATTCCTTTTGGGCTGACGTCGACGTTTCTCTGTTTAGAGAAGACGCGGCTGCCTATTAACAAGCATCCCGATCTGGGCCGGGAGTCGACAGTGAAAAAGGATATTTTTTGTGGGTGCATACTGGGGCTTATGTTTATGATTGATAATGAAGATCAAAGTTGGCGGAGCTGGTACATCGTCTATGCCGATTCATTGAAGTCATATACGACGCCCCTATCATCTTGTGAAATCGATTATGTATTGGGTATCCGGTCATCTCTTTTCCAAAAGAAGGCTACTCAGACGGTGGATGATACCGTTGTATGCGAAAATACAGAGCTTGGGGACTGAACACGGTATAATGGTATCCGGGGAGCAATAGAATTCGAACGATACGTTGTCTCAGCGAGTTGACTTTTAAGTTTTTTGTTCTCCAACGGTTTGTCATACATCGGTATACATTATTTATGCATGTCAGGATATATATATTCCTTAACAACATATCTTAGCTTTTGATGCCGAAATTCCAATATCAAGTCAGACAGCTTCTCCGAGCTCAATTTCGGGTTTCCGACGGTAGCGTACGGTTTCTTGTCGCGTTTGGCTTGCGACTAGACGCTCTCTCGTGCACCTACCTTCCAACCATAATACTAATCAGTGAACAGTATTATTACTCCCAACCCGCTTTCTAGACACTCATCCAAAAATTAAAAATTTTCAAACCCGGATGGTTAAGTTAGCGGCTGGCCGCGGAGACAAAGAATGTTTTTGTTGCGTATTATGTTGGCAATTGCGCAAGCGTAGATTTATCTGCGATCTCATTATTCTCTAATTTGGCTATAACGATACTATATCAACCTATAGCTACTTAATTGGTCTGTATTGAATACTTGGGTGCTTATTCCGTATACATATAATATGCAATAGTATTATATACATTATGGTAGGCAGCTATACCTAGCCAGTGATCCGGTTCCCCGTAACCCGTTAACCACCAGTACACCAGTCCATAAGTACTAGTACGACTAAAAGACTCTTGCCTTAAAGGCAACTCGGTCGTCTTCGCGCGCCGCTATCACCTGCCAGTATTCTAAACTTAGGCATTAAATGGCCTGGAACGTACCCGGAGTGGTGGGGCAGGTGCGTTTTCTATCAAACCCCGCTTCACCGGCGAGGATGAAGCCCTTATAGTGGTGCCACTGAAGGATAAGAAGATTTCTGAGGGAATAGGATATGACACAGGAGGGAAATTGAGGTCGCCGGTGAATGCTCCGGTGACTGTATAACCGCTACCACTTGGTACAAGCCATATTCTAACGTATGTTTTGTTGTATGGGCTGCTAATCATGAGCCACATGGTACTCGTGCTGATGGACGTGGCGGTGTAGACCTTCGATGTACCCGGTGCGACTGGGCTTGTGAAGTTTGCAGCAGGGCTAATGTCGAAGCCCGCAGGCACCGCCATTGATAGGAGAGCCGCCGTGAAGGTAAAGGTAGAGTTATTGACGAAGGTAATTGGAACTGTTTCAAGGTAATGGGGAAGGAATTAGCTCTCTACTATACTCATAGTATTGGATACACGGGTTTATTTGCTTCGAGCCTCGTACTCCAGGCCGATGTATCACATAGAAGCATATATATTTATACTTACAAGACATCTTGATTGTTGGGGTTTGATGTAGTGGGTATGTGAGGGGCAGATGATTTTAAGGTAAATGCGGTGGCTTGTACGCTCGTAATCTGGTACTGTTGTTTTGGAGACCTTGATGCCTGAGTATGTGGGACGTCAATTGTGTATTCTCAAACCACCTGAAGGACCCCTTTTTATAGAAGGGCGGCCGTGGTGCTAGATTCTGAACTCGGGTTGAATGCGAGCTCACGAAGTGAATCCCAATTGGCCAAGCTTCGCGTACGAGCCGCGTGCAGGTCCATACTATGCTATAATATAGCATCGTATACCGCCAGGGTCCGTATTCCGTTGTTGATGATGCGAGATTCGGCAGTTGATAGCTAACCAGCAGGGTGAATTCCTAGGATGTTTTTTCGCGCCTAGCTACTCGTATACTATAGTACTAGTATACGTCCCCGGGCCGCTTTAGGGGACTCCGCAATGTAGGATTACTATGTCGTTATGGTAATTCTATAAGTATTAAGTAGCTGGCTGGTGGTCGTATGATATATAGGTAGCACTGTGATCCAGCATGCACAGCCAATGTGGTTCCAGAGCTTCAGGACGTGTCCGGGTATCACTCAACTATGACCATAAAGGTGTAGTGTCCCCGCGGCTTCGGAGATATCACACCCGATACCCTTCTCGCCCTGAAGCTCTTTGACCTCTGCAGGGGCAACGAGAGCTCGTATGGACATGCAAATAAAGGTATTGTAGCAAGGGTACGCGTTATCCAAGACCAGGGGGGTGGCCAGGGTCTCGAAATCCTTCTGTGCAGAATTCTCACAACCAATTGTGATATCTATCTGTTGCATTTTGTGTGTTGTTGTTCTGCCGATTCATCCCTTTTTGAGATTGGATTCCTACTTTGGAGAGGTGCTATATTGTATCTTAAGATATCTCGATAAAGGGATCATCGATTCGAATCCGAATCCGAGACGTTTGGCTTAAGCTGGTATGAGTCGGGCTTGGTGGTATGCTAGCGTCAAGCCAATATCAATTGATTAACTGATAAGATCTTAACAACTTGTTTTATATTATATTGATAGGGTGCTATAACATGCATATACGCTTCCCTAACTCAGCCTAGATAAGCGGAGCCAAGTTACGGTCGTACGAATTTTCAACCGAAAACTTCACACAAGATGGACAAAGCCTGTGTGTAGAACCCATGGAACTCAGTCATCCAGCCAAAAAAATGCAACACTAGCTTGTTCGAGGCACTCTCTGCTTGCTATAATGACCAAACATTGGCCGACGTTGGCAGGGGCGAACATAAAGGAGTCTTTGGGTCCATCAACGGAGTCGGCGTTTTCAGTGGCTGTGGGAATATGTAGTTAGCACAATATACTTCAGAACATAATTTTGTACTTTGAATGCTTTGAACATTGCAATATTGCCTGAAGACTTACCACAATTCCAGACAGGGTCTTTGGTATTCCCTTTGAAAAAACCCCGCTTTTGTAGTGTTCCATCCCGCTTGCTCTTTTTCCCAAGTTCCGCGGGCTTACCATTGGTGGCACAGCCAACGTAGTAGGCTATACTTTTGTAGTCACTGTCACGCTCGTAAAAACGGCGTATGGTAAAATCTCCTTTAATATATGATGCCACAGTTTTACCGAGTTCGGGGTCCCGATATACAAGAGCCTCTTGCTTTAGATTGCAGTCGAAGACCCTCCTCACAGTTTGCTTGAGAATCTTGTCGTAATAGGCACCGATGATAGGGGAGACGCATTTCTTCGGCGTTAGGGCTGTCAAGATGCTTTTCGTCGAGCTCTTCACAGAGCATGAGCTTTTGAATGATGCCGAATTCTTGGTTTCCGAAGTCTCCGCTTTGAAGGTCACGATTCCACCTTTGCCTTTGCACGTCGACTTTTTGGTTTTAGTAACAAGTCCAGCGACCTGTCTGAGGGATACATGGCCAGCCGTGTTCCCGAGGGTTGGGGATCCAGAGTATCTGCTTGGTTCTTGAGCGGTTGGTATTTCCTTTTTGCCACCCAGACTTATGCTTATTCTTGAAGACGTCGATAGACCGGTTTTACTGGAGTAAACAAACTTTGGGGCTCGTTTGGATATTTGATGAGTGCCTAATGCTAACATATTAGATCTCTTCTATTTTTGCTGTCGATACATATCCCTCAAAAGTGGAAGCGGGTACGTACCATCGATTATATTGCTTCTGGTGATCGGGGATTTGTGATGGTACCTCCTCTCTTGCCAATTAATTAGGAACGCATCGGATTGTACGAAATTTAATAGGAGAGATATAATGGAGAGGAGTAAGAGATGGTAAACCCGAGCCATGGGCGCGATAGAACATATATATTCCTGCTTTTATAGATTTTAGGTTTATAAAGTGAAAGGCTCGATCGTCGGGTAAGGTAGGCTCTCAAAGCTGTTGAGGCTTCACAGCTAGGTAATTAAATCTGAAATACAAAGTGATGAATAACGAATGAAGACGTTAATTATTCGGTATATTTGTGGGAAGATATGACCACTGGTGCCGTTGCCAGATAAGTATATTGCTGTCGCATATCAACTGCCGGGCCTCTGATCTTTATAACAAATAGGGAGTATGTTGCCCATCTTGCGTGTATCATCCCTGGAACTTCTTGATACGACTTCGGTTCCGGAAATTTGATTGATGGCTAGTACGCGGCTACCGTTGATGGTAGTAGGAACAGCGGTACAGGGCACAATATTAACTTCTACGACTATGAAATGCGCAATCAGTTCGCCACAGCGCGGCGCGTTCGAATTCCGGGGCCAGGAACCATTCAATCCAAACTAACACGTTTCATTTGCACCCATATAAGAAGCTCAGTGTCGGAAACATGAGCGGCAGCTCCGCACTGCATGCAGTTGGTATCTAATTAAGTATGATAACCACAGTGCGGACTCCAGATCCAGGCTAAGCTATCTGTCTTCGTGATAACCGCCCACTCATATCTACTGACCGATTCGACGTATATGAGTATCAAAACTGCTTGGATTATAAAATTAATTGCGCACCCTAGTTGACATGCAGGTGTAAGGCGGGCGGGCGTGCACGTGTTGCATATGCATAGATGCTGTTTTACAATTCGTCTGGTCACCCTGCTGGACCCACCTAGGTTTTCGATTTCTCTTTCGGGTAACTTGGTTGAGTCTAGAAGGAGACAAGGTCTCGCGATTGCAGCCAAATCGACGGAATTCAAACCTGTAACTTCTACCGTATACCCCTGAAAGGGCGGATATTCTTATCACTTTCGAAATTTCGACTGTGCAGTTCTCGCAATGCTAATCGCTGCGACACATACTCAGGGCCAGAGTGATATCGCCGTATGCAGTATTTAAATCTATTACGAAGCTAGGGTCCCCAAGATATAGAGGGGTAGAAATTAGGTGCACACCCAGTATAGAATATGGGTCTGGAAACCGCGGCATGTTCGCAATGCAGCTGGACGAGGGCTAGTTGCCCCAGGCTCCCCAGTCGTGTTATATGTATGTGTACGGAAAACACAAACTTTTTCGCCATCACGCGGGTAATCTTACAATTTAAGAACCGAATCGATTTTAAGATTCATTTACTACACGGTACAACTCCACCTTCACTCAGAATTTAGACTCGAGTTGACAGCCCCGTTTTTAGGGCATCTAGAGATCTTTTATAAATTAAGTAAAGTTGTAGCCGTTTGACGGGTTTCGAACTAGAAGGCATCTCATGGGATCATACTTTTTGGTGTTCATTATATAAGTGGCAATATATATCATGAAGCTTAAGATGGGTGCAACTTATAAATCTATCATCTGCTTCTTTCGCAGAGTTAGCTGAAATCTCCATCTGTTAACCGGTTCTGGACGGGAAAGTAATCTTGTTTGCACTCGCTGTTTGGCTTCCTATTTGAGCGCACGTACTGTAAGTATCGGGCTTCGTCTACAGACTCTGAAACATTCGAGATTGGCTCAGGTTGTCATTAGTCATTTTTCAAGCCCGGTTAATTGATCATTCTTCATATTCCTCCATTTAGTTGAGACATTAAATATTGATAGACCGCGTATCTTGAAAGTTTCTCATCTCGTAAATCTAGCCGTGCTGGATGCAACGCGAAATCCGCAACATGGAGATAGTTGAGGTTTCGGATTCGCCGAACTGCCAATGACGAACCCATGAACTGGTTATCTTTAGCAGGGCCCCTGCAGCTACATGATTCCAGAAACACGAACAGTCTTCTTCTCGAGCCCCGATATATACGCATATTTCTAAACTAGGAACACCAACTCTATTCGAAGTGACATATATATGAGGACGGGGATAACGCTCAACTCCCGGGTGACTCTAACTGTGATATCCGACTGATTGAGCCTGACTTCTGTCAATACTTAAGTCTAAGAAAAATGGCCGAGTGGTAGAACAGTGATTAAATTTGAAGGAAAACAAACCTGGAGAAACACCTTTACACCGTCGGCGTAGCTACGCTAAGTCGTGTATGCCAAATCTATCCTGCCACACATTCAAAAGCGTCCGATTGAGTATTCTCCTTCGATGTCCTTAAATCAATCAGAAACTCTTCTCGCCTGGGCCTCAGCTATGTATCCATATATCCAACCGGTTGTGAGGTTGAAAATCCATTCTTCTTCACTGATCGAACCGGAAATGTATCTGTCAAAATGCCACAAGTTGATATTGTGTTGCTCTGGATTGTATGTATTTGGTAAGCTCGGGTGAGAAGATATATCAGGTACCCAGTGGCCGCATTCTCCAAGATTTCGATAAGCTACCAATTCCAAAGGAACCTCAAACACCTCTACGGTCCCCGCGGTTCTGAAACAGTCAGGTTGTTGATTAGCGGCTTATCGGCCTGATAGTGCGGGACCACTGCCTAACGCATGGTACCGACGTAGAGACAGCTCTGCGTTGCGACATCTCTGGCCAACTTCTCGAACGGGTATGATATCCAAAAGCGGGTAGAAGTGGCTGGTAAAACTCTCGTCCTTATTCGATCATACGGAGAGATGGTGTACCGAAAAGCAAACCTGTGACCTATCAAATCTCAGGCCAGTTTGTACGGCGCCCGCCTTCTTTCGGTTACCTCAACGTAGCTTCATTCATGCATACAGCTTGCATACTTTTACTATATAAAATACTCTATCCATCCGCAAAGTATCGCAGCATGTACGTGGGATGTTTTAGTCAGTAGTCTAGCTTTCCCAAGCTCGTAGATCGAGTTTCCGCGCTGGAAGTCACATATTAGAAATATAGATCCGGCTCCAAACCGACTACTCTTCAGCTTCAGCTTCTTTCTCCCTTGACTTTAATCGAGAACGTCCGGACGCGTACAATCATTTTTCTACACCTCACTCTTGGGCATATTCAAGATGGAGGCAACGGAGATAACTATGAAGGAGCGGAACCTTGTGGTCGAGGTCGTACTTGATACACAGTGGCTGTTCGAAGGCTTCCAAAAAACGAAAGGCAGCGAGTTGGTCGGACGGATCGCTCGTTTCTTCCAGTCGAATCCAAACTGGAACGCTACCGGATACAATCAAAAGATGGCCCAGCTAGCCGGCACTTCTGTTGATAATGTCAATCTTCTCGAGATGTACTGGGGGAACTGGGGAGCATATTCAAAATACTCCCGGTTTGCGAACGAAGCAATTCCATATCTCGGTCACCCCACACAGAGTCGGGCCTTCCTACCGGTATATATTATCCTCTCGCTGCTTACTTTGGGGGTAATTGTGATGAGGATGTACTCCCGTATTACGGTTACCGGGTTTGTGAAATCGTACGACTATGTTCTCTTGAGCGGCTTTGTAATGACGCTAGCTTTCGGGATGCAAAACGCTATAAGTAAGTGATATTCTATGACCGTATATTAATTTAAGAGCCGACCAAGATCGCATGCTTTTCTAACGGTTTTCGCCTCTAAATAGTATTGTCAACAAATAGTATGCTAAATTTCCCATTTTATCACGCTGCTATTTCTGAAGCGCTAATACCAGTGCGATATAATTTTAAGCATATTATAGAGGAGTCTGGGATAAAAACTGGATTGACTTCCAAGTCGAACAAGATTCCAGCTTATCGGCATCAATACTATACCCTATAATCGTAGTACTTATCAAGTTCTCTTTGCTACTTTTCTATTACAACCTCTCGGTATGGCATCCACTCCGATGGGCCACAATCGGAACCGGTTTCATTATAATCGCCAATGCACTTGCTACGATCTTTGGGTGGGGATTTCAGTGTAACCCTACCCTGCCCTGGAAGCACCATAACTATATGAACCCAGAAGGTGTTTGTCCGGTGGATACCTGGAAGCTTGAAGTTGCTACGGGCTCGGTTAACATCATCACAGATGTAATAATCTGGTAAGTTTAACAGTCTGATCCAAACATTGGGGGCATATCTAACTTGAAACCGCAGGCTTATCCCAATCCCAATGATCTGGAAGATGCAGCTTAGTCTCCGGGAACGTATTATTTCGATTTTCACCCTTGGTATCGGTGCGCTTGCCTGCGTCGCATGTGCCATCCGGGTTCAACTTATTAATATGGCTTGGTATGGCTCTAACGACGAGAGTAATGCCTCGATCATCTGTATTTGGACGATGTAAGTGATTTCTAGAGTTCCTTTTAAATAACTCGCGTTCGAGTGTCCCTGCTACAACGTTAGAACCTAGTGCTAATAATGTGTAATATCCAGCACTGAGCTCTATCTCGCCCAAATCTGTGCATCTATCCCGGCTATCCGAGCTTTGGTACTTATTCGTGCACCCCAGCTCTTAGGAACCGAGTCTGCCGAGCCTAAAGAGAATTTCTACGACCACTATAATCACTACGACGAATTTCCAGACTTTGCCAGTCAGTCAAGTTTGGAGAAATCTTCTCCAGAAGTATCGGTGGTGGCGCAAGAGCATTCCGAGGAACCCGTTGAAAATCGAGTTTAATCTTTTCTTATAGTGGCATTTTTTTGTCTGGCATTTTTGCTAATAGCGGGATGGTGCTTCGGGTAATTAAATTGTGATCTAATTACAATTACAACTAATGTTATAGCTGAACTATACAACTCTAACTAGTGATATCGTATTGTAGGATTTCTTGGGAAATCTCGCTTCAGATGTTCTCCCGCTGTCGGGTGGTATACTAGGGGCCCCCTTTTGTCTCTCTCGGTGCCTCGTTTATGGCGCAGAGACCTTCGTGGTCGGTTTCGTCAATCGACAGGTATTGAACAGCGCACATTGGTTTAGAAGTTTCCGGAAGATCCCGCTTCAGAGCTGGTAATTCTCGGTGTAGACCCCACCTCACAAGATTTTGATACCACTCCGGCCATGTCACGAAATAGGGACTGTGTATCCATTCATTTGAGATGCTGAAGAAATCTCTCTCGGCCCGGTTCCACGGAGCTGCAGGTTCACCCGGTGCACGGAAATAGTGGTCGCCATCTGGCCCGTATAAGTGCATAGGTGGAGCAGTATCGGGTTCCCTGTCTTCTGGGGCCTTCCAATAAATATCCCAGGGTTTTCTTCCCCCATTGGAGGGCCCCGATGTTGGCTAACATTCAAATGGTTACCATCTTTGCCGACGGGGCCGTTTGTCCACTTCCAATCCTTGTGAGCGTTTCTTATCCTTTCAGGCATGTACGATAGCACCGCCTCCCAGCTCTGTGAAGAATAGTTCTTCGCAGCTGGTGGGATTCGGGGATTTCTGAGGATAGCATAGCACTGACAGCCTATCGGAATCACATTCCCAGGTTAGTTAAAGTTTTATTCTGCAAGCGTTCTAAGATCTTGTGCAACGACTATAGTGCGCACATACCGTATATTTGTTCACATTTGGATGGAGCCCCCTCATGAAGACAGAGACCAACGCCATTGATTATGTCGATATCCTCTCGTGCCGGACTCGGATCGTACTTGCAGCGACAGTCTGACTGACAACGCTGCTGCTGCTGCTCAATGAACGCGAGAGCCTTCCGTTTATCAGAGAATACGTCCTCCCAGCCCAAAGTATCTCCATACAGCAGTTTTTTTTGTTGAATTGAGACCAATAGCGAATACATCTTGAGGTGGGGGGCAGCGAATTCGGTACCCGCCATCATAGAAGTATTGATGGTAGTATTCGAATCCCGGCTTGGGCTTGCCACTGCCGTCTCGTTCCTCGGGGTCTGCAAAGAGAGCAGCCGATTTTTCTGCGGAACTGGAAAGGTTGGTGGAGACGATGGGAATTGATATCGACTGGTTGAATGATTCTGGTGGCGTAGGGGCTACGGTGCTACGGGGCTCTACCTCGACTCGTGGGTCTGAGTTCGGGAAGGGGGCTGCGAGGCAAAGCGTAATTATAAAGGATAAGAAAAGAATCTCCCTGGAGAATTGTCGGGTATTGTAGAGGAGCCACATCGCTATTAATTTGACTGAGATGGTGGAAGTTCTAAAGCGGTATTAGATATAGCCCGATGAATCATTTATATATGAAATGCCTCTGGAGATGTCGTCAAGGTCTAGGAGGGATATATATTATATATTTGGGGCTCCTTATACCTCGTAAGCCTACTTTATATGTGTTTTCCTATACAATCGAATGTATATTCTCGGGCAGTATGGCTACTCATGTAGGAACGCGTTAACGTATAATTTGGTATTGAATGAGAATGATTTAATCCAACATAACAGCCGGCGTCGCGCGCGCGTGACACGTAATAGGCTTTTATGTAAATATAATCTGGTTTCAGTTTGGTTTACGGGATCATGATCAATCTCGTTCATCTGGCGTAGAATTAACTTATCAAGGTTCGGAGTTGGGATGTTGGGAAACCACATTCAAAGTTATTAATTTGTTCGTTACTGATAAGGAAGCATGCATATATATAAGGAGTATGCATCGATGTTGGTATGTACACGAAGACACATTATTGTTGTCAATGTTGGAAGGAGACGTCGGCGAGGTGAGCCAACTTTCTGTTCCAAAGTTTTGCATTGTTGCGATTGGAATTGTCAAGAAGAAAGTCCAACAAGGTTGTGCCGCGTTGTGAGAGCGAGTGGTTATGATTTCTTGCTAGCACGGCAGTGTGTCGAGACTGCTAGCACGGATTTATCCTAGGAAGTCCGTTTGAGTTTCAATTGGGTTCAGTTGCGTAGTCCAATGTTGTTGACAAGTGGCGAAGTGATAGTGCATGTAGTTTTGTACTAAAACGTTCAGACACCTGTGCCAATTGTGTGGGTGTAGATGCCGGTGGAAGGGTCGAGGCGCATGTGCATGTGCATCATAACTCAAGGTAACTCGTGTCAACCCAGTACTCCCTCTCGAAATGCTTCCCGAGTATATCTGCTGCCTTAATAGGAGCTTGTAATTCGGCACTGAAATTCGCTCGTGGGCCAGCCGCCCCAAGTCCAAAGTTCTTGTATTCTCGATAGTATAGATTGTCGACTGGTTGTACTGCGTCCCATCTTGACCAACCTGCAGGATTTACAACGTCTCCCAGATAACTCTTCTGGAAAACCACTCTCGAGAATTGCCTCCATGGCCGCCCGAGATAGGTTGATGCTGCAGTTGCACTACCGGCCCCGCTAATCTTGCATTTGTTGAATACGTAGAAGGACGTATTATTTGCTGCCTCTCTTCCATTCGCAGTAACCCAACCATTTCCAAGGGTCTCGATATCCAGATTCTCGAACCAAGCGGCGGCTCTCAGACCGAAAATGAAATCCACCGCTCCGTTGACGTATGACTTTGCGTATATTTGACGCCCTTCATTCGCGTATATTGTGTCCTGCCAGCCCGTGAACTTACATCCATAGAAGCCTTGATTTGTGTTTTGGGCGCTTAATGCTAGGGCTTGTGAACCGGCGCCGAAGGTATTGACGATGTTCAGGTTATACAACTTTACATTAGAGGTCCATAAGCGAACGGTAGATGTTTGGTCATTATTTGTAAGTCCTGGAGCTAGCCGAGAGAGGTTGTAGGATATTGTGACCTGGTTGTCGACGTATGTTCGAGAATTGCAAGTATAACCCCGGATTGTGAGTGGACTAAGGAACTTGCCGATATAGACTTGTTCGGTATAGTTCCCGGGAAAGATAAATATAGTCTGGCCGTAGTTGTAGGGGAACGCTGTCGTATTTTTCAAGGCACCAATAGCTGAGCTAACAGTTTTGAAGCTTCCAGGGTACTTCCCAGTTCCGTCAACAACGAGGTCACCCCAGGAAGGGATTGTCCGGGCGTGAATTCCAAAGCAATTCCAAGGCCAGATAATACCGGCGGCTGCGCTAGAAACGAACGCAACGAGTGTGAAAACTAGATGTAAGAAGAGCATCTTGAACATCTGTTCGGACTCAAAAGGCTATCCGCTGGGTGGGATCTTTCCAATTGGATCGTAGACGGCGAGACATTCTTATGTACTATATGCGAACGAAAGGCCGGCCTAGGGTAGCCTTCAAAGATGGCGCAAGACGGACTTTTGTATCTCCGTTAACTCTTGTTACAGGGCCATCACCGTCGATATATGACGAGGGTAATTAGCCAGCTTCGCAACAACGTCGTCGTTGTTCCTGATACACCGCCTTGGCAGGAATTTCGAATCCGCCAATCAGGTCATCGAGTTTTTTGGGGACGTGCAAGGGTCCGTCAAGTCCTTGGCATCTACTACTGTCCGAAGACGAATGCCGAATTCTTATCTTGTAGACGCATCTATATTCCAATCTGAGCCGATTGCATGCCTTTAGCTATTCTGGTGCGTAGCGAGCTCGATCTTTGCGCACTAAGTCAAGTAGGCAAATGTAGCTGTATACCTAGGTACTCGTGCGGCTGGGGTGTTTTCGAATTTTATGCTATGCAATGGCATCCAATGTTCCTTTCAGAGGAAAGTCTCAGCAATGCAATGCAAAGTGCTGTACGGTATCAAGCACCAAATTAACAAATTGCAGAAACCCCAAAATAGTCGAGGCGTAGGAATTCATAGGCTAGACTTTCCAGAGTCCGGCTCGCCTAAGCTAGCACCTGGTTCCTGTCCGGGTAGATCGACAAGATATCGAGACCCGGGAACATGTCGTGTTTCGAGATGCTGACAGCATTCTTACACGCCGCAGAAGGTACCGATATCTGAAGCGTATTTAGCAACAGCATCGAGGACGGGAATGTGCCGGCAAACTGACCAGGATCTGGAGGGGCCAGGAGGCCTTGAAGATGCAATGTTTGTCTTTCTGGAGACCGAGATGCGAGTTCTCGCTTGGGCTGGTCTCGTTCCACACAGCAGCCTTGTCCATGGGAAAATCTGCCCCTTACATGATTTAAGGGACGGGCCTTGGAACTTGGCAGAAGCAAAAGCAGCCAATGGGGTCACCTTGCGGCCCAGGACCTGTGTTTCCCTGTGTGTGATTAAGGGGTCGAGTGACAGGGGAGTGGCATTTCGACAGAGCCCGCTATTTTGATACCTTGAACGTCGTTCTGGCGCGATACTGGCCATGTCGACGAAATGTCGCCGCTCTGGTTTGAGAAGAACCGCTGGCCCGAAATGGCAAATTGCATGTTCGAGACATCGTGAAAGGCTGCGAGCGCAAGGAGAATAGGAGGGCCTAATCGGTCATTTAAGACATGCAAATGTTAAAACGGATGCGCGTGCACATTCTTATATCGACAGCGTTATATGATCAACGGCCTTGCTGGCTAAATTCCAGGAATCCCCACGTTAAATTCGCCCACGGTGGAGATGAAGATTTTTCGACGGAGAGTCCACAGGAAGGGGTCGAACGTATGTAGGTCTGATGCACGAGCAGCCCCGTAAGCCGTTATCTCTCAACAGTCCCTCGATCGAGCAGAATCTGTAACCTTCTTTCTCTTCCTCCATCACCACATTCTCCAGTGCGCTATTCTTTTTTCTCCCAGGCCCAGCCGATTAGATCTCTTGCTCCCGCGCTTCGCTTCAGCTGCTCCAATTTCCTTGGTTTCCGACGATCTGGCTGGTGTTTGCATAATTCTCCATCTGTATCTGCGCTTAAGACGCCGCTGGGTTCGAATAGTGTGCACTCAGCGACGGTGACCGGAGCGAGATATTGATTCCCTGGATCTGACTGGCCACGACTCGCCCGCCCTCATAATCGGCTGGGCGGTTGGCTTGTCCTCTGGCTCGAGGCCGCTTGCAATTTGGCTGCATTTTGCCGGGTAAGCACAGCTATCGCACCTCGTGGGAAAGGGGAGTGTGCACACCCCAATTATTGCGGTTGCTTGCTGTAAGAGACGGGTCGGTTATTCACAGCAGGAAAAGAAAGAAGCAGAAGAGGTACTTACATGTACATGCGCATGCTAGTTGGTGGGTAAGCCTGCAGCAGCATCTTGGTGGTTGTGACCGCCAATCTACGGGCCTTTCTCTCAGCTGGCTGGTTGTTTGGCTGGTGGTGTTTTTTCCCACCGTCACTGCTAATCGATGGATTTCTCCACATCATCATCAACATCCTCCTCCCATCACCACCACCACTTCTACTCGACATCCCCAGCCTCTTCACGGACGACCAGGCCACCGTCGTCCAGTAAGCTGGCTACGCCCTTGCAGCAGATTCACCGTTCTGCTTCTGCATCGGCTCTCGTTGCCAGTGGCTCGTCACGTACTAACGGCTTCGCTTCCTCGTCTGTAATTGGAAACGAACCTCGCTCGAAAAAGTCGACCACGACAGCTAGTCCCAGTGCTCCACCTGTTCCAAACATCCCCTCCTTTCTCAGGAATAGTAACAACAGCTCAGTCTTCCCGAACACGTCGGGCGGTCCAATCAATTCGTTCGCAGGCTCTCGTCCCAGCAGTGCCAAACTGACCATCGACACATCACTCTCTAACGGCTACCCGAGCAAACAGAATAGAAGTGTGTCCGACACTGGATTCTTTCACACGAATCCATTCGCCTCAGCTACATCGAATAGAAAGGCTTCCGTCACCAGAGATGGAAACTTGAATATCGGGAGAAGTTCTGGAAGTCGCCGAGACCAGGATAGACACGAACTAGACACAGGGTTTCGGGATTCGCTAGTTGACAATCTCCTTCTCGATTTCGACAAACTCGGCCAGGACTTCTCATGCGACCCTGTCTTTGATAAGTTCCTGGACCCGTATTACCACGATACCGACCACGTTGTTGTTGGACCTGGCCAGGGGGTTGCCTACTCCTACCAGGATCAAGATTACGCCCGAAGTCAACTTCAGAGTCGGCACAGTCAACGGAAGCGGTCCGATAGCAACCCTGTTAGCAGCTATCATCGCTTCTACGACGCACCTCAATCGCCTAAGGAAGGCTACTTGCAGGAGGAAGACGAAGTATTTGAACATAACGGAACATTAGTTTACACTTCGGACGGTAGATTCATCACCACACCTCCTCAATCACGCCGTGGCCCTCCTCCGAGCCGCCAACAGACATATTCATTTGAGCCTTTCAGCGACGCAGCTCCGACACCGAGAATATCGAACAGGTCCCGAGCAAGAGAACAGGATATACTCAGACAGCCCAACCATCTTCAACGGAAGAGATCGACTAGATCAAATAAAAGTCTAAGGCGGACGACGGACATCATGGCTGAACAATCGTCGCTTCCCACTATACCTGCCGAGGTACCGCACGCAGAGACAGTGGCGACGCCGCCTCCAAAGCCTGTCTCAAAACCGGGCTTTTTCAGAAGGGTCTTCGGAGGCGGAGGAGGTAGTGGTGCAGGCGTCGTTCTTACGAAACCAGCTCCGATCCCGCCACCGCCTCCAATGCAACCCCTCGTAGCAGATGCAGATCGACCAGAAGGCGTCAAACGACAAGCATCTGTCGTTGTTAATCCTATATCAGACATATCCGAGCAGCTACCTCCGAAAACGCCTCAATTGGTAACTAAGAAGTCGTCCGGGTTTTTCAGACGCCGGAAGAGGTCTGTCTCAGAACACGACCCTGTACCCATGCTACCAAGCAATATCACACACCACAACCGAGGATCTGAACCTCACTTAACTCATTCACAGACGCAAGCGGTTAATTCTCGACCAGAGACTGCAATCAGCCGCTCACAAAGTCGGGCGCGCGAATCCAATCATGAGCGAGAAGTCACTGAGGCGGGCGCCACCCCTAACGTTGTGACCTCTTCACCTAGCAACAAGAACCCCTCCGGCGTCCGATCTCGAAGGCCAACAATTAGGAGCATTGAGTCCGAACTACCGAATCGAATACTCGCAGATAAAGGGGTGGAAATCACTCCGGAGAAGATCACGACGGCTGCGAACATCAATATTGACGATCTTGCTGCTGCTTCATCTACTACCAAGGACATGTATGCACCTCCAAGGGGTGAACCTACACCAATTCAGAAACCAATTGTAGATCCGTCACAGCCGAAGTCCCAACCGCAATTCGAGGGAACATTCCTACGAGACGACGACAGCGACTCCGGTACTGAAACTCATGGGAATGGCGCAAGCCTTGCCGAAAAGCCGAGCAAGTCACTTGAGACCGAACGGACAACTTCCACTGGAGATTTATTTTACGACGCTGCAAGTAGTGCCGGGAGAAATAATTCTGTCGCTGAATCGAAAGCAGAATCAGCAGCGACAATGCCCGTTGTTGTCTTGCCGCAATCCGAAGATGACGATAGGCAACGTTCCGAACGAGTTAACACCGCCGCCTCACAGAAGGCCCGCGCAACGGAGGAAGAATATGAAGACCAGCCATCACCAGAAGAGAGAGACGCTGCTCGGAAAATCTTCCAAGGCGATGAGGAATTTTTGCCAAAGGTCAAAGCGGCAGCTTTCTTGGGAGAAGCGTACGTTCATTCATAGTCTGAATTTGCTCATAATCGCCAAGCTAACATATTTTGCATTTAGTGGAGCTCCAAGTGCCCGGATCCGTACAGCTTATATGGCCTTGCACGACTGGACTGGTGTAAACATTCTCGCTGCATTTCGTGGTCTTTGTGAAAAGCTCGTGTTGAAAGGAGAAACTCAACAAGTCGACAGAATTGTTTCCGCAGTTGCTAGACGATGGTGCGACTGTAACCAAAACCACGGCTTCAAGAATGTCGATGTTGTTCACACCATTCTATACTCTATTCTCCTCGTTAATACGGATCTGCATATGGCCGACCTGCCGTCATCTCAAAGAATGACGAAAGGGCAGTTCGTGAAGAATACCGCTGCAACGATCAAGCGAGGACTTTCCGTCGACGAAAATGATAACCCTAGGGATATCGCGAGATGTCAAACCCCGTATGAGCTAGATGAACCAGATGACAGCCACCATGTCAGCACAGGCGGCTTGAGTAAAAGGCTCTCATTTATCAGAGGACCTGCTGCCGTCCAGAGGTTTTTTGATGACCAATCTACTGAAAATTTTGTCCCTGTAGACGGCAATGGCACGGGTGGGGAAAATGGCGGTCCTCTTATCAATGCTCCTTTCCTTGGAACCGCCCGGCAGTGGGAACATACCGTGGAATCAATTCTCAAAGAGTTCTATGTTTCGATTAAAGCTACAGCACTCCCTCTTCATGGCGTCACCGGCAACGAAAGAACTGCAGATAGCACGATGACTCCTGGCTTAGGGAAGGAGCTTCGCAGAACCAATAGTACGGTTAGCAAAGCTCCATCTGAGAGTTCAATGTCAATGCGCTACGGTGGGAGCTTCGGATCAAGCATTGGAAATAACAGCACCACGAGACTTGGATCGAAGTGGAAGAACAATCGGTCGCGGCCTCGACTCTACCCGGGCTCTTTCGCCGGGTCGTCGCGTACAAGCTTTGACGACAGGCTCTGGAGTCCTTCGGCATCTAGCACGTGGAGCAAGTACTCTCTAGACAAGACAGCAACCACGATGATGTCTACTGACTCGCTTGGATCAGGTTTCGGTCAGGGTGATTACATGCAAAGCATCGGATTCGCGAACGCTTTGTCGACTGCCATCATTCGGGAGGAAACGGGATATAGTGGGCTACCCTCCGACGATGGCGAACAGAGTATCCAACAGACTGTTCTCGACGATGACGTTGACGAATTAGCCCTATACGGTGCCCCGTGGGCTAAGGAAGGAATGATAAAGCATAAGCATCACCTCGAGGCCGCTGATAAACGGGCTAAGAACCGCGGTTGGGTCGAATGCTTTGCTGTCGTCGAGAAAGGATGGATGAGATTATTTCTTTTCTCCAGCGAGAAGAAAAAGGTCACCCAAGGCATTGTCGGAGGAGGCAATTGGATGGAGAACGCAGAGCCAATAGGTTCCTTTATGCTACGACAGACTCTCGCATCAGCTCTCCCACCCCCTGGCTACTCTCGTTCCCGACCACATGTGTTTGCCCTCTCGCTCCCCAACGGGGCGGTTCATCTTTTCCAGTGCGGAACCGCGGATATCGTGAAGGAATGGGTTAGCACCGCCAACTACTGGTCTGCCCGGCTTTCGAAGGAACCCCTGGTTGGTGGTGTCAGCAATATCGAGTATGGGTGGAATAATTGCATCGACATGGAGGCCTTGGCCTCGCAACCACCCCCAGCCGCTAGCGGTCATCAGCCGCGACCTAGTTTCCAAGGCAGCATGCGGAGCTCAATGGACCATCATGGCGGCTTCAGGGCGAGGCTTCCAGGTGATAAGGCAACTATCGCCGACTGGAGCCCTCCTGCCCAGAGTATGTTCGCCAGCCCGCTATCAGAGGCAGAACAGTTCAGAGCTTTGGAAGCATACGTTTCGAGCATTGAAGGCGACCTCCAGAAACACAACGAACTCCGAGGCGCGATGTTGCTGGCTGTAAGTTCTTCGATACCGCTTTTGTCCAGTCTGAATGTTCCATTAACTTTTTATAGTTTACACCGAGACATCCCAATTACAACAAAGCTATGAACAACTGGGAACGCAAGTCCAGCTATTTACTGAAAGAAATCGTTAAGTTCAGAACGTACATAGACGTCCTTTCTTCCGCTGCTACCGCCAAGGACAAGATATTCAAAGAGAAGGAGCAGCGAGCACTTGAGAAAGCCCAAACTACGGAAAGGTCGACAGATACCATAACACCACCTGATACAATCGCCGGAACGCAAGCATAGATGCATATCAGCATTGCTTTCCTTGCACCATATTTTAGCGACTGCCCAGTC